>OX031039.1:12536838-13802757 GCA_943735995.1 Sesia bembeciformis | reverse complement strand
ATCGGAAGAATTTGAAAAATGGCCGCCATCTTGGATTCGCCATTTTGGAAAAAAAAATTCGTCCAGTGGAAGGACATCGACTTGCCCCCTCATATTAGTTTGAGCCCCGATCCGATATCTCCACCCGTTTGGGAGATACGGTCAAAATAAATTTGTATGGCGGCCATCTTGAATCCGCCATTTTGAATTTTTATGGCGCTCTCGTCAAAGTGCCGGCGGTTCTCTATGACATTCGGTCGAGCACCATGCGACTACCTCTCACCGTTTGGGCAGGCCGTCGACCGTCGAGCTGAAGGTCTACTGGATGGTGACGGGCCCGCTCTCGGTGCAGCTCCTGGGCGAGCTCGGCCTGCGGCCTCGCTCGCTGGTCTCGGCCTTCGGCCTCGCGGGAATTATGGCCGATCAAAATTTGAAATTTCAATTGACGGCCGCCATCTTGGAAATGACGGGATCGAAAAACCGACCCGAAATTCTCAGTCAGGGCCCCCCCGACCCCCCGGATGCCAAATTCCACCCCCCTGAGACAAACTTGAAAAACGGCCGCCATCTTGAATCCGCCATTTTGAAAAAATTTTTTGCCCACGAGAAGACCCACCCCGGCCCGAATGACATTTGGTCGAGCACCTCCCCCCTACCTCTTACCGTTTCAAAACTACGAACGATTTCATTTTGTATGGAGGCGATTTAGGACGTTCGAAATTCAAATTTTCGCGACGCCCGCTGGCATCTGCCTGCAGTTCCCTACGACATTTGGTCGAGCACCCCCCGCGCACCTCTTACCGTTGGGCCTGGCCGTTGACAATTTTCGTCTCAGGTCACCAACTCGCAGAAGTCGGATTTTTCTGGTGCTCACCGACCCCGAGGGTGTACTTTCTCATTCAAAGTTTCCCTCTGCCGGTATGGGAACCTGGAGATCAATGATGTCAGTCAGTCAGTCAGTGAGTGGTAATCGAGCTTTATATATTATTCGAGCTTTATATATTATAACGAGCTTTATATATTATAATAATTATATATTATAATAACTAGGTTTCGGCGGCGCCCCCTGGGCGCCGGCCTCCCCCTGAGAGGGGGGACGCTCCGGGCTTCGCCCTGCGCGGAGCTCGGCCTGCGGCCTCGCGCCGTGGAGCTCGGCCTTCGGCCTCGCGTAGATTACTCACTGGGAGGGGTCGCTGTAGTTTCGTCGTGCGGCTCCTGCGTGGCGGCCATCTTCAAAAATAGCGGAATCTAAATAAGAATTCAAAATCCTCAATCAGGCTCCCCTGGAGCCCCCAGATATCAATTTTCATTCGGTTTGGGTGAAATTGAAAAATGGCTGCCATCTTGAATTCGCCATCTTTAATTTTTTTCTGCTTCAGTATAAAGACATTTTCAAGATAAACAATATTAGTTTGAGCACCAATCCGATGTGTCTAACCGTTTTGGAGTTGTCATCCGAAGAATTTTGTGGGGCCGCCATCTTGGAAATAACCATTAATCCTTAATCAGGGTCCCCTCAGCCCCCCAAATGTCAATTTTCATTCGGCTCGGATGAATTTGAAAAATCCCCGCCATTTTGGATTCACCATCTTAAAAAAAAATTATCCCAATATGCAGAAATCGTCATGATAAACCATATTAGTTTGAGCACTAATCCGATATGTCTAACTGTTTCGAAGATGTCATCCGAAGAATTTTTTAAAGCGGCCATCTTGGAAATAACCATATGTCCTTAATCAGGGTCCCCTGAGTCCCCCAGATATCAATTTTCATCCGGATCGGACAACATAAAAAATTGCTGTAAAATGTAGTCCGGTCGCTCCGGGCTTCGCCCTACGCGGAGCTCGGCCTGCGGCCTCGTTAGACGCAGCTCGGCCTTCGGCCTCGCCTAAGTTACACAACGTGCGCGGATGGTGGTACCGTAGTCCGGTCGCTCCGGGCTTCGCCCTACGCGGATCTCGGCCTACGGCCTCGTGAAACGCAGCTCGGCCTTCGGCCTCGCGTAAGTTACACGGTGGTAAAGTTCGGACGCTCCGGGCTCCGCCCTACGCGGAGCTCGGCCTGCGGCCTCGCTGTATAGCCGCCATCTTCAAAAAGGGTGAAATACAAATAATAATTCCAAATCCTTAGTCAGGAACCCCTAAGCCCCCCAGATATCAATTTTTATCCGAATCGGATGAATTCGGAAAATGGCCGCCATCTTGGATTCGCCATTTTGAAAATAAATTTTCCCCTCAGTAGAAAGACATCGTCATGATAAACAATATTAGTTTGAGCACCAATCCGATATCTCTAACCGTTCCGGATCTGTCGTCGAAAGAATTTTGTATGGCGGCCATCTTGGGAAATCTCGGCACCTACCCTAAATCCCTAATGGAAACTCGCCGGAAGCCAATTTCCTCCCCAATTTTCCACCTTGAAACACGTTCGTCCAGGAATATTTAAATTTCCGTTTATTTTTTAAATTTCCGCCATTTTGTGTCCGCCATCTTGGATTTTTTTTTCTACCCAGTTTGCCCAACGACCAGAGTTTCTAACGAGGGGGAATTCCGCCCCGCTCCCCCCGTCTAATTCGGCCTACCGCCTCGCGAATGCCCTCGGACGCCAAAATCGAAATTTCCACTTTGTATGGCAGCCATCTTGAAAAATGGCGGAATAAAAAAAAAGTTTCCAAATCCCGAATCAGCATCCCCTGAACCCCCCAGGTATTAATTTTCATCCCGATCGGAAGAATTTGAAAAATGGCCGCCATCTTGGATTCCTCATTTTGGAAAATTTTTTTCATCCAGTGGAAGGACATCAACTTGCCCCCTCATATTAGTTTGAGCCCCGATCCGATATCTCTACCCGTTTGGGAGATACGGTCAAAATAAATTTGTATGGCGGCCATCTTGAATCCGCCATTTTGAATTTTTATTGCGGTCTCGTCAAAGTGCCGGCGGTTCTCTATGACATTCGGTCGAGCACCATATGACTATCTCTCACCGTTTGGGCAGGCCGTCGACCGTCGAGCTGAAGGTCCACCGGATGCAAACGGGCCCACTCCCGGTGCAGCTCCTGGGTGAGCTCGGCCTGCGGCCTCGCTCGCTGGCCTCGGCCTCCGGCCTCGCGGGAGTTATGGCCGATTTAAATTTTAAATTTCAATTGACGGCCGCCATCTTGGAAATGACGGGATCGAAAATCCGACCCGAAATTCTCAATCAGGTGCCCCCCGACCCCCCGCGTGCCAATTTCCACCCCCCTCGGACAAACTTGAAAAACGGCCGCCATCTTGAATCCGCCATTTTGAAAAAAAATTTTGCCCACGAGATGACCCACCCCGGCCCGAATGACATTTGGTCGAGCACCTCCCCCCTACCTCTTTCCGTTTTAAAACTACGAGCGATTGAAATTTGTATGGCGGCCATTTTTTTTTTCGAATTTGGAATTTTTGCGGCGCCCTCTGGCGTCTACCGGCAGTTCCCTATGACATTCGGTCGAGCACCTTATAACTACCTCTCACCGTTTGGGCGGGCCGCCGACCGTCGAGCTGAAAGTCCACTGGATGAGGACGGGCCCGCCCCCGGTGCAGCTCCTGGGCGAGCTCGGCCTGCGGCCTCGCCCGCGCCGCTCGGCCTCCGGCCTCCCGGGACTTATGGCCGATCGCAGTTTAAAATTTAAATTGACGGCCGCCATCTTGGAAATATGGGGATCGAAAAACCTACCCGAAATTCTCAATCAGGGGCCCCCCGACCCCCCGGATGCCGATTTCCACCCCCCTCTGACAAACTTTAAAAACGGCCGCCATCTTGTTTCCGCCATTTTGAAAAAATTTTTTGGCCACGAGAAGACCCACCCCAACCCGAATGACATTTGGTCGAGCACTTCCCACTTACCTCTTACCGTTTTAGAAATACGAGCGATTTACACTTTGTATGGAGGCGATTTAGAACGTTCGAAATTCAAATTCTCGCGACGCCCGCTGGCATCTGCCGGCGGTTCCCTACGACATTTGGTCGAGCACCCCCCGCGCACCTCGTACCGTTGGGCCTGGCCGTTGACAATTTTCGTGAGGTTTGGACAAGTTGCAGAAGTCGGATTTTTCTGGTGGTCACGGGACCCATCCGCGTATTTCCCCATTCAAAGTTTCCCTCTGCCGGTATGGGAACCCGGAGATCAATCATGTCAGTCAGTGAGTGAGTCAGTGGTAATCGAGCTTTATATATTATAATAATTATAATTCAATTGGCGGCCGCCATCTTGGAAATGGCGGGATCGAAAAACCGACCCGAAATTCTCAATCAGGGGCCCCCCGACCCCCCGGATGCCGATTTCCACCCCCCTGGGACAAACTTGAAAATCGGCCGCCATCTTGAATCCGCCATTTTGAAAAAAATTTTTCTCCACGAGATGACCCACCCCAACCCGAATGACATTTGGTCGAGCACCTCCCACTTACCTCTTACCGTTTTAAAAATACGAGCGATTTACACTTTGTATGGAGGCGATTTAGGACGTTCGAAATTCAAATTTTCGCGACGCCCGCTGGCATCTGCCGGCGGTTCCCTACGACATTTGGTCGAGCACCCCCCGCGCAGCTGTTACCGTTGGGCCTGGCCGTTGTCATTTTTCGTCTCAGGTCACCAACTTGCAGAAGTCGGATTTTTCTGGTGGTCACGGAACCCATCCGCGTACTTTCTCATTCAAAGTTCCTCACCCACCAGGCGGGAACCCGGAGATCAATTATGTCAGTCAGTCAGTGAGTGGTAATCGAGCTTTATATATTATAATAATCGAGCTTTATATATTATAATAATAATAACTAGGTTTCGGCGGCGCCCCGCGGGCGCCGGCCTCCCCCTGAGCGGGGGGACGCTCCGGGCTTCGCCCTGCGCGGAGCTCGGCCTGCGGCCTCGCGTCGTGGAGCTCGGCCTTCGGCCTCGCGTAGATTACTCACTGGGAGGGGTCGCTGTAGTTTCGCTGTACTGCTCCTGCGTGGCGGCCATCTTCAAAAATGGCGGAATCTAAATAAAAATTCCAAATCCTTAATCAGGATCCCCTGAACCTCCCAGATATCAATTTTCATTCGGTTTGGGTGAATCTGAAAAATGACGGCCATCTTGGATTCGAAATCTTAAAATTTATCCTACCTCAGTATAAAGATATCGTCAAGATAAAGAATATTAGTTTGAGCACCAATCCGATATGTCTAACCGTTTCGAAGATGTCATCCGAAGAATTTTGTAAAGCGGCCATCTTGGAAATAACCATAGATCCTTAATCAGGGTCTCCTCAGCCCCCCAGATATCAATTTTCATTCGGCTCGGATGAATTTGAAAAATCACCGCCATCTTGGATTCACCATCTTAAAAAAAAATTGTCCCAATATGAAGACATCATCATGATAAACCATATTAGTTTGAGCACCAATCCGATATGTCTATCCGTTTCGAAGATGTCATCCGAAGAATTTATTAAAGCGGCCATCTTGGAAATAACCATAAATCCTTAATCAGGGTTCCCTGAGTCCCCCAGATATAAATTTTCATCCGGATCGGACAACTTGAAAAATTGCTGAAAAATGTAGTCCGGTCGCTCCGGGCTTCGCCCTACGCGGAGCTCGGCCTGCGGCCTCGTTAGACACAGCTCGGCCTGCGGCCTCGCATAAGTTACCCAGTGTGTGCTGCTGGTGGTGCCGTAGTACAGTCGCTCCGGGCTTCGCCCTACGCGGAGCTCGGCCTGCGGCCTCGTTAGACGCAGCTCGGCCTGCGGCCTCGCCTAAGTTACACAACATGCACGGCTGGTGGTACCGTAGTCCGGTCGCTCCGGGCTTCGCCCTACGCGGAGCTCGGCCTGCGGCCTCGTTAGACGCAGCTCGGCCTTCGGCCTCGCATAAGTTACAAAGTGGTAGAGTTCGGACGCTCCGGGCTTCGCCCTACGCGGAGCTCGGCCTGCGGCCTCGCCGTATAGCCGCCATCTTCAAAAACGGTGAAATACAAATAATAATTCCAAATCCTTAGTCAGGAACCCCTAAGCCACCCAGATATCAATTATTATCCGAATCGGATGAATTCGGAAAATGACCGCCATCTTGGATTCGCCATTTTGAAAATAAATTTTCCCCTCAGTAGAAAGACATCATGATAAACAATATTAGTTTGAGCACCAATCCGATATCTCTAACCGTTCCGGATCTGTCGTCGAAAGAATTTTGTATGGCGGCCATCTTGGGAAATCTCGGCACCTACCCTAAATCCCTAATGGGAACTCTCCGGAAGCCAATTTCCTCCCCAATTTTCCACCTTGAAACACGTTCGCCCAGGAATATTTAAATGTCCAAGTTTTTTTTTAAATTTCCGCCATTTTGTGTCCGCCATCTTGGATTTTTTTTTCTACCCAATTTGCCCAATGACCAGAGTTTCTAACGAGGGGGAATTCCGCTCCGCACTCCCCGTCTAATTCGGCCTACGGCCTCGCGAATGCCCTCAGACGCCAAAATCGAAATTTCCACTTTGTATGGCAGCCATCTTGAAAAATGGCGGAATAAAAAAAAAGTTCCCAAATCCCGAATCAGCGTCCCCTGAACCCCCCAGGTATTAATTTTCATCCCGATTGGATGAATTTTAAAAATGGCCGCCATCTTGGATTCGCCATTTTGGAAAAAGAAAATCTTCCAGTGAAAGGACATCGACTTGCCCCCTCATATTAGTTTGAACTCCGATCCGATATCTCCACCGGTTTGGGAGATACGGTCAAAATAAATTTGTATGGCGGCCATCTTGAATCCGCCATTTTGAATTTTCATCGCGCTTTCGTCAAAGTGCCGGCGGTTCTCTATGACATTCGGTCGAGCACCATATGACTACCTCTCACCGTTTGGGCAGGCCGTTGACCGTCGAGCTGAAGGACCACCGGATGCGGACGGGCCCACTCCCAGTGCAGCTCCTGGGTGAGCTCGGCCTGCGGCCTCGCTCGCTGGCCTCGGCCTCCGGCCTCGCGGGAGTTATGGCCGATTTAAATTTAAAATTTCAATTGACGGCCGCCATCTTGGAAATGGCGGGATCGAAAAACCGACCCCAAATTCTGAATCAGGGCCCCCACTACCCCCCGGATACCGATTTCCACCCCCCTAGGACAAACTTAAAAAACGGCCGCCATCTTGAATCCGCCATTTTGAAAAAATTTTTTGCCCACGAGAAGACCCACCCCGGCCCGAATGACATTTGGTCGAGCACCTCCCCCCTACCTCTTTCCGTTTTCAAACTACGAGTGATTGAAATTTGTATGGCGGCCATTTTTTTTTTCGAATTTGGAATTTTCGCGGCGCCCTCTGGCGTCTTCCGGCAGTTCCCTATGACATTCGGTCGAGCACCTTATGACTACCTCTCACCGTTTGGGCAGGCCGGCGACCGTCGAGGTGAAGGTCCACTGGATGCGGACGGGCCCGCTCTCGGTGCAGCTCCTGGGCGAGCTCGGCCTGCGGCCTCGCCCGCGCCGCTCGGCCTCCGGCCTCGCGGGAGTTACAGCCGATCGAAGTTTAAAATTTCAATTGACGGCCGCCATCTTGGAAATGGCGGGATCGAAAAACCGACCCGAAATTCTCAATCAGGGGCCCCCCGACCCCCCGGATGCCAATTTCCACCCCCCTGGGACAAACTTGAAAATCGGCCGCCATCTTGAATCCGCCATTTTGAAAAAAAAATTCCACTACGAGAAAGCCGACGCCGCCCCGAATGACATTTGGTCGAGCACCTCCCCCCTACCTCTTACCGTTCCCGAGTTATCAGCGATTTACACTTTGTATGGAGGCGATTTAGGACGTTCGAAATTCAAATTTTCGCGACGCTCCCTGGCATCTGCCGGCAGTTCCCTACGACATTTGGTCGAGCACCCCCCGCGCACCTCCTACCGTTTGGTCGGGCTGTTGTCATTTTTCGTCTCAGGTCACCAACTTGCAGAAGTCGGATTTTTCCGGAGGTCACGGGACCCATCCGCGTATTTCCCCATTCAAAGTTTCCCTCTGCCGGTATGGGAACCTGGAGATCAATTATGTCAGTCAGTGAGTGAGTCAGTGGTAATCGAGCTTTATATATTATAATTATAATATAATAAAAAGCTTTATATAGTATAATAATTATAATAATAACGAGCTTTATATATTATAATAACTAGGTTTCGGCGGCGCCCCCCGGGCGCCGGCCTCCCCCTGAGAGGGGGGACGCTCCGGGCTTCGCCCTGCGCGGAGCTCGGCCTGCGGCCTCGCGCCGTGGAGCTCGGCCTTCGGCCTCGCGTAGATTACTCACTGGGAGGGGTCGCTGTAGTTTCGTCGTGCGGCTCCTGCGCGGCGGCCATCTTCAAAAATGGCGGAATCTAAATAAGAATTCCAAATCCTTAATCGGGCCCCCCTGAACTCTCCAGATATCAATTTTCATTCGGCTTGGGTGAATATGAAAAGTGGCCGCCATCTTGGATTCGCCGTCTCTAAATTTTTCCTAACTCAGTATAAAGACATTGTCAAGATGAACAATATTATTTTGAGCACCAATCCGATATGTCTAACCGTTTCGAAGATGTCATCCGAAGAATTTTTTAAAGCGGCCATCTTGGAAATAACCATATATCCTTAATCAGGGCCCCCTCAGCCCCCCAGATATCAATTTTCATTCGGCTCGGATGAATTTGAAAAATCACCGCCATTTGGATCCACCATCTTAAAAAAAAATTATCCCAATATGAAGACATCATCATGATAAACCATATTGGTTTGAGCACCAATCCGATATGTCTAACCGTTTCGGAGTTGTCATCCGAAAAATTTTGTGGGGCCGCCATCTTGGAAATAACCATAAATCCTTAATCAGGGTCCCCTCAGCCCCCCAGATATCAATTTTCATTCGGCTCGGATGAATTTGAAAAATCACCGCCATCTTGGATTCACCATCTTAAAAAAAAATTATCCCCATATGAAGACATCGTCATGATAAACCAATTAGTTTGAGCACCAATCCGATATGTTCAACCGTTCCGAAGCTGTCAACGAAAGAATTTGTTAGGGCGGCCATCTTGGAAATAATCATAAATCCTTAATCAGGGTCCCCTGAGCCCCCTAGGTATCAATTTTCATTCGGATCGGACTACTTGAAAAATTGCTGTAAAATGTAGTCCGGTCGCTCCGGGCTTCGCCCTACGCGGAGCTCGGCCTGCGGCCTCGTTAGACGCAGCTCGGCCTGTGGCCTCGCGTAAGTTACACAACGTGCACGGCTGGTGGTACCGTAGTCCGGTCGCTCCGGGCTTCGCCCTACGCGGAGCTCGGCCTGCGGCCTCGTTAGACGCAGCTCGGCCTGCGGCCTCGCCTAAGTTACAAAGTGGTAGAGTTCTGACGCTCCGGGCTTCGCCCTACGCGGAGCTCGGCCTGCGGCCTCGCCGTATAGCCGCCATCTTCAAAAAGGGTGAAATATAAATAATAATTCCAAATCCTTAGTCAGGATCCCCTAAGCCCCCCAGATATCAATTTTTATCCGAATCGGATGAATTCGGAAAATGGCCGCCATCTTGGATTCGCCATTTTAAAAATAAATTTTCCCCTCAGTAGAAAGACATCATGATAAACAATATTAGTTTGAGCACCAATCCGATATCTCTAACCGTTCCGGAGCTGTGGACGAAAGAATTTTGTATGGCGGCCATCTTGGAAAATCTCGGCCCCTATCCTAAATCCCTAATCGAAAACCCCGGATGAAAATTTCCTCCCCGATTATCCACCTCAAAAAGTGCCCACAGAGGAATTTTTAAATTTCCATGTTTTTTTTTTAAATTTCCGCCATTTTGTATCCGCCATCTTGGATTTTGTTTTCTACCCAGATTTCCCAATGACCGAAGTTTCTAACGAGGGAAAATTCCGCCCCGCACCCCCCGTCTAATTCGGACTACCGCCTCGCGAATGCCCTCGAACCCCAAAATAGAAATTTCCACTTTGTATGGCAGCCATCTTGAAAAATGGCGGAATAAAAAAAAAGTTCCCAAATCCCGAATCAGCGTCCCCTGAACCCCCCAGGTATTAATTTTCATCCCGATCGGAAGAATTTGAAAAATGGCCGCTATCTTGGATTCGCCATTTTGGAAAAAAAAATTCGTCCAGTGGAAGGACATCGACTTGCCCCCTCATATTAGTTTGAGCCCCGATCCGATATCTCCACCCGTTTGGGAGATACGGTCAAAATAAATTTGTATGGCGGCCATCTTGAATCCGCCATTTTGAATTTTTATGGCGCTCTCGTCAAAGTGCCGGCGGTTCTGTATGACATTCGGTCGAGCACCATGCGACTACCTCTCACCGTTTGGGCAGGCCGTCGACCGTCGAGCTGAAGGTCTACTGGATGGTGACGGGCCCGCTCTCGGTGCAGCTCCTGGGCGAGCTCGGCCTGCGGCCTCGCTCGCTGGTCTCGGCCTCCGGCCTCGCGGGAGTATTGGCCGATTTAAATTTGAAATTTCAATTGACGGCCGCCATCTTGGAAAAGGCGGGATCGAAAAACCGACCCGAAATTCTCAGTCAGGGCCCCCCCGACCCCCCGGATGCCAAATTCCACCCCCCTGGGACAAACTTGAAAAACGGCCGCCATCTTGTTTCCGCCATTTTAAAAAAAAATTTTGCCCACGAGACGACCCACCCCGGCCCGAATGACATTTGGTCGAGCACCTCCCCCCTACCTCTTACCGTTCCCGAGTTATCGGCGATTTCATTTTGTATGGAGGCGATGCTGGACGTTCGAAATTCAAATTTTTGCGACGCCCCCTGGCATCTGCCGGCGGTTCCCTGTGACATTTGGTCGAGCACCCCCCGCGCAGCTGTTACCGTTTGGTCGGGCCGTTGTCATTTTTCGTCTCAGGTCACCAACTTGCAGAAGTCAGATTTTTCTGGTGGTCACGGGACCCATCCGCGTACTTTCTCATTTAAAGTTCCTCACCCACCAGGCGGGAACCCGGAGATCAACTATAGGTGAGTCAGTCAGTGAGTGAGTGGTAATCGAGCTTTATATATTATAATTATAATAACTAGGTTTCGGCGGCGCCCATCGGGCGCCGGCCTCCCCCTGAGGGGGGGGACGCTCCGGGCTTCGCCCTGCGCGGAGCTCGGCCTGCGGCCTCGCGCCGTGGAGCTCGGCCTTCGGCCTCGCGTAGATTACTCACTGGGAGGGGTCGCTGTAGTTTCGTCGTGCGGCTCCTGCGTGGCGGCCATCTTCAAAAATGGCGGAATCTAAATAAAAATTCCAAATCCTCAATAGGGCTCCCCAGAACTCGCCAGATTTCAATTTTCATTCGGTTTGGGTGAAATTGAAAAATGGCTGCCATCTTGAATTCGAGATCTTTAAATTTATCCTACCTCAGTATAAAGACATTGTCAAGATGAACAATATTAGTTTGAACACCAATCCGATATGTTTAACCGTTTCGGAGTTGTCATCCGAAAAATTTTGTGGGGCCGCCATCTTGAAAATAACCATAAATCCTTAATCAGGGTCCCCTCAGCCCCCCAGATATCAATTTTCATTCGGCTCGGATGAATTTGAAAAGTGGTCGCCATTTTGGATTCACCATCTTTAAAAAAAATTAGCTCAATATGAAGACATCGTCACGATAAACCATATTAGTTTGAACACCAATCCGATATGTTCAACCGTTCCGGAGTTGTCATCCGAAGAATTTTGTAGGGCGGCCATCTTGGAAATAATCATAAATCCTTAATCAGGGTCCCCTCAGCCCCCCAGATATCAATTTTCATTCGGCTTGGATGAATTTGAAAAATCCCCGCCATCTTGGATTCACCATCTTAAAAAAAATTATCCTAATATGAAGACATCATCATGATAAACCATATTAGTTTGAGCACTAATCCGATATGTCTAACCGTTTCGGAGATGTCATCCGAAGAATTTTGTGAAGCGGCCATCTTGGAAATAACCATAAATCCTTAATCAGGGTCCCCTCAGCCCCCCAGATATCAATTTTCATTCGGCTCGGATGAATTTGAAAAATCACCGCCATCTTGGATTCACCATCTTAAAAAAAATTATCCCAATATGAAGACATCATCATGATAAACCATATTAGTTTGAGCACCAATCCGATATGTCTAACCGTTTCGAAGATGTCATCCGAAGAATTTTTTAAAGCGGCCATCTTGGAAATAACTATAAATCCTTAATTAGGGTCCCCTGAGCCCTCCAGATATCAATTTTCATTCAAATCGGATGAATTTGAAAAATCTCCGCCATCTTGGATTCACCATCTTAAAAAAAAAATTATCCCAATATGAAGATATCGTCATGATAAATAATATTAGTTTGAGCACCAATCCGATATGTTCAACCGTTCCGGAGCTGTCAACGAAAGAATTTGGTAGGGCGGCCATCTTGAAAATAACCATATATCCTTAATCAGGGTCCCCTGAGCCTCCCGGATATCAATTTTCATCCGGATCGGACATCTTGAAAAATTGCTGAAAAATGTATTCCGGTCGCTCCGGGCTTCGCCCTACGCGGAGCTCGGCCTGCGGCCTCGTTAGACGCAGCTCGGCCTTCGGCCTCGCCTAAGGTACACAACTTGCGCGGCTGGTGGTAGCGTAGTGCGGTCGCTCCGGGCTTCGCCCTACGCGGATCTCGGCCTGCGGCCTCGCCGTATAGCCGCCATCTTCAAAAAGGGTGAAATACAAATAATAATTCCAAATCCTTAGTCAGGATCCCCTAAAGCCCCCCAGATATCAATTTTTATCCGGATCGGATGAATTTAGAAAATGGCCGCCATCTTGGTTTCGCCATTTTGAAAATAAATTTTCCCCTCAGTAGAAAGACATCGTCATGATAAACAATATTAGTTTGAGCACCAATCCGATATCTCTAACCGTTCCGGATCTGTCGTCGAAAGAATTTTGTATGGCGGCCATCTTGGAAAATCTCGTCACCTATCCTAAATCCTTAATCGGAAACCCTGGATGCAAATTTCCTCCCCAATTTTCCACCTTGAAACACGTTCGTCCAGGAATATTTAAATTTCCAAGTTTTTTTTTAAATATCCGCCATTTTGTGTCCGCCATCTTGGTAATTTTTTTCTACCCAGATTTCCCAATGACCGAAGTTTCTAACGAAGGGAAATTCCGCCCCGCACCCCCCGTCTAATTCGGACTACCGCCTCGCGAATGCCCTCGGACCCCAAAATAGAAATTTCCACTTTGTATGGCAGCCATCTTGAAAAATGGCGGAATAAAAAAAAAATTCCCAAATCCTGAATCGGGGTTGCCTGAACCCCCCAGGTATTAATTTTCATCCCGATTGGATGAATTTAAAAAATGGCCGCCATCTTGGATTCGCCATTTTGGTAAAAAAAATTCATCCAGTGGAAGGACATCGACTTGCCCCTTCATATTAGTTTGAGCCCCGATCCGATATCTCCACCCGTTTGGGAGATACGGTCAAAATAAATTTGTATGGCGGCCATCTTGAATCCGCCATTTTGAATTTTTATGGCGCTCTCGTCAAAGTGCCGGCGGTTCTCTATGACATTCGGTCGAGCACCATACGACTACTTCTCACCGTTCGGGCAGGCCGTCGACCGTCGAGCTGAAGGTCTACTGGATGGTGACGGGCCCGCTCTCGGTGCAGCTCCCGGGCGAGCTCGGCCTGCGGCCTCGCTCGCTGGTCTCGGCCTCCGGCCTCGCGGGAGTATTGGCCGATTTAAATTTGAAATTTCAATTGACGGCCGCCATCTTGGAAATGGCGGGATCGAAAAACCGACCCGAAATTCTCAGTCAGGGCCCCCCCGACCCCCCGGATGCCAAATTCCACCCCCCTGGGACAAACTTGAAAAACGGCCGCCATCTTGAATCCGCCATTTTGAAAAAAAAATTTGCCCACGAGAAGACCCACCCCGGTCCGAATGACATTTGGTCGAGCACCTCCCCCCTACCTCTTACCGTTTGAAAACTACGAACGATTTCATTTTGTATGGAGGCGATTTAGGACGTTCGAAATTCAAATTTTCGCGACGCTCGCTGGCATCTGACGGCGGTTCCCTACGACATTTGGTCGAGCACCCCCCGCGCACCTCCTACCGTTTGGTCGGGCCGTTGTCATTTTTCGTCTCAGGTCACCAACTTGCAGAAGTCGGATTTTTCTGGTGTTCACGGGACCCATCCGCGTATTTCCCCATTCAAAGTTTCCCTCTGCCGGTATGGGAACCTGGAGATCAATTATGTCAGTCAGTCAGTCAGTCAGTGGTAATCGAGCTTTATATATTATAATTATAATCGAGCTTTATATATTATAATAACTAGGTTTCGGCGGCGCCCCGCGGGCGCCGGCCTCCCCCTGAGCGGGGGGACGCTCCGGGCTTCGCCCTGCGCGGAGCTCGGCCTGCGGCCTCGCGCCGTGGAGCTCGGCCTTCGGCCTCGCGTAGATTACTCACTGGGAGGGGTCGCTGTAGTTTCGTCGTGCGGCTCCTGCGTGGCGGCCATCTTCAAAAATGGCGGAATCTAAATAAAAATTCCAAATCCTCAATAGGGCTCCCCAGAACTCACCAGATTTCAATTTTCATTCGGTTTGGGTGAAATTGAAAAATGGCTGCCATCTTGAATTCGAGATCTTTAAATTTATCCTACCTCAGTATAAATCCTTAATCGAAAACCCCGGATGCAAATTTCCTCCCCGATTGTCCACCTCAAAAAGTGGCCACAGAGGAATTTTTAAATTTCCAAGTTTTTTTTTTTAAATTTCCGCCATTTTGTATCCGCCATCTTGGATTTTTTTTTCTACCCAGATTTTCCAATGACCGGAGTTTCTAACGAGGGAAAATTCCGCCCCGCACCCTAATTCTAATTCGGACTACCGCCTCGCGAATGCCCTCGGATCCCAAAATAGAAATTTCCACTTTGTATGGCAGCCATCTTGAAAAATGGCGGAATAAAAAAAAAGTTCCCAAATCCCGAATCAGCGTCCCCTGAACCCCCCAGGTATTAATTTTCATCCCGATTGGATGAATTTTAAAAATGGCCGCCATCTTGGATTCGCCATTTTGGAAAAAAAAAATCTTCCAGTGAAAGGACATCGACTTGCCCCCTCATCCTAGTTTGAGCATCGATCCGATATCTCCACCCGTTTGGGAGATACGGTCAAAATAAATTTGTATGGCGGCCATCTTGAATCCGCCATTTTGAATTTTTATTGCGGTCTCGTCAAAGTGCCGGCGGTTCTCTATGACATTCGGTCGAGCACCATACGACTACCTCTCACCGTTTGGGCAGGCCGTCGACAGTCGAGCTGAAGGTCCACCGGATGCGGACGGGCCCACTCCCGGTGCAGCTCCAGGGTGAGCTCGGCCTGCGGCCTCACCCGCGCGGCTCGGCTTCTGACCTCGCGAGAGTTATGGCCGATCAAAATTTTAAATTTCAATTGACGGCCGCCATCTTGGAAATGGCGGGATCGGAAAACCGACCCGAAATTCTCAGTCAGGGCCCCCCCAACCCCTCGGATACCGATTTCCACCCCTCTCGGACAATCTTGAAAAACGGCCGCCATCTTGAATCCGCCATTTTGAAAAAATTTTTTGCCCACGAGAAGACCCACCCCGGCCCGAATGACATTTGGTCGAGCACCTCCCCCCTACCTCTTTCCGTTTTAAAACTACGAGCGATTGAAATTTGTATGGCGGCCATTTTTTTTTTCGAATTTGGAATTTTCGCGGCGCCCTCTGGCGTCTACCGGCAGTTCCCTATGACATTCGGTCGAGCACCTTACGACTACCTCTCACCGTTTGGGCAGGCCGCCGACCGTCGAGCTGAAGGTACACCGGATGCGGACGGGCCCGCTCTCAGTGCAGCTCCTGGGCGAGCTCGGCCTGCGGCCTCGCTTGCGCCGCTCGGCCTCCGGCCTCGCGGGAATTATGGCCGATCTAAGTTTAAAATTTCAATTGGCGGCCGCCATCTTGGAAATGGCGGGATCGAAAAACCGACCCGAAATTCCCAATCAGGGGCCCCCCGACCCCCCGGATGCCGATTTCCACCCCCCTGGGACAAACTTGAAAAACGGCCGCCATCTTGTTTCCGCCATTTTGAAAAAATTTTTTGCCCACGAGAAAACCCACCCCAACCCGAATGACATTTGGTCGAGCACTTCCCACTTACCTCTTACCGTTTTAGAAATACGAGCGATTTACACTTTGTATGGAGGCGATTTAGGACGTTCGAAATTCAAATTTTCGCGACGCTCGCTGGCATCTGCCGGCAGTTCCCTATGACATTTGGTCCAGCACCCCCCGCGCACCTCCTACCGTTTGGTCGGGCTGTTGTCATTTTTCGTCTCAGGTCACCAACTTGCAGAAGTCGGATTTTTCTGGTGCTCACCGACCCCGAGGGTGTACTTCCCCATTCAAAGTTCCTCACCCACCAGGCGGGAACCGGGAGAACAATTATGTCAGTGAGTGAGTGGTAATCGAGCTTTATATATTATAAACTAGGTTTCGGCGGCGCCCCCCGGGCGCCGGCCTCCCCCTGAGGGGGGGGACGCTCCGGGCTTCGCCCTGCGCGGAGCTCGGCCTGCGGCCTCGCGCCGTGGAGCTCGGCCTTCGGCCTCGCGTAGATTACTCACTGGGAGGGGTCGCTGTAGTTTCGTCGTGCGGCTCCTGCGCGGCGGCCATCTTCAAAAATGGCTTAATCTAAATAAGAATTCCAAATCCTTAATCGGGCCCCCCTGAACTCTCCAGATATCAATTTTCATTCGGCTTGGGTGAATATGAAAAGTGGCCGCCATCTTGGATTCGCCGTCTTTAAATTTTTCCTTACTAAGTATAAAGACATTGTCAAGATGAACAATAATAGTTTGAGCACCAATCCGATATGTCTAACCGTTTCGGAGTTGT
Organism: Sesia bembeciformis; assembly: GCA_943735995.1. NCBI lineage: Eukaryota > Metazoa > Arthropoda > Insecta > Lepidoptera > Sesiidae > Sesia > Sesia bembeciformis. The sequence continues at coordinate 13,785,894 of OX031039.1, read as the reverse complement.
CATCCGAAGAATTTTGTGGGGCGGCCATCTTGGAAATAACCATAAATCCTTAATCAGGGTCCCCTGAGCCCCCCAGATATCAATTTTCATTCGGCTCGGATGAATTTGAAAAGTGGTCGCCATCTTGGATTCGCCATCTTTAAAAAAAAATTGAAAAGTGGTCGCCATCTTGGATTCGCCATCTTTAAAAAAAAATATCTCAATATGAAGACATCGTCATGATAAACAATATTAGTTTGAGCACCAATCCGATATTTCTAACCGTTTCGGAGATGTCACCCGAAGAATTTTGTGGGGCCGCCATCTTGGAAATAACCATAAATCCTTAATCAGGGTTCCCTGAGTCCCCCAGATATAAATTTTCATCCGGATCGGACAACTTGAAAAATTGCTGAAAAATGTAGTCCGGTCGCTCCGGGCTTCGCCCTACGCGGAGCTCGGCCTGCGGCCTCGTTAGACGCAGCTCGGCCTGCGGCCTCGCATAAGTTACCCAGTGTGTGCTGCTGGTGGTGCCGTAGTACAATCGCTCCGGGCTTCGCCCTACGCGGAGCTCGGCCTGCGGCCTCGTTAGACGCAGCTCGGCCTGCGGCCTCGCCTAAGTTACACAACATGCACGGCTGGTGGTACCGTAGTCCGGTCGCTCCGGGCTTCGCCCTACGCGGAGCTCGGCCTGCGGCCTCGTTATACGCAGCTCGGCCTTCGGCCTCGCGTAAGTTACAAAGTGGTAGAGTTCGGACGCTCCGGGCTTCGCCCTACGCGGAGCTCGGCCTGCGGCCTCGCCGTATAGCCTCCATCTTCAAAAAGGGTGAAATACAAATAATAATTCCAAATCCTTAGTCAGGATCCCCTAAGCCCCCCAGGAATCAATTTTTATCCGAATCGGATGAATTCAGAAAATGGCCGCCATCTTGGATTCTCCATTTTGAAAATAAATTTTCTCCCCAGTAGAAAGACATCGTCATGATAAACAATATTAGTTTGAGCACCAATCCGATATCTCTAACCGTTCCGGATCTGTCGTCGAAAGAATTTTGTATGGCAGCCATCTTGGGAAATATCGGCACCTACCCTAAATCCCTAATGGGAACTCTCCGGAAGCCAATTTCCTCCCCAATTTTCCACCTTGAAACACGTTTGTCCAGGAATATTTAAATTTCCAATTTTTTTTTTAAATTTCCGCCATTTTGTGTCCGCCATCTTGGATTTTTTTTTCTACCCAGTTTGCCCAACGACCAGAGTTTCTAACGAGGGGGAATTCCGCCCCGCTCCCCCCGTCTAATTCGGCCTACCGCCTCGCGAATGCCCTCGGACGCCAAAATCGAAATTTCCACTTTGTATGGCAGCCATCTTGAAAAATGGCGGAATAAAAAAAAAGTTCCGAAATCCTGAATCGGGGTTGCCTGAACCCCCCAGGTATTAATTTTCATCCCGATCGGAAGAATTTGTAAAATGGCCGCCATCTTGGATTCGCCATTTTGGAAAAAAAATCTCGTCCAGTTTAAGGACATCGACTTGCCCACTCATATTAGTTTGAGCACCGATCCGATATCTCCACCCGTTTGGGAGATACGGTCAAAATAAATTTGTATGGCGGCCATCTTGAATCCGCCATTTTGAATTTTTATGGCGCTCTCGTCAAAGTGCCGGCGGTTCTCTATGACATTCGGTCGAGCACCATACGACTACCTCTCACCGTGTGGGCAGGCCGTCGACCGTCGAGCTGAAGGTCTACTGGATGGTGACGGGCCCGCTCTCGGTGCAGCTCCTGGGCGAGCTCGGCCTGCGGCCTCGCTCGCTGGTCTCGGCCTTCGGCCTCGCGGGACCTATGGCCGATCAAAATTAGAAATTTCAATTGACGGCCGCCATCTTGGAAATGACGGGATCGAAAAACCGACCCGAAATTCTCAGTCAGGGCCCCCCCGACCCCCCGGATGCCAAATTCCACCCCCCTCGGACAAACTTTAAAAACGGCCGCCATCTTGAATCCGCCATTTTGAAAAAATTTTTTGCTCACGAGACGACCCACCCCGGCCCGAATGACATTTGGTCGAGCACCTCCCCCCTACCTCTTACCGTTTGAAAACTACGAACGATTTCATTTTGTATGGAGGCGACGCTGGACGTTCGAAATTCAAATTTTCGCGACGCCCCCTGGCATCTGCCGGCGGTTCCCTGTGACATTTGGTCGAGCACCCCCCGCGCACCTCCTACCGTTTGGCCGGGCCGTTTGACATTTTCCTGAGGTTTGGACAAGTTGCAGAAGTCGGATTTTTCTGGTGGTCACGGGACCCATCCGCGTATTTCCCCATTCAAAGTTTCCCTCTGCCGGTATGGGAACCTGGAGATCAATTATGTCAGTCAGTGAGTCAGTGAGTGGTAATCGAGCTTTATATATTATAATATAATAAAGCTTTATATAATAATAATAATAATAATAGGTTTCGGCGGCGCCCCCTGGGCGCCGGCCTCCCCCTGAGAGGGGGGACGCTCCGGGCTTCGCCCTGCGCGGAGCTCGGCCTGCGGCCTCGCGCCGTGGAGCTCGGCCTTCGGCCTCGCGTAGATTACTCACTGGGAGGGGTCGCTGTAGTTTCGTCGTGCGGCTCCTGCGTGGCGGCCATCTTCAAAAATGGCGGAATCTAAATAAGAATTCCAAATCCTTAATCGGGCCCCCCTGAACTCTCCAGATATCAATTTTCATTCGGCTTGGGTGAATATGAAAAGTGGCCGCCATCTTGGATTCGCCGTCTTTAAATTTTTCCTAACTCAGTATAAAGACATTGTCAAGATGAACAATATTAGTTTGAGCACCAATCCGATATGTCTAACCGTTTCGGAGTTGTCATCCGAAGAATTTTGTGGGGCGGTCATCTTGGAAATAACCATAAATCTTTAATCAGGGTCCCCTGAGCCCCCCAGATATCAATTTTCATTCGGCTCGGATGAATTTGAAGAATACCCGCCATCTTGGATTCACCATCTTAAAAAAAAAAATATCCCAATATGAAGACATCATCATGATAAACCATATTGGTTTGAGCACCAATCCGATATGTCTAACCGTTTCGCAGATGTCATCCAAAGAATTTTTTAAAGCGGCCATCTTGGAAATAACCATAAATCCTTAATCAGGGTCCCCTGAGCCCCACAGATATCAATTTTCATTCGGCTCGGATGAATTTGAAAAATCACCGCCATCTTGGATTCACCATCTTAAAAAAAAATTATCCCCATATGAAGACATCGTCATGATAAACCAATTAGTTTGAGCACCAATCCGATATGTTCAACCGTTCCGAAGCTGTCAACGAAAGAATTTGTTAGGGCGGCCATCTTGGAAATAATCATAAATCCTTAATCAGGGTCCCCTGAGCCCCCCAGGTATCAATTTTCATTCGGATCGGACTACTTGAAAAATTGCTGTAAAATGTAGTCCGGTCGCTCCGGGCTTCGCCCTACGCGGAGCTCGGCCTGCGGCCTCGTTAGACGCAGCTCGGCCTGCGGCCTCGCCTAAGTTACACAACGTGCACGGCTAGTGGTACCGTAGTCCGGTCGCTCCGGGCTTCGCCCTACGCGGAGCTCGGCCTGCGGCCTCGTTAGACGCAGCTCGGCCTTCGGCCTCGCCTAAGTTACAAAGTGGTAGAGTTCTGACGCTCCGGGCTTCGCCCTACGCGGAGCTCGGCCTGCGGCCTCGCCGTATAGCCGCCATCTTCAAAAAGGGTGAAATACAAATAATAATTCCAAATCCTTAGTCAGGATCCCCTAAGCCCCCCAGATATCAATTTTTATCCGAATCGGATGAATTCAGAAAATGGCCGCCATCTTTGATTCGCCATTTTGAAAATAAATTTTCCCCTCAGTAGAAAGACATCGTCATGATAACGAATATTAGTTTGAGCACCAATCCTATATCTCTAACCGTTCCGGAGCTGTGGACGAAAGAATTTTGTATGGCGGCCATCTTGGAAAATCTCGGCTCCTATCCTAAATCCTTAATCGAAAACCCCGGATGCAAATTTCCTCCCCGATTATCCACCTCAAAAAGTGGCCACAGAGGAATTTTTAAATTTCCATGTTTTTTTTTTTTAAATTTCCGCCATTTTGTATCCGCCATCTTGGATTTTGTTTTCTACCCAGATTTCCCAATGACCGAAGTTTCTAACGAGGGGAAATTCCGCCCCGCACCCTCCGTCTGATTCGGCCTACCGCCTCGCGAATGCCCTCGGACGCCAAAATCGAAATTTCCACTTTGTATGGCAGCCATCTTGAAAAATGGCGGAATAAAAAAAAAGTTCCGAAATCCTGAATCGGGGTTGCCTGAACCCCCCAGGTATTAATTTTCATCCCGATCGGAAGAATTTGAAAAATGGCCGCCATCTTGGATTCGCCATTTTGGAAAAAAAAATAAGTCCAGTGGAAGGACATCGACTTGCCCCCTTATATTAGTTTGAGCTCCGATCCAATATCTCCACCCGTTTGGGAGATACGGTCAAAATAAATTTGTATGGCGGCCATCTTGAATCCGCCATTTTGAATTTTTATCGCGCTCTCGTCAAAGTGCCGGCGGTTCTCTATGACATTCGGTCGAGCACCATATGTCTATCTCTCACCGTTTGGGCAGGCCGTCGATCGTCGAGCTGAAGGTCCACCGGATGCGGACGGGCCCACTCCCGGTGCAGCTCCTGGGTGAGCTCGGCCTGCGGCCTCGCTCGCTGGCCTCGGCCTCCAGCCTCGCGGGAGTAATGGCCGATTTAAATTTTAAATTTCAATTGACGGCCGCCATCTTGGAAATGGCGAGATCGAAAATCCGACCGGAAATTCTCAATCAGGGCCTCCACCACCCCCCGGATACCGATTTCCACCCCCCTCGGACAAACTTGAAAAACGGCCGCCATCTTGAATCCGCCATTTTGAAAAAAATTTTTGCCCACGAGAAGACCCACCCCGGCCCGAATGACATTTGCTCGAGCACCTCCCCCCTACCTCTTTCCGTTTTAAAACTACAAGCGATTGAAATTTGTATGGCGGCCATTTTTTTTTTCGAATTTGGAATTTTCGCGGCGCCCTCTGGCGTCTACCGGCAGTTCCCTATGACATTCGGTCGAGCACCTTACGACTACCTCTCACCGTTTGGGCAGGCCGCCGACCGTCGAGCTGAAAGTCCATTGGATGCAGACGGGCCCACCCCCAGTGCAGCTCCTGGGCGAGCTCGGCCTGCGGCCTCGCCCGCGCCCCTCGGCCTCCGGCCTCGCGGGAGTTATGGCCGATCGAAGTTTAAAATTTCAATTGACGGCCGCCATCTTGGAAATGGCGGGATCGAAAAACCGACCCGAAATTCTCAATCAGGGGCCCCCCGACCCCCAGGATGCCGATTTCCACCCCCCTGGGACAAACTTGAAAAACGGCCGCCATCTTGTTTCCGCCATTTTGAAAAAATTTTTTCACCACGAGAAAGCTGACGCCGCGCCGAATGACATTTGGTCGAGCACCTCCCCCCTACCTCTTACCGTTCCCGAGTTATCGGCGATTTACACTTTGTATGGAGGCGATTTAGGACGTTCGAAATTCAAATTTTCGCGACGCTCCCTGGCATCTGCCGGCAGTTCCCTACGACATTTGGTCGAGCACCCCCCGCGCAGCTGTTACCGTTGGGCCTGGCCGTTTGAAATTTTCGTGAGGTTTGGACAAGTGGCAGAAGTCGGATTTTTCTGGTGGTCACGGGACCCATCCGCGTATTTCCCCATTCAAAGTTTCCCTTTGCCGGTATGGGAACCTGGAGATCAATCATGTCAGTCAGTCAGTGAGTGAGTGGTAATCGAGCTTTATATATTATAATAATAATAAAGCTTTATATATTATAATTATAATAATAATAATAATAATTCATTTCATTGTTTTTTATTTTTGTGTGCTAAATTCAGTTTGGAAATAATTTAAAAAAAAATGATTTTGCTATGTATTTCTCTATTGATTTGTAATTTATGAAATTAAAAAAAGACCGTTTCTCTCTTACGTACTTTACTGAGTCCATAAAATATTATATTGAAAAAAAATGATGTAAATAATAGAATATTTTTATTTACTAGATATATGAAGAAATGTGGAAGAAACTGTAAAACATAACAATCATTTGGACATAGTGAAACACTTTATTTGGAAGAATATACATGTTAAACATCAACAATATAAGAGTGCTAAATTAAAAATTACATTATGATGCTACATTTAATTATTTTTAAGGGTATCTTTAATTTGCTGTCATGGTTATTACCGTGTAAAAAGTTCTTTATATCTGATTTTTTACGATACCACTCTCATCATTGAATGTAACTTATTTCGTATCAATTTTATAATTATTGATTAAAATAAGATAAAATAAACCTAAGTCTCACAGAATTTAGGTTAATATAATAATATTTACAGAGTATCTAAATCATGACATGACATCTACATATTTGACATGATTTACGATTTGTTAGTAAACACTTCATCTTGTGAATAAATAAGGTATAGAATCGAACGGTTTTGTGTACATTGGCGACTGTACATATAGATTTTAAATGTAGTTACTGTCTATTTCTTGTATTTATTTATATTAAATTTCTAGAACATTTCTTATATTTGAAAAAATAATGAAATTAAAAAATACTCAACAAACTTACCAAATGTATATAAGCAGACACAAGTAGACCTCGTTCTAGAGACATTGCTCCAAAACAGCATCTGGCAGACGCTACCCTGTCATCTTTCGACTCTTTGTTCATTTTGGTTTACGAATCAAAATTAAAATAATTGGATTAAAAAATGTTACGAATACTTATTTTCGAGGACACAAACTGCTCCGTTGACTTCTATGACAACAATGATATAAACCGTTTTTGGATGTATTTCACGATTATCTTTTTTATATGGGTAAAACATCCTGTCAGGATGTTCAGGATATATTTGTGTAGCTATTTTTAAATCAGTCATGACCATGAGTAGGGCTGCACCCAATACCGATGTTGGGGGGGGGGGGGGGGGGTGCAACGTCGGGCGATCGTCCAGGGCACCAAATTTACAGGGGTGCTGAATTTTCCGATGAACGGACCAGCAAACCAGCAAAGCATACTGTATACTCTGCCAATAACATCACAATTATCATAAGAGGTGAAAACGAGGCGACAGTGATCAATGACACAAATAAAGCTCTCACTGACTAATAAAAATTACTTAAAAATAAACTTGTGAAAAACGAACAACATACAATTTGGAACAAATAAATCAAAAGCCTTCTATAGATGCAACCATGGCAGCATGGACGTAGCCATGGTGTGGCAGGCTAGGGCGCTTGCAATATATACATTGAGCACGATGTACACTGGGTGAAATGATACTGGATACTGATACTGGTTATATCGTCTCTCCCTTATACATTTTTGAGATACTTGTAGTTTTTATTGGATATAGCTGCTAAATTGACGCATCATTCTTTAGTGACTACATATATGTATAAACTAAGGGGTTAATTAGGAACTTAAATATTTATTCATCTTTTTTCAACTCCAGTCTTATAATCATTACAAACGTGGTAACTCCAAATAGTGAAAATAAAACTGATAGACAGACTACACGGGAAACCTCACAAAGATTAAAAAGGGAACGAATTATTTGACCAATTATTTGAATGAATTTCTTTGAAAGTATTATAAATCAACTAAATAAATATTTAACTGACCTAATAAATTTCTATGAATATTAAAAAAAAATCTATTAACAAAATTTGATCAGCTCTTATTACGATTTAATCGATTTAATTCAATTTCGAATAGCTAAATAAACTGCGATAATTATTAATAGAAAATCTAATCCGCATACAATTTAATCATTGTATCGAACGAATAATTGATTAATCAGACGCATTCTTTTTTTTTTATGACTAGACGTATAAAAAATGACTAGACGCATATGACGACGTAATTCTTTTTTTTATGGACGAAGGCGGCAGACGAGCATACAGTCCACCTGGTGGTAAGTGGATACTGTCGCCCACAGACATCCGCGATACATGCCAACATTAGTCCAAAATGACAGACGTTGGCACGCCCCCGCATGCGCTGCCTACCTTTGGAGATATATGAATGGATTTGGAGAAAGGCTTGGGAAAATGGGGAGGGATAGGATATGAATGGGCTCTGGCACATCTCACTTACTACCGAAACACGTACGTGCATTAGGGAAATAAGATAAAGTGGGAAATGCACTTTAAAGGGAAAGTGGGAAAGATAAATTACAAAGTAGTCTTCTGTGAGAGAGGGGTAACGTGGCCAGTCGAGCGCGCCCAGCAGCTGTTGGATTGCAGCGTGCACTCTCCCCCTGAAAAAATTAATTTTATTTTGAAACTACTCAAGACAATTCGACCGTCAAAATTTTCCTGATAAGTCGATTTATTGAAAATACCTACTATTTGGAATTAGGTATCTTTGAGTTCCCTCTCATTCAATAATACGCCTCGCACAAAAACTTCGTTATATCCACATCCGCCTTCTATTCACGACTAGCAATTTTATGACAATTTTATGTATAATACATTTTGCATTCACTATTTTATCAGGCGTTCCGCGACTGAACACCATAAACAAACCTAGCGACTCAATCGTATTTTTAATTATGGGTTAAAAAGTGAAGTAGGTGAAGGTTTAGAAAATCTTGATCGCGTGATGGTCAAAAGAAGACATGCCCGAATCGAGCGCTTGTCGCGGACATGTGTCTTGCTTTCGGGGAGCGGCCAAATGTCTATGTTTATGTAGTGTAAGTTCGAAGTATTTCGAAAAGAGGGAAGGAAGGGTCCGAAACCTTTGGGCCACTCAATAAGTATGTGCGTTATTGCTTGTCCGATATCAGGACTGGGAGTGCTGTCATGGAGACTGAGGTGTGGTATTTGAAATCGAGATCAGCTTATAACATCAGGACGCAGAACTCAGACATATAGTAATCACTGGAGAATTTTATACATAATCAGAACATTATGGATCCTATATAAATAAAAATTAAATGCTGTTCGTTGGTGAGCATCACCTAAGAACGGCTGGACCGATTTGGCTAATTTTTTTTTAAATATTTGTAATAGTCCGAATAAGGTTTTTAGGGAAAGAAAAATTTCAAAAGTTGCCCGGAAAATTCGGGAAAAACTGAAAGTGCTTTTTTCTATGGGATTTTTGTATGAACTTATTGTATTATTGAAATTTGGACAAGACAATGTCTGTCGGGTCAGCTAGTTTATAATAAAGTACAATTATTCGTAGCCTGCAAAGTGTTTTAATTATTTATTGTATGACTCTTGAAACCCAAGTAAATGTGTGTGCGGGATACGTATGCACTAACACGCAGTAGAATGAATGCTAGTGTCTGTACTCCGCACCAACTGGATCGCCGGGGGGTGTGGACTGTATAATAGGGTGTTTCCGTGTCTTGATTAAAACAACAAGGCTTGTTCTTCAATAGAGCCGGGGTAGCGCAGAGGTACTTGTTTTTCTTCTTTGTTCTTGTTCTTGTCGGAGTGGATGCCGCTGCGGAAGTGATTTTGACCGGAAATGGTCCGCCTATTATTCGCATATTGGGTTCTCCAACTTGCGGCTAGTTGCGGGATTCCTCCACCGCCGGTCAACGTCGGGCCTCCCCTCCACTTGTCCATTTATGTACCCCTCCCGCTACCCGCGGGGAATCATTTATTTTCCTTATCACTAACACGTATTTACATTGATAAGATCCTAGTATGTCCTCAATTACACTATGCACCAACGATACCTATACTATGCACCAACGATTTATGTAGGGACATACTAGGGATTACTCCATTATTTCCATATTATATACATAAAAACTTAACAACTATTTGCGAAACTATATACATGTTTGCCTAAGTACCCTAGCCTTTTCGTCGTCAACATATCTCCCGCCGTCGCCGTCTCGCGATCTAATTGGTAGAACGACGATTTTCTTGGTCGGTCGCCGCAGGATGTGGCCGTTGCTCGTCTGGACGTCGATGATGCGAACCTCGCCGTCTTGCCCGGGGTACGTAGCGATGACTCTTCCTCTGGGCCACGTGTTCCTCGGTAGGTTCGGGTCGCATATGACGACCAAGTCTCCGACGCGTGGTGCCTCGCCGACTGTGCGGGGCTCCCGCCGGTACTGTAGCAGGGGGAGATATTCTCGGAGCCAGCGGCGCCAGAAGTTATCGGCTAGCCGCTGGGCGCGCCGCCAGTGTTTGCGCGCATTCACGTCGTCTGCAGTGAAGGCGCCCGGTGCTGGGACATGTGAGTTAGGCCCCAGCAGCAGATGATTCGGTGTGAGCGCCTCCGGCTCCTCCGGTGTTACCGCCACGTGTGTGAGTGGGCGGGAGTTGACGGTGTTCTCCGCCTCGATGAGTAATGTGTGGAGTGTCTCGTCGCTCGGGTACTTCTCGCGTAGCGTCGCTCGTAGGGCTTCTTTGACCGTGCGCACCATGCGTTCCCAGGCCCCGGCCATGAAGGGGGCGGAAGGGGGAACGTGACGCCACGCGATGTGTTTCGCAGTTGCTTCCTCTTGCACCGCGGCTAGTGCGGCCTCGGTGAGTTGTTTTTCCGCGGCTTTAAAGTTAGTGGCGTTGTCACACCATAACTCCGTTGGGCAGCCGCGTCGCCCCATGAATCGTCGTAGCGCAGAGATGGCGGAATCTGCGCTGAGTGATGCTGCCACTTCCAAGTGTACAGCCCTCGTGGTCATGCATGTAAATAAGGCGACATATCTCTTCTCTCGATGTCGGCCCACGGTTACTTCGATGGGACCGAAGTAGTCGAGCCCGGTGAAGGTGAACGGGCGCGCGTGATGTGCTACGCGCGCGTGCGGTAGATCGCCGGTGGCTGGACTTGTTGGTTTCGCCTTCTTCAGTTTACACATCATGCATGCCTTTATGACGCCCCGTACTGTAGGGCGAATCTTTCCTATGCACAGTCGCTGTCGCAGTTCGTTGACGATTAGCTCGACGCCTCCGTGGTGCATTTTCCTATGTACATGGTCTATGTACAACCTCGTATAGCTGTGTGAACCATCCAACACAGCCGGATTCGTCGTTTCCTCGCTAATCTCTCCTGCGGCAGCGATTCTTCCCTTTTGTCGTAGCAGTCCGTCGGTTCCCACAATCACACTTAGTGCGGCGAGTTTGTCGTCTCCCGCCGGTGTGGCGCTACGCTCGATGCGCTTACGTTCGCATGCGTAGCTGTCCTCTTGTGCTGCCTTCATCCATTGATGCTCCGCTCGTATGAGATAGTGCGCTCCCATCTGTACGAACTTGCACTTGCCGCGCGCTGGTTCTACCTTTTGTGCAGTCTTAGCGTCGCCTTTCTTTGTTCCTGACCATGCCGGGTCCGACGTCGGGTTGGCAATGGTCCTTTTGCGACGCGCAGCTGCTACTATGTGCCTCCTTTTGCGGCACAAGTCGATGAATTGTAGAGCGCGTGCGGTGGCCTGGATCAGGCGCTCCCATTTTGAAAAGCGCGTGATATCGGGCAAGTGTGCATGCCCCTTTGTCGTGTTCGTAATTGCGCAGCATTTCTCTTTTTCTTCCCCGGTGCGTTCGGCTATTGTGCTTGCTTCGACTGGCCATTGCTCCTCGGGCGATAGTAAGAAGGGCGGGCCGATGAACCATCGGTGGTCTCTGTTGAAGTCCGCGGGCGTTGCTCGTGTCGCGTCGTCGGCTACGTTGAGTTGCGACGGTAGCCATCTCCATTCCTTTTTCTTTGTAGTATCTTCTATTTCTGCGATACGATGTGCGACGAACGTTTTGAACGCCCGTGGTTCGGCTCTGATCCACGCGAGTGCGGTGCGTGAATCGCACCAGTAGACCCGTCTTGTTGCCTCAAAGTCGTGCTCTTTTGCGACGTTCTTGGCCAGTCGCGCGCCGAGTACTGCCGCCTGGAGCTCAAGCCGCGGGATTGAGACGGGCTTGAGCGGTGTGACGCGGCTTTTTGCAGCGGCCAGTGCGATCTTCACGCTGCCGTCTGCTCGTTCTAATCTCCAGTACACGGCGGCGGCGTAGGCTTCTTCGCTTGCGTCCACAAACGTGTGCAACTCCCTTCTGGAGGCCGGTTCCATGTCGTAGCAGCGGGGAATGCGAAGCTCCTCTAGAGCGCGCAGCGTTTCCATCCACCCGTTCCACTTTGGTTGCAGCTCTTCCGGAAGCGGTTCGTCCCAGCTCGTTCCATACCTCCAGGTATCTTGCATGAGTCGTTTCGCCGGAGTGGTTATCGGCGATACGAGTCCGAGCGGGTCGAACAGCGACATAATTATGCTGAGTGCTTCCCTTTTGGTGGGTGGGCGTCTGCCTTCTATGACGTCAGATGGTGTCCTTGTAGTATTTACGCGGAAGCCGATGCAGTCTTCCTTTGTCTCCCACAGCAGGCCGAGTGTTTTCTCTGTCTCGCTTCCGCCGATGTCGACTGTCGTGGCTCCGGGATCCGTTGTAAATTGTTTCACAACGGACTTTTTGTTGGACACCCATCCGCGCAATTGAAAGCCGGCTCGACGGTGTATCTCGTCGACCGACTTTACGACTCTCGCAGCTTCCTTCTCGTTTGTGAAGCTGGTTATGAAGTCGTCCATATAGTGGTTCATTTGTATCTCTCGGACGGCGCGTTCGTCTTCGTGTGCGAACTCGGCGGCGTTGCGATCTTTAATATACAACGCGGTGCACGGCGATGACGTCGCTCCGAATATAACCGACGTCATCTTGTACTCTTGTGGTAATGTATTGCCTCGCTCGTCGTCCCTCCATAGGAAGCGTAGTGCGTCTCGATCTTCCGGTCGAACCTTTACTTGCATGAACATCTCCTTGATGTCCGCTGACACGGCGATGGGATGTTGGCGGAATCTCATGACGACTCCGGGCAGTGATTGCAGCAAGTCAGGACCCGATAGCAGCATGTCGTTGAGGCTGCGTCCGAAGGATCTCGCAGCGGCGTCGTGGACGACTCGGATCTTTTCTTTCGCCGGGTTGATGACGGCGAAATGTGGCAAGTACCACGTTTTATTTGCAGGTGGCGCTGTAGTCGCAGGCTCGGCGTATCCCGACGTTAACAAGTTAGCGATACGCTCCTTGTACTTTTCCTTGAGCGCCGGGTCGCGGTCGAGTCTCTTCTCCAAATTGTGCAGCCGTTTGAGAGCGTCCCCGTAATTGTTAGGGATCTTCATGTCATCTTCTTTCCACAGGAGTCCGGTCTCGAACCGCCCGTCAGGTAGCCGTCGACTGCGCTTATCCAGTAGGTCGATGGCGCGCTGCTCCGGGTCATTCTTGGTTGTCCTCGGTTCGATGCCCAGTGACTCCAACTTGAAGAAGTTCTTCATTAACTTCTCCATTTCGTCGCACTTCTCGCTGATGTGGCCGCAGAAGGCGACTGGTTCGCACACTGAAGTGCGACATCCATGTAGCACCCAACCTAGTAGCGTGAGTGACGCTACCGGCTTGTTCCTTCGTCCCGCTCGGACCTGGCGTGAGACGATCAGCTCCCAGTTGTCCTGCCCGATGAGAATCTTCGGACAGACATCCTTGTAGGTGAGCTCGTCCCTGATGTCGTCCAGGTGTGTGCAGTCTTCCAGGTCCGTTTCCCCGATGGTCTGCGATGTGAAGTTGAGACGCTCGATGGTGCGTGCGCCCTTTAATTTGTGCACGCCGTCCGAGTGTAGCCCTTGTATCTGTACGTCAACAGTGCGGCTCTTTTCATGCTTCATTTCGCCACCGTTGATGCCTTGAATCCACATTGTGTCAACCGGCCCGTCGATGCCGAGCGAGTTGATTGTAGCCTCTTCTATGATGGTGACGGTGCTGCCTTCGTCGAACAGCGCGTAGGTGTGTATCTTCGCGTGTGGTCCGGCAAGCACTACTGGCGCAATCTTCAGGTAGGCTCGACGTCGACGCGGTGATGAGTTCGCGGCGGTGGCCTTGTTGGTCAGCTCTGTTGTTGACGTGACGATTTCTTCTTTGGGCTCTTCTGTCTTCACTGTTGGCGGCAAAGTTTGACGTGTACGATGTAGCAGCCGATGATGTGACATCCCACACCCGTTGTGTCCGCATGGCTTAGCTCGGCAACTGCCCCGGTGATGGTCACTACACAGGCAGCGGAAGCAGATGCGGTTCCTCTTCGTTACCTCCCATCGGGCGTCGAGATCGCTCTCGGCAAACCGTTTGCACGAAGGCAGGTAATGATCTTCTTTACACAGCGGGCAAAGTTTTCTTTTTCCGTCGTTAATGGCGCTGTATGTTCGTTCCGTCCTTTTCTTTGTCGCCCTCTCTCTCACACTCGCAGGTTCAATGATGGGAACGGTGACTTCTGGCGGTGCGTAGGCACTGCATTTGTCGGCCTCTATGTTGAGGAACGTTGACAGCAGGCTCAGCGTGGGTACTTCGTGCTCCCAGATACTTGCAAAGTCGTACCACTTGCTCTTCAGTATGGGTGTGAACTTCTCCATTATAGCCCGTACTAGCTCGGGGCTATACAGGTAGTTGTCCCTTTTCATTGCTTGTATGGTAGCCACAGCGTTGGCCACCTTACTGGCGAACACGCAGAGGTCGCGGGGCTCGTCGTTTAGCTTGCGCAGGCACTTCAGTTTTTCTGTTTCGCATGCGACGAGTGCGTCCGGCCTCCCGAATCTCCTTGCGAGAGCTTCCATTATGTCGTCCGGCTCTCGGTGGGCGGTAAACAAACTTGCCACCGCCTCTATAGCGACACCCTTCAGGCTCTTCCTTAGCCGTGCCAGGTTGTCGCTCTTCGTGAAGGTGTGCTTTGAATCTTCGTAGGCACCCTTCAACCCCAGCCATGCGCTGCCTTGCCCATCGAACGTCGGCAGCTCCATAGTATAACGCGGTGTCTCCCTCGCCGAAATCTTCACTGCCTTGGAGATCGCGGTAGCCATTTGCTCCACGATGTCTGCAGTAGGGCGCGCGGGCCGAGACGTGCTTCGTTCTCGGTGCCTATCCTCCCCATTGTTGGAGGTATAAGCTCCCCGTCCTCGTCCTTCCTTCCTTTCCGGCGAGATCTTGCGAGACTTTGGCCCCGCCCCCTGCGGGGGTATGGGGGGGGGGACCTCGTTCCGATTTAACCATTTTTCCAACCGGAACGATTCTTCTTTTCGTTTGTCGTCTTCTTCTTCTTCAGAGCTCGATCCCAGCTCCGCGAGCCTTATTTCTTGCTCCTTAGCAGTCAGGCGCAGCTGTAACAGGGTTCGTTCTATTTGTAGACGCTCCTTCTTCTTCGCGGACGCAGTAGATCGGTGCGACCTTGCCGCTATGCTTGCGGCCCGTGGAACGATTGTGACCTCCGCCGTCCCATTATCATCGACGTGCGCTTTGCCTTCCTCGTCTCCACGTATCGATTCTTCTCTACGCGTAGAAGTCGTCTTCGTAGTGGCCTCGGTGCTGGTGGCCGTGGTTCCTGTAGCTGTCGTGCCCGTGCTCGTGGTTGCTGTGACCGTAGATTCTGTAGTGGCAGACGTTGACTCCGTAGCGGTTTGTGCTCCGCTCTGCGACCCCGTTCGGCTCTGTGACCTTGTTGTTGCTGGCATTGTAATAGGTACGTCGTGAGAACAACGTAACTAAACAATCAAGTCTTTGAACGTCTTTGGAAATCAAGATCGGAAATCAAGATTGGAAACCAAGATTAGAAACCAGGATTAGGAAACCAAGACGTGAAATCAGGACGTGAAACTGAAAGATTGGCCCTAGTACGGACGAGTACGATGCGTCGTGCCGCTCTCCGTAGAGCCGTAGATCGTACGGGGATTCTTAATAATCCTACGACGCGACCGTATCGTCTCTTCCCGCTATTTCTTAATAAATAACGCCGTACGCCGTTCTTCTTATTCCACGAGGTCTTCAAACACGACCTGCTTGATTCAATATCCGGCTGCTCGAAGGACCATAGATGTGCGGGATACGTATGCACTAACACGCAGTAGAATGAATGCTAGTGTCTGTACTCCGCACCAACTGGATCGCCGGGGGGTGTGGACTGTATAATAGGGTGTTTCCGTGTCTTGATTAAAACAACAAGGCTTGTTCTTCAATAGAGCCGGGGTAGCGCAGAGGTACTTGTTTTTCTTCTTTGTTCTTGTTCTTGTCGGAGTGGATGCCGCTGCGGAAGTGATTTTGACCGGAAATGGTCCGCCTATTATTCGCATATTGGGTTCTCCAACTTGCGGCTAGTTGCGGGATTCCTCCACCGCCGGTCAACGTCGGGCCTCCCCTCCACTTGTCCATTTATGTACCCCTCCCGCTACCCGCGGGGAATCATTTATTTTCCTTATCACTAACACGTATTTACATTGATAAGATCCTAGTATGTCCTCAATTACACTATGCACCAACGATACCTATACTATGCACCAACGATTTATGTAGGGACATACTAGGGATTACTCCATTATTTCCATATTATATACATAAAAACTTAACAACTATTTGCGAAACTATATACATGTTTGCCTAAGTACCCTAGCCTTTTCGTCGTCAACAATGTGATCGCAGGACCAATATTGATTATATCATTCATGTTCTCATTCACGTTACAGGGCCGACAAGTGAGACAACAATAGGAAGACTATGCGAAGGATTGAGTAAAATCGGTCTGATGATGCTCACAATAAAAACAGTGATTTAAGAGGCAATAGATGTTTAACCGGTAGCGAAATAAACACGACTTGGTGACCCGTGAGGAAGTGTCCCATTAGCGTAGGATCTCTTGAAAGGATTCCATTAAAGAACTGACCAATCCCGTCAGTCAGCAGCAGGATTTTGTGTTGAGATAATGCTGTAATATTGTCGGAAATATCCGCGCATTACATTCAAGTATACGTGAACAAGACGTTAGTTTCCTCGTGGTCTAAGGAGTATTTGTTTCAATATAATCGATGTATTTTGTGTCATAACTGTTTTAAATACTAATTCGAAATACAATTACGTGGGAACAGAAAATAATGATAATTACATTTCCAGTTTAATTAATCTTATATTTTTATTTGTAAGCGTACAAACTTTTATGAAGGTTCAATTGATAGTTACGGTCCTTTCAAAGTGTCAAAATGATTAAATTGTGCGAACCAAAGTGTCCCAGATTTCCAATAGTTAGAAAGTGTTGTTTCTGTGTCCCAATTAGGAACGGAGTTATTATATTCGGTTATTGTAATATAGTAAGTAAACTTTCTACTTACATTTCCATACATTTTCCATACATACATTGGCCGTGTGGTGTCGTAAAAGGCGATTAAGGAATAACAAAGCCGTTACCTCAAGCTCTGATGAACTACACCACATCTAAAAGAGTGGACTCGCTAACCCGCTTGGCTAACGTGCTGTCTTTATGTCCTTACATTCCTCATGCACGAGACAATATGCACGAGGAGCCCCGTTTCCAGCAGTGAGTGGGTGACAAAAGCGCTGGTTACGGTACATTTTAAATGACGCGGCGCATTATCGGTCCATCAGGATAGTGAATTATTTTATCATAATGACGTAAGACAAGATTGAACTGAATTACACTAAACTTGACAATATTGACTTTTACAATTTGAACACAATTTACATGATGTTAAGAAAAATAAGCTAGTTGATGTTATTATAAATAAAATGATATTTGTAACAAAGAAACTACAATTCATATATCCTGTACAACATGTTAACGTATAAAAGCCACAATAAATGGCTCCATTCCTTCACCTAAAAGGTGGTGTGGAAAACTTTGTGGAAACGGTGTAGAAACTTTAAGGTGGAGGAGTGGAGTAGGTACACTCGAATAGAAAAACAGACAGACAGGTATTGTCTTGAACACACATTTATTTATAGAACACACTAGGATACTCTGTGTCGTGAGTCCGGACACACATACAAAGACGAACACTCCACCCAGGCCCGAACAAAGATTTGTATTTAAACAATTGAATGTCCGAGCGGGAATCGAACCCAGAACCTTTTACGCAGGAGGCAGAGATACTACCAACTGGGTCAGGCTAATCGGTCATCGAATTAAATCTTTATGATATGCACCTTAATTTGATTCAACTTCCAGGTACTCTCTCTTCTCGCATTTCCACTACTGGTGTTCCTCCTTGTCGAGCAAGTGACCACGGGCAAGCCGATAGAGTACGTCGGCCACATGGACCCGTTGATCCACCTACCAATGACCATTGCTTTCGTGGTCATCGACGTCTCCATGACCATCGTGATGCTGATTGGTGCGCATAAGGTACTTTTGTCATCTAAGCGTATATTAATTAGGTCCTGTTTAAGCTTTCTTATTACTTCTATTAGAGTTTCTGATAGTGGAGCCAGTGACACCCAGAAAAATTGTTTTATTTACCACCGTAAATAAAACAACTTTTCTGGGTGTCACTGGCTTACCAATTTGACCAATTTGACCGAGTTTCACCACCCTCACACAGAACGATTTCTCTCATAAGACTACCGTGAAACGAACCACATATTCCACTTTATCCCACTTTCCCAATGTACGTTCATGTTTCGGTAGTGAGTGAGATATACCCCAGAGCCCATTCCTATCACATTCTATCCTTTTCTTCCCTATTTTCCCAACCTTTGCTCCAAATCCATTCCTAAATCGACAAATGTAGGCAATGCGTATAGGGGCTTGCCAACATTGTTGTTCTCAAATAAAATTGGCATATATCGCGTATGTATGAACTACAGTATCCCACTTACTACCAGATGGACTGTTTGCTTTTCAAACAACTTTCTTTGGATAAAAAAACATCCTAGAAGACTGATGTGAACTAAGTATATAAAAGCAAAATATATATTAAAGTAAAAAAGGTGTTAACTTATTTTAGATTAATTTTGTGATATGATTGATTTATATATACTAAGAATATGCAAATGACTAATTATGTTAATTATCTCCTGATCGCCATCAAGTGTCACTAAATAATTACGTAGGCGTATACAGTAATAGTTAAACGTAACCTTTATGTCAGTAGTGATTACTCCACTCCAGCAACGTTGTTTACATGATATTACGAATACATCCTTGTTATTTTACCGTTTTCTCCAATAAAATATACCAATATTACCAGGGTATACCTGACATCGACTTGTGTTGAATCTTCCACTACTCTTATCTACTCAATTTCTTCAACGGTATCACAGTAACAAGCCCTTTTATCGTCCACTGGTGGAAATGGAACTGCCCATGCACAATGTCTTCTGCACGAGGCCTTAAAACGCCACGCTGGCCAAACAGGTTGGCGGGTCCACTCTATTAGAGGTGGTGTAGTTCCTCAGTGCTTGTGGTAGAGGCTTTGTTACCCCCTTAGTCGCCATTTAGTATGGGTGAGATGGCTAAATACATAACAATGTGATTTGAATTTCATATTTGAAATCTTTTACAGAAGAAGCGATTCCTCCTCGTGATCTACTTCTACTTCGGCGTGTGCTTCCAGCTGATGACGCTGTTCATTGACCTCGCGTACTTTGACTACCGGGAGTACATAGAAAACACAGTATACTTCTTGTTTTTAGGTAATGATTTAGTGATGTACTAAACTGCCATTCTATATATATATATATATATATATATATATATATATATATATATATATATATATATATATATTCTATATATATATATATTCTATATATATATATATATATATATATATATTTATATACTAGTGGGCGGACGAGCAAGCGGTCCCACGTGATGGTAAGTGTTACCGCCGCCCATGGACACCTGCAACAGCTGGATAGCAATATAAAAGTATAGGCAGATAGAAAACTCACGAGATAGTAAGATCACTTTATTTTCAGTGGTTCTACAACCGATTGTAGATCTCCTTCTCAATACTGCACCATTTCGTTCTACCTCTGGTCTCCCTCTTTTTCTTGTTATTCTTCTCGTGTTTCTCAGATCTAAATACTCGATCCATCTGTTTCGCAGCCTATCCCATGGTTTCTTTTCTTACGGGATCCTTCTGCTTTTGGTACCATTTCCTTATAGAGACTGACGATCAGCATGGCTTGTCTCACACGAGAAACTGCTGTTCGGGACAAAGACTTGGTGCTCATCCCGAACATCTCATTATTTATTTACTTTTTATGTCAGTATTTTGACGCTCATTCAAGTGACATACGCTCCACACGTCCCCTCTCAGACGCTGTGATTGTGCAGAATGTGACCATCGTTTGGTTATGAATCAGAGTATCTAGTTCGTGTTGCATTCGTGCACGATAAGTTCTCTTTTCCGATAAGTCATTTTCCTCTCTCACTGGATAAAATATTTTAGTAATATCTTCAACTGTAATTATTTCTTGATATTCCAGGTCTCAACATCTACCTCCTTTTCCTGGTGTTCAACGTAATACACATGATAGAAGAGACAACTGAAGTACAATACGTTGCTCATTTGAACCCAAGCTTGGCCATGTGATGATGGCTTAGTGAATCTGTACCATCTGCCTGTCTTGCATCTACTTTTATACCGACAGGCTTGTACTCGTATTCCTAAATATATATAACATTATCTCAGAGAGACTTTATTTTTCGCTAAGTCTTCACATCGATTTGAGAATACATACTAGATATATTACACAAGTACTCTAGGGCAGGCACGTTACAGTCTAACGGTGTTCTATGTTCAGTAGCTCTCGAAATTATTTAATTCATATGTGTTTTGAAATTGTAACACTCTTATTACGTAGTACTTATATTTCAAATTTGACTTTTTAATTAACCCCTCCTCATCTGCTTCACCTCCCCCTAGAACTTATTATTGCCAGATTTCTTTGATAAGAACGTATGTGTCATCTGGTATTTTCTCATATCGACGACGTTTTGATTAATTCTTAATCTTTCCCATCTATAAAACTTTCTTGAATTCTTAACAAAAAACATATTTTTATTGCTTCATCTTAAACATGCTTAAACATGCTCTAGCATGTTGCTATTTAACATGCTCTAGCATGTTGCTATTTAAGCAGAATCTTGAGATAATGAAATTAAATTTACTCTTTAACTGATGTTGGCATACGTTGCGCATGTCATAGGGCGACAGTATCCACTTAATCCCACGTGAACTGTCTGCTAGTCTGCCGTAAAGAAAAAAACAGCTAGTTGAGAGAGTCATTGTCAAGGTGACACCTCTACCAAATAATAAATAAATAATCCTTTCTTCTACTGTATTTTGTTATCAAAATAACAAAAAGTACGAACTCGATCGTACGGAACTATCCAGTGTCGGCCAATCGAGCATTCGCACAAATACAAACTCCTTTCCGGTTCATTATCAACTTATTTAATAAGCGGTTACGTAGCGCCCACCGCAAATATAACGTTGTAGAACAAACCTATTCATTCAGTTAGACTAACGAATATAAACTTTAAAATCCCTGCCATAAATCGTTTACGAACGCAAAAAGTTTGTAATTGTACGAACACTGTTCACCATAGTTAGTGTCATTATTTAACTTCGACAATAACAAAGTTGTGAAAATCAGTTTGTTTATGCAAATAATACGAAACAAACGATAGAAAAAACAAACGAACAAATACGAAAAACAACTTGCGTGGAAACAAAAGATAGAGAATATTGGCAAATGAGGTAAACACAACACTTCCCACGGTAGCCAGTGTTTATGAATAGAGAGGTTTAAAATTGTGTCATCTTGAATTTTAAAGAGCCGCTTAACTGTGTCTTGTAATGATAGAGGTGTGACAATAGGTTGCTTTGTAGTTTGTAAATTTTTTGGTAATCATTCCTACAACGCAGTCTTAAAGAGTGAAAAAGCCATTCAACAGAATGAATCATTTTTCAATTTTCGACCTTATGATAAAAACATTTCATGTAGATACAGGTACGTTAGAAGTGGAGATTTGGAGGAGACATGTTTTATCTTAAAAATTTAGAAAAATATTAGCCAGTCAATAATTTCAAACTTAAAATTTCTTTGTTTCAAGATTCCGATTAAATATAAACATGTTCTAAAATCGAATTTTTAAAATAAAACTAACAAAATATGTTTCTTTTTAAGATTTCACTATAGGTTTTTTTCTGAGAAAATATCATCGACGATAAGATGGCTAATTCCCAAATAATATAACAAGTAAACACTTATTTAAATCTCTCAATGACATTATTGACATAAACTGATTGCTAATTCTTTAGAAATAACTAATAACAGCTAATTGTCCAAAGATATTAGTGGTATTGTCAGTTCTATATGAGTTATCAACAAAAACTCTGATGTTAAAATCACTCAGTGACACTCAGTGTACAGAGAAACGCGTAGTCAGGCGAACGTACGCCCCCCGCCTTCAACGATGTCCGCAACCGTAGAAACAAGTTTAAAGTAAGTGAAGTGAGAGCGAAAGTTTTGAGAATTAATAAATTATTATTTTGTTTAACGGTTCCTTAAGTAGGTCGTGTTGTGAGTTCGTCGTTGATGTCACTTTGTGTTGTTGTTTACGTAAACAAACGGTAGGTAAGATTTCGTTGGTTTTGCAACGTCGGAAAAGCCTAGATAATTAATAAGGACAGAGACAATATTACAGTAATAATTATTTATTGTTATTTATTTATTTTTTATTTGTTTAAATTTCATTGCGCAAGTATTTGACATTTACAAATGGGTACGTACGTAATGCCTTACGGCAGTCTCCAATTAACCGACAATTTAACGCGAGCGGTTTTGATAATTTAATACACATATCTACATAATATAATGCACACAAACACGAATCCATACAAGCATACTTTATACATAAATATACAATTTTAATTATATGATCTTTGCTTAGGATAAGAGGTTAATGTCATCGATATAAGATTTCTCGTATCGATGGTTAGTAGTCGTATAAAAGGTAAGAGATTAAAGCAAAACCTCGCAGGATTGTACCAGCACCAAACTAACTGAAGTACCTTAGGGATGTCTACTTCGTAAAATATTCCTAAACTTTCTTTCCTTCTTTGATGTCGAGGAATATATTAAAGCGTTTTGACTACGGACCGATTAGCCTGAGTTAAGTACACAAGATCCAAAGGGTAAGAGATTAATAAGAAAACACGCAGAATTTTTAATTCTTTAAAAGACAACTGAATTATACACGTTAGTAACAATAACATAGCCCGTGTTAGTAGGTTATCTAAAAGAAATTTGGTCCGTTAATTAATAACTACATTAGTGGACAATCAAATCTAAATATTTGCAATCATCTTCAAATTGCTGTTGTCGCTGCGACGGACTTTCCTCAACAATGAGGCGGATTTCTTGCTCCAAATAGCATTAAATCCACCTCCGCGAACATTGTCGATGTACTACAGAAGCGTGGCAGGCGCAGCAACGTTCTGAGGGCATTATTACATTGATATTTTACACTAAACCATGCCTAAGGCATTTTCCTACTAGCAGCGCGGCGCGCGGCGTGAAGCGTGGCGTCAAACGTTGCGGCGCGACGCGGCGCGAGTCCTACTTGACAGTCGACACTACTATTTGAATTATCGACATTTGTCGTGTATTAGTTATTTTATTAGTTACTCGGTGAAAACATTTACATAAAGTATTTACTGGATGAGGTTCTATCTCGACCAACTAACGTCCAACGTAATGCACCAGCGTCAAGTGCTATACGTTATGTTAATAAAATGACAGGCAAGGCAAGGCAAGACAAGGTGTGGTGACCTGTTTTCTTCTCAAGTGAGCCGATTGTGAGCAGGGATGATATGTAATTCTTAAAGAAATCATTATAAAGAATGGGACACGAGGTTAGAGATATCTTCTAATCTTTTTGAATCTTTTTGATCTTGAGAGATATCTTTTTGAAATCGTTCTAAAATCTCTTGAAACTCTAAACCTTTTGACCACGGATCAATAGTCCATGTTAGTCTGCACTTTTACATCTTCGATCAGAGATGTCTGTGAATAGAGATACTGTAAATGATCTAAGGTTCTAACAACGATTAATTTGGCCATGTACCTACATCAACAGTTTTGCAACTCTGAAAAAATTCGTTCTCAATTTTCTAACTACAGTAACGAAGGTTTCTGATAATATTCATTCATTCATTTATTATTTACTTCAAATATAACATAATGTTCATAGGTGGGTATAGTAAGACTTATAAACTACCTTAGTAAGAAAGAAACTGTATCTATTTTATCATTAGTCCCACCGAAAATTTTTGGATGGGACAGTCAATACTATTTACGACCACCGTCAGGATTCTGATGGTGCTGCCCCGGCATCATGCACCTTAGTGACGCTACTCTTTCGCCTAATCGCATAAAAGTCGTCCGTACGCTCGGCAGCTGAGATTTCTGAGGCACTGCAGAAGCGTAGCAGCCCCAAAAGCATCCTGAAGGCATTATTGTAATGGACTCGCAGGGCATTGTAGGTTCTCCGGGTGTAATTGACTCATAGACGGCTCGTGTAGAACACCTAACATAAAGCTTTGAAAAGGGTGATTTTAACCTGTTTCGTACAACGAGCAAATCTGCGGGCTATCATATTAATGCACACATCCAATGCCCTGCGTTGCCGTTCAATATCGGGATCGTCTTTCAGGTCGTCGGTGGTAATGTGTCCCAGGTATTTAAATTGTGTGACTTGATTAAGTACACTACCATTTAGTGAAATTGCGGACATGGATTGGAACCCTTACCACGCGACCTGAACGCCATCAGCTCGCTCTTCTTAGCGTTATACACTAATCCGTGTTTTTCTGCATATGACTGACTCACCGTCGATAGCCTCCTAAGGCCACTGATTGTGAATTAAGATTATTAGGATAGTTAATGGACTTATTGTACGTACTACATGTTCATAAACAAAATTATTACATGATGAATATACTGATTGTATTGCAGGACATGGTATGAAGTACATACCATGTCCTTACATTAACTTTCAGATATTTATTTTATTCTAACACATAAATTGTCCAATGTCTAGATTCCTTTTAATGTATTATGTCGTCGGTCATTTTTACAAAAAATAAAACTATTTGTATTCAGCTTGTGGTTTTTCCAGTAACGCCGTGACAACGATAATTTTAAAATTAAAATAATAGAAAAAACCACAGATACAATAAAATAATGAAGTCTATTGTAAAACCTAATTTTTAAACCAAAGTAATATGTCTGTATGTGTATAAAGACATTATCTTTTTAAACCATCTACCTCTATGCGTGTACAGACTTCTTGCCACGCAAAGGATGCTTGGAGGAAAAGGCTTTAGCGATAATGTCGCTCGTTGTATTTGTACTTTGTGTAACTCTTCTGTATGTATTTGGTGTACAATAAAGTCTGTCTATCCATTTAATAGTCTTTCATCTACAGTTTGTTTCCACTCACTGCTGAGTATAAGACTCATTTTATTTTTACTTTTACTAGAGATGTTATGGAGATCCGTAACCGTAACTATCGGATATCTGAAATAAAAAAAATATTCGAAACCGAAATCAAAGTTTCGGATGTTGTTACAAATAATTTTGTTTTGATAATAGCAGTAAATGTGATTGTTAATTAATTACTTGAAAGCACAATTGCAATTACTCTCTATTTGGTTTTATTTTCCTTTGCTTTCAGCTAGTGATACATTTCTTAATAAAGTACATTAAATACACCACCGTAGGCCGAAATCGTATCCGAAAAAAATATCTGAAATAAGTTTCATATCCTTATCCGTATCCGGACCCGAAATATCATGTCCCTAACAACCCTAGTTTGTACTTCTCTCTTCGGTTCTGCTGAGAGTACCTCAGCAACTCTCTTAAACAATTCTCTCAACTTAGTCGTCCTACCTTGTAGCAGGACGACCAACGCATTTTTTACCATCTTAGTAGGTACTGTTAACACATTTACGGGCACATTAAATATTTTTATGGCAACTTTCATATAACACACTTTCAAATTGTCTGGAAAAAATCAGGTCTTAGCAGATGCGCTCTGTTACTGTGTATATATTATACTAGTGACCCTACCCGCCCTCGCTTCGCTTCGGTTTATAAGAGATATTGTTTCTTCAATTTTTTTTTTAATTTCAAAATAAAATATTACCTATATTAGACACGGATAATGTAGCTTCCTATTTGTGAAAGAATTTTTGAAATCGGTTCAGTAGTTCCAGAGATTACCCCCAACATACCTACAAACACACAATTTTACCTCTTTATTATATTATTAGTATATATATATATAGATTATAGGGTACAACTATACCAAACGTCCTAAACTGATTACTATACAGAATAAGACAGTTTATGCGTAAATATATCATATGAATGTTAGTGTGACTTATTTGTGTTGATAAAATTGGAAATGTACGCCAAAGAATGTTAAAGTCACATATAGAGATCATTAATTTACATAAATACGTAATAAATGTATGAAAAAGTAGGTAGGCGTGCGTAGCAGTTGTGTCCACAAAAATGATTCATTTAGACAACGTCGATTTGTAAATCGTGTTCCACAGTAACTTTCTTCAATAATTTCTATTACAGTCGCTGTTTGTGAGAGTTAAATGACCCTTGTGTCTTGTACGAAATGTCCTGGGTACAGTTTCCAGTCGGATCATATTGTTGTATTGTATTCGCTTCAATGTCGTCCAATAATAGATTATTCTTTTTATACTTCTTCTATTATAATACAGCCCTTCACTTCAGTCCTTGTCACTTAGCTTGTCGACAATGCACAGAATAGTATAATACATATACATTAGTGATGAGTAACTCCGGAGTTAATGAATCAAAAGAGTTGAATCCGCGAGCGGAGCACAATCCCTTAATTGTTCCATCGAATTGTTATTCATTCCGATTCCCGCGCCAAACTTGATTGTGAGCGCAATCGCGCATCGACACTTGTCGGGGGCTCAAAATCGAAATGCAACGATGGCTTGACCTTTTTTTTGCTTATGCAACAACCGTTAGGGAAAGGGAATGAAACGCTCTCGGAAGGTGAATAAGTACGTGAATCAAACGAGTTAAGGAGTAACTAAGAGGAATCGGATCCGCCAGCGGAGCAGGATTATGCGAGTTAAAACACTTCGAGAAGTCTTGATTACCCACCAACTGTACTGAATTACCGATTCTTTTTCATCTCCTCTAACATCTAACGGGTGTCCCAGATTGAGCGCCGGATTTAATTTAGACATTGCGAATGATTAGTAGGCTTTAACTCTTGGGTTAATTGAATCTTGTACAGGTGAAGATGCAAATCCTTTACCATTATTCCTTGCAGCGAGCTTCTGGAAATGTCCACTTGCTGAGAACGGCGATATTATCGGCTGACCTTACACCCCGTTGATAAACATGGGGAGTTACATCCATAGTCGAACCGATTTCCTCAAATTTCAGCATTAAACGCCGAACAGACGACTCATTGGGTACACTACGCCGACCAAAAATTTAACCGAGTTTGTTAACTGTCTGAGCAAAACTCATTATATTTGTAATAAGTTTTAACGATAACAATGCGTTGCTCTTTCGTGTAGCGTTCTACCTTGACTAATTGCAACTGTCATATGAGACATCTATAAACAAACCAGAGTTGCCAACCACCAAAAAAAAAAAATGGCGCGAAATTTAAATCCGGCGCTCAATCCGGGACAACCTTTATAAAGACAAGTGTTTGTACGAATCTGGGTAATTTGTGTTTGTCTTTGTGCATGTCTCTGTATGGATTTTAATGTAGACTATGAAATGTGACGTTTCGAAATTTCCCTATCCCGGAGATCACATCTTACGCATTTTCGAAAGATTTCACTACATTTCGACTACACTGGGTCTTTATCTCGAATACGAAGGTGTAAAATTAAAAAATCGAAGCCAATATACGGTATGTCGTTGGATACTTGTATCAGCCTATAATGTTCCACTGTAGGGCACACGCCTCCTCTAGTAGATCACTGGGGGCTTCGGGCTTTAATCCACCAACCGGGCCCAGTGCGGATTGGTGGATCACATACTCCAGATTACTTTTATTTCTGGAGCATGCGGGTTTCCTCGCGATGTTTTTTTTTTCCCGTTGAGCTAGTGACAATTTTTACAAATCCGAACTCAGTGGTACGGGTCCAGGATTTGAACTCAAGATCAAGTCGAGTATAGATACTATGTTGCTATGCTATAGGGGCTATGTCGTTGGATAGGACTTGTAAAACTCTTCAACTGTTGTCTAAGCATTTTTCTCTAAAACGTACGAAAACTTGGGGAAATACAGTACTTAATATGGAAAACACGGAATTTGTCTTGTGGTGTCGACCGACCGGCTCATTCCCGTGAACGTCATAAAGCGACTAAGAGATAACAAACTCGCTACCGCAACCCGTGAGGAATTACACCGCCTCAAAGTGGACTCGCCAACCCGCTTGGCCAGCAAGATTATACATTTTCCATGCACACGACAATATGTATTATGAGGAGACCCACGGGTAACGGTAGACGATATAAGGGCTGTTTGCGTTTATTACAGTTAAGGTACGGATAATAACGAAATCCATCTTCTGATTTGCGCGTGTCATCGATTATAAGTTTTAACCTAAAACTGGAAATTTTCTCTGAACGCTAGTTAAAATACCTAATAAGTGTATTATTACATAATTTAGTTTCAAATCAGTTATAAGACAACGTTATCAGGGTTTATGATTGTGGAGACGCAAACATTGTATATATTTCCAAGTAGTACCTACATAATATGTACGTAGGGGGAGAGTGCATGCTGCGTTCCCACAGCCACCCGGGCGCACTCGACTGGCCACGGTAGCCCTCTCTCACAGAAGACTACCTGTACTACCTACTTATACTCGTATGTAGGTAGTGCATTTCCTACTTTATCGTATTTCCCCAATGTATATATTATTTATTACTTAATAATAAAATGTCAGTAAGTATGTACTACATTTATATCGTACGTTAAAAATACACAAGTGAGTAATACATAATGCATATTGTTATCTGTATTTAAAATACGGAGAGTTTTGAAAACCAGAACAAGTGTGAATAGCCGTATTATGATATTTAAATGTAACATCGCATTACCACATACATTACGGACGTTACACAATAATAATGTGAACATCTACTGCAAGATGGACACAGAGCACGTATCGCTTAGAATAGATATCTACGAGTTGCAAATATCTTTAACAAAAAAAAAACTCTATAATAGATACATACTAATTTAGAGCAGTGATAGCCTAGGGCATCGTTTCTCAACCCGGACGGTCAAATAATATACAAGGGGTTGCAGTTAGTCAGGAAAAATTATGCACTTATATGTAAGAAAAACATTTTAGTAATTAATTAATGACTATATTCAAATGTTTAATGATAAAAAAATATAATTATTAGTCTTGACCTTATTTTCTTTATTTTTGGCTTTTTTAGGAGCTCGCGAGTCACGACACTAAAAAGGTTGAGAGAAGATGGGTATATTTTCTCGACAGTGACTCGGCTGTACCAGTGAGTTTCTAAAGTACTGATAATTAAAAAATATTGGCGGTGAAGGAAAACATCATAAAGAAACCAAAATAAAGAAATATCTAGAGTTGGACATCGTCATCAACATATTATTTATGTGTACCTATCACGGAATATATGTTATGATTATATAAATCCTAGTTCTATGGTACCAACTAGTATCTACGATCCTAATACAAGGAACACTCAAAAACCGTTCAAGTTAAGGAAATTTTGGATAATTGTTTTAAAATTGGCTTAATTAATCTGTCAACGGTAGCATAATTAATTACCGCTGATAAGTATTTATGTCTTTAATGAGGTTCCAATTAGTTACTTTTTTTATTCATTGGCGATAGAAAATTGTCTGTGCCTTTCAAGTGTTAATATTTTAAACATTTTATTTTTATTTAAGACTAGCTGTGTCCTATTTTATATTTTAAATCGGGCCTGAACGCTTATAATAATTGTTAACCTTTTATTCCTACTCGACCACAAAATGAAAAGGTAAATATTATACGCGTTAAGACCCGATTTAGAATATAAAATGTGTACAAAACGCGAGACTTCGTGACGAAGACGTTAGATTATGTGCAGTTAACTCAATTTCCTTGCGAACTTTATAATTGTTCCAGACAAAAAGTACCCGAAATGTTAAGCCATAACTATGCCAAGTTATAGCTTAAATACTTACTTAAGCTATAACTTTATACTTATTTTAGCTATTTACAGTGGACATGCCATTGATGTACATATTTAGAAGCCCACTGGGACATGCAGGGAAACAAAAATTCCAAATACTGTTTTTTGGGGTTCTGTATAATCTGTACTTTAGATTGCAATAACA
Organism: Sesia bembeciformis; assembly: GCA_943735995.1. NCBI lineage: Eukaryota > Metazoa > Arthropoda > Insecta > Lepidoptera > Sesiidae > Sesia > Sesia bembeciformis. The sequence goes on along the minus strand of OX031039.1, from coordinate 13,755,586 downwards.
TTTTTCAAAAATATAACTGACAATACAAACTTGTACTTTCAGTTAGAGCAGCAACGAATATGAACTTTAAACCGCTATAATAACTTGTTTACGAATGCAAAAATGGTTGTTAATTGTGCGAACGCTGAGTTAATCTATCTTTCTATGGATATAATACAATAAAGATATTGTTTATTTATATATAATAGATAATAATAATTATTTTATTTTATTCTACAATAGTTTGTAATACAAGATATAATAAATTTTATGTATTTGTATTAAAATTTATTATATTAGTTACTTTATACTGTGCTCTTCTTATCTGCCATGACCCATTTTCTAAACAATATTCACTAACTGCCGCTTAGGGATATTATACTCTAACTTTGCGCAAAAGATTGGTTTCCAAGCCGACGATATTTTACAAACAAAAAAACTTTCAATTGTCTAGCAGAACAGAGGGTACATTACAGTTTATAAAAACCAATACGAACATACTTTATAACGATTTCACTAAGAATTCCCCAGTATACCTGCTCAAAACCTGCTCATTTGAGCTGAAAACATCTATGGCTTATTACGCCTCGCTAACCATTTATTAATAAAACGTACCTATGTATAGCACGTGACACCGGTGCATTTTGTCGAAAACCGACTTCTTAACAGACAGAGTTCCAATCCCATTAGATACTCCCCGCGCCCCCCGAAAAACGAACCTAACATTAAATATACTGATTTGCGTAAACCAAGAATAGACGCAACGTATTGTAGATTTATCTATGGGTCGGAGTTCAAATCCCAGGCTTAATAAACAATGTTTAGGCAATATTTCCATCGGTAAACATTCATCTAAATCATACTTATCTTTCCTATTTTGCAACAAATGTTGCGTAAAATACCTTGTACTTGTATATAAGTTGAGAGCTGAACTACATTTGGAATTTGGGAGTCATGTCAAAGACACTAATAAATTACATTCCCTTTTCTAAAGCGGCTGTGAAATAATCAAAGTGAGTTGTTCTCGCAACATAACTCGTGTCCCTCAAGCGGTCATCTTCATATAAGACCCATCTTCGTTTTTAGTTTGCGTAAACAATCCTCTCTCTAACGAACACCGGGTGACTATCGAGGTCTCCGGATCGGTGAAGGTCGAGATGTGACAGTGTAATGAACGGTAAATATGTAACAACATCGTTTTAATCACTATACTAGACATTTTCCGCGACTTTGTTTGTATGAAAATTACATTTTCTGTTTTCAAATGTTTTAATAGAAAGAAAATGGAAGATAAGCATACAGTCCACCTTGATGGTAAGTGGACATTGCCGCCTTGCAACATGCGCAGTCCATGCCAACATTAGCCCCACTAAAATGACAAACATTGGCACGCCCCCCGATGACCTACCTGTGGTGATTTAGGAATGAATTCGGAAAGGATAGAAGGCGCTGGGAATGGGCTCTGGCATATCTAACTCACTACTGAAACACGTACATACATTTTACTGTGAGTGGATTTTATAGTATACCCTACAACATTTTGATACTGGCGCTTTTCATAATGTTTCCTTTGTGTTTATTGATTGTGTAAATTTGTACCATCGATCAACCAAAACAGAGAGATGAAGCATTATGGCCCTCTAAGCGAACGAGGCATATGCAATTCGGTCCTTACCGAACTGTCAATTCAGTCGTCATTTCCCTGAACTACTAAAACGTATAATAGTTTACTTTTTTTACAATAAGGACCTATTTCACGATCTTCGAGTAAAGTTACGATTCGTTACTTCACAATTTATCACTAATCGGCAATTAAGACTGCCGAGTATCATTGATCGATTTCACCCGTTTGCGATATTCGGACTTAGTAAATGTGATGCTACAGTTACTGGTCACTTTAATTTCCGGTAGCTTGCTCAGAGATCGTGAAATGGGCCCTAACTGCAATATTTTTGACCTAACGGTAATGTGATTGATGTAAATAAATTTAATAAATTTAGAAATAATTGTAAAACAAGACTTTTTCTATGTAGGTACCTAATCTGAAATAATATTAATTATTATATGATGTGACTGATGTATGTAATTGATTTTAAGTAAATAAACAAAGCAAAGATTTTTAGAAGCCTAATTATTATTAGAACCCGTTCTATCAGTTATGCACACAGTTTTGCCACAAAGAATTATCCATCATATGTACTTTGGTTGATCGATGATTTGTACATGTCGCAGGTTAATGAATAATGATATAATACGTTTTTAACAACATTTGACATTATTTTACTGATTTGCTGATTGAAACAAAATATCCTAAAAACAAAAGTTATTTCATGGATATCGTTAATCTTGCTGTTTATAAAGTTATTTTTTTTAAATGATTCATATGCTAGACATCTAATAAAACTATAGATTGGGTTTGGTGTCAACCATTTTTTATATTCAAAAATGTACTAGAAAAGAATATTTATTTATATAAATAAATATCTATTTATTTATGAAATAAGCTCATTCTATTTGTAGAGAAACCTATTATAGGTCCAGACAGAACTCACAACATTAAAATAATATTTAAGCCTACAGCAATAATAAGAATCTATAAAAACTGAATGTATAAAATAGTACCAACACCCCATTTCTATCTTTTTTATTTAGAGGCTTTTATCCTACAAGGATGTGTCAGCTCCATCATCCCGTGATCTTACAGTATTAATATAAGTACATGTTAAGATGCCGAAAGCTTCACTGGTGCATACACATGTTAAACAGCCCATGTTTGAACACCGGCAAGGAGTTGCGAAAGATGCAATTGCTATCACAAACAGCAATGACATTATAGTTTCAAGGTCGAATTCCGTCTTAGTTTCGTTCTAATAAGTGCTTCTTGATGCATCAAAGGATGCAATGCAATGCAATCAAAAATGCAATTCCTAAAAGTGAATCAAAGGGCTTCCTGCTAGCAGCCCTACGATTACTGCGCAGAACGCAAGTATTATCATTTTCATGGAGTTCAGCATATCAAACATCATACGTCTTTTTTATTTTTGCCTTTAATTCGACGCATCATGACTTTAATTAACCTAGTTGCTATGACTACGTACACTCGTAAATGCTGTACTTCGTACAGATTAAAAGACACAATCTACTTGCCATATTACTATTAATCTATACTAATATAATAAAGGGATAAAATTGTGTGTTTGTATGTTGGGGGTAATCTCTGGAACTACTGAACCGATTTAAAAAATTCTTTCACAAATAGAAGCTACATTATCCGTGTCTAATATAGGCTATATTTTATTTTATTAAATTAAAAAAAAAAAATTATTAAAAAAAACATAAACCGAAGTTAAGCCAGGGCGGGTCGCTAGTATACTTATAAACGGATAAAGTAGTCGGTGATGGTACACCTATTAGTAAAGTCAAGGCGCACTGCTTTTTGTATAAAAACTAACTGAACATGACATCACGCTGCTATGGTACCGTTCGAATAATTCGAACGACCCAAACTCGAATAACTGGAACTCATGTGGCGAGACGTAGTCCGTGTTTTCTTTGAAGGATCGCCGAAGCTACCTGCAGACTGAAGGGCTTGAAAGATAATAAGGGAGGCCTTTGCCCGCAAGTGGGGTCCAATGTAAAATGTGCGCCGCGCGGCGCGTGGTCATGGCCTCATGGTCCTGCACCGAGTTATAAGAGCTACGAACGTTTTAGTTAGACAGAATAACAAAACTTACACATTTTAAACATTTGTTTTATTTTCTAAAACTTTAAGCAATGCGAGTGTCTTTGCTTGCTATTCAAAAGATTTCTAGTTTGATTCCCGGATGGATAAATATTTCTTTAACACCAGTTGTTTATTTGGGTATGGACAATTTGTTTTCGTCTTGGCGTGATTATAAAAAAAAATATAATTCTAACTAGTGCCCGCCATTATTTTATTAGATCATAGATGAACATATTTAATTTTATAATTTTTAAAATCAGTTATTCCATAATAATAATATCCCCAGAAGCACTTGGCTTCAGCCCGTACCTTTTTGTCTTTCGAGACTTGAATAGACCAGTATTCAAAAATGATAAAAATTCATAGAAAAGGTACTGGACTGAGCTGCGTTCCGTTTTAACATGTCCAAAGAGTCTATAACAGGATATGTCGCAAACAATGCTAGGAAGCATTATGTTATTAATAATACCTTTAATAAAAGTAACATAATATGCATTTCCGTCCTAAAACTACGTTGCATCTACTTAAACACATACCCAAAGGTTGCCTGGAAGAAATCGCTTTAGCGATAAGGCTGGTGATTGCACTTCCAATTACTTGTATTTTTATGTTTTTCTTTGTATGGTTTTTAGTACAATAAAGTATAGTATCTAAAATCTATCTGATTAAACACAACCCCGTATCAGATGTGTATCTGATACGATCTGATCTGTACCACTACTTAAGAGCCATTTCACAAAAATGACTGAAGCAAGTTTAGGTAATTACAACGCAACGCGACTGGCAATAGTTCATGCCCCCGTCTCTATAGCGTAACTATGGAAAACAAGTTTTGATACTTTGAATAAGCCGAACTTTTCTCCGTGTGCCGTGGGGAAACAAGGCGAAAATCCCCGAATATAATAGAGCAATTAGAGCAGTTTTGTGATATTAAAAAATATATATAATAAATCATAATTTATAAAAATACTTATGTTTTCGTTTTAATTAGGTACAAAATTGATATTATTCTAAGTAATAATTTTAAAAAATCTTTATTAAATGATAATAAATTGCAGTTAAATGCCAGGTATTTTACGTCGAAATTGACGCACATTATTTTATTTTTTCTCGTGATTTGTGTTAATTTACGGAAATATTAGTGTACTATGTGTCAATAGAATTATATACCTACTACGTATAATTGTACCTTATCTTGTTGAATTAATGAATTTTAGTGGAAGAAGCACGGCTCTGAAGTTCTTACTAGGCGCGTTTTTACTAAAACATGGTTGAGTACTACAGGATAAATAAAGAAATATTTCGAATGTATCCTAATAAATGTCAATACAAAGAAATGAGCTATTTAAAATAAATTTACTCAGAAATGTAAAGCAACTTTCATTTCACCTATAGGAGAGCTCAAAAACTTGTACTTTTCGCTTAAAACGTGAAATGGCTCTTAATAGGTGCAATTAAACTTATTACCCTAATTGGGAAAAAAATAATAGCCGACAAGGTATGGTACGGTATGAATGTTTAATCGTCATATAACATACATAAAAACACACAAATTGAACAGGAAACTTTAATAATTACATAAAAGACAATAGTGTCATTTGATTACACATAATGCTAAGTTAGTTAATTTGCACGTTATTTGAAGTCGCATTGTAAATAAAACACAAAGACGTCACACGGAACCTATGTCATGGCATGATTGAGCCCTGGTGTAGCAGGTGTCCATGGGCGGGGGTAATCACTTACCATCATGTGGCCCGCGCTCTCGTCTACCATTTATTCTATAACTGTGAATAACATATTTATCCTCTCTCTACCCAAAAGATTTCTGACATAGGTAACTATGTGTTTACAATATCGTTTAATTTTGATGTGCAATAAAGCATTTTATCTATCAGTTTATACTTACCCTCTAGCTAGGCAGATTCTAGGAAGTGGTTACGCGATGATGGCGAAAGGTACTAGATACCTACTAGTTAATTTGAAGGTTAATCTATTGTGAAAGATAGAGATAAAAACCTCAGTGAGTCAATGGTTTTTTTAATATAATTGTTCTTATCATTAGCAATGCCATTTACAACACTGAAGATAAAATGACAGTCAACGTTGACAGACTTCTTACTTGAAAAGCATACCTTTGTTTCGCAGATCATTATATCGTAGAATTCATCTCCGTACTGTGTTTCACATCTAATAACTTTTGCATTTACATTTATTTTTATTTTTATGGAATGAGAATACAGTCAACCTCATGGTAATTACTTACCATCAGTATCTACATACTACATACATACATAGTATATACTATCATAGTATCAACATACTGTCGTCCATGGACATCGTCGATACATGTCAACATCAGTCCAGAAGAACAAATGATGCCCCCGGATAAGCTACCTACCTACGTTTGGAGATTTAGGGATATATTTGGACTTTGGAGTTACGACACCCGCGGAAAGTGATGGGTGATGCTATTCCAATGCCGGCCGACGTCACACGGTTTTTAAAACATGATCATGTTTGAACATTAAAAAACAATGAATTTGTTCAAGACTATTTTACTAAACGGGAGATATAGAGAAATGGTTAAGTTTCTCAGTTCATCATAGGACAATAGTATATACACAATAGTACATTGTAAACAAAACCGCTAACAAAGCAACAATTGTCAAGAAACTGGCTTTCAGGTAATGACGGAGGAAAAGGTACTTAATTTAAAAATAATCTCCGTTTTTAAATGATACGGATTTTTTCTTTTCTAGGGATCCGTTTTCATATGTTCCTTTGAACCTTCGTAATTTTGCATTCTTTTTGCTCAGTTATAGAAACACAACTGCCCGTCTGTATGTTCATCGTCCGTGGGGACTGTGGGTTCTGTGGGAATTTTTGGACTGTGCGAACTGTGGTTTACTGGCGACTACAATATTCTCATTCAGTACTTCCCTCCTTAGAAAAAAGGCATAAAGGCAGCTTTTATTTTGTAAAATAAAAACAAAAAGTTCCCATACAATTTTAATTAAACAAACTATAGTCGGAATTTTAATTCGATTCCAGATTTGACAATTTCAGTGTTGCAACGTTATGACAAGTACTAAATAGTAACGTTGCGAAATTATTCGATACGGAAATGGAATATTTCCGGATCGATTCTTCTCGTTTATAATTTTATTCTCGTAAACTAAGTATATCAGGAAATTAAATATTTGTGAACGGATAATTTAGTTATGACGATTAATTTTATTACGGATCTGAGAGTTTTCTTTAATAATTGTGTGTGAAATAAATAAATAAATGTGATCATGAAGGAACATGAGAAATAAAACAAATAGATGTATTATGGTAATATTTTATTTTATAAATCGTCGCCGTCATCGCTATCGCTATCGCTGTCACTTTCTGTAACATTTATTATAAATGTGTCTGTGATATTGTCAATTAACATATCTAGCCTACTCATTTTTTCCTCTTCTTTGACAACATGGGATACGCATTTAGACCATTCGGTGGCCGTAATTTTTTGAATGCCTTCCTCAAATAAATTTCTCACGTCTGTCAATTTGAAGGTTTTATTATTTTGAGCTACATGCCCCTTTACCTGAGCCCATATCAATTCGATAGGGTTCAGCTCGCAATGGTAAGGGGGCAGTCTTAAAACCGTGATCCCATGTTGTGCTGCCATTTCGTCTACAGCGTACTTATTAAAAGACTCGTTATGTGGAATCAGTTCTAAAAGCGTAGCTTTAACCATATCTGGTTCGTAATGAATATTTTTATTTAAAAGCCAGTCTTGAATGGCAGCTTTTTTCCAGCTCATTTTTGGTGCCGTTTCCAATTTTCGGGAGTGGTAAGGTGCATTATCCATCACCACAATTGAGTTTGGTCTTAATTTTGGTAAGACTCCAGCGAACCACTCCTCAAAACAAACTGCATTCATCTCATCATGGTAATCTTCACAATTTTTCTTTGCTTCAAAAATCATGAGCCCCTCTTCCAGGAAGCCTTCTTCACTACCTATATGGCTAATTATGAGACGTTTGCCTTTTCCAGATGGGTTTTTTAATCCAGTGGTCAGTCCCTCCAAAAACGCTTGCCGAGATGATGTGACTTGCTTGCCCACCCAAGTTTTTTTTACAGTATGACCTTAAATCACATATAGTACATGAACATTCAATATTACTATTAAATTTAATGTAAATGTATATTAATTCAAAATGTTAGCCTTACCTGCGTTAACCCAAGTTTCATCTTGATAATATATATGTCTCCCTTCTCGTCGAAACTGACATATAGATCGCAAGTAACGCTGGCGCCATGTTATTATATCATTTCGATCAATAAGTGTGCTCTTGCGTGACCGTGCAACAAATTTAAAATTAAGATGCTTCAAAAATTTTCTGAGGGTGTCTTTGGAAACCTTGGGCATTTCTGGATCATCGTTCATCACTTGTAAAATCTGAAATAGTAAATTTTATAATAGTTTGGAATCATTACTTATATATAAAAGATGTAGGTATAAAATAATACTATCTGACTGATTGACTAACCTTTGCAATGGTTGGAGGTTCATTTCGGTAAAAGAACTGATGAACTATTCGTCGTATTGCGGAGAATGTAAATTCATCAATTTTATCTTTGAAACTTCGCTTTGGTCCAGTTTTTTTAGGGGGAGTTGGCGGCGCACCTTTATTTACTTCCTTCAAAACGTTACAAACAGAGCGTGAGGTTATTCCCAATATGTGAGCAACTTTGTTCATACATTCATTTTCTTCCACAACTTCAAAGGCCTCCAATTGCGCAGAAGTTTCATTTTTCACGTACTTATATGCGTTGCGGATCATTACTTTTTCAGTAACAGTGAAAGCTTTTCGTGGACGTTTTTTTCTTGGAGACAAGAAAACATCCACGTCTTTTTGTGATGTACTTGGCGGAGGATCCATTTTGATGGAAAACCAAAACAAATAGATTCACTCAAAGTTCACAAAAAACTATAAACGTAACAACAAACACAACGTAACAAAACTTTAACAAAAACCCAACAAAATAACAAAATATCGATTCGCAATGAAACGAGATATTCGTGCAGTCAGACTAGGAGAATGAAGCCGAATGACAAGATAAACAAAATGGCGATAGCTGCACGAGCGCGCACGGGTTGCCAATACAGAAAACTATCTAGGCTCTTTTATTATAAGTTTTGTTTTTAATATAAAAAAAAACAAAAATATTAACTTTTTATAAAATAAAGCAGCGGTTACTAATTAATAAATAATTGTTATGAATAATTATGTATTTATTTAAATAAAAATCAATAATTTAGTCTTTAATTGGCACACCAATATTATGATTACATAAACATAAATCGCGATTGTTTATCGATTTTTGTGTTCATCACTACACTATTATATGTGGTATCATTATTTTACAAAATGACAGTAGCTAATGTCAAATGTGGAATCGAATTATAATTCCGACTTTAGACACCTAGTTATTTTTTTTTAAATCGATCGTTAAGTACATACTTGATTTTTGTAAAGAATGATATAGATTTAAATTTAAAAACGAAGCTAGTTTTTTCCTGTTAAAATACAAGGTCTAAGCTATATTTATAAAAAAAAAATTTCGCTATTTTTTTCCTACGTATTGGTTAAATAAAAAAAAAATTTTTTTACATAAGGGGCCGTATTACGTAAGCACCAAAGGGGGGTGGGGGGTTCTTTGCTTTGCTTATTTTCTATGACATGGGGGGGGGGGGGGTCTGAATGGCGATTACGTCAGCAATATTTATTTATTTACTTTCGTATTTTTTGGCAAAATTTAGTAGATTCTAATTAAATAATAAACGCACAGATTTTGTAAAAATTATACCAATGCTTACGCTAGCATGGGGGGGGGGGGGGGGTAAGAGCTTTGCTTACTTTCGCTGACAGGGGGGGGGAGGTAGGTTAAAATGACTAAAATTCTGCTTACGTAATACTTGAATGGCCCCTAAATTACATAAAGTACCAGACTTTCGCTTCACTTCTTATTGAATACGATTTTTATAATGTGAGTATAAACCTACAATTAGGAGGTATCATGCGTAATAAAATAAGGGTCTTATAGAATTGTATATTTAAGAATACTCGTAGATCCTACACTGTACCTATATCAAACATTGTAATGAATGAATTTTATTTAATGTATGATAATGAACCTTCATAAAAGTAGGTATATATTGTATGATTTGTATGTCTTATTGTATAATGGTGAGAATATTACTTATTATATTAGGTTACGAAATTCTTGAGTCACAAACTGAAATGTTGCCATTTAAAATGTGTAGAACTTTCAGGATAGTCGTGTAATAAAACTAGATTTTTTTTTTAATTAATTGATAATTAATTTTATTAATAACCCGTTAATTATTATCGAATTGTTATGTAGTTAAATTGAAATCTTTTCGTAGGTATAATCTACAATTTTTGTAATGGAAATTAAGTTATAACAGCAAATAAAATCAACATTAATAAATTAAGCGACACAAAAGGAAATGAATAGTTAAAAATAATGACTGCAGTGTCCAGTTTAGAATGAGGCAAATACAAATCAATTAAAGCAAAGGAAAGGAGGTAGCGGAAAAGTCATATAAAGACAGACAAGCAGATAATATCATCTTACACATATCTAGAGTGAAACCATAAGAATAAACAATAACAGTTATATTTATGGTGAAACATCCGTGATTCTGAGTTCATTGACATGAACATTTCATAATTTTTTTCTTGTAAACAGCATTCTTTTGAGTTTTTACCAAATTTTTATTACAAACTTGCTAAATATAAACACCCAAAAATATTTTTTTTACGAGAAATATGTAACGAATGTAAAAAACTAACGAATGTTACTTAGAATCATGAGCAGAATCTATAGTTTATAGCTTCTGAAAAAGTTCATACCACACCCTGAATACCCTAATTAAATTTAACGACTGATTATAAATACTTGTACCTACTTTACTAAAAAAAAAATTAAACTGATTAGAAACAAAAAAGCTATGATTAAGTTACAGGGTTTATAAATAACGGGATTTATGACAAAAAAATTGACAGGATTTATCAAAAACATTATGTGGCAAAATTTGTATCGTTATTGAACTGTGTATTTACAAATACAATATAGCCACTGGTGTTTATTATTTTTATTATTTATTTTAAAAGTCAAAGTTAGGTTCGATAATATAAAATAAAGACTTCCTTTCCCTATATATTTTGTTACAATATTAAATTAATGAGTAAATCAATTTATATCTCAAAAGCAAATATTTCAATTTGAAGTAGGTATATGTATATGTATGTAGGTATAGGTATAAATTTTCTGTTGAATTTTTTGGTCCTTCTTTATCTTTTCTCGAAACAATTTTCTTTTAAATTTAGTAGTTGTACAGCGTACTTTCTCTTCATTCCTTTCTATCGCTTTTTCATTAGATTATAAATGATTATTATCAATATGCCAAATTTACATTTTTACGAATTCGTCAATTAAAATGTTTGTCAGAGCTCTGCGATCAATGAGTTATCAATGTCAGATAAATGATTTATAGGTAAAGCAGATTTAGTAGTAAAGACGATATAATTACTAATGTAAGGCTTGTATTATAACTAAATTGCTAAATAAATAATTTTAAAGTACCTTAAAGAAATTTTAAGAATGTCAACAGAAAGTCGACGTTCGCGGGACTCCTATTTCTTTTTTGTCACCAGAGTACGTAAACTTTTTAATTTGTTGCCATCCATTTGCTGCCACTTTCAGTATTTCTTTCTGCTCGTCATTTAATTCTTTCCCCCAATGTAATGTATGAAATAGCCAATACAGTCTATTACCAAAGACTATATAAATTATGTAGCTCTTTGTAAAAGAAAAAAATCAATCATAATATTTAATTTATATTTTATCGTTACCTCCTACTCCTTGGGCCATCCGCTAGAAATTGGCCTAGATAACGTGTAGGGCATAAAATGAGGGCCAATGAAAGTAAACGATTGAGTTCTTTTTGTTTTGGTAACGGGACATTTTAGCATCGGATTGTTATTTTACCACGGTTTTACGGATTGATTTATATATGATCCACGGCGAAACATAAATCGTATATGTATTTTACTTAAATTTCTTTGCAAAAGTGTGTAACGTTGATTTAGTTTTTATTTTGGATGAATGAATGAAACTATTCATTGCTACAACACACATAATAGATATAACACACTAACAGGTGCAGATACAATACATTAACAAGCGATATTTTCTTAAACTTAACCTAAACTAGAGATAAAAAGAATAGGGATATTTGAGAAAAGGCGCACCAACAAAACGATTACCAAGCTCAGCACAATGTACCCTGTGCTACTATTCTGGTAGGGCCATCGATATGGGAATAGACTTGATGACACATCATACGTTCTCATCAACGTAACCTGGTTGGTTGGCGCGGGGGAGTTGCAGATGAGGAGCGGTTCATTAAAAAGTCAAATTTGAAACTTACGTACTAAATAATTAAAATGTTCGGTTTTGATAACACATATGGATTAAAGAATTCGATAGCTACTCAACATAGAACACTTTGACTAACGTGTCTGTCTAGGATAGGACATATCTATAGGACCTATAAGTAAATTAATTACCTAATCAATGGCTAGGATCAATTTTGAAATTGTCTTTACAATTTTAAACACTTTCAAAAATCTTTCGCTTGAAAATTGATAACAGAATAAACAGAATGCACAAAATACGCCATTCAAAATGCCTGACATAAAAAGCGTGCTATATAAGGTTAGATGGCGCGCTTAGCATTGACACACAAAATGAGACCTTATTAATGTTATGCTACAATCGAATGTTTAATGTAATAAATTGTACATAGAATTAGTACACTTTTTTCACCAATTCTCCTGCACAAGGTTGATTAATATTTAATTTTCTGATCAACTCTTATACACGATAGAAAAAAGTTTTACTTTGTTTGAACCTCCTTGGGAAAATTACCTATGCAATAATAAAAACCTGCTTCGCGATTGATACCAAGGTGGAGGATTATACATATTTATTTTTGTCTAAATCACGTTATAAAACTTCTAAGGAATATTCCACATATAGATAAAGTTACACCATATCTAATAATAACCAGGCATTTTTATTTCAAGTTCTATTGGGTACATTTTTATTGCCATAAAACAATAAAACTAAATGCTCAGAACATGCTTCATCGGGAATGTTTAAATACGTTTCTAATTTGTACGTATAATTTAAATATTTATTAGGTGTCAGGTAAACGTTGACTGTTGTATTAGATACAAAGATTGCTCGAGAAAGAAAAAAATTGATGTAACTATGGATATAGTCAGCATCATCCTAATATGACATTAAAAAAAAAAACTGTATTTGTATTAATTAGTTCCTAAATTATTTCATAAATTAGCTGACTCCATAAAGAAACTGACTTATAGACAATTTAAAATAAAATTAGAAGAAATATTAATGACTAAATGTTATTTTACCTACACAATCGATTAATATTTATTAAATGACATTAATGTAAAGTGTATTTATAGTAATTATGTCCAGAATACTATGTAACTTTAATTTGTATATCCTGAAATTTAATCAATGTTATACAAATTGCATGCCGACACAGGCAAGTTGCAGTGATACTACATAGATATTTATATTTACTACAATATCCACCTGAAGCGGGCAATAAGAAAGTTTGAAGTTTGAGTGTTCACGCGAGATTTCTTTTTAAAATGTTTCCCGCGTTACTGCGATGAGCGACCTCTTACGCCCGATGACTAAAACTATATTACAGAAACAAACACCTCCTCAAAATAGCGGCGATAGGTCACAACGAGAAAAAAATGCAGGGTTCCGTTATTTTTATTGCTGAAGGACTCTGCGAGTCCGCCAAGACTGCTACAATTTAATTAATACTCTGTTAATAAAAGTATTTAATGCTATTATACGATTGTCTACCGTCACATCACTAAAGTCGGAATTATAATTCGATTCCACATTTGACATTAGCTACTGTCATTTTGTAAAATAATGATACCACATATAATAGTGTAGTGATGAACACAAAAATCGATAAACAATCGCGATTTATGTTTATGTAATCATAATATTGGTGTGCCAATTAAAGACTAAATTATTGATTTTTATTTAAATAAATACATAATTATTCATAACAATTATTTATTAATTAGTAACCGCTGCTTTATTTTATAAAAAGTTAATATTTTTGTTTTTTTTTATATTAAAAACAAAACTTATAATAAAAGAGCCTAGATAGTTTTCTGTATTGGCAACCCGTGCGCGCTCGTGCAGCTATCGCCATTTTGTTTATCTTGTCATTCGGCTTCATTCTCCTAGTCTGACTGCACGAATATCTCGTTTCATTGCGAATCGATATTTTGTTATTTTGTTGGGTTTTTGTTAAAGTTTTGTTACGTTGTGTTTGTTGTTACGTTTATAGTTTTTTGTGAACTTTGAGTGAATCTATTTGTTTTGGTTTTCCATCAAAATGGATCCTCCGCCAAGTACATCACAAAAAGACGTGGATGTTTTCTTGTCTCCAAGAAAAAAACGTCCACGAAAAGCTTTCACTGTTACTGAAAAAGTAATGATCCGCAACGCATATAAGTACGTGAAAAATGAAACTTCTGCGCAATTGGAGGCCTTTGAAGTTGTGGAAGAAAATGAATGTATGAACAAAGTTGCTCACATATTGGGAATAACCTCACGCTCTGTTTGTAACGTTTTGAAGGAAGTAAATAAAGGTGCGCCGCCAACTCCCCCTAAAAAAACTGGACCAAAGCGAAGTTTCAAAGATAAAATTGATGAATTCACATTCTCCGCAATACGACGAATAGTTCATCAGTTCTTTTACCGAAATGAACCTCCAACCATTGCAAAGGTTAGTCAATCAGTCAGACAGTATTATTTTATACCTACATCTTTTATATATAAGTAATGATTCCAAACTATTATAAAATTTACTATTTCAGATTTTACAAGTGATGAACGATGATCCAGAAATGCCCAAGGTTTCCAAAGACACCCTCAGAAAAATTTTGAAGCATCTTAATTTTAAATTTGTTGCACGGTCACGCAAGAGCACACTTATTGATCGAAATGATATAATAACATGGCGCCAGCGTTACTTGCGATCTATATGTCAGTTTCGACGAGAAGGGAGACATATATATTATCAAGATGAAACTTGGGTTAACGCAGGTAAGGCTAACATTTTGAATTAATAAACATTTACATTAAATTTAATAGTAATATTGAATGTTCATGTACTATATGTGATTTAAGGTCATACTGTAAAAAAAACTTGGGTGGACAAGCAAGTCACATCATCTCGGCAAGCGTTTTTGGAGGGACTGACCACTGGATTAAAAAACCCATCTGGAAAAGGCAAACGTCTCATAATTAGCCATATAGGTAGTGGAAGAAGGCTTCCTGGAAGAGGGGCTCATGATTTTTGAAGCAAAGAAAAATTGTGAAGATTACCATGATGAGATGAATGCAGTTTGTTTTGAGGAGTGGTTCGCTGGAGTCTTACCAAAATTAAGACCAAACTCAATTGTGGTGATGGATAATGCACCTTACCACTCCCGAAAATTGGAAACGGCACCAAAAATGAGCTGGAAAAAAGCTGCCATTCAAGACTGGCTTTTAAATAAAAATATTCATTACGAACCAGATATGGTTAAAGCTACGCTTTTAGAACTGATTCCACATAACGAGTCTTTTAATAAGTACGCTGTAGACGAAATGGCAGCACAACATGGGATCACGGTTTTAAGACTGCCCCCTTACCATTGCGAGCTGAACCCTATCGAATTGATATGGGCTCAGGTAAAGGGGCATGTAGCTCAAAATAATAAAACCTTCAAATTGACAGACGTGAGAAATTTATTTGAGGAAGGCATTCAAAAAATTACGGCCACCGAATGGTCTAAATGCGTATCCCATGTTGTCAAAGAAGAGGAAAAAATGAGTAGGCTAGATATGTTAATTGACAATATCACAGACACATTTATAATAAATGTTACAGAAAGTGACAGCGATAGCGATAGTGATGACGGCGACGATTTATAAAATAAAATATTACCATAATACATCTATTTGTTTTATTTCTAATGTTCCTTCATGATCACATTTATTTATTTATTTCACACACAATTATTAAAGAAAACTCTCAGATCCGTAATAAAATTAATCGTCATAACTAAATTATCCGTTCACAAATATTTAATTTCCTGATATACTTAGTTTACGAGAATAAAATTATAAACGAGAAGAATCGATCCGGAAAAATTCCATTTCCGTATGGAATAATTTCGCAACGTTACTATTTAGTACTTGTCATAACGTTGCAACACTGAAATTGTCAAATCTGGAATCGAATTAAAATTCCGACTATAGTTACATTAATCTGACATATGTCAAATCGATAATCTTGCGACGGCGTACCTATAATTGTTGGATCTCTTTCGGTTTTAGTAGGTGAGCGCTTATAGGTACATGTATCTTTTGTAGGTACATCAAAGGGCCACATTTGCCAAGCAGGTGCAATAGTTTCATCATGCTCACAATAAAATCTGTAGTTTTTGGAATCCTGCTCTTGTATATGGTCTGGTACATGTAGGGTTACCAGATCCGAAAATCAGTTTTCCTGGCAAAATCCCTGATTTTTCAATAAATTTCCTGACATTTTGTGTCAATGTTATATTTATGGTAGGTACCACCCGCCCGGAGGCAGCAAACATATCTAATTTTAAAAACTTGAATGAATTGAATGAAACTTAATTTATTTGTTGAGATTTATTATTATTTATTATTTTATTATTACTTTTATTATTATTTATTATTCTTTTATGAAGAAACTGCTCAATAAATATTTTAATTTTTATTTCTTATATTTTTCTCTTTCTATTCAATAATTCCTGACAATTTCAAATTTTCCCTGTTTCCCTGACAGAGGGCTAAAATTCCGGACATGTCAGGAAAATTCCTGTCATCTGGTAACACTAACCTAGGTCATTCAAACGACACGCTAGCCAAGCGGATTGGCGAGTCCACTCTTTTAGAGTTCAGGGCTTGTGGTATCGGCTTTGTTATCCCTTGTTGCCTTTCACGACACCCACGGGGAGAGATGCCGACACCCTACGCCCGACAGTACTAACAGTACAAAGTAATTATTACAAGGTTCAAAGTTTAGGTTTTATCTCTTAGCTTTAAAATTATCGCTCTCACAATATTGCGTAACGAATTACACATCAAGGTTATTGGAAAAGCCGCAATCTGCATAAATATGTTTTTTTTTTCTAAAATTATTGAATCATCGTGATAACATTGTTGATAACATTCCTAAATTTCTTCAATATTCCTAATATTTACTTTCCTAACTCTCATATCCAGATGGATGTTTTTGTAAACAACATTATTAGTGAAAATTACCGTATAGAAAATATGTAAATATCTTAAATTAAATAAATGTTTATGGGCGACAGTATCCACTTTCTACCTAGTGGACTGTATACTCGTCTGTCGCCTTCTTCTTATAAAAAAAAAGTGGGCATCCATAGACGACTCTATTCCCCTAGTATCAGTCGGACTGTTTACTCGGCTGTCACTTTCTTGTTATAAAAAACGAAGTACAATTTGCCAGTCATTTATACACGTAATCATAATAACGCTATGGTGACGACCTTCAATTTAGTCGTAGTTAAATCGCAAATTGCTATAAAATTATCGACTTACAAGGTCGTTTCATTTTACTGACATACGAGTAGTAACCATGCATTAAGGACATGCTCGTATATGGCGGATAATGGACTGGGTAAGATGAATCCTCGCATAGAGGTCGCGGTCGCGAGAAATAACTGTTGAGCTACTTACTATCTTCATTCAAATTTTGTCGTATTATGAATATTGTCTTGCTTGATACATACGACTGTGACGTCATAGAATTGAATTATACTTCGATCAACAGTTGAATTGTTGATTTGATTGTTGGCGATATTTGTTTAATACTGTCTAATCTATACTTACTATATAAAATAATAAAGAGGTAAAATTGTGTGTTTGTATATTGGGGGTAATCTCTGGAACTACGGAACCGATTTCAAAAATTCTTTCACAAATAGGAAGCTACATTATCCGTGTCTAATATAGGCTATATATTATTTTGAAATTAAAAAAAAAATGAAATAAAAAACTTATAAACCGAAGCGAAGCAAGGGCGGGTCGCTAGTTAATAATAAAAAGTAAGTTCAAAAATTTAATGTTGTGACTGTACGTAATACAATTCTGTATCTCGACGCAGAGCGTAAGACGCCCTTCAGCCGTTGAGTTTTGCTTATCTTGCTAAAATTGTTTTAAGATTTAGGTCCATCTTACATTTCTTTTTCACAAGCTCGGAGATCGTCATAGTAGTCGAATTTCATACCTCGTATCATCAATCTAAAAATCGACGTTCATATATATGCTCCCCATCCTATTTTAATCATCGGCCGTGTGGCTGGCTTTAGATAGCACCACCCCATCCCTTCCCATAACTACTAAGGGATAACACAGTCACTACCACAAGCCCTAAAGAACACCACGTCTAAAATAGTGGACTCGCCAAACATACATCCATCATTCAAAATATAAAGTGCATGAGAAGACCCGAGTCCAGCAGCGGTCGATAAAAGGGATTGTTACGGTTGTACGTTTATTGCTAGAAGAGAAGATTCAAAGATCGTGTGAGGTATTTCGACTTATATTGCAGATGTCCAGATGACCAACTTACAGATTGAAGACTGTGACAATTTACCTTACTTTAAAAAAAAATCAAGTTCCTTTTATATAAAAAAAAACTACTGTTTAGGAGTAATTAAATAAATTATCCTTAATTTTTATTTATTCATTTAGGCACGGTAACATAATGCATACAAAGGATAATTTGGGTATACGATTAAGCTAAGGTTGAAGTCCGGTATGTACGTATTCCAAATACAGACGTGCTCGACGTGGATCAAAACTTATTTAGGCTAGACTGTGACACAAGAAAAGAATCTAAACTGGAAAATAACAAAAAAATATATATAAAGAATTTAAAATTTGAAATTAAATAAAAAATTTAGATAAATTGAAAAGGTCTTAAGAATGTTTAGAAGCTATCAAATAATTATACGGAAATGTTTATAACCACGTATAAAACTGATATGACTGGATATAATTAAAATTTCACACTCCATTCACAGTAAAGTGTAAATCCCCGGTAGTTCTGCAGTTATAATCTGTGAAGACCATAATTTAGCGCATCCGCTGGGTTTTTTTTTTTTTTCATTATCATATATTTAACCGTTTTTTTGCTACTATATCCAAGGCTGTAACTGCATATTTATATGCCTAATTAAGCGTAGGTAGTTAATGTAACTTATAATAACATTTATAGGTACATCTATACTAATAATGTAATATAGAGGTAAAATGGTGTGTTTGTAGGTATGTTGGGGGTAATCTCTGGAACTACTGCACCGATTCAAAATTTCTTTCACAAATAGGAAGCTACATTATCCGTGTCTAATATAGGCTATACTTTAATTTAAAATCTTGAAAAAAAAAATTGAAAAGAAAAATCTCAAAACCGAAGTGAAGTGAGGGCGGGTCGCCAGTATGTACCAGTATGTAATTTTAACTACCAGGTTACTTTCAGCACATTCATCGAATCGAATTTAAGAGTAATCTGGCAAACAAAGTAAGATTGACCTCCAAAAAGCTCGGTGTGCTAAACACGACAAATATTCACTTTCGCTTAATACTTTACAAAGCTCAGTTAATTCAAGATCATGGGCAGAATCCATGGTTTCAGGTTTCGGGATAACTTCAGACACAACCTGTATAAGCCGTACTAATCCACATCCACACTATCAGCATTCACATCGACACTCCACCATACCATATCATCAGCCTATGTCTCTCCACTGTCGGATATAGGCCTCTCCTGTAGCTTGGTCAGTCCACAAGGCCGGAGCGCATCTCACACTGCGCTTCCCGGTACGTGGCATCCATTCGAAGACTCGTCTACCGCATCCATTGTCGGCCTCGTATTGTGATTATACTAATATGTACCCCCTTAGAATACTTTACACTAATATGAAAAAGTGTTTGACTTCAAGACTAAACTGAACCGATTTTTAACCTAAAATTAACCGAGACTTAACCTAAAATCCGGAGAAGGAGATACTTTCGGAAATCGTTTGGGGGGGTCACTGGCAGTCTACATTTCGGTTTTCGGGAGTCGCACCCTATTGCTTCGTCCGCCATCTTGAATTGAAGGGTGAATTTTTGTTTATTGAATAACTCGTTTATTTTAAATTTTGCACGAAAAATGGTCATGACCAAAGTTGTTTAGAATTAAATTTCCCACAATTTTGGTCTTCACCAATTTTTCGCTACGAGCGATATTTTCCGATTTACACCCGAAAAGGGGGGATGAATTTTTGTTTATTAAATAACTCGTTTATTTTCAATTTCTCATGAAAAATGGTCATTACCAAAGTTGTTTAGCGTTAAATTTCCAACAATTTTGGTCCTTATCAATTTTTCGCTATAATCGATATTTTTCGATTTAGATCCGAAAAGGGGTGGGAGTGAGATTTTGTTTATTGAATAACTCCTTTATTTTGAACTTTACATGAAAAATGGTCATGACCGAAGTTGTTTGGATTTGAATTTTCAACAATTTTAGTCATTATCAATTTTTCGCTATGATAGATATTTTTAGATTTTGCTCCAAAAAGGGGTGGGAGTGAATGTTTGTTTATTTAATGGCTCGTTTATTTTCAATTTTACATGAAAAATGGTCATGACCGAAGTTGTTTGGATTTGAATTTTCAACAATTTTGGTCATTATCAATTTTTCGCTATGGGCCCAAACGACTTCCGAAGGAAAATTGACGCTTTTAATTTTTTCCGGGTTAGCCCCTTTTTTGATCTAATTCGACTGGACTATTGTGAAATCTATGTAGGTACATATAACAGAGCCGTGTCAGTACAGAAATATTTTTTTTTGAAAATGTTGCATTTTAAAGTACAAGTGATACAGAGTTCAAAACGACAATTGTTAGAATTTTTGTCTGTCTATCCATCTGATTAAACACGCATCACGTAAGAACTACTGCACGGATTTTAATGAAATTTACATAGTTATAGCTTATGTACTGGGTTAACATTTAGCGTACTCTTTATTCAGATACTTTATATAATTCCAGCAGGATTCACACAAAAGTTCAAGCGAACGAAGTCGCTGGCACCGTTGGTAATAAATATGAGCTCTTCCAACTCATTCTGCAACGAGATATCGGGCAGGGTGGGGCTCCAAATACTTTGAGAATACTTAAAAATACTTTCCACTGCTGGATATAGGCGACCTCCAGGTTTCAACACCAAACGCGAACTTCCGCTCTTCTCATAGAGCAACTATCGGCGACTTTCTTCAAGCTAGTAGGAACACCTAGCCGGACTAGCCGGAGAGCGTCCCATCCTACGTTTCCATATCGATGGAAATATTCAATTACTTAAGTACACTTACCTATCATCAGCTTAAAGAATAAAATCAATTGTTTGTTCAAGGACACAGTGTAAAACTTTAACGTTTATGTTTTCACTTTCAATATTGAGATATCACTTTAATGATCATTAAAACGCGCCACTACTTTACCTCATGGTGGTGTGGAAATTTCGCGAATACGCGTGTTGGAGTAGACTTTGCGGCGCTCGTATACTGAAACTATTCATTTTACAACAAAAAAGCTTAGTACATAAATAGTAAATAGGAAATTTTGTCTACTTTAATTTATTACATAACTATTTTTATCATGAAATGAGTCGGAAAGGAGATATTTTAAAAAAACCGTTTTTGGGCGCCAGTTTTCCAATATGGCGACGCGAGTGGCAAAGATACGAGGTGGCAAAGTGAAAAGAGCACATTGAAATCTATAAAAACACCAAGTTTCAAATCTCCCGGAAAACTTTCCAGGTAACCCCCCCCCCCCCCCCCCTTTTGAGCTCCAAATGACTGTACTATATAACGAAATATAAGTTATTTAAAATTTTATATTTTGGAATTGACAACCTATTCCTCGTGCACGGATATTATGACGTCTGTGGTATGTTGCAAACCGCATACAGCCTGGTTTGACAAGTCACCTGACAGTGGAACTCGCCTCAAACCTCTATGCAATGCATTACGTAACTCTCACTTAGCAAAGTTTACCGTGAGATACGTCGACAAATTGCAATGCTGGTAACGAAGCATAATGACGTATTATTAAGTAAATAATCTCTTCATATAGATGTATACTAGGTGAAACACTGAATGGAAAACTCGAGGTCGCGAAGCGCGGCGACGATTATGCACGAAGAGATGAACTCACATAACCTATAAGCAAGTTTAGACCTCTATGCGACTTTAGGCACGATAGATGTGTAGATTTCTTAGGTGATACTCATCAATAACTCAAAAAATAGTATTTGAAACTATCGACCCTCCCTCGCTTAGCTTCGCTTTTCTTTTTCTCAAGTTTTTTTTTTCTAAATTTCCAAATAAAATATTGCCTATATTAGACACGGATAATGTAGCTTCCTATTTGCGAAAGAATTTTTGAAATCGGTTCAGTAGATCCAGAGATTACTCCCAACATACCTACAAACAAATTTTACCTCTTTATTATATTAGTATAGACGAAGAACAGATTTAGATAATAAATGAATTAGATAAATAGATTTACATAAATAGTGAGATAGATACTTCATTGTACGCTAAAACATACAGGGAATCACAACATACAAGTTATTTTCACAGGTCCCATAGAATATAACCATACACAGAATGTAAATTGACACTTAAAATAAAAATCTGAAATATTTTATAAAATATAATATATACATATGCTACAATATGACTCAGAGCATAACAATAATGTGTTTATTTCCTTGTCTTCTGATTTTTACTAGTGAAAATCAAATTACGTACATAATTTATTCTTTGGCCTGTTGATCCGGTGTCAAGCTAGCGACGTGACTAAAAAAACATTGAATAATCAAATGTAAAACAATAAATCGATGGAATCGGATTTATTATTTTCTTATACGAGTATATAGTGTTAAGATAATAATCAAAATCATTTCTATACTACGGTCGGAAGGTCGCGTCTGTATATTGTATTGAATAATAATATTCATCTAGATGTAGATTTAATTCATATTTCATTTATTTTATTTTGAATATAACACAATATTTTATAAAGAATTTATTCCTTTTTAATTTAATGGTTGACAACCTAAATTCACAACTGTGTCACTACTGTCCTCAATAAATTAATTAACGAGTAGTCAAACGATTACAAACAATTCACAACGGAAATCGAAAATCGCAATACATTGTTCTGACACAAGTTCCGTACATCACTAGTTAACTGACAGATGACAGCCGCACCATGCTACAATACATGAAAACCATTATAGAAGCTCAGCCGGCGCCCTTATCTACCTTTGGAAAGAGGTAGATAGTACAATAAAGAAATACATGTGTAGATTCAAACATATTTATATACGTACAAAAAGAATTGAGGGACTAGAAAAATAAAGGAAAATATATTGGGCGAACTATTAATCTGCGATATAATGTTCTTTCACGAGTCTTTCACGAGATTTATCATGAACATGTCTATTTTTCGCATTTAGAGGGTTCCCCGCATCACCGCGCCAGGCCACAGTGGGTACATGAATTTTCTTCATCAGTGATAAGCTCATATTTTATTATAATTTCGAAAATCGTAAACGAAAACGTAAAATGCTTTAATTGATGTAATTTTGAAGTACATTCGTGAAAACATAGCAAAAATATATGAAACCTATATAGTCTTAATTTTGAATATATAGGTACCTACTGTATATTTTCTGATGTAAGGTACCTAGGGTTTATGTACCTACTATTAACTCTAGCCACTTTTTTGTTTAGAAATAATTTTGTAAAAATTTTCTTTATTATAAAATGTTTCTAATTTTTTTTAATTATTTGTGCGATAAAAAGCAAATGCTCATTTGTTTATTATTATTAGAAATAACGGTTTAGCGCTAACAATTATTTATTTGGCAGCTTCTCTTGCTATCATAATTATATATAATTAGTGCAAGAGGACTCGGGGTTAAAGTGGACAATAACAGCGCTGTGAAACTTGTCCTGATAACTGTTATCTGAGGAAGTGTGCATCCTTTGTTAGAGGTACATGTGTTTCGCGGACCGTGAATATAAACAAAAATGTTATTGTCTCTGTAAATACTAACTTTTTGGAACTAATGTTTTTAGTAGTTTATTGTTAAAACTATTGTTAAATTGTAACGCTGCCCTACAATAAAACAATTAATTTTTACAATAATGTCATTGCACAATATTATTGAATCGCACCTTGCAACTAAACGAGTTTCAATAAATTCCACGATCGAAAACATTGCGCTGTCTATCAAATTGCATAATATAATTGATCATTAGGTTAATTATATTTATCAATCTAAGAATCAAGTCTTAAGTTTTTGAGGGAGAGAGTGCCCGGTACATTCCAACAGCCGCTGAGTGCGTTCGACTGGCCACGTTACCCCTCCCTCACAGAAGACTACCTTGAAATGTACTGCATTTCCCACTTTATCTTATTTATCTAATGTAAGTACGTGTTTCAATAGTGAGTGAGATGTGCCAGAGCCCATTCTCATCCTATCCCTCCCTATTTTCCCAACTATTTCTCCAAATCTATTCCTATATCTCCAAAGGTAGGCAGCGCATCCGGGGGCGTGCCAACGTTTGTCATTTTGGACCAATGTTGGCATGTATCGCGGATGTCTATGGACGACAGTATCAACTTACCATCAGGTGGACTATATGCTCGTCCGCCGCCTTCGTCCATAAATCTGGCAAATGAAACATGGCACAAGAAAACCCAAATTTAAAAATAAAACTGTCAACATTCATTTTAATCAACCGAAAATAATAAACAGCCTTAAACTGTACCTATATATTCATGTATAGGTACAGTATATATACTATATTCATATATAGTATATATTCCATCGAAAATTAATATGAAACTGAAACCTGAAACGCAGCAAAAATAGAGAAATAACTAAATAGACCTTTAACGTGGTTATTTAAAACTTTTTAGTCCGTCATTTTTATCTTTTAAACAGTAAATTTTTATTTTGTAAAGCGAGTTTTAATTAAATTATTCTGTAGTTCATATACAATTATTTGATTGTTTCAGATTCTAACAACAGGATTATTTATTATTATTATGACATTGACGTCTGTTTTCACTTACATTTGGGACAATTAATCGGTTTATAAAACGAAACAACAAGTTTTTTGACGTGTCGTCAGTGACGAATCATACACAGATGCTTATCGTTTGTGTTTGCTCAGCAATAATACGAGTCCCAAACGACAGATTTTTGTTGTTGTTGCATTGATATCCGTTTATTTTTTTGTGGTAGGAGTAAAGATCATTAAAAAAAATACGAGAATGTCGGTACAATAGATTTTTTGTCATTTCTCACTTGTTCTTTGTGTTAGGATGCTGAATCATCGGAAACCAAACCTACATATCGTCGTTGCAAATTCAAAACCTCCTATGTGTATCAATAAACTTTCCGAGAAAAACTATTAAATGTTTCTACTGAAAAAAAAATTATGGGTACTTCAAAAGGTCATACTAACTGGCTATTTTATATGCTATAGTTTCCGCAAAGAATTATTATTATTTAGCAATTTTTTTTATATATAAATATATCTTAACCACATAGGAGATTTCGATTGCTCCTTTATTGTGACATGAGAGTGACAATCCAACCTAAAATGATTAATTTTAATTAAAACAGGGATTTTAATCACAAATCGTTTAATAATAACATTAACATAATTAAGTATCATTGCATTATTAATTGTACTGTCATCGTTGTCAGTTGGTTGAGTGTGTTCGTTCAGTCTCATTTCGTGACATTGGTTATCTAACGGTAAAAGCACCTGCCTCCTCGTTATTAGCAAAGATATAATCCACTTGGGATCATCGACGCAGTCGTCGCTATCGAATGGTTTGAATTCAACATCAGGAATAGGTAATGGAGATAAAACTTGCCGCTTATCGGAAGGTACGAGCCCTAGATCCTCAGGAGTAATGGGTGAGCTGTTATGTCTGCTGTTCGTCTTCGTCGTCATCGTCATTCTGGTGCGCTGATTCAATTGCCGCCAAACTTAACGGCTTACTCGTGTTATTCCGTTCATATAAAGTAAACAGCCATAAATAAAAGTATTAACCTTCCTTCCTTAATTATTGAGAATAATGAGAAATAATAGCGTTGTTATCCCGAAATCACAAAACAATAATTAAGTAACCTTTTTTCATTTTGTAAACAATATGTAGCACGTCACGACACGCACCAAATTCTATTACTATTTCTATAAAATCACACGATAAAATCACACGATCTATTTCTATTACTTTCTATCACGCACTGTCTCGTTCTACACAGGATATTTTGCTGCTTTATATACAACGATCAAAAACTCTTATGTGACATTTTTTACACATTTTTCTTTGACTAATTTCATTATTAAATTATCTACATGGGAGTTTTTGTTAACCGCAAAACTCGCAATACTCTATTATCTACATACAAATCTAACACTAACTGACTGACAGACAACGCACAGCCTCAACCGATGGATCTAGCTAGAAGCATGAAATTTTGCACAGGAGTTCCTTATATAACGTAGGTGAGTACTAAGAAAGGATTTTTGAAAATTCATCCCCTAAGGATGTAAAAGTTCTCGGGATGTTGCCGATGACATTTCTCATCGGGCACACGGCTAGTATTCAATAAAAAAACTATTTCTTTTTTGACAAAATGCTACATAGGAGGTTTTGAATTCGCAAGGACGATATATTTTTTTGTTATTGATTGACTTCTGTTTATCGTTTTTGTTAGGAGCAACTATAATAGTGGCTTAGAAATCGATACGACAGAATGTTTCTGTTGCTTCAGCATTAATACAATTATTAATCTTTGTTCTTTGTGTTAGAAGTAATGTGTTGATTAGAAACAGAAAAGATATTATTATTTGTTCTTCTGTCATCATTGGCATCTCTTTAATACCGGCTGTAGGTACACACTCGGCGAGAGCCGAGTACGAGAGCACGCCATCTACACACTCGTGTATCAGTCGAAGTGTGGATACCCACCAGTTCCACCATGATGGACCTGCTGGAAACTGCTGCTGCTTTTGTCTTTGCTCTGTCAGCTATTATTATTTTTATTATTATAATTATAATAATAACATTGTAATTCATAATAACATTATAATAATATTATAATACAGCTATTCGCAAACACAGTTGGCGGGCAACTAAACGAACGAGTGTGTACATCTCGCTCTCGTTTTCCTCGCGAGAGCTAACGAGACCCTTTGTCTCGGGCGCAAAAAACTGACACGCGACCGAGAGGTAGCGAGGTGAGACGAGAGAGGGGAGACGAGACGAGAGCACCATGTACACACTCGCTCTCGGCCTGTCTCGGCACTCTCGGGGTGCTTCGTCGAGTGTGTACAGCCGGCATAAGATGCGCATCAGGAGTATAATACCAACTGAGTCATTCGGACACCGAAGTTACAGGATTTTGCCATATTTCTGCAATGGCATATCTTTATATCGATTGTGTTAGTGTGAGTTATTTAGTAATCTTTCTTTTTGATGATTTGACATTGACATTTGCTATTGTTGTTTGTCTTCTTTTGTTTCTATTCAGTACCACATCAATCAACAACTAGATGTTATAGAGTAGGTGCCACAAAAGAAATCCCGTAGGCGCGTCACTGTGATAGGCCGACATTATCTTGTCAGCTTATGGGTTTCGATTTACCTTATCAAATTATGTATCTTTATTTACACTTAATAAAGATGTGTCATAATTGGGAAGTAAACTATAAAAGGACATATTTATTTTGCAGAATGACTGACCTGTCATATTTAGTTCCCTAAAATTCCGCGGGACTTCTTTAGTGGCGCGCAAAATTATGGAATCTTCGTCTGAAGTTCCAATAATGTGTACCTAATATTAAGTACATTTAAACTTTAATAAAACCATTATCATGACATCCTACTTTTCAAATCTGTTGTACTCTTTTGACTTTCTTTTGTTCTTTGTCTTAATCATCACAAGATTAAAATAACTAAGTAATAATTTCATTGTTATTTCCAGAGAGAAAATATACAACTCAATAGAAATACCAATCCTGACAAGATGCTGTTTCTGCTGTCCTCTAAGGAAAGGCCTCATTGTCTTCGCTTATGTCAACCTAGTGAGTAAACATATAACATAATCAGAGATAACAAGTCTTAGTCGAACTTAACAAACCTTGACGTCTAACTGCAATCTTTTTTAATAAATTTTGTCGCCATATTGCTTGCGTAGTAAATTCTTATATAAATGCTTATATCAATAAGATAAGTTCTAAGAAGATAACTCCTTCTGCCGAAGGTGTTTACTTTTCGTTGATGACAAACTTCCGATGTATTTTGATTTATAAATTATTTTCTAGTTCTTAAGTCCAAGTCCAAGGGCAGATCTCGATAGCAGCCAACTGCGTGTTTATTGTTGTCTTCTTTTGCACTATGAAAGCCACCAGAATTTGCAATAAAGTATTAAGATTCATCTCATAATACGCGCAGTAATCTCTAGGCGGTACCTGCCGCAGGACCGATAACTGACGGAGTAAACGAGTCCTTGAACGGAGACCACGAACTGCCAGCTGTGGTTTTTCTGCTGTGTTACAACAATATGGGGCTCTCCAAGAGAGCAGTGAATAGGATTTTGCAAGGTGAGCATCGCACTCGCATATTGCAATGGTACTGCAACTGTCCATCTCTTCTACATAAAAAGTAATGGACGGCACAGCGTAGGAAGCCCTTCAGTCACGTTGACCGACGACTTGATGAAGTTCTCCTGTAATGGCTGAATAAGAAACGGGGAAGATCTTGTGTGATGGCGGACCCTGTTTATATCCAGCAGTGGAGAAACGTAGAAACGTATGGAGAAGATAATGTAACATCTAGTTTCTTCACGCTTTCCTTACCACTCGTACAACTGTATAGAGTAGATACTTCTATATTCTGGCGTCGGAGCTTGCATATAGTTGCAGTGGTGTTACCACACTCGCCGTGTCCCATGGAAACTTGTTTAGAACGGCTTCTACGACGATACCTACACAACATATATTTGTCATTTCCTACATTATTTCACTTTTCTGGTCACTTCGCTCTCGTTTACAACATGTTTCATAGTTGTATGTCCAGACGAGGCTAAATAGCCATTTTTATGTTATGATTCCTCAAGTTTCATTGAAAAGTTTCTCAGTTCACTAATTGAATACGCAAATAAATAATCTACGATTATAATCTTTGATCCTTTGATTTTTTGAATAGCAATATGTAATTGATAGTACCTACATATTTTTAAGACATAATCATTGGGTGGACCGTATTAAAAAAGAATTCCTCATCTATATACACATTTAGATGATACTTCGTCCGCGTTATCATTACCCCACGAGAACCTACTACCAATACTAATGGACGTTCCATTCATCTTAACAGATTCGCCGCTCTATCAAACAAACATCAAAATATAATGCTATGATTAGATTGTTTTATATAAAAAAGGCTGCAGACGAACATACAGTCTACCTGATACTAACATGTCCGACCTCCGCCCATAGTCTTACCAACCTTTTGGTTATACGGACCGAATCGTCGGGAGGTACCCTGCAGAGGGCTATGTTCTGGCGCGTATCAGCTCTGCCTCCCTACAAATAATTTCCCTACCCGTGTCCCTTAGTCACTCTCCCCTTTCTGGGGCTGTTATACTCCACATAACTTGACTTCAGCACCGAGCAGCTCTTTTGGGCTCCTTTCCTGTGCCTGCGGCGTCCAAATACATGAATTGTGTGAATCAAACGTGAAACTTGAGGAAAATTCATCGTTTTAAACTTCGGAAAAGTAATCAATTTAATTATAACACTAACGATAATTAAATAATGCCGGACGGCCATCCTAGTATTTCCGACCGGCTTCAACTAGTTCAACGTAAAAAGTGTTTCGATGTTTGTTCCTTTCTTTACTCATCATCTCCTCGTGTTTATTCTGAATACGAAGATGGCCGATCGGCATTATTTAATTAGTAGTACTCTAGTAATTAGTAGTAATGATCTAATAAGATTATAATTTTGTGTAATCGATTTGTAAAACCATCGTAAAATAAATAGAAAATAAATAAAACCTTTATTTCGTTATATATTTATATTAATATTCCTCATTAATAAGCTTTATGTTTTTACTTACAGCTGCTAACAGTGGTGGTGACAGTGTTCCTTTCGATGTACATATCGTATCTGCGCCATACGCACGTGTCGGACGAGCTCGAACTGCCGAGGGTGATTGTTGACGTCACCGGTCTTTGCCTCGAACTCGTCATGACTGTCGTCTTCATCGTCGCTCTCCATAGGGTAAGTAACAAAAAAATCGATTTTACAATCTTCAACAGTGTGCCAAGTTTTTTTTGCAGCTAATTTTGCCGTAGGCTGCATGCACCCTGCACTCCATCGATCGGTCATATTATGACTAAGGATTAGTTAAATTTATATAATAAAATTATAAAAAATGTCTGTATATGAAATATTTTTTGAAATAAAAGTTATCAAATTTAAAGTACGAATGATATTTTAGAGGCCAAAAGATTTTTTTTGCAACTTTTGTCTGTCGACTGAACGCGGATCACGCAAAAACCACTAAACGAATTTTAATAAAACAATACATAGTTATAGGTAATATGCCTGCCTATAAGGCACATTTACTTACATAGGGTATATATATAGGGTACTTTTTATCCAGACCCATTATAAGTTTCCACAAGAATGCACGAGAATTCAAGCGAATTCAGTTGCGGGCACCGTTAGTTTAAAAATAAAAATAAACTTTAATTGCGATTTTTGAGTATAAAAGCAAAGGAAGTCATAAAGTTGTAGGCAAGATAAAATAGAGAACACCGCATGTTTCAATTAAAAAAAATCATACACCCCACGTTGCGACCTTCAACCTACATGACCCTGAATAATTTTACTGACAAAAATTAAAACATCATCTTCTCAACATTCCAGAAACACGTGATGACGACGCGAGTGTACCTGTACTTCGAGGTCATGTTCTCCATCGTCGGGTTTGTGTACAGCCTCGCGTTCATGATCAGGGAGACGGCCGGCGAGCTCTTCCTCATACTGTTCCAATTGAGTAAGTTCCATAATATACCTAATTTTAACTGTTACTGGTAATAACAAATGTTGCTCCCAAAATACTATCTCACGCCATGTCAGAATCCATTTACCATTCCATCCCATCGATAGAAGAGTATAATGCAATCTTTAATCTTCATCTCACTCCATCCTTCCGCAAAGAAGAATGAGAAGTGTTTTTTCCGAATAAAAAAATCTCGTCCCGTTATGATTAAATACTATTCTCCAACCAACGCAACCCTTTTTCAAATTCCACTAGTAAATCTCCTACAGTAGGCAGCGCATCCTGGGGAGTGCCAACGTTTGTCATTCTGGACTGATGTTGACATACTCGTA
Organism: Sesia bembeciformis; assembly: GCA_943735995.1. Taxonomy (NCBI): domain Eukaryota; kingdom Metazoa; phylum Arthropoda; class Insecta; order Lepidoptera; family Sesiidae; genus Sesia; species Sesia bembeciformis. Next base: position 13,724,129 of record OX031039.1, on the reverse strand, counting down.
TATAGACTTACCACCGGGTGAACTGTCTGTTCGCATCTGCCACCCATTATCTATAAAAAAAAGTCCACTTCTAAATAAATAAAAGGCAGCGTTGGAGTATAGGAAACGGAAGACAGGAGAAAAAAAGACCTATGTAGTATAATATTATTAGGTAGGAGGTGCCAAGGAGAGCAATTTTTATCCAGGTAATTTTTATCTGCGGCCGACACCTTCCGAGCTAGGGAGCTAATGGAACCCGTTTCGTTTTTCTACTTGTTTGGATGTAACTTCCACATTATTAAAATTTCTAGCGGTCAGACCACAATATGGGCATCGCATTTGTGATGAGGTGTCAAGTAATACCATTAATTAATATTTAACACATAATGTTAATGAAGGCTGATGGTATGGTATGGAGCTTTTTTTTTTTTATGTACGAAGGCGGCAGACGAGCATACAGTCCACCTGATGGTAAGTGGATACTGTCGCCCATAGACATCCGCGGGACATGCCAACATTAGTCCAAAATGACAAATGTTGGCACGCCCCCGGATGCGCTGCCTACCTTTGGAGATATAGGAATGGATTTGGAGAAAGGGTTAGGAAAATGGGCAGGGATAGGATGGGATGGGAATGGGCTCTGGCACATCTCACTCACTACCGAAACACGTACGTACATTGGGGAAATACGACAAAGTGGGAAATGCAGTACATTTCAAGGTAGTCTTCTGTGAGAGAGGGGTAACGTGGCCAGTCGAGCGCGCCCAGCGGCTGTTGGATTTCAGCGTGCACTCTCCCCCTCCTAACATAACTAATGTTAGGAGCTGACATAATTATGTATTTGTATACCTATATATAAAATAATAATTTCTGATTATTCATAAACCTGTTTTCTACACGTAGGTAACGCATCTGTGAAGGTGCAAATATTTTGTCTGATGTTGACATGTATCGCAGATCACAGTCTCCTTATTATGAAGTGAACTGCTTGTGTTATTTCTTTAAAAAATATAACAATGTCGTATTTTGGTGGAGAATAAGAATATATAACCTCATGTTATAATAAAATAATTTAACGTTATATTTCTCATTTCAGTGCTCCAAATCTACTTGTCAATACTAATCTACAGCTCCATAGTGAAGATGGAACGCGACGGGACGGTCAAATACACGCGCGAGACTGACCCTGCATAGTTAGATTATACATTGCCATACATTTGTGCCACTTTGGACTTTCATTTATTATGTGACCTCAATATCAACCTTTACGATCCTACTCGAAAACACAACAAACGTCCAGTTGTAGTCACAGAAAGGTTTAAAGGCCTTACAAGGACCTTAAACCACCCTATAGCATTTCTGTTTAGTTCTGGTTGACTGTTAGAGAACGTCACTAGCTATTAAGTTCGCCTTCTATACAACTTAATAGACTTTATACAACTTTTAGTAATGCAGTAAAGTTTAAATAAATAAAACAAAAATTCGCCATCCACCAATCTGCACTAGGTCCTCCTGGTGGATTGTGATTGTGGATCTTACAGTGCCTAAAACGTGCTATCAAGACATTACCTATTTAATTAAGATTGATTACTGACTAAAACATGTTTATTAAAAATTATATCGCTTATATAATGTGCGGGATACGTATGCACTAACACGTAGAGTGCTAGTGTCTGTACTCCGCACCAACTGGATCGCCTGGGGGGTGTGGACTGTATAATAGGTTTTTCCGTGAATGAAACAACAAGGCTTGTTCTTCAATAGAGCCGGGGTAGCGCAGAGGTACTTGTTCTTCTTCTTGTTGTTCTCGGAGTGGATGCCGCTGCGGAAGTGAAGTTGACCGGAAAACGGTCCGCTTTTATTTGTTTACTGACATCTTCAACTTCCGGCTAGTTGCGGGTTTCCCCCACCACTTGTCAAGGACGGGCTTCCCCCACCACTTGTCCATGTATGCACCCCTCCCGCTACCCGCGGGGAATCATTTATTTTCCTTATCGCTAACACGCATTTACATCTGATAAGATCCTAGTATGTCCTCACCTACACTATCCACCAACGATTTATCCTGATAAGTAAGCAAAGACATACCAGGGATCAACTCCATTATTATCAAAATATATACATAAAAACTTAACAACTAGTTGCGAAACTATATACATGTTTGCGTAAGTACCCTAGCCTTTTCGTCGTCAACATATAATAAATATAATATGTTGGCGTTGAAATCTTTTAGGAGTTTATCAAAAAATTACACTTTTTATCCTGAAAGGACTGAACCTGTAATCCTCGAGATTTTTCTAAAATTGGTATTATTTATAGAAGCTCATAAAACCATATCAAGGAAAGATGAACTTTTTTTTATATAATAGCTGGCAGACGATCGAACGGGCCACATGATGGTAAGTGAAAGTCCAAAGTTCCAAAATTAGTTTTAGTTAACTAGGTCTTATCGTATGAAGCTAGCTCCATAACATGTTCATGCATTTTTTGGTATTTTCATTATATTGTGTATGTCGTGGCCGCTTATTGTAATTTAGCACTTCATGAACTTCTCACGAAATGCTTAATTACAATAAGTGGCTACAACGTATACAGATTTCAGTAGCTATTGACATTGAACCGGGGTTTTTTTTTTTTATAAACTAGTGGGCGGACGAGCAAGCGGTTTATAAATTTAAAAGAAAGTGCCTTTATGTAGTTATATAAAATGGTTACAGGAATATTGTCAATTACCAAAATTTTTCAGAGTATTTTATTTATGTAATAATTAATTTTATTATAACATTTTATAAACGTGTATTTTATTTTATTTTATAAAAATAATAGGCGTAGTCTTGTAAAGTGACTAAAGTCTATATAAATCGACTTCACCTTTTTGGTATCTGGACATAATCATATTAGTCTATACATCAAACATGTTTTGATAATATTACTTTACCAGAATAAAAAAAAAAAATCTTATAAAATAAATGTATTTTTGTAGAAAAGGAATATTAAATATAAACACATAAATACGTATGTATTTTTTAAGAAGATGCTCTATATGTACCTACTCGTATATACTTTACAATGGCTACTCCAAAATTTCAAAGATAAAATGTTAATTGTTTTATATAAAATTTATAATAATATCTCTATCTCTATCTCTAGTTATCTAATCTAAGATTAATAATATACCGACGTTATTTTATTACATGTTATTTATATAATATTAATATTAATAGTTACCTGGAAACGTTTTCTATTGTATTATAATATTTGTATTAGTGCCTTTACATAAATTATATTATTTTTATGCACTAACGTATGTACAGGCTCAGTATATTATATAACTTTATTGAATTTATTGAATTTTTTGTTGAAAATAAATATAGAATCTTAATTATAAACATTTATCTCGTAATTTTAAGAATTTTATAAAAATTTTAAGAATGGTATAGCTGGAATTTTCTAAATCTTTATACAATTGTACCTACATACATAGGTACAATGTAGATATACATTTTTTATGCCAAATAAATTTTTATGAACGCAAAATATTGTTTATTATTTTCTAAAAGAAAACACTTCTTTATCATATTTTTTATTTTATAAAAATATAAAGAATTATTTATAGAATAAGTTACGTAAAATTATGCCCTCATAATTATAGTAGTACCTACTTGGGTTAGGGTGCTTCTTATTTTTCGACTTTTGAAATATAACCGTGTCAACCCGCCATTTGCTTCTATCACCTCAAAAACGAACCTGTGATTTTTTTTTATTTTTCATATTGCGTTTTAGGGGTCGCTACCGCGTGTCAAAGTTTGTAAAAATAATAATATAATTATCTACAACTTAATGTACGCAAAACAAGTCAATTCATTATTTAACTGTAAAAAAACGGTACTGCACGTCGCCGTCGTTCTCGGATGATTCCGAGGCAGTACGCTCTTACCCCACTCCTCCTTTTCCCACTCAACCTATAGCACGCGCCTGGCGCGTCTTGACAAGCTAGTAACCGATGCGCTGTGATAGGGAGTAGATGGGCGTTTTCGTCTTGCTACGCATCGCATTTTGTGATAACATGGCATCCTCCTCTAGATCGCTTTTAACGACTAGGAACAAAAGAAATATTTGGTTAGTAGGACAAACATCAGATCGCTTGATTCAAAGTAAGTTGCCGACGACAAAAGAAGTGCTGAGTTTATTCTTTCACTTCAAAATCGAAATGAAGCAAACTAATCGCAGTTCGGCGAATTCTACTGCTTCAGACGTGATGGCATTGTGGGAACGAGCGAGTATTCCGACTAAGTTAAAAAAGGACGTCATAAAGAAGATAGAAAACAAGTTTATTGAATGGCAAAAATTAAAAAAAAATAAAGAAAACAAAATCAAACGCTCTGAAGGCCTACAGAACAAAGAAAAGAAATGGCAAGATAACTTGGAAGACCTGTTTGATATAGCTCACGCTGATGCTTTAAGCAAGATCTCCATTGACGAAGACAGACAATTTTTAATTGCGCAAAGGAAAAAAGGACGCCCTGGTATAATAGGGGGCGTGGACAAAATTAATTTTAAAAAAATGTCAAAGAAAGAGGAAAAACAAGCTCGTCTCCAACGGCTTTTGGATAAAGAAAAAAGCTATACTGAATCCCTAAGAGAAAGGTGTGTACTGTCTTCGTCCACCACCAGCAGTGATGACGAAAAAAAAAGTTCGGCGTCGGAAATTTCAGTGAGGGCACGACCTTCGACATCAGATCTACCCCCACCTAAACGGAAACGCGGCACGAAGAACCTCGTGGATGAACGATTAGCTTCAAGCCTCGACTTTGCTAAAATGAGCGACAGGAAAGCAACTGTTGTTTTGACATCAACGCTCAAAGGTGCAGGAACCGATCTCTCAGAGTTCAATGTCAATTCATCGTCAATTCGTCGCCAGCGTATGAAGCAAAGGCAAAAGGTAGCCCAATCATTGAAGAATGATTTTAAGGCAGATATTCCTCTTAATATTCATTGGGATGGCAAATTGATCGAAGATATAACAGGGCACGAAACAGTAGATCGCCTACCCAATACCCATTCTAGTATCCGGGCAGGGTGTGGAACAACTTTTGGCAGTTCCCAAACTTAGCCACGGAACAGGGGCGGCGTGTGCTTCAGCTGTTTATGACACTATTCTTTCCTGGAACTTGAGCGACAGCATAAAATGCTTGTGCTTCGACACCCCTGCGGTCAACACTGGTTTAAGAGGTGGTGCTTGCATCCTATTAGAGCAGAAGGTGGAAAAAGATGTGCTTTGGTTTGCCTGTCGTCACCACATAATGGAGATAATGCTAGAAGCAGTTGTACGTGAAGCACTAGGTCCGTCAGTGGGCCAGAAATATTGATTTTCAAACGTTTTAAAACTGCTTGGCCTAATATTGATCACAACAAGTTCAGCACAGTTTCTTCGAACCCTGATGCTTTGAAATGCGTAAAGAATGAATTAAGGAGCACAATTTTATTCGCTGAGAAACAGCTCAACGATTATCAACCTCGGGAAGATTACAAGGAGTTGCTGAAGCTTACAATAATTTTCCTGGGAGGCGTGCCGAACAAAGGGATATCATTCAGAGCTCCAGCAGGCCTTCATCGTGCACGATGGATGGCAAAAGCAATATATTGCTTTAAGCTTTTCATGTTTAAGGACCAGTTTAAATTGACAAAACGGGAACTGAAAGCAATTACCGAAATTTGTGTTTTCGTTGTTATCATTTATGTTAGATGCTGGTTTCAAGCTCCTGCGACAAGTTCAGCTCCAAGAAACGACTTATGGCTTTTAAAAAAGCTTAAAAGCTTCGAGAACATAAACAAAGCCATGTCCAAAAAAGCCCTGACAAAGTTCCTAGGGCATTTGTGGTATCTTTCCGAAGAACTTGTCGCACTTGCTTTTTTCGATGACGACGTTTCTTTTGAAACCAAACAAAAAATGGTGACCGCGCTGAATGAGGAAGGTTCAGATTACAGCCCCAAGCGAATTAGCCTGGATGTAAGTCACGTTGCTGAAAAAATTTTGGAGGATTTTGTGTCTAGCAACACGTTAAGATTTTTTAATTAATCCTTGGAACACGTTAATCCTTGGAATTTCGTCCGCATTTTTGAAAAAAGAAGCTCATCTTTGGGACGAAGATGAAGACTACAAAGTTTCTAGAAACATTGTACGTTCAATGAGAGTAGTGAATGACATTGCCGAGCGTGGCGTAGCATTAATTGAAGAATACAATAAATTAATTACTACAAACGAAGAGCAAAAGCAATTTCTTCTTTTGGTCGTGAAAAATTTTAGGCAAAAGTACCCTAATACTAAGAAAACTACATTGTTAGCATAAAGTACTTAGCTTTTTTCGTAAAAGTGGTTCGATTTGTGTAACATTATCCATTTTGTAAATGAATACAAAATATTTCAAAAATATAATTTTTTTTTTTCATCTGTTGGTAGCGACTCCTAAATATTATTTTAAAAATGCAAAAAAAAATAATGTAAATGTTTTTTGTATCTTAGATCAAAATAAAAAGGTGACGCGCGATATATATAAAAAAAATTTTTTTTTGCCCAAATAAGAAGCACCCTAACTTGGGTACAATAGTACTACTACATGTTTAAATAATGCCGGTCAGCCATCTTCGTATTTTTGACCCTACACCGAACACAACGTAACATATTGAACTCCGAAAGTAAATTCGGATGTTTGTTTCTTTTTTACTCATCGTCCCTTCGTGTTGGTTCGGAATACAAAGATGTCAGACCGTCATTATTTATTTAGTAGTACTGTACAGATAGTTACCGCAGTTCAAAACTATGTATCATTGTGTCTAAATACATAAAACGGGATTTCATCAAATAACTACGAATAAATACATACACTTTTTAACAGTTCTCATACATTCCGAAAGCAACATACAAACAATGACATCTAGCGGCCTGAATTTGTATCCAGTGGTTAAAGATGAACTAAATAAGGAAGTCTATTTTAAAGTTGTTGATACCATCAGCATGTGTCTCTCCACTGCTGGATATAAGCCTATCCCAAGGCCCGCCACCACACGGTCGTCAGCTCTTCACATTCAGCCACTAGCGGCCACTTCCTTCAAGTCGCCAGTTGCTAATCAGTTCTACTAATTATAAGAGAAAATATTGAATTAAGTATGTAAAAAGTATTTGTTTTTGTAATGTTTATTTAAGTTAGTTTCTATTAGTACAAGTACGTAAATCTAGCAAATGAATTTATTAATAGGCGAGAGCCTGTTAATAAATTCATACTTAACCCTTAACCCTCAAGTGAGAACTTAACCTTCTAGCGCTAGATACCGACTCAAACCTCTAGATGTGTTCGGGAAATGAAGGAATTGTTTTCATAAAATTACTGAGTCCAAAAAAGTGATCGATCTGTGCTTTAGATATATTAAATTGGTCCAAAAAAAATTCAATTGCTTACTGCAATTCGACTAAGGGTATATATAAAATAAATATATTGTGGTGATTTCATTGTTGCTACCTTCGACATCTACTGTTAAAAATAGCACGTGTTTACTCGCTTAGTACCTATGGTATTTGATTAGTGCCTGAAAAGTAATTATAAAATGTTTGTAAAGAATACGTCTACGCGGAATTGTACCAAATCTCTTTGTTGATCAGTTTGTTCAACCGCTGGTTCTCGTCTCGCTCTTCTTCCAGCTGCTTGTAGTAGCTGGCGACTAGCATCAGCATGTAGAAACGAACCACTGAAAATAACATATAACAATATGTTTAGTGGTGTGCTTGATGGTGTCAGCCGTCTATAGAATAGTCGCGGGTGTCGCAAGAGGCGACTAAGGGAGAACAAAGCCGCTGTGATAAGTGCTGAGGAACTACACCAATCAAAGAGTGGACTCGCCAATCCGTGTGGCTAACGTGGCGTTTTAAGGCCATACATCCCTTATGCAGAGGCCCATGTCCTACAGTGGATACTGAAGGATACAGTGGATACTGCATTGCATATTTAGTGGTACTTTTTTATACAAAGAAGGTATCTGACGGGCAGATAATCCACAAGGATATTGTTGGTCATGGACATCCGCGATACATGCCAGCATCAGCCCAGAATGACAAACGTTGGCACGCGCCCGGATACGCTGCTTGACCTTTGGAGATTTAGGAATTGATTTGAACAAAGGATTGGAAAAAATGCAGAATTGAGTTGTAACAATATTTTTTCTGTATTCTCTATCTATACTCTCCATCTTTACGGGATGGAATATTTTAAGTTTTACTCCTTCCATTACACTTTCAATCCTTCCTTGGAGGCGATGGTATGGGATGGGGAGGTGAGAGCAAAATAGAGATTCTTTTATCCTGTTATTATATTCTTTTATCCTGTTATTATATTCTTTACTCAATGGGTAAGGAGGGGAAAGGAATACAATAGTCTCTGACATATCTCAGTCATAACACTTAGTACATTTATTTATTTATTTGTTCTATGAGGTCGATAGGTACCTATAACTCTGTGGGTATATCTATAAGTCCTATTAAACAGGTGCGGCTGCAGGGTTGTCATGCGCCCTTCTCCTCCGAAAGTAATTCTCAAGTAATTAGGGAAGTATTATTACGATAATACTCCCTATAAAAGGTAACTAAGAAAATTAAATTATTTGAAGTCTTCGCAGATAATATCAGCTGTTAAATCTCATCGCCTGATCGCTTCGTGAGCGTGTAAACGATTATTGTAAGCGTATTGCTCTTATAAAAGTCGTAGGCGAAATTCCAACTTTACAAACAATTTCCCCGAATCAAAAGCTCGCTCGGTTCAAATTGACCTTTAAATTGTAGCTACCGTAAACCTATAAATACCTATGAAACTAGTAAAAATCTATAAAATACAAAATTGTGTTAAACAATTTTACCTACCATTCAAAATATTTTAGGCAGTTTCCAGAAAAAACACAAAAATGTATGTAGGTATTGAAATTCTCAATATTAAAATGTTCTTAAGGAAAGCATAATACTCACATATACCCAAAAACTCGATAATGTAGGCCATCAGTGAGGTGTCAGCGAAGTGGTTGACCATGTTCATGGTGGTCCAAAAGACGAAGAACAGCACCCACGCAGTTAACTGTAGAGAAGTCCATATCACCCAGGGCTTGATGAGGTTGGGCTTCTCCTGAAAAGTACAGATATGTTTGTAAAACTATTAGAATAAACGTGTAATGCGTTTATACAAAGGCCTTGATAAAAGGACAGGGATTTAGGGCCTAAAAAACGCCACGCTGGCCAAGCGCGTTGGCGAGTCCACTTTTTAAGAGGTAGTATAATTTGTTCCTCAGTACTTGTGGTAGCGGCTTTGTTATCCCTTATTAGCCTTCAATGTTACACGTACCCTCAAAGTTCCAACCAGCATAACAGCGCTCAGGAACAGTGTCACCGCGTGGATGATGCTGATGCCGATGATCAGCCCGTATGATATCACCAGATCCACATCATTAGGGTTGAAGAGGACGGGAAGAGTGCCCAGGGCTGCGAAGCATTGTGCCAGGGCCAGGACGGAGTACAGCTGAAATCGTAAAGGAGAAATTACAAAAAGGGGTATAAAATACTGTTCTGGAATCAAATTCGTGAGGTCGTGAATTAAAATCCTGGCTGGTATAATACTATACCATACTGTGAGCCTATGTCTCCCCACTGCTAGATCTTCGGTTCTTCTCATTCAGCGTCCATAGACGAACTTTTTCAAATTGTCGGTCCACCTGGCCAGAGGGCGTTCAACACAGCTCCCCGGTACATGGCCACAATTCGAGTACTCGTCTACTCCATCAGTTATCAGTCCTACGGCAAATATGATCTGCCCATTGCCAGCATATCGATTCAACTATGTCCGTGACTTTAGACAATAGACATAACTTTATTCTGACAAACATACGAAATATAACAATAACAAAAAAAAAATGTAGAAAAAAAGGAAGAATGAAATAAACATTATAAAAATACGAAAATGGACGAAAAGTAAATTAACAATTAATGCTTCATTGCCAATTCGTAAATGTGTGTGTTGTGATGGCGGAAATGATCTCCACTCAGCATATGCTGTAACTGTGTGGTTAATAGGTAACTAGTAGTCCGCCCGTGTGTTTCTTGAATACCTTGAAGTGGGATGTTATAGGCCGATATTAATCTTATAAAAATTTAGGAAGAAGGTAAGTTTCCATTCTTTATAATCAATCCTTTTAAAGATATCTACTAATCATACTTACAATTATAATTAAGGCTGAGAAAATGCTGCCAAACTTAAGCGAGAGGCAGCCGAAACTCGTCTGTCTGGGAATGTTCTCCATTGAAAACGGAAATTCTAGAAAATAATAAAGAATAATAATAATAAATAACGCCACACTCAATGGCAAACACTAGGATTCCCTGTGTCGTGGGAATGAAATTAAAGTTAGAATATTTATTATTCAACCACATTTTGTATTGGTTTAGAGTAAAGACAATTGTCCTTATTCTTTAAACACCATGAAGATTGATTTTGGACGGAGTGAGTTGTTACCGGCCGGCTTTAGGGTAGCACCACCCTATCCCTTCCCGTGGGTGTCGTAAAAGTCGACTAAGGGATAACAGAGCCGCTGCCACAAGCCCTGAGAATCTACACCACCTCCGAAAGAGTGGATTAGCCAACTCGCTTGGCCAGCGTGGCGTTTCAAGGCCATACATCCCTCATACACAAAACAACATGGAGCAAGGAGGCCCATGTCCAGCAGTGGACCTTTAAAGGGCTGGTTACGGTAGGGCAGTATGTACCATGGGCCGGCGAACATCAGTCCGGGGCCCTCACTGGCGGGCCGCCACCGCTGGGGTCGCGGACGAGTCCTAAAGCGTTCCCGTAACCTCGACACTTGTTGGAGAGAGGGTAGTCGTGGGGTTTTATTCGATAGGAGTACGGCATACTCTCCCGCCAATGTGTAGGCGGGGGGGTATCCATGAGGATTTTCCCAGGTAAAACAAAAAAGGGGCAATGTGTAGGTATATTGTATTTGTCATGGCAAAGGTAAGTACCTTGCAGAGAATTTTATCAACGCTAAATTTATGCCTAAATAGGGACGTATTACCAAACGGATATTGCATTAAGTATAACAATTTGTCTAAACACTTAATCCCGCTCTATGTCACTGTTTCAATTTGAAACGTAATTTTCAAACACAAAACAAAATCACAAAATATAAAAAACACCCACTGGAATACATTTATTCAAATCACTATGCTGGTTCGTCAGTTTAAAATATCCTTTTTAAAAATGCAACAAATTACTTTCGGAACTTTAACGGCTTGTAGCTTGAAGCACACTGAGCTTGCATAAGACAGCAACTGATAGGACCTGTATATCAACAACTCGTAATCACGTAGCCGATAACGAATGGTTATCGGGTGGCTAAATTAGTGATTATGGTGATAAGGTTATAGAACAAACTAACAATGGACCAATGTTTTTAGAAAGTCATTTAGGACATGTTGTATTTTCATGTATTTGAGGATTTTGATAAGATCGAGGTATAAAGGCTTGTTAGGGAATGGGTATGGGTAGTCAATCGTGGCGATAACGCATCGAGGACATTGGACATTGCAAATCGCAACGATATCGCGGTATCACACAACATATCGCTGATTACGTTGGATGTAACAAATCAAATCGTTTATTTACTGAATACTACATACATAAGACGCTAATATTACAGTACAATAAGCCTTCTGTAAATTAGGACATACAACCACAATAAAGAGAGAGAGAAAAATTCAAACGATACACATATCTAATATGTCTATTAAAGATTATGGTTTAAAAAGAAAAAATAAATAATTAAGGGAAAAGAAACGAATGACATAGATATAGAAACTTTAGTAAATTTAGATATTTGAGCATGTTTCTATTTAAAAACAATTAAAAAAACAACGAAATTTAAAGTAAGAATATTTTAACCAATCAATAAATCCTTAGGCTACAATAAGATTCTAATATAATGTAACATTCTAACTATAAATACCATCGACAATGCGTCAATTCCCGCGACTTATCAATGTTATATTTAATCATAGCTAAATATTGCAGTTTCAATATCGGCGAGATAAGCCACGACGTTACTAGTCCAAACCCCATATCCCATTCATATACATCTCATACCCATACGCAAATATCGCAGCAATTCCAATTTATTTTTAGTACATAATGTGACTGGACGACGGGTTATTAGTTATTTCGAATCTAACCTGATTGTTTTTGGGCCTGAGGAAATTCCCCTTTTATATTAATATGCGATCGATCCCGCGGATTCAAACTACCTGTAAAATGGAAATCAGTTGATCCGTCATTCTGATCCACACACCTAAAAAAAATATTAGTCACGTGACTAGCGGTAAAAAAAATTAAAATGGTATTTAGAAGTTTTGGTTTAATGGTACAAATATAACGCACAGACAGAGCAATACTTCTTACTACTCTTTATAACAAACACACATTATCTTAATAACCCCAAACGTATAATTATACCAACTCCGTTTCATCATGGCAAAAAAATATCGTAAATACACAATATACTCGTATACATGTATTTTACTTATTAAGTAATTGGATAGAAAAGTGTTCAAACGCGTCAAGTGACTAAATAATAGGCTATAATGGAACGATAACGACATAATTTATTCATTAGTACCTCACTAGATAATAATCGTTAATTATCATTAAGGATAACTTATTTATCAAATACTGTATTTATCCAAAACACTGCAAGTACGCGAGGTTGCTATCGGGCCCCGCACTACGGTAACCCTGTATCGCGGGAGCCCAGGTTTAATTTATATTCTAAAAGGATTTATATTTTAAAATATAGAACATAGATTGGTTGTTACATACAATTTCGGGGTATTTCTAAATAATTACATATACATACTAGCTGTTGCCCGCGACTTCGTTCGCGTGGTCTTCAATTTAATGCGATAATATAGAAACCTTCGCTGGCGTGCGCACAACAATTCACCAAGGTTTCATCGCAATCGGATAAATGGTATAGGAACTCATACGAGACAAACAGAGAAACATTATTTTTTGTATATATAGATAAAAACAAAATTGGTAATAAGAATAACAAAAATATATAACCACAATAATAGTAGAATCAATTTCAGCCAAATTTTCCTTATACCAAATTAAATTTTAGCGTTTAAGTAAAATACAATTAAGTAAATATAAGAATAATTTAACTAAATGTGGGTTTGATACGTACCGTTGCTTATTCAGTATACATTCTGTTGCTGTAAAAAGTCTAGTGTTAAAAGTCAACGTGTAATCGCATATTTGACTTGGCGAACAGTTAGGTGTTCTATGTCGCAATGTTTAATCACTTAGCTATATATGAAAGAAAGAGAAAAGGCGGTGAAACGCTGCGCGAAAGCAGACTTCAATTTAGGTCTATGTCGTCTGCCCTGGATAAGCGTGTCTTAATTGGGTAATTTCATAAAGAGCTTATGGTAAACGAGAGCAGCCTTCAGCAGGTACAACTGGCGGACTGTCAGGACCAATGCCTTTTCAAAAGGTTTGTGGGTAGGATATCGAAAGGGTTTGCTGAATATAACTTTAAGAACAGATCTGGCTGGTTTGCATGTCAAACTCGTAAACCCACGTTTCGTCACCCGTTATGATGCGTTTCATGAATGTGGGATCCGCATTGGCTCGCTCAAGCATGTCTATAGCAATCTGTATATTTTTGAAGAAAATTCAGTTCCTTGGGAACTAGTCGTGCCGCGATGCGTTTCAAACTTAAAACATCAACCAAAATGGTGCAAACGGATTCGTGGCACATGATTCCTTGTTGATATTTTTTTCAGTCGAAGATGTTGAAGGTCGACCAGAACGAGACAAGTCTTCAACCACTTCTTGGCCTTCTTTGAATGCTTTGTACCACTCATATGCTCTTGTTTTTGATAAAGTCGACTCACGCTGCAATCCAATTGCCGCATGGGCGCACTCGACTGACCTCGTTACCTCCCTCTTACAGAAGTAGACCTGAAATGTACTGCATTTACCACTTTATCCTATTTCTGAATGTATATACGTGTTTCGGTAGTGAATGAGATATGCCAGAGCCCATTCCCATCCCAACCTATCCCTCCCCATTTTCCCAACATTTTCTGTAAATCCATTCATAGATCTCCAACGGTAGGCAGCGCAACCGGGGGCGTGTCAATAGTTGTAATTCTGGACTGAGGTTGGCATGTATCGCGGATGTCATTTTAGACATTTTGCTACAAGGACAGTTTGCTATTTTGATTGCGATTCATATTTCGATTGAATCTGTTTTAATGTTTAAATTGCTTAAACATTAAAACAGATTCAATCCCTTAGTCCATCTAAAAGGGCTAATAATACAAAAGACGATAATGAAAGGTCCATAGGTCATATTGCATGATGACTTCAATCCAACCTTGATAAATATTGTTAAAAAGTAGAAAAAAATATTATCAGTAACGCACTTATCAATTTATTGTTTTTTTGTCAAATGACAATTTTTATCAAAATTTTAAATAACTTCATTGTGTAATAGGATGACACAAAACTGGCACTAGGATAAGATTAAGACTAGAGTAAATTTTAATACTTATCTATCTAAATCAATACACACTAAATCATTGACTAACTTTTTTTGCGTTCACAAGTTATTTATGTTAGAGTTCACATTCGTGCTCAAACTGAATGCATAATTTTGTTCTACAACGTTATATTTGCGGTTGGCGTTGCGTATTTGCTTATTGGATCACTTAATAATCAGCTGCGATTGAGTTTGAATAATAAATGTACGAACGCTTGATTAGCCGATGCTGTACAATACGTTGGCGCCTTTCGGCGCCAATGCAATCGTGGCTGCCAGCCACTGGCTGGCTATTTCTCTGATACTTAGCCGTCATGTTGCATTCGCTTCCGCGACTAACTAAGACTTTAGTTAACCTGGTTCCTGGTTTTACCATACTTTAGTTAACCTAAATCTTTGTAACTAATATACAGTACGTTGATTATAACTAGGTATTTTTAAAATTACATTATTGTACAATATATTTTTTTTTGTTATAAAATAGATGTAAAATGTATTAGACTTGATTTTTGGTGTCATATTGTTTTTAGATTCAGAAATCTAAAATCAATATAACATCAATTTTCAATGGCTTTTTTTATATAATGGCAGCGGTGTAATCAACGCATTCTGCCAGAGTCAAGTTTTCTTCGTATATAATTATCCAGTCCCGTCGAAGTAAATTAGGAGTCGCTCAGTAAATTGATAGTAGGTTTACCGAGGACAGAAGAGGACTGCTTGGAATCACACGAATAACGCAGTCCTATACTTGTATTTGATTATCACAAACATTACGCACGAAAAACACTTTAATACACATTTTTTTACAATAATCAAACAAAAACTCAACTTCACTTCTAGAGTTCCCGCCAAAAACCCCTTACACTGGCTTGAATTTAAACGAGCAACACAAAAGAAAAAAACGAAATGAGCAGCAAATCGTGATAAACAAACCAACCTATTTTTGAATAAATTTTTAATGAAGTAAAAAAATTTAAATTACTAAGTGTGACATCACCAAGTCGATGGAGTCCCTCTTCGGAAGACCCCTATTTCTTTATTACCAGAAGAGAACCAAAACCTTATCCATCTTTAAATGAACTACCATCGATTTGCTGCTCAATCAGTATTTTTTGCCGCAATTTTACTTCACATTTTCAATCCTTGATATCTGACTATACATTTTTCTATTTACTTCTCGGCCGAAAGTAATACACATCGGCCTTAGAAAGAGACTATCGGTTAGCTTCAGTTTTGTAAGGGGTCGTCTCTTTCGTGTGCCTATACGACGACGGACAAGTCAGCGACGTATCGGCACACGACATAGACGACGCTCTACAAAACTGAAGCTAACCGATCATAGCCGATGTGTATTACTTTCGGCCGGGATGTTCCTATTTACATTCTATTGCATGTACATTTCTATTAAAAATCAACAATTTTAAAAACTATTTTTTTTTATCTCATTCGCCTGCGAATACAAAATCTCGTAACTGAACTTAGAGCGATTCCAAAAATTCTTTTATGGTCTTGGAAATCCAAGTTTATTGAGCAACGTTTAGTACGGGTGGTGAATATCATGTCCATGGGCTTCTAAAACCTGTCCACCGATGCCCAAGCCTGTAGAAAGTGTTGAAGACGATAGTATTGGCTGCATAGCTATCGCCCCTATACCGTGAGATGATAACAGTGACTCCAATCCTATTCCTCCTATACCACTGTCTACAGCTACTGATACCGATTGGGGTACCCTAACGGGTACCGCTGAGGGTACGCCAACAGCATACGGCTGCGGTACGGGTATTCCAACACCCTGTGTGATAGTTATTGGTATAGGTTGAGCGATTGGGTACGGAAATGGCCGGTCGACGGGTACTGCAATTGGACGCGGTACAACATGAGCTATAGGATGCGGTACATCCACCGGTACAGGCCGAAATTGTTCCACGGGTACTCCCACAGGTACAGGATACGGCACTGGTCGGGGTATACTGATGGGTATTGGCTGGGGTACTTGTATAGCCACTTTGTTGTAGAGCTCCGAAACTGTGTGACGCGTTGGTATTTCGACTGTGTTGAGACTTCTTTTGCTTTGTACTGCGCTTTGGGTCTGATGCACGCTGATGATTAAAAGAACCTGAAAAAAAAATTGTCGAGTTTGCATCTATGACATTGGTTAATCGAGCGTTCGGATAAATACAAATTCATTTGCAGCGACTAGGTTGCGCTAATTTTGTAAATATAACGTTGTACTCGTAGCACAAACGGTACAATTCAGTTAGAGCAAAGAATATGAATGTTAAAGTCACTGTAATGACGCGTTTTTTAACTCAAAAAAGTCTTTCAAATTATCGGCAATTATCAGGGCCGGACCAAGCATGTCTAACGCCCTGAGCGGAAAATTTGCAGCGCCCCTTTAAGGGCAGCGTTTTTTGGGCGTATAAAAAGTAGATCGACCATTTTTTAATGTGTATTTTGAAATTATACTGAGTTTATGTACATATGTACATAAATATCAAATGAAAAATCAGATGAATCATATAAAACCAGATGAAGTATCAGATTTTCTGCTTGCGACACGTCACCCGTCGATTACCTGCAGCCCTGGGCGATCGCCCAGCTTGTCCAGCCCCTTGTCCGGCCCTGGCAACTTTTTATTCTGCATGCATATTTTTTACCATTATTCTATTACCTACATTTGTTCTTTTAGAGGCGAATTGAACAGTTCGTACTTCATGCCCGTCTGCCACCTTCCTATAAAGAAATACATTATTCAACATCTCAATGAACGATCTCAAAAATCTTAATAACACTTACATAATAAACACGAACCATTTTTTTTTTTTCTAAAAATCGATCTGGTCCTTTGTAAATAGTGTGACTAAGGAAAGTGATCGCGTGGAGGAAAGCAAAGGTATTTATAACATCCACTACACATGGGTACCATGTGCGGAACAGGAGTTTGTTTAGACCCTGTATATACTCGAAAAGAAAGTTATTATATATATCTATATTAGTTGATAAATACCCCCACAGATAATTCTAGAATATTTTTTATTTTTCTACTCTTTTTTTTGTACTTACTTGTTTCATTTCTCTCATTTTTTGTCTTATAAAGGTTGTATAAGACTTTTATTAATATTGTTAAATATATCGAAAAAATATTATTTATTATCAAACACATATTTTGATCTGTAGCAGGTGTGTAAAAAATAATAAAAGACATTAATAAAACATTTCAAATTATTTTCGCTTTGTTTCTTCAAGTAATTGGAGATTTAAAATCGACACTTATGTTGATAATAACATTTATTAATGTTATTCAATAATAGTTGTACAAAATAAGTATTACATATACTGTATACATGGGTATGTATACAGTATATGTAATATGTAATATGTATATGTACAGAAATGATGAATGATGACGCTGTCATTTGAATAATTTGATTTGTCATATTTTGATATTTTGATTTTATCAACCCTTTATTTTAAAAAATATATCAGTTAAGAAATGACCAGTACGTCTTTTGTAAGCAATATTTTTAAAATCATTAAACCTAAAATATTAAATAAATATTTTAGTTTAAGTATTTTAAATATTTTAAAATACGTGAAATTCTTCTGGGTGCAATATTCATCTCTCTGGATAAAATATTTTGCTTTCGGACTAGATTCTTTCGGGTTCTTTCTTTTACAGGTTTAATCGTCTGTTTAGTACGCTTATTGCGTGGACGGCAGGACCTTTTTCTGTCACATATAGAGGACGTTTTAATGTACCTACCAATAGCAAAGTACACAAGCGGATGGAGATTTTAAAAATTGCATTTGACACCATGCCTGCTTTGTGTAATGCAATTACAACAATACGATTTTTGTTATCACCCCATTATTTAATCTATTTTAATATCAGTTACAATATTTAATAATGATTGGTGCCAAAATGAGGAAAAAGCATTTATTTTTTACGTAATAACAGATTCAAAATGGAAAAGATTTTTTTTTCTTTTATTATAACTATATTTATGGCCAGACTAAGTGTGTTATCGGTGACACATTCTGCCGTTGCTGGAGCACAATTTATTAAAATATTTTTTTAAAATAAATATTAATAATATTACTAAACAACTGTATGTTAACAATGTCAATTACTAATACTAAAAATATAAGTTACTTATAAAAGAAAATAATTACAAAATAGCTAATAAAAACCCATACAATGAAACGATTCGGAGCTTATCGTCCAAATATCAGTTTGTCAAATCAAGGAAGTAACTCGTCAAAATACATACACCTACATAGTACATTTTACGGAAGTGAAATGTACCTTTTTATAGTACATTTTATAGCATATTTTCAAAAGATTTTACAGCTCTATATATTTACTTTCTTTACTCTTGTCACATGTCGCCGTCGGTTCTTGTTAAGGCTTGAACTAAACTCGTTGATCTAGACTAGATCTGCACGTAACTTAGTGTACAACCACAGTTATGTAATGACCACTGGAATTATTTAACGTTATAACTTTTGGTGCGGTTCGAACGGAGACCACGTGGCGAGGTGTCTAAATTGTTAAATGAATCAAATAGGGGGGATGAATGAATCAATAGAATCAAATAATGAATCGGGATTTGTAAATGTAGTTTTCGAAGTTGTCATCCCTTTTATACCTTATTTTTTATTTATTTATTACCATAGCATACCCCTATGTCTTTCCACTACTGGATATAGGCTTCCACAAACGACCTTCCGCTTTTCTATATAGCCACCACTAGCGAAATTCTTCAAGTCGTTCCATCTGGCCGGATGGCGTCCCTCTCTACTTTTTCCAATACGTGGCCTTCAGCCGAAGACACGTTTACCCCATCGGTTATCAGTCCTGTGGAAAATATGAGTTTCCTCATCATCTATATCATAATGATTGTAGTCGAAAATTTCCAATCAATACGTCCTAGCAGTTCTGACGTACGGTGCCGAAAAGTGGTAGTTTAAAATCGCTCAGCGAGTAATGAAGATAGCTAAGCTCGGAGTTCCTTTAGAAAGAATGAAAGAAAAAAAATAGTTTACTTCCTGTCTGCAGTGACAAGAAGAGCTGGGCGCATTTTCTGACTGTCTGAATCTCACGTATTTAAAGAAAGAAAGTATTTTATTTTATGCTAGGTCGCTAGCATAAAATAAAATCCTCAAATCCTTATTAAACTCGCTTCGCTTCGGTTAATAAGTTTTATTTTTCAAAATTTCAAAATAAAATATAACCTATATTAGACACGGGTTTCCTATTTGTGAAAGAATTTTTGAAATCGGTTCAGTTGTTCCATAGATTACGCCCAACATACCTACAAACAAACACACAATTTTACCTCTTTATTATATTAGTATAGATGTAATATAGCCGTCACCAGCCTTTTTATCGTCCACTGTAGGACATAAAGGTCTTGTCATGCATATTCTTTTGTATACACAAAACACCGAATGACCCTTAAACGTCGTGCTGATCAAGCGGGTTACTGAGTCCATTCATCTAAAAGTGGTATAATTTCTTAACGCTTGTGGTAGCGGCTTTCTTATCCTATAGTCGCCTTTTACTACACGATGAGAGTCGACACGACACGAAAGAGATGTTTACAACAGCCCCGGAAAGAGATTAGCTGATATTCTAAAACCGACCACCACCAATGTAACATGTGTCGAAGTAATGAAACATGCCATCGAATATAGTTTCTTGCAGATTTTCAAATCCACATAACACTTCCGCGTTCCCCAGATGACCCAACACCTGAGGACGCGTGATGAATCATAATAAGCACAGTGACGTGTCGCAAGCAACCAATGAACCAGATAACTGTTACAATACCGTGATCTCATCACTGCTTGTAAGCAACCTTGCGATTGCATAGAGCATACGTAATGTTCGTTCATAGATTACGTTTGTCTTACTACGTATGAATGACGTCGACGTATCGTAGAAGGTGAAACGTTATTGTATCAGCCTGTAACGTCCCACTGCAGGGCCCAGGCCGCACTTAGTAAATCACGGGATTGATGGATTGGGGATTGGTGGATCACGTACTCTAGATTTTTTATTTTTTTATATTCCTGGAGCATGCGGGTTTCCTCACGACGTTTTCCCTCACGTCCGTGCTAGTGACTTTTAAAAAAAAATTACGTATATTCTCAGTGGTACGGGCCGAGAATTTGAACTCACGATTACACGAATGTGAGTCAAGTATAGATATCTCGTATGCTATCGCCGCTCTGAACGCAAACGGTATGCATATACTTAATTAATGTAAATCGCATTTTATGTAACATATAGGTAAATACAATATATTTTATTCATTAAAAAATTAGTGTTCGTAAAATTTATCATTATCGTACAAAAGCGAAGGTTAAATAGGCATTCTGTACCAACCAACCTAGGTATTCTGTACCAACTAACCTACGCGTTCCGTACCAACCTTTGAGTTGAGCAGAGCGATACAATAAGACTTGCAATACAACTCGAATACAAATTAAGATTTTTAGAATATATAACGTTACGTATATAAAATAGATACATAAATATACTGTCATTTTATAAATATATGATTCATGTATTAAATACACTTATACATAATAATATTAACTAGCTCGCCGCCACCTATACCCCTTCGTAGCTTTTTACAAGTAGGTATGATGCAACCGTAAAGGGTTTTAAGTGAACCCGCTGACTTTAAGAATCCAATTTTAAACGCAGATAAGTTTAATAACTTTAATTATAATTATCATAATTATATTAAGTGAAGTCAGTGCCGGCTTTACCTATAGTGTATGGTGTGCGGCGCACACGGGCGCAGGGTCTTAGGGCGCCGAGCGCCGCTCGCGACGTCTTCAAAGAGCCTACTAGAGGGCGCCAGGGTAGGTATTGATTGCACCCGGGCGCTACATGGGCTAAAGCCGGCGCTGAGTGAAGTTGTGATAAATATGTGTAGTTAAGCAAATGGACTTCTAATTAATTAAGCTATGTAGTGATAGAGTCAAAAAGTGTCGACCCTAGTTTCTCATGTTACATTGTGCGGCAGCACTGTATGTACTCGATGGTGCTGAGTTAGTCGTCATTTGACCGCTGTCACAATACCTCGCCTGTATAGAATATTACATTGTGCTAGTAAATGATTTGTAAACCTATGTGTTTTTATTAAGACTCTATTAGTAGGTATACATTGAACATTAATAAAAAGTTTTTGTCTGACCTTTAGTTACACCCTAATTAATATTTATTTGAAAATTCTTGTATTATTAGTTTTTATTACCATTTTATTGTTTCACTGTATTAGTACCTTCCTAAATATTCATTAACATGTTTCCATTGTTATTTTTATTACACTAAACTAAATAATTGGCGATTAATTTACTAGTGTGCGTCTATCACTCCGTTATGCAAATACCGGCAAATTGAAATTACCTACATTCCATTCCGATATTCGAATGCGAATGCGAAATCTGAAACCTCCACAATGGGTATTTTTTCAAATAGTGTATACTCGTAGGTAAATACCTTTAGAATACATATCGTCGCTTAAGTTCTAACACCACGTAAGTCATTTTTGGCAGTTTTGATATTTTGATGCCATTTGCTAGAGAATCGAAAGACGCGTCGTTTCGGCTAATCAGAAAGAAGGAAACGTCCAATAGAAACTCATAAAAATGGAATAAAGTAAGAGCACGGCATCCATCAAACAATCCTAACCTCTGGAAACAGCACGTAAGTCAGTTAGCTTATAATGGTAATTGGTATCTATGTTTATAATGGTATCAATATTATAATGGTATCTATGTAAAATTATGCAGTTTTTTCGCTCTCCTGTAAAGTTGCTAATATTGACTTACGTTGCGTTAGAACTTATGCGACGATATACAAAGTCCACGCATCCTCAGTAAGCGGTGTTGACACTTACGAGAATTAATCTCCGCGTGTGCAGCATTCTGCCACCGCGCGGCATACATCGTCGCATACCAACTCGATGGTAGCTTTGCACCTTAAGCCTACTTTTAATGCCCGAATTACACTCTTCCTTTGACAATTACTTTGCTTATGTAATAACAGTTTAATGTAACTGATATACGTTTAAAAGAAATACAAAAGTGTTTGAAATATTTGTGAATGGCAAAAGTAATTTTAAATATTATACTCTCATTACACTTCCAATTGCAAATCTCATGTTATCCAATTTTATTCCTTCTCATCTAATTCTGCCATCCACCTGGGTATCTCCGGATTTGTCCTACTTTGAAGGGCGTCGTCTGGTAAGCGTCGAAGCAGATTTTGAGAAAAAGAAGAAAATAGCTCTTTAAAGTCTTTAAATTATGGAGACTAATTGAATAAAAATTTAAATTTGAGTATTTTTCATTAAGTATGTGTTTAAAATTACAATAGGTATGTAATTTACAACTAACTGAAACTACATAAGAGAGTTGTCATTATGTATGAGCCACGAACGACGTTATTTTTTTTTTCTCTGACCACGAGCAAATTACTCGTACTCTATACTCGTATTTGTATATAATTTTGTTAAAACTAACTCATATCAACAAACAAACTAAGTACCTCAAACAAACGAACAACTTTTCTCCCTTCAAC
Source organism: Sesia bembeciformis (assembly GCA_943735995.1). Taxonomy (NCBI): domain Eukaryota; kingdom Metazoa; phylum Arthropoda; class Insecta; order Lepidoptera; family Sesiidae; genus Sesia; species Sesia bembeciformis. The sequence goes on along the minus strand of OX031039.1, from coordinate 13,700,920 downwards.
ATTAGCAATGGATTTAATCGTTAAATTATTATTTATGTCTTTAATACGCCCATATATCTAATAACATTCCAGAAAGACACCTCCAGCAACAGACCATATAGAGCAGAGTTACGCTACGTCAAGTTATGTCACACCGCGGCAAAAATGCAACGAAATCAGAACCTTACCCTACCGTCTGCCAAACTAAATAATGCAAACCAAATAACCCTTATTACATACTTATTAAAACTTAAAATGTTAAATCTAGATGTACCTAAATAAATTGGCATTCGGACTAATTAGGTATGTGGTGAACGAAAACTGCTTATATCCACGGAATGCTGTATTGTACAAAAACTGCTCGAGTCCATATGTAAGAGGATATGTAACAGTTACAGATTACACTGATGATCTATCAACCTGTTGGTAAATGAGTTTTGCTAGTTCTTTGCAAGATGCAATTCCACGTAACGAACTGTAAACTGGTTACTGTATCCCTCGTGATATATTTGTGACGTGTACGAGTATATTTGTGATTGTAAGGAACCTCTTCTAATTACGCACCAGGTAAATGAGTCTTCAGATCAATCTACAACATCTCACTGCTGGACACAGGACTCCTCGTGCAATCATGAGGGGGTTTTTAGTCATTCATAAATATATAGATGATATTATATTCCTAATGAAGATCGCTAAACGAGTCATTGACAGTCCAGTTCGTGTTAAGTAGGCTTGCTTTTAAAATTCTCTCTCTTTACTCTTGCTTCGATAAAGTATTTCCCATCTCCGCTGTTCACACTATAGTAAAAAGAGCTTTTTATTAAGGACCTGTTTTGCATTCAATGATTTATGTGGCGACGCACAGTCTTATTTTTATATAATTAAGCGTACTCTTACTACTAAATGTAGATAGTAGTAAATAATACTCAATCATGATCTCGCAAATAGTTATTTATTTTCTAATGACTACATATATTGATCACTCATATAGAAATCATATTTTTTTATATAAAGAAGGTAGCAGACGTGTTATTGGATTGCACTCTCTGTCCTTTCGATATGCAATAACAATATTTTTTTACAATCCTCCTGAATAAAATAAATAAATAAAATAAAATAATTTGGGCAGCCATCCTTCCGAATTTCCCCGGATTTATCCTAGTTTAGGGAAGATCGGGGGAGCGTTACTATGGCGATGACATCAGTTTTTTGGCGAATCTCTTCGCTTCGGGTCCTTATCTTGCAAAGAACTTCATGTGTTACTCTGTCCATAGCTAGTTGAGCGCCTAAAAATTTCGCCACTGAGACAGAAAAAATAGCGCGTCCATAACTATAGTATGTAAACCTAGTCGCATCGATAAAGCTGGCCTACTATACATGTACGTAACAACTCCGATACAACTTCAGTTAGAAGTACTTGCAAATTACATACACGATTGCTAAAAGGTGTTACACAGTATAAAGCCTAGAATAATTAAACGACAACAACTGGTTTAGTCCTTGGTTTAGTACCCGGGCATGGAAAGTAGAGCATCGCGACATTCTTCGTATGTCAGCCGATCCTATTTCTACAATAACAGAAAAAGAATCTTGCTACCAAGGAGTTGAAGTACAATTTTACGGAGAATGTTGCGTGGTGGTTAGGACTATTTACGTTTAATTATTATCTAGATCTAAGGAACTGTGGGAACTGTCCCTTTCAAAAGCATTTATTTATGGTAGTACCTAATCTATAGATAAGTCAATATGCAAGCGCTTTGTGAAGTGGCCAAGTGGAGCGGATTAAATGCAGGAAACCGCATTAAGTTAACGTCCGTTACGTCACAATTGTATGTTCAATAACTCAAAAATGTATGTAGTTTATTTATTCTTTATTGCACAAAGTGACGAACGTCGGACTTAATGCTTAGAAACATTATCTCCAGTCAACTTTTGGCCTATGCAGAAATGGCGCGGTAGGTGCAATGATTAAGTAAAACTATAGTTAATAGTAACGCATATAAATTAAATACCATAATATAAATAAACATATACATATATCCATACATATATATATAAATACATACTATCACTAGATCTTTCGCTAAAAAAAATATGCGGGTGCGTCGCCGACCTTGCAAAATCCTATTCACGGCTTTCTTGAAGAACCCCATATCGTTTTTAATGAGGCAGTTCGTTCCGCAGCCTACGATAACCACCACTTTACTAGACTAAATTAATATACATAAATAACCACAAATATTCTAAAGTTCACGAGAAAGAAGTAGGGAGAAACACGGGAGGTTCACGAGAAACACTGCCAACGCGCACGCCACGAACAGGAAAAATTTCGGTCATTCAGATGAGATCAGCCAAGACTGGAGGGTAAAGAGATTTATATGAAATCGTCGATCTAGACCACTTTACTAGACCCCTCATATTAAGGTCCAATGTTATTAAGGTTTAATAATATGGGGGGTCTAGTAAAATGGTACCTATATACCCTTTACTAGACCTTTACTAGTCTTGGCTGACCTCATGTCAATGACCGAAATTATTCCTGTTCGTGGTGCGCGCTTTAGTACCTACATTATTTATAACCCGTACAAATGTGAAATTTATCTTGAAAGCAGATATCTTATACGTCGTACAGATAATATTGAACCATTAAAATTGTATGCATATTTTTTTTGTAAATAGGTAAAGTGTAACAATCCCCCGTAAAGCAACTACGAGTAGTGTGTCGACTTCGCAAAGGCCGACTATCGGTCGATCTGACCGACTGATGTTTCTGTGATGCAAGGGTTAATAGATTCATTCGCTAAAATATAGTACGATTAATACAGAAATATATTTTCTGGAAACACACTTGAAAACATTCGTAAACAATTGATAAACATTCGCGTTGAGACCCGTTTATATAGATAAATATGTGTGAAACGCGAAAACGATATGCCGTGAGATGGGAGCAACTTGACCAATCGAGTATGCCCAGCGTTTGTGAGAATGCAGCGTGCACCCTCTTTCTCCCAAAAAATAGACAAGAATCTACTTTTAACAGTCGACCATCATTTTATACTCTTTGGGTTGAGTCAACTCGTGACCACGGCTGGATTCTGTACCGAAACGTCGAGTAGGAAATAAAAGATAAACAAATACCTTCATTATACCCGTTCTGCACCCGATTTAGAATATAAAATGTGTACGAAACGCGAAAGTTGAAAAAGTTAGACAACCATCACTTCGTACTTTATCAATAAAAAATCCGCTAATTCTTGAGATACAAAATACAACCTCACTCCTTTCTCTTCTCTCCATATGGGAATTACGAGTAGTGGGAATTAATTGGTTTATGCATAAATTAATTAGGTCCTAATAAGGTCTTTGCTTTAAAATTGTTGTTATAATTGTAGTAAATAGACATACTCCTTTCAATGTACGCGGAGTCTACTTCTACGAAGTAGTTGCAACGTAGTAAATTAAACGTAAATATAGCCTTTTGCATTTAGTTTACGTAATTTTTTTTCATGTACTCATGTGGATGTATTAATGCAACAACTGCATGTTAACCAAATAATAAAATAAAAAGATGTTATCTTTGTATCAGCCTTGATACACACCGTTGATACACACCGTTGTTAAGGACAGGTTTTGCTTTGAAGTGATTAAACGTTTTAAACCGAATCACTTGATTCTGTTGTCTTCTCAATCAGTGCACATTCTGTTGTCGAATGCGGTGTACTAAGGGCCATATCGAGCGCGTTACTCATTGTTGCACAAACGAGCGCAGCTTAGATTTCAGCTTAAGTAAATTTGAATAGGTTTACAGACGAGGTTCAGTTATTTGGTAAGATATACTCTTGTGAAATGATACTCATTACAGACACAGATACTCATTGAAATGATCAGCAAGGTTACAGGTGTACTCTGTATATACAGAGTGTTTTAAAATCCTATCTGATTCGGATGTAGAGGTATTATAAGGCAAAGATTAAGATAAAGATGCAGAACAAAATTAAATGTAAAATATTAAAGAAAGCTCGCCTTCATCCAGCGCTACCTTGTGAATTAGTCAGGGGTAAATAATCATAAATAAATTTCAAAAGTAAATATTTAAAAATGAACGTATCGTTATTTTTTTATAGATAAGAGGGCGTACGAGTAGGCGGTCCCACGTTTATCAAGAACTGAAGGAAGAGTATCCGAATATAAAAAGACGATTTTGAAAAATGTTGTCTGTCTGTCTGTCTGTTGGAACACGCTAATCTCCAAAACTACGGAACGGATTTTCATAGGGTTTCTACGGGGTAATTAAGCTTAGCTTGGCGCTTCGAATAGGCTGACGGGAAGAAACGATTGTGTTAAAGCTTTATAAATCAAACTAAAATTCCACGCGTACGAAGTTGCGCACACAGCTTATTGCTATTGCTATTGCTATTATTGCTTATTATATATAAAGCTTATTGCCGACAACAGATTTAACTATGTATTCAATGCTAAATCTATACATATGCTGGTAATAAAACTGTAGAATCAGCGTGTCTGTACATTGAATATATTTACAAAAAACCGATTGTGGGCGATGAAGGAAGAGTATCAGAATACAAAAAGACGATTTTGAAAAATGTTGTCTGTCTGTTTGTCTGTTCGAACACGCTAATCTCCAAAACTACGGAACGGATTTTCATGGGGTTTCCACAGACAGGTTAGTTAAGCTTATCTTGGCGCTTCGAATAGACGTTATTTCATCAAAATCGATTGACGGAAAGAAAATATATCCCAATTTAGAGTTTAAAAACTAAAATTCCACGCGTACGAAGTCGCGGGCATAGCTAGTAGTTAATATGGGCTTATACATTAACTATCGCTTATACTAAAAATAATATAATTATTTTTGAAAATAATTATTTGGTCTGTTCAAGGCGCATTAAGTAAAATTAGTACCACCATTCCGCACATCTACCCGTTGCACGCGTTGGTCAAGTCGGTATCTAATGTTGAACGGTGGGACATTTTATGTTGTAAATCCGGTTTGAATGCGTAAAATTATAGGCATTTGTTTACCTTTTATTTCTACTCAAATATTCTGCATGGGTTACACCAGCCGTGGTCAAGAGTTGACTGAAGAGGCGGGTAGTCCAAGATGACAGCTGCGAGCAGTTTTATCAACTACCCACATTTGATCTTGACCGCTGGTGTAACCCGCCCTGAAACGTCGAGTAGAAACATAAATAAAAGGTAAATTTCATTTTACGCGTCCAGACCCTGATTTAAAATATACAATGTGTATAAAACGCGAAAGTTTAACAATTTATATTGAACGGCAGTAGTCTGTTAATATATAAATTTATTTCCTAGGTTCCATTATACTAATCATACAGATGAATGAAAGTAACTTGGTAAGAAGCAGAAATAATTATTTAATTATATGAAATATTTACAACTTCAGCCTCGTCTAGTGTTACTTGGTGCCAATTTTGAGCCAAAACTGCACATTGTTAAATAACAAACAACAATGTTATTTATTCTTTTCTTTTAAATATACTTTTTAATTTAAGGCATTTCAACTTTTTTTTCCATTATGATACACGCTATGTAATAATTTTTATTCTTCTGTTCTCCAACTTCGGTGTATCATTTTAATCTAGGAGATCTTCGGTCCACTTTAACACACACATTTACATAGAGCATCTACGGTGTTTGATCTTAGCCAACACCAACACCAACGGAAATGAATGCATAGAATAATTGCCAATAAATTTCTGTTAGCTATTTGGATTTGTCGAGTTGAAGTTACGTAAATGTAACCTATATCGAGAGACGTTAAAAGCTAAACCCGTTCAAGGAATTATGCAAGGATAGTGTAACGTCCTATGGGCATCTTAGACCCACCGCATAGACTATTCTATAGTAATATTATTAAGACGAAAATACTTAAATCTATTATTCCATACTGGGTAAAGAAAATATTTATTATATTACTTTATTAAATTACTAGCTGACCCGACAGACGTTCTCCTGTCCAAATTTCAATAGATACCTAATACAATAAATTCAATAAGTTCTTGCAATAACCCCATAAAAAAAACACATTCAGTTTTCCCCGAATTTTCCAATTTTTCTTTCCCTAGAAATCTTATTCGGACTATTACGACCATCTTTTAACAAATAATAGCCAAATCGCTCCAGCCGTTCTCAAGTGATGCGCTTACCAACGAACAGTATTTATTTTTTATTTGTATAGATTACATACTATATTATATATAATTATTCCATTCATTACTTCAGTGATACCAAAAGTTTCACTTATACTACCCAACCCTTATATGTACAACCCTGCATTTGTAGCACAACGATATATTATTTTTTATTTTAAGCGGTTTTGTTATCCTTAATTCTAAAAGAATGTTTTTTATTTTTATTTCTTCTAATTTTTATTGGTGTTGAATTTTAGAAATTTATTATTAAGATTTATCCCTCTCTTATACACAAAAACATTCCCCGATAAATACTATTTTCATTTTCTGGGGTTATACTATTTTTTTGATACAAAAGTCATTCAAATTAAGAAAAAAATTTAAGCTATTAGTCTTTTCTTACTTCGAATAAAATACTAGCATTTTCCCAGAGAATTTTACTATTATTTTTGTCATTTGAATCCTTAGTGTTAACAAATTTAAGTGTCCTAATGTTCATCAAAAAATAACGTTTCATTAAAAGTATGAAACCCTACATTTTGTCGATTTCTGATAATTTTAATGTAGGTACTTAATTTAAAAGAAAAACTACCTATCGTATACTGTTTAGGACCCCTGGTGCCAAATTGACAGACCTTTGATTACCTGCATTATTATTTATAACCGTCGCATCGACTTTAGTTTTCCAGTCTTGTATTTTATATAGATTAACAAATTTTAGAATTCTCATTTAAATTCTCCGTAGTTCCTCAATTACACAGATTATCTGCCGATTTGGTTGCAGTAACAGAGCGGCTCGTTCACAATGACATAATAATTATAGTTATAAACTAAAGCAAGTACCACACGATACTCTAGATATACTCTTTGTTACAAATTAGTTGTGAAGAAACGAACACCAGTATAATCAGACCTACACCAGCTTCTCCAGCCTTCAATGAAATATAGAAAATAAAAGGAGCGGCCCACGATGACACCGCTCTATTTAAATTGGTTCTCGGAAGCCATTCAAAGTACATAAGTTGTAGTCAAAGTATAAAATTTAGGTTTTTTAGAAATGTCCCTATTTATTTTTAAATTAGCAATTTCAATGCAATCAGTATGTTAATCAGCCATTTATTTATTTTTTATATATAATAGCTTATTACGTATTACCTGTGGCTTCTAAAGTCACAAAACGATAAAGACGATAAAGTAATTCTAGCGTTTACAGTTAACGAGGGTATTATTCCCCATCAGCTAGAGCAACTTGATCGGTACAGAGTGCCACACCCGATCTGCTGGCCTGACCTTACACCATTCGGTTACCATTTTTTCCGGCCGCTAAGCAATATTGTATGATAATTTTGAATCTTCTGATACAATATTTGTCATTTTGGATAGATGTTACCACTCCACTAGATGATCCACTTACCACCAAGTGGACTATTTGCTCGTCTGCCACATTTATTTCTAAAGAAGAGATGTCAAGAAGGTTAGCATTGAATCACAGTTTCAAAAATGGATACAGGTTGTAAAAATGGTGACTATATATCAACAAATACACGATGTTTATACGATTTTTTCAAAATTTCAAGCAAGTATCTGATAAACTAGAACCGACAATAAGGTCCTATTTCTCACATAATACAGATCAAAGAGTTCCAGTCTTTCACAATTTCGTCTAAAACTCATAAGTGCCGGTAACATGCTCACAGTAGGGCTCAACTGTGAACACCACAACAAATCCTTGCGCCTATAGTGGGGTTGTGTACTATGCGCCTTATATAAGTCCTTGCGACCACCTCCGTCACATATGACCAGTGGGCGCTGAGCCTTAAACAGTGCTGTATCGATATTTAATTTAGTTTAATCCAAATATCATTTGCCAGTGTTGTGATTGTGATATATCGATAATCAAACAAAATGAAAGCTTTTGTAAGTTGTTAATATTATGTTTTAATAATTTTGAATAAATATTGTTTTTTGAAAAACAATCCCTAGTTTCTGAAAGCCTTTAATTTTTTTTTAATTTGATCTGTACTAAGGTCGGTTAATTGGTTAAAGAAAATTCAGTTTTATTTATGAAAACCAACTAAATTATTTTAATTTTATATTAATTACAACCTTTTAATGTAAGATTTATTATAGCAAGAAATGCGATATAGATATTTTATTGTTAATTTAAAAAATATTTAATCTAAACATTCGCACCGAATATGTTTATTACAAAGTTCTATTTGCGTTCGTAAACAAATTATGACTGTGACTTTAAAGTTTATATCCCTTGCTGTAACAGAAAGTGTAGGTGTCTTTTATATTTGCATTGTATTTGCTTTTGGCGCCGCCTTGTCGCTTATTGAATAAATTGATAAAAAGCTGCAAAGGGGTTTGTATTAGTTCGGACGCTTGGTTGACAAACAGTATTCAACCCTCCTTCAATATAAAAGGCACAAGAGTAATTTGCCAAAAATTAGGTATAATTTATGTTCATTTAATATCAAGCTGGGAACTTGGGAGTTTTGTACAAACCATTCATCTTTGTTTATTTTTACTGTTACTTATGGTTTCTTTAAAAATATATATTAATACCTTTTCTTCTAAGGAGGGCAGTATTACATACAGGCTCTCAAAAAATATATCGCGTATGAAATTTATATTTAAGTAGACATTTTACATTTAAGCAAACCTTTCCCAGAGCCTGGAGCCGGAAGCTGCGCGTGATTCTAACTTAATTGACATGTACCTAATATAAGGGTACGTTTTCCTTTTTCGAAAAATATCAATTTCTCGGGCTTTTTAAAAATTTTCATTAAATTAAAAAAAAAATGATTTTCTTGCAAAAAGATTGATAAAATTTTCATGTCAGGCTATTTTCATGTTGGAGGCTTCGAGAAAGTATCTGTTAGATGTTTTTTTATATATTTATTTGATAAGTTATTGTACACGCATAATATGATATAACTAAAACGAGAGAAAAGAAGAAAAGATGTACATAAGGCAAGCTTACCTCCTGGGAAGATTTCTTTCTGCAGACCTAGGATAGTGAAATATAGGTCAAAACGTAAATATGAGATTTACACATATTTATGCAATCTATTTGAAAAAAGTGATAAAATTTTAATTACCACCGATATTTTCACTCAATCAAATTAATACTTTCAACCTTATTAATCAATGTTCAACCTTCTTTATGTTTGCACCGAAAAAAGTTTAATATCTTAATTAACCTAATTAATGTTTTAATTAAGTAACATAATTATTAGCTAGTGTAAATTTCATGCCATAATTGTCGTTCTCGTAAACAGTTGCGACAGTGTAATATGCCTTACATAAGATTTTTATCAACAAAAATAGAAGCTTACAATATTTTTGAAAATGACCAAGTTATATAGCCTTTCAAAGTTGGATATTGACCGAGCAGTGTGTGATGTCCCGATACAATTAGGTACATACAAAATTACATACAAACGATGTATCAATATATCGTGTTTATGAAACTGTACAATGTGTCTCTAAACTTTTTTTTTCTAAAACATGGAAAATAGCTGAATTTCCCTTTTAAAGATTAAACTGTTTAAAGGAAGGCCTTTTAATTAAGAATTGAATCTATATATTGTGACTGACTATATATTGTGAATTGTTCACGTTTGAAACTGTGAATAGCTCTGTCTCCGTCCTTATCCAACGGATTTCAAAAATATTGTCACCATATATTTTAGTATATATTTTTATAAATTAAAAATATTCGGTAGTACTAAACTTCTTCCTTCTCCATTTTTAGTGATTTTTGTTGGATAACTTGCAGTTTAATATAATTTGTCAGGCTGGAGAACTTAGGTTCTCCTTGTTAGCAAGTTTTTGAACCTTTTGAAAGAAAGAAAGAAAGAAAAAATATGTATTTATCACAACACGACACACAAAACAAAGTCAATGCTTTAGTAATAACAACAGGCGTGCATAAAGAAGAATAAGTGTGCGAATGTGTATCGCGGCTACAAGAAGGATACCTAGCTCAGTAGCTAGCTGAGGAACAAAAGGAAATGAACTACAACGCTGATATTCCACTAGGGCCTTGTAGTACACCCACGAGCAACGAAGAGGAGCGGATTAATTCAAATTAACATTAGTTAAACCTAAAAAATATTAAATAGGTACTCTAAAACTTAAAATGTAATTTAGTGTTTATTTGCAATTGAGCAGAAAAAAGAAAAGAATTTTGTTTCATTTTTTTTATTTTCCATATCTTTTCTAAGTTTTGTGTCCAAGATGACACTAAGATATTTGACTGATTTAATTCACGGTATTAGATGACCGCCGGTATTAGATGACATGTTGGCCTCGGTTTTAATTTTATTGAATTTCAGTTTCCATCTTGTGAAGTACGCTTGAAGATTTTCTATCGATAATTGTAATCGGTCGCCGAAACTGCCTTGAAATTTACCGGTTGCCAAGCTTTAGTGTTCTCTTCTTAATAACTTCTATTCAAATACTTCTCTTATAGAGATGGGATGGGGCATGGGCAAATCTCACTTATTCCCGAAATATACTTGATGTAAATATATATACAAGCACAGACACAAACACACACACGCACACCACTCCCACGCTCGATACTCATGAATAACACCCACTGAATTCCTTGTTTAAACGTAGCACTACACATACCGGATACATACATACATAACACATACATACATAACGTACCGGATTATATAATTGTAGGAGTTCGTAATTGGCTTGTTAGTTTTATACAAATATTTTATACTCCAACATAATTTATATTATAACCTGTGATTATAAATATATTTATAAATATATTACTACTACAGCCTTCTATGGCAATTATCACGCATTTTATCTGTCTTAATCAATAATGAAACTAGTATTAATATATGACTTTGATAAGTATATATATTGTGTTGTATATATATATATTTGTCAATATCTATGGTATCATCTCTGTTTCTAAGTTTGTCGCTTAATCTTCAACTGTAGTGTAACAATACATGTTTTTGTTACCATAAATATGTAAAAGCATAATCTAGAATAATCTAGATTAACGTTTTATTTTATAAATATGACACAAAATATCTAATTACCAAAACAAACCAGAATAATAATTCAGATCACACATCAATGACCATAACACCCGAAACCGATTCGTGGCACGCACAAAATTTCGTTTCTGAAAATCGTGGCATATTAAGTGTGATGTTGAAGTCATCACACGCAGTAAGTAAAAGTGGTGCTGTGTTTAAGTATGCAGACTCGTTACAGACTATCCTGAAGTTAGGACAATGGTACTGTGCTTTCGTAACTTTGCTGGAACCTTTTAATTACTTTGTAGATTTCAACTAATGCCATATTAATAGTTACTATTATATTTAATAATTATTCCTTTCAATTACTTCACAGATCTCAACTGATGCCCCGTTATACATAGGTACTTTTTCTCTTTGAAACTTTTCTATTCATTCATAGAATTCAACCGCTCTAAAAAAATTACTAAATCTCTTCAAGAAGCTTTAGTTTCATCTCAGATTCCGAATACGCCCTGTCGGCAGTTGCTTATAATATATACCTTTCAATAGACCTTCCATAGACCTTTTAATTCCATCGCAGATTTCAACTAATATAGTTAGTTACCCTTCCCTTTGAAAACTTTTAACTCCATCCAAGATTTTTTTCAATTTTGTCTTTATTAACCAAGTTGATACTATTACTTATACAATTGCTAAGGTAATTTCACTGTAAATAATATTCGCATTTTATTAGTATCCGAAACAAAATCTATTGGCATTCTAAATTCACCCACCATTATGTGGTCTATAAAATATATCTATTGTTGAAGGTATACAAAGTATCACCGAACAGTCAGTTGTACTTGTAAATAAGGCTGTTCTGAAATTTTAATAGTATTTAAAAAAAAAGTTTTTTTGTAACTTACTGTTAATTTCTAGCATATCTTTTATTCTATGCACAGTTACGCAAACAACGCGGCACGCTCCATGCCGTCTCGGCGACGCCAAGGCGTCCTGTACTGAGTAATGAGAGTTACGAAGGTTTTAAATAGAACGACAAAACCTTACATATTTGTTTATTTTTATTTAGTGCCATATATTATATATAAATTGATTGGCGCGTTTCTACGTAATTTCGGTGACGTATTACTGGGTGGCAGGAAATAAATCTATAGGTAGCCACAAGCACTGTAATTAATATGGCTTCGGTTACGATGGCGTGTTCTACCTATATTAATTTTAATAAATAGGAAGAATAACTTCTCCGACTCATCAATATTGTATGACAAAATTAATTCCCTCCACTTTTCCAATTTCAGATAATCCTGTTCATGACAGCGTCAGTTCTTGCGGAACCGAGCAAAGTCATACAGAAACGCAGCGGCCTCGTCGGGCACTACGGCGTATCAGCGCCTGCATTAGGCCACGGTATAGGCCTAGGCCATGGTGTAGGCTTAGGCCATGGGGTTGCACTGGGCCATGGCGTAGCGCTAGGCCATGGCGTAGCGCTAGGCCATGGGTTAAGCCTAGGCCATGGGTTAGGCCTAGGCCATGGGTTAAGCCTGGGCCATGGGTTAAGCCTGGGTCAGGGTGTGGGACTAGCCCAAGGGTATGGTTTAGGACTGGGTTCCGCGGCGGTTGTGGGCGCAGACGTGCATACGACTGTCACGAAACATATCGGTGTACCGGTACCAGCGCCGTATCCGGTGGCGGTTGATAGACCAGTACCGTTTCCTGTAAAGGTAAGTTAAATTTTTGATTATATCTGACGTTGAAACCTCGTGATTAAAAATAAATAATCCGGGACTGTATGGAGCAAAGGTTAGAGTTAATTAAAGAGAAGTAATTACATGAATGGGCTGCGAACAGGTGGGTTAGGTTGAGGTTCTCTGCTGACAATAAAGCAACTGGAGTTAGTATTTTTTACTGCACATATAAATATAATACAACTCTTAAATAAATAAATAAAAATTACCCCCGTTGACTTAATAGTGGATATTTTTTCCATAAAAACAAGACTATGGGTAGGTATATTTTTATGTCACATTCATCAAAATAATCAAATTTATTAATTAATTAGTAATTACATTTATTTGATTTAATTTACAGGTGGCCGTGCCAGTGCCAGTGGACCGTCCGTACGCCGTGCCAGTGCCACGACCATACCCAGTGACGGTGGAGAGGCCAGTGGCGGTGCCAGTTGACAGACCAGTGCCAGTGCCGGTCCCTCACGCTGTCCCAGTGCCAATAATTAAACAAGTAAGTACAAGGATGGCATTGTTACATTTAATGAGTCTTCTCGGGCACATTGTTCTGTGCATGAAGGAAACCTCACGCTAGTCAAGCGGGTTGGCGAGTCCACTCTTTCAGAGGTGGTGTAGCACCTCAGGGCTTGTGGTAGCGGCTTTGTTATCATTGTCGCCTTTTATAACACCCACGAAAACATATGGAGTCGTAGTATTCTAAAACCGGGATACATCACACTGCCAACCCAAGTAGTACCTAGTTACAAGTTGGCCAAAATGTGATTAACTTTTGTTGTCTTAGTAGATATACTTGTATTTGCCTTTACCCCTCTAGACACTGCTTCTTCTTCTTCAGTCTTCGTCAACCTTGTATAAGCTCCCTTTAACATTCTCCACATTTTCTATCTAGAGCGGCTAGGGTTCAATTTATATCTGCCGTTCTCTTAAATTTCTCCTGCCATTCAGTTCCTTTTTATCCTTTGGTCTTCAATCCAGCACACATCTACACCACAGGTGAGACTTTCTGGCTAAATGTCCCGCCCATTGCCATTTTAGCCTCGACAGGCTTGTCACGACATCTGAAACTTCCTGCATTCACGAAATCGTTTATTAATCTTTATTGGCCGTCGTCGGTGCGATACCCACCAGTTTCGTTTCTATAGTCCTTTGTCTTCAAAGGGCACTATCTGCTAGTGCACATTAATTGATTACCGTTTTAAAAGAAGCCCTGCAACTCCTACTAATTACAGTATAGCTGCATTATATAACCGACTCATAAAATAATTCCAGGTTGGTGTTCCCGTACCTCAGCCATATCCAGTGGCCGTGGCCAAGCCAGTAGCTGTGCCAGTCGTCAAGTCCTACGTCAGCTCAGCAGCCCACATCGGATCGCCTTTCCTACATGACATTCACGGTCACGGCTTGGCGTCTAAGATCTGGTGAAAAAGTTGAGGAGACCAGTGGTTTGGTACTAGGTATTATGAATTTATAGCACAGATTTGGTAATGATTGGCACACAATCAATATACGAAAAAATGCAACTTTAAACTTTTATCAGCAATGATTAAAAAAGGCTAATAGATTTTATAAATCACTCCTCAATGAGCTCTTCAACACCAAGCTATGTTATATTGTGGAAAAATCTTATTTTAGGACACTCTTTAGGACACTCAACTGTGAGATATATTTAAGAAAGTTCACAACGTAGGTAACTTGAAATTTTCTTGCCCTTTTACTATACAAAAAGAAATGATTCTAATGAACAAAAAGTTGTCCTTAACTAAATTAAACATGATATTTCCACAATATGTCGAATGATTTAAATTATGAGTACATTCTAATTATTTTCAAAATTATGGATGTTCAGTAGTTAAATCCGAAAGGTTCACTGACCTCTGTAGATTAAAGGCATTCAAGGAATAGTTTAATGTCAATCTATAATGTCCTATTACGGGGTACAGAATGTTGCTACAAGTAATTATCCCGGGAGATCTTGGCTTAAATATCTTCGACAGTAGTTTAAACAAGCACCCATTCATTGCTTGGAACTACTGTGTTCAGAGTTCAAACTGTCAGAATAATTGCGAAAATTCTATGAAGATAACACCTTAAGAAGAAGACAAGGTCTTCTTGCAATCACGAGATTTCGGTGGAGGGCGGAAATTCTAATATCTAGTAACGAACAATTGGTTCAAATGACAAATGTAAGAAATAATGGCATTTTCATAAAGGATTTTAAGTCAAACGAATGAATGATATCTTATGTGATGTAGGTTAAACTAGCTGTAGTTGGTGCGAGTTTTAATGTTGTATTATGATATGCATTTTGAAGCTAAGTCATGGGTTAAGTTGGACTTGGGAAGTGCAATGGAATAATAATGAAGCCGCCATTTTTTTATCAAAATAATTGAAGAATAAATAAGTTTTAATTCAGTCCTTACTAAATTAGACGAAGCTAGTACTAGAATAATAGGCACAAGGCCTCCTTAAAATAAAGGTTTCCTTAGAATAAAAGGCACAAGTGCATTTTAAAGAGATTTCAGAAAATGAAAATAACTTTTGGTAAAATATACATTGATTTGAAATCAATCTAGAAACTTGTAGTTTTCGATGAAGCAAAGACTGGTGTTTATTTCGTTTGTTTATTTTTAATTTCCAAATGCCTCTTATTCTTTCATTAAAAATGTTATTTGTCTTTTCTTTCTAGCAGGGCACACTTTTATGGGGACAATTTATGACATTTAATATTTACAAAAAAAAATGATTATAGTATGTCTTGTGTTGTTGTTGCCTGAGCAAAGGGGCCTTGTTGTCGATGTTTACAAACTGAATTTGGTTAAGATTTTCTAATTTAAAATTTTCGCTGTCTCAAGATTCTGTTTAAATAGAAACATGCTCTAACATCTGATTTTTAAGAAAAACAGTAAATAAATATTTTGTGAAGATTTCGCTTGAACCGAGAATGAAGTCCTTTTCTCAAATAATATCACGTATCTTCTTGAATTTTTTTGGACTCAAACAAATAATTTAGATCCATTTTTGAGATGTTTTTTCGCGTGATCTCTAATGTTTTCTGGTTTTATGTGGATGTTGGCTTCATGTATGTACGAGTACCTGGTAAATGCACTGTTGTATATAGATTTTTCTATAATTAGTTGTAGTTTTCAATGAATAAAAGTTTATTTCGACCGCAGTCGACTAAAAACTATTTACAAACGCGATTTTTTGTAATAAAATATATGAATATATTTTCTTGTTTCATTTATAGATTTCCACATTTTTTTGTTTTTTTGTTTGTAATAACCTCATATGTCCTCCAACTGCTGGGCAAAAGACCCCTCCCATCCTACACGAACCTTTTGAAACTGAACTTTGGCTTCCAAGTAAAATAAAATATAATTTCATTTTAATAATGTTTCCTAAGGATTTTCTCGTTTTAATTTCAGCATATTCCAATAGAAAACCACGTAAATCATAATATTCCTGTTAATAAGCTTTTTCTATAAACTCCTATTGATACCTATGTCGGGTTATTCGTTAGGAACCGTCCGAAATATTTGCCGAAATTTTGTTTTTCGTTAAATTATGATGACAGAGGACGGAGATCAGAGACTACTGTAGACCCCCGTACCTCCATCCTTGAGGGGGAACGCGACATGACCCTTAAGAAGAAGTTTCAAGGCCACATGTGACATGTTAATGATGTTGCACGGATTTCCTAACGTTATTTTTATTGCCGAGCTAGTGTCAATTGAAAAAATCATACTTAAATAGAATCTCAAAGGTTCAGAATGAGGTTTGAACTCACAATCTTACGAGTAGGAACCAAGAAAGAAATAAAAACAATTTATTTGTATACACATAAAACTCCATAATACAGAAAATCTATACTAATATAATAAAAAGAGTGAGCGAATTTTGTGAGTTTGTGTGTATGTGGAGGGTAATCTCCGGAACCACTGCACTTATTTGAAAAATTCTTTCACCATTTGAAAGATACATTATTCCAGATGGACATAGGCTATATATTACGTGCAAAAAAATTGCCGGGCACAGCTAGTCTAGTATACAACACGAGAGACAGTTCAGTGTAGTTGATGTATCAACGAAAAGCTCAGCATATAAGCTGCAACACCAAAGAGGGTCACAAGTCAGGAATACCTCTAGTCTATACATACAATCATTACATCAATGTTACATTACAAATCCATATTTAAACTGTGGCTAATCATATTACGTAACGGTCTATGTTTTCAAACCTCGTTACTCAAGGAACGTGATACGCATAGCAGTGACATGTCAAGTGACCCACGATATCGTAACAGTGACATCTGTAACAGTTGTCCGACGATCTTGACCAGGTTACTAGGTCACTAATAAAATTTTTGACAAAAACTTACTAGTAATTAAAATAATTTTTTTCCCACTAAAAACGCGTTGAGTAAACTTTTTTAGTGTCGCGACCCCCTATAAAGACCAAACATAAAGTAAATAACCTCTCGAACCCCCTTTACTAATAATTAGGTTCTATTTAAATTTTTACCGTATTTTATCTATTTAAATTTGATATAGATTATAGATCATTAATAAATTAATAAACGATCTTTTCTTACATAAGTGCTTATTTTTTCCGTCCAACTACGATCCCAACTGCATTATCGTCCAACTATAAATGTAATCGCGACCCCTATGGGTTGTAAAAACGATGCGACAATAAGTCCGCCTTTTGTACTATAATGTGCAATTAAGCGTATAAATAAATATTAAGCATTATATCTGCATATTGCTATTACTATTTACCTTGCTTCAAAAACAAAGCGCGCCACTGATCTTGAGAAATCTGAGAATCTTCCAGAGCAGGACAGGAAAGACAAATTACATGTACAGGTGGTAAAAAACGCTCCGAACTAATAGTGCAATCAATCACTTAGCAATGTGAGACACGTCTATATTCCTGTAGAAAGCGGTCGGGCCGCAAAAGGAACGGAAATTCTTATTATGTAAGACCGGTACGTTTAGTGACGGGGCCTATGTGGATACGCACTTATGTACCGGACGATACGTATGTTATTGATATTGACCTTTTGATTGCAAAATGTATAAAAACATAGTCATCGAAAAGTGGTCCAACAGCATTTCTTCGACAAAGGGTGACTGCGTATAGTACGGTATTCAAGACACTTTATAAACCCGAAAGTTGTGAAATAAACTGTCTACTGATGTTTTTCAAAAGGCCTGTGAATAGGCGGCATCCCATCAGTATTTTTTTTACTGAAAAAGACAGCAGATGAGTAAGTGTAAGTGGATACTGTCGTCCATAGACATCCGCGATACATGTCAACATCAGTCCAGAATGAGGAGGGATAGGATAGGATGGGAATGGGCTCTGGCATATCTCACTCACTACCGAAACACGTACACGTATTGGGGAAATAAGATAAAGTGGGAAATGCAGTACATTCAAGGTAGTCTTCTGTGAGAGAGGGGTAACGTGGCTAGTCCAGCACGCTCAGCGGCTGTTGGATAGCAACGTGCACTCTCTCCCCTCAAGAACAATAATACAATTATTATCACACATAATTGTATTATTGATGATTTTTTATTGATTGATGGATAATTGTCACAAGCAATTATCCATCTATGTAGGTATTTTGGTTGATCAATGCGTATTATTACAAACAGACATATATAAAGGCTTAGGAAGCCTAATACAATAATTCATGCGCAAACAAATAACCGTTCAATGTAACAATTTAACCACCAACAATAAAGGACTCTTGCACAACAGTGCAACTCGATCGGAACGTGACCAGGCATCGAACGCGGAACCCAGCGCAATACATTAAGCTATTACGTAATGAGTAAACAGTTGGGGCGATAAATTTGTCATCGTCGCGTAATGGGGACACGATTTCCAGGGGGTATCAGGATGCCGGAATTTCGTTTACCTTACCTTTGTGCATACTTCTTTTTGATTTTGTATTATTGTAATTATAAATTAGTACCTATATGTATTAATATATATATATATAATATATATAGACTAAGGGATAACAAAGCGGCTATCACAAGCGCTGAGAAAATACGCCACTAAAAGATTAGACTCGCCAACCCGCTTGGTCAGCGTGGAAATTTAAAGCGATCCACCCCTTATGCATAAGACAAGGGCTTGAGGTTACCCATGTCGAGCAGTGGGCACAGAAAGGTCTGGTTTCATTGAAAATGAATATATGTATAGACCTTCTATACCAAAAATAACAAAATTTTCAGAATTTTTGTTTGTCTGTATGTCTGTCGGTCTGAACACCATCATGTAAAAAACACTGGATGGATTTTAATGAAATTTGGCATAGTTAACATATAGAGTAGGTACTTTATATCCAGATCAATTGCAAAGTTGCCTACGGGAATGATTATAAACTTTATTTGGTTGTTGTCAGGTTGTCAGTTCATGTGAAATGTTAAATTGGATGTTTCTCATAATTCATGATACACTCTATCCGATTGGATGTATTAGGATAGGCGGGATTAGTTGATAAGTGATGGGATATCCCCCTGGGATATGTTGGGAGTACAATGAACTAAGCTCAAATACTTTAAAGTCCACGCGAACGCATTCCCGGACACCAGCTGTTTCACCAGGATTTCACTTTAATTTTTTTTTAAGATACTGACCAGCTAGAATGGGGTCCCTTTTCTCAGATAAACGGCATTTAAATTGACATATTTAATTGACATAATTTCTAATTTAAAGACGCTCTTCGCTTTAAAAGGTTAAAATCAAAAATTGTATACAAATTAGAATCCTCCTCTATACATGTTTTGTATTGCTCGAATAGACATCTATGTCAATTGAATGAAACAAATTACACCTCAACGAATCGCTATAAGGCTGTATAAGGATGGAAACCTTGACGCGGCTAAACATTGAACCACTCTGTGTACTCACTGCTAAACGCAAATGGTTCTTGATAGATTACGCAGATGTCGCTACTGTTAATAAATATCTAGTACGTAGAGCTAGGCTACGTAGAACGTATGGCGTAGAGTTGTAGGCAGGAAACACTTTGACACCAACTACACGAGCGAGTCTCTCGCGGCGATATCTTCAAGCAATCACCTCGATATCCTCCTCGTCCGTGTTGATTGACCGGCGATAGCTCATATGGTTACTATTGAAATTAATGGCACGGGCGAGTCTCTCGCGGCGATATTCTCGCCCATGCCGCTAATTTCAAAAGTAACTACACTGGATCGCAAAAATTCCGGGTCGCTAATAAAAACCGTGATATCTCCATAAATTATATACCTAGATCGCTCGAATAAATAATATGTAGTAAGGAGGTTACTAATGCTTGTTCTAAATCTCTAAAGAGGTTTCATTTGTACAAGTTACAGATTTAAAAAAAATTACTCTGCATTTTGAAAAATTTCATAATTTAAAATTAGGAAAAGAATATTTTTTCTGCTTTTGTTTCAAACGGAGCTGTCATTATAAATGGTTCCTTGGATTGATCAGAGTATTCAATGCAATATCATGTCATTATGAATGTACACGGATTATTACCATGGTACAAGAAGGAAGAAGTCAGCGTAGCACTGCTAGAACAGTAGGAGTATCTTTATCAACGGTCCAAAGAGTACTCCAGCGATTTCAAGAGACCGGCATGAACATCAGGAGACCAGGAAATGGCAGGCCAAGGTGCACAACTACACGAGAAGACCGATTCATCGTGAGCACTATGTTAAGAAATCGACATCTCACGGCTGTTCAGGTCCGAAACAGTCTTCAAGAAATTCACCAGAACAATGTGAGCTCTAATACGATTCTGCGACGTCTTCGTGAAGCTTATATAAAGCCTTATAGACCAGCAAACGGCCCCAAACTGCTCAGAGAACATCGAGTTGCCAGGTTACGGTTTGCTCGAGAACACATCCGATGGACAGATGAAGATTGGTCCAAGGTTATGTTTTCCGATGAGTCCAGATTTTGTTTATTTACGCACGACGGGAGACGAAGAGTATTTAGACGGCCAGGAGAACGGTATCATCAATCGTGTTTTGAAGAAAGGGTGCCATTCGGTGGAGGATCAATAATGGTTTGGGCTGGGATATCTTCAGAGGATCGCACGGAGTCAGTGATCATAGAAAACGGTTCTCTGACTGCTGTCAGATACGTAGGAGAGATTTTAAATGAGCATGCTGGTCCATTCTTAGTGAATATGGGTGCAATTTCCATTCTTATGCACGATAATGCGCGACCACATACTGCTCATTTGGTCAATATGTATATTCAAGACGTCGGTATTACCTGCATGGAGTGGCCAGCTCGCAGCCCAGACTTAAATCCTATAGAACATACATGGGACGAGCTCGGGAGATGCGTGAGACAACGCTCTCCTGCTCCCGTTACCTTTACACGAGTTAAAGAATGCGCTAGTGGAAGAATGGGCAAACATAGACCAAAATCGTATTAAAAATTTGGTTTACAGCATGCCACATCGTCTTATTGAAGTGATACGGGCTCGTGGAGGAAATACAAAATATTAAATTGACAAAAAAACTTTTATTTTTTAAGATTTACTGCGAAGTGTATTTTTGTTGTCATAGGTTAGAAGCGAAATTTTCTTATTTTTTAGTATTTAATTAAAGTTATATAGTGTACAGAACGTGTTACATATTTTTTTATATATATTAATCAGTCATCTACAATATACTATAGTTTCGCAAATTAGTCTTATGTATTTAAGAAACTATCACGCCATTTATTAGCGACCCGGAATTTTTGCGATCCAGTTTATATGGCTATCGCCGAGCACGTCTACAAACGAAGATACGCCGGCGATATCCGCCTCAACCTCCCAGTCAACGTTTGGGCTATGCTGGACATGAACTGGTAGGGGAGTAAATAAATGTAGAAGACAAAAAAAACAGTGTATGTAAATATTAAAATATAAATCAATATAAAAATATAAAGGTAATATACAATAATATATAAAACATGTGTACCTACATATATTTTCAAAGATTTCACAAATAATGTCACAAATATATAATACATTTGTAGGGTCAATGAACAAAAGATAATAAAAGACCATTAAACCCCCGACATACATTTAAATGTGTTCGCGTGACAACATCAATCGACTGCTATCGATGTGTTCGATCGATAGCGCATGCATCTTTAATGTCGATATGGATTCCGCTGGCGACCCAGAAATGGGCCATTAGGCCAACTCCGTTCCCATTATGAAACTATATACGAATATATTAGGTGTAATACCTGGGATGGGTTTACTCCGGGTCGGGTTAATTATTTACGCTTTATTATTATTACAAATAGGATTAAAGGGAAATAAAAGAAAGATAATTTTAATATGTTATTAAAATATTAATACAATTATTTAGTTTATTCTTACTTAATATCGTAAATGACAACTATTGACATTCATCAGCCTACTTATGTCTCTGAATTGCTGGATACAGGTGACTCCCAATTATGATAACGGTAATCCAAAATGGAGAACACAGAGCGCAGTGCGAAGCGCCCTCCGTCCACGTGAATCATTTGACTTAAAGAAGTTCGCCACCGTGGGCACCGTGTGTGGTGGCGAGCCGCGAGATAGGTCTATATCCAATAATGGGGAGACATGGACTCATTATATGGCAGTTAATCTAATCATTTATTTACCAAATCAAGTTAATTTTTTTTTTAATTTTGTGTAGATATTTTATCATATTTTGAAGCCATCGTTACGCTTGTAGCAAGTTATTTAGTAATCCAATAATTTTATCACTCAATTTCACGAAGTAATTAAATTAATGGGCCGTTAATTTAACTCAATACAGTTAGTATACACTGGATACACCCATTAACCGTCGATTAGCCATCGAATTGCGGGTGCTTGCAAAACTTTCTGCGCTCAAATATGCTATAAAAATTCTTGTTCCATTTTTTCTTGTACCGACGACGCCCATGTTCATTAAGGTCGCTTCTATAATTAATTATGCGAAACTCTGTCTCTGCGTCAAGTTAAGGTGGTCTTACACACCTGCTCAAATTAGTGCACTCGGCAATAAATAGATAATTGAACCCGGACGATGAGTTAATGAATTAGAGAACTCATTGACTACATTTTTTTATATAGAAAAAAGGCACCAGACGTGCATACAGTTCAACTGATGAGAAATTGTGGAGGGAGAGGATGGGATGGGAATAGGCTCTGGCATATCTCACTAACTACCGAAATATGTAGGTACTTTAACATGTTGACAGATGACAACCAGACAAACCTTTAACTGTCTTTTTTATATTAGAGATCTACCACGAAATATACACAGGACAGTGATATCATTACCCCCTTTTGTCTGTTTTTTTTTATAGAAAAGAGGGCGGACGAGCAAGCGGTCCCAAGTGTTACCGCCGCTCATGGACACCTGCAACACCAGGGGGTATGCGGGCGCGCCGCCGACCTTGCAAGATCCTTTTCACAGCTTTCTTGAAGAACCCCATGTCGTAGCTTAATGGGAAGACCTCTTGAGGCAGTTCGTTCCACAGCCTACGGGTTCGCGATATGAAATAATTTTTGGAGCGAACAGTGCGCGACACCTCCGTATCGAGAAAAAGCGGATGGACCGCACTTCTGTGACGGGAGGTGCGGTTGTAGAAACCCGAGGTGGAAATTATGTTGAACAATTCTTCAGAGCATTCCCCATTGTACAGGCGGTAGAACACATAGAGACGCAACGTAAATAAATAAACGAGTAATAAACGCAACGTAAACGAGTTATTGTAAAAATAGTTACAAGATAGGAATTCGCACAGTTACAGCCCTTGGTTACAGCCAGTTACAGATTTATTTGTTCCTACCCGTAACTTATATTGACAGATATTCTCGTCAAATATACAAGCTTGCTCGTGAATTTGAATACATCTTTGAAGATTGACATCATGCAAGAGCCAAGTATCTCGATGCTAAACTATGGTTTAATTCTTATAACAAATTCTGCGGACGCATATACCAACTGGAAGTTTCGTGTTGATATTCCTTAATATGGATATGAACTTTAGCGACTTATAAAAATAGCACGATACACTCAGAATCCCTAGTAGGCAAGGTATTAGAATTTCAAATTGTTTATCTAAGTATCTAATTACATACAGAGATTTTACATAAAAATTGGGTATGCGTCCGTATAGAGGAGATTACCTTATGCGGCAAATACTTACATGTTATTTATCTCAGTCATACTTATATTTCAAATTGGATGATTTATGTTAATCATTAATTGGAAGCATATTACTTAATTATTTTAACCATCGGGTGGGTATATTTAGTTAAACACCTTAAATAGGACCATCCGAAGCATTTATTATTTCTTGGATGAAATCAATAATTAATAATAATGATATTAAACAACATATACGTGTGCCACACGATGATGGAAAACGAATCGATTTTTCCTCAATTGCCATTCAAACCCAAACTAAACAGGGAAAGTCATGGATACGTACTTACACTAAAATGCGTTTATTTAGTCTCATCGATTTTAGAATATATACTATACAGTGGTGGTCACATAATTAAAGACACCTTCTATTTAGCTACATACAACTTTATTGATGATATTATCAATAGTGAAGATAAGTATTAATTATACTTTAATTACTACTAATCATTACGCTACCGAAAAGTGAAAGAATTTTAATAATTCGTCCAGTAATTTTGAGTTTATCTCGTACATAAAAGAAAAAACAAACTAAGTCTATTTTCTAATGTTATTTTCTAATGTTATTTTCTAATGTAGTAAGTCATTAGGCGCGTATCTTTTCCCAAATATTTTTTTTTTTTTTTTTTTTATGTACTAAGGCGGCAGACGAGCATACAGTCCACCTGATGGTAAGTGGATACTGTCGCCCATAGACATCCGCGATACATGCCAACATTAGTCCAAAATGACAAATGTTGGCACGCCCCCGGATGCGCTGCCTACCTTTGGAGATATAGGAATGGATTTGGAGAAAGGGTTAGGAAAATGGGGAGGGATAGGATGGGATGGGAATGGGCTCTGGCACATCTCACTCACTACCGAAACACGTACGTACATTGGGGAAATACGATAAAGTGGGAAATGCAGTACATTTCAAGGTAGTCTTCTGTGAGAGAGGGGTAACGTGGCCAGTCGAGCGCGCCCAGCGGCTGTTGGATTGCAGCGTGCACTCTCCCCCTCGTAAAAACTGTAAAATGCAACAAAACTTAAAAGAATGTAAAATTTAACAATATAACTTTTTCGTGTACGTCTATAATCACTTCCTGTCCTTAAAGGTTTAAATGTAAGGGTCTGCCTTCCGTCCTACGATTACTGTATCGGAACAGTGAAAAGATTTGCTATAACGTACCTCGACTCCTTTCACTGTTCCGAATAATCTATAATCTAGATTTAAAACTGGAGCATCAGCACGCGCTAGCTCGATAACTAGATATATAACACTCGATAACTAGACGTGTGATCAACTTATGGTCAAACACACCTGCTGCCTGTCACATAGTTGCATACTTCCTAAACTAGCAACTTGTTCTACATACGTATGTAGAAAGAGACCTGGAAGTATGTTAATTAAAGTGAAATATTTACAGTATTTTCTATTGTGGATCAGAGTTGAACAATTCCCCGTTTGACTCGTTTGTAAGAACAGACAGTTATATAGTTCCAAAAATGAATTGGCAAGTTAGATTTGCAATCGAAAATCGGCCTTGCGTTTTAGAAATGTCAAATTAGAACTCAACTTTGAAGTGCTCAACATTATCACTGGGCGACCGTACCCACTCCTTCTAAAGCACCTACTTATCATTTTTTTTTATGGACGAAGGCGGCAGACGAGCATACAGTCCACGTTATGGTAAGTGGATACTGTCGCCCATAGACATCCGCGATACATGCCAACATTAGTCCAGAATAATAAACGTGGGCACGACCCCGGATGCGCTGCCTATCTTTAGAGATATATGAATGGATTTGGAGAAAGGGTTGGGAAAATGGGAAGGGATAGGATGGGAATGGGCTCTGGCACATCTCACTCACTACCGCAATACGTAGGTACATTAGGGAAATATGATAAAGTGAGAAAAGCAGTACATTTCAAGGTCTTCTGTGAGAGAGGGGTACCGTGGCCAGTCGAGCGCGCCCAGCGGCTGTTGAATTGCAGCGTGCACTCTCCTCCTCCCTAAGTCGTACCATAATTACTTCAAATACCAAGTTTCATATGAACCTTATCCCAGTTGGTAGTGCTGCGCAAATTAGTCCCGAACTCAATTCCTGATCGGACAAACATTCGTTTGAAAACTAGTGTTAGCCAACTAGACATTCTAGATTAGACATCCTATGGTATTCTAAACATTCATTTGTCGGGTCTATGTGGTGTGTTTATCTTGTATGTGTCTTTTGACCCACGATATGGAAATTCCTAGTGTAGGCCATTAGATTGAAACTGCTATTAATTCAATGTTATGTCAAATAAACTCCATTAGCACGCACAAGTCACGAAGGCAGATTTCGCTGTCTTTCATGTGATTTAGAAAATAAATTAGATCAAAATAAAATTAGACTGATATGGGTATATATTAGACTGATATACCTATATATGCAATGCAACCAGCCATTTCAGTATCCACTACTGGATACGGGCCCGCTCATGCACATTATCGTGTGCATGAGGGATGCCTTAAAACGTCACGCTGGCCAAGTGGGTTGGCAAGTCCAGCCCGAGCCGCGTGGTGTCGGCCAGCTATAGAATAACACCATCCCACTTCTTCTCGCGGGTGTAGTAAAAGGTGACTAAGGTATAACAAAGCCGCTACCACAAGCGCTGAGAAAGTACAACACCTCTAAAAAAGTGTACTCGCCAACCCGCTTGGCCAGCGTGGCGTTTTAAGACTATACCTACTATAATTGGGCCGTTCTAATAGGTCGTACTAATATAACTAGGTATACTAATATAACCACCACACTATACTAATATAACTCGATCAATTTTAAGCGTCGTTTTTTTGGTAGCGTTGCGTCTATGACGATTAATATTTCACATCGGTGGATTATTAGGTTCGTCTTATGTCAAATCCGACCTATTAGAGCGCCCTATTGTAGTGTGTAATAGCAACAATAACAAAACTTCTCAATGTCGCGTCGTTGACAATCTATCCAGAATGAAAATTGGTTGATGCGTAAGAATAAGAGATATGAAAGTTAAATGTTACCGGACAAGAGAGCTCGAAACAATAATAAATTAAGAATGACAATTAATAAATAGTGGAACACTGAAATAACATAGAAAGATATTGTGAAATATACAACGAATTACAATAACTTTATCAGTTGTTATTATTTTAGATTGATATTATCAAACAATCATTAACCTATGGCTAAATGAATTTTCATTGGTTAATGACATAATAAAGCGAATAAAACTGACATATAAATTATGTATTCTAACAAATATCTGTATAAAGCAATGAGATAAAATGGAATGAAGCATGCCGCGCTCTCGGAGAATTTTTATTATAGCAATATTAGCAGAACTGGGTGGCTTATACTTACTATGGCGTATAGAGGAGAAGGTCCAAATATGAGCTACCACTTTTAATATTGAATTATTTCCTTCAAATATAGAAAAATTAACACTATTTGATTCTTATTTGATAATTTAATATTTTGAAAATGATATCTGAACTTTTATTAGAATGTAGGGCTTTGGGTTTTTTAAGAACAAAATAAAATAACAACACTACTAAAAACTATTTTTTTTTATTGTGGTCTAAATATGGGCTAGAACTTTATTGGTAAAAGTTTACTTATTTTATGACATATTTTACGCTACATATTAGTACATATTCATTAAAAAAATTATTACTGAAATACACACAAGAAGAAAAAATAATTTATTTACAAAAGTCACATATGTACACGTCTTTTTCGACGCCAGCACAGTCATTGTGTGCCCACATCGAACATTGGAAACATTGAACCCAAAGTTCCCCTCTGGTGTCTTGTGAAAATAGTGCTTGGCAGAACATACATTCGGCATCTTTATCACTCGGTTGCTTTCCGTGAGATAAACCAGAATCACAGTCGTCATCGTCATCCAGAGGTGGGGGAATGATTTCGTTTTCAGAGTCAGAGCTTATGATCTTAGTCCGCTGTGGGCGCTGCCGTTTGCTAGAACTCATACTCCTACTTTTGTTCTTACCGTTTATTCTCTTAGGCTTCGACTCCTCGGGTTCATTGAGTTGGAGGAGAGGCATTTTGCCCTTGTTAGCTGTAGACTTCTCCAAAGACTGGATTAGTTTATTTTTATATGGGGAATTAGTAATCACACAGGCTCCTGATGACTTTCGACCGCGATTGCTGCATTTTTTTTTAATAGATGGTAAAGGTAAAATATCAAATGGACTGACTACCTTAGATGGAGCTGGAGTTGATACCACCGACGTGGTTGTCGCTGAAGTCAACAGCATTGAAGTGGTTGTCACAGGTCTAGTTGTGCTGCAAGTCTTTTGCGCCTCTATTGCAGACGCTATGAAGTCACTTTCTGAAAATATGTTCTTATTTAGCGGATATATTCCTGTACACTTAAAGCCATTTATTGCAATTTCTCCGGTTTGTACTTTAAGATAAGCTTTTCCAAACAAATCCATGATGTCGTATGGTGTCAAAGGTCGCTTTGAATGTCTGAGCCACTGCCTTACTTCTTCACTGTACATTACTTTTAAAGGGCCCATAAAAGTTTTATCGAGAGGCTGCAGTTTGTGGGTTGAGTGAGGTGGAAGGCAAATAATGGTGATGTAATTTTCCCTGGCAATGTCAATAACATCAAGATTACGAACATGACTATAATGGCCATCTAATATTAGCAAGACTGGTGAATCCTTGGTTGGAAAAACTTTTTCAATGAAATGTCTTAACCAGTCTCTAAAAACATTGGCCTGAACCCAACCAGATGGGTGAGCTCGTCCAATAGATCCTGGCGGACTGCCTTTCATCAAAATTTCTGTCATATTCGTTCTTGGAAAGATGACGAGCGGAGGGACATAGTGACCAGAGGCACTCATGCACGCAATAATTGTGATGGTAGAGCCCCGCTCTGTAGAGGTTAGCGCTGCTACCTGTCGCTTTCCTTTTCGTCCTATAACATGTGGGATTTTACTCTGGACAATGGAAAGTCCTGTCTCATCTACGTTGTAAATTCGTTCAGCGCCAAATTTGTGTTTCTCATAGGCTTCTTCTAACAATTTGAAAAAAATTGAAACATTTTCCTTATTGAATCCAAGAGCTCTTGCAAATGAAGTTCCACGTGGTTTTCGGATAGATAAACGCTGTTTGTGACGATTCAGAAAAAGATCACACCAAGCTCTGCCAGCTTCATTTGATTTAAAAGGAGTCTTGATGCCATTACGTTCTGCCAACAAAAATGCCATTTTTCGCAAGTCACCCATAGTACAACCAAAAAATTTTTGTTCCATTACTAATAGATAATCAACTAGATCCTCTTCGATTTTAGTCCCTAAAATTGGTTTTCTACCTAGTTTGGTACAAAGAGCTTCAGTTGGAGACACATCTTCTTTTCGGCATAATCGTTGCAGTGTACTGCGAGGCACCTTAAAAGTCATTGCCGATTTCAGAGTTCCCATTTTCTTTTCTCGTACAGCTGTGATTGCTTGCTCCATGTCATCAGACTTCCAGCACTTCCTTTTACCTTGTTTTATATATTTTGGAGTAGTTCTAGGCATTCTGCAATTAAGAAAACGCTATAAGTTATGAGATGCAGTAAAGACAAATGTCATGTTATTAAAATTAGGTCTAAATATGGGCTAGCTCATATTTAGACCGCACTTAGTAGCCTATATTTAGACCAACCGCCATAAGAACTTAAAATGATAAAAAATAATATTTCAAAACAGAATAAACCTCAATACATATCAAAATGATATTGTATTTGCATTCATTCATTACTTTGTAATGATAGTTAACAGGTTTAACATTTTTAAATTGGAATAAATAACGTAATTTACATACCTCTTCAAAAGTTTAGACAGCGCAATGGTCACCACACAAAGTATTTCTCAACACTGAACACGAAACCGTCGGTTTAGCAGTCTGTCTCGCTCATGGCTATTAGCCACCTACGTGAGAACGAATTTTAAGTGTTGTCCACTAGATGGCAGTTATTTTATTATCATAAAGTCCTACTAGCCCATAATTGGACCACGGCCCATATTTGAACCTTCTCCTCTAATTGCAGGAATTTTCTGCAAATATTCAGTTCATATTATACTAGCAAAACCCGGCAGACGTTGTCCTGCCTGTGTATATTTATTTACCTCTGTATATAAAATCACAAATTATTCTGTTTTGCCGTCGATATGATTTTTGCGATCGGTTAAATGGTATAGAAGTTTATGTGCTGCAGCGCCATCTAGTGGCGAGTTACAACAAAGTGGATAGCATAAAAATCTTTCCCATGAAAAAATACATATATGTGCCAACTTTCATGGTGATCGGTCAAACGGTGTCGAAGTCTGTTAACATCAGATATACCTACATCCAATTTTATATACATATATAGATAGTAAGAGCAAGTAATTTACAAGGTGTTTTAAAACAAGATGCAATATTTTTAATAATTTGACATAATTATTAAACATTTACAAAGTTATGTGACTAACATAAATATGCATAAACACATAGCCCAAAGGTTGGCTGTAAGTTAATAGGAGATAAGTGGAGAGTTGTCACTCTGTGCAATAAATATTAAATTAACATAATAAAATACGACATAATACTTATTAGACAAATTAAATATAGTGTGTGTCCACCTTTACAAGGGTAAAATAATTACGGACCATAACCATTTCCAGATGTAATAAACATATCGTATCAATTATACAGTGATGTAGCTTCTGACGACAACTTAAAAAGGGTACAATCTCAGTTAGGGTCACTTGTGAGTCTGCCTGAGTATCGAAAGGTCGCTTGATAGATTCACATATTAGCATTACTGTAGATATTTAAATATTTTTTGGAATAAAAATTGAAAGTTTAAAATTAGTTTAAGATTTGTAGTTTAAAATTAGTTTACGGTAACAAAATCCATTTAATTACAACTATCATTACATAAGCTGTTTCAAAATAAATCTTTCAATGGAAAGATCTATCTGCTCGAAATAAATTTCTATTATAATTCTTTTCTCACATTACAATTACTATACGTAACACTTACCATCACATGGGACCGCTTGCTAGTCCGCCCACTTGTCTTTATAAAAAAAAAACTAATTTACTAAACTTATTAAGAAGACCAGGGGCCCTACCACCATCTTTTATAAAACAATATTGTTGCAGGAACGTTTTGTTTCAGGCTTAAAACAACTTTACTCATATTCGTACCATGACCTCCACCAAAGTATTAATGCTTAGTGCTGCGAATGAACGAATTATTTTAATTATTTGTCTATTAACTGCTAAAAAACAAAATGAGATAACGTTATATGAACTGTATAACGCCATTTCTTTCATACAATGTTCCGATTTGCACTACAGTAAGCTCTCGAATTGTGTTGACGTCACCAAGACTTCCTATTAAAACATTAATAAAATAAGCTTACAGTAAGGTCGCCGTGGTACGAAATTGAGAAGTAAGGTTAAAATAAAATAAGGAATGGTGGTAAGGCCCCTGATATATGAAAGAAGCTAACAAAATAGTAAAATTAGAACATCGCGGTCAAAATATTGGGTGAAATAAAATATGTTTTATACGAGGTTAAGACCCGTAGGTAATTAAAGACCAGAAATGTTGGTAAAACATATCTGCACGCGGCATATTATTTATCATTGAGGATTGGGAGCTCTACGATTCAATAAAGTCTTGTATCACTGCACCCATCGCGGAGCTATTGTGATCGCCACCTGTCTTCAGTTCGTTGCCGCAGTCTACGGCCTGTAAACGCAGGACAGTTTTAGCAGCAAATTGTTGATCTTATTGTACACGCTACAACAAGAAGATCTATTCTTGGTTGACCACTACGGTGGAACCTCAACCTTTAGAACGCTTGTTACATGTCATCGTTACAAGATCGTCGTCATTCAGCTCAGGTCGCAGCGGTCTGGATTCTGCGATGCCAAAGATGCTTGTGCATTTTTTAATTATTAAACTCATGTAATACCATTAGCGAATGTTCCTACAGATTGTCACGTACGCACTCGATATTAAGTATATGTCTGTTAGGACGTCTAGGCAGTTTAAAAATTCCATGTCAGTATAAAAGGAACGCGTCCACGAATAATTGGTCAGACGACATTCTTACTTCAGCTGCGCCGGTGTCCTGCAGCCATGCGGTATCTCGTGAGTTTTCTGAGATATATTTACCTATCTAGAATTAAATCTTGTATTTAAATGACTAGTATAGCTTTAATTTAGTACCTATGCCCGTCCGTGACTCACTACCACACTATAACATCAGCCTATGTCTCGCCACTGCTGGATATAGGACTATCCCAAGGCTCGCCATCACACACGATCTTCGGCTCTTCCACCTGATTGGAGGGCGCCCCACACTGTGTTTCCCTGTACGTGGCCTCCGTTTGAGGACTCGTCTACCCCATCAGTTCGGTCCTTACTACCAACTTATGTATTGATATTGATTTGAATATTGTTAAACATAATCCTACAGATTCAAATAAACTATTAAGCCATCTCCATGGATATTGCCATGGAGTTTGGCTTCTTCCCTGTCATAACGTCACTCGGTGCCAATGGGCTACTGATTTTTCAGTTTCAAATTAGAAATAAATTAGAATACCAAGTAGACATAAATATATTACTGTTAAAATGCATTCGAAATCGTAATAAAATGCATCGAAATTTGAAGTAGGATCCAGAAATTTACATTTTGAAAACTACCTACAAAAGATATCGTAATTTCTGTAATTCGTAATTCGTAACAACTTACTCAAGAAACTCGAATACACATATGAAAGCACTTGATATATTTTTAGACATTTCCAAAGATTTTAATACCGTCTCTGTTCCCATCCTCTTATCAAAGATGGATGGGATTGGAGTTAGAGGTATAGCACTGGACATTTTCGGGGATTATCTCATTGATCGCATACAACGTCGGGATTAAGCCTCCTTCAAAGTAAAAGGCCTCCTTCAAAAGAAACTCAAACTTATTGGAAACTTTTGCGTGTTGGGGTTTTAGTTTTTAGTTTTGAGGTCTACTACTATGTAATTCTCTAAATCCCGGAAAACTCGTTTGTAAAACTATTGAACTCGTGATAATATTTCTTTTTTAATTATGTTTCACTGGGACGAGTATATTAATAACATTCATGGGGGAATGGCACATTCTTATGTATTAAATGACTAAAATTCTGCTTACGTAATACTTGAACGGCCCCCTACGAGGGAACACATGAACATAGAGTAACATAGAGTATCTATTAAAATCATAACCCTCCTTTGGCTTTGCCGTAATCGAGTAAAAGGCCTGGTTACGGTTACTTGAATATGCAGAAAATAGTAAATTTTTTCATTAAAGTCACGTGTGACACCGAAATTTTTAAACTTTTGACGAGCGATATATTTATTTATTTTATTTGAAAATGGCGGCAGACGAGCATACAGTCCGCCTGATGGTAAGTGGATATTATCGTCCGCATTCGCGATACATGCCAACATCATTCCAGAATGACAAACATTGGCACAACCCCGATGCGCTGCCTACCTTTGCAGATTAAGGAATGGATTAGGAGAAAGGGTTGGAATAATGGGTAGGTAAAGGATAGGGTGGGATGGGAATGAGCCCTGGTATATCTCACTCACTACCGAAACACGTACCTACATTGGGAACAAACGATAAAGTGGGAAATGCAGTACATTTCAAGGTAATCTTCTGTGAGAGAGGGCTAACGTGGCCAGTTGAATCTCAGCGGCTGTGGGAATGCAGCGTGAACTCTAACCCTACTAAATATCCGGTACTTAGAATATATCGATACCTGTTTGACTGACAATTACGGATAACTCCGCAATAGAAGCACTAGACAATTAATTGCTAAATTTTTAGTGGTCGTTTAAATTCAAGCCATTTTTTATTTCGTTCACAGGTATTATTCACACTTCTGTCGTTGGCTGTGGCGAAACCAAAACCAGGCGGTCTCATCTCACCATGGCCAGACCACGCTTCATATGCAGCTCCAGCTGTACGTTATAACTATTATTGATACTTATTTCCACATAACAGAGGATAGGGTTAGGAATGGCAGGAATGTTAGGATTAGGGAGATAGAATATGGATACGTTTGCAGCCCTGGCTTATATTTTGACTACAGATTTAGATTTTATCAAAAAGGTTCAAAAAAATCAAGTATAGGTACATATATAAACGATACGTTTATTTATACTTCATTGTATCATAATAACTATATTTATAGCATACGAAATATAACGGAACATACATGAATTATTCGGATCCAGTATAATAATGGGTTAAGGGTGCTGCTGGGGCTGCCACGTCACTGCAGCGCTTCAGCGATGTTTGCTGAAACGACTGTTGATGACTTCTTTGTCATAATGCGCAAACGTCCCTGCCGGCGCGAATCCGAGCCAGATCCAACTGCAACCTGAGCGCCATTGCAGTCAGGTGGGACAGTCCAATGCTGCACCGATGGACACGACTGCACGCTAGCCGGTAGTCGGTCCATGGATACAGGGTTGGGTTGTCGGATCTTAATCTTAATTTTATTTTATGTCAATTTGTTCCCCATTACTAACACTAGGCTAATATTTATGGTTACAAAGACATATTATGAACTTTTGTCTGAAAATAACAATTATTATTATTTATATATATTTATTTAAACATAATTATAAATACACAAATACATTGAGACAGAGAATGACACTGTATTTCAATCGTGTTATAAACCTTTGTTTAAAGAGCATTTTATAAAACGTTGGAAAAATAATCGAAACACGAAAGTAAATGTCTGTTCGATGCTAACGATTATATAATTAACATAGCTGTACATACTATATTTATTTAAACATGACAACGTTATAACCTACGGTCCAGAATAAAATGATTTGATTTGAAAAATCTCCCTTACGACTGGTGCTTGCCGTCAGTCCTTTTTGTTGTTCAATCTTTATCCGAAAACCCTATATAATTAACTTAACCATGCCCCCTTAATGTTGCAGTTATCATCAGTAAGCCTGGTCCACCAGCCCACAGTGGCAGTAGCACAACCATTCGTGCACGCAGCGCCTGTGGCCTTCGCTAAGCCAGCTGCCACCAGCTACTCTTCGTTCCAGAGGGTATTCACTATTTTTTTTACAGAAAGAACGCGGCAGACGAACAGGCAGTCCACCTGATGGTAAGTGGATACGGTCGCCCTGCTACCCACGATAGATGTCAACATCACTCCTTAACGACAAAAGTTGGCCCACGTACTCTTTAGTCTAATGTGAGTGTGGAGTAGCATGGCCAGTAGAGTAGGTACGCCCAGCGGCTGTGGGATTGCAGTGTGCACCATTTAAAATAATATAAATGAACTGTCATTTTAATATATTTTACCAACATATATTTAAGCTTTCTACCAACAATTATGAAATATGGAGAAAATATATGAGAAAAAGGACCTTTAGTCATATTTTTTTGGGTTCACATTTTTTCTCAGATATTAAGACTTCAGTGAAATTTTAAATCATAAAATTGTATATGTTTTGATGTATCTTTTGACTGATTTTGGACTGATATTGACATATAAACGGATCTCCAAGAACAGCCTTATTTTTATAAAAAGAAAGGCAGACAGGAGCGATGAGTGCAACGTTTAAACGAAGCTTTTTTTTAAATGAATTATAGTTCCACATTCAATGGCCTACACTAGGATTTCCTGTGTCATGTGTCAAGAGACACGCACAAAGATAAGTACACACCCAGACCTGAAGAAAGATTTGTCTTTAAACAAATAAATGCCCGACCGGGAATGGAACCCGGGACCTTGTACAGCAGGCATGTTTTGAAACATTCTTTTTCCTGTCTAGATTGTCCACCCAACAGTGGTCCACGCGGCCCCTGTGGTTCACGCAGCCCCCGTGGTCCAGGCTGCTCCAGTGGTTCACGCCCCAGTAGCAGTGGCCCAGCCAGTAGTACACGCTCCTGTAGTCTCACAACCCCTGCTCTCCGTTGGCTCGTACGGTTCGTACGGCTCGTACGGCCACGGATGGTAACGACTTTGTGTAATGTTCGATTGTAAATATTGTTGTTTATTTATGCGTTGAGATCACGTCCGTGTCTGTACGGTACAAATAAAGGTTATGATCAGTATTGGTGGTTTTATTCTGGCATTCATTTTGTATGTGTTTTTTTATAGAAATTATCTATATCAGAAGGTAGTCAGCCTTTTTAATACACTTAATTGAAGCAGGTGCTACTTGGCAGAAAATCCATTGGGCAACGCAGTAATGAAAGAAGTGTGAATTTCATAAATGTATATTAAATCTGTTTTAAGTTGACAAGCAACTTAAAACAACTTACACACGTAGCAAGTTTGATCGACTGCGATTTGCGGAAACCAGCATCTAGTTATGTATGCGCTGCAAAGTCAACTAGATATTTGTTTTAAGTTGCTATTTGCGGTAACTATAAACATTTATAACTTGGTAATTGTGACAACTAGTTTTCTAAGTTGCTTGTTGCGGCAAATGGATTTTTTTTTAATTTGCTAGTTGGAGCTACTAGTAACTTGTGAGTCACCGTGTTCATCGATCGGCAACTTTCGTCGGTGACCACAACTAACAAATGGAGTTGTTACGTTTGCCCGTAAATTATAGTTTCCATAGTAATTATATGAAAATCATTAGTCAGCATACAGTTGCCAGTTGTCAAAACTGATGATTAAAAGTTGCTACGTCTACACAATACCTAAGATTCTCAATGACATAATGTCATCCTAATACATGCACGGCATAGGCCTCCCATAGTAAATCACTGTGGGGTTTCGGGCCATAATCCACCATGCGGGCCCAGTAACGATTGATGGATACACACACATACTACAGTTTTTTTTATTTCTCGAGCATGCTGGTTTCGTCACGACGTTTCCCCTCACCGTCCGAGCGAGTGTAATTTTTTTTTAAATCTGTACTTAACTAGAAACTCAGTGGTACGGAGCGAGGATACTCACTCATCGTCGTCGAGTGACACCAGTGACGGTCGCAGCCAAAGACTTTGGGGGGGGGGTCATGAATACCTATTTTTGATTTCATTGTTTAGACGTTTTAAGCAGGAAGTTAATAATTTATTTAAAATTTTCGTAGTGTCTATTTTTAGGAGGTTTGTCAATTTGACGTGAACGATTTTGGGGGGGGGCATGACCCCTACGACACCCCCCCCCCCCCCCCGACCGCCATTGTGTGACACGTCGTGTGAATGGTACTCACGACAACGTGAATGTGAGTTGACAAGACACCCTTAGGCTATCACCGTTCTTGGTAACAGTAGTTGGTTGTGTTAACGAGAAGATGTCACTAACAATCAATCGATGACAACCATATAATTATGTGACCGATATCCGCCAGCAGTGTCAACAAACTGGACTAACAAGACTGGTAGAAGAAAATCACTTGACGCCTTAATGTAAATATTCATATGTGAATATCGATCTTTGCTAGTGATGTGCCTTAAATGTGCATTTGATTTGTAAGTACTGGGCCTGCTCTTACTTCACGATGTCAACCTATAACGACAGATTTTTTGTTTTTAATTTAAATATAGATCTCATTTTTAGTTTTTAAGTATCCTTTTTTAAGTAGACGTCTATTTATTAGACAATACTGGCTTATTTGTAATTTAAGAACTTCATATCGACATTCTCATTATTTTGATTATTTTAATCAGTTGACCTACATACAATTCTTATTCATAATGGGCGTAATAGTTTCTCTAAAAATTCACTGTTAATAAAAATCCAACAATAAAATTTAAAAACCAAAACCCTTCTTTTTTATAATTTATATGGACACTGGCATAGCCATTGGTCCACACACAGCAAATAATAAAACAAAATTGTTTTTATCGCTTCATTGTCCAGCAGCGTCTCATGTTTACTGAGGACAGAGTTGGACTCTTTGAAAGAACAATAAAAATGCAGTATCACGCTTTTATTTAATTATCACAAGCAATTATACACTAACACTCGGTACTTTGAAATTAATAAACTATCACTATTAAACCACAAATCCCACAATACACAGTTTTAACAATAATCAAACATAAATTCAACTTTACTTCTCGGGTTCCCAGCAAAAAGTATTTCACATCGCCTCGCCGAGATCAGTAAAAAAAAAATTTAATAAAAAAGCAAAGGCACCGGTTTGTGCATGATAAAAAATTGAACTATCCACAAACTCGTAATAATCTAAAACAAAAAAGAGATGCAGTAAAATCATTTTTACCTAATACTATGTTACATTAACCGTATAATTTGAAGTTAATGAAAACTACTAGGCACCTGCGTACAAAAAGGTTACCTAAAACTAAATAAGAAACGAACAATACAAAGGAAACAAACGCAATATATTATGTAAACAACGAAAACAAACTATCTCAAAGTTGCCAAAGTCATGCGATGAATGAATGTTACGTCACAAACCGTAAAGTTACGGTTGTTGAATCGATACCGCAGTCCGATGGTACATCACTAGCCATCGCGTGTGGTTAGGAACATCAGCGATAGACTATCCTGTGAATTGGGTCTAGATGGCTGTGACCACACGACTCTAACATTGTATGGATTTTTCTATCTTTGAAAGAGAGTTTTGACGCTAGTACTAGTGCCTACACCCAAATTGAAGCAAATGCACTAACTATATTTAAGTTAGATGAGCCCGTTTATTATTAGTTTATTAAGAGTCACCGCACGACCGGTGACTCTTGAAAGGCCACTAGGGCCACAAGAATGTAGCCATTCCGAAAAAAAAATATTTTTAATTCTTTTTCAGAAGATATATGTACTTGTTTTCAATACAACATTTTGACCACCAATTAGACCAGTTGGTATTGCCCCTGTCTGCTGTGCACAGTAAGGTTATTGGGAGCCCTAGGGCCTTACCACCATTCCTTATAGCAGTATTATTTTAACCTTACTTCTCAATTTCGCACCACGGCGTCCTTGATGTAAGCTTATTATATTAATGTTTTAATAGGAAGTTTTGGTGACGTCAACGTGATTCGAGAGCTTACTGTAGTGCAAATCGGAATGTTGTATGAAAGAAATGGCGTTATACAGTTCATATAGCGTTATCTCGTTTTGTTTTTTAGCAGGGAATAGACAAATAATTAAAATCATTCGTTCTTTCTCTGCACTAAGCATTAATACTTTGGTGGAGGTCATGGTACGAATATGAGTAATGTTGTTTTAAGCTTGAAACAAAACGTGCCTGCAACAATATTGTTTTGTAAAAGATGGTGGTAGGGCCCCAGGGCTATTTGTTGAGTGTGTCGTTATTTATTATTATTATTTAAACATAACAGAAGGTACATTAAACGAATGGACTTGACAGCGGAGTCAAGGACTTGACTGCTGAGTTATTAAGGCTGAATCTCAGGTTGAATTAGATTCGGGATTGGCTGCTTCACTATTCACTTTAATAGAAGTCTAACGTCATTTAGAAAATAGCTGAGAAATACTAAAATATTACCTAACTAACTAGCAGTGCCTGTAACTTTGTACGCGAAGATGTTAGAGGTTAGCTGGATTTCCAACTTTACTTCCAACGATTTAAAAAAATATTTCATGTACAGACACGGCTTTGTTACAATTTTATTATATATATAGATAGATATCTATAGATTACCTCCTATTTATTTACTTTGTTTCGTGGGAACGTCACGTCATTTGCTTTTTTATACTTGCACAAGTCCTTTAATGGTAAGAGTCGAGATAGTACATTAAAGATAATAAAGAGAATATAGTACATAAAGATCTAAACATTTAGATAATAAAATCGTAACGGAGCCGTGTCGGTACATGAAATATTTTTTGAAAAAGTTATTTCAGTATAAAATACAAGTGACACAGAGCCCAAAACAATATTTCATAGAATGTTTGTCTGTCTGTCTGTCTGCCTGTATGTCTGTGTCTCAACGCGCATCACGCAAAAACCACTGATCGGATTTTAAGGAAACTTGGTACAAATATAGTTTATGTACCGAGTTCACATTTAGATTTTTATCCCAGTCCGTTGTGAAGTTCCTACAGGAATCATGAGTTCAGTGAACTTGTGATTTAGCAGGCACTGCTAGTCATCAATATCTACTATCTGTACTAATATAATGAAGAGAGAGCGAATTTTGTGAGTTTGTGTGTATGTGGAGGGTAATCTCCGGAACCACTGCACCTATTAGAAAAATTCTTTCACCATTTTAAAGGTATATTATTCCAGATGGACATAGGCTATATATTATGTATATATATTATGTTCAAAAAAATTGCGGAGCGTGCCGGGCACAGCTAGTAACTAATAAAAATATTAAATTGAGCAATACCTCATAAACTTAAATCATTGTTACCCTACCGTATATAGACATAGTTTCAGTAAGCCACAACAAACCTTCAGTGACTCAAATGCCATGAAACGGTACGCATACGATTTCCATACAAAAACATATCCAAGTCTACGACGTATTTTACGAAGAGGTTTTTTCAATAATGTCTGAGAATGAGATTTATAAACGTTATTAGAAAAATACTACCAGTTTCTTGTATGAATTTTATCCATTATTCTTAGTTTATATTGGAATTTTATTTATTTGTTAAAACATGAACGCGTGGTCCACCGACAGTGGAGATGTTATGGGACCCACGGTCACACGTAAGTTATTTATTGTCATAACGTGATAAAGATACATCGTAATACTAAAGAAATTATGTTCTCACATTAATATATAAACAATGTCTAAGCCCTTAGTCCACTATAGCAAACGATGAATACAAATTTTATTATTTAAAACGAAAGATTTAATAATGACACTAAAGACGACTTGAAGAAATTTGCCGGCTCGATGAGACGAGCGGAAGATCAAAAGAATTTGTATTTTATAAAACAACTAACAATAAGTTATAAATAAATAACTATAAAACCCAAGTTTAAGCTCTAATTTGTTATCTTTGCGTAAATAAGAAAATTACTATTACAATACAAAAGATTAATAATAAAACAAATACGAGACCTGAAGACGTTTGAAGACAGTGGCCCGGTGAGAAGAGCAGATGATATGTGGTGGCGAGCCTTGTAAGACAACTGTTTATATCCAGCAGCGGAGAGACTCGCTCGATGGTATGGTATGATATGTTAAACACATAGACTTAATTTATTTCTGTAAAGGTATCCATAAATCTAATCGTTATTTTTTAAGTACGACTCAAGGTCGACGAACGTAGGAAAGTCAGAGGTTTAGGTTTGCTCCCAATATCAGAATCGTTATTTATGTACAGAATAAACTTATAGTAAACTAGCGACACGCTCTCGCTTCGCTTCGTTTTATAAGTATTTTTTTTCAAAATTTTAAAATAAAACATAGCCTTGATATTAGACATGGATAATGTAGCTTGCTATTAGTGAAAGATTTTTTGAAATCGGTTTATTAGTTCCAGAGATTATCCCCAACATACCTACACACACACAAATTTACCTCTTTATTATATTAGTATACGAGTAGATAGTATAGATACGAAGTATCTAGTATACGATAGTAAGGGTTACGAGCCCTTTTCGCGTGTCTAACAATTAAAAGGAAACTTGAGCTACTTACGTACCCACACTAGGCCCGGGTAGTAGATTATGACCTGCAAAATTCTCGTAATTGCAAGTTGATGCCTGTGCCTGCAATGGGACGTTTTCAGCTGATATGAAATGCAGAGTTCGTATGATTAATTAATTCTTATCCAGCCAGTACTGACGACTTTATCCATGTCATATATTACTCGCAGATAAATAAGAATTGTATCAGCGACTTCTAACCTCTTTTTTCACGTATTAGTCGTTGTCGTTTCAAAGACCCCGGGTTTGATACCCGATCGGACAAACATGTAAAAACAATTGCTCGAGATCTGGGCAGTTTGTGTTTGTTCTTTGTTTTGATTGTGTCTTTGAATCGATAACACAGGGAACATAAACTATCTTAAAGGCAAAAACTTCCGTACAATGTTGAAAGTACGAGTATGTCTATGCAAATTTCTACCTTCGAAATTGCTCGGACATCCGGTGTTGTTATCGTTTAAGAATGTAAATATATTGCTAAACTATATTTACCTCATTTATTATTACCTACCTCAAGAGAAGACCTGTGTAACCTTTTCAATTGGATTCCGGTGATAAAAAAGCGCGCGAACGCAATTACAAAAAAAAAAAGTTAATTATTTAATTAATTGTCGTTATGGACTTATTGATTTTGATTACATTTCACCGCTGTCCATGGACACCTGCAACACCTGCGGATTGCGGGTGCGTTACTGACCTTCCAGAATCCTATTCACAGTTCTCTTGTAGAGCCCCATGTGCTAATTGTGTTATTGCCCAATAAGAAAAGAAAAAAATACATGATTACATTATAATAATATATTTATTGGCTTTATTTTATTTTTTTCATTTCTTTTTGTTGGGGGGAAAATAATTGTAT
Organism: Sesia bembeciformis; assembly: GCA_943735995.1. Lineage (NCBI taxonomy): Eukaryota > Metazoa > Arthropoda > Insecta > Lepidoptera > Sesiidae > Sesia > Sesia bembeciformis. The sequence continues at coordinate 13,658,279 of OX031039.1, read as the reverse complement.
TATATTATTATGTAATTTGTTACTATTATGTGATTGTTAAATGAAAAATGCATTTTAATTAAATCTTCCGTGATTTAATTTAATAGTAGGTATTAAAAACAGTAAATTTATTTATCGTAGGTGTGACAAGCGGCAATAAAATCAATACACCACCTCTGAAAAACGGTAATGACCTACGGGAATCAGGGTATTTGATTGCAGTGGGCTCCAGAACGGCCAGGTAACAACGTAATCAAAAGAACCTTACGAATACATATACAATTAAAGCTTTTCGAAGATTTTGACATTAATGTTATACCGTTTTCTTTTACAATTTAAATATTTGATCTAAAAAAGGTTTTTTAGACTTAACAGTTTGTTAATTAATACCTACGGTATATCCCCTTTTTAAGATAAACTACGTGTAGGTACACCCACAGTTAATTTCCAATGTGTTACTTACTCTATCATACAATGATAAAAAGAAATAAATCCTGTGAAAATATGTAATGGTAAAATTGCGTGTAACGTCATGTAAAGTTTTATTTTAGATAAGTACTTGATATTATTTAACCCTCGACTACAGAACTTGAGTGTTAATTAGTTGGTTTAGCTGAATCTCAAATGTAATTTATTTATATTTACGGTGTACCAAAATTTATTTATATATAATCACAATAATATTAAAATAAATGGACTTACATAAGATTAAACCGTTTGAACATATCGATAACAGGTTTAAATTAACTGACAGCTGTAAAACAAATTATTCTGGTACAGATGTCATATGGAATACCTACTTGTAAATTTGATGTTTTTTTGTAAACTGACAATTACCGTATAGTAAACATGTCTTAAATAAATAAAATTATTATTATTATTATTATTATTATTATTATTATGTTGCATGCACAGATACAATTTTAATATTATACATACAAGACTTAATAATACTTAATAATCGTTACAGGTTTCGAAGAAAATATAAGAACAAAATGGTGGTGATAGTTCTTCTATTATTACTTTTGCTGTTGTTTTGCCTAGCGTTAGTTATGACAATATTATGTGAGTACTTTATACTATTCAATGATACTTTTTTTTGGCACAATGTTCCGCCACGCACTTGTTCATAAATGCAAATAAAAAGATATTATACTTCTTTCTTTTTAATGATAATTAAGAAAGTACAATTATTTGGCGAAACTAAATTAATTAATGTTTTTTTTTTAATATAATATTATTTATATGTCATTAATTGTAATAATATCAAGATATACATAAAAAATTGCAATTTAAAATCGAAATATTCCTCTTTAGTAGTACAAAAACCAGCACGTGAAATAAGTACGTTGGACAATGATTTTATCTAGTTACTTTATTTGTCTAGGTTTTTCATGATATTCAACATTTCAGATGTGAAATTAAAACGCAATAAACCAATAAGAATATGCGAGAGCAAGGAATGCCTTCGCTCCGCGGCAAATCTTGCATTGTCAATGGATAAGATTGCCGATCCTTGCGACGACTTCTATCAGGTAAGAAACTACATAACAGAGTGATAAAATGAAGCATGACAGAAGAGCAGGAAATTATAAAATCTTCGCCTCTTAACACTCATTTCAATTAGAACAGGCCTCTCCCAAGGTTTGCCACTACACATGATCTTCGACTCTTCACACTCAGCCACCACCTATGAACTTTTTCAAGTAGTCAGGCGACCTGGCCGCGAAGGGCGTCGCATATTCCGCATACCCACAGCAATCAAAGGGTAAAAGCCTTTCGTTTTCTTCGTCACACTTTAATTTTAGAAAAACATTCAATAAAAATCGATGATAAAAGCCCGACTAATAAATAATTATTCGTTGTTGAAGCGCGTCACAAGTTCTTTATAAAAACAATAAAATATTTGACATCAGTTTGGGTACACACGTCTAATGGATGTTTATTTTTATGTCCAGAATTTATTGATCAACTAAATAACTTTAGAATTCTATTTCTAATTTAGAATTCTAATTGAATTCCGAGGTATCTATTATCGATTGTCAATCGGAATATAGTGAGGAAACCTGCGTGTCTGAGATTTAGAAAAAGATACTGGAGCATTGGTATCCATACTGGGCTGCGTTAATCTGGTAATCCATATTTCAAGGTAGTGTTCTGTGCGAGAGGGGTAACGTGGCCAGTCAAGCGCGCCCTGCGACTGTTGGATTGCAGCGTGCACTCTCCCCCTTTATTAGCTAAACTATTAGCTTTACGAGTCGCATTGAGAAGGAGTTCATTTTATTAAAGAGAATTTAGACGAAGTTTCTGCTTGGACCAAGTTCTTCTAAACGTCCACAACCCTTTGCTGATCCATAGGTATACTGTAGCGGATATTCATGAGAAGATAAAAAATAAAATAAATATCTCCTTTTGACGTCCATGTCCCTTTGTTAATATCCACATCTGTATTGAAACCAATAGCTATGAGACGATATATTCTTTGCGTCTTCCACCGAATAAAGAAACAACACCCTAAAAAAAAATTTCACTGATTATAACAGTATGTGTGCGGTAACTGGGCCGAAGACCACCCGCGTCCCGATATATATAGATCCTATGACTGGTTCAGAGATAAACAAACCAAGGTGTACACAGTACTGCGAGACTTTCTCAGCAGAAACACCAGTAATCACCCCCGCCCCGTACAGCAGGCGAAGGATATGTATACCGCTTGTATGGACACTGGTGAGTATTGCCCACCTGGCCCTTCATATCACTGCCTTTTTTTCAAGTCGTTTACTCTTTTTATCGAGTCGTACTTCTTCATTGTCATGACGACGAACTTGACGACATTGGAGAAATGTCTTAAAAAATAGTGAAACTATATCAAAATGAACGAATACAAACTTGAAATAATGCTTTTATTAATTAATTAACTGTCTTTTCATTGTTTAGCATGTTATGCTGTGCACATTTTTTGTCGATAAATATATTTTTTTTTATGTTGGTATCTGTGTATTTTCAATCAAACCGAGATTGTCTATTATGCACTGTATTTATTGTTCACTTTGTAATATTTTACAATGTCTGGGTGTTTCCTGAATAAAATAAAATAAAATAAATAAAAATAATTTAATGTTCTATATTGACCCTATATTATTAATTAAGGATTTGCTTGCATTACTCCGGTTTATGACACAGAAAGTGACTTAATATATGGCAGTTGACCGTGCGCAGTGCCCATAATCTCGGCCAAGGTCGATACGACCAAGCGGATACGTAATGTTAATTAGATCACATTAGATGTTGATACAAATTTTAAAAAATCTTAAAAGAAGTCAAATTAAACATGAAATCAGTAACACCCATAACGTCTTAACATTTTCATTAAACTGTTAAATATATTATTTAATTTTAGCCAAATAACTTCAGATATCACGTAAAAATATAAAAATAACATTATTTGATTATTCTATGTTCTATTCTATTACAAAACAATAATGAATATAATTCAAAAAAAATAGAATACCTGTCTGTATATTTCCTATCGTAGTTGCAATTCACGAGAGCGCGTCAACTTTGCTTTTGGATAAATGTGGTCTGGTCTACATGAAAAGTAACTTTCGCGTCAATGTTACCTACATATTATATTGTTAATATTGTATTGTACAAGTTATATTGTTAAGGTCTCCTTTTACGCGTCCGTACGCGTAACTTGCACTGATACCGATGTGTACTGACTTGCAACATGTGTTTATATTTTTTTGTGATTTACATGTTGCAACTACAAGCTAGGCAGACGGGCGTACGTGAATTGCAACACCTATAGATACTTTCGTTTCCTTGATAATGTTGATGACATTATACGAGTATTGATTAATTTTCTTGTAGAAACCCTAGACAAGCGTGGACTGCGACCAGTATTAAAAGTATTAGAACCTCTAGGTTTACCACCATACCCGAGTTACATTAATGTATCGGGTGACCTCAATGACTCCACATACAGTTTCGATTGGTTGGAGGCAGTGATTAAAATCAAAATACAATTGGGAATGGACGTGTTAATAGGTTTCGATATATTCACTGATCCTAAAAACTCATCAGTGTATAGATTGGTGATGGGGTCTCCTGAAACCACCAATCCTTTTCCAAGGTAAGTAAGATATTTGTGTCATCTTTTGCGATTATATCGACAATTAAATTTTAAATAGTATCGTTATATTATTATGGAACTTCATGTTTAATATTTCATTGATTCAGTTAGCGATGAATAATGATGGGTAACTCCGGAGTTAATGAATCAAAAGAGTTGAATGAGCGGAGCAGAATCCCTTAATTGTTCCATCGAATTGTTATTCATTCCGATTCCGATTCCGATTTTTTTTTTTTTTTATAGATTAGAGGGCGGACGAGCAAGCGGTCCCACGTGATGGTAAGTGTTACCGCCGCCCATGGACACCTGCAACACCAGGGGGCATGCGGGCGCGCCGCCGGCCTTGCAAAATCCTATTCACAGCTCTCTTGAAGAACCCCACTTGAAGGACCTCTTGAGGCAGTTCGTTCCACAGCCTACGGGTTCGCGGTATAAAGTAATTTTTGGAGCGAACAGTGCGCGACACCTCCGTATCGAGGAAATGCGGATGGACCGCACTTCTGTGACGGGAGGTGCGGTTGTAGAAACCCGAGGTGGGAATTATATTAAACAGTTCCTCAGAGCATTCCCCATTGTACAGGCGGTAGAACACACAGAGAGACGCAACGTCTCTCCGAATGCTGAGGGGTTCTAAACCGCCCGTGAGAGTGGGGTCATCGACAATACGAACAGCACGTCGTTGGATGGAGTCAAATGGGTCCAGTTGGTATTTCGGTGCGCCGGCCCAGAGGTGAGAGCAATACTCCATATGGGGCCTCACTTGAGCTTTGTAAAGCATAAGGAGTTGCCCAGGGGTGAAGTACCGCTTCGCTCTGTTCAGCACACCGAGTATTTGGAGGCCATTTTGGCCTAAGAGGAGTCGGATTCGCAAGCGGAGCAGGATTAAATGATTTAAAACACTCCGAGAAGTCTTGATTACCCACCACTAGCGCTGAATATGATTACGATTGGTAGAAGACAAATGACGTACAGATATCTTTAATCCTCTCGTTTTTGCATTAGTTATTCCTATTCTTGAATTATTCTTGCATTGTTCTTGTATTTATTCTTTTTATTTGTTATTTTTACTTTAAATAGTGGGATAGTTTTGTATGTACAGAACAGAAGCACATCGAATTAGAGAAGATTTGCCGAGCTATAGAATAATATACAAAATGCTAAATAAAAGTAAAGAACACAATAATGTTACCTCGTTGTGATGGCCGCAATTTAACAACAATATCGATGAATCAAGTTATAACTTGATCAACTTGATGTTCATTATAGATTAAAAAAGAAGATCAATTAAAAACGGAATCTTCAATATTTAGAAATGATTCAAATAATTTTAAATCTTATCCTATACGTATGATATAATGGTAATTTTTTCAATAAAATCGTTGCAGTTTTTTTTAAGGATATTTGTCTGTCTGTCTGAGCGCGCATCACGCGAAAACGACTAGATGGATTTTAATAAAACAAGGCATAGTTATAGTTTATGTGCCGGGTTAACATTTAGAGTTCTTTTTATCCAGATCCATTATAGAGTTCCCGCGGGAATCACTAAAGTTCACGCGAACGAAGTCGCTTGCACCGCCAGTTAGTGTAATATACAAGAATTATTATTTTTTCGGAATTTAATGTAACATGTAATTTCGTTTTAGTGTACATTACGATAAAAAACGTCACAAAGGACGAAAAAGCATGAAACATTTCAAGCTGCCTGCAAAAGATTCAACGGGCGATGAACCATTTAGTTTTAATAAAGAACATTATTTAGAAAGCAATGAAAAAGACATTGAACATGAGAAAGAAGCTACAATATATAAACTGTACTACGCTGAACTTATGAAACTTTTTATCATAGAATCAAATGGTCTCAAAGATTCTACAGTCAGTGAAGCAGAATTGGATGAAAATTTGATTTTAGCTGCTGACGCATATTACAAGTTGAAGAGTGACATATATGAGGTAATTGTAGCTAACATTCTTGTTATATTTTATAATATTTGAGTAATGATAGTAGAAAAGTGAAAAACATCAATTTGAGAATATATAGCCACTAGATATGTTATGCAACCACAAACATCGATTTGAGAATACTAGATATGTGCAAGCACTCTAAGGTGTACCCTAGAGTGCTTGTATAAGATAACGTATGCTTGTATAACGTACCCGCACGTTGGAGTCTAATAGTTTTCTATGTTCAGTAGCTCTCAAATTCTATAATTCATATGTGTTTTGAAAATGGAACATTCTTAGGTAAGTATAAGTTTCAAATTTAACTTTTTAATAAACCCCTCCTCATCTGCTTGACCCTCCTTAGAAGTTGCCAACCAGGTTTCTTTGATAAGAACGTATAATGTGTCATCTAATCTATTCCCATGTCGATGTTATAAAATCATGTAAATAATTTTGGATATTTCGAAATTCTTTACATGATTTATGAGAAAGGAATTTCAAATAAAAGTACATAGTTACATCGTCTATGATTTAGATTTATGCCAAAGTTATCAGAGTAACGCCATTAAAATTTTTATTGAAACCAAATTTAGTATATTTATTTGAAATCAAAGTTGTCTTTTAATCTTTAATTTGTTTCTGTATTCATTCTTGTATTTGTTATATTTGAATTACATTTGCTTAATCTTGGGCATAGAAAAGTTATCTCGGTAATATTTTGCTTGTGTGTTAGTTAACTCACCCATTAAGAGGTTGACACAAAAAGACACAACATGGATTCAATCCTCGGTTTAAGTCTATGTTGTATCATAATGAATAAAGAAACAAGTAGGTTAGGTATCTTAAGAAATCCCATTAATATTATAAACGCGAAAGTTTGTGAGGATGGATGTATGGATGTTTGTTACTCTTTCACGCAAAAACTACTCAATGGATTTTAATGAAACTTTACAATAATATAGCTCATATATCAGAATAACATATAGGCTATAATTTATAAAGATATTGTGTAAATTGGCCAAAATATAACGATAACTGTCAAGTAAGTCGGAAATACTCTGCCATCTGCGAGCTACTTTGGCGTGCGCTGCAAAAACCGTAAGAGTTACACGAATATAATGTATAGTGGAAAAGATTCTGAAATTTTGAAAAAAAAAAAACTTATAAACCGAAGCGAGGGCGGGTCGCTAGTATTCTATATATCACAATCACATGTGAAAATAACATCACAACGTGAAACTATCAATGAATCATGAACTAAATATATAAGTATCGTATATTGCATGCATATCGACTGCACGATTTTAATCTGACATCCTATTTTTCACTTTTCCAAAGCAAAGTTTAATATTGTCAATGAATTTTTTATGTCACATTACGTGATTACAAGCAGTTAACTATCATCATTATAGATAGTTACAAGCAATTACAAACTATTTAGACAGAAATTACGATAAAAATTATGATTTCAGGTTTCTGTTAAATATTAGGAAAAAGTTATCTAAACAATTATATAAAATTTGTAAATTAGTGTTGTAGATAATTTACCGAAAACTATCTTTCTAAGCAATTTCATAAACTTGATAACAATCTTTGGTAGATTACATGGAAATTGACCAGGACGTCCCGCTCGCTACACCGTCAACGCACACCTGTCTTCAGCCAATACTTTCACCAGGTATCGGCATGTGCCTGGGAGCTTTCCCCGACTCACGATGCCGCGGACCCTCCCAAAGTTATCTATGTCGCTCTATGTCGAGTTCCATTCCTTCCGCCGTTTTACAGGCGAGGGAGCCCTTGGGCTCGTTGCTACACACTTTGCTCTTGGCTGAGCGCCTACTGCGATCACCATAATTTATACATGTCCGGTTAATCTTGAAAGGCCACAAGAATTTAGCCATTCCGGGAACAAAAATACATGAAAATTGAATCTTCAGCCAATGATTTCACGATGGTGATTGAATTTAAACAGGTCCGAAAATGACGACAAAGAAACAGAATTTTATTCTAAAATTTTGTTCTTAAATAGTAATTATACTACTCACACTTATATATGATTAATGATAGTTCAACAGAACCATTTACTTATTCATGAGATACACAATTTTGATCTATGATTCACTAAACTCTAACCATAATTATTATAGAAGGCAATGACATTTCTTTGTTTAAATATCAAATACTCATTTCCAAGTTACATAGAAACTTTACCAGGGATATGTTACCTATTAGGATTCTACCTAATAGTAGTTTAATCATAAATTATATTTCTCTACATGATATGACCTCGACTGGACATGACTAAATGGTTTCCTAGAAAGTCTTTATAATTTTGGTATTCTTATAAAAATCCTTGTTACGGTTGTTATGGATTAGGTTTAAATTATAATACCAACAGCTGACATTTATGAATAATATGAATCATATCATCATTAAATTAATCTTTGTCCGATGAAGAACACCAGTAATTGGGATCATGTCCTAATTTCTAAATTATCATGATTGACCCTGTTTGTGAAAAAAAGCAATCGTTGAGACTCCATCAATACCTGCCGAACTAAAGTAATTTAAATCAATTTAATTTCAGTTAGAATCAGACAACAGTACAGAATCAGATGATGAGGATTACTTAAATATACCAGAATACAAAGTAGATGAAATTCAAAAACACACAGATGCAATTGTTGAAAGTAACAACGGTACAGCCATGCCAATATGGAAACGATACTTGAAAGGAGTCTTCAATATAAGTGAAGTAGACTTGGATTTTGAAAAAGACACGATTTTGGTGTCACAGCTAGATATGAAGTACATGGCTTTGATGGCATCTCTTGTGTCAAAGACACGTCCGGTCAATTTGGAACTTTATATTTGGGTTAAGGTCAGTACTTTTCACAAAACACTTCATAAAAACTACATTATTGATTTGCTTAAAACTTTTTCACTATATAGTCATCATCACCATACATCTAAAAGTCAGTTGGGTTTCTAATTTCCATTAATTCTATATGTATTTTTATGAAGCCGATGACAGTTTAATACACCTCTCAGTAAGTGGCTAACTCCGCACATGTCATTTGCGTAATTTTATGAATCACATATGAACAGAATGAGAGTATTTATGAATATTCTGCCGATCTTTGGTTACTAATCAGATAAGGATCGTATAATCTCAACATATAAAAAGGAATGTTCCGATTGGCTGACTGACTGATTCATCATCGTCGAGCCAAAACCGCTGAAGCTAAAAACATGAAATTGGTTTTTTGACGTACGTATCCACTAAAGAAGGATTAATAGAAATTTTACTGGGAAGAGAAGGGAAGAGGAAGAGAAGATTTTTTTATCCAACTATTTAAGTTAGAGACATGAAATTTGGTATGGTTTTTTGATCTTTGACTTAGAAGACGGCAGAAAATAGAGGGGATAATTTTTGATGCAGTCTGTATCTCCGTAAATTTTTAGTTAGAGACATGAAATTCTAAACATTTCGTACATTCTTGCATAAGTAGTCAGGTGTTCAAGACTATCTCGTCGTGTTAGGTAATTTCTCTATGGTCGTCCCACACGATCAGTTAAAACTATCAATTTTGACTGCACAGTTTAAACTGATAGTTAAAGCTGACCGTGTGGAATGTAATCTGTCAGTTTTTCGTACTAGGAATGTCAGTTTAAAACTATTCAGTCAAAACGGACAGTTTTAACTGATCGAGTTTGGTGGCCATTGATGGTAACGGTTACCTATGGTTACTCACTATCAGTTTGAACGGTCATGGTCAAGAGCGTCGCAGCCAAGGGGGGCAGTTGTCCCCCTCTAGAGATTCGAAAAAAAATGTAATTGTACCCACGATACATATTTCTCCCATCCTCTCTCATCTTGCACCCCCCCCCCCCCCCCCCTTGGCCCATTGGCTGGCGATAGCTGGCGACGCCCTTTGGTTACCTGTGGTCACTTACCATCAGTTTTCCCACAGGTCGTGGAAGTAATGTCAGTGCATACGACATCAGAACTCCGTACGTTATTCCACCGCTCATACGAAGGCCGGTCACGAGAAGTCGGAGTGCCGCCAAGAAGCCTACAATGTGCCAGCGCCGTTAATGACATGCTTGGCATGGCAGTGGCTAATGCCATTGCTGATCCACACTTCTTTAACGTCACTAAGCCAAAGGTAAGACTGCAGTAAAAATTCAATTTATAGAAAATGGTAGCAAAGCAAACCGCTTAATGGTGCGCGGATATTGTAACCCATCGATATTTGTGATGTGTCAAAGTCTGTCAATATTGACTAATGTTGGCACATTTTGAAGCCTTTAGTAATTTATGAAACAGAAATGTGAGAAAAGATTCCCTTCCCTTCCCTAGGTTGAAGAATAAGGAGTATTATTATAGTATATATATGATACAAAAAGTGTTCTGGGAAATTTTTATTATCTAATACGCTGTACTACCGGTGTATTAGTAAATAAAAAAAAACTTAATAGTGTGGTATAAAATAGCATTGGTTGTACACCTACAGGCAATTTAGAGTACTATTACAGTATTGTCCTATAACTGTATGGCTTACAATTAGCTACATAAGACAATACAATACATTGTACTGTTATTGTCTCACTGGTGAACAAAAGCCGCTCCCATTTCCTCCACCGTTCTCAGTTCAATGCTTTCGACGACCACAATCTTAATAGACTTTTATGTTCAAATCCCTTCATAACGGACCTCATATATTTTTATAATCTTTTTAACCTTGATAAAAAAGTCTGGAGTAAAACTTAGCTGGGATCCTTCATTGAAAACCCTTTTCTACCTCACAAATTACAATACTATAAACGTTTCTTAGATCCAACTAATGTTGCACGAAATGAAGAACGCATTAGCAGATCTAGTAGGAAAAGCCAAATGGATGGATGACGATACAAAACTAGCAACCTTTCAGAAGATTGTAAAAATGAAAACACTCATAGGATTTCCCGATTGGCTTTTTGAAGAAGGAAGCTTAGAAGAATATTATGAAGGGATCGAAATAGATGTGACGAAACATTTGGAGAACATGATAAATATAGTGCAAGTGAAAATGAAGAAGGCTCTGAGGAAATTTCGTGAAGGGAACAATTTCACTTGGGCCACGGATCCCACCGAAGTGAACGCTTATCATACATTTCAAGAGAATACAATAAGTAAGTAGAAATTTTTGAAAATGGTTTTTATGTTTTTATTTTTATCGCCAAATAGACTTTCTTATATAAATCTATTATAGTATTGTGACTTATTTTTTATAAAAACAATTTAACGGACGAACAGACAGACTTCTTGATGATTAAAAATGGTACAGCTCTTGGACGACTCCAAGAGCTGTAATGTCAAATTTGACATGGCACAAAAATCCCTTGCACTGTGCGTGATTTTTCATTATGTGCATAATACCTCCTACTCGTATTAAAACACCAAAAAAACATTACATAATATACATTTGTTGGAACCCCGGATAGTTCCAACTCGGAACTCCAGCTAGTTGAAAACGGGTGCCATATGACAGTTGATCCTGACTCTTTCTCGTAAATATTGTATCAGTGCGTGATGTTAATTGGGATTAGCAAAAAAATTCGACATCAACAGTGATACATGTTAACGTGAATCAACAATGACGAACTTTTGGCACGACGGCAGATATACTGCCAACTTTTACATATTTACGAGTTAAGTTTTGAAAAAAGATTGGAAAGGTATTTCCCATTGTACCTACTCTCTATTTGGAAATTCCTGTAAAATGGAATAAATATTTTTTCTCATCCGACAATAGTCGAATAATAAATAATAATAATATTGTTTATTCTCATCCCCATTTTATAGGATAGATAGGATGAGAATGGAGCCGTATTAGATTTCCCTTATACCTACAGATATAAGGGAAACCTAATACGGCTATAATATATAACTGTTTATCCGATTGGATAGGTTAGAATACAAGTAAAGGTCTATGATCTTATGATAGCAATTTCACTAAACAGCTAGACTTATTAAATTGGCAAATTTAAAAGGTGTTTTAGAAACGGAACTTTGTTTCTTTTCCCTGGTTTAATGTTTATTATTTAACAGAATTCTATTTTTTGGACGCAGCTGTGCCTTTAGTGATGTTACAGTATCCGTTCTTTGATTTGGGTCTCGAGTGAGTAGCCTTGTTTCAACTACAGTAACTATCTCTACACTATTCTTACTCGATTAAGTTTTACTATCGACACAAGATGCGATTAGTTTAATATATTATATATTTTTAACATTTAAAATATTGCCATTACTATAATGTGGCTTTAACGTTTCAGTCAGCATTAGTCGTGAGGGCATTTTGCTGGCTGATTTTTTTAGACCTCACTCCAGGAGTAATAAATATCATCATTGGTTGTACGTTACCATTTACAAATATTGTAATCATTTTTATACTAACTATTATCATCGCAACTATTATCATCACTTTTACGCCACCTTTCACGAATATCATCACCGTTTTTACGCTATCATTCAAATATATCATCATCATTTCTACGCTACATACTGTTATGTACATACTACATACAAATCCACTGTGAATATTCCGTGTGTAATTAATGTCGCATAAAATCCATTGTGTAGATAGTTATCGAGTTTACAACAGACATAATTAATATAAACGTGTTTCGAATACTTTATTATATACTAGGTATATAGCGATTGACTTTTACAAAAGTTTTAAATTTCTTATGCCTTGAAAGTCATAATAACTTATCTCAATATGTCAACAGTTCGCTAAACTACGGATCTTTGGGCACAGTTATTGGACATGAGATAACGCATGGCTTCGATAATTTTGGTACGTTTTCATTTTTTTTTTTTATGTACGAAGGCGGCAGACGAGCACCTGATGGTACCTACAGTCCACCTGATGGTAAGTGGATACTGTCGCCCATAGACATCCGCGATACATGCCAACATTAGTCCATAATGACAAATGTTGGCATGCCCCCAGATGCGCTGCCTACCTTTGGAGATATAGGAATGGATTTGGAGAAAGGGTTAGAAAAATGGGAAGGGATAGGATGGGAATGGGCTCTGGCACATCTCACTCACTACCGAAACACGTACGTACATTGGGGAAATACGATAAAGTGGGAAATGCGGTACATTTCAAGGTAGTCTTCTGTGAGAGAGGGGTAACGTGGCCAGTCGAGCGCGCCCAGCGGCTGTTGGATTGCAGCGTGCACTCTCCCCCTCAAATAGTACATAGTAACCATAGTTACATGGTAAATCAGAGTCAGGAATGAGGAATAGACGAATCGTCGGATTGCTAAAATAATCACAGATGCATTCACAACAGTTCCGCCACTTCTTTTTGATAAATAGGGGAAAAAGTACTTAAAATTAATGCTTGGTCCATTACAAGTTGACGAGTTCACTCAGTTTTTGTTTGAGGGTATAACTAGATAAGACTAGAACTAGGACTCTCTGTCTCCCCCGAAGGATTGTAACCTATAAGTCTGGGCATACACAGGTATGCTGACTGAAGTCATGAAGAAATTGTAAGTAATATGAAATGTGAATAATTATAGAAATAATTGTACAAATATGTTTTTTTAAAACTTGTTTTTGGCTTGTATTTGAATGGGCAGCAAAAAATACTAAATGGGCAGCAAATCATGATCAACCTAACAAATTATTTTTGAATTACTGAAACAAATAATTTTAAATTACTAAGAATGTAAAGACAGTGTTGACGGACTTCTATGTGTAAAATGACACCAGAGAACATAAGCTTAAGCCACCTATAAAGCTTATTTTTCTTTTTTTTGGAATGACTAAATACTTGTGGCCCTAATGGCCTTTCAAGAGTCAGGTATCGACACTTTTCTCTGGGTTGACATCTATCCTCCACCTCACAAATCATTCGCTTAGATGATTACGCGTTGGAGTCCTAGAAAGACACTGATCAATCACTTTCAGTGAGCATCAATCACTCTGTACTGTCACTTTCAGTATTTTTGCTGCTCATTTAATTATTTCCCTTTGTTTTTATTGTGATTCTAAAGGTCGTCGCTTTGACAAGAACGGCAACCTATTGCCGTGGTGGTCAAATGAAACCATTGAATCTTTCATGAATGTGACGCAATGCTTCGTAGACCAATACTCCTCATTCTATGTGCCGGAGATTGGTGAATATGTGAGTGTTGACTTCATTTACTGATTAATTAGAAAGAAAAAAATCATTTTTGGTTTTATAATGTAATTTTGCATTTTGGACAGATTGATTTTTGGGCTAAATTCAAATTCAGGGCTAAATTCAAATGAAGAAATGCACCCTGCAGTTTGTTCTTTATTGAAATTCAATCATTCGTTGGTGCATATCTGCCATTAATAACGTAACGGCTCCTTTATGTGAATTGGCCAAGACACAAGAAGTAAAATTTCAAACATGTCTTGGCGACTTGGCGTCATAATTATTATCGGCCGAAGGGACGTGAGAATTGGCAACATTTTAAGACAAATGTTTCGGTTAGGATCTCATATATACCTACATACATTATACACATATAAACTGTAACTTTTTAGACTTTCACGTTTTGCACACATTTTGTATCATGCTTTGTACACATTTGAATCAAATCTATACCACTCAAACCTGATTCACCATAGAAAACATATGAACTAATTATTGTTTTAGCTCTAAAGTCTTATGAGATTCTGGTCATCCTTGGTAATGATTTTTTTCCGAAATTCGCAAATCATTATTTGAAGATTACTTTGAAATCTGTCTAAAATCGATACTTCACATCATCGGAATGTGAACATGTAGAACATTTCCAGTTGGACGGTAAAAAGACTCTAGGTGAGAACATCGCGGACAATGGCGGCGTGCGGGAGGCGCTCGGAGCATTGAAGCACCACCTACACAAATATGGACCTGAAGATAAACTGCCGGGATTCGAACACATGACCTCTGAACAACTGTTCTTCCTCTCTTATGGAAACGTAAGAAAAAATGTTACGGTTTTTATAACATTTAAGTTAATTTACCAGTAAAAAATGGAGTTACCGAAACATTAAAAAGGAACGTGCATAAGTTTAGTCCTGCAGGCCAATTGGCGGACTCCAAGTATTGTTTGTCATTCCTCTCTTATGGGGATGTAAGTAAAAATGTGACTTTATATAACATTTATGTAAATGTAGTATGTAATTCAATGGATGTACCTAATTCCGAAGCCGAAATGCCGGGCTTCAAGCATACTATTTCTGAACAACTTTCTTTCGTCTTTTATGGGAATGTAAGTATAAATATCGCTTTTTATAACATTTTTATGAATATTGGGAACAACGGCTGTATTTCCGAAATGTAGGCGTAAAACATCATATCATTATGTGTAAAGACAAATTGCCAGACATCGAGCACATAACTTTTGTACAACTGTTCTTCTTCTCATTTGGAAATGTAAGTAAAAATGTGAATCTTTATAATGTTTTATAATATCTAACTTTCGGCGGTAACCTTTGGGCATCGTCTCAAACTAACGGGTCTCTTCATAAGCGCTCCGGGCTTCGCCCTCAGCGGAGCTCGGCCTGTAACCTCGCAACGTGGAGCTTGGTCTCTGGCTTCGCATAAATTACAAGGTGGAGGTGATATATTCGAGCACAATAACAGCAAGAGCATCAGTGCAAGCTGTTTGTCAGTTATATAGTATAATAATAACGTATATATTGTATAATTGAGGATGTCGCGTCATAAGTCATTAATATCCTCCTACTGCAGCTGTGGTGTGGTGTAACAACAAAAGACTCGTTACAAGCAGACCTCGAAGACGAGCACTCCCCGCAAGAGTTCAGAGCTCGCGGAGTGTTGCAGAACAACGAAGAATTCGCCAAAGCCTTTAAATGTCCAGAAGGCTCGCCTATGAACCCCGGCAAAAGATGCATTATCTTCTAAAAGAATGTCTTACTGTTATGACGTACTATTTTAGTTGGGCTTTTGTCCGGAAAATCTTATTTATTGCAAAATCAGCCATATTTTTCTAAATGCTGAACCAATTTGAAACACTCGAAATGTCTTAGAGATTAAATTCAAAAAAATGTTTTCAATTATATTGTATGTTAGCAATGAACATTAAGTCTTCTTTTTGTAACCATAATAGAGATTCCTCTGTTATTGTATGTTGCACATTCGTGCAGGGTCCGTTCAAAGTAATCCTGGTGTTTGGATCTCAAGATAATTGTATGGTAATTTGTGTCAATAAACATATATATAGTAAATTACTTGAATTTAAACAAGCAGCAAATAAATACTAAACTAAATGTAAGTACTAATAACAGCTCTTGTAGTCGCGTTCTGCAAATAAAGAATTTGAATTTGAATTTAAGCACCAAAACCATTGAATAACTGAAGTAAATAATTTTAAATTACTAACACTGTCATCACCAAGTCACCGGAGTCGGGACTCTTGTTTCTTTACAGTCACCAGAGAACATAAACCTAAACCAACTTTAAATGTGGTGCCATCGATCCGCGGCTCATTCGGTGTTTTTTTGCTGTTCATTTATTTCTCATAGTAAAAATGACACCAGCGGTTTGAGCCCCGAACAAAAGACATCTAGAGATTTGGAAAGGAAAATTTTAATTTGTGTATCTTGAATTGTGCCTTGTCTTCATAATAATCAATTTTATCATAGATATCGGTTCTTAAAAGAATGTGTAAAAATTTAGAGCTTACTTCGAAAAACTTAGTTCTTAGAAAATCAACAATCATTTCACATTATCATGTCGTAACCGATCATAGTTGTTCTAATTTTCAAAATCGTGCTAATATGAACCCAATCCGTATAACAAGCCTTATACTTTTTGTAAATAAGTTAAACCACTTCTTTGAAGCAAGCTGTAAATACAATTTTGTCTAAATTTTACGCAGACTGTAACATTACTGTCATTATGTTGGTTTCGTGAGTAATACCTGTCTTGTTAATACCGATTACCATACATTAAAAAGCATACTTCTTTTTACCTTTATATTATATTATATGTGTAAATTAGATTAATAATCATCAAATGTTTTTTTATAGAAAGTAAGTACTGTATAGAAAAAAATAAATAGATATTTCCTACTGAAAATTGATATGATCCACATTACTGTATGATTCAATGCAGTAGATCGTATAAGACATCTTCATTATATACCACTATATTGTAGACATTGTAATATCGGATGTATCCAGGGCGGCCACGCCTCCGGGTTTGGCCCGGTTTTTATATTATCTTGTCTAATTATAATATATTAATGTGGGTCTCGTACTTGACGCAAAAATAATATAAATAAACGAATGACTTAAAGTACAATTTTAATTTACTGCTAAGTCTCCTGTTTTGTTTTTTGTCCCATTTTTTTAATCTCACGGTTTAGTGTATTCGGAAGTTGGCAGCCCTGGATCTATTAGGTTTATTATTCATGGAACGGTATCCTCTGTTGTGAATATTTTATTTTTCTACGTAAATAGTTATTTCGTACTCATAATGTGTGATGATAATTTCGTAGTCATTCTTAGTAAAATTTTAATGTATTTTTAAGAACTTTCTAAATGGCAATAATGTTTTGTATATTTAATAAATAAGTGGGGATTTAAAGAAAGTTTTACACGTGGACTGTGTCAATCAATTTTATTTCAAAACAATACACAATATATTAGTAATAAACCTGAAAGTAGTACATTAATGATAGAACGAATGTCCGATACTCGAGATTGATTGGGGTAGTGAGATGGAGTGAGAATAACCGGCTGAGATGCCAGAGGATATTGGATAGCCGCCAGAGGATATTGGATAGCCGCCAGAAGATATTTGATAGCCGCCAGAGGTTATTGGATAGCCGCCAGACACTGATACAGATGAGACAGCTGGCACGGCGTGTACAGCGGGCACTGCTACCGGCCGGTCCACAAATACCTGATGTGGAACGGCCACGGGCCGGTCCACGACCACCGGGTGCGGAACGGGCACCGGCCTGTCCACATGCACCGGCACTGGGACATTAACCGGCCGGTCGACATAAACGGGTTGCGGTACCGCGACCTGTTTCTCCACGTACACCGGCCGGTCGACCGGCACCTGCTTCTCAACAGTCACCGGATACGGCACGGACACTTTTACAGGCACTTGAACTGGATATGGCACTTTCCTTTCATAATACACGGGTACCTGCCTTGTCACCTCTACTGGCACTTTCTGCACTACCGGCACCGGTACCGGCCTATCAACAGGTACGGGCACAGGTACATTTACCGGTACCGGCACTTGACGGTCGACGGGTACCGGTACGGGTACCTGAACGGGTACTTGGACGTTTCTCGTTATCGTTCTTGTTATAAAACGGGGTACTTCTTGACGTAGGACCACGGGGTTGGGTTCTATTGCAACTGAGGTTTGCACGGCGGCGGGCGCTGCGGCTGCTACTGCAACCGGAGCAGCTGCAACAGCGGAGATTGCAGGACCTGCGGAGAATGCAGGACCTGCGGAGAATGCAGGACCTGCGGAGAATGCAGGACCAGCGGAAAAAACAGGACCAGCGGAAATTGCAGGACCTGCGGAGAAAACAGGACCAGCGGAAATTGCGGGACCTGCGGAGAATACAGAACCTGCGGAAATTGCAGGACCTGCGGAGATTGCAGGAATTGCAGAAACTCCAGATATCGCATGTCCTGCACTAATCGCAGGTGCCAAGACCGGCGCCGAAAAACCTATCGGTGCGTGTATTGAAGAGCCAGCAAAGCTGTGTCCGAACCCGTGGCCGTAGATTCCTCTCTTCACACCTTTGGCGGAGGGCTGGTCCTTTATCCCATTTTCGAGGAGCTTCGATAGTTTTGGGTTCTCCTGTATGCTCTTTGATATTGATAGACTGCTACTGATGAGAAGCACCTGAAACAAAAGCATGTATGTGAATATATAGCAACATAGCTTAGCAGTAGTTACTTCGATTCACATATGGGAGGTTTTATTTATAGTAAGATGGCGGCAGACGAGCATACAATCCAAAGTTACTGGTAAGTGGATACTGTCCCCCATAGACATTGGCCATACACGCCAACTTCAGTCCAGAATGACAAACGTTGGCATACTTCCGGATGCGCTGCCTACGGTTGGAAATGTAGGAATGGGTTTGCAGAAAGGGTTGGGGAAATGGGGTGGTATGGGATGAGATGTGGTGGGAATGGGCTCTGGCATATCACAATCACTACCCAAATACGTGCCTATATTGGGGAATCGGATGAAGCGAGAAATGCAGTATATTTCAAGGTAGTCTTCTGCGAGAGAGGGGTATCGAGGCCTGTCGAGTGCGCCCAGCGGCTGTTGGATTGCAATGTGCACTCCGCCCCCAATCCACGAACCCCTGATCCATAGGTACCACATGAGCTTGAATCATCAAATTTATTCTATTAATAAAATTCCTTCATCATAAACAATTAGATTTTAATTTTTAAATAACAATAATGTGCATGACGGATGTAAGGCTTTGAAACGGCACGCTGGCCACGCGGGTTGGCGAGTACACTCTTTTAGATGTGGTGTAGTACCTCGGGGCTGGTGGTAGCCGCTTTGTTAACCCTTAGTCACCACGACACCCGCACCCGCGGGGGGAGATGGGGTGGGGTGGTTTATTCTATAACCGGCCGACACCACACGGATACTTAAAGATTAGAATTAAGTTAGCTAGTACTGAATGTAAAGATATATCTTTACATTTAATTCATACTACCGTTCTACCTTTACTTTTTTCGTGATGCTCAAACAAACAGACAAAATTCTTAAAACCTCTGTTAGGGCTTACACCAGTTTTTTTTTTTAATTGTACAGAATTCGGGTGTTACTCATGCGTAGTTCGTGGGTATTTGTCCGGATCCAAACTCCTCAGATACGATGACATTTTGATAGTAACATTAGCGGTATTGATTGACTCCAGGAGGCGGTATTTGGGGCATTCTAGTATGCGATATTTTTTTGGCAAAGAAATAAAAGTGCGATATTACATTACTTTTTGCTTTTTATTCGTTCATGTTAAGGAATATTTTGAATTAAAGGCAACGAAAATGAACAATATGTGTACACAGAAATATCTCAATATACACATGAATTATGTTTTCTTGAAAAACAAAGAAATTACACAATAAACCGCGATTCACTGCAAGAGAATGGTATCTCAGAGACAATAATAATATTACTTCTTCCAATTAACCAATAGGAACTTCTGAAACATCTGAACTTGATCGCTTCTGACATATAGGTCAGATATATATTTTTCATCAAACAATTTGTTTTTCCTTAAATCTAGAATATATTCTCATAGTTCCAAGAATAAGATATTGAAACATGATGTCATATACTCGTACAATAGGATTTTTGATAGCCTATCATTGCAACTGGGAGTATCTAAACTGGCATTACCTGAATATTATAAGATTAGAACATTATGAAGATTTATAAAAATAATTACGCTCCATAACGGTTTTATCGTCTTCAGTAGTTTAAAACATTGCAATAGTTTAGTTTGGTGTAGCTTATAAAAAGAACCCTAAATTTTTATTTTTAAATTTACTCAAAATACCGACAACCGTTTTACTGTTTTATTATATGTAGGTATAGATTCCTATTTATATTTATTCCTGTTAAGTGTTATTCCTTACGTCCGGAGTTACTCACACCTAGTAGTCAACGCTTATAGACGACGACTTGAAAAATTACACCGTCTAAACAACTTACGACTTTTGTATGCAAAGGAGCAAGCACGTTAATAAATCTAAGCAAAGAAGCTATAAAATTTCTACTGAATTTTATATCTATAGTTATCTAAAAGATAACTAATCTTCAAATTTGTGGCAAGCAAAATTGTGGACTATCGCGGTTACGGCAATGCTGTGGAATACGTCAATGTCCAGTCGACTTGTTGGAGGTCAAGGTGAAGACCAGTTCACGCAACGTTTTAATATATAATACCTAAGTACAAGCTGAAACTAGTTCGTTAGAAATTATATAAGTAAATCTAGACTGGCGTATACTTTGAAGAAAAACAAGAGCCGAGTTGAATATGAAGAGACCGATAACAGCGCCAGTCGGAAAGGAGATTTCCCCATTTAGAAAAAAAAGTGTTCATACAATAGTTGTAGAATGAACGAAAAAAATAAAAAAGGGCCAGTTACGATATCGTATATATACCTACTTATCGTACATAATGAATTGATGAATTAATTACCTACCTACTTAAAGAATTTACAATAAAAATACAGTTTATTTTCTCATCTAAATACCTGAAGCGCACAAATAAAAAAAACGAGTTATTTAGATATGGAACGTTGATTCTAATTTCACTAAATATATTCAGTGACTTGGTCAGACCGAAAAAGATAATTAACAAATCTAACAAGTCTGCTTGGTGCAGTTGCAAATCTAGCAAGCGGCCGGTGCTTTGGTACAGCTAAAAACATCAAGGCAAAACTATTTCATTCAGCCCCGATTTCTAGCTCAGTTAGATGTCCACGGGTTTCTATAGTTCCCATATTCTAAAGTACCTACCTAAAGATATATCATTAAATTGTCCACCTGTCGTAGTCCATATCACAGAAATTTACGTTCCTTTTCGCAACGCAATTCGAACCGAAAATTCTAGAAACCATACGAATGCGCCATTAGAGTCCCTACATACTACTCCAAAGGAATGCCACTAAACGCACAAGTACCTAGTTAAAGCAATTTCGTGACAATTTCAACATTTCCTACCACATATAATTAGATTCGAACTAGAATCTAAAAAGGTAAGCATATTTCGTCCCACTCGTCTTATTTATATTTATGTTGGTAGATATTTATCACGTGTGACAGTTTAGATGGATTTTGAAATGTTGATAATTGATTTGGATTAGGTTGGGTAAGCTTCTGGAAAGATTTACTAAGAAACACTTGTCTTTTTA
Organism: Sesia bembeciformis; assembly: GCA_943735995.1. Lineage (NCBI taxonomy): Eukaryota > Metazoa > Arthropoda > Insecta > Lepidoptera > Sesiidae > Sesia > Sesia bembeciformis. The sequence continues at coordinate 13,636,263 of OX031039.1, read as the reverse complement.
TTGGGTAATAGGAAATGGTAGATATTAATTTATTGCCTACAAAGTACTCTCTCTGAATTAAAACAAAATCTACCGGATCAAATTATAAAGTAAGTTGATCTATGTTACGTATTTAGATTCCGTTCCAGCAAATATCGAAGCAAAACTAAAGATAAGTTTTTCTTATTGATTTAAAGATTTTATTGTAATTACGAGACGTTGAATTGAAGTGGAATGAATATTGATGTCTACGCACTTACAGTTCATTTAGTTAGGCAAATCCAACTTCAGTAAGGCCGGCAAACGCATTTAGCTAGGCTGGACTGAATTAAAGAAAACGCGTCACCTTTTCTCGTCGTCTATATCGTAATACTTGAAGTTAATGAAGAAAAGTCTTCAAATATGTATCTTGTACGTTATGTTAACGTGGTCCGAAATGTAGTCTCGACTTTAGGCCTGCTTCATTGATTCAAATTCGTACAGCGAAAGTGGAAAATCTGACATGAGGAAATTAAATGTAGAACCGACAACAACTCAAAGAATCAGTGAAGTGATCATATCTGTCATACGACAGAGAGTTGCCCGAGTCTTAGAATAAAGACCATGTACGGGAAAGCATTGCGTGGCACGCCCTCTGGACGGGAATACTGACGACATGAGGAAAATCGTCTGTAATGGGAGGCTGATCTCACCAGAATCGTGTGTGATGGCAGACCGTGGGAAAGGATTATATTCAATAGTGAAGAGATTAAATTTACGGAAAATTCACACTCAGAGCCAATGCTCGGTTCAACGAGTAACGAAACTACATATAACAGATAGTGCACTTGAAAAGACACACGCACGCGTAATACACGACTTTGTAACGTGTTAATACATCTCTTACTCGGGTAATTTATGACCATAAATCATTCATTACTTATTACATATTCTAATTGATATGTTACGTAAATACATAATCAAGCGTCTATGATGTACAATGCAGTGTTACATTATAGTGTATCTAACGCATAAAGAAGCGTAATAGCGCGAAACGGAAGTAAAGTTTATAGATTTTTACACGGCACTTATAAAATTATTCTTAACCTATTTACTTACTTTGTAAATTTAATATTTTTTAAAGAATGATGGTGACAGACAAACATAGATTTCTCCCGGTGGTAAACAGAGTACTGCCGCCCATGGACATCAGCGATACATGGCAATTTTAATAAAATAGTTACGAACATCGGCACGCCTGCAAATGCGCATGCAAATGCAAATGCCTACAAAGAGTACGTAAGGATTATTTGAAAAAATGGAGAATATAGACGGGATGGGATGAAAGATTTACCTAATTCCATTGTACTTCTCTTTATTCGATGGAATAGAATGGAAATAGATGAGTTGGGAGCGAAGTAACGTTGAGATTGAAGTGCATTGAATGCATTTGGAGAACAAAAAATGCAAAAAGGGGCATGTGCATTTGGATGGCATTCGGGAAAAATGGGAAATGTGTTTCTAAAGTGTGAAATGCAACGAGTGCAACTAAGTGCACGGTTGAAGGCGTTATTTGAGGGCAGCGCGGGATCACGGGTCGGCGAAAAGCGCACAGGGTTGATAGGACTTTTTGGCAGGAACTCGAGGAGTGAAATTAAGTATTTGTTTGATTATTATAAAAACTGTGTATAGTGCGTTTTGTGGTTTAATAGTGATCGTTTATTAAACTTCAAAGTGATATTTTATGCGTAATGTTTTGTGGTAGTGAAATAAAAACATAGGATTGCGTTTTTCGTATCCTTCCAAGAAGTCCTCTTCTGTCCTAGGTAAAATCACTATCACTTTACTGAGCGACTCCGACTTCGACGGGACTGAATATTGACAGAATACGTTTTAGACTCTAAAATTGTTTATTGCGAAAGAAAACTTGACACTGGCAGATTGTGCTAATTGCACCATTGCCATATATAACACTAAAAAATAAGTGCTGATATCTGGTAAAAGTATTGACTAAGGGCCAGTGTATGTTGGTGATATTAATGGACACAAATGGAAATTATTAATTTTGTGTCGTTTGATTATCTTTTTAATAACGTTTTCGAGAAAATCGTTTTTTTAAAGTCAGTGAGATGATACTAATCAAGACAATATTGGATTAGACTATTAACGAAGGATCTTCTTAGCTATATTTCCCTGTAGGCATACGTAGATACGCCCAACTTCAAGTTGCAGGCCAGTCTTTTAAATCGTTAGTGTGCGAGGCCACCACCATGCTGACTCAGCACAAAATGAATAAATGAATGGATAATTTATTGGTTTAATAACAATTCACTGCACTTTTACATTAGAAAACAATATGAATTATTAAAGTCTGTTGCTACTATGCCAAATGGCTGTAACTCAACATATGTTACAACAAAAGTCGCAGCGCAGTTTCGCCTTGCGGTGCCTAAACACAGATGCCACATGCGTAACGTTTAGTTAAATAAACTCTAAAATTAAACTAACAAACTCTAATAAATGTACACATATAGATATATATACCTACATATAATATAATCGTAACAGTCTTGTAGCATATTAAATGTTTTTTTTTTAAATCATTACATTGTACCTACGAATGTTACAGAGCCTAAAACATTTAAATTTAATTTTTTTTTAAATTTGTGTCTGTCTGACCGCGCATCATGTAAAAACCACTTTGGGAATTTTAATGAAATTAAATAGACACAGTTGTAGCATATGTAACGAGATGTTTTCATCTAGATACATTACAGAGTTCCCACGGGAACTACGCTAACCACACATACATCACTAATTATTATAAACTCTAAAATAACCTAGTTAAAATCAACATTCTTACCGTCAATATAATAGGGATCACTGCCATCTTAATATCAATTTGAGATCACAGCTAAATCACATTACTTCTGATAGTCGATCTTGATCGATTCAACAACCGTTCGGATTGGTGCTTGCAGTCTGCTGCAGCTGCGGCCGAATCGTGCGCTTATATATAGGTACATAATGTACTCGCCGAGCTGTGTAAAGGGTGCGATATATAATGATCGCTAGCGTTAACGGGGACGTTACACTCGCAGGTAGCGGTTAAACATTTTAAGTTACGTGAAATTTAAAATATACATATTATAAATTTCTATAGGTTATATATAAACTTATAAATGTTGTTGGATTTATTTATTAAGTAGCTTCTGACCGCGGCTTCGTGGGCGAAGCAGCTGTAAAAGAATTTTCACACCTGCAAAAGCACCGACATGATAGATTTAGCGGATGAAAATCCATCCAGTAGTGTTTGAGTAATTAAGTAATTTTTTTTATTTTCCTCTATTACTCAACTCCCCTGTGTCATATGAAGATGGCATATACCATATATCAGTTTTCTTCTGGATACTTAGCTATACATTAGTGAATTTTATAGCAGAGGCATCAATCAACTTCCATTAAAATGGCAAAAGTGCATTGATAATAATAGACAATACTTCGATTAATTTAATACATAATTTTCATACAAAAAAATATATTTGAATTTTTCCATATGAAACGACAATTTCATAGGTAAGGGCCTAATACTTGGGCATGCGTAAAATTCATTAATCTGGACTGGGGTTTCGCGATTATAATGGTACACCTGTGCTCAAGTACTGAAGTGAGACAAAGAGATTCGGATGCTTAATAACTTCTAAGAACTATTCATAAACACGCACCTGGTCAATACTTCGCAATTATGCACACCAGAAAGCAAAGTGCGATACTCCCCCCGGCTACATGGACCGAAGAAAAATTGCATGAAGAGCCGGAGATTGTATTGTTAAAGCATTGGCCAAATAAATAAAAATCGATGTACAAACGTACAAATGTACGTATTTTTTGTTTAGTAACAAAACAAAAGTAACATAACGAAAGCTCTACAACTTAGTTTCTTTATTTTTAAAACGTACGGAAAATAGAAAAATCTTCCATTTCCGATTTAAAAAATCCATAGCGCCACAAAAGTACCCACAAACAATATTTTTAGATCTGAATATTGAATTCTACGATTATTTTACTATACTGCTTTAATTGCCTCACTTCACATGGATCCACAATCAGGCTACCTGGATCCATGGATAATTCTTTTTCCTGTTCAATCCGCGGGTTGTCAGTAATGACAACCGGACTACCTTGAAGACACAGAAGACTACCTTGAAATGTATTTCCCACTTTATCGTATTTCCCCAATGTACGTACGTGTTTCGGTAGTGAGTGAGATGTGCCAGAGCCCATTCCCATCCCATCCTATCCCTCCCCATTTTCCCAACCCTTTCTCCAAATCCATTCCTATATCTCCAAAGGTAGGCAGCGCATCCGGGGGCGTGCCAACATTGGTCATTTTGGACTAATGTTGGCATGTATCCCGGATGTCTATGGGCGACAGTATCAATTTACCATACCAGGTGGACTGTATGCTCGTCTGCCGCTTTCGTACAAAAAAAAAAATGTTTTTTTTATAACATGTGTAGTTATTGTAGGTATTTAGCTCTAATGATTACTTTCGCCGCATTGATAAATATGTAGATAGAAGTGGCCTAGAAATATATAATTATACTTGGATTCCGAAATTGGTGTATCGAAGCGGCTTAAAAAAGTCATTATATTTGAATTCCTAAATGGGTGGATCGTAGAGTAGGAAAAGTTATCCATGGATCCGCCAGTGGAGCCTGATTGTGGGATCCATGTGAACGGGGGGTTTAATTTGTTATTTTAATGTCACTTTTAAAAAAATACTTAAATAATGTCTATGGTCGTAATCACTTGAAACGCCCCAAGTTGTAATTAGTTTCTTGGCACGCATGTAGTCACTATGCCGGTGAATGGTGACAAGTTAATTAATTCGAGCCCAAGTGCTCGGATTCCTAGTTAACTGCTGTTTTACCATTCTCGTAGTTGGGCGGGTCGCTATCGTTTTTTCACAAGCACTCTATTGTTTCAACCAAAGTGGATGTATTTTCCCAACCCTTTCTCAAAATCCATTCCTAAATCTCCAAAGTTACGCAACACATTCAGGGGCGTGCCAACGTTTATCATTCTGGACTGAAGTTGGCATATCGCGGATGTCGCAGCACATCAGTATCTACTTACCATTAAGACGTGGACTCTCTATTCATCTGCCACTTTATTTCTATAAAAAAAAGCGAATAAGTGTCTGTAATTATACTCTACTCAAGTTAAGAAAAAGATGATGGATGTCATCACTGTCAGTCACGTGACTTCACTTGTTTAGCAATTACGAAGGAGCGTTCCTCGATTGACCAATTAACGCTGTGTTAACACATTGGTCGGATGACGTAACATCTTTCTTAATGTGAATAGAGTATAGAAATATATTGCCGTCGTTAGAAAACGTTTTTTTTTTGGAAAATTTTGAGCACCAATATACTGCAAAACAGGTGTGGGCGCGTCTATTTTAAACGTGCCTACTGAAAAGTCGTTCTCGTTCATACAACGGGCTTCAAATAATTCACAACTCCAGCCGAGGGTGTCGCTACTATCGCTTGCTGCCATTTACTAGTAAAAGCTGTAAGTATTTACTTGTATAGATACTCTGGTGTTTAAAATTACCTGTCTTCAAACGCGCCATTACAATTTAAAAGTGTTTTATGCATTGCAATCAAAAATATGTTCTGTTGATAGCGTCGTTTTTAATCTTAACAGTACACTGTTAAGATACCTTATAAGGTAGCCTCCTTGTATAATAGTAAAGACGCACAAGTTTCCCGTATGAAATGTATTATACGGGAATAAATTTTATATCTACTTGAGAAAAATCTAACACGGACTGACTGACAGACAACGCACAGCCTAAACCAGTGGGTCTAGAAGCATGAAATTTTGCACAGCAGTTCCTTATATAACGTAGGTTAGCAGTTAGAAAGGAATTTTGAAAATTCATCCTCTAAGGGTATAAAATAAGGATGTAAAAGTTCCTGAGATGTTGTCGATGAGATTTCTCATCAGGCTCACGGCTAGTAAATTACAAAATTGCATAAATTCATTTCTCGTATTCATACAATAATGACGAAAGATAAAAGAAATAAAATACAAGTAAAGCGCGAGATATTGAAAATAAGATACCTTCCTTATAACAAAGATACAATTTATTTCACTTAGGGACAAAAATAAATAACTTAATTAGATACTAACAGTATGTAGAATGTTTCTACGTGATTATTAAATAAGCAACTAAATTAGGAATCTATGGCGACACACTCAAGATTATCTTAGACATCATACATGCAATAAATAAATTATCTCATAAGTCATTCCCACGTCAAAAATCGTCAAAAAGAGATCCAATGGCTGTTAAAATTATTCATAATATCTTTTAAATTAGATATATGTACTTATATATCTACATGAGTATGTAGACATTACCGAATATCGTAGTTGCCTACTCAACGAGTAAATACATATAGGCGTTATCAATATATGAAAAATTTGAAAGAAGCAAATATCAAATTTATCTAGCGGCTTGAGTTGGTTAAGTTTTAATTAAAAGTCTGGTAATTTTATTTGCTAGTTTCAATCATAGTTCGTACTAACGATAAAGGTGAATGACAGTAATGTCGAAAAAAGAAAATTTATTAATTAATTATATGAAATTTTCTTTAATTTACAAATCCAGCAGTGCACGGCGCTAGGTGTCGATTGCTGCCAATTTCGAGTAAGAGCTGCAAGTATTTACTCGTAAAGTATAGATACTCTGGTATTTAAAATTAATTCTCCCGATTGAAATGGAGAATTATTCTTTAAATATCATCAATCAAATCAATGAAATACCTTCTAAATATAAATAAATGTAGTACTTATGACTGTAAATAATCCCCAATAAATAAATCATTTATTCAGTCTCGTTTTCACTCGGTACGTCCGTAGTACCCTCAACCGAAGCGGCAGCCTCTGTTACTTCTGCAACTTCTGTGGAATTGGGAGCAGGTGTCGTCATGTTGTCTGGCAGATTCTCACAGGTCTTCCCACTGATGCCAGCGGGACATTGGCAACGGAAGTATCCGTCTCCTGATTCCAGGGACTGGCATTTGCCGCCGTTCTTGCAAGTGTCGGAATTCTTTTCGCAGTAGTTGAGTTCTGGAAATGACAACAGGATACTTTTTAGATTTTGGACAGAACACAGAACGATTTATTTGGCAATGACCTGCACTAATAATACAATAATAATTATTTCCACCTTTCTTAAAAAAAACTAAAAGTATAAGAAAAGTATGTTTTCAGAGTTGAAAATTAAAAAATGGATATATTTGTAAAGACATGTTCATTAATTTAAAAAATTAAAATAAATTTTCTGTATTGACAAAACTACATAATACGTTATAATATAACTACATACATGACACAGGTTGATACCTAGTTTAAGAATCAGAGGTTCAACTAGTAATCGGTTTAAAGTTTAAATTATAATTGTGCTACTGTACCAACTAGATTATGTAACTGTAATTTTGTAAATATAATAAGTGTAATATATAAATGTTTTGAAACCAAGACACTTTCCCACGAGGTGAACCGATGAATTTTAAACAAACCTCGATATTTTGCAGATGAAAAGAGCAAAAGTAGTGTAGGCTCGTGTACAGTGACAAGAATTGAGAGAGGCCATTCATCGAGCAATGAAAATACAAACGCTGATGATATGATGTTTTTGCCCCCAAAAGTTGGCTAAGTATATAAAATAAAAGTAATTTGAATTATGCCATTACCAAAATAAGTTACATTTGTACAAATGTCCAAATGTGTTTAAAATATTTTAGCAATCCGTTTGATTTAAATGCGACTTTGGATTTAACACAGAACTCTTTATATGGCAACTACTTACAGCAAAAATATAATTATCGATTTAACCAATAAAAAGAAATTTAAAATGAAATCTTTTGAAAATTAACTAGAATGACTAGATTGCTATGAATCTATATAACAATTTATATATCTCCGTGATCGACTGATAATAATACTATTAGACATTGTAATAAAATGTTCTCACAAAGAGGAACGCGGTGCGGTGAGATGAGAAAAACTCTTAATCCCGTTATACTTCCTATTCCCCATCCTATCCAACACTTTTTCCAAATCCATACCTAAATTTCAAAGACAGGCAGTATATCCGGGGACGAGGCAAGATTTGTCGTTCGGAAGTCCATAAGTATACACTTACCGCTACTCGTCTGCTACCTTCTTTCCATTAAAAAAAATGTCACTCCCTTGAAATTGCGGGTACTTAACACAAGCTAACCTTCACCAAAAAGGAAAGGACTCCGACCACATAATTAATTAAATCCTAGGATACTTCGCATTATACACACTCACTTTTTTCTAAAATAACAAAGTTTTAAACCCAAACGTACTGTACTGAAACTGGTAAAAACACTGCTGGAAATATTTAGGAATACTAAACGGATGCCGATGTGGCTGCCGCCTTATTTTTTACTTCTCTTTTACCTAATGGGGAAAGGATACATACGGCTATGCCACTTCAAATGTTTTAATGAACATTCAGCTTATAGGGCAGGTCGTTGAGTAGCTTACCGATGCATAATTTATTACACGCCCTCGGGTAAAATTAGTTTGATTTTACTTTGTACGAGTATACTGTGTCGCACTTGTGGTAAGTAAGATTTGCCAGAGCCTCATTATTCATCCTATCCCAAGTACAAAATGTAGAATAAGAGAAGGCTCTCATTCCATTATGCCCTTTATTCCACATCCCATCTCCCAAGGAAGAATGGACAGTGTACTAGCAAAAGAAAAATTCATGCCGTTGTATTCCCTATTTCCTATTCAATGTTATTTCTAATCCTGTACCGAATCTTTAAAGTGGCGAAACCGGAGCGTGCCCACATTCGTCATTCTAATGTCACCAAATATAATGGATGTCCATGGGCGACATTATCCCCTTACCTTATTCTTTTCTTCCTTCTTGCCATAAAAAAATAAAAGAAACCAACCAGTATATTCCTCTAATTATAATTTTCGTAAGTTCTGAAGTTCAGTAAGTTCTAGGACGTATTGTAAAACTTCTCAAATAAAGATAGTTAGATATTAACCTTCGTCACACAGCATGCCTCCCCAGCCCGGCTTGCAGATGCACTCCCATGGCCTATTGCATCTGCCGTGAACACAGCCTGGGTATGGATGACATTCGGAGCAGGTCGCTCCAGTCCAGCCGACCTTGCAGCGACATTCGCCTGGTCGTCGGCAGTAACCTCGTTCGCCGTGACAACCGGGGGCGCAGATCGCTGGAGCAATGAAGGGAGAGATGAATAAATTAATGAATGAAACTTTATTGGACTTACACAAATACAGCACTAAAATATTTACACAACACTGTAACAAGATCTTGCGTTACACACGACGACGTGCGGATCAAAAATCGTTTTTTACCGCGAACCCGAAGGCAACGAATTGCCTCAAGAGGTCTTGAAAACTATTATGCCACGATAAGGGGTTCTTCAAGAAATCTGTGAAAAGGATCGCGCAAGGTCGGCAGCGCACCCGCATACCCCCTAGTGTTGCAGGTGTCTATGAGCGGCGGTAGTCACTTATCATCACGTGAGCCGCTTGCCCGTCTGCCTTTTTTTAATATATAAAATAAAATAGTTGTATTTTAATATTTTACCATTAAATACAGTTACTATATAGACTACACCATGTTTGATCGCCCACTGTGGGAGTATATGGAGTAATTGACTAAAAGGATTGTTTGTATGAAAGTTCTATTGACGAGAATTACACATAAACTCTTGTATGTAAAAATACTTACGGGTCTGACACAGCAGGCCAGTATATCCAGGCACACACTTGCACTCTAAGGGCTTGTCGCAGTATCCGTGCTGGCAGCCGGGCAGCGGTTGGCACGCGCGGCACGTCGGACCAGCCCATCCGAGCCTGCATCTGCATTCGCCGGGATAATCGCAGAAACCTCTGGTTGCGTGGCAGTCCGAACGACAGATCGCTGTGGATAGAGACAAAAATAGTTTTAAAATCTATACTAATATATTATAATAAAGAAGTAAAATTGTGTGTTTTTAGGTATGTTGGGGATAATCTCTGGAACTACTGAACCGATTTCAAAAATTCTTTCACAATTAAGAAGCTACATTATGCGTGTCTAATATAGGCTATAGTTTATTTTGAAATTTAAAAAAAAGAAAATTGAAAATGAAAAACTTATAAACCGAAGCGAAGCGGGGGCGGGTCGCTAGTAATAATAATTAATTAGAAAGGCTTGTATTAAAACAAGCAGCAAAAGAAATATCTACTAAATGAGCGGCAAACAAACATTCTATTTTTGAATTATTAAAGTAATTAATTATAAATTACTAAGAATGTCATCACCAAGTCGAGAACACAACTCACCTTTAAATTTGTAGCCATCGATTTCCTGCCCATTCAGTATTTTCTGCTGCTCATTCAATTTTTTCTCAATTGGAATTAATGCAGAACGTTGTAGAATTATATGATTCTGATAAAACCTCATTAGATAGAATTCCCATCTTTGAAATAGCCTTAACTATGAAAACTAATTATATTTTTATACAGCTTTTCGACCATAGATTTGAGAATATTGACATTTTCAACACAGACCTAATCTGGTACCTAATCCGAGGGCGAGCGGGGGAAATGTAGAGTTGTAAAAATAAGCGCTGAGCGCTCGACGTTCGAGCGCTGAGTGGGCGACAATAAATCTGTAAGACCCAAGCTTTAAATGCTAGTGAACATTATAGCCCAACTTTTTAACATTTGATGTGTTTAAATCCTTGTGGTTAAAAGTTCTCGAGTTTAAAACAGTTAAGGTTAAGATTCTTAAGATTCATTAGAGTTGACTTACCTCTCGAGCGCTCGTTTTTACAACACTAGGGAAATGCCGACCAAACATTATTCAAAACGTTCTTTAACAAACGTTCAATTGTGTCGTTACGCATTAACTATGATAAATTTATAAGTAACGACATGTAGCTCATGATTGTAGCCCCAATATTAATTTAAAAAGTAGTCTACATAAATGTAGGATGATTACACTGCAAAAAATCTAAGTCTAGTTGCTATGTTCTTGTACGGTGACCCTGTTTCTGACGAATCGCTTAAGCCCGCCGTGATTCGACACCATTTTAATCTTGGATTTCTCTAAGATATTTAGAGTCAATAAATATGTATGTTCACGTACTTAGGGCGAACACCTACATACCTCTTGAATTTAAACCAATCTTGCACAATACTTCATATATAATTTCGATCTAACTTTAATTAAATATGACATGATTTTGCCTAATATGACGGATCTGGGCCAGTGCTGAACTTCCGCAGCAGTAGGTATATAAGTACGTAGGTATTTATTTTTTATTTAAATAAAATATTGCATTTAATCGTAGAAAAGGCGAGCTTAATGCCTGGAGGCATTCTTTGCCTTTTGGTTAAACAGAAAGGCACGTCGGAAGGTGCTACGATGTATACATATAATTTACACGGTGATATTTTACACAGATACAACAAATTTATTTATTTGAACATAACAGAAAGTAACATTCATGGAATGTAAATTATGGAAATTTAAAATAAATTTATGGATAGTAATGTAGTGTGAAATGTCCTCCGGCCAGGTGGACTGTCGACTTAAAGAAAGGCGCCGGTAGCGGCTGGATGAGAAGAGCAGAAGACCGTGGGCGGTGGCGATCCTTAATAGAGGCATATATCCAGCAGTGGAGAGACGTAGACCGATTATATGGTATGGTGATGTTACTTTATTTTTATGGATTTTATTTATGCAATATATATATATCAGAATTTCATCACAAATAAAATCATCTGAAAATCGAATACAATCACAAATCTGAAATAATCACCTGTGAAATTGCTCATCATCTCCCCGATGTTTCACCAGCTAGTACCTATGGATCGTTTGTAGATACAGAAGATAAATAGGTACTTACGTTCAGAACAAAACAGCCCATCCCACCCCTCATGGCAGATGCATTCAAAGGACACGTTGCAGTATCCGTGTTGGCAACCAGGTAACGCTATGCATTTGTTACATTTCTCCCCGTAGAACCCGAGTTTACAGCGGCACTCGCCAGGACGCTTGCAGTAACCTGTAAAAATATATTTCACTCATAAATCAACAGCTGATAGTTCCCAGTTCCTCTTGGTAGTTGAATGCCACGAAAAAACCTTTATCGAACAAAAACTCATCACTATAAAAAAATTAGCAAATATTAAAGTGTTTCTATCGAACTGGTTCACTCGATCAATAACATTAGTTAATGGTAACTGTCTTAAAACCGTGTTTATTTTTATGGAAAATGAAACTAATTGTCACCATGCCACTAATGAAATACCATTTGAATTGCTACAATTTTCTTGTTGGTACAAGTTTATTGCATTTATTACGTCCCGGACTTCATAAGTAAGGACATCAGTAAATTATTTAGGAAGAAGAGGTTCCTCATGGAGAATGACTGAAAACATTATTATTATATCAAGAGAAGGTTTACTGAACACACAAGAACGTCATTTCTTCTTCTTTCGTTGGCGCTACAAGCATTTATGTCTTGGCCTTCTAAACTATTATTTTCCAACTTCCTGTGTTCCTTGCATATAAGAACGTCACGACAATCTAGGCTAAGTATCTTTTGTGACCATATTACGATTATGATCCATATTACGATCTTGGATTTGCATCCAAAACCATCGTACGGTTCATGCAACACATGTTAAATCATTACCATGTTTTAATCAAATCAAATCAAAAGATGCCTGCCAAGAAAAATGCTTCTTTTGCGCGCACGCGAATCTGTCAAAGAGTAATTAAAATAACTGATTCTTAAGCTATATTGATGTCCAAAGGCTAAAGTTTAACATAAATCGAATATAAGAATATTAAGATAATAAGAACGTTAATTTCACATAGGTTCTGCTAAAGTCCTATCAGGTTAACGTGAAGTGGTATATGGATTATTATGACATAAAAACCAGGGAACAGTTACCATTATCGCCAATTGCTATACCGAAACGAAGCAAAAAGATCAATAAATTGACAAATTGCCTTTAATTCACGTATTAAGTTTAATCAAGAACGACGATTTTCTAGTTAAGTGGAATACTGGCATGCCTGTCGTCCATTAAACAGCTGTTCGATTTCAAATTAAAATGCTTAAAGGAAATAATTCATTGGCTCGTGAAAGTAGGCTAAAAATGTTTTCTAGTACATCGTGATCGACGTTGGTAACGACTATTGTACTCGTATGTAAGTACTTTCAAAATCTTATTTGTGTATTTAAACGTGACATCTACTTTGAAAATAGACCTCATTGTCGGATCTATTTAGTGTAATCTTAGAAAAATAACACACTTTTTGTTGCTTTATCTTAAAAATCAGATGTTAGAGCATGTTTATATTTAAACAGAATTATTTGTTTATTTATTTTTACACTTCATTGTACAATATCGTACAAAAGGCGAGCTTATTGCCATAAGGCATTCTGTACTAGCCAATTAGTCAGAATCTTGAAACAACAAAATTTTAAGTTCGTAAATTTAACCAGTGATGGGAATATGCCTTCCCAAATTCTTTTCGATGTCCGGCAGATTGTTATCCTTTTTACAAATAGGCACTTTGGAGTGATTCCCAGATATCAGGCAATTCGACTCATAAATAAGTCAAGTTCGGAGAGATATAACTTAAAAATGCATAGCTTCATTTTAGTCATTTTTTTCATGAAACATTTTTTTCATCATTGTCTGTTGTGAAACTTTGCGGTATTCATATCGTGGACAATAGATAATTGTAATCTTGTGTGCGAAACTTGAAAAGTTCACTTACCTTGCAACGGATCGCATCCCTTCTTACACATGGGCACATCGCAGAGATCCCCTTGCCACCCTGGCAGGCACTTAGGCTCCCCGTTGTCGTCGCAGATGTAATGGCTGTGCTCCCCCTGCACCGCTGGCAGCTCACACGCCTGCCGGACAGCAGCATTCTTTGAAAATAAGTAACAGGTCAAGGGTGGAATGCATGCAAAGCAGTGTGGAAACTTAGTAAGAGTAATAGAGTGCGAAACATAAGAGCATTTAGTCCACAATCCGTGATTTAGTCACATCAATCTTAAAATTGTGATAAAAACATACTTTTTAATGATTAATAATCTTATTGTGTTTATGACTCAAATTGTATTTATCATGCATAACACTCCTTGTTTTAGTATCGTGGGAGCTGTAAGTGAAGATCTTTAAAATAAGATTCATACAAATAATTTAAGCTAAATAATAGCATTAGGTAAATAGGTGTGCATTAATATATTGTTATTCACATAAGTGCCCAGATAAACATAGGAGATATACAATGCGAACCGCCTCGAGTTCCTTGGTTCGAGAGAACCAAATCAAGTAGAACTCAAAACGTAAGTACTAATTGACTTTGTTACGATTACAAATTTATCTACTTGGTAAGAAAAGCCATAATTATGAAACTGGTTGGTAGATAGAAAACGTTCAACATTTATTAGGAGAATGTGATTGTACGAACAAGTATAATGTCGTACACTTAATATCAACAGTAGTTACCTACCAAAGGCATTTTTTCTGGATATTGACATTCAAAGCCTCTTAGCCAAGCTTCAGGTGAAGCAAACATGCTATATTATTTAATTTTAGTTTATTTAATTGTGTTTGTGGGAATATAATTAGCTTGGAGTAAAATAAAGGGTATAAACATAATATAAAAGTTCCTGTTACAATTGTAAAAACATAGGTAGATACCTAGGTAGGTAGAGGGAACGTGTTAGAATTCAATTGTATATCCATCCAAGGAACTCTCCATGATAAGTCCCTTGAATACGTCGAAAGAATAAAGTTAAAATTAATATGCAGACTGGTGGGTCATTCTTAATTGAAATACATAAATAAATGTCACTTGATTGCGTCATATCAGACTACCTCTGTGACAGAGAAAACTCGCTAAATCTAGGGGAATCAACGAGTAATTCCGTGTCTCTACGTATTGCATTTTGAAAATAAAAGTAACGCTACTTTACAAGATCCGATAGGTGATTAATTTTAGGGAACCTAGATCTAGATAGCATAACTTACCTTTCTAAACGAGTTTTTTTTTGTAGTAGTAAATATCACTTTTATTTTCAAAGTGTTTCAATAAGTGTTTTATTTTACTAAATAATATAGAGAAAGCCTGCACTCTCTCCTTTCATCCTATCACCAGGATCTCGGTTAGCTTGCACATCTCTGTGAGTCAGCCGAGTACTTTCTAACAGGCCCGAGAAAGCTGGTAGAAAGCGGGCCGCGAGGAAAACCCAGAGAAAACAATGTCGTATTAATATTTGCTCGTATTTATGTTTACAATAACATAAGGACAGACTTGATTTCTACATAATATGTTGATTTCTTTGACCAAACGGGACCTAATTATATTGTCGGCATGGACATAAGACTAGTTGAAATTATATAACTAAAAATTTCGTCACTCTAACATCAGATTTTTTATGATAAAATAATAACTGTTGCTAAGATTTCACCGATGGCCCAAATTGGAAAAACTAAAGTCGACATTAAGTTTCCTTTTCTCAAATGTCAAGTATTTTTTCAAGTAGGTACAGACCAAAGTAATCAAATTAGTACCTAATAGATATTCACATTGGATACGAATAGTATTGCTGGTTGGTTGCGTCGCGTCGGTATTGTATAATGCATTGGCATATAGATAGTGACAGTAAACAAATAGTTACCTACCTAAAAATGTTAAAGCAGTACTTTTTAGGTGGCGATGATTAATAAAGATATGTAAGGATGTCTAATAATTTTGGGTAGATTACCGTGTTACTGATTATACGGTTGATTTATACATAGTTATTTAATATTTATATTCTGTTACATATAGATACCATTAATTTACATTTCACAGTCTATGTAAATTATTGAAATTTTCTACTTTCTCTGTGCTTAGTTACCTGATAATTACTAAAACTAATAACTAAGTCGTAAGTAATAGTGTAACTAAATCGTATAAGTATATTTATAATTTAAAATTATTGTAAATTAAAATTTTATGCTAGTTAGAATGCATGTATGTATAACCATGCCTTATCTATGAAATTGCCGTTTGTTCATAGTGGCCACTTTGAACTTAGTTATCTTGCGTTTAGCGTGGAATTCCAAATTCAAATTAATTTCAATTTAAAACTATGACATTCTTTTTAAAATAAGCTTTTCGTTGGTTTTTCCGTCAAACGACTTTTTGCTTAGATATCGTTGTGATTGCGAGCATGGAAAAGTTAAATATCCGCGTTATTTTCGAATATGAGTCCTGTCGTGACAGCAACGCAGCGCAGAGAGCACGCAATATCAACGATGTGTACGGACCAAACACGGCAAACGAACACCCGGTGAATTTTTGGTTTGGTGGTTGGATGGTGCTCCTGTGCCGGTATTATCCACTACAGCTTCTTGAGATCTGGCACAACAATTAATGCAGATGTGTACTGTGAAAAACTGCAAATGATGATGAGCAAGCTCGCTATCAAATAACTGAGTTTGGTCAATCGCTCTAGTCCACTGCTTCTCCGTGATAACGCTCCCCCACAAAACTGCTCGACAGATAATCGCAAAGTTACGGGAGCTTCTACTGGAAACTCTCCGTCACCCAGCGTACTCGACAGACATAATCCCTACTGATTTCAATTTTTTTCAGAACGTGTATCTCTTTTTTACAGGGAAAAAAATTCAACCCCGATGAGGCAGTTGCAAAACGCTTTCAAAAATTCATCGATTCCCGTCCCCAGTTCTATAGCAGAGCAGCTATAAAATGGCAAAAGTGCATTGATAATAATAGACAATACTTCGATTAATTAAATAAGGTACCTGGGTCGAATATGCCCAGTCGGTAAATATGCCCAGCAGGTACTATCTCAAAAACCAACGGCGCGCGAAATTCGACAAGTTCACTCCGTGTACCTCTCGGCAAATGTCTTCGAACAGCGCGCACGCCGCGCCGCCCGCACGTCATTCAGTCGGCCAGAATACACGTTGCAGAAAATTTACGTCGCTCTTATTAAAATAATCACAAAAATATTTGCCTCAAATTTCTATTTTAACTGTGACTTATTGTGATTCCTGTATTCTGTTATATGCTTTGAATATCATTTTACCAATGGGTAAGTATATTTTCTACATATTATTATTTTTTTATTTTTTATTCAGAGGTTTTAAGAAAAACGTGGTGCCGGTAAATATGGTCACGATGTGACCATATTTCCTGTATGTACTTTCATGCTTTTTTGTAACAATTATTTTTGCTGTTTCAGGCCATGGCGCGGTACAAATGCAGAGTTATTCGAGGCAATTGGGCCGAAGACAACATGCAAAAGGCGTTGGCGGCAGTGAAGCGCGGTACGATGAAAATTTATACAGCTTCAAAGCATTATAGGATACCGAGGCGAACACTCAAGAGATATCTCACTAAGAATAAGAAAAAAAAATCATCCTTACGAAGAAAACCGTTGCTCAGTAGAGAGCAAGAAAACGACCTTAAATCTAGGATCATCCGCTTGTGCAGTATTGGATATCCTTTAACATCTCGTGTACTACGGGCATGTGTTGATGTTCTGTTGTTCTGCGACTTGAACAACATTTCCGTATCGAGTAATGGTGTCATGATTGGTCGTGATTGGCTGAGGGGATTCCTTAAACGTCATAAGTACATAAGTCGAAGGAACACTGGAGAGTCAGTTTCATCTTCTAAGGTTATGATGCCTTCAGTCCAACCATCATTATCATCTGAGGACAGGGAAATCGAGACTTCTAAGGATACAATTTTAAATGCTTCTGTCTCAAGTCCATCTGTTTGTGATTCTGTTGAAGTTCTAGAATTAACTACTGAGGCTTCAGCTCTGGCAGTTGCTAAGGAAACAACTTCAGATTGTAATGACAAGACTGTGGAGATTCCAGTTACAGCTCCGTCTACTTCTTCGGACTCCAATGATACATTCAGAAAAATATTAAAAACTCCACAAAAAATGTCAAGTCCAACAGTCGTTCCTAGAAAAAAGGCTATTAACAGTCTAGCTCAAGAATTAATCAGACATTTTTAAGAAAAAGGAAGATGTAAATAAAATGACAAATAAAAATAAGGTGACAAAAAGAGAAAAAGAAAGTTAAAGCTATACAGGAAAGGCCATCGAATAAATCTTGGTATTGCTTTGTATGTCGGGAGGATAGAATTGCTAACATGAGGCTTACAAATTGTGATCTTACAAAGAGTAAAATGAAAGGAGTAAGTTTGTTTTCGCTTTGGAAATTATTAAATACTGTTTGATTCTACCTCACATGTTTTATTTATCCCTTTTTATTATTTTCAAAATCTCATACGGTTAATATACCCATACCATGGGCATATTTACCAACATGGTTGGAAATATGGTCACTTTGCCTGTTTTTAAAAAATAAGGTATTGTCGTAAATACATGTATATTGTGGAGTATTTGTTATAGCCATATGATAGGCAGTTAATACACTTTACAGAAAATTAATAATAAACTATTCCTGAGTCATAAAAAAAAAGATATATTAGGCCAAACCTTAAGGTGACCATATTCGACCCAGGTACCTTATATAATTTTCATACAAAAAATATATTTGATTTTTTTCATATAAAACTGCAATTTCGTGGATAAGGACCTAATATATAATAAAAGCGCATAGGTACCATGGTTATCTGTGAGTTGTGAACTAATTGAACTATCAAAACAAAAGGCTCACCTGCTTCTTCCATCTGGGCAGGTACTTGGCCGGCAGGACCACAGGAGTCACACAACATACAACGACAAGAAATATTAAATTCTTCATCTTAACACTTTTACTCCATTTACTTCAACATGTAGTCTGCACACTGAAGTCCCTCGGCCCGATACGGCAAGTGGTATTATTTATTATTTAACGGTATGTTTTTTATACGTATTGTTGGATAATGCGACGCAGGCGCAGTCCGCCGGTGTACTGTTATGCTGTGTTATTGAACTTGACTCAGAGAACAACTTTCGCCGCGGCCGCTTTTTATGAGGCCACTAAACATGCGGGAAGATTATTACTGATTCTTACCTTAATTTCTATCTTATTATAGAAAGAAGGCGACAGACGAGCAGACAGTCCACCAGGTGGTAAATGAATATTGTTGCCTGCGACATCCGTGATACATGGTAACATTGCTCCAGAATGACAAACCGCTTGCATACCGTTACAGTTAACAAATTCAAATTTTAAAGTTAAGAATGGACTACGTAATAAGAATGTTCCATTTTCAAAAACAAATATGAATTAAAGAATTCAAGATCTACTGAACATAGAACGTCTAACGTGCTTGCCCTAGAGTGCTTGTATAACATGTCTAGTATATATTCTCAAATCAACAGGTAGACCTTATAAGGTATATTACAGAAATGTATAGGTCGTTTACATAGACCATTCTTGGCTTAGACAGTGCAGCGTAAGAATCGCTCATTCCGTAACCCCAGCGTGTAACAGGTATCGCGAAGTACCGATAACTCCACACAGGGTCAAGCAACAGGAAAACCGCGATGCATTTCTAGTGCACTTTTTTGTAAGGTGCGAACATCTCACACTGGTGGTCAAAGTACGATCCACTTTAAGACGATACGTCTTATTGAAAGATGTTCGCGTATGCACTTTTAGAATGAGGTGCTGGCAGAATATGAGCGTTGTTGTTGCAAATTCTGCTCCCCAAATCAGCTGAGCCAGTTAACCTTTTTATCGCATTTAATTATTTTTTTTATTTATATAGATAAAATACGGATATGGAGGTACCTATACCTAGGGTTGGCGGACGGGGGTCGATAGATTTGGAGCCCTCTACATATCCTATACATATACATATCTTATAATACAGGTAAATTGGAAAATTGTTTTCAATATGTAGTGAATTTTTTTATACAAAAGTTTATGTAATAGAATGTGGCAAAAGGAAGGATTGCGAAGAGGGAATAAACATAAGGGATAGGAAATTTCACAGACTCATTAATTCCCCAAACACGTAGGTAGATTTTACGGCAGAATTTTGATTGTACACACACTTTGGTACAATAAATAATTTATCTATCTATCTGTCTACTAGCTAGACCGATTGCGGTAAATCGTTATAAACTGCACAAATGAAAGTCACACATATCCTCATTATATTATTTATTACTGTTTTATATTATTCTTCTTTCTATATACAGTATAATATAAAGCTATATACACATAATTTAGGTCCATGTTACATTACCATTAGTTACAATACATAGAAGCTCTGTACGTTACACAAAACACATTTTAATATCGTCGACAGTGAACTAAATGTTGTTACAAATGTAGCGACGACAAAATCTGAACACAAAAAGAAATTATTTAATGATATTCCATTTACATCAATCAACATATGTGCATGTAAACTAAGGGATGCTATTCTTTAGAAAGCCTAAATTCTAAATGGCTTTAGAAAAAAAAGGCACATTCCAGCAAAATGCAAAAGAAATTGGTAAGATTTTTCATTACTTTAAAATCATGTTAGAAACTTAGTTTTGGATAAAACATAACCAAGGGCGTAGCCAGGTACTTCAGTTGTAAGCAGGGTAACATACATATTATTAGTTCTCTTGCCTGCCTGCCCCCCCCCCCCCCCTAATAAAAGAACAAAATCCTGGCTACGCCCTTGAACACAACTAATATTTATTTTTAATTTTAGAAAATGCTCATGCTTTCGTTAAAAATGTTACTAACGTCTTTTCCTCTTAGTAGGGCAGTGTGACTGTAATAATTAAACTATAATATTAATATTTGTAATTAAACTATAATGTTACTTACACTGACTATAATAGTCAGATGGGAGATGAAATCCAAAGAGATGTAAGAATACAAGTGAGAATAAATCGACAGCCGTTAGAGCTGAAGAACGTCGAACTACGTAAGGCTTCATTCGCATGTGAACGCGCATTGGTGACAAAGTTCTTTTGGTTCGCAAGCAACGTGCGCGGGCGCAACCGTAGGAATGAAAACTATTTGGTATCGACAATATAATTGTCATTATTACAAATCATTTAATTGTGCATCTGAAAAATTAATCTCCTAAAGCAATTGTTATAGGTAAAAGAATCTACAGTACCGTACATGGTGTAACTAAACCTTTCCCGAAGCCTAAAGCCATGGCTTCTGCTCATGATTTCAGAATCAGGAACATTGACATGAAAAATTTAAGACTATTTTTTGCAAATAAAATTTCGTGTGCACCAAAATTTTACACACAATTTTAAAGTGATATTTGTTTAAACTCAAAAAGTGATATTTTTTAAACAAAAAAAAGTGATATTTTTTAAATAAAAATTACATAACATTGCTGTCAATGAAGTCAGAATTATGAGCAAAACCCATTGTTTCGGGCTTCAGGCTATTTACACCATGTTAAAAATTACATTCCGCTTATAATTTTCAAATATTTTTTTTTTCTATAAAATTAGACCTATAACTTGTACACAGTTTTGAGACAAAAACTTAATAATAATTCATTAAATGCATTTTTCATGAGTTCCCAAAATCAGCGAGCATTGTTAATAAGAGATTGTATCAATTATCATTAACGTGTCTCAATACATATGATTTTTTTAAATTTGTATTAGGCAACTATTACACTATCAAATCAAAATGATTCTATATTTATAATTATCAGGAATTGATACCTCAATTGATATTCAATGGGATTGTATGAAAACAGGGCAACATCTGTTTCATATTGTCTATGATCCTCTTCAGGGATCCCCAGCTGATTAAATTAATGTTAAATGAATATACTAAATGGAAATAAATGTTGGAAATATGAAATGGTAAAATGGAGCAATTTTATTTTTAATGTTAAAAGGTAATTTTATAATTTACTGTTGCAAATGAAATTATAATCTAGACTTGGAATGAACCCTGACCCAAAACTACATACTTATATAGGCATGAAGGTGACAGAAGTGATACCCAGAACAACAAAAGTGATATAACTTTACCCAGAAGTGGGACAATCCCAGATTAAATAAAAAAAAAAGGTTTATATTTAAAACACAAACTTCCTAACACCAAAAAGGCCATAATTAATAATAAGATTATTACATTTTCCATTTCACAATATTTATTTATAACTTCAATGCAAGTTTACATCTCTAAGTAAACAATATTGTTCTTAAACAATGTTCCAGGAACGAAAAAACTTTTATTTTATCTACTATTCGTTCTAACACAAATTTCACCAAATATCTTGATTGAATATTATTTTAATATCCAAGAAATTTACAAAATTAATCGGTCGTACGCCGTAAGGTTAGGTTAATAAATTAACAGTTTCATAATTAATTAAAACATAAATAAATCATTAAAAATAGAAGTAAGCAATGAAATAATAAGGCACTGTTAGTATTTCCTGAAAATTAATGAAAATATACACCAATTATTTACGTTAACTCCAAGCTGATTCTGGGTTAATCAGATTCAAATTTAAATTACTATTTAATGCTGCTGACGGTACTATTTTATGAAATACGAATTACATTAAGATCTCCCAGACCTATAATGGTAGAAAAAATAAACAATTAAAAATAAATTAACACAAAAATAAATAAAATCTTTAATATTTGAGACAATATCAAGACAAATCAGATCGTACAGTTAAGAGAATGCAAACTAATCCAATAGAACTAAATAAAATTAAATAAAATGCCGATTTACATATATCTTTTCTACGTCTAAGGTATAATTCATATCACTAAAGATAAATATATAGGGTGAGTAAGAAGTATCCCCAAAGGCTGAAACCACGGATTCTGCTCGAGATTTTGTGTCGACTCCATTTTATCTCTTTTTTGGTAAAATATCATATCTTGTGCTTTGTATTTAGTACTTACATATTACTTATGAAAAATATTAGGAAAAGTTAAAAAGATCCAAAAAAAACTAAAAAAAAAAAACATTTTTATGTTCGTAACTCATCATCATCGGAATCCATGATTTGCCTTTGGAATACATCTTGAAACAACCCGTACGAATAAAATAGAAGTTGGGACATTTTTCGTGTATTGTAAAAACGTGACTAATTTATGACAGCAATTTTATAAAAACGGACACTCGTACAGTAAAAATATACACGCTGATTGTTTTACGGTTTTAAAGTCTTTGTGTAATTACTCTATTGAGGAAGTACAATCGATAAGTACGGTTGAAAAAAGTCACGAGCACGAGCGCTAGTAGGTAGCGCCAGCTAGCTAGCGCGAGGGGTCTTGGAAGAGACGTGAGGATGCATGCTACGTGCGCATTACTACGCGCTCTCAATGCTGCACTCGAATTGTACCTTCTAATGTTGATAAGATTTTTTATGCTCTAATTTTCAACTAGACCTTATATATTGATACTACTAATTCATATTAATAAAGGGATCACGGCTCTAAAACAATTAACATTTCAGCGTGTATATTGACAGTTCTTTGACAGAAAGAGTTTCAAGTGTGCCCTCCCGAAGCCATATCAATCACGACAGTTATGTCGTGTATCAACACTTAAATACAACAAATATTCGCTTTCATGGAATAACATTTAAAATGTACATTTCTAATTAGAGTCCGCCAATGTACATTGGTAATATAATAATCCAATACGGGATTAAAACATTAACAGCGATTTTTTAAGTGGCAAAAGTTTAACATGATAAAGAAGCTCACATCTGAATAACGTCTTTCTTCATTTTTATTTTAATTCAAAACAGTTTTAGAGCCTTTGGTTTATTACAGTTTATTTACGAATCAAAATTCGTAAATAAATATGGACTTTATAGTCTTCTACTTTAGGGTAAGTCTCGTTTGTATGTCCACGCGTTAGTTATAAGTAACATAACGCGTGGACAAATCGAAATTGTTAGAAACAAAAATATTCTATTTCATTGTATGATTTCACAGTATTTATAGTCACTTCCAAAAATTTTGCCACATAATGGAAAATCAACTTCTATACTTGTAACCACAAAACCACATCAAAGGCTAGCATGAAAATGATTAGGTGTATATAAAAAAGTCTTTTTACATTTAAAGCTTGTATAGTAATTCTATTTTGCTATATACTATACACTGGAGGTACTAAAGGAGAAATATGTGCTATAAAATAAATATACACTAGAAAAAACCCACAAAATTAGTTTTTACTTCAGAAAGCTGTTCATTGATATTTTTTTTCGCTAGATGTTAAATTTTATATATAATACTATATTTTAAATAACGCAAAGCTACCTAATTCCGAGCTCCTACCTCAATACGACCACTGAGATCTATTTAAATGGCTGCTTTTTCCAATTGAAAGATTGTTACAAAAGTAAATGAAGGTACTCGAGCAGTGAACTCGAGTTTTTGTTCGATTATTATAAAAATTGTGTAGTTTATTAAATTTCAAAGCGTTCTTTGTGCGTAATGTTTGTGATAATCTAATAAGAGCATAAGATTATTTTTCTCGTGGGCTTCTAAAGAGTCCACCTCTCCTGTCCTTAGTAAACTACTATCGCTTTACTGAGCGAATCCTGGCTTACTTCGACGGAACTGGACAATGACAAGTTGTTAATTATGAAGAAAACCTGACACTTGGCACAATGCACTAACTGAGATATCGCCTAAGAAATACAAAAAAGTAAATGAAACTATATATTTTTTATTTTATTTTATAGACTAGTGGGCGGACGAGCAGGCGGTCCCACGTGATGGTAAGTGTTACCGCCGCCCATGGACACCTGCAACACCAGGGAGCATGCGGGCGCGCCGCCGACCTTGCAAAATGTTGTAACATCTTCGAAAGAGCGGCCATTAAAATAGATATCAATTTAAAAAACTTGGTGGTCGCATTAAAATGGGAAGGTCGCAATTAGGTAGCTTTGGGTTATATTATTGCTATCACATGTAACTTCATAATTTATGTATAAAAATATCTAAAAACACATTTAAATGTGTATTTACTGTTTGGGGTTTAATTATTTTAGCACTGTGAAGATTATTAGTATAATGTATATACAGCATAAAGTAACGTAATATTGTACGTAATACAGCATATAATGTTATGAAGTGGATGTGAAATGCGTTGAAAAAATTGGTAATATGAAAAATATATTTTATGGAGTAGACATAGTGGAATGTAAACAAATGTAAGAGGACAGAGGCCTGGCACAACTTTGCGGTTTTTTTTTAATCTGCTTTATATACAGAATGCAACAGAAACTTTTCCAGAACCTGAAACCAAATATTCTGCTCGTTGATTCTAGTTCATTGACATACAGAGTGAAATATGAAATACTTGGGTCCTCCTACGTGAAAACTATCAACTTTTATTCTGGGACATTTTAAAATCCAGATTTTTTTTTTCACAACACCTATTCGTTACAGGTGTCTAATAAAAAACGATCCCATTTGCAGCTGTTTATGAATGCTTGCTACGAGTCTGTGACTGTGACTTTGTCTGTGACTTTGCTCGTAGCAACGAGCAAAGTCACAGACTTTATTTAAAAAAAAAGGTTTTAATAAGTTATTAGTTTCAATCACAGAAATTTAGTGTTAAGAGGGAACAGTATTTTTTATTTTATTCAATCCTGTATAATGTCATGTTGGCCGCGTGGGGTCCGCCGGCTATAAAATAACACCACCCCAATCTCCTGTCGTGGGTCTCGTATAAGGCGACTAAGGGATAACAAAGCGGCTACCACAAGCCCCGAGGAACTAGACCACCTCTAAAAGAGTGAACTCGCCAATCCACTTGGCCAGCGGGCAGTTTTAAGGCACTACATTCCTCACGTGCTTGAGGAGGCCCATGTACAGCAGTGGATACTAAAAGGGATGGTTGCATTTCATGATTTTTTTGTTAAAATATTTTTTACCTTGTAATTGTGACTTTGTATGAAAAATTTGCAGAAACTAATAAATGAGATTTTTGCAAAAGTGATTCGAACAATTTTCATGTTAATGAACTCAAAATCATGAACGGAATCCATGGTTTTAGGCTTTGGGAAAGTTTGGTTACAGCCTGTATATATTTTTTGTACCAACTTTTTTATAACAGTAGACAGTATTGGTGCACTAGACCAACAGAAAAGTGACAAAAAAATATATTTGACGACGCAATAATCAGGACATGACACGAGTGCTCAAATTGGCGATATATTTTGACTATATTCGGAAATAATAACATATGTTCGTAAAATATATTTTTTTGTTTAAGGGTTCATTCATTTTTAAAGCTGGGCAGTAAGGAGTTGCGGAATGGACATAAATTTAAAAAATATAGTGACTATACTATATGAATATTACTATCAGATCCATGTATACTTAAAAATTAATATCGATTTTAAAATGTATAAAAGAATACATCGAATAAAATTGAGCTCTAGACATTCAAGCGTGATAAATCTTGTATACAGCAAAAAGACCAAATTATACTATACTTCATAAATAAATTGATCATCACATTTTTTGCTGTAGAAACTGTATACTAAGTAGCCATAAAACCTACACGTAACTAAAACAAATTCTAGTAAGATGGATCTACACATAATGCAATAGAAATATCATAAGACAAAAATATCTCATAGTATAAACTGTATCAACAAATCGTTCATATGTATTGACTATTAATTTTTTCCTTTCCCTTTTGAATTTTTATGTTAAATCTATTTAATTGTAAAACTACTGCACCGATAGGCGACTAATGTATCCCAAAGCCGCTACCACAAGCCCTGGGGAATTACTCCATCTCTAAAAGAGTGGACTCGCCAACCCGCGTGGCCTGCGTGCCGTTTTAAGGTACGTTTTAAGGTCTATGGAAAAACCTAAATGTATATTCTTTTCGTAATTTGAATCCCTGTAATAGGAAGATTTCACCGAGTGTCAAATAAGCAGACAGTCTGCCTGATTGGTAGGCGGTTACTAACGTTCAACTGCGATATATGCCGAAATCAGTCACAAATGACAAACGTTCACACAAATTATTAGCAATCTGAATTTAAAAAAAGGATTGCTAAGGATAGTGGTTTAATAGTGGATATAACAACAGATATTTGAATCTGTTTCGAAAAACGCTTTAATATTGTATTGGTCAATCAAGAGTTCGAACAAATACAACTCATTTGCAACTCATTATTAAAATATTCAACAGACATTGGTCGGAATTAACCCGTGGCTTTCAAAATTTAAAAAGGGGTGGTCGACGTTGTGTCGGTGGCAACACCACACACAATTTTTCGCTCTCTCGGCTTAGGCGAGTCAGTCGCATAAAAATAACCCTGTTTAATTAATCATTGGAAATAAAGCCGTTCGTATGCCATCGGGTTCGTAATCTAAGGAATTTTGGGTGTACCGAGTGCTAGTGAGGACCTCCACGTCTTCACGGACTTCGGACTCGGGGGCCCCCTCGCCAATTTCTACGCCGCAGACGCCTCAGGTAGGTGCACTTATATTCTTATAGATTGAAACTGATGTAAATTTGGTTTGTAATGCGCGTGTCGCGCTAGCTTTGGAGTCGCCCACAGGGCTGATTCTGAACAGACACATCTAGGTGGCGCCAACCGCAATAAAGAATATAAACATTAAAGTGACTATAAATAATTCCTTTACAAATGCAAAAAAGATTGCGTGCAGATGTTAATTGACAAATACAATAGACGCGATATATTGTATGTATATATATATATATATACATACATACAACATATATATTTTTACATATATATATATATATATATATATATATATATATATATATATTATGTTAAAAATGTTCGATTGTGTAGATCCTTCTTAAAAGACAACATCAAAAAATATCTTCAAAATACCAACTAATAAACGCTTCAACTATTCAAGAGTAGTGTCAAAATTTAGAATCAATCTGTGTATACTAATCGTTTTGACCCTCGAATCGATATATCGATAATCATTCTTTTATACATAATCGTGAACAAAAAAATAATAATAATTTATTGATATATCAAATCTTTAGATTTATATGCAAAATGACACTCGCGTACTCGAGTACCCACATTCGATTATCATATTTAGAAAGGTGCGTTAGGTTTAAAACAGGTTTTAAATTTATCGATACTTCTTTAAATAAAACCGGTCTTTTATTTCGGTTTCGATCGAAGAAAATAATAGGGAACGAAATTTGTAACCGCTATCTAACGGGTAAATTCTGTTTTATGTCCACATGCACACCAGGTTCATTTGATTAAAATGATGAGGAACGAAATTTCAAAAGACTTTTAAGCGGTAAATGATGTGTTATATTTAAGAAAACATTTATTTAACCGGATTATTTAATTGAAATTTCAATATCGTAACCGTTATTTTAATTCTGCTACGAAACACAAAAAAAAATATTGTGTTCAATAAACCCCATTTAAACCCTGGCAGCGACAGACTATAATAACAATATCCGCAGATAAATCTAAATCATCATCATTTAAATATGAAGGTCTAATGTGGGTAGTTGGTATAAAACTGCTCATAGTTCACGTTGCGTGCGGACTATGTTTTTCTTCAGTCGGTTCGAGACCGCGGCCTACGCGACTTACGTACATCACGTGTCGAAACGTCCAGTATAAATAAAAAGTAATTGAAGGCGATTGATAATGATAATATAAATGTAAACATAAAAAAAATTAAAGTTATAATTTTATGAATATTCAAATCGAGGGTCAACTAACATTATAACAATTATTATTAATTTATTACCCACAGTTCTGAACAGCGAGGTTCGCTATGGCAACACACAATCAAGAACCCATTACAGTCATATCACCATTCACCCATCGGATAGTGTACAAAAACACCTATAACTCCTTTTGCCGAGTGTCCGTGTATGTGGGTACTTGCTTGTACTCCGGGAACGGGTATAAAACTAGATGGTCGGCTGTTTTATACCATGGTATCAGCCCGTTCTGGGAATTAAATAAATAAAAACTTTATTAAGGAACACATTGGTTACCATAGTTACAATATATTGCGATCTCTATACTAACAATAAGTAGACCCGTATTACAGATATCGAGTACCTACGGATACTATCCACAAGTATAGACTAAACATGAAACAAATATTTAAGTTAGACATGAAACATATTAGATACTAGGTATTATACTTATTGGTATACTATAAATTTATTTCTTTTAAAGTAATGGGTGTGTGTATGTGTGAGAGTGAACATGTGTGTGAGTTAGTACGATCTGTGTTTGGTGCTTGTGAGTTGTGAGCCCCCCTTCTTAACGACACGGTATAGGCTTAAGACTTGTGACTTACGAAAGAAACGGTATTTACGATAACCGGACCAAATCAGCTTCAATTGACCTATTTAACTTATAAGACTCGGCAGGGCCGCCGGTGGCCCAGCCTCGTGTCCCTCATAAGCCTGACAGTTTATTTATAAAATAATTATATGGTATTTTAACGTCTGTGATATACTATTGCAAAGTTTAAGAGCTTTTATGAAGGTACTATTTTACAAATATCATCGGTAATTTTACAGCGGGCGGGGAACCCGAGAAGTATACTTGAGTTTTTGATGATTATTGTAAAAATTGTGTATTGTGGGATTTGCAGTTTAATAATGGTAGTTTATTAAACTTCATAGTGCCTAGCGTTAGTGCACAATGTTTGTGATAATTAAATAAAAGCGTGAGACTGAATTTTTCCCTTCTAAGGAGTTCAACTCTATCCTCGGTAAACCTACTATCTTACTGAGTGACTCCTACTTTGACGGGACTGGACAATGACTAGATAACAATTCTGTTTTATCATTTGCTGTGTGTGGACCAATGGTTGTGCCAGTGTCCAAATAAATTATAAAAAAAAAATGTTAACGAATGATTGTAATTTCATTACTATAATAACGAAAAAAGTATCGCGCAGAAAAACCGTTTTTGGTACAACGAATTGTGTGCTTCCGTCGAGTGGAAAAGTTCAGATATTGAAATGGTGAATATTCTTGAATAATTAGATTTTACTTACCAAATTAGTTCTCTTGTTCCTCCCCCGGCCGTAACCGTTCCAATGGTTACCGGCTATACCTATTAAATCGCCCACCTTAAAAGAAAAACACTTTATTAAATTAGTATAATTGAGTGTGTCTAATCTGTCACTTAAATTTTTTTTTTGTTACTTTGCTGGAAGCCATTGTAGAAATAACTAACAACACATAACTATATAACATAACTAATTTATTATATTATTATTTGTTTAGGTATGTAAGATAAACTATTTATTATGTAGATAACTATTTTATGTTCGTCTGAAATAGAGTGTAGACTATATCTATTCAATTCGTCAATTTATCTGAAAATCGAAACATGTTTTTGCAGGCGGTTGCGCTTCTTACCTGAATGAAACATTATGAGGCTAATTGTACGGTATGTGTTGTAACCAGATAATAATATGTTCAATATTAATATAAGTAAAATTATTATTATAATTGTTGAGTTTTGACGAGAATATTAAAAACTAGCGAGCCGCCCTCGCTTCGCTTCGATTTATGTTTTTATTTTCAAAATTTCAAAATAAAATATAACCTATATTTAGACACGGATGGATAATCTAGCTTTCTATTTGTGAAATATTTTTTGAAATCGGTTCAGTATTTCCAGAGATTACCCCCAACATACAAACAAACACACAATTTTAGCTCTTTATTATATTAGTATAGATACGTAAATTGATAGCGTTGGTTAATACGTACAAGTTGAAGAGAGTCGAAAAATATACGGTTCGCTACCACAATATGGTTGGACGTTACTATCTATACACCTATCTATAGTAATAATTGAGTGGCCTACTTGCAAACACCGCTATTTGACTTCTGCACCGGTTTAAGTTTACGTCGGAAATTTCAATTATTCATAAAAAGACAGTAAAAAAACGAACCAACGAATGAATTCCTGAACTTTTACTTTTTGCACTCATAAATAATCAGTATTTTTTTCCTTTTACGTAAAGTTTGGTTTTGACAAACTGGCAACTTCTGCAACTACTCATTAATAATCTAATGGTATCTCACCACAAAAGATATCTCCTGGTCGTTGTTGGCGGAATGTGTCATAACCGCGCGTCGGTCGTGTGCATTTTGTCCGCCGAAGTAATAGATGTCGTCCAGCGAGAAGAAGCTGTCGGAAGCATCTACGCGATTCGCTTGCATCATCTCGTATGCCACGCGACCCACCTGAGATCAAATGTGATGAAATGTATTTGCTAAATAAAAGAAATAAATGTTGTATGATTGAATGTATGCTATAAATGTATTTTTTTGTTGATAGAAAGCGGCAGACGAACAAGACAATCCACCCGGTGGTTAAGTGGATATTGCCGCTCTGCGACATTACCATTATTTCCGGCATTCCAGCATACATTGACATTATTTCCCTACCCCTCATTACCCTTTTACACCGCGAGATGGTAGGCAGTGTTGAACCTCTGTCGTCTAAAGTCGAATTCGAAGCAAAAAAGGTAAAGTTTTTGTGCTGGCAATCGCCTTCTTGCTAAATCTCGAGGCAGCATTGAATTCTCTTCTCAAATCGGTACTGTCCGAGGAGTTATTTTTTAACACTGCCATTCATGCTGTATACTTGGCCTACCTATTACGGCTGGTCTCGGAGCAGAGTCGATTAATCCATGGGTGACTCCGTCCACCAACGGGGATAACAGAATTTGGAATGCAATACTCCATACCCTACTGCAGTACGTCGCTAACGGAATGTGCGCACATTTCAGAATCATCCGACGAGAAGCAAAGCTCCCAGGGGTACGATGCGAAAAATTATCGGAATCCATCTCAGTCTGCCGACCTATAGTACCACACTTTACGCTTACCGAGAAGGGGGGTTGCGGAGGCACTGACGAATCGACAAATGGTCGGATGACCAACGTCAATGAAATACACAGATTTAGTTTAGCATATTACTAGAAAAACAAATGTGTTAAAATAAATTACTATCAGTTCCATCAATTCAAACTAAGAACACGCAGCAAAGCATTGGCGCCATTACAATAAATGATAAAAGACAGCAGCAGTAAATGACGTGCAACGGACTATCAACCGTGGGGTGACTTTGATACGATTGTATTGTATCTATAGATCATTCACCTGTTTTATTCATCGTCTATCTATATATATTTCTTTGTTTGTTCCGTATTCGTTCCTATACCATTCATCCGATTGTGGTGAAACTTTGGTGGGTTGTTGTTGAACGCCCGCGAAGGTTTCTGAATTAGTACAACCATTTTACAATAGGTGGCGCGCGATAAATTGAAGACCACGAGAACATATATAAATATATATATAATATCGCTCTTAATTAATTGATTTTTGAACTAAAAAAAGAAATAACATACTATTTAAATCAAAGCAGATAACAACTTACACTTTATCTAACTTTTCTATTCAGTGTTCAAATTCCAAGAAACATACACGACCGTACAAACAATTTAACATAAAGTTTTTGCACCCGCGTTGTACTTTCCGCTACAACGCTACGAGTCCACTGCGCCGTTATTGGTACGTCCGTGCGCGTAGCCGGCAACACTGAATCCACGAGACTCTACACGCCACAGATTAAATCTTGCGTATTAATAGGACTTCCTTGGAGTAAGTACGTCACGGCTCTAAAACAAATGAATTACCAGCGTGTATATCTGACTGACCTGACTACTGAACGTGCACACGATGTAGTCGCACATGGCCAGCATGTGCAAGTCGACCAGCAGCCCGGTAAGCGACAGCGGCGTGTACCGGCGGTGTGTCGCCGCCGTCTTCGCTATCGACGGGTCGCCGTAGAATTTGTACTCGGGGTACTTCTTGCGGGCGTCTTCTAGCACCTGGGAAACGAAAGATTTGTGTTTTTATTTTTTTATTTATTTATAAAAGGATATCCAAAATAGGATACATCAAGCTTACATTCGATAATAGTACATTATGATACAAGTGTGCTAAGTTGGTCGTTACAGTGGAGGCGGGACTGCAGCCCGAGCGCAGTGGAGCCGAGAGTGTAATGACCAATGCTCACGCGTTTCATACGACGTTTTTCAACACACTTGCGACGAAATATAAATAAAATTCCATTGTCTTATTTTGTTAATAAAAAGTTTAATTATTGAAGCAATTACTGAAAGTACAATTATTAAAATGATACGCAACAACATACTATGCATTTGCATAGTATGTGTTACGGTATTAGTAATAATTTCATCGTTTAGTGCGGGCGATGTAAAGTAAAAAGCTCGCGTGTTTTATTTGCTGCATTATGACCCTAAACACGCTGCAATAAGGG
Organism: Sesia bembeciformis; assembly: GCA_943735995.1. Lineage (NCBI taxonomy): Eukaryota > Metazoa > Arthropoda > Insecta > Lepidoptera > Sesiidae > Sesia > Sesia bembeciformis. The sequence goes on along the minus strand of OX031039.1, from coordinate 13,602,881 downwards.
CCACTTTACGAGCAAGTATGTTGAAAAAAATGTTACTAACGCTTTTTCCTCTTAGGAGGGCGGTATGACTGTAATAATTATAGTTTAAATGTTACTTACACTGACTATAATAGTCAGATGGGAGATAAAATCCAAAGGCTAATTGCGCTGTAATCAACTGTAAAAATTCGTCAAAAGGTGAACAGAGTCATGGGAGATATTTCGATTTACCGGCGAGTGGTTTCCTATCCATTAAAATTTACTAGTGACTCAATTGTAGGTACAAAATAAGTGACACGCTTGGTTCCATACAATTAAACGAACTTACGTTGTTTATCTATGTCAATGGTTGACACTCACATTAGCATCGTCAGTTGCCAGATAGACTCGCCTGACGTCAACATCGCGCGTGAGCTCGAACTGGTCGTAGTAATCCTTCACGTGACCCATGTACTCCTGTATGTGGTGGAACGCCGCCTCCGTGCCCACCTTGTCTGTACGACGGATATGAACACTGCAATTCGTAGGCTTTGGTTTAAAATTCATGTGAGTGTAACCCTTGAACTGTTATGAAAATAAAAATTAATTTATTTGCAAATAGTTAATAACGCCGGGGACGGAGGTACGACGCGTCTAGTACATCAAAGATAATTATAATAAATATATATATAAAAATATAATAAAAAATAATTATAGATCCTGCAGGAACTTCAAAAACTTCAAAGCTAGAAAGTAGATGTAATTGTTAAGCAAAAAAATACTAAAAGGGAAGCATTAACGCTCTTTTATCGAACTGAATGGTTGATAATAAACAACCAAATTAAGAGATTTTATAAGTACAAACACAGCAACTTAACGATAAAATTTGAAATCACCAGCGATTAAGATTTATAAATGTTAATCGCTAACATTCATTTACGAGCAACTATGAATGCTCGTTAAATTTAATCAACGCAATATAAAAATGCCTCGATAAAGATATCGTTTAGTACGACCTTCAATAAAGATTCTTTTCTTTTATAGTACGACGCTAAATGCTGGATGCAAATGCATTAGTCTGTATCAATAAGATACTTGTTTGTTACTGAAATTGATATGTATAACACTTTACATATCCTATTCCCGATCCCATCTCATCCTATCCCCTCTTTATCTCATCGAGGAGTGTAATGGGATAAAAACTGATTATCCCATTACTCCATTTACTCTTTACTCCTTATTCATCTAATCCCTCCAAGGAAGGAATGTTGCAACAGGATGATAAAAACTTGTCCTTTTACATTTCCTATTTCCCATCCTCACAACTCTTTTTACAAATCTACTATAAAGTTTTCAAATGTATGCGGTGAATCTGAGAAGGCGAGCCAACGTTTGTCATTCTTAACCAATGTTGGCACGTATCGCGTCTGCGACATATTATCCACTTACGACCCAGTAGACTGTCTGCTCGTTTGCTACCTTCTTTCTATAAAAAAATGTCCGAGTGAAACAAAAATGATACCTAGTCTAACCATAAAGATTGACACTAAGAAATCATTGTTTTTTTTTTTAAATTATCATTTCATTAGAATAATTTGTATTATTTTAACCAATTTACAAATATAACGTTTATTCGAAATGGTCACCATTTGCTTTTTTACAATCTATCAAACGTTGTGGCCTGTTTTCGATTGAAACACGCACTCTTTCCATGAGAAAATTGGCAACTGCCACCCTCATGGAATGTTTAGCGATTCAATATTATCACGCCATTTAGAACATGCCATGCTCTCTAAAACAGACCATAAATCATATTCCAGCGGATTAAGAACGGAACAAGATGACGGCCAGTATTCAGCTCTAATGAAGTCGGGAAAATTCTTTTCTAGCCACGCTTATATTGAGCGAACCTTATGACCTGGTGGTGAGTCTTCCTAAAAGGACCGCTCTTGGTTATGCAACAGTGTTGTTAAGAGGCTTTACGAACTTCTTGATGCACTTGAGCCAAAGTTTAACAAAAATTTCACTACCTTTTTCACAAAAATACGGTTCAGTTTTAACGCCATATATCCTTCGTGCACGAAACGATGTGCATTAGGAAGCCCATGTCCAATAGTGAATGAAAAAGGGCTGATTACAGTATTGTATGAAATAAATAAAAAAGAATGCAAACAATCATACCCGACAATAGGCGTCTTGACATTTAACTTGGCGATACTTTCGTTGATCGCCTTTTGCATGTGTGGTCGAGGCTTCAATATGTACTTGAGGAACTGACCGACCCACCATGACGGTGGGTCACCATTAAAACGTAATATCCTGCAAAATTACATATTAGTTTAGTCGCAAAATGTCGCAACAGCCGTAAAATGTCTAATTGTTTAAATTCCCAACGTCCGCAAATTGTGTACTTCACAAATATATTCAACGGCCACAAAATGCTTAGCTATTTAAATGTGTAGCCAGTCGCAAAATGTCCAATGAGCATAAAATACTCAATTCATAAAGTGTCCAATGCAGGTGAAACGTTCAATTTGCAAAATGTTCTGCGGACGTTGAAAACTTTAGGAATGTAGACATTATTTTTCTTAAACAATATAAATTACAATGTATAATATACCTGTGTGCCAAATCCTCAGGTATAGCAAGTGGTAAGAATCTAGGCTTTTGCGATATCGAATCTATGAACGGAAGCGAAATGACCTTCGCGTCGTATGTCACTGAAAAAAACATTTAACCTATCAAATTATAAGTAAACAATAACTAACTATATAGAGGGTTACTGGTGAATAGAACAGTTCCTTTCAGGAGGTGGTAGTATGGAGTGTAACGATTGTTTTTCACTATTACATAGCCTGGCTAAAAGTTGATAGTTTCCGAGATATTTAAGATTTTGTATTTTTCTCAAATAATTCTACCTACCATCGATAAAACTGTACAGGATGTGAGCATTTATTATGTAATTGAGTACACATGATATTGGATAACTTTTACTAGAATTGTTTTCGAAATTAATCTCTTTTACTAAAGTTGATCTGAAAAAAAATCGTTATGAAATAAACCAAATGTTCAGTACTTTGTCTTGTCGTCCACTAACATAGAACACTATAAAGTCCACGCAAACGAAGTCGCGGGCACAGCTCTGACAAAAAAAAACTATTATCTTCGTTATTTTTTCTAGTTAATTATTCAATATCATACTTTTATCTCATAGAAGGGTTACATAATAAATTTGAACCTTGGAACAACACAACAGAAGTTAAATTGTTCAATGTACGATATTTATTCGTATATCAATGTCAAGTTTTATTATCGGTAATAAAAATGAAGCATTCATAAATTGGTTATGCGAAGATTAAAATAATGTACTTACAATTCATACTTCAAGGTTTTACGACACAATGAAATACAGTTTACGGTCAATAATTAATTTTCCATATTCTACATTGTTTCGTTAAATATACGATGACTACCGATTTATTAATAAATAAACGCTATTTCAATTTAACGATAGCTTAAAATATATTGTCTATTTCTAAAAAAAATACAACATAAAACTGATTGGAAAGTAATAAATAAAAATTTTACAAGCAATTATTTTTAAATAGCGTTTATGAGAAATACGCATTGAGCTTAGTTGGGCAGCATTCGGGAAAACGTATCACCTCTTCTCGTCGCCTATTACCACAATGTTTGAAGACGAAAGACTTCAATCAGTGCGTCCAGCTCGTTATGACGCATAGTGCCGAAACTTAGTCTCTGACGGTGAGCCTGGTTCACGAGTTCAAACTAGCACATCGAGCAATGGAAAGAGCTATTGCTCGAGTCTCTTTACGGGACATAATCCGAAACGAAGAACTTCGACGAGGAACTAATGTTGCCGACATAGTTCAAAGGATCGGCAAGCTGAAGTAGCAGTGAGCAGACTATATTTCCCAGGACTGATAACCGATGGGGGAGACGAGTTCTCAAATGGAGACACGTACGCTTATATTCAGCAGTGGAGAGAAATACTGATGGTATAATATATTATGAAAAAGAGGTAAATGTGAGGTAAATAGTAATAAAAACGTTATTATTTATTTTGTGAAACAATTTTACCGATTCAACATAACTATCTGCACTACTTATTAACACTACAATGTTACATGTGAGTACAAAAACAAAATATCAACCAACTATTCACACAATTACAAACTTCATTTGCGTTCGAAAAGGAGTTATAAAGGTGACTTTAAGGGTCAAATTCATTAATTGAAAGTACAGGTACGTTGTACAACGTTATATTTGCGGTTGGTGCCACCTAGCCGCCTATTAAATAAATTGATAATGAACTGCAAGGGAGTTTGTATTTGTTCGAGTGCCCGATCGATCAGTTTTTATTGTCTTAAAAAATATTATATTATCTGTACTTAACTCAAACTACCGTACATGTTCAGGGTCATCATCATACTCATCTATTAAATATGTTTCTACATTTGTGACGTCATCCGAGCAAAGGGAGACGTTATTGTCGGCGTTGATTTAGGTTAAGAAAATGTTAAGATAAATGTTAAGACTTCTTCTAACTTAAAATTTAATTATTTCAAGATTTTGTTTAGATAATAACATGCTTTATTCAGGGGCGTACGTCTTATATAAGCACATAAATTTAATATAAATTAATGAATAGTTACAACGACTCTGTAGACATTTTTGGGGACTCCTTGGGGGCATTTAACGAAAAATATACGTGTTTTGTTGCAGTGGGAACTATTTGGTTTATGCTTAAAATAATTGGGTCCTAATAAGGTTTTAACTTTAAAATTGTTGTTATATTTATTTATTATAAATTATACATTTATAAATAGACATAGGTACTCCTTCAATGCAATGGGTTCACTTATTATGTTGTGCATTTAGTTAAGATATTTTTTTAATGTACTCGTGTGAATTTATTAGTATAACAACTGCCTGTGAAACAAATAATAAAATAAAAAAATAAACACCAATGTTACAATAATATGAACTGTAAGACAGATGTCGCGGTAAACTCCCCAAGGCCTAATCTGTACATACAGCGACATCTGTCTTACAAACAACATTGGTGTTGCTGTTTTATAAAACTAAATTTTACCTTTTATTTGTCTAACAGTGCTCCTCACATTTTACAGTAGGTAGATTAAAACAATCTTTATATAGATACCTACATACAGCCACTACCGATTATCAAGTTTAAAAACCGATACACGAAAGTGACTCATATCTACACAATCATCTGAATTGTGACAAGGAAATTTAAAAAAATAATTTTTTTTGTAAGATTTCACGAGTCAATATATCCGTGAAAATATAACCGACAATAAGGTTTTGTCAAATAATGTCACATAAATATCCCAACTAGACACATAAATATTTTGTGTGATGTTAGATACAGACATTAAACAGTAAAAAAAAAAACTTATACTGTTCATAGTGTTCACGACGTCAACGGCCATTATTTCATCACCAACAAGATCTTCCAAATCGTCCAGATCTATTACCATCTTTTCCCGCGCTTTCATTTCTTTTATGGCCAGTTCAGTGTACGTATCTTATAAAAACAGGTAAAAAAAAATCAAATATGGTTACACAAAACCGTCAACTGGATCGATATCAACATATCAACCTACAATGTTCCACTGCAGAGCACAAACTTTCTCTAGTTTCGGGTCATAATAGACACGGACCCAGGGCGGATTGGTGGAACCAAATGATCCACATTCGTTTGTAAATTCTCGAACGGGGTTTGTCGAGCGGGTTTTCTCAGTGATGATGGAAAACACTTAAATTCCTTTAACACAAAAATACTTAAATTCCTAGATGGGTCAAATAGGTAGGGTAGTTTCAAAATTACTAACGGTATAGGTGTATAACTTACCTGGCCATTGCAACACTTTGTCGTCATAGGCCGTTGTACAGCTGTCGGAAATAGGGTAGAAGACATAGTCCCACCCCTTATTGTTGTACCTCCAACCCTTCGAGTTCAGTATCAGCGTCCTTTCTGTCGCATACGCAAATATTAGGCAGTATACTATGTGGTGAAGTTGACAGCCGAAACCACAGCCCTGGAAAAAACAGCTATTTATTACTTACCTATACCCATACCATTCCATACCCATTTCCGTTCCGTATCCATTTTCCATACCCACACATATCCGTGTATTATATTGTAACAGTTAGTAATTCCCTAATGTACCTAAAATTATTCGATTCTAGGCTTTATCAACAAACATCATTTTGAAGGTAATAATAAAATGGTGAATACAGTTTATATTTTTGGTCCTAAATTATATGGCTAGAAGCCCGTGCTGCTAAACCTAGGTCCAGCCGGCTAGAACTAGACGCAGTGGCTTTTATTCGGCTAAAACTAGGTCTAACCTAATTCACCTCAAAAAATATTTTTAATTGCCGAATATAAATATGTATCTATACTAATATAATAAAGAAGTCAAATTGTGCGATTGTATGTTGGGGGTAATCTCTGGAACTACTGAACCGATTTCAATAATTCTTTCACAAATAGGAAACTACATTATCCGAGTCTAATATAGGCTATATTTTATTTTGAAATTTTGAAAAAAATAATTTGATAAAAAAAAAAACTTATAAACCGAAACGAAGCGAGGGCGGGTCGTTAGTTACCATAAAATGTTTCTGGGTAGGAACGAGTTCCGTCCTAGTCAACAGTGATTGGATACACGTAGTTGTAGCCAATTTGAATCTCTTTTTAATAAAGGGAAGACGAACAGGCATTCCGCTTAATGGTAGGCGAATAGTGTCATCTACTTCAATATGTTACAATAATATTTCAACCGTTCCGTGTATGACATAAATTGAATAAATAAAAAGGAAAGTTGAAACTTGACTAATGCGAGTGATCGTGTTTATGTAAATATATTTTTATCATACGGAACATTAAGTATTAATCAAGTCACCGTTATTTATACTCACAAATAAAACTACTTTTACTTCATTTTATAGACATATAATAGATATAATACATATATAGATAGTTTCATTACGTGTGATAAAATTGAAGCAAGTTCACGGGTCAAATACCAAAAACATTCAACTTTATTTTAGGTTCATTCACATAGAGCGCGTCAGAGCGTAACAACAAATTTTAAATTTTGGTTAAACAACTTGCGTGCGTTACTTGTATTTCGAACACGGACAATAAGGAAAAGCAATGTGGGAAATTAATGACCTAACTACTAAATGGGGAAAATATTACTGAATATTGCGCAAGCCATTGTAATAATACTTACCTACATACCTTATATAACAATATCATAAGCCTGTGTCTCCACTGTTGGATATAGGCCTCTCCTGCAGCTCGCCACCACATTCGATCTGCGGCTCGTCTCAACCAGCCACCACCGGCGAACTTCTTGAAGTGGTCTGCCCACGTGGCGGTAGGAAGTCCCACACTGCGCTTCAAGGAGTACATTCAAGGTCTCGTCTTCCCCATTGGTTATCGGTTCTGGGTAAATATGGTCATTTCCACTTCGGCTTGGTCATTGTGTGTCCGTGACATTAGTTCCTTGTCGAATTTCTTTGTTTTAAATCTTATCCCGTAAAGAAACTCTGGACATAACCCTCTCCATGGTTCGCTGAGTCACAACTGACTAGACGTACTAATTATATACTTTTGGCTTGTCTATATACAAGTATACTCGTAAAATGACTCGATACAAGTAAAACGCAATGCATGTTTATATTTGCTCTGTGTCTGCCCGTCTTTTGTCTACTCGTGCTAACCTCGACATTACTGGTTGAAATTTGTTGCACTTTTAATTATCGTTTATGGTATTTATTCCCGAAGATTTTAACTGTATTTTTAAACAAAATCGTATAAAGTTGTATAAGTAGACTTGTATTTAAAAGAGTGTTTTGATAATTTGTATAAGATAAAAAAAAAAACTATTTTTAAATAAATGAAATAAATAATTTTATATTACTAAGAATGTCATCACACAGTCGACAGACTCCTATATCTCTATTGTACCAGAGAACATAAACCTAACCCACCTTTAATTAAATTTGTTGCCATCAATTTGCTGCCTATTCAGTATTCTCTGCTGCTCATTTAACATAGCGGATTTAATGGAAGATGTTAAAAATTAATAATTTTTACACCATTCTTGAAACTGCACGCAAAGTGAATTAATAGGCGCTACCACAGACGATGAGATCATGGTGTCTAAGTGAAAGAATATAACAATAAAATGACAAATCCATCATGTCATTGTCCTATTGTATTATTATTGTTACAATTTTGTGACGATGTTATTACAAACCATTGGAAATTGTTCACAATCAATTATTTCACGAAACAATTTAGTCATGATGTGAACTACGAACGGCTGCAGCGTAAGTAAACAAAAAAACAAATTCTCTAAAATAATTTTAATTAAATAAAGTTACAAAGATCTTTCTATACTAAATAACGTTACAAAGATCTTTCTAATTGAGTTCGACCGGTTCAAAGTATGAAACACAAGTGTTTTTGAATTCCTCAATCGGTATCGGTCGGCGTTGCCGCAGTAATTCGTGAAACCACCGACTCAGATTCTCACGTCGTCCACCTGCGTTTGATGTCACCTATTTGGGCATCGCGGCACCGTCAGCGATTCCCACACTGTACCAATGCGTAACATGCTATACTGTCTAAAAATTGTAAACAGCGGAATATTTGTAAACATGTTTTGAAAGAAGCTAAAGTTTATTGCTTTTTCTACAACATATTTTCAATTTTATTTATTTGAAATTGAATCAATTTACGCCATAGGTTATCTTTATACAAAGACTCCACAGCGACATAAAGACCTTTATTTAGAGTCCACAGCTCGTAGTAGCCGTTCTACAAGTCACGAGAACATCCGACGTTGGCTTGCTGCTCATTTAGCACCACCCGATAAAGGTTATCGCACATTAGCACACCGATAAAGGTTGACAAAGGGACCTTATTGTCTAGTTTCCCAGATACATATGACTTACAAAAAATAATAACTTTTTGATTGTTTTATCTCAAAAATCGTTAGGCCATGTTTCTAATTAAAACAAAGAAAATTTGAACTTACTAACTTGAAATTGTTGACTGCAGCACAGCTAATTGAAGTTGTGACATGTTATTATATAAAAAAAAACTTGCGTCAAATTATACTCGTATATGTATATTAAAAAAATATAAAATAGTTTCCCACTTATCATATTATTATCTTAAACATCATTTTACATAACGCAGAAACCAAATACAATTAGTACAACCATTAGTTTGCAACAACGTAACATCAAATGTGATGTTAAATTATAAACATCACCTGTTTTTCTTCAATAGGCGCGCAAAAATATGATAACTACTAAATTTTACTATTCAATTCCTATGATAGCTAAAAACATTTAAAAAAATTAATTTAATTTATCTATACTATCTATACTAATATATTAAAAAGAGGTAAAGTTTATAAGTTTGGATGTAGGAAATAATCTCCGAAACTACTAATCCGATTTCAAAAATTCATTCACCATTTGAAAGGTACATTATTCCAGATGGAGATAGGCTATATATTGTGTGCAAAAAAATTAACGGGCATGCAACGCATGCCGGGCACGGCTAGTAAAGTAGAAATTTGAATTTAATTGGCATTAAAAAAATTGCAAATCTTCATATTGTAATGTAAATATCAAAATAAACAAAAATTGTATTAAATCGTTGTTAATCCAAAATTAACCCATTAAAAGTGTAAATTGCTTAAAAATCAATCCAACTGAATGTCGTTTACAAACATATTACTATAAAAATATTACGTCTATGTCTTGCTACTAAATGACTTTTTAGCGGAATCTCGAGGTGAAGTTCGGTTTTTGTTTGATTATTTGTTGTTCATTATTTGCATTTTGTGGTTTAATAGTGATCGTTTATTAAACTTCAGTGTTTTCTGTGCGTGGTGATAAAAAATAAAATAAAAACGTGAGACTTCGTTTTTCGTGTGCTTCCAAGGAGTACCCGTGTCCTCAGTAAACCTATATACTATCCGCTTTACTGGGCGAAGGGACTGGACATTGACCGGACACGTTTTAAACTTTGAAATTGTTTATTACAAAGGAAACTTGACACTGGCGGAATGTACTAATTACACCATTGCCAATATGAAAAAAGAAAAAATATATATCTTGCTACGTTTATTGAATCAGAAAATCCCCCGATTTACACTTTGCTCATTGTATTTAGGACCCCATTGATTTGGCGACAAACCGTCGCTACAAAATCGCTCGCACTTTGCTCAAGCCCTAAACTGTCCCTATTTCTAGCAGCAGCAGACATAACTAATATTTATAGATCATACATTATCGTCGTCCTAAAATAGGCCTTTCGTTTAAATTTACCGCGACATCTGCGTGTGTCACTCGCACTATGTGAGCAGGTTGTTGACTCCGTTACGTCACGGAGGGCTCCACCAGCTGACATCATGAGTCCAAATTTCCATAACAATAGTAACGGTGTTTGGAGAGTGTTTATTTTGTTTATTTATTTAATGTGTTAACTAGTTGCCAGCGTGTGTCTCCGTTCGTGACGGCCGGCCTGAGTATTGTTGTATGATTTCAAATGTATACAATAACGGCACAATACATATGGACAGCTCGTCCTAATGAAACTTTTAAATTATGAAGATATTTCACTTGAAATAATTCGTATATATTTTTTTTTTATTTGTTTTATACACTAATCAATTCTGAAAAATTGAAACTATGAATTACGTTCGTGACAGATAATTGACATAAAAAAATAAATCTCTTTTTGCAAAAAATATACGTTACATTTTAAGTAACGTATTGTATTATATTATTTTTATGTATCTATGAATGTATGTACGTACAGTCAGCAACGGGTCAACGCATACGGTACCTTAAAACGCTATTAATAAGGATTAGAATCGAATGATTTTGGGTGCTTTATCGTGTTACTCACTATACTAGTATGAGCAAAGGGGGTAATATTCTTGGAATTTATTAAAACGTGTATTTATTATAAGAAAACACACACACAACAGAATGCGGATTTAATATATTTATGAAAGGGCAAGTACATGCAATGAAAACGTAACAAGAAATGGTACATAGGTCAAACTGAAAATTTCCGGAACTGGCCAACTTACGTAAACAATATTTAAAAAGTAATTACAATATTTGAAAATGGAACACTGGCTGTTTCATCACTTTGGCTTTAAAGTTTGTTTCATGTATCAGTCATTTGTTTTTTCATTGTGGCGTCATTTTAATAATGCAGACTTACGATGAATTTAACTCGTGAAAATTTTCGCTGTATGATTTTCTACGATTCTCGCTCGGCTTCAAACTGCTTTTGGCGATGAAGCACCAAGAGAGACGACAATTTATAGCTGGTTTGCAGAATTCAAGCACGGTTGTGTCAATCTCAGTGACGTCCACCGCTGTCAAGAACTAAAACATTGATGCTGTGCGCCATATGATCGAAACATCGAAACATCGAAAAATTTGGTGTGGAACATAGTAACAGGTGACGACATATTGTTTTACAGCCACGACCCCGAAACAAAGCAGCAATCGACCATTTGGGTCTTTCAAGATGAGCCGAACCCCACCAGTGGCGCGTGTGCAAAGTGCCGCAAAGCAGATGATAGCTTATTTTTTTTACAAAATCTAGATAGATACGTGGCTACTGTTGCTTTGGAGAATCGTCGTACCATGAATGCTGATTGGTACACGACCATTTGCTTACCGGAAGTTATTGACGAACTGCATAAGAACAACCGTAAACGCCGCATAATCTTGCACCATGACAATGCCAGTTCTCACACGGCCAAACAAACAAACGACTTTTTGAAGGCGAAAAACGTAGAACTCATGAGCCATCCTCCACAGAGTCCCGAGTTGGCACCTTGTGACTTCTTATTTCCAAAAGTTAAGAACCAATTACGCGGTTAACGATTTTCATCGCCAGAAGAGGCTGTCGAAGGAAAAACATGTTTCCGAGGTCATCACGGAGAAGTGAAATAAATGTTATGGAAATTGGTTTATTCGTATAAAAAAGTGTATTGACGCTCACGCAGAATATTTTGAGAAAGAATAAATTTGGCCATTCATTGTAACTTTTTCTTATTCATTCCGGAAACTTTCAGTGTGGCCCTCGTAATACAGCAACCAGCCCTTTTATCGTCCACTGTTTGCCACGAGCCTCGAGCATGCACATCGTCTCGTGCACGAGGGATATATGAACTGAAAACGCCACGCTGGCCTAGCGGGTTGAAGAATACATTCTTTTAGAGGTGGTGGTTCCTCAGGGCTTGTGGTAGTCTCTTTGTTATCTCTTAGTCGCCTTTTACGACACCCACGGGAAGAGATGGGGGTGGTGCCATTCGATAGCCGGCCGACACCAGACGCCCTTAAAACTCTATTACGATATCGACTTATTACGGTAAATATAAAATTGGGAAATGTGATAAAGATAATTTATGATAACTGATGATATCTAGTAGTAATAGTATAATAACTGACCTTATTCAAGTTACATATGACTTTCCTCGCTTCTCTACAATCTGGTGGATTCTGTAAATATTTCAATCTCCTTTGCACTAGGTCGCTCACGTTGGCCGCTTCCATCTGTCGCCACTGATAGTAACCGTCCAGTTCTTGCAACTTCTCCTGGTCGGAGAGAAGCGATCTAAAAATTATCAGTAAAATAAACTACGAGGAATTAAAAAATATTTATCGCCCCAGACTTCGTGGTTATTTTTGTAGTTATGGGAAAATTCTTCGCACCCGGAGACAATTTGTTAGAGATAATTCATATGCTATTTCATACTGACCAAAACTGTAATATATTACCGCCCCTAAAAAATCTTTTAGATTGGCGCAGTCGACGTCGCTGCCGACGGTAAGCTTACCATCATTCGGCCTTGTGTTGCTGCCACTTAACATTCACTGAATGAATGTATAATTGAATGAATAACTATTATATATAAATCATTTCTTAATAATAACTTAAATTAAACTACCTATAGGTATATATGAATATATATACCTTTATATGAATTTAATACAGGAGTTGCAGCACTGTTTATTAGTCGTGGTTGCACCCATGACTAGAAAGGCCCATACAATGATACAATGCTGCAAAATACCCTGCTATCTTAACGTAAATAAGGCCACTATGCCACACGCATTACGTTTTCACAGTACACCTCGAGTTATCTTACAAAACGTACAATTTTGTCAGTGCATTATGTCATACGTTGATTGCACACAAAATATCCGTATCCACTTACCACCAGATGCACTGTAAGCTAGTCTGCCGCCATCTTCCTATAAAGAAAATCATACATTTGCAAACAGTGCCAAATCTAGATTTGGTAATAAAACCACATAACACTCGTATATTATTCATTTTCCCAACTTAAAAAGATAAAAAGTTAAGTCCATTGTACGAATTTTATGACAAGTCCAGTATAGTTACCAAGCAATATCCCGGCCGAACAAAAGACTGCTCAGTCCTCCTTTGAAAGTAAGAAGAAAGCTTGTTTTGCGACCAAATTGGATACAACGAAAATAGCTCGAGGCGTTGCAGTGATACCACAAAAATAAGTACAGAGGAGGACACACATTTATATACACCAAAAACAAAATATAAATCATTCCCAATGAGCAATTCTAAATTCGAATCATTCTAAATAAAACTCCGGTTAAAAAACTCTAAAACCTTTGAAAACCTTAAAATAAAAACATAAACAAGATTTTTCGTTACGCACGACGACGGTGACCGGTTGTATTAAACTATTGCAGATTGTCAGCAAGACTGCTGACTGATTTATGTTTTTATTCTAACCTTTTCAGTCGGTTTTTTTTATCAAAAAATTTATTTCTTTTTATTTTCAGTTTTTAGTTAAGAATATATAACAATATATCCTTTTCTCGTGTAAAGAATCAATAACAAATTAATTACGATACAATTTTGCCATGAGATGAGAAAGGAATGATCTCGAGTTTTGACAACTTCAACACACTAACAACCACGTTTCTACATAGCGGTCTTCTGTGAGAGTGAGAAAACTGGGCCAGTCAGACACGCCCACCCTATTGTAACATACAGCATCATCCTCCCCTTTGTACTAGAACTGTTCATCGAACTAAATATCGCCAAAAATTTGTCCAAGCGCGATAGTTCTACCGTCAATTTTCAAGGGGTTTCCTTATCCACTTTTGGCTCCAGCATCAAACGCTGACGGTCATATGTAAAATATACATTTTTAACTATTATTGTTGGCTACGATATATATATTATATATAAGGCGGTGCTCGCGATCGATGTTATACCGCAGGGCCAATGTTGCAGGCCGCACGTTGCCTTCCAACGGGGGGGTGTAGGGGTGAAATACGGAAATAAAACGCTGCTCTAATTCACATTGAACCACAGGAGCGCAGGGAGGAAGCGGCAGTCGGCAGCGAACTCGCTTGTATGAACTTGTTAGGTATCTCCACTATGAGGAGTCTGTTATATCAAGTCACTACTTAGAGTGTTAAGTACGAACTGGTAGTTCAAGTTACTGTTTGAAGTGCTGAGGACGAACTGGCAGTTCAAGTTACTGTTTGAAGTGCTGAGGACGAACTGGCAAAGAGAGGTCGGAACCTATGCCTTTTATAGCAAGTTTGCTGCCCGTGCGATCCCCCTGCTCCCTGGGGTAGTTTATTGTGCTATTCGCTCTCCAACGTCATACATAACTTCTAGGTTACAAGTCACTTATCCTAGGGTCGGTTCTCCTCTTATGCGGAGAACAAGGCTATTTTCGACGACGATACATGATGATTTTATATCTTTCTGGGCAATTTAGCCCTTTTTTCCCTCCCTCCTTCGTTGAGTAGCAAGGGGAATGGGAGGACTGAAGGTAAAGGGGAAGTAGTGGCGCCGATACCGGAACTTCGTCATCTAGCCCGCAACTTTATATGTTTAATTCAATGCTTAATAAAACACACTGCGGGCGGTAGCCTTTATTTTGCCTATACCCTGACCTGCAACCTAGTTTCCCTAATACATTTATGGAGAGCGAATACAAACACATACAGTTTATAAACAAAAGACACTTCAAAAAAATATAATATAAATGTACGTACTAACATCCCATAGTCTCGTAGGAAAGGTGTATGGATTTGTCTCGTACGCTTTTATTAGTCTAATGTGAGAATTCATTCGTCCTCACCTCGCTAGTTGCGCAACCCTTGTGAGACAACCCCCTTTCTTCCCCGAGCCGTGCGATGCCAGTACGTACATATCATGTACACTTGATTTACATAATTTACACATTACATAATAACACATCTTAATTGTACTGCACTTGTGCTACGCCCTTATTTTCTGTCGTGCACATTCTCCCGCCGTCGCAACACTGCGAACCGACTGGTAGCACGACGACTTTCTTCGTAGGTCTGCGTAGCACGGTGCCGTTGCCCATGGTGATGTCGACGACTCGTACCTCGTTGTCTTTACCCGGGTAGACGTTGGTGACACGGCCTCGTGGCCAGGTGTTCCGGGGTAAGTTGGAGTCGCACACGATGACGATGTCGTCGATCTTCAGTGGTTCACCGGTGCTGCGGGGCTCCCGCCGGTACTGGAGTGAGGGCATGTACTCCCGTACCCAGCGGTGCCAGAATACGTCTGCGAGCCTCTGGGCGCGCCTCCAGTGATGGCGCGCGTTCAGGTCGCCTTCGGTGAAGTCTCCGGGAACCGGCATGTGACAGTTCGGGCCGAGTAGTATAAGGTTCGGCGTTAGTGCTGCCGGTTCGTCGGGTGTCACCGCCACATGAGTAAGGGGGCGGGAATTTATGGTCATCTCCGCCTCAGTTAGCAGTGTGCTGAGCGTCTCGTCACTTGGATGTTGTTCGTGCAGGGTGACTCGCAGGGCTTCTTTAACGGAGCGCACCATGCGCTCCCATGCACCGCCCATAAACGGCGCTGCTGGTGGGATGAACCGCCACTTGATCATGCGGTTTGTGGCCTCGTGCTGGGTGGCTTCAGCTATGGACTGGGCGAGCTCTTTTTTGCCATCTCCCAACGCTCGTGTATGTTAGCGTTGAGAAACTGTGGGCAATGCACTAACTGATGTGATTGTTTGCACTGCCAACATTTTTCTTGCCACTTTTCTTGCGGCTTGCGCTTTTCTTTTATTGTGTAAGCGCGTTCGACCCTTTTTCGCATAGGTCGCTCCCTCCCTGTTGACTCGTCGGCGATGTATTCTGGAAGGGCGTAAGCGCCAAACTTATCCGCTTCTTCGTTCAAGTATATTGACATCTTTTTGAAGTCGGATACTTCTGAAAGCTCTCTCGCCGCGTAGTCTACCCATTTACTTCTCAGGGTTGGAGTGAGCTTCTCCACCACGTTGTACAACATCTCAGGGTGGTGGAGGTAGTGTGGTTTCTTTAATGCTTCTATAGCAGCCACGATGTTCGCTAATTTACTTGCGAATATGCAAAGGTCACGTGGGTTTTCACTGACCTTGGGTAAACGCTTCACTTTTTCCAATTCTAAGCGGATGAGTGCCTCTGGCCGCCCGAATCTTCTCTCCAGCGTTTGTAATATGACTGGCGGGTCAGGCTCACTTATTAGTAGGCAACTCACGGCTTCCATGGCGGGTCCCTTTAGACATTTTCGTAGTCGGGCCACATTTTCAGTTTTAGTGAAGCGTTCCTTTGTTTCGTTGTACGCTGCTCGGAAGGCGAGCCAGCTATGGGCGTGTCCACTGTACACGGGTAACTCTTGTACGTACCGAGGTGAGTCCCTATTCTGGCGCATAGCTTGTGAGAAGGCCGTGGCTAATGTAGTCACGTCAATCGCCGGTGGAGAATGGTCTGAAGACGGGACCTCTTTCGTGGGGGTTCCCGCAACACCCGGGTCTCTTTCATTCCCGGCCGATTGTCTAATACTGCCTTTTTCCGACACAGCTGCCTCCTTGGGTTTGGGACTTTTCTCTTTCTCGGCGTCTTTGATGGCTAATATCTGCTTTTGATTGTGTAGCCATCGGTGGACACGCTGAGGATCTGAATCCTGTTCGTCCAGTTCGTCCTCCTCACTCGACGACGAGTCTAGTTTCAGTCGTTCGAGTTTCGCCTTTTCAAGTTCAGCTGCGGCCTGGATTTCTTTCGTTTTCCACTCGGCCTCTCTTAGGTACAGCTCGGCGAGCCGCTCTTTCGCCTCTAACTCCGCGAGGAGTCTCTTGCGTGAGGGTACGGAGCGACGTGACCGAGCGTGGCTCGAGTGTGGGCGCATCGTGTGGTCGGAGCACTCAGGTACAGGCGATGGTGGCCTGGAGCAGACGGCGACAGCGACACTGTCCTTGGCTTGTTTTTTATTATTTGAGGACTTACTTGTGGTAGTGTCGGTCGTGGTTGCGGTCTGGGCAGTCGTTGCGTACGAGTCTGTGCTAGTTGTTGCGCCCGTGGTGGCCGTAGCTTCGGTTTGCGAGCTCGAGGATGCTTCTGTTGTCTCCTTGTCGCTTTTGCTTCTTGTGGTCGGCATTTTCTAAATTCTCTCCGTATCTCGATAGGCGATCTTCTGGATGACGATGGTTCAGGAGATCCGGCTCGAAGGACCAGATGTTGGCTACGATATATATATTATATATAAGGCGGTGCTCGCGATCGATGTTATACCGCAGGGCCAATGTTGCAGGCCGCACGTTGCCTTCCAACGGGGGGGTGTAGGGGTGAAATACGGAAATAAAACGCTGCTCTAATTCACATTGAACCACAGGAGCGCAGGGAGGAAGCGGCAGTCGGCAGCGAACTCGCTTGTATGAACTTGTTAGGTATCTCCACTATGAGGAGTCTGTTATATCAAGTCACTACTTAGAGTGTTAAGTACGAACTGGTAGTTCAAGTTACTGTTTGAAGTGCTGAGGACGAACTGGCAGTTCAAGTTACTGTTTGAAGTGCTGAGGACGAACTGGCAAAGAGAGGTCGGAACCTATGCCTTTTATAGCAAGTTTGCTGCCCGTGCGATCCCCCTGCTCCCTGGGGTAGTTTATTGTGCTATTCGCTCTCCAACGTCATACATAACTTCTAGGTTACAAGTCACTTATCCTAGGGTCGGTTCTCCTCTTATGCGGAGAACAAGGCTATTTTCGACGACGATACATGATGATTTTATATCTTTCTGGGCAATTTAGCCCTTTTTTCCCTCCCTCCTTCGTTGAGTAGCAAGGGGAATGGGAGGACTGAAGGTAAAGGGGAAGTAGTGGCGCCGATACCGGAACTTCGTCATCTAGCCCGCAACTTTATATGTTTAATTCAATGCTTAATAAAACACACTGCGGGCGGTAGCCTTTATTTTGCCTATACCCTGACCTGCAACCTAGTTTCCCTAATACATTTATGGAGAGCGAATACAAACACATACAGTTTATAAACAAAAGACACTTCAAAAAAATATAATATAAATGTACGTACTAACATCCCATAGTCTCGTAGGAAAGGTGTATGGATTTGTCTCGTACGCTTTTATTAGTCTAATGTGAGAATTCATTCGTCCTCACCTCGCTAGTTGCGCAACCCTTGTGAGACAACCCCCTTTCTTCCCCGAGCCGTGCGATGCCAGTACGTACATATCATGTACACTTGATTTACATAATTTACACATTACATAATAACACATCTTAATTGTACTGCACTTGTGCTACGCCCTTATTTTCTGTCGTGCACAATTATTACCAACACAAATACACATTCGAATAAATGTATCCAATTAGAAATTATAATCACGTTTGTACATATCAATCTTCTCTTGGAGTGAGATAATACGACCAGCCGGACGCACCCAATCGGTTGTGGGATAAAGCATCATTCTCCTCAATTTATTAGAACTGTTCATTGTACCAAACAA
This sequence comes from Sesia bembeciformis, assembly GCA_943735995.1. Classification (NCBI taxonomy): domain Eukaryota; kingdom Metazoa; phylum Arthropoda; class Insecta; order Lepidoptera; family Sesiidae; genus Sesia; species Sesia bembeciformis. The sequence continues at coordinate 13,583,995 of OX031039.1, read as the reverse complement.
CCCCAGAAAATGAATCCAAACACCATCAATATACCGACAAATTTCAAGGAGTTCCCATACCCACCTTCAGCTTCAGCATCAGATGCTGACGGTTATGAGTATTATATACGTCTCTTTAACTATTCACTTTAGAAAGACGCATTCGAATAAATGAATTACATTTAACTTGGTACAGCAGCGCCGCCTGGTGAGTTAGGACCACAACACAACACTCATCAAAGGGGGCCAAGGGGCCGTTTTCAGGGAAAATTGGTAACACAGGGGTACACAAACATACATTATTTTACCCCAAATGCATATACCATCTCCGTTCCGTCATAGTCCGTTCGTAACGAGTGTGTTCTCACGGTTACAATTTTTTTTTCCATTCGTAAACGAGTTAAACAGTAGCAATCATATTGCGGTTTTTTTATGGAAAGAAAGCGGCAGACGAACAAGCTGTCCACCTGGTGGTAACTGGAAACTATCGCTCATGGACACCTGCGATACATTTCGACATCGATCCAGAAATGTTGACTTATGTAAGGAGGTTACCGTGGCGATTTAGGTCTACATTGTGAACGAGACGTTAGAATCGCGCCCATTCCGGAACCGTTATGTCATTGTCTTTTGCATAGGGACATTAAACAGAGTTATTTTTATAGTAATACCGTACTGTTGCTAGAATAAAAAGAAGAAATTTCAGATAATACCTACAAAGACATGCCAAGAAATAATTGTTAGATATATTATCTACCGTAATAACCTTTTTCTGTCTGTAATTTGCGCCAAAATAGTCTGAATTTTCTCCACTTTGTTGTCATCATACGCCACTTTTCCTAATTCAGTACTTATGAAATACCATAACTCTTTCGTATTGGTATATATTCTTCTTCTGAGATTCTCATATTCTTTTGTGGGCCCTTGACCCACGTCTAATAGGAAAGCCGCCGGGTCCAGATCTTTTAGATTACCAGTAAACCTAAAAAACGAAAAAGGCTATTAAGAACCGCTGGTCTCTGGAATTTTCACCCAATCTTCGATAGGGTTCTTCAACGGGCCTAGTGTGAGAAGTAAGAGTGGATTTGACAGAACTACAGTCCTCTTGCCGGGTTTCTTGTATTGAGGATTAACACCCGTTAGGGCCTTTAGAAACAGGAAAAAGCAAGCAGAGAGACTACCACTGCAAATCGATTTTAGCGGTTCCCTTTTGTGGAACTTCCAGAAAGCTCCAATGTAATTTCATCAAATCTCGCATCCTCGGTGGAATAAAGATATAACCCGAAAAAAATAACTTTTCAGTAGAACAAAACAAACGGTAAAATGTTAGATAATTTTTATTATTTTTCTTACGAGTTTTTATATATTCGTATATCATTAGAATGAAATTCTAATCATTATTACTTTGGGTAAAGTGATATTTTTATGCATATGTTTTTTAAACTATTTTTTTCAAACAAAAATACAGAACCACTACTAAAACGAATTTTGGCCATAATTTTCTCAAATTTAGCGATAAAATTATGAAAAAATTGGATATATATATAGTTTAAAATGTTCTTTTAAATAATGGTATTAGCTAAATTTCAACATAATACGACTTACAGCTTTGTTAAACTGAGGGTGCGGATATTAGGAATTATAAAATAATTTAATCAAATCTAACGATAATATAGGCAATTTCCTCGATATTTAGAGACAGAAATAACCCATAAGGTGTTGAACACATGATGACGCTGCCCCGACTGATCGTGTGGTCGCACACGACAACTTGACCTGCCGCAATCGATCGATAAAACAATTGAGGAGTCGATCGTATCAATATTTAAAGACTGCTGTATAATAGCTCCTGCTCCTGTTTGTATAGAGGCGAGGCTATTCTCGGTCGCTGCCGGATGGCCGCTTGTGCGCGATCCGCAGTCCTCGTATGAACTCTTTTAAGCGACCCCATACAAGTTTTTTGAGCTACTGTTCGCCTAGTCACGTCTCACCACGACAAAACACTGTGTCAGACGTTAGTTCCTGTTCGCAGTTAACTAGGTGCTCGAGACAAGGGGAACCAAAAATAAACGCGCCCAGATTGTTTTAACAACCAAAGTATCACCTTTCACAAAGCTGAATGATTACTTTTCTGACTATATTTTTTTTATAATGACTGTTTATTTTCAGAACTACGTAGTAATCTCTATAAGAGTATAAAGACTAAAGTCTGTGCGTCTGTTCATCTGTTCAGTCTACAATAGGCGGATCCGATTTTGTGCAGTTATCATTATATGAATTCCGTACATATACATTTTATCACAATCGGGTTAGCAATTTTGAAAACAAATAGCAGATTTTGTAAAAGATGTTAAAAAGGCGTATGACATTTTCTTACGCCAATTTCTCAACTTACGCGTCTAATGTTGAAGAAAACCCGTTTCCAATTACTCACTCTGATTCAATCAACTATTCTACCCTCTCTTCTGTTGTGTAAAAGTAAAAGGACTCAACTGACCCTGACGACTTCCTAATCTGTGCGATTAGACGACTGTGCTGCTGCTTGAGGGTCTCCAGCTGCGAGGAGACCCTTCTTAACCTATCTTGGAATTCTAATGCTTCTTCCGAGTTCCCGCTGCATCTGAAATATTCAAACGTTGTAAGTATATTTTGCTTAGACCCATAATAGGCTAATGGTACTTAAATTCTATACATTTTTTTTTTTGTTTTTAATATTGTTCAGAAAATATTTCGGCAACGGTCCGATACCGACGATACACCCAGATGAAGAAGCATTTTTATAAAATAAAGTGTCTTAGTTAAAAGGTCTACTTATGTGTAATTAATTAATATACGAGTCAATATACCCAGTCAATATACGAGTAGTCGATAGAACGACAGTCGATTGAACTAGAAATAGTGAATCGGATCGAACCTTCGCACAGAAGACAGTAGGGATTCGATTGCCGTTTTTTTAGGATGCAGCTATACATATTTTTAGGTCTCTGGATCAATGAAACAAAAAAACCTTGCACGAATCATTGAATATATCTCACCTGAGCGGCGATATTACTAGATAGGTGACGACGATCCAGATAAAGAGCAGTACAACGGCGACTCTCTTCCATTTCGCCAAGTACATCATCAGGTAGTCGGTGATAGTCATGTGACCATTTGAATAGTGTTTCATTGTGACCTGACCATCGTCGGGGTGGAGTGCGGCTGCTAAAACATTGCTATATCTGGAACAAAGTTTTCGCTTATAAAACAAGCATTAAGGTATTTAGCAAAGCAGCATTAGAAAATGGGTCGGTTCTTCTCGTCGCCTATACCAAAAATGGGTCGGTTCTTCTCGTCGCCTATACCAAAAATGGGTCGATTCTTATCGTGGCCTATACCAAAAATGGGTCGGTTCTTCTCGTCGCCTATACCAAAATAAACAAAATCGAAAGTCTTCAATCAGTGCGTCCTGTTAGTTATGACCAGAGGTCGGAATTAGGTAGTGTGATTTATGTACTTGCAATGATATCATAGAGCAAAAGAATAATATGGATATTCCTCAAATCCCGGGATTTCAGTTTAAAGCGTATTAAAAATCCGTTGATAGATTAGATAGAATTGTAGGTTAATGTTTGTAAATATAAAAACTGAAACTGAATGTTAACGTGTGTAAATCATTAATATATTAAGTACTATTGAATGATTTTGTTTTATTTATCTTATCTCTGAGATATCGATACAACCCTAAAAACCATCACGGTACCTTAAGATACTAAATAAATATACTATTGGCAATAAATTACGGTTCCCGGGATTATTATTCAGAAAATCCCAGACATGTCCATGTTAATATCAACATTTCGTTGTAAGTATGTACATAAATCACACTACCTAATTCCGACCTCTGCTATGACGTAAGGTGTCGAAACATGGACTCTGACAGTCCGATCCATAAGTAGTCATTCAGAGTTATGCTTGGAGTTTATTTGCGAAATAAGATTCGAAACGAAGAGATTCGCTAAACACTCAACGACATAGCTCACAGAATCAGCATGCTGGAATGGCAATGGGCACAGGTCATATCTGTCGCAGGATCGACAACCAATAGGTAAGATGATTCCTTGAATATAGACCACGTACCGGGAAGGGCAGTTTGCGACGCACTCCGGCCACGTGGACCTACCACTACAAGAAATTCCTGTAGTGGCTGGATAAGAGCGGAAGATTGTGTGTGATGGCGAGCCCTGAGAAGTGGATTCAGCAGTGGAGAGACATAGACTAATGGCAGGGTGAGAAGAAAATTCAAAAGGGAGATAAAAAGGCAATCCGAATGAGTCAACAATTCTTAAACTTATTTATCTATTTAAACAGGTCTCTTGTGTTCACCTTATTTATTTTACTCGAAGATCCGGTTACGTTTTATGTGCCGCAACTTTCCGGACTATGAAACCAAATGCGGCTAGTTGCTGACTGTTCGCAACTCTCGACGTGGACTACCCGCCACTTCAGTCCATGATCCGCTCGTGACCATGGTTGGTGCAGCCCAACCGAAACGTGGAGTAAAATAAATAAGGTAAACATTCACGTTAAGACACGTTTAAATAGATAAATGTGTGTGAAAAACGCGAAAATCTCAAATTATAAAATTCTTAAACTGTGTCACCGATAGGAGAGGATAGCCATTCATCTTTCTATCTCTTACATTTCAAATATTACAGTTCGGGACAATTAATAATCGATTTCGTTAATGACAGTAATCTATTGTTTGGATCGTCAAATCAAACCAATATATCGCTTAGACAGGCAGTTACGATAAACGTTAACAAGTTAAATCAACAATTTTGTAGAATCAATACTATCATGGTCATGGAGTAAAAATCGATAATCTGGAAATTACTGGAAGTCTTAACCCTACAATTATTATTATCAGGATTATTATCAAAAGGGCTGGTTACAGTTAGGGCCTGCAGTGGCCCTAACTGGCAGTGCATAATATTTAGGTAGTTATTAAAATAGGCGCATGGTTAAATACCGAAATCGGTTATTCGAAGTTACTTGGCGAGAATGCTTCTCGGCTAGAACCATTTCAGTAAGCCAGCATAAACATATACTATTTTTATGTTAGGTGTATACTATCTCCACAATGGACGTCTCGGCGAGATTGAGAACGTCTATTGTCGGGTGCGGCACGTAGATTACACCACACATTCCATTCACCTGGATGCATTGAAATGGGGGGCATTTATCTCCCCTCGTGTGGAGTAAAACTGGCTTCGTATTTACTAAACGATGTACTTGATACGAATGTAAATGACACTACAGTGGGGTGGTCGTCAAACGCGGCCCGCAATCCGAATCAATGATACGTGCGACCCTCAATGACGTATCATTGAGGGTCGCAATGATACGTCTGTACGTATACAGACTTACTAAACCTACAAGGACGTAGTCAGAATTTTATCCAGGGAGGGGCAAAGAAAAACAATTTTGTTATAATTTTAAATGGAGATTGTGCAATGCTGAAAGACTGTTAATAAGGGAAGACCCTATGCCCGGGGGTGAGAGCCCCACCCCGCTCCACCGTGGCTACGCCCATGCTCACATAGTACGAATAATATGCGCGAAGTGAATATTTGTGCATGATATTAATTGTTTATCTATAGTCGATACCAACCAGATAAAGCTGTCAGTCTGTCATTCATTGCTAATTAAACACAACTACCAGTCTATCACTGATATATTGCTCACTATTTAATAGTACAATGTCCATTGGTGTATGATACAATAGATACGTAATACGTAATTATTATTATGTATTTACTAGTTCTATGTATCACCAGCTGAACTAGAATTGAATTCTGTACACGTAATTCAATACTGAACTCGCCTCAGACGTGAAATCTCAGACTTTATTCACTGTATGAGATTTTTTTGTTATAGAAAGAATGTGGCAAACAAACAAACAGAGGATCTGGTAAATGGTAAATAGTTGAAGTAGAAACATTGTGTGAATATAAGATTTTAAACTTTTGTTATCGTGGTTTATTAACACTGATATATATCCACACGGAACTTCCCACCACCGCCCAAGGCACTTAGCGTATGTTGTCACATCACTTACAAACAGAATGGCGTTCAAAATACCACGACGAAGACCTAAGCAAGGGAAACCAACTGATACGGTTGATAGACAGTCGGCATATAGTCGTATCTTCCTTATACAGAAGGAGTAACCGATAAGATTGGCAAGCTAGCACTCAATACGGAAATACGGACAAAACGGACTTGGAAATACGGAGTAAATACGATATAAAAACTGTATTTTCTCCTTGTCAAAAAGTAAGGATAACTTGCCCTATCAGTGGCCTGGAGTCTACATAGTGAACTGTAGCTGTGGAAGCTGATACGTTGGGCAAACCAAGCGAACCATAGCAAGCCGTGTAAAGGTACACATACCTGTCGTCAAAAATAATACTCACACAAGTCGGCAATAGCAGAGCACCTATTAGAGGCAGGAACCAATCATTGGATTGAATTACACAAACCCAAAGTAATCTCAACTGAACGCCATTACATACCGCGTTTGGTCCGAGACGATAAAGATAAAAAATGCCGAAATTTCAATAGCGAGGATGAATTTAAGATGACACGTACATGGGAACCAGCGATTGAACTTTTTTTTTTTTTTTTTTTTTTATCTCCGAGGGGAAATCCTCATTGGATTCCTTCCGCCTTAAAAGTGATCTGTTCCTGGCGGAAGGATATGGCGATTGAACTTTGCAAACCCAGAAAAGTAGATGCGTTTTCTAACTCGCGTGTGTGGTGACATTGTTAATATAGTGTGCAAGGAACAAGTTCAGTATAGGCAGGTGAATAAAAAACGAACACGACGAAAGGTAGACAGATTTGTCTGTCAATTGCAACACCTTCACCCGCCTCCGCAGTCTCGCCGCGACCACGGTTCATGTAACTGGATCGAAATGTCGGCTATAATAAATAAATAATAAATCGTGAGTTACCCGCTTACATAACAATTATTATTTAAGTCAATATTTGAAGTGACAATCCTTACATAGACAATACTTAAATAAATTAATTAAAGAATGCAATCTTTATACTAAGCCAAAAGCAACTGATGAAGCGGTGGACGTTAGACCTACTCGTTAGACAAAATGTAGGTCTCTCGTAAGTTGGCAACGAATTCGCTAACCCTTTGATGTTAGAAGTGCTTAAATAACAAGCGGCGAGCACTTGCTATTTGTCAAGTAGGGCCCGTATTACGAATTTTGAACATTTTTTTACAATGGGAATATGTTCTTTCTCCTTTACAGATTCAACGGCATCCTATAACGTCCCACCACAGGGAACAGGGACAGGCCTCCACTAGCAATCTCAAGGTGGTTTCGGGTCAAAATTTACCAAGCGGCGTTTTTGTGTCATTCCTCCTGGTGTAGCAGGTGTCCATGGGCGGCGGTAACACTTACCATCACATGCGTGGACCAGCTAACTCGTCCGCCTACTAAACAATAAAATAAAAGAAAGAACCTCGCGCATGTGCATTTTTTTCATATTTTCCTTCCACGATGAGCTAGTGATAATTTAAAAATCAGTTCTTAAATAGAACTTAAATGGTATGGAACTGACGACCTCGCGAATGAGAGTCGTGGGGGTATCTTCCCTATGTTACCATCGCATTCTTTATACGTATGTATGCTTTATCATGCGTATATAAAATCATTAATGATGATTTTCGTTACGAGTATACATTTTTTTTTTATAATATACATATATATGTTACAGTTAAAACAGGAAAAACTAGTTTTGGCTGAACGTCTTTTTTACAACTAATTTTTCCTAGTAAAAACTAGTTTTAACTAGGGCAAACTAGTTGTAATGAAAGGAATCAGTTAAAACAATTTTTGACCGGGTCAGTGTTCATCTGGCTTGGAGTTTGTTGATTCCGTCATAAATGAGCTCATAAATGTAGTATAAAAGTTACCGAGCCAAAGCCCAATTAACAACACATCGAGATGTACCCTGACAAACCACGAACTCAAAAACAATTCAACTTAGGTTAGATGTGGTTATTTTTTTTAAACAATGCGAAAATCCCTCCGTCTAGAAATAATTCAAGCGCATTCGTGATTTATCCGAGCACATCTCGATGTGCTGTGACATCGGGGCTCTGATTTGAATTGTTTTTTTCTGGTTCATTCCGTTAAACCTCGTTTTCCCTAGTTAAAACTAGTTTTATTTAACATTCACATTTGTGTGTCAGTAAATTCCAGTTTTTACTAGGAAAAATTAGTTGTTGCAGAAGGCGTTCAGTCAAAACGAGTTTTTACTGAAAACTGGTTTTAACTATGATATATACATTTAGCATAGTGTGGGTCAATCTTCAGTTATATAAACTAACGAAACAATTCCACCAGTAGTGGTTAGATGAAAAGAACGGATGATCATGATGGTGCCGGAGAGGCCTAAATCCAGTGGATAGACACAGCCTGTTAGTACCTATGTTAAGGAATAGATACGTACCTACAATTATTTTTATTATTATTCCCATAAAATATTTTAAGTGGTTATTTATAGTTATTCGAAGTATCTCTTCAAACATTTACAATATGCTTAATCACAATAACGACATTATAATTATTTCGAAATTACACGATCTGCTGTAAAACAGTTTGTAAACAATATAAAATCGTCCATTAATCTCGCGGCGCAGAAGGCATTTCATAACAATACCAGTCACAGACGATAACCATGAAAATAGCTATTGTATTATGGATGCGTGTTGCACAATATCGAAATATTTTACGACTAGCAACACGCTCTGACTTCTCTCAATGGTTCCTAGGGAACCCAATATCAATTACATCTATGTCTAAATAACTGGTGGTGCCAGCGTCTTCGGACGTGTGAACTTCTGATTCCGGTGGGAACTTAATAATTGATCTGGAACATAATAATTGTTTTCAATAAAATCCGTCCAGCGGTTTTTGCGTGATGCGCTATCAGTCGACAATTTCAAAAATTGTTGTTTTGAGCTCTGCAGCACATGTACTTTCACTGGAATGACTTTATTCGAGAAATATTTTATGTACAGACACGGCTCTGTTACCATTTTATTATATGTACCTATAGATGTACACCGATATTCGCCACTATACACCTACCTATACGGGTAACGGGACCGGGAGACTGTGAGATCGAGATCGTATAGGTTTCGGAGGCCTGTATACAGCAGTGGATAAACATAGGCTGGCGGTAAATAAAAATACCTAAAAGTATTTCTTTTTACAAATGCTTTAATAAATGCTATGAAAATAATGTGTGCCATCATGTTAGATATCTGCCATAATTAGATATCTGTTCTAAAAACCGTGAAACTTTGTTTACTAAAAATAGTGCGAGTGAATTTTTATCTCAAGTCAATCATTTGTCATGGTACGTTTGTCACGAAAAATAGTATGTTTTTAGTATTTTACTTGTATAATTTTTTTTTCATAAAACATGTTAGATGAATGTATAATTAACGATAAAAAATAATCGCTACATACTGTACGGTCATCAAGACATTTCATACTGTAAACCCAAAGCTGTGGAATGACTCTTATCATACTGTAAACCCAGTTGTGGAATGACTCTTATCGGATTACAGTGCGGTCTTCAAGACACTTTATCCCGCGAACCCGAATGTTGTGCAATACACTGCCAGCTGAGTTTTCTCCACTTAATTACGACAGGGGGTTCTTCAAGAGAGCTGTGAACAGGATTCTGCAAGGCTTGCAGCGCACGCGCCTGTTGTAGGTGTCTCCGGGCGGCGGTGACCACTTACCATCAAGTGGCGCACCCGCTTGTCTGCCATATATTCTATATAAAAAAATATAATAGTAAAATGGTAATAACATTTAAACTATTTGAAATTTCATTAAAAAAATATTCATTTAATATTAGCATGTCCATTCTAATTAAATTAAATAAGCACGGGGCTATAGCGCGGGTAAATACGCGTGCTCACTATACCATGGAAACCGTAATTATGTAGTTTATGCCCTTTTCCTGGCCAATAAGAAGATCCAATAGGTTAGGATTTAAAATAACGCTATGTTGAATGCTATTATAAAAAGGGAATCAAAATTTAAGAATGGTCAAAATCAAAATGGTTAAAATTGTATGTTTAAATAATTTCCTCCTACAAAAATATTAACCAGATTTTTTTATAAGTGTAATGAAATGTCTGCAATAAATGTAGTGTATGGAATTGACTAATTGTTCATTCTAATGAATAGTCATTTGCAGCTACTTATCAACTTATTCAATACTAGCGAACCGCCTTCGCTTGGCTTCGGTTTCGATAAAACAATCTTAAACTATACGTATAAACCTTCCTCTTGAATCACTCTATCTACTGATGAAAACCGCATTAAAATCCGTTGCGTAGTTTAAAAGATCTAAGCGTACATACAGAGGGACAGACGGATACTAGATGGTGGCAATTGCAAGTATAACTTTGTAGAACAAACCTGTACATTTATTTCTTAATATAAAATAATGTTACATAATTACTGGTTGACCCATATTATCTATCAATCTTACAAAGCAGCAAAATTTATTTTAATTTTTAAATACTTTAATCGGCAAATCTAAAATCTGATTTAAATTGTATTTTGAATTTGGAATCTTCGGATACATATAATTTACATCCAGATGCAGTTGAAGAGGATGAGGATGATATCTATCTAACACATTCATTTAATTAGTACCTATGTAGTTTGTTGATTTTTCCTAATTTTATTTGTAAGTTTCCTGACTAATTAAGAAATTATGCCCAAAATATAAAAGACTATTTGATTATTAAATGTGTATATTACTATGCAACTTCTAGCATAAAAGTTGATAGAAATTATCAGCCAAATAAATATTGGTTGATATATTTGTCGGATAATTATCACATAATTTTCAGATAATTATCATGAGGCATATTTATCTTGATTAAGTACCCAAAAGCATCTCATGGATGCAGTGAATACTCAGTGCATCCGGGAGTGTGCCATTGTTTGTCATTCTGAATTGATGTTGGCATATATCACAGATGTTCATGGACAACAGAATCCACTTACCACTAGGTGAACTGTCTGCTAGTCTATTACTTTCTTTAAATAAAAAAGAACTACCGTGTTTATTTCTTCTTCCTTTTTTGGCTCTCTTTTTTTGAGTATTATTTATTTGATTTAAGCTATTTAAGTTGTTACTGTGCCCAGTATCTGCATCTTCGGGTATTACACACCTTACACATTATTTTTACTAGAATAGTCATACATATTATCTGAATTAGAATTGGTAGATGTTTTAAATCCTTATTTAAGCATTTCAACAAACCCTTTGTTAAGCTCTTCTTGTTAACCTACATTGTCATCATCTCTGGAAAACCTGTCATTGAAGTCACTGCAGCACTTTTAGTATACTGCAGAATTGAAAGGACACATTCTGAGGGTTATTTGCCCTCACTTTGTGGCTCTAAGGTAAACAAATTTTCTATGCTCTAAATAAGTACACTTAAAATATTTGTAAATTTTTTTCATCTATTATTTGTATTGAACTTACAGAGCGACAAGACGACAGAGCGACATATCAAGAGCGACTATGATTTTATTCATACGTAATCCCGTAATTCATAAATAGTAATACAAAAATAAAAACAAATTGCTTACATACGTACATTAATGTCTATATGACAAAGTTCATATTAGGCAGGAACATAGAACTGTATATTGGCCTATGAATATTTTACAACTATCGCAAACGATTTAGTTACGGGGTAACCGGGCTGGGACGCCGGATATTAAACATTTAGATCACATCTATCCATCATACCAACAGACATGCTAGCACAATCAAACACAAAAGATTTACTATTATATTTGTCTCATACTTCACGCTGTGATGATTTATAAGTAATGATATTGATGACATGGAAAGGGTATTAATTGAAAGGGTTAGTAAAACATAAAGACTTCGATTCAAAGTCACAAACATACCTGTAAATGTAGAAATTGTTTAATCAAACGAGACAGTTCATGCACATAAAACAGCACACAACACTGACCTTATTCAAGAAATTAAGGAAATATAACGTAAATACTGAAAAATGTTAGTATAATTCCAAAATTTTAATCTTTGAACAGCGAGCACAGTCACTTTGGGTACCGTCAAATTGTCACTAAAAAAAAAAAAATTAGTGCTTCGTTGTGTTATTGCTATGAAGTTCGACTGAATCGATGTTAATGTGATATCGATGTTGTAATCGATTATCAGTGTTGGCAGATGAAGAAAGCTAGAAATCTGTATTTCAAATTCAAAAATCTGTTTATGATCTTTGATCAAACTGCTTGCAACTCTGGACGTGAGCTACCCGCCTCTTTAGTTAGCTCGTGACCATGGTTGGTTCAACCCAACCGAAACGTCGAGTAAACTAGATTAACTAGTTATGGTACACGTTCGCGTTAAGATCCGTTTAATAAATATCTGTAGCTCGTGTTAAAAATCTCTGTGTAACTCTGTACATCTGGCAACCACTGTCAATGATGCATGTTTTACAGGATTTTTTGGCGGGAACTCGGGAAGTGAAGTTGAGTTTTTGTTTGATTATTTATTGTTCATTATTTGCGTTTTGTGGTTTAATAGTGATCGTTTATTAAACTTCAGTGTTTTTCGTACGTGGTGTTTTGTTATAATCAAATAAAGTGTGGGTCTGCGTTTTTCGTGTTCTTCCAAGGAGTCCTCTTCTGTCCTCAGTAAACCCACTATCGTTTTGATAAGGGACTCTTGACTTACTACGACGGGACTGGACATAGATAAGATACGTTCTAGACGTTGAAATTGTTTACTAAGAAGAAAACTTGACACTAGCAGAATATATTAATTGCACCATTGCCATATAAGAAATAAATGCGTTTTAAATTTAAGACACATCTCTCATGATCTCTCCTGTCAAGTGTCAATTCATTACCGGTGGCTGCCGTTATAATTGTTCGATATTCTTTATAGACTACCAAACATTTTTTCTCAAATTGTCTCAAATTCCAGCTTTTCTTGTTTCAGCGCACAAAATGCCGAAAAAACAACCAAGAAACGCCTTTTACTTCTATATGCATGATTTCAAACACGAACAACAAAAAAATGGTATCAATTATGCAAATATGGCTGAAGTTGCACAAGCTGCTGATAAAACCTGGAGGGTAAGTTATACTCGCCATTTTCACCTATGTGGAATATGTGGACGTTTTCCTTAAGGGCAGAACCTTGAGGAAAACGTCCATACATTTTCAACAGCTTAGTAACTTTCAACCCCATGTCCACCAAAATCATATGTTACGATCCTCTATTAACTCTTTTTGGATTACAGTGTGGTCTTCATGACACTTAATGCCGTGAAACCAAAACTTGTGAATGAACTGTCTACTAAGGTTTTTTTCACTTAATTCTACAACATAGTGATTACACGAAAAGCACTGTGAATAGGATTCTGCGAAGTATGCAAATTTCGGATATATGGCACACCATCTCGCCTTGTGTTGCACGAGTCCATGGGCGACGGTGACCACTTGTCCTATTTACCTATTGATTTTGCTTTCACTACTCTAGATTGGATTCTGGAAGTTAGCAGTTATGTTATTGTTATATTTTGCATTTTTTTTTTTGTTTAAAATGATGGCATTGATATATTACTAGAAGTTTTTAATTATGCAATATTACTCGTAGTGTAGGGTACTTTTGTAAGGTACAGTGGATTTCATTAATAACGACCTCGGTTGTAACGACTTTTCGGTTATAGCGACGTCGAACTTACGTCCCTAGAATTTAAAGCATACTTTCGTAGGAAATTCATTCGGCAATAGCGACTCCGGATATAACGCCTAATTCGGGTATAAGGACTTGTTTTTATGAACTATTTGGGACAGATTCCTAGAAATTCCTTGCGGATATTGAGACTGAGTCCGCAAAGGTACAAAGACTCATTCATAAGCTTTAATGTAACGTAAACAAAGGATAAGAATCTTTTGTTTACATTTGCAGATGGTCAAATGCTTTGTTTGTGTGTAGGGTTACTTAGCATGTGCAGGAAGTTAAAATTATGAATCAGTTACGTAGCAATTTCCAGTGAGTAAACATTGTTTCTTAAACTTGTGAACATGGCTCCTAGACGTACATTTACTGTTAAAGAAAAAGTGGACATCATTTCGAGACTGGAAAATGGTGAAAACAATGTTGATCTGTGTAAACAATTTGGAGTTTCACATTCTACAATATCAACGATGTGGAAAAACCGCACTAAAATTATGCAGTGTTTTGAATCAAAATCCCTGAAAATAAAGAAAAATCGTAATCCAACTCATCAAGATATTGAAAATGTACTTCTAGTGTGGTTTAAAGCACAGAGAAGCCAAAAGGTACCTATAAGCGGTCTTCTTTTGCAAGAGAAAGCTAATCATTTTGCCAGACAGCTTGGGAAAACAGACTTTAAATGTTCAGAAAGCTGGATTTACAGATTTAGACAACGTCATGATATAGTGGTCAGTAAAGTTTGTGGAGAAGCCGCTAGTGTATCGCAAAACGACTGTGATAATTGGTTGCGAACAGTTTTACCAAAATTAACTGAGGGATATACCGACAGTCAAATATGGAAAGCTGATGAGACCGGATTAATTTTTAAATTGACTCTGGATAGAACGCTAAAATTATATCCCTCATCAGCGGAAGCAACAGTTACGGATTGGGAAACTTATGTGAATATTGATGATCAAGTTATCACTACTGATGACTTGACGGATAATGAAATTATTGAGTCTGTACTTCAAACACAAGAAAAGGAGCATGAAGAAGAGGAAGAGGATTGCAATGTAAACGAGATTCCAACAATTAGAGATGCATTATGTGCTATTACAACGCTCGCTCAAAAAGTACTGTTTATTTGGAGAAGGCAATAATAATTTAGATGTAGAGGGAATTATGAAAATGGAATATACCTTACAGCGTGCACAAAAGTCTAAACTTAAGCAGTGCACTATAACTCGTTTTTTTAGTAACAGCCCTGTATAATATAAATAAATGATAAATAAATAAATATGTATACATATGTACGTGATTTTTTATTATTTCGGATATAGAGACCTCCGGATATAGCGACGACATTAAAGTGGTCCCTCCGCCGTCGTTATAACCGAAATCCACTGTATTTATTGTTGCACTATATATAATAAAAAATCCATTACAAAGTCCTTGAAGGAATTATCATTAACTTTATAAAATATTTATTTGATATTGTTATCCGTTTTCTCCTTACCACCCTAAGGTTGCCAAATTACTTTGGCCATAAAGCATATATTGTACTTTTTGTATCACTCAAATTGTCTTTTTGCAATATGTGTTTGTGTACATCTGTTTATCTGTCTAAAATATCAGTCATCACCAGTGGTTGAGGTTAGGTAGTGTGTGATTTTGGTACTTGTGACAAAATGTATATATTAATATGGATATACCCTGCAATTCTGAATCTGGTTGTTAATGTTGTTGTACCTGCATGCAACTATGTATATACTATTGTGTGTGTGTGTACTGGATTATCGTAAATAGATACATTTTCTATTATTACATTATTACTCCAGCAAATATCCAAATATTGTGAAAATGTTTTATTTTTGCATCTCCCTTATAAGAAAAGAAATTGTTTGGTCCCTTGAGATTTGCTATAGACTTTTGACTGAATAATTATGTTTAGTCAATAATCAATAGATTGCTTCTCATAGTCATAATATGATAGAATATTCAATAATATTATAATCTATTTCCTTTCATTCAATCTTATCATTTAATAAATTTTTAACATTATAGTAAGCCTTTTCAATCAAGACAGATTTTACTTTCTTTTTAAACATAAACAATTTTAACTTTATATTATTATCAGAATGCCTATTAGGAAAGCGTATCACATATTCCCCACCTGCTGTGGCAGCATCACCATCAGCAAACCCATAAATGAAGAGAATGTCGGCATACTGTTCATTACTAAACAAAACCGTGGTTAGCAAAACAGTGTTTTCAATAATAGGAGATTGTCGAAACTCAACACTGAGGAACTAAAAACTACTGTCCGACCGAAACACGTCTTCTACCGGCTCGTCTTCTACTTTCGGCCGAAACCGAAATCTATGTAGTTAAATTTACATTATACCCTGAAACCTAGTGTTTTTCCTAGCTTTATAACAGATTTTTCGATTAAATTAAATAAAAGACTTTAATTTATTAGCAGGGCCGTCTTTACCAGGGGGTGCAAGGGGTGCGGTGCACCCCGGGCGCCCCTCGCCCGGGGGCGCCTGTCGAGCGATGAATTCAGTGCCGGCTTTACCTATGGTGCAGGGGGTGCGGTGCACACGGGCGCAGGGTCTTAGGGGGCGCCGAGCGCCGCTCGCGACACCTCCAAAGAGTTCAAAACGCCTACTAGAGGGCGCCCTGCACCCGGGCGCTACATGAGCTAGAGCCGGCGCTGTTTATTAGTAAATCATTATTCATGGGCGAGAACAAACACAATTAACAATTAAACACCAGCCGCCAACTGACTGAGGTTGCGGTATAGGCGAGTGAATGAGTGAACCCGTTTCGAACATGACCCGCCTTCATCGGACAGCTCACGAACGCTAGTTTCGGCTATTTTTGGCCGAAACTGTAGAAACTGTTCTTTTAATTGTAGAATGTAAATAGTGCAATATCCTGATATGTGTATAAGTTTAGTATTTTTGAGTATAAAACAATGGTGTTAAGCAGCGCCGGCTCTAGCTCATGTAGCGCCCGGGTGCAGGGCGCCCTCTAGTAGGCGTTTTGAACTCTTTGGAGGTGTCGCGAGCGGCGCTCGGCGCCCCCTAAGACCCTGCGCCCGTGTGCACCGCACCCCCTGCACCATAGGTAAAGCCGGCACTGAATTCAGCGCTAGACAGGCGCCCCCGGGCGCGGGGCGCCCGGGGTGCACCGCACCCCTTGCACCCCCTGGTAAAGACGGCCCTGGTGTTAAGTTAAGTAATTGAAAATATAATTTCCCAAAAATAATTATCGTAGTTGAGGGCAACCAGGTACACAAGTGAGTGCACACACCTTACAACACTCTGTGGACTTTTTGGCGGGAAGTGAATCTGAGTTTTTGTTTGCTTATTATGAAAAAAAAAATTTGAGGTTATTAAACTTCGGACTGCCTAGTGAGTAATGTTTGTAATAATCAAATAAAAACATAAGACTGCGATTTTCGTGTGCTTCCAAGACCCCAACTCTTCTGTCATCAGTAAACATACTAATATAACTTTACCGGGAGACTACCAAGTTAGTTCGACAGACCTGGACATTGACAAGTTGTTAATTACGAAAAAAACTTGACACTGGCACAATGCACTAATGGCGATATTGGCATATAAGGAAAGAAGTAATATATACTACTCTGCTCTGTAAGCAAACTATTTCAGGATCCTGCAATTAAATTCAAATATTTTTATAGATATTGGCTCTCTGATAAGGAAAATAAAGTTTACCATTGACTTGCTCATAAAATTTATTACAAATTAAATAAAAATATGTTTATTAAACTTACTATCAATAAATGTTGCCATAAAAAGAATTACGTTACTTTACCTCAGACTAATATACAAGTATTGTTTTTAGAATCTACATCCAAATGCCAGGGCGAAATATGAGGCAAAGGCGAAAGAGGCGAAGTTGGGCCCTGAAAGGCAAGAAAGGAAATATACCTCAACGGGTGTGCCCGTAGATGAAATCGAGCGGCAAGAGAAAGAGAGATTGCAGGCCGAGATGGCTGAGGAAGAGGATATTAACAATTTGGTGCAGTTAAAAACTTACAATATGAGTTGGTATATTTTACATTCTTTGTTCATTATAACGAAGTCCATAGATAATGAGCTGCGAAAGAGTTTATATTTGTTCAAAAACTACTAATAATTTAGTTTCTTGCACACTGTCGCTGGTCGCGGCGACCCGTGACCATACTACCACAACTTTCTCCTTTTTTTTATAGAAAAAAAGGCTGCAGGCGAGCATAGAGTCCACCTGGTGGTAAGTGAATACTCTTGCCCTGCACAACGAACGATGGCCCCGAATGTGTAGCCTAACCTGTGAGTTTTAGAAATTAATTTGAAGTAAAGATTGGGAATATGGGGAGGGATAGGATAGGATGGGATGGGAATTAGCTCTTGCATATATCACTCCACTACCTACATTTGGGGTACCTCTACCTACCTACATAAGATGAAGTGGGAAATACAGTACATTTCACGGTAGTTGGGGGTAACGTGGTCAGTC
Source organism: Sesia bembeciformis (assembly GCA_943735995.1). Classification (NCBI taxonomy): domain Eukaryota; kingdom Metazoa; phylum Arthropoda; class Insecta; order Lepidoptera; family Sesiidae; genus Sesia; species Sesia bembeciformis. The sequence goes on along the minus strand of OX031039.1, from coordinate 13,565,674 downwards.
GAACGACTGTGGTATTTCAGCGTGCACTCTCCACCTCTGGAGAAATGTAAATAAAAGTGAAATGTAAAATTTCTTTTGAGAGTAACTGTTTAAAGTTCTTTAACCACAACTTAAAATTTTCATACATGAATATAGCAACTTTGACCACTGAACGATATAATTAACGTTATAACAATTGGTTATTTTACAGCTATTACAAATGAGGATTTTTATATCATGGATGTGAACGCATACTGCAACACAGGTACCATGTACCTCATTGGGGAGTTCACTTTACTCAGGTTTAACCTGCAGGATGGAGTCAAGCACTGTTACCACGAAGTTATTAACCCAGGTAAAATATTTTTACATATCTTGTAACATTTTACTTTAGGCGAACTTACAGTCCCGATGAATCAAATTATGGATATGTAAAATGTATGTAACAATTATCACGTCACTATTTAATATAAAGCTGTGTCAGTTACCTCAAGCTGCCTTGATTTATTTATGTATTTATACCTTATTGTACATACAAATGATGATGATAAAAATAGTTACAAAAGAAAATATATACCAAAGGAGTGCTTATTCCCTTAGGAGATTACTACCAGCAAAGCTGGGAGAGCGATAGGTGAGTAATGAAATGGGCAGACATAGTACGTACCCAAATAAACTACTATTAACACTACATTTGTACAAATACGATTATTACATACTAATAATATATTAGGTCAGCGACAAAGTTTTTTAAATACATTTACTTATAATAAATACATATGTGCCGTTTTGATCGATAACTCGTTGCCATCTTGTAGATAGTGTCATGATCCCATTGCTGTACAAATTCTTGGATGTTTGGCCAAAAAAATGCAGCAAGTAGTTTTGACAGTCCTCTCTTAATGTCAACCTTACGCTACTTAAACGGTTCTGAAGTGACCGAAACAGGTGGATATATGAGGGGGCACGGTCAGGGCTATACGGTGGATGCAGCAATGCTTCCCAGCCAATCTCTCTCAATTTTTGCTCAGTGGCTAAAGATGTGTGTGGTCTGACGTTATCGTGGTGAAAGATCACACCCTTTCTGTTCAGGCAGCTCAGGCAGTTTTGTCTCAATTGCTTGCTTTAATCTCATCAGTTACTAGCAATAGAGGTCAGAATCAATATTTACCCCCGGCGGTGTAAAAGCTCATAATGAACGATACCTTTCCAATCCCACCCCCACCATACACACAACATCACCTTGTTTCGCGTTAAGCCGGATTTTGCCACTGTTTGTAGAGCCTATCCGTGCTTTGACCACGATCTTTTTCGCACGTTCTTGTCATAAGTGATCCACTTCTCGTCACCCGTGATCAATCGTATCAAAATTTTTTCGGTTTACAACCAGCTTGGTACAAATAGTACTTACTACCAAAGAGATTTGATTACAACTTCATACGCACAAAATACAGAAAGACTCCCCGACCTATAATATTAATTATTATTATACGTATACACACAAACATATACATACCACTACACATATAAATCTATGTATATATTATAATTCATATATATTATATTCATCTATACATACATATTTTAAATATAACAGAGAATGTGTGCTCATTCATGAGAGTAGCTGCTGTAACATGAGAGTGACAGATATTGCTGCTTTAGGCGAGACTTGAAGACGGAGATTGATAGAACAAAGACTGCTGTCGAGCATACAGTCCACCTGTTGGTAAGTGGATACTGTCGTCCATAGATATCCGTGAAACATACCAACATCAGACCAGAATGACAAATGTTGACACGCCCCCGGATTGGAAAGGATTGGGAAACTGAGGAGGGATAGCATGATATGGGAATGGGGTCTGGCATATCTCACTCACTGCCGAAACACGTACGTACATTGGGGAAATACGATAAAGTAGGAAATGCAGTACATTTCAAGGTAGTCTTCTGTGAGAGAGGGTAACGTGGCCAGGTAACGTCGAGTGGCCCCAGCGGGTGTGGCAACGCAGCGTGCACTCTCCCCCTACAATTGATTGTTTAAATTTTGAACAAGTTGGTTTAAAATGGTGTATAAACGTATTTTTTCCAGGTGGTATTCCGGTTGGATACGCGTCCGATACAAAACTGTCTTGCAAAGAATTTGGCTTAGACATGCCAGACGAATCGTCCACGCCTACCAATTATATGAAGATTCTGGCAAACATGATCGACTTCCTAAAGTGCCAGAATGAAAATGTGAATGTTTTGCCGCCGATATTCACGATGCCAGAGAAAGTGCTGCCTATATGTAACTTCATATATATGCTGTGCAGCAAAGCGGGTTAGTATTACTGTGTTAAAGTCTAACTCTAGTCACAAGTAAACAGTGACCAATTTAAAGAATGTTAGACAATACTCATACTGCAGACAATACCTCAGTTAATACTGATTTTAATCAGAAAATCTGAACTACAGTGACAGACACAAACTGTATCAAAGTTCTGAACAGGTACGCTGTGGAATTCTTAGAGAAATCGTTATAAAAAATATACGCATTGGTTTTTATAAATTGTAATAATGCACCAGGGTGAATCAAAACGTTCTTAGAATCGTCATTAAAACAAAGAAATTAAAATAAAAACATTTTATTTCTCTAAGTAATCTCTTTGTATCTCGATACATTTAGTGTAACTTTTTCCGAAAACAAATCATTTTCTTATCTCATCTCATATCTCAAAAAACTACAGCAGCCAATAACAACATTATAACGATGATGGAGCATTATCGTGGTGAAACAACACGCCCAATGACAATTTTCCTCGACGTTTCTCTTGATCGCTTTATGCACTTTTGGGATCAAGTCTGCATAATAGGCACCTGTTATCGATTCTCCTTTTGGCACGTAGTCAATAAAAAGGATTCCTTCAAAATCCCAGAACACAGAATCCATAACTTTACCTGCGGCCGGAGCAACTCGCAATTTTTTCATGGGTGGAGAAGATGGCCCAAAATGATGGACCCACGCGTTTCATCCATGGTTACAAAACGACGATAAAATTTATCATGATCATGCCGAAAGATTTCGAGATTCCACTTTGGAACTTCCAAAAAATTTCGGTTTTTGTTTTCTTCAGTTAACATTCACGGAACCCATCTTGCCAATACTTTTTTAATCCTAATGTCTGTTAAAATGGATTGAACACTGCCAAATGAAATCTTTAGTCTCTGCTAAATATTTTACCGTGATTCTTCTGACTTCTAAAATGAATTTCTCCACTTTTCTGACGATTCTGTGTCAGAATCTGATGAAAAGTCACTATGTATAATAATGACTTTTAAAAATTAAAAATAAACTACCCTCCCCACACCCAGGTTTTATTACATGCGTTTCTAAAACCTTTTTGATTCATCCTCGTACTTTGTGTTATGTTTAAATATTATAAATAAATAAATATGACTCTGGAACTAAAATTTCTAGCTTATATACCTTTTTTGACTGATTTAAATGAGACAATAAAATTTTACAAACTCTTAGAAAGCAATACAATTATATCCTCTGTGTAGCCCAATTTTCCTTATTTAAAAATGCCAATCTAGTAAATGTTATAAATAAAAGTAGATCAGAAGAAAATAGTATTTAACTTAAAATGTTATTTAAATTGATGTGATTACGCTGGGTTAGCTTTAGGTTCTCTGGTGTCAATAAAGACGTATTGACAGAGTGGACTCTGTCGAATTTGTGTGCACATTTTTACTCTTAAAAATTGTTTATTTCAGTTATTCCAAAATAGTTTTTTTGTTGATCAGGATTTGCTACACATTTAGATTTTCTACTTCTCATTTAAATACCAAGTCTTTAAATAACATCTATCGCTACTGTTCTATTGATAAATATTTGACTAAAGCGCACAACCATGAGCATGAAGATGGATCACTTTACTAGATAGATCCCTCATAATAAGGTTCAATAATATGAGGGGTCTAGTAAAATGGTCCGGTTCATACAAATCTCTTTCCGTCCAGTCTTGGCTGATCTTATGTCAAAGACCGAAATTCTTCCCGCTCGTGGCACGTATTTTATTAACAATAAATTTATACTAGTTTAACATTTAGATTTTGATATGGTCATGTATATTGATTTTTAATTATTTAAATAGTGACATTTATGAATTGTTCTTGTATAAATAAATATCTCTTCCAGTGGAGGACGAGATGTTGTTCCGCGTATACAAGCTGAACACCTTGTTCTTTACTCTTATAAACGGGATCAGGTCTCACAGCAACGAGGGCTTCCCAAAACCCACCCTAGCACTTCTGCAGCTGAAGAAGGACTTGTTTAGATACAATCCGGGACTCGGCTGTACGGTGAGAAAATATATTTATCTATTTTATTTCTCAAATCAATCGATTAATTATCTTTTTTTTCTGTTCTCTTGTGTATTGTTTATGTATTACTAGCTGTTGCCCGCGACTTCGTTCGCGTGGTTTTCAAGTACTAATTCAGAAAACTTCGCGGGCGCGCGCACAACAACTCAACAAAGTTTTATCAAAATGGATTAATGGTTTAGGAACGCATAGAAGACGAACAAACAAACATTAATTTTTATATATTAAATAATATTATATATATATATATATATATATGTACTCGTATATTGTGTGTCGGGCGATCGATTACCCAAATAATTTTACACTTATTTTTATAAGTGTAAAAATAACGCTTGTTACCGACTCGCGATCCCGCGAGACCCTCCCAAAGCAACGCCTTAAGCCGAGGCCCGTTCCTTCCGCCGGTCTACCAGCGAGGGATCCTAGGCTCGTTGCTGCACACACTGCTCCTAGCTGAGCGCCTTCTGCGCTGCCCCTAAACCATATATGTCTTGTAACTCATAAAAGCTCATTAGGGCCACAAGAATTTAGCAATTTAAAAAAAAAAGTTTTAATTTATTAAAAGTGGCGTGACGTCACAGTAACGGCTCTATGGATAAACTTGTCATTGGTCTTCATGTACTCTACAATCATACATGTATCAATTTTAGGCAAATCAGTGGAATTTGTCCGTACAAATGGAGCAGCAGCAACATTCATTATGCAGTTTCGAATGCAATATTGTCGTAAATAACCAGAAATTCAAGGTCAGAAAGAAAGAAAACAAACCGGGTGACAGTGAAGTTTATTTTTATTTGCGTTGACAGTACTTTTTTTTATATATAATGACAAAAGTAGCAATCCGTACAGCCGAAACTGTGACGTCAAATTATTTCGAAAAAAATTTTCAATAATAAATCTCATTTTTGCTCCTCATTTAATTATTTCTCCTTTTTTAGTATTAAAAAAAATATTTCTATCGTTTTCCCAGTTGCACGAAGAGCGGGATAAGTCTACAGAGTGTACCCAATCCCGTACCAAACGGTGGGCTTACACAATACTGGATAGCTGCTGCCCGCTAGTGGGTATCCCTCAGGTGCCCGGAAAACATGTGCCTAGAGATTTCGACATGGATGTAATGTATCCTTTATCTTTTCATTTATGTACTTGTATAGTTACTTCATCTCACGAAGGCGGTTTACGCTTAGTTGTGGTTGTGCTCGTACATGTACACTGTTTTAGTGTGCGTAACGTTGACAACGCTCAGTAGGGCGGCGCGCGCCGTCCGGGTTACAAGTGTATTTGGTTTTGTATAGTGTGATATTTCAATTAGTGTTCAATTCATTCTGTACTTAGGCCGCGCTAATCAACCACTTTGAAGAATCACCTGCCTTATGGTTTAAAGAAAAGATGAATACCATTGACAATCGTTTCTTCGAACAAATACTTTGACCTTTGACCTTGTAACGTCCATATTCGTTGCTCTAACCGAATGAACAAGTTTCTACAACGTTATGTTTGCGCTTGACGCCACCTAGCAGTCTATTGAATAAGTTGATAACAGACTGCAATGGAGTTTGTATTTGTTCGAGCGTTCGATTGGTCAATATTATGTTGTAAGAATTACATTCTAAATCTTTTTTGAAATTTATTCGTTTTTTTTTTTCGGAACTTCGATTATTTATTTATCTTGTGTTCTGTTTCAATTGTTTTAAAATATGAAAATATTGATGCATTTCAGGAAATCATGGCGCATAAAGAACAAAAGACAGAGAGACCTTTGCCGTCAATGGCTACTGCGGTGAGTATATTTTGATAAAAATATATGGCAATCTTTGTGATACTCTTGGTTTATCATTTAGCGCTATTGTTCCTTCTCTTTTCCTTTCATCTTTCTTTTTTGTTTCATTTCTATTTTCTTCTTCCCTACTCTTTTCATGTTTCTTTTTGTTTTATTTCTATTTTTTTTCCTTCCAGCAAAGAATTCACCGTGAAGATATTCCTTTTTATTTTGCTTTCTTTGTTATCTGATTAATATGATCGTTTAACATAATGAACTGTGCATAATTAGACGCGACAATTACGTGTAATTAAATAAATTAGTAACAGCACACCAATGGACCACAATAGGATTCTCCGTGTCAGACACACACAACCCAGACCCGAATAAACATTTGTCTTTAAACAAATGACCAGGAATTGCTTCGTCAATTACGTGTAAATCGACCTTGTAAAGGTTGACTGGTAGAATCGTTTTAGCGATAAGGCCTACCTTTTGTGTGTAACTATTTATAGCGTCACTTTAAAGTTTAAAATTTACGCGTTTAGACCTGGTATACAATATAAAATTTGCGTCACTTTCGCTGTATCCTTTTGTGCGCAATAAAGTGTACTTACTTTTGTGCAGGCGTCATCTTCCTGTGACACGTCATCACTGTACGATTCGTTCAACAACTCATTGACGCTATCCACCACCCTATCCGAAGGTTAGTGATTTCTTTTAACGCCTCTGTTACACAATATGGGCTAAACCTTATTGTTTGTACGAAATCTTATATCAATAGTCATTAAAATAGAGATAGAAGTTATGTTACATGTTGATGGGCTGATTTCTCACGCAATGACGTTAGCATTATACCTGCGCAAGACATAGCTTCAAATACCTACAAAGTCTCGATGTGTGGCACGGGTATTTGAGCGTGTGTTCAAAGTTTGAACAAACATTTGCACTTTGCTGTCCCGTGTCAGTTTTTGAGCGCACATCAAAGCGTTCAAAGTTCTAATAATGTTGAGCACTTCAAAGTTCACATAAGGGCGATTTTCGCTTGCAAATCTAACTTATCAATTGGTATTTGAAACTTTATCATGTTGTTCTTCCAAACGATTTACAACTCAAAATTGCTCAACTGAATTTTTATGGGCCCACTGTACAATTGTATGTTAATGAACTTTAAAAAAATGAAATTAAAGAATTGTATTCATCTATTTTATAGCAGCACCAAAAAGGACATCAAAGCGAGTCCACAAGCCGCTACGTATGCCCAAGACTGAGAGTAAGTCTTTCACAATGTACTTATTTTATTTTAAGCAGTACGAAACAGAAGGAACTAAACAGTACAAAATAACATCATTTGACAGAAACGCTAGTTGACTTCCTTCTAAATATGTACTGACATCAAGCCCCGATAACAAATTTACCAGTGATAGACTAAAGCTAGGAAACAAACAGGATATAAAGTAGTAGTAAGTTCTTCAGGGAAGTATCCTGGAACCATTGCTTTTCTTACTGTGTTTTAACGACCTGCCTAGATTCATCAACCAGCAAGAAAAGGGCTCATTGCCCTTTTGAAAATTGCACACTTTGCTGCTAAACCTTTCAATTCCCTATTTTCCCAAAACTTTCTCCAAATATATTCCAAATGCTGGCAGCGATACCGGGGGCGTGCCAACGTTTGTCATTCTTGACTGATGTTGGCATCCGCCGCCTGCTTTCTATAAAAAAAATATGTAATATTTCAGACCCGCACTTATTCCAAACGGCTCCGAAAATGGATGAAACTAATTTCCCCCCATTCAGCGCGGTAGTCTCGGGACGCGGGAGGGGTAAGTTTACAGTTATGAAACCTACTCGTCATTTTGACTGTCGTTTCTTTCTCTATACGTCATTTTAAATAAATTAGCGGCACTGTATCCTGGCGCCTACACGCCTATCAAGTTTCGTAAATATCGATGGTGGCGTGTAAAAAAATTATTACTGTATAATCCCCCCTATAACACGGTAGATTGGTTCCGCGTTATAGGAAAACGCGTTGTAGGAGTATTCCCGTATAACGCGTTTATACGACCCCCTATAACGCGTTACGTATAAATTATTCACGTTTAACTTTTCTCGCTAAAGGGGGTTTAAATCGAATATTAAGAAAAAACTATATTATGAACGAAATATGTACGTTTTATTAAAATCAAACTAAATTAAGAACATTTTAAAGAATTTCTGTTATTTTCTTTACTTAAGAGCACATCTTCTTGTTCATCTGTATTAATTAAAATTTCACTATTTAATGATTCTTCGTTTTCTATTTTATGTTTTTTCTGCATCCCCGCGTTATATGGGGGAATGGCCGTGTTATACGGGGGATTGAAATCGCGTAATATGAAAATGCCTTATAAGAGTACCGTGTTATAGGCGGGATTACTGTACTTCATTGTTAATAGTGACGTTGACGCGGTTGTGATTTTACTTTTATTTATTTCAAATTGCACAGACAAAATGTATAATAGGCGGACTTTATCGATACTCGTATCGATACCTTTAAAACTAGTTCCATATTGTACTCGTATTTAAAAATATACGTTTCAATATACATATTATGTAAACTTGTTGGTTCATTATTAGAGATCGGATATTCGGGTGCATATTTACCTAAAGTTGAGGTGTTGTATAAGTATGGAGTGCACTTTTGTATCGGGCGAATGCCGCAATCCCGGGATCGACAAATTTTACGTTCCGACTATAGAATACGATGCATATACCTAAAGTTGTAAAGTTAATTCCTAACACCCTCAGAACTGTATTCCTACAAATTGCCATTAGAACTAAGAATTTGAGTCCAAATCCGAAGTTTATATCTTCAATAGTGCCTTAGATCCTATCGACTGTCTGGTCACCATCAGACTCTCAAAACTGCTGAGAAGTTTCATAAATAAGAATCCCATTAGTTGTGAAATCCCAGGATTCCGATTTTCAAATAAATTATTTTAAGGAGCCGCTTCCATACTTTGTAGGTCATATGCACCCGAATATCCTATCTCTAATCCTTACATAGTATAAAACAAAGTCGCTTCCCGCCGTCTGTCCCTCTGTATGTACGCTTAGATCTTTTAAACTACGCAACGGATTTTAATGCGGTTTTCATCAATAGATAGAGTGATTCAAGAGGATGGTTTATACGTATAGTTTAATATTGTTTTGTGTTAATTTGCGATGTGACGGGCATGCAACGCTGCCGGGCGCAACTAGTTATGATATACAATTGGAAGCATTTTTTTTAATGATTCACATTTCTTAATATTAATAATTATGTTTGGGTTACTTATGATAATTTTGTTTTAATGTATATTATTGGGATCTATAAGTGACTAGCAGTTACTAGCATTGCTATACCGGAATGGGCGCTTTAATAAACTCAAAGGCCTCTCTAAAAGGACCCAACACATACAATTCTTTGATTAAAACTACTATAAAAATTTGTTATTGTCATTTTAGAAAGAACGTTTAAAGAGTACACAGCTCCCATATGGCCGTTGTTTCATCGATAAATCCTATCCTATTCGTAACAGGACAGGATTTATCGGTAAAACCGTTATAACTCGTCTTCTGTATTAAACCCACTTGTCCGTTGATAATTTTCAGATTGAGAGAAAAAGACTCGTTCAATAAATTAATCATTTTATTAATTATTCTTGGTGGTTTGAATGTATTTGAATCATAAAAATACACTTCTCAATAAACATAAACGTTGCTATTTCAAGAAAAATAGTTCATTTCTAGAATGAGAAATTTATATCTGAAAAAAGTGTTCCAATCATGGAATATGACTGTTCCGTATATTAGAACCTCAATTTCAGTCTTTAAATCGGCACCACCTGCTCGTGCTCATTGTACATGCCTCCACTGTCGACAAGCAAACATTGTATCCAGTCTTCAACTTCTTTTCCTTGAACGGAATGTGCATTCTGCTTCATTCTCATAAGTCGTAGGCTGCAGCACAGATGGAAGTTCCATCTAAGGAGTCTCTCTGTGTTCAAATAAACTCTAAATTATTAAAAAAATACCTGTACAAAAATAAAACGCTTATGGTTTACTAGTCCGTATTAGGTGCAGAACGAGATTCCATTTTAGAACCACCAGGATATATACAAAAAAAAAATTAATAAATGCAACCAGCCCTTTCAGTATTCACTGCTGGACACGGGCCTCCTCATGCACATTGTCTTGTACATGAGCGATGTATGGCCTCTAAACGCCACGCTGTCCAAGCGGGTTTGCTGGTCCATTCTGTCGGAAGGTGGTGTAGCTGTTCAGTGCTCATGGTAGCGGCATTGTTATCCCTTTTACGACACCCACGGAAAAGGATCTACAGCCGGCCACTATCCGCTCTTGATTTTTTCATTAAAAAGTAGAGATTGACGTAATATAAAAAAATGTATAAACTTACGTAATTATTAGGCAGTCGAAACATTTTTTTTTTAAATTATCAAATATCGATTGCATTCATTTGCAAAGTGCACACACACTGGCCGCTGTGCCGCAACGCAAGGGTGCCGGAGCTTCGTTAGATGTAAACATTGTATAAATGTGTGATGATTCCACATTAAGAGCATAATCCATAATTGGGTCTTTTCCACTATGTACAAGTTCCTTTACACAATAATTAACATTTATATATTCACAAATTAACAACAATTACATTTGTATTTCTGTCTATACAAGTTCCATTGCTTTATTTTCTCGATGACAGCTGACACACAGTGGTCGATATAGCTTTGTTCTAGCGTCAACGCCTAAAACTCCGAACAAAAATTAGGCACCAAGACGTCATATTTCATTAACAAGGTCACGTCAGCCAGAAAGCAATTTTAGGGATGTAGTTATCGATAAACGTAACACCATAACAGATCCGATATTTTTTTACAAAATGTAAGAAACTAAACTACTGCCGGATACTTTTGTACAAATTAATTAACTAATATTATATTTCATTACAAGATGTTACACGTTTTAATTCTTGATTGATAATGCCAACTTCTTTAAAATTTTCGAAGCTGTTGTAAAATAAGTAGGTATAGGTAGGTACTCGACAATGAAACGAAATAATTATAATGACAGGTAATCTTTATTTATTTATTTTAATCAAAATCTGATGAATCGTCACTGTCACTCGATGAGCTCTCCCCAACATTTATTATAAGTTCCTGTACTTCTATATTATCGAATGCCACATGAATTTCCCAATCCGACGCTATAATGTTTTGGGTTCTTCTCACAATTTTTTCCCAGTTTTCGGCAGTTACTTCCGCACATGCATTTTTTAATAAATCTAACATCTTGTTTGCCGTAAAAGGGGGATGGGTATTGTTTCGAGCGGCGTGTCCTTTGATTTGTGCCCATATTAGTTCTATAGCATTGTACTGGCAATGATACGGCGGAAGTCGAAGAACCCAATGACCACATTCGGCAGCTATTTCGTCGATAACATATCTTTTAGGGTGGCTTTTATTCGATTTTAAAATATTCACTAATTGTACTTTTAATAAAGTATTATCCACATTTTCGCCATGACGTTGGAGCCAGTCAATTATCTCTTGTTTTTTATTGGCCTGCGTCGGCATTTTATCAATTTGTCTGGAGTGATATGTAGCGTTGTCCATAATAATTATCGACGGTTCTTCCAGAGATTGCACCATTTCTTTAAACCATCCTTCGTAAATCTCCGCATTCATTTCTTCGTGGTAGTCCACTGTTTTCTTGGATTTAAAGGCCAGTAAAGCATCTGACATGAATCCTTTCGTAGACCCTGCATGGCATATGATGAGGCGTTCACCTTTTCCCATTGGCACTGAACTAGTGGAAGCGACGGTGTCGTCAGTCCAGTTCTTAGATATGTTACTGTGTGGTTTGCATTTAACCAAGTCTCGTCAGTGAAAATAACATTTGACCAATCTGATATCTTTTTGGCTTCGCTCAAAAATTCGCAGCGAGCCATAGCAACGTCGTGACGCTCCATCAATATTTTACGTTTGTCCGATTTTTTATAACAAAATCCAATTTCTTTCAAAACCAAGCTTAATGACGATTTTTGGCCATGGAACAAACCACATTCACGTAAAGAAACAACAAGTTTTTTAAGTGTTGGAATTTCTTTGCGCAAGTAATAGTCATATATATGACGGCGAATAGCGTCAGCGTCGAAGTTGTCAACCGATGTCACACGACGTGGTTGGCGTTTTTTCTTCGGCGTACGAAGCTTATTTTCCTGCATGCCGCTTGTACCGTAAGCTTCGGTAGTAATTTTTGAAACAGTAGGTCCACTAATTCCTAATGCGGCCGCAACACGCTCTCGCACTTGCGACAGTGGTAATAGCGGGCCACCATTTTGATACTCTGCTTCAAAGTAATTACGAACCTTGATCACCAGTTCTCTCGCCTGCCTTTTCAGAACAGATCCTTTCGGCATTTTGATATTTGACAGCTGGGCAGCAATCAACACGGAGGAACACAAAATACACAACGTAACGTATGGATAATGTGAAAAAACTCAGCGAACAGAAATGTAGTGACTAGCACGACCGTCTTGTTGCGAGTGACAGATTAAAACAAACACAAAATGGCGGTGGGCCATTGTGTTCCCATCTTGAAAAATATATTTGAATGTTTTTGTTGTATTTGTCTTTGTTCAAAATATAATAAATATATGCGATCGATATCATTACTTATTTGGTCACACAACACTACAACTATCAAATTAGAACTGTCATCGAGAAAATAAAGAAATGGAAATACTATAGTTTTAAGCTTTCTTCCTATGCCAATAGATTTTATTATTTTTAATTATTTCAAATCAATGTATATGCCTTTCGTAGTGTTGACTCACTGCGTGCTTAACGCTAATAGAATATAAATATTAAGTATTTATTTTTATTACAGGTGGAAATGTGCGCCGTGAAAAGAACTGAAAAGTTTAATATGATTAATTAATCTATATAAGCACTCTAATTTAGTTTCGTATAAACATGTGATTTTTTTTATTTTTATTCAGAAAAGGCATCGCCATATGTTGTAAGTCATACTTTTGGTTATTTTTCTATTAAGTAGGTTTGTACTTTTCGTATTTCTCCTAAGTTAAGATAAAGTATAGAAAATACAAACAAAAAAAAAAAAAAGTTTCTAATCACAACAAAGTCTATTATTTCTTATTTTTGTTTGAGCAGATAAAGTTTCAGTTATATTTTGTTCGGACTTTATTCATATTTGTTCTATAATAAGTATAATTATTATATTATTGTGTGTTCAAAGAGTAGGTGCTGTATAGTACTAAAATGATAACTCAATTTAGTACAAGAAATTTAAGGAATTTCCAAAAACGGTTGTGTACAACACACGGTAGATAAAATCAGCCTAATTACAATTACGTACATCGTTGCCGTAAAAATAAATGTTGTGGGTGAACTTATATACCTACTTAAAAACAATTTTTGGAATAGAACAAACTATGTACCGAATATTTATGAGTCAGATTAATTTTGAGTATAAAATATGTATAGGGTAAATTGACTATAGTCTAATCTCTATCTAATAGTATAATAGTCTAGACAATTAGCCGAGGAGTGGTAGTTAATTATAATTGTATACTATGTATTGGATAAGGCTATTGATTCAAATATATATATCCAATAGCCTTATCCAATACATAGTATATATATATATACATAAAATGATAAAACTGTCAATAGCAACGACACGTTGACCATCCTCCGCAGTCTCGCCGCGACCACGGTTCATGCAACCGGACCGAAATATCGGCTATAATAAATCGTGAGTAACCCGCTTACATGACAATTAGTATATCAATGTGCTACGATGTGTCCTTGAAATTTATTTATTTATGTATTTAGTCTAAATAGTCTAATCTCTATCTAATAGTCTACAACAGGGGTGGCCAACAAATCGATCACGATCGACCGGTCGATCGCAAAAGGAAATTTTCGACCGGTATCTAAATTTTCGTTAAGGTTGACATTATCGAATTTCACTCCTGATTGTGTCAATTTGACAGAAGAAATGAAAGCACAAACTTCTCATAATTTTTTTGTTACATATTAATATTACTATTACCTATGATAATGATATTAATAAAAAGCTATCTAATTATTGTTTTATTCGTCCCACTAAAGAACAATTAAGACGATCGCAAGAGGTCGGAATTTTGTTAAGTTGAACACTGCTCTAAACAAGTTGGCCACACCTGGTCTACAGTATATACTACATATCTCTTGGAATTAATCTGAGTCGTGTTAAATAAGACATTATCTATCTAGACTGCGTGGATGTTATTTATAGCAGAGCAAATTGTCGATGGCTCTTATTTTTTGTAGAAATACTGCTCACATTTACATAGTCACACCACTACCATATATCAATCATCAAATTTAGTTTCCCTTATTTGAACATCTATAGTTTACCTCGTGAGCTTTTCAGCATCTGTTGTCTGCCTCATTTAAGCTTTTGAGCATCTGAAATTTGCTTAAAATGCGCATCAGAGCGTCTACAATTTGCCCAATATGAGCATTAGAATATCTTGCAGTTTATGTTATACTAGCGACCCGCCCTCGCTTCGCTTCGGGTTATAAGTTTTTTTTTTTCAAAATTTTAAAATAAACTATAGCCTATATTAGACACGGATAATGTACATAGCTTCCGGAACTCTGGAACTACTGAACCGATTTCAAAAATTCTTTCACAAATCGGTTAAGTAGTTCCAGAGATTACCACCAACATACCTACAAACACACAATTTTATCTCTTTATTATATTAGTATAGATAAGTCAATTCAATGAGATATTAATGGTTCAAAATTGGGTCCACGAAATGGAGCTTGAAAAGCTTTTATAGCTTAACTTATATTTTTAAGTCTACATTGTATTTAACTAAGTTACCAATCTCATTCCCAGAGCTATTTTTGACAGTTTATAAAAGTGTAATTTTGTACTTAATACTTAATGCGTTGCTTCAAAAGCAACTACATATCTAGTTTGAGAGTACAATATGTACTAAAAATAAAATAGTTATTAGTTAATATAAAATCTTTTCAGGAAAATATTTCAATGTTTGCAGTGGGGCGATATTTTTGTTTT
The DNA here is from genome assembly GCA_943735995.1 of Sesia bembeciformis. NCBI lineage: Eukaryota > Metazoa > Arthropoda > Insecta > Lepidoptera > Sesiidae > Sesia > Sesia bembeciformis. The sequence continues at coordinate 13,550,433 of OX031039.1, read as the reverse complement.
AATAACGTCAAGAAATGTAAGACTGATTAATTCGTGTTTAAATGTGATTAAAGTTTCTATCAATTAAATGATTAATTAATCATTTATAAATGTGCTTTTTTGCTTAAATAACTCGAAATCAGTTTTCGAAAATTCTGTTTTATAGATTCAAAAATATTCACATTAAAAAAATCTTCGATTGGTGTCTCCAACGTATACGTACTTCAAACATAAATTATATTAAGTAACATTGAGAACGCATCCAATTTTCAACCGTAAACTGAAGTCTATAAAGTCCAATTTAATTCGGTCGCTACATCACTATTGGTTGTGGAAATTAAACTTTTTACATGTACATCAAAACCAGATGTAGTAGTAGTTGTGAAGAAAAATACAAAAATAACCATAAAAAATATTAAAAAATATTAATCATTTCTAACCGCGAATTAGTCATTTATGACAATGATATAAAAAAGCACACATGATTAAATTCAATATTTGTCTTATTCACCATTGATGTGGAAATTGAACCTTATACATCTCTATATTAAAGCCAAATATAGCAATTGCCTGGTCTATGTGGAGAAAAATACAAAACAGCCGAATGAAGAATTATTACTGATGTTGAACCAGGAATACTTTGTATGATTAAATTTAATTGTTCTCTTATTGTACATTCTATGAAAAGATCTGACAGTTGATTGTTATTGTTGATTGTTGAGTGCATATAAATATCTTAGAATTGAAAATATATGTGTCAACGTGTAATCCCGGTGTTTCTTTTCTTATTTTAATCGTATAATATACAATATTTCAGGTACATATTATTTTCCACTTCAAAATAATCGTAAATTTAATGTAAATAACGCCATTAGCGTATTCTTATCAATTTTCTAAACAACAACAGCTAAAACTCAACCAAATGACCAACATATTTAAAAATAGGTTAAGAGCTGTGCGTTAAAAATGTTTAATTAGTTTTGCACATACATATATTTAATAAATTTATACTCTTTAAATGAAAGTAAAGCAAAACAGTATAAATTATAATTATTCGTACGAACACTTACCACTACAAATAAGGCCGTGAGTTGAGTGTTTTATTTAAAATAATTAGAAAAAAAAATAGTTATACAATTACTGTTTTTTACGTCTGGTGAAGAAACCGAACCTTTTATATTTTTTCTCCATTTCTTTCTCCGTGTTACTATCGTCTTCTGTTTTCCGAATCTCATCGTACGTTTTCGCTTCTTCAATCGTTTCCATTTCATTCTCAATCTTATCGTTTATTTCTGTCACACTTTTCTTCTGGTCTTCATCAGCTTTTACGTCATTTGGTTTCAAATTTTTGATCTTTTTCTTCTTTAAAAGACTTTTCTTAGTCTCCTCTTTCTTTGTTTCTTTATTTGCCTTTCTATTCGATTCTACATTCTCTTTAACTTCATCTTCAACCTTCACTACAACTGGTGTTTCTTTCTCAATCTTTATTATTGTCTCTACCTTTTCCTTAGACTTTATCTCACTATCCTTACGAGGTTTGTCTTTAGTCGCACTAGTCGCTTGTTCCTCTTGTGCGTTTAATTTAGTATCATCCTGTTTATATATTCCTTCTTTTTTAACTTCGATTTTTTCATTTACATTTATTTCTGATTGCTGGTGTTTTTTATCTGCTGATGGTCCCGGTTCTGTAGCAGCTTCAATGTCTAGGGTATGTTGTATGAGCTGATCTTTATCTTTAATATAAACATATACGTCGTTGTTTTTATTTGATCGTTGTTTTATTTCGACTATTGCGCTTCTAACTAACAGGATCACGTAGCATTGGAAAACTGTAAATACAAAATCATGGTAGGTATAAGTTTTATTTTCTTACACACCTTATTTATCTACTTAAACGGGTCTTAACGCGAATGTTTACCTTATTTATTTTACTCGACGTTTCGGTTGGGTTGCACCAACCGTGGGCACGAGCTGACAGAACTTATTTGGACTTGGTAGGAGAGTTGGAGAGTTACATGTACAATATAATGTGGCTCTACAAAAATAGTACTTTTACAAATTGGCCTAACAAAAGATTCATTTCAGTCTTTTTAAAACTTTCGCGTTTTGTACACATTTTATATTGTAATTGGGTTTTTATATTGTTGCCGATTTACAATATAAAACATATCGAGTCTATTCACGAAGAACAACGTAAGCGACAAATGCAAATTTTACAGGACTTTTTTTTTATTTCTATAGAGTATTATGATTTTTTCTAGTCTCTTAGGACGTATAGATTCCTGAACCTGAACCTTCCATGATTCCTGAACAGGTGTGAAGTATAGATTTATATTTTCAGATACAGATTCATTTAATCGTGTATTGTAATCCGCTGAATTTATACCTATAAAAATGAAACTTATGCTCACCGATGGTAAATATGATCACTAGTTTGATAAGCAGGTCTATGGCCGCGATGACTCCAGAGTACACTATAACAGCTATAAATGTAGAGGCTAGCCCGTAGTACATGTACGCCTTTAGTAATTTGACGTCATCCTGAAACAAAAAAATACTGTAATCATGGTACTTTGTTAAAAAAGTGAGGCAATCCGTTTAATACAGTGGTCGTAAGGACGTTACTGCCCAAATTTCATGCTTCTAGCTTCAGCAGATTTGTATTGGCGTTGATGAATCAGTCAATCAGAACGTTTCTCTTTGTATACATGGATTTGAACCCAAAACTGGAATGGATTGACTGATTTTGTGAATTATTTACTTTCAGAACTCATATGGGTGTACATAGGTTATGTTTGGGAGCGAAGTCAGAACGGGTGACTATATTCTATTCACATTAAGACAAAAGTGGCGTCATCCGGCCAATGTAGTAGCATCACACGGCGTTAATTGGTCGATCGAGGAACGCTGCCTAGTAATTGGTTAATAGGTGAAATCACGTGACTAATAGTGATGACATCACTTTTTTCTTGAGGAGATTAGCTATTTTTTTTTTCAGTTATAGCATCGAATATAAACCTTAGTCATATCAGGTAAGCTGTTTGCTAACGGCAAAAAAAGTTGTAATTGGTCGAATACTCATTTGAAGCCTGCATCCCTTTAATGCCAAAACGTCCACTTTCCAAAAAGGTACACGTCCCAGAATGTCCATTTCTTAAAATACCAATTCCCAAAAAGACAACTTCATAATTCCCAATACGTTTACTTTTGATTTCCCAAAACGTTATTTTTGATTTCCCAAAACGTTATTTTTGATTTCCCAAAATTTCTACTTTTGATTTCGTACTTTCTTTTTTTTTTCAAAAGAGTAATTTTTATACAAGTGATCCAAAATTTTTGAGTGGTGAATGCAATTCCGCAATTTGATGACTGCTTACGTGTCGATCTGCTTCAATTTTTTCAATGATAATTTCAACGTTAATAGAACGATCAGAACGAGGAACATCATTCACATAAAAATTACCAAATCTGAATTGACGGAACCATTTTTTCCCAGTAGTTTTAGATAAAGCATTTAGAACCAGACAAATAGGTGACGTACGCTTCCTTCCATATTCTAGGCATGAGGGTTATCCTCAGATACTTTATTAAATATTATCGTAAGAGGCACAGATAGTTTGGATGATAATTAATTTATTAAAAAAGAGGACCGATCCCGTCAGGACCTGTCAACCTTCAGAGAAAATTATATTGGTCAGGTTAAATAACGTTCTTGCTACAAATAGTTTAAAAAATTTGTTTATCAGACGTACCACCATCTAATTTCAATAAAGAATTAAATACTATCGATATGTTTGGGCTATTGTTTCCTAAATTTAAAAAAGTACCTAGTGGATGAAACAAAATTATGCGGTTTTTATTGTACGTATTTATTCAACGCTTTGTCTTATTGTTACTGAACAAGTAGGTCTGAATGTAAATCTATTCAACTTTATTATGTTCAAATTACTATGTGACTGTTTGTTCCTGAATAAATAAATCCCTAAGAATATCTCGAATATCTAAATGTCCAAGTTACGAATTAAGTTTTTCTTTTCAACTGTTTCGCCTATATGGAGCCAAACGGATAAGTTTTACTTCATATCAGCCGCAAGACGTCCACTGCTGGACATAGCTTTCCTCTTAATTGACTAATTGAGACCGTAAGCCCACCACGCTATTCCAGTGTGGGTTGGCGTGTCCACGCTTAGGATTATTTAAACCTTACGGCTTGGCCTTTGAGGGATTTCGCCTCGTGCGATATTCTCATTTTGTATCATTGGACATTTTGATACTTGGACATTTGGGCAAGTGGATGTTTTGTTATATTGAGCCACAATAATCTTTATGAAAAATTTAAAAAAAGGACGTTTTGGAAAATCTCAAGCGTTCGTTTTGGGAATCATGAAGTTGTCGTTTTGGGAAATGGACATTTTGGCACTAAAGACCTGCATCTACCAACCCTATGCATAGCGCATATCAAGAGCACGCTGAACGTCAACTCGGTCGCGTACGCAAGCGTGCACAGAGACGTGGACGCTTCTTCCATCAACACCTCTTGAACTTTCTTCAGCGTAGGAGAGAAGCTGTCGTTGGCAGTCGCTATAAGGCATACGAGCTGAGAATGGTAAAAAAATACGAGCATTCACTTAAAAGATTATTTTATTGTGTAAGTGAAACCTAAACCGATTGTAATGTTTTTAACCAATGCCCCACGCAAACTATTTAACTATTTATTAGAATGACACGACCTGGACACCAAGAAGTGAATATTAAAACAACGAGACAATTAGAAAAAAAACACTGACGAGGATCTGTTTAGGTGTAATCGATATATGTATTTCCGAAGACTGAAATCGTGGATTCCAATCATGCAACCAGCCCTTTCAGTATCCACTGCAGGACATGTGGTGAACACTGGACTCGTGCATGGGGGTTGTATGGCCTGAAAACGCCATGGTGGCCAAGCGGGTTGACGAGTTCACTCTTAGAGGTGATGTAGTTATTCAGCGCGTGGTAGCGGCTCTGTTATCCCTTAGTCGCCTTTTACGACACCCACGGGAGGCAATGGGGTGTTGCGCCACTTCCATTCATTCATGATTTTGAATTAACATGAAAATTGTTTTTTATTTTTTGCAAACATTCGTTTTTTTAGATTGCTAATTTTTTCCTTCATGCTTATTTGCTAAATACATACTTTAAAAATATTTCTTTACAAGTTTAAGTCAATCTCAAATTTAGACGATGAATTAACTCAGATGAATAAAATCCACGATTTCAGTTTTCGTGATTATATCGGTAACACCCTGCAGGTGTGTGTGGGTAGGTGTCGAATCTATGCTGGATATGGATCTCTCCCAACTACTCACAAGGCTCGCTACCACATACGATGCTCGGCTCTTCATCCAGACACCACCGGCGAAATTCTTCAAGTCGTCAGTGCACCTGGTCAGAGCGCGTCCCAAACTGCGCTTGCCTTTTGATTAGAATAAATAAAAAAGTACGTATACTTTTTCATTCATTCAAATCAAAAACCTTTATAGATATATGTCACATATCCATTTTAGCTAGTTTTAATTTCTTCATAAACAATTAATTTTGTTGCTTTTGTGACTCGGTACACATTTTTCTTACCACCACGGGTATAGCCCGTTTTCCTCTTACAACTTAAAAACCGCCGGGTAAATTTTGATTTTAATAAATCCACTGTAATTGGTACAATGTACTTACCGCTGATAACCAATTAAAGTATCCTATTGCTAATACACCAATCTTTATAGGCGCTATACAGCAACAACTGTCCAATTTAAAACTGGTTATACCCTGTTTCACATATTCAATAAATTTCTCCATTTTCACCGCACTCACAATAACGACCTTACTTCACCGGGGCCATTCACACAAATTGTCACAAAAATTGTATGAATGTGCTAATTGAATGTTATAATTAGGATGCTCTCTAATTGGAAGGTCAAATTTTATTAGCGGACTATATTAAAAATTCCACTATGCTACGACACTTCAAGCGAACTGCGAACGGGATTCCGCAAGATCGCCAGCTCACCCCTGGTGTTGAAGGTGTCCATGGGCGACGGTGACCACTTACCATCACGTGGACCATCTCTTCTATAAATAAAATACGCGGTTATTAGCCTGGAATGTTACAATTAGTAGCACTGTCTTTAGTGGGAGATAATTAATAAAACACATTTCTAAATTATTTATTTATTTCAGATTCATTAGTTGTTAATAAATCCAAAGAAACAGCAATAACAGTAAAACGGGAATGAAAATAATTTGTACTTAGATAAATAAAGTTTCAATAGTAATCATTGGCTGATTACAATAGAGCCGTGGTCCATACGATATATTTTTTAAACTACACAAATAAAAGCTACAAATTGAAGATTAGTTTTTCAAATTCAAACTGATTGTGAAATTCCAAGCAATTTGCAGCTAGTAATTTATAAAATACACTTATGCAATTGTGACGTTCGTTTTCATTAAAAGATAATTTTATAATAAAATATTTATTGTGAAGTAAAGTTTCTATTAGTTGTATATATAAAAAATGGCAATACTAAGATAATATTTTTCATAAAACAAATCCCTGTAATTGAGATTAATGAAAAAAATAATAATAAGAAAATAAACATTTGCTTTTGTAATACATCTTTCGCTCTTGCAACTCTACTTACATGTGTTAATATTTAAAATAAAGTGATTTCCCTTATCCATAAAAATAGATCTGTGGTGGCATGCGGTTGGAACTCCCCCCCCCCCCCTCCCCCCCCTCCCCACCCCCCACCAAAGATTTCCTACCTGCACAGAAATTTTCTTAAAATGAATCATGATCAATTAAAAATCAAATCAAATAATCATGATTCTGAGTATTTGAGCCGTTGAGATAAAATTTTGTTTTAACATTGATGTGTTTTAAGTATTTTTATGATTAAGGGAGAATTGATTAACCCAAAAATATTTATACAATAAATGGCTATTGTTCACAGTAAACAAAACGTGAAGGTAGCCAAAATTATGCTATGAAGAAATATAATAATAAAATAACCAGTGTTAGCAGTACCTATGGCTACTGCTTTACCTATGGTGTAGGGTGTGCGGCGCACACGGGCGCAGGGTGTTAAGGGGCGCCGAGCGCCGCACGCGCCTACTAGAGGGCGCCAGGGTATTGATTGCACCCGGGCATTCTTTATTTTTTAGACGTCTATGAACTAAAATAACGCGTGACGTCAACGTTATATTTATTTATAATTTATAAACTCATATACACTTGAATAAATTCCACGTTGTATTCATACAAAATATTATTAGTGTAATTATAATCATTAATCAGCAATATAACTAAGTTATAAAAAGCTAATTATGCAAATATAGTTATTCTGTCGAAGTAATCAGCCACTTTGTACGAAAGAAACGGAGAACATACAAATTACACAGTATGAAGTAATCGTTCAAAGAATACAGAAGTACAAGAATTTACTTTTTATGTTGATTATATTGCTGATACATCATTAAATTCATTATTTATTTAAAATCATGTGTTTATATAAAATCCGTTATGACATATTATTAGACAAAACATCGTAATAATTGTGATAGTTTGACAAACGAAACCGGTCACAACTAGGGATAGTAGTTTCGGGAAATCTGTATTTATTTCCGAAAATTATCCACCGCTATTCACAAGGAATTGTTTAATACGACAACATTTTTTAATTAATTCTGTTGTATTTAATGATTGTGTGGATTTCTTAATATACTGATTACAATAAATATTGAAATTTTTGAAATATGTAAAAAAAACAGAATAATATACCTAATAAACTGCATTTGGGAAATTAATAGTTTTATATAATATCAAATATATTTTGCTTACTAACATTTCAAACAGGCCAAGATTTTTTATATAACCATGTTTTATATACTTTTCATGTGACACGACACTGACATCTTGCAAAAAAATCGTTTTTATATTTTCAAAATAAATGTGTTTTACTGAAACCTGATAGAAATTAAAGAAAAAAAAAGAAATAAAATCAGAGAAAAGGGACAATATTGTAAATTCGTTTATTAAGATTGAAACTTTAGTGGTCTAAGTTAGAAAAGACAATGATACCGATTCAAATGAAATATAATCTATATATATATAACTGATGTTAATAGACTTCGACACCGTTTGACCAATCACCATGAAAGTTAGCACATATAACACATCGTTCAATAAGTCCCGGGACTAGCGTAGAGATGGCGCTAATAATGCCATGTATATACCAAGGTTCAGAAGTACCAACCTTTAGATGAGATGTGTCAAAATTTGATGTAATTCGAAACAACCAAGAAAGCTATAGTGGTTAAAGTGACGCTACCCACACATGAAGAAGAAGAAAGTCATCTTTCATCAAGACAACGCACCGTGCCACAAGTCAATCAAAACGATGACCAAATTCAACGAATTGGGCTTCCAACTGCTTCCCCATCCTCCGTACTCGCCGGATCTGGCCCCCAGCGACTACTGGCTCTTTGCGGATCTCAAAAAGATGCTCCAGGGAAAAAGATTTGGCTCGAATGAGGAGGTGATCGCTGCTACTGAGGCTCATTTTGAGTCAAAACAAATCGTTCTACAAACATGGCATTGAAAAGTTAGAGAAGCGTTGGAATGATTGTATTACACTTGAAGGAGATTATGTTGATGAATAATAAAGAATTTTGCGGATAAAATGTTGTTTTCATAGTTAGTCCCGGGACTTATTGAACGATGTGTTATGTATTTTTTCATGGAGAAGGTTTTTATGCTATTGACTTTGTTGTAACTCGCCACTAGATGGCGCTGCAGCACATCAAGTTCTATATCGTTCAACCGATCGCCATGAAAATTGGTATACATAGGTATTTGCGCACGGAGAATATTTTCGAGCTGTCATTTATTAACACTGTCACAGGAAATAAAAAAAATACAGTTTATTATTATTAAATGGAATTAAATTTTATATCAACAAAAAAAACAATATGGGGCTGTTGCTCAAATAGCATCATAAATAATCAATTTTGAGTACGATAGTTCGTCTAATAATAATCAATACAAAAGCCTACTTCATCAAAGCATGGACCACAGCATTTGTGTTCAAAGCCTTCAAATCTGTATAAGTCTGACCCGTTCCCACAAAAACAATTGGCTGACCCGTTATATAAGTCATAGATATCGCCGCTCCTACTTTATCATCGATAGTATCGAATTTTGTCAGCACTATCCCATCGATTGTATGCGGATTAGTCGATGAACTGTGGTCGGCTAACGCCTGGTTAAACTTAACCAGTTGGTCGACAGCTTCGTTACCAACTAAAGCTTCGCCAACGAATAAAACCATGTCAGGTTCGTTGACTTTGATGAGTTTAGCTAAAGCTCTCATTAGAGGTTCGTTGTCTTGCATTCGGCCTGCTGTATCGATTAGTACGACATCGATTTTAGAATCGCAAGCGAATCGAATAGCCTCCATTGCTATTGCAGCGGCGTCTTTACCTGTAATAAACGAACGGAAATTACTTATTTCTTTGTTATATAAAGACGACAGACAAGACGACAGTCCATCTGGTGGTAAGTGAATACTGTCGCCATGCGACATGTGCGATGCATGTCCAGAATGACTAAACGTTGGCACGTCCCTGAATGCGCTGTTTATTATGCTGGAGATTTAAGGATGAGTTTGGAGAAAGGGTTGACAAAATAAGGAGGGGTAGGATGGGAATGGGCTCTGACATATCTCACTCGTTACCGAAATACGTACATTGGAAGGATAGATAAAGTGGAAAATGCCGTAATGCCGTACATGTTACGCTAGATTCTGTGAGAAGGGTAACGCGGTCGGTAGAGTGCGCTGAGCAGCTGTGGGATTGCAGCCTCCACCCACACCCTCACACAAATTATACGGGGGATATTATATATATTTTTATTGTTGAGGCACACAGGACATCTCAATGTTTTCCTTCACAGCCAAGTAAGTGATAGTAGAAAAATTAGTACTTAAATAGAAATTTCAATTATTAGACTGAGTTATAGTCCTCGCAAAACTTCTTGGGCTTTGACCTTGAATAGGCGTCAATAGTCTGCGCATGTCCCTTTCACAATTTCAAACAACACTGCAATAAGGCGAGTGTGCGAGTAGGAAGTTATTGCTGCGTCTCGCTCGACCTTGCGAACATATTGTATTGTACATACCCCCTGTCGCGCATTCCAGCCCGCGCTACCAAACGGACCTGAAAATAAGCTACTGCACGCTAGGAAGTTCTACTATACAACTGACCGTATACCTTGTCGTGGAACTGCACCGATTCCCCCCCCCCCCCCCCGTGCATCCCTTCCGCAATAGATAGACATCTACGAATTCCCCTAAATCGTGTCTAACAGTAAAAATAGTCACAATATACATAAAGCCTGCATTATCCAACTCACCGTATCCCTTCTCATACAACTGCACCATCTTCTTGCCCGCGTGTCTAGTCTCCGGGTGCAGCGCGTTGAGATGTCTGGTGTGTGTGCGCAGTTGTTCTACGGCGCCGGCGCGGAACGTGTCGCACGCCGCGATCAGTACTGACATGTCGTTCTCGATCAGCCAGAAGCAGATCTTGGCGAGGTTAGTGGACTTGCCCACGCCGTTTACCTGTATAATGTGTGACAGTTTATTTATTTACACTAGCGTTGCCACCCACTGTGATTCCCGTGAAAACTATAACGGGATAAAATGTACGCACACTGCAAAACTGCGCCAACGCACATTTACAGACGCGGCGGGTCGCAGCTCAACGCAATAATTTAAGTCAGCTGTTGACATTCAATTCATCACGTCATCGTCACGCAGCGAATAACTCTCGAATTGCGTCCGTTGACTGCGCCAGTTCACCACGCATTGAGGTGCGCCGCGTGCGCTGCGCTGCCTCAACTGTGCGATGTTTATGTATGAAAATGATTCAGCAGTTTGTAATGTTATGCGCTGCGGTGCGGCCCGCCTTAATATGCGCGAGCCTTAAATGTTAGCCCAGGACATAAGTCCATAACAAAAGTCCAGTCCTGAAAAGTCTGGATTGAGTTCACAAAAAAATATTATTATTTATACCTAGTGCGACTATCGGGAAATATTTTTTCCCGATAGTCACACCAGGGAGTCACACTGGTGTCCGACGCGACAAATCAGACGCCACGAGGTCACTGGACATTTTAATACTTCAGACATTTTGAGACTGGGCGATTTAGTGAATTGGTCATTATGGTACAGTGGACATTCTGACACATTGGAACTTAAGAACCCGAGCGGGACATAAGCTATAATTATGCCAAGTTTCGTTATAAATTCTGTCCAGTGGCTTTTGCGCGATGCGCGTTCAGATTCTAAAATGGCTATTTTAGTTTCGGTATTGTTGGTGTAGTAAGTACACTGAAACGATTTGTTTCAAAAAAATATTTCATGTACAGACGACTCTGATACTATTTTATTACACTCGTATGTATGATTTATATAAATAAATTATTTACATTTGATTTACACTATTTATGAGCAAAAAAAGGTGATGTGAACTTATTATACATACATATATTATTGTTGCTATTTTGTTGTGGATTTTTAATCATAAATAAAATAAATAAACAATAATTTGTTTCTTTTTTTTTTTTATAGACAAGAGGGCGGACGAGCAAGCGGTCCCACGTGTTGGTAAGTGTTACCACCGCCCATGGACACCTGGACAATGAGCTAATTGAATACATGTAGAGTTCCCGCGGCAATCACTCTAAGGTTCAAACGAAGTCGCCGGCACCGTTAGTTGTCATATATGAGACAAGCGGTGCCTGCGACTTCGCTGAAACCATAGAGTGATTCCCGCGGAACTCTCTAATGGACCTGGATAAAAAGAGCCCTAAATGTCCCAGCACGTTATTTATAACTATAGCAACTTTCATTAAAATCCGTCCGGTAGATTTTGTGTGACGCGCGTTCAGACCGACAGCCAGAAATTTCAAACACTTTTGTTTTTGGGTTCTATATCATTCGTACTTTATACTGCAATAACGTTTTTTCCAAAATATTTCACGGACAGACACGGTTCTGTTATGATTTTATTATATGTATAGAGGAAGAAAAAAATATTTACCCCGCAAAAAGACATAACGTAAGGCCTGCCGCTTTGCTTGGCGTGCATGCAGTCGCGTAAGATGTCCACGCGACGTTTCGGCGACAGAATTTGTACTAGCGACTCGGTTAGTGTCGACTTCACAGTCTTGGCGACACTCTCAAATGTTCCCAGCACCTGAAAACAAAGTGTACACGATTACAGAATGTCAATAAGTGATAAATATCTCTCGTCTTATCGTATTCATATTAGATCTTTTGAGGGGGAAGGCTGCAACACTGAAATCCTTCAGCTGTTGGGCGCACTCAACTGGCCGCGTTACCCTCTCAGAGAAAACTACCTTCAAATAAATCATTTATTTCAAGGTAGTTTTCTCTTTTTCTCTTATTATAAATGACTGGCAACCTCGAATTAATTCAACTGAAAATAACAATTAGGGGATGGCTGTTTGTTCATAGTGACCACTTTGAACTTAGTTATCTTGCGTTTGGCTTGGAATTCCAAATTCAAATTAATTTCAATTTAACGCTATGACAATCTTTTTCAAAAGCAGTTATTGATTTGTTTTCCGTCAAACGACTTTTTGCTTAGATATCGTTGTGTTTGCGAACATGGGAAAAGTTAAAAATTCGCGATATTTTCTAATACGAGTTTCGTCGTAGCAGCAACGCAACACAGACGACACGCAAAATCAACGATGTGTACAGACCAAACACAGCAAACGAGCGCACGGTGAGTTATTGGTCTGATCGTTTCCGTTCTAGAAATTTCGATCTCAAGAACCAGCCCCGTGGACGACCGGAGACTAAAGTCGATAATGACTAATTGAAAGCAATAGTGAAAGCGGATTCATCTCAAACCACGTCCGAGTGAACAGCAGCCTTCGGCGAATCACACAACTGACTCGAACCGTAGAGCCGACAGCCGGCCAACGGGTTTCATACAAAAGTGACCATAATTCTTTGCTGCCACTTTCAGTATTTCTGCTTCTCATTTAATTATTTCCCATTAATAAACTACCGCTATTAAACCACAAAAACCCATAATATAATACAAAAATTCAACTATCACTTCTCGAGTTCCCGCCAAAAAGCCATCGAATAATTATACCGCCATTTATTTATTTATTTCGTATAAATCAACATAAATTAACATTAAATACATTTTGTGTTTACGCACGTGATGCACTCGTCATTCTATTCCATCCAAGTAATATCAATTCATCGATCAGTCCTCACAGCTCCCATCTGTCATTCTACAGGGTACGGCGCCTACGGGCTCGGGTTTTGTATGACTGTGATTGAGTCCATAAAGGAATAATCTGAATTATCAAAACCCTAAAAACAACATGCAGTTCAGATATGGAACTCATATTTCTCAAAGGACATGCTGGAGAGAATCCAGAGAAGAGCAACGAAACTGCTAAAAAAACATTAAAATTTGACCATATCAAGACAGACTCCACATTATTTGTTTAACTAGTCTAAAGGGAAGGAAGGAGGGAACTTGCAAGGGTCTCAACAACCACTATGATGTCTCATACACCTAAACTCTATATATTCTAAAGCTAATGAGAATCTGAGAGGACCCGATGAAGTCTAATTCAAATCATCGCGACCTTCAATCCCTACAAGCACTCCCTATCAAATAGAGTAGTCAATCGTGGAATAATCTACAGCACACGACAGTTATAGCAAAAGAAGTGAATAAATTCAAATACTGTTTAGACAGAAAGAAAGCAGCAGCACAAGTGTATTGACGCGGGCGCATCAGCGAAAGCTGCTAGCCTAATACAAAGTTGTGAAATGAACTGCCAGCTGATGTATTTCCGTTACGTTATGATATGGGGTTATTCAAGAGAGCTGTAAACAGGATACTGCAAGGTTGGCAGCGCACCCGCAAGCCCCCTGGTGTTGCCGGTGTGGTGGTGATCACTTACCATCACGGCGGGCGCTCGTCTGCCATCTATTCTATAAAAAATATATATGGAAAAACATAAACATACCTTTCCTTCGAGCTTGGTCGCGACAGAATCGCACAGCTTGTTAGCGATGTCGGCGGCGACATTTTTAGCGATCAAATGGTCGCGCATCTTGTCCAGAACTGGACGCATTGACTCCTCTGTTAGAGCCTTCGAGCCCACTAAGCCTGAGAAGCAAAAAAGAAACAATGAGGGGGATTTTTTAACGATTCATTATTTATTAATTTTTCTCGTACGAATTTTTTTTTTTTTGATAAAGGACGGAAATTATGGCGAAAAATGTGAAATATAAGCGATGACGTCACAGTTACGGCTGTATGGGTTGCTACTTTTGCTAGTCACCTCCGAAAGTTCTTCACCGATTGTTTTAAATTTTTGACACAACGTTGCATTTGAATACGCGCGTGTTTTTATATACCTATCACAGGGTAAAAACATGTTTTTTTAATCAAAAACAGGGTAAACGTCATCTATTTGGGCAGCCACAGTAACGCGTGGGAGGGCAATGCAGTACTGAAAAATTGACACCAAAGGCTGCAATCGACAAAATACTACATGTTTAGTTTAACGTGAGAGAAATAACGTTGTTATCATTTACATGTGCACAGTATTTAAGTGATTTGAAGTTAATTTCATGTAATCAACTCAATTATTTTGTATTTTTCTACACAACCAAAATATATTATATGGTCGTAAATTAAAGTCATTCGTCAGCCATCTTAGTATGTCTTTCTCGTTTACTCTTACATTAATCGTGTAAGTGCGAGTAGCGGGAGCGACTACATTCACATAGAATATAAGAAGCACTTATACAGATAAGACAACTTCCTAACAATGGAAGTAGGTAGAAAATAAATGTTTACAGATAGATGATTATTTTTAGTTTGTTTAGGTATTTATTAGTTAGTGGACACAGTGTGAAAATTCCGAATGGCATACTTAGATATTGCAAAAATTATTCTCAAATTACAAAGAAGTCTTCCGAGGGGCATAACATTTCTTAAGTACCTACATATATAATTTAGTACTTACTCCTAACTATCATCTCATATGCATGTATATAATATAAAAACAATAGTGATGTATTTAAGTATGTAGGTGCTATATATTGTATTGTAATAGCTGAAATTATATTACACTAGCTGAGCCGACAGACCTGTCCAAATTTCAATAAGTTCATACAAAAATGCCATAGAAAAGAGCACATTCAGTTTTTCCCGAATTTTCCGGGCAACTTTTCCAATTTTTCTTTCCCTAAAAACCATATTCGGAATATCACGAACATTTAAAAAAAAAAAAATGTGCCAAATCGGTCCAGCCGTTCTCAAGTGATGCGCTTACCAACGAACAGTGTTTAATTTTTATTTATATGGATAGATTAATATTGTACTGAACCCACTCTAGTATTAATTATTATATAGGTATAAATTAAATTCACATTGCAATACTTACATATATCATTTGACAACAAATGCGCAAAGTTCCGAGATCAAAAAAAAATTTTAAAACAATATCAGAAGTCAGAGACAAAATGGAAATTGGCAAAGATTGTTCAGTGTCGCATCTACGCGGTCGTTCGGTTAATCTCTGCATTAAATGCTCCCCTCCCGCCGCCCGCACCTCAGCCGGCACAACCCGCGCTGTGACAAAGATTTTCTTTAGAATTGCTGGTCTAGTAGAATAATAGAAATCTATTTGTTGTTCGTTGTGAACTGACTGCAGTTTGATTTCTGTCTTTCTGAGCTTGAATTTCGGGTTATTTACGACAATATTGCATTCAAAATTGCACAATGAACGTTGCTGCTCCATTTATATGTGAAAATTCCATTCATTTGCCTAAAATTGATACTATGATTGTAGAGTACATGAAGACCAATGACAAGTCTATCTATGCAGCCGTTACTGTGACGTCACGCTTGTTTTAATAAATGAAGACTTTAAAAAAACAACATTGATTTTATTATAGCTAAATTAATGTTGCCACATGTATAAGTAGCTAAGTAGTAAGAACATTTCAGAAAGAACCTAGATAGTAAGCAAGCAGAGTTAATTAAGAAAGAAAAATAATTACAAAGTTAACTTTTTACAACAATTCTGATTATAATAAGTATTATAAAAAAAATTACACAAGATTTTTAAATTTGCCGATCTTTCATGCCCCGTTTCACTAGTGCTATTCTAGATGTCATTGGATTTAAGGTTTACCTTTGAAAATGCTGAACATGCCACCAGATTTCTTAGGACTTGGTTCAGCACTCTCCTCGATTTCCTCCTCGCTGCTGCTCTCCTCGGAATCCACCTCTAAGTCGCGAATGGCGCCTGCCATTTGACCCACCAACTACAAACATTGATGTAAATATAGCAAATAACTGTACATTCGAGAAAGTTTGGGACAGGGGTGGATTAAAAGCTCACGAGGCCAGGGGAGAACCCGAAACGAAACCGACGTTTCAGCTATTTAGGTAGATTCCTACCACGAAAACATTCACTATTATGTAATGCCCCGAACGAAGTTCATTTGAAATTTGAAACTACTCCGATCGCACTAGACAACGATATTCATATTTACTTATATCTACACAAAATTTAAATTACATATTTATAAATACAACAAGCAAATATATAAATTTTTGACAGTTTTAACATAGACCTATGTTCATTACACACCCTGTGCGTGTTTACCTGTGTATCTGATGCCGCCGCCCAGCTTCATGCGATTTCTTTACACGCTCCATTGTCATGGGTGTCTCTTCGGGGTTTTCCTGAACAATAATAATATAGCCGTGTTTTGTTACCTGTGTGTCTGGTGTGATCTCGTCGTGTTCCTGCTTGTCGGTGCTAAAGTCCAACGAGGGTAAGTCCCGCGAGTCGCCGCCTAACTCCCACACGCGCGGCTTCTTTACGCGTTCCGTTGTCTTAGGGCTCTTTGGGGATTTCCTATAGAATAAAGGTTTTTGACATGTATATCAACCTATAGCGTACCACTGCAGGGCACAGGTGTCCCTTATGCAACCAGTCCTTTCAGATTTGAGCATGCAACATTTGAGATTTTCGCGTTTTTCACACATATAAAATATTTAAACTATTAAAGCTATTTAAACTGGTCTCAACGCGAATTTTTAACTTATTTATTTTACTCAACATTTCGGTTGGGTTGCACGAACCATGGTCACGAGCTGACTGAAGAGGCAGGTAGTCCACGTCAAGAGTTGTGAGCTGTTTCATCAACTACCCGCATTTAGTCTTCATAGTCCGGAAAGGCACACAACACTCACAATATCTGAAGTAGCGTCAGACGAAAAACCGCGAGGTTTCTAATTATTAATCACTGGATTCCATGTGGATTCCATTCCATTTGTGTGCAATACAAATTCCACAATTTGTATCCATCTTCTCGATTGAAATTTCTATGTTTTTATTATTTCAATTGCTTCACTCACAATCCTGGAGAAATAGTGGCAATCAGTGGAGAGGATTTTTGGACTATGGAGTTCTATCCAGTGATTGATACCGGCGTTGAGTACATGGTCCGCTATGACCGATTCATTCGTCTGGCGATTCGTCACAGCTGCGATATGTTCTTTGACCCACCCTTTCTGCAACGATGCGCTTTGTTTGGCCTATGTACTAACTAACTACCACAGCTGCAGTCTTATAAGATAGCTGACATCGGATTGGTATCTGATGACGTCTGCTGGGTATAACATGCCTTGGTGTGCGTAGGTTTTCCGCTGCTTTGGAGGATGGTGTATACAGTCTTAATGGAGTATTTTCTTAATATTGTTCCAACTTTGTCTGCCAGTCCTTTCAGTATCCACTGCCTCCTCGTGGAGTGGGTAATGTTAATAAAAACAAGCATAACCTTTTACTAGCATTTCTTAAAATAATAGCTGTATTTTATGTGAACATATTTTATAGTAAGTGCGTTTGTGTTAAGCAAATGTTTTAGACCTAATCATACACAATTGTACACAAGCCTAGTAAATCCTCAGCATAATATATGCATGTATTATGTATGGATGGTGTGTACATATCTATTTATGTATATAGAGATATTATTTCTTTATTGCATCATCTACAGACTTATCCTTATCACCCAAAAGTTGCCTAGAAGAAATCGCTTTAGCGATAAGGCCGCCGATTGTAGTTCTAATTACTTGTATTTTTATATTTCCCTACTGTATGTTTTAGTTAACAATGTGGTACATATACAGTAACACCCCGCTTTACGCGACCCCGTTAAGCGCGGTTTCGGTTTTACGCGAATTTCAAATTTCGCGCTAAAATGCCTCGCTTTACGCGGATTGATTACATGTATGTATGTACATATATGTAACATAATGTAATTTCCTAACTTGTCATTGATTGCGGGAATTCCCACTTTCTCTGATCATTCAGATAAAAGAATGGTGAATCCCCTCAGAGTAGGACCTTTTGTTTTTGGGGATTCCCTCTTGTTTCGTTTGTTTGTCTTACCTACATATTTTAATCTTGGCTGGCAGTGATGTTCTAACCTTTGGTGAAAATAATTCAACGCTACGTTAAAAATGCCGTTCGAGAAGAAAAAAGAGCGTAAAAGCTTAACTTTGGAATTGAAGTTAAAGGTGTTAAGAAGAATGGAAAATGGAGGCAAAGCACCAATAGTTGGCAGAGATTTTGGACTCAGAATCGACTGTGAGAAAGATTTTTAAAAATCGGGAAAAAATTAGTAACGCTGCACATTGTGTTTTTAGAATTAAAGTACATATTGATTTGCATTTTGTACTGACTTTTGGCTATGTTTAAACGCAAACCCCTCTATACGCGAATTTCACTTAACGCGTGTTTTTGCGGAACGTATCCCTCGCGTAAAGCGGGGTATTACTGTATCTATATTTCTATAGTGAAAATGCAACAATTTTTTTGATTGGTAAAGCTTCCATGTTAATAAATTCAGAATCAATAACAGAATCCATTATTCCAAGCTTCGGGAAATGTTCGGATTACACTCTGTATTTTGAACCTACTTTTTACATAGTAAGAGTACTAATGGATTATTTTTCTAAGTTGTATATACAAAGCCTTATGATAAAAGTTTAGTTGTCCTATTTAGTCTAGTGGATTGCTTGCTGTCTCGTAGATCGCTGATTGAATAAGTTTGAATATCTCTGCTGTGTAGTGATAAAGTAGACATACTTAGTTTCCTTCTTATTCTTGGAAGCCATCTTCTGTGCGAGCTTGGCTCGATTGGCTGCGATGATGTCATCCTCCGGCTCAGGAGACTCCTCCGCCTTGCCATTGGTCAGATTCTTGGTTTCCACTATTTTTACTGAAAACATAAAGGTTGTTTTTTTTAGAGGTATAGAACTTTAAGTTGGCAACACTGTTTTAACTGGCGGCCATTTTGTCAGCTGTCAAGTGATTTGTGTTTAGTTTGGTTTGGCATTTCAACATGAATAGACTGACGCCTGAACAACACTTCCAAATTGTGCAAATTTATTTTGAAAATAATGGTTCTGTTCGAAATACGTATCGCGCACTACGTCCATTTTACGGTCAACATAATCGTCCATCAGAGCAATTAATTCGACTAACTATGGACCGTTTTCGCACCACGTTTACTCTAAATGATAATACGCATCTACAGAGACGTCGTACAGTGCGTACAGAAGAAGCCATTGCTGCTGTAGAGCGTAGCGTAGAGGAAGACCGGAATCTATCCGCCATCGTGCACAGGAATTGGATATGTGTCCATCCACTTTATGGAAGATTTTGCGGAAAGATCTTGGTTTGCGTGCTTACAAAATCCAACTCGTGCAAGAATTGAAGCCACGCGATCACCTAGCAAGGCGTAGATTAGGTGAATGGGCCCAAAACAAGATTGCCGTTGATCCCGATTTTCATAAGAGAATTTTGTTTAGCGATGAAGCTCACTTTTGGTTGAATGGCTACGTCAATAAACAAAACTACCGTATTTGGAGTGAAGATAATCCTCAAGTGTATGTTGAGACACCGTTACATCCAGAAAAACTGACTGTTTGGTGTGCTTTATGGGTTGGTGGAATCATTGGTCCGTACTTCTTTAAAAACAATGCTGGCCAGACCGTTACAGTCAATGGTGACCGCTATAGAGCCATGATTACTGACTTTTTCGTTCCTCAATTGAACAACCATGATGTGCAGGAGCTGTGGTTTCAACAAGACGGCGCAACATGTCACACAGCTCGTGCCACAATTGATTTACTGAAGGAAACGTTTGGTAACTGCATAATTTCACGTTCCGGACCCGTGAATTGGCCTCCAAGATCGTGCGATTTAACGCCGCTAGACTATTTTCTGTGGGGATATGTGAAGTCGCTAGTCTACGCCGATAAGCCCGAAACGATCGACCACTTGGAGGGACAACATTTGCCGCGTTATTGCCGATATACGGCCACAAACGTTGGAAAAAGTTATTGAAAATTGGACCTCCAGATTGGATTACGTCCGAGCCAGCCGTGGCGGTCATATGCCAGAAATCATATTTAAATTATAATGCCAAAAGATTATCTTTTGAATAAAGTCAATTTCATGTCAATTTTAAAAATTCATCCTTGTTTTATTCCATTTCAAAGTTCTATACCTCTAAAAAAAAACATCCTTTACATTGTTTGGTGGTGAAATCGTTCATGGGAAATTTTAAAACAATATTTAGTAATTAAGGTTTTATGCTGAGTTCCAAAATGTGTGAATATAACTCTTTGACAATTCAAAACATGCTGTACCTCTTTCTATATTATGAAGATAGAAAACTGTGTGAGAGATAAATATTTTTACATGTTTTGGAATCGAGTCTTAAGGTGTCATATAATTATTTTATCGGTAACTGGCAATTAGCAAAAGGTTGGGGTTAGGCAGTATGATTCTGGGATTTGCAGTAAGAAAAAGTCACATCACTAGAACTTCTGCGTAATTAACGCCAGAAATGTCTCAACCACTTGTGCACCACCACACACAGTAAAGAAATTGGTTCTTTTTGAAGAGTCTAATTCAATGCCATTTGCTTCAAAACAATATTTCAATTGAACTATATAATTGTCCCAATTGTCTCCATATTTTCTGTATTCCATGTCGGTCCATTTTCACACATTGTCGCCACTAATATGTCCAAGACAGGAATACATTTATTGTGCTAGGTAGCAAAATAATGTCACACTTTTTACAACCACCTACTTCAGTTTACTTTTTTAATAAAAGAAAACACACAAGTAGCCACTTGTAAAATATACAATAACATACCTTGCCTATTAAAAAGTCCTTAAAAGAAATTAATTGAAGCCAGCAAATATTTTAAAAAATCACACTGTTACTATACTGTGTACTTTTATTATATTTATATTTTCACATTTGTTTGAGTGGCACAGATTGTAAATATACAATTGTTATGTAACTAAGTTTACTGTAACATATATGAGGGGGAGAGTGCATGAGGAGGGGGAGAGTGCACGCTGCAATCCAACAGCCGCTGGACGCGCTCGACTGGCCACGTTACCCCTCTCTCACAGAAGACTACCTTGAAATGTACTGCATTTTCCACTTTATCGTATTTCCCCAATGTTCGTACGTGTTTCGGTAGTGAGTGAGATGTGCCAGAGCCCATTCGCATCCTATCCTATCCCTGCCCATTTTCCCAACCCTTTCTCCAAATCCATTCCTATATCTCCAAAGGTAGGCAGCGCATCCGGGGGCGTGCCAACATTTATCATTTTGGACTAATGTTGGCATGTATCGCGGATGTCTATGGGCGACAGTATCCACTTACCATCAGGTGGACTGTATGCTCGTCTGCCGCCTTCGTACATAAAAAAAAAAAAAAAAAAAACATTTTTTTTAAACCTGTTTCAGTTTTCTTGATATCCTCACTACAAACTATAAGCCTGAACTATAAGCCTCCGTAATAATGAGGGTATATAAAATATATATATATAGGTATATTTCAAGAATCTGATACTCACACAATAGTATTATAAACATAGTTACAAGTACAACATCATTAACAATCAAATTCAGAATCCCAGGGTATATCCATATATACATTTTGTCACAAGTACCAAAATCACACTACCTAACCCTGATCTCTGTTGATTAGTGAGGTATTCTGGTAGTCTTGTGTCTTCAATACTGTGCATTGCCTTATGCACAGTATCAAACAGCATCCATTGTTGGACATGGGCCTCCTCATGCACGTTGTCTTGTGCACGAGGGATGTAAGGCCTTAAAATGCCACACTGGTCAGTGGATTGGCGAGTCCACTATTTTAGTGGTGCAGTTCCTCCGGGCTTGTGGTAACCGTTTTGTTATCCCTTAGTCGCCTTTTACGACACCCGTGGGAAGAGATAGGATGGTGATATTCTATATGTATATGTATATATTGTACCTGTTTTTTTAATACTCTTTTCTTCTCCCTTCCTCTCAATCATTGAAGCGACAGTCTTCTTTGATTTCTGAGAATCTTCAAAAGTTCTCATCTGTTTTGGAATTTTAGCTTGTGACTTGGCTGTAATGGTATAAAAGTAATATTAAATTCTATTAATAAATTCTATTAATTAAGAAACAAAATTCTATTAATAAGCTGGTCATTAATATCTTTTTATTTAGAAAAAATAAACAATGCTCACTGAGAGTGGCAACAGACAAAGAGCATTTTTTCTCGACTCCCATTCATGAGGTTGGAAGTTCATACCTTACAACTGAGTTTCTACTTAAGTACAGATTTTTACAATTATAACTAGATCAGTGGTGAAGGACAACATTGTGATAAAACATTTATTTATTAGTATTTGACATTTTATATTTGTATAAACACATTATGAAAAGGAATGTTGAATTTGCTCTGACATAGTTAAAAATATATGTCTATGTTAATTTTGTGTAAATCTATACAATTTACAATTAAGGTAATCTACAATTAAGCTTATGATTCACTACATTACATCTTGTTTATAATAACTATGGGAATGACGGTATGAAAACAACCCAACAATGCAGGGGTGTGGTACAATAGAGAATTTGAAAAATATAGATTATGACCTAAAACCCTCTCGTGATTTACTAAGAGAGGCCTATGTCGATATAATAAATAAAGCTGATATCAGTTATAAAGCTTATAAATTATAATTATAAAAAAATATATTACAAAAATTGTTATTGAAAAGCAACAAAACCAACCCCATTTTTCACATTCTCGGAGCACTCTATCAAAGGATGTCTTGAAATTGAAATCCATGATATGCTGTCCACCCTGTAACTCATTCTTGTACTTGTCTCTAAACTCCAAGTGGATATCATTAAGGAACTTATCCACATAGGATAATTGAAGTATGCGCTGGTACGCAACCACAAATACCAGCTCAAATTCATTATCAAGCTTGTATTGGAGTGTTACAGCATTGTGGTTAAACGTGTTGTTACCTGATCGCTCCTGGAAATTAAAAAAAATAAAATAATCATTATGAGTATTATCACATAAGGAAAATCTAGCTTTATAAATCAAAAAGCGTCTATAGGAGAATTTATTAGAAATTAGTTGACAATTCCAATGCATGTGGTGTGAGGAAAACATCATATTCACTGGGAAACAGGAATTGACCACGTTGCGTATTACTAATCACATTATACCAATGCCAACAAAGACTATTACAATATTGAACAACTCACTTGTAAGATA
This sequence comes from Sesia bembeciformis, assembly GCA_943735995.1. Classification (NCBI taxonomy): domain Eukaryota; kingdom Metazoa; phylum Arthropoda; class Insecta; order Lepidoptera; family Sesiidae; genus Sesia; species Sesia bembeciformis. The sequence goes on along the minus strand of OX031039.1, from coordinate 13,526,671 downwards.
ACACTACGAATCAAAGCGTTTACTGACGGTGAAAATATTTCACCTGTGCTTTGAAAACACCATAACACTATTCCTCCCTTACTGAAGATACTGAATAAATCCAACATATTGTAGAATTACGGGAAAACAATTTGAATGAATCAAATTTCCACTTTTGGTACAGATGTTTTCACTACGTCTACTTCTTACTGACACTATGACACTGAACCAGAACCTTGGATGACAGTAAAATGACAACTCATAACTCGTAATTTGACTTTTTAGCGGAAACTCAGAGGAGTGAAATTTAGTTTTTGTTTGATTAATATAAAAATTGTGTATAGTGCGTTTTGTGGTCTAATAGTGATAGTTTATTAAACTTCGAAGTATTGTTTGTGCGTAATGTTTGTGATAATGAAATAAAAGCATAAGACTACTTTTTTCATGTACTTCCAAGGCGTCCTTTTACGTCGTCAGTAAACGTTCTATTATAATAGTATAAGAAAAAAAAGTGATTGCTAATGGACCATTGCCATATATGAAAACAAAAGACTGTCGTAATTTTAAAATTTGAAGTACAATGCACAATTTAAAATGTTTTATTAAATTGATTGCTAATGACTAATGACATTTAAGTATGTAAATTTGTAAACAAGCTATACTTTCAGCTAAATTGCTTTGTATGTGGACCAATGGCTACGCCAGCGTCCAATATAAATAATTTAAATAAGACAAAATTACAAAACTTCCTATTCATTATTTGTCAACGAAAACACGATAAAATCTGCCTTGTCTTTGTAACAAAAATTTTGTCAATTCATTGCGTTCTCATTTCCCTCAAACATATTTTACTATTTCTAAATAAGAAAATATTTGTTTTAAATTGAAATAAAGTAAATAAATAGCAAGATGAATATCACATCAGCTGCAGGGATTATATCCCTGCTAGATGAAGCAATGCCCGAAGTGAAAGAATTTGCGCTGAAGCGATTGGACAACATTGTCGACGAATTTTGGCCTGAAATATCCGAATCTATTGAGAAGATTGAGATTCTACATGAAGATAAAGTGTTTTCTCAGCACCAACTTGCAGCTCTCGTGGCTAGTAAGGTTTACTATCATTTGGGTGCCTTCGAAGATTCGTTGACTTACGCATTGGGCGCAGGTGATCTATTTGATGTGAATGGAAGAAACGAATATGTCGATACGACTATTGCAAAAGCGATCGATTTCTACACGCAGAAACGTAAGGTTCTGTTCTTGAACAACACATCGGAACCTATTGATCCACGCTTGGAAGCCATTGTTAATCGCATGTTCCAAAGATGCTTGGACGATGGCCAATACCGCCAGGCTCTTGGATTGGCACTGGAGACCCGCCGCATGGACATCTTTGAGGAGTCTATCATGAAATCTGATGATATATCTGGTAAGTGGAGACATTTCTGCCCAATTCTTCTAGTTGATAGTACACCTACCCGCTGTGCAAAAAGTTCGTAATTTAATTCCGATCAGACTGTCTCAAGAGGTCTTTCATTATACTACATTAAAACTGAATAGGAGAGTTTGTAAGGTCGTCGACGTACCTGCATACCTCCGGGTATTGTAGGTGTCCATGGGCGGTGTTAACACTTACCATCAAGTGGGGCCGCTTGCTCATCTACCTACTTCCATATAAAAAAAGACATTCCTTTGTTTTAATGCAAATGTTTAGGTCTGATTGGTGTGTTCATCTTTGTACAAGTCTGCACCCATGACATGGAGAAACCTAGTGTGGTATTATTCTTTATATTATTATTATTATTACCTACTATTCCCTTGTTCTTTGTTTATGTTAATAGAAATAAACCACAATATGCTAATTGATTACATGAAATTGATATTTTTTATTATTTTCCAGCTCTTGATATGTAAAACCAAAGTAGCGCTGTGGTTTATTATTGTAATCATTAAAATTTATTAATGATTTGTCACATTAAAATACATATGTCTTATGTTACAGGAATGCTTCTGTATGCCTTCACAGTGGCAATGAGCCTCCTCCAAAATAGAGGCTTTCGCAGCACTGTTCTCAGGTCCCTGGTGGGGCTTTATCGAGGACTTAATGTTCCTGACTATGTCAACATGTGCCAGTGTCTCATCTTCCTTGAAGATCCCTTATCTGTGGCTGAAATCCTAGATAAACTAACTCATGGACCCCAGGAATCAGTACTCATGGCTTATCAAATAGCCTTTGACTTATATGATTCCGCAACACAACAGTTCCTAGGCAGAGTCCTACAAGCTTTAAGGATCACTGCACCTATCCCAAGTGCTTTAGGTGGAAAACCACAACCCCAAGGTGGACCTTTCCCAGAAACCACCATGGAAGTAGACCAGCCAGCTGAAGAGAACAAGAAACCAGAAAGGGACATTGAAAGTTTAAATGATGATGAAAAAGAACACCAAAGAAGGGTAGAAAAACTTATCTCCATTTTAGGAGGAGATGTTTCTATTGGGTTACAGTTGCAATTCCTGATTAGATCCAATCATGCTGATATGCTCATTTTGAAAAACACAAAAGATGCCATCAGGGTATCAATTTGCCACACAGCAACAGTCATAGCCAATGCCTTTATGCATGCAGGAACAACCAGTGACCAGTTTCTGAGGGATAATCTTGAATGGCTTGCAAGAGCTACAAACTGGGCTAAGTTGACAGTCACAGCTTCCTTAGGTGTCATCCATAGGGGACATGAGGGTGAATCATTAGCTCTCATGCAGTCATACTTACCAAAAGAAGCTGGCCCCTCATCAGGCTATTCGGAAGGAGGAGGCCTCTATGCTTTAGGGTTGATCCACGCTAACCATGGAGCAAATATCATTGACTATCTTCTAACTCAATTAAAAGATGCTCAAAATGAAATGGTACGCCATGGAGGTTGTCTTGGCCTTGGCCTGGCAGCCATGGGAACACACAGGCAAGACGTTTATGAACAACTTAAATTTAACCTTTACCAAGATGATGCTGTGACAGGTGAAGCCGCTGGCATTGCAATGGGGATGGTGATGTTGGGATCAAGACATGCAGCTGCTATTGAAGATATGGTGGCTTATGCTCAGGAAACTCAGCATGAAAAGATTTTGCGAGGTTTAGCTGTTGGCATTGCTTTTACTATGTATGGGCGACTTGAAGAGGCTGATGCTCTTGTTCAACAATTATTACGAGATAAGGATCCACTGCTCCGTCGCGCTGGCTGCTACACTATTGCTACAGCATATTCTGGCACTGGTAATAATGATTCAATTCGCACTCTCCTACATGTTGCTGTCTCTGATGTTAATGATGATGTTCGTCGTGCGGCTGTGACTGCCCTTGGCTTTTTACTGTTCAGAACACCTGAGCAATGTCCCTCAGTAGTATCTTTGTTGGCAGAATCGTATAATCCTCATGTACGTTATGGCGCAGCTATGGCTTTAGGTATTGCTTGTGCAGGCACGGGCAATCGTGAAGCAATTGGCCTTCTAGAACCAATGGTAAAATTTGACCCTGTCAACTTTGTGAGGCAAGGAGCTTTGATTGCCTCCGCTATGATCCTCATACAACAAACTGAAGCTCTTTGCCCTAAAGTCACCTACTTCCGACAATTATACGCACAAGTGATTTCTAACAAACATGAAGACGTCATGGCTAAATTTGGCGCCATTTTAGCTCAAGGTATCATCGATGCCGGCGGTCGTAACTTGACAGTTTCTCTTCAGAACAGAACAGGACATATGAATATGCTTGCTGTAGTAGGCATGCTGGTCTTCACTCAGTATTGGTACTGGTTCCCCTTGGCTCACTGCCTCTCGCTCGCTTTTACGCCTACTTGCTTGATCGCTCTTAACTCAGACTTGAAGATGCCTCAGATGGAAATCAAATCAAACTCTAAGCCGTCTCTTTACGCTTATCCGGCGCCGCTTGAGGAAAAGAAACGCGAAGAGAGAGAGCGTGTCACCACTGCAGTATTGAGTATTGCTGCTGCCAGAGCCCGCAGGAGGGCACATGGCTCAAGCACTGATACTTCTTCCGCCAGTAGTGCTACATCATCAGCCAAAATGGATGTGGATGAAGAAGAAAAGAAACCATCCAAATCACCCAATCCTAGCATCACAGTTCATGGCAAATCCGACAAAGACGTCGGATCTTCGAAAGATGGAAAGAAGGAAGAAAAAGAGGGAGAAGAAAAGGAAACTAAAGACAAAGAGAAAGAAAAGAAGGAACCTGAACCTAACTTTGAAATACTTAATAACCCTGTGAGGGTAATGAGACAACAACTGAAGAACATCACAATTGTGGAAGGGTCAGGATTTTCACCCCTCAAAGACATTTCTATTGGAGGCATTATTATGCTAAATCACTCTGGTGACAATGAACAAGTCCTCGTTGAACCTGTAGCTGCTTTTGGACCTAAAACAGAGGAAGAAAAGGAGCCTGAACCCCCAGAACCTTTTGAATACTTAGACGATTGATAGAGTCCACATTGCCTTGTGGGTTAACATTGCTATAGTCCAGATAGATATAGAACCATTATAAATCACTGAGAAATGTATTGAACTTATTAGCTACAATATGTTAAAGTACATTCTTTATTAACTTTAAATATTGATGTTTCGGTTTTTTTAAAATAAATATTAAAAACAGCTTCACTTTATTTCTAGACCCTAGTAATTTTGAGATACACTGCACAATATATACCGCAAGCGATCACTGAAACAAATTGTAACAATCAGAAAAGCTTGATTGATGTATTTTGATATTGAACGGTTTTATTAAAGCCAGACGGTTTCTAGCAATTATCACCAAAAATAATAATGTAGGTAATTGTTTTTGTTAAAAAATAACATGTAACACTTATTTAACATAACATAACACTTATTTGTTAAATAATAAGTGGCCGCGTGTATGTGGCGATGTTTCTTGCTGGCCGCTGGTTGCATAATGTGCGCAGTTGTATATATTGTGGAAGAACTAACTGACCGCCCGGCCTGGCTGCCTAATGCGGAGGTCCCCAGATGCGGAGGAGGGCGGGGGGCTTTAAATTAGTACCTACCTATATGTATTTATTCAAATGCATCTATCTTTGTCAGTATTGGGTAGTCTCTTTCTTTATCTAAATAGTTAGATGTCTACCGTCGGCCAAACATTGATTTTTTGGTACACAGCCCCCCCCATGTTCTTCCATCTATTTTATTTTGAACGTAAATAAGGCAGAGTACAACGAAAAAACCAGTTTGTATCAGTATCCTTAGTATAAGAACTGGTGATTATTATTATTATTTACTAGCTTCTACTCGCGGCTTCGCGTAGACTAAGCATCTGTAAAAGATTTTTAACACCTGTAAAAGCTCCGACATAATGGATTTTGATGAAAATCCATCAGTTTTTCAGTAATTCTATTAGGTGTCATTTTTTATTTTCCTCTGTAACAGCTTCCTTGTGTCATATTAAGATGACACATCAGTTTTCCTTCTGAATACTTAGCTATACATTAGTGAAAACCAGATCAAAATTCGTTCAGTAGTTTTTACGTGATGCACAGACAAACATTTGGGTTGAGTTTTATTTTAAGGATAGACAAATAATTCGGATCAGCCTATTCTCTAAAATTATTATATTCAATTTTTTACTTTGATTTTGAGTACTTTTGATTTTTGAGTTCTGTTCACCTATATCAATATCAGACCTATGTAAAGAGGCTTGAAGCAATCCAGCATAAGTTCTTGCGAAAGAATTTTTGTTACATTTATTACAAAGTGGTATGATTACAAGACAAGTGCATTTTTCTTATAAACCTAGTAGTAATGTTAAAATTAATGTGGGGCGGGCTTTATTTGGGGTATTTACCTACCTTAAATTTGATTGACAAGCAAATTATTTACATTTTGATATATAAAAAAATAAAATAAATTAATTATTAATTTATTAACGTAGAAACACACCTACATGTTTGGCAATTTAATTTATATCAATGTTAGACTCAATGTATTAAAACGAATTCCAGATGAGAGCAAATGATTTATGGAGTCTTATTTACATCTACAATGAGCTGTTAATTGGTAACGCAGCGATAACATAATGTCATGTTTCTTATATATAGATTTTCACTTCTGGCACACGAGCAAATCATTTAAAAATTCGAGCCAAAAATAAAAAAAAAAAATGAAAATTCGTAAGCTTCTTGCGTGTTTTCTCTGCAAATAAGGGTTTTTTTTCTCTTACAATGTTTTCATGTAGTAATTAATTAGTGTTAAGAATTTTTTATAAATAAAACACTAAATAATAAAAAGTATTTATTTGAACACCAACAGATCAAAAACACACGATTTTAGGAATGTCACAAAACCACAAAAATAGCTTCTATTGTATGACTAAATCGAATGTCGAAAATACATGGATAAGACTCCCTTATATCGACCAGATAATACCACAATAATTTAAGAAAAACATTTCCAATAAATATAACCAGTAAAAGTAGTACCTACCAAGTATCCAAGTAGTATCCAAGTACCTACATAAAGACTTACACAATAATAATATTATATCTAATTGTAAATATTCATAAAATTAATTTATCTAATCATAAATAACGTTTAATTTCTGAACTGGAATGGTTCGGAAACTAAGTATAGTTGCACCGAGTTATGTTTTACTTAAAACCAGAGATGGCAAGTTTGTTCAGTCATAGTAAATAGTTGATATTACAAAAATGGCACAACACTGATACTACTTACTGAATCAAAGATCAACTATAATGGAATGAATACACAAACATTAAAATAATATTATCATAAGAATAAGTAAATAAAGCACAACATCATTGTTCAAATTATCGTCAATATCAAAATTAATACAAGAAATATTTTGATAATTATATTTGTATGAAAATTCACAAGCTTCCACAAAAAGGTATCTCAAATCAACAATGTATTCTAATGTCCTGAAACATATTCTATACAGGGCTAATTCAATTTTTTAGAGAAGAGCATTGATTTTGCATTCTCAAATCAAAATTAATTAAAAATGTAAAGCTTAAATTATACTCGTACATGGTAAAATTTGTTCTGCCTTATTAGTCATAGAAACAAAAAGATAAAGAAAGACAGAAAATATACTTCTTTGTCACAACACAATTTTTTTACATAGATACAGTAGAACATTACACAACAATATGTACAGTAAGAGAGAATATGCGAAGGCCATCGTGCATCATCCTCTACTTTCGTTTCGTAATCCCCTTTTACCTACACGAATCGTAATTAATTAGACGCCTTTGAGGCAGCATAGTAGGCCGCGTTCAATTGGAATATTTATATAGAGCAGTTATAACATAAATTACAAACGGTAATTGCATGTGATTTTGACAGAGGGAAAATTATTCATTCATAAGCTTGACAAGTTATTTATAAAGTAGTGATAGAACCTATTTTAATAAGGTTCAAGAACGTGTAATTGAAGCTACTGGTATTTCTAGATGCACTTTGAAGAAGATACTAAAAGAAAACTACTACATTTATTACCCCAAAAACGGTCAGGCCGAAAAAAAAAGGTTTTTGTTTAGATCTGTATGGCTGATTATGGGGTAATAAGATGAATGATTTACGATTTCTATAAGATTCAAAGAACTATCGAACCATCAAATCTTTGAAAATGAAGTTAATTGATGCTATTAATTTTACATTGAGAAAAGTTCTTCGGCAGATAGGGTTTAAGTTCACTAAGGTTGAAGATAATCGAAGATAATCGATAATTTTAATGGTGAAAAGTGGTGCGTTCAAAAAGATTTTTTTATAGAAAAAAGCGGCAGACGAGCATACAGTCCATATGATGATAAGTGGATATTGTAGCTAGAGATGAAACGGATAGATGTTGTGCCGGATACCGGATATTCGGCCAACCTTGAAGCCGGATAGCCGAATATCCGGCCGGATAGTCGAGTGGCGACTCGTTACAAGAGTGAATCACTAAGCGATCGGGCGGACTCGGGTGATTTCGGGCCCTTTCGTTTATGAGTGACATTAGCGCTTTATTGTCTTCTTGAATTGATTGCAAATACGATCATAAGAGTTTATGAAAAAACGTGTTCTTGTTGTCTGAGTTTGTGGTCATTTTATTAGTGTTTTTTTCTATAAATTTAAAGTAAGGTACCGAAGAAAAATGTCTTCGATAAGAAAAAGATCACCTTTATGGAAATATTTTGATATAAAAAGTAACGATCAAAAGTTTGCTATTTGTTCGTTATGTAATGTTAAAATTTCTCGTGGTGGGGAAGGAAAAAAGGCAGGTATGTACCAAACAAAACTAGTTTCTCTTTTTATATGTGTTTAATTATTTGATGGACTTTATCACAGATCGAACGAATTATTAAATGTTGTGGTTAGGTAAATAAGTTGAACAGGTGTAAGTTAAGTACATTACGTTTCAAAAATGCATACCGCGGTTCGGACTGGTAATTAGTTAACTTGTAGCTATCTTGAAACTGATAAATTCTTCAAAAAAAATTAATAATGGGTTTATTTATTATTTAATGGTCCTTCAGAATTTTGGTAATTATTTCTGCTTTTGCACTTCTCTTTATTTTATACCACTTTTGTATAAGACAAAATATATTTTTATGAAAACTTTCATCGTTTGTCGTGTTTCATCATATGCACTGCACTTTTAATTTAAAGTCGATCGAATTTACAAGTCAAGTTAGTAGGTAACATAGTTTTGTTAACGATATAACCTACACTCGTATTTTCGTTTTCTAGGTACTAGTGCCATGAAGAATCATCTAAAAACAAAACATCCTGATGAATTTAGTACACTGAATATTAATATAGATTTAGCCAATGCCGAGCCAACTACAATTGCGTTAGCTAACCTGGGGACAAGTTCTTCGAAAAATATGCAATTGAGCTTGAAAGAATCATTCGAAAGAAAATCACTTTGGGACGTTAATGATCCAAAAGCCAAGAAATATCATTATTTAATAGCAGAAATGATTGCACTTGACAACGAGCCATTATCCATAGTAGAAAGAACCGGATTCAACAGACTCCTAGAACAAGCTTTACCCCGCTATAAATTGCCAAGCCGTACGTTTATTACTCAAAAAATTATTCCTGACATCTATGACAGAATTTATGAGAAAATCAAAAGTAACATTGCAGGTGCTCCTGCAATTTCGGTGACATCTGACATATGGACTTGCTTACATAATAACGCCAGCTTCCTGAGCTTCACAGCCCATTGGTTATCTTCTGATTTCAAACTAGAACACGGAGTTCTTGCAATGAAGCCCTTCTCAGGTACACACACAGGAGAAAATATAGCAAAGGAGCTTAATGCTGTCGCGGACCGCTGGGATATTGAACATGATAAAATACATTTACTGATTCATGATAGTGGGGCCAATATGGTGAAGGGCGTTCGATTAGCTGAGTACGACTCGGCTAGATGCTTCATACATACACTCCAGAGAGCTATAACCGAGTCACTCAAAGTCCAACCTGAAGTAACAACAATGATTGCTGCTGGTAGACGGCTTGTTACGCACTTTAACCACTCGGGTTTAGCTCAAGAAAAACTACTGGCGATTAAAAAAGAGTTAAATTTACCCGAGCATCAATTGGTTCAAGATATTAATACAAGGTGGAATTCCACCTTTTATATGATAGAACGTCTATTAGAACAAAAGCGGGCCTTATCGTTATATGTTGCTGATCATGATAAACTCACCAATTTGACTCACCAACAGTGGTGTTTGATGGAGCAATGTATCAAATTACTGAAACCCTTTGAAGAAATAACCAAATTAACAAGTTCTGGTTTGTCCTGCGTATCAGAAGTGATACCACACGTTGCAGCCCTAAAAAAGTATTTAGACAAAGATGAAACTAAGCAAAGAACACCTGATTTACCAAACATGAGGGTCTCATTGAGAGCAGAATTAGAAAGTCGTTTCAACTTCTTAAATCAAGACTACAACTACTTGGTTGCAACTTACCTGGACCCCAGATTTAAAACAAACTTTTTGGGTATTATTGAAGCGGAAAGAGCTCGCCAGAACATTCTATTGGAATTCATGAAAATGTCTTGCGAAGAAACCTCCAACAGCAGTTCATGTTCATCGCCAGTCAAAAAAAGTAGAAGAGAAGAGTCGGCTGTATCTTGCGAAGCTCATGATACCTTTTGGGATTGCTTTAATGAGGTAGCGACAGAAAATGACACTAGTCAATGTCACGATCAAGGAAAAAACGCAATGGCGTGTGAAATTGATTCTTATCTGAATTCAGTGCGCATTGGTCGCGATCGTGATCCTTATATTTGGTGGTCAGCTAATGCTGTACAATACCCAAACTTAACGAAGTTTACTAGAGTTTATCTTTCAGCGCCCTGCAGCAGTGTATATAGCGAAAGACTTTTTTCGGAAGCTGGCCTTGTATACGAAGACAAGCGAAACCGTCTGTTGCCTTTTAACGCAGAGAAATTGGTATTTATTAATCATAATTTGCCCTTAGTGCAGTTTGAGTATTAATTTTTTTGTTTTGTTATTAAAAATTCATGAGTCTCTATGTTAAATAAAGTGCCTTCAATCTTTATGTCGTATTTATTTGAAATCCGGTAGCCGGCCGGATACTCGTTTCTTATCCGGTATTCGGCCGGATTTAAAATTTGAGCCGGATAGGCCGGTTACCGGATAGTTACCGAATATCCGTTTCATCTCTAATTGTAGCCCAATGGACATCCGCGATACATGCCAACTGACATGTTTGTCGTTCTGGACAGAAGTCCAGAACGACAAACGTTGATGCCAACTAAGGAATTGATTGGGAGAAAGGGTTGAGAAAAAGGGGGAATAGAATGGGATGGGAACGAGTTCTGGTATATCTCACTCACTACCGAAACACGTATAATACGTACATTAGGGAAATACGATAAAGTAGGAAATGCAGTACATTTCAAGGTAGTGTCCTGTGAGAGAGGTAACGTGGCGAGCCGCGTGCGCCCAGTATTAATAATCTATTAATAACTTAAATAGAGATTTTAAGATTTTTCATTCATTTAATTTGCGTTCGTGAATAAACTAAGACTTATGTCTCGTGTCATTACACAATGGCTTTTTCATATTCTCCTGCAGCATAAATATATTGCGTGTCAAGACAATAAAATTAAATTGGTTCAGCAAACGCTGCAGATAATCAACAGCACTGATATTCTGTCAGCATTTATATGCTAACAGTTAGGGAAAATGTTAGAAACAGTAAGGGGTTAAATTAAATGTTAATTAATTCAGCTCTTTGTTTGTTAAACATACAAATATTGTATGTTTAACACACAACAAATATAAGATCAGCTCATTCAACATAATATGCTTTTGTAAAACTGCCTTGAATACTCATGTCTGAATAAATGAAACTGAGCAATGGAGTTAAAAATATTGAAGCAGTTGCTTTATCATCGCAAGTTTTGCGTCGAAACAAAATTGTTATCTTATAAATTACAAAATTAACAAAATAAAATGTAACATTATCTCACACAGGACTATAATATCGGCCTAGTTTTTCACAGAGACTAGTGAAACCTTAATTTTTTTTTTAAATCAGATGTTAGGGCATCTTGAAACATGAATATTTTAAGATCAAAACGTCATCATTATAAAATCTAATCTATAGAAAATCTAAATTCTCTCTTATTTATTACATAAGTTACCTTACTTTAGGACTACTCACACAGATATATTTATTTATCAATTGTTTTATTCATGTTACTAACAAACTAACAATTATGGACACATACACATCATGGTCTGAAATAGAGATGACTATTATTAATAGAAAATCTAAGTACATACCAAAAATAAGGTCCCACATTTAGATAATGTCACAAAGTTCATGCAATGATATAGCTACTGCCGTGCTTTATTGCAATTTGACTTTTCTTCATTTTTCTACTTGTAACACAAGTCCAGCTGCAGAGATATTATCACCTGCACCTGCAGTCAATTGAGCTTCAGTACAAATCAGAACGGGAGCAACACAAATATCAACTTCTTCATTATCTATTATCTCATCCCAACAAGATACGGGTTTTGTTGGTTCAAAGAATACTCTATTGTTATTATCATTGTCCGTAGTTGTTGAAAAGCTATCATCTAACAATAATTTAGACTTGTCAAGGGAAATATGTTGTGTATTACATACATATCTGTGAGCTGTCAATGAAGCTTTAGCGGCCGCCGCTTCCGTCCGTTTCCAATTGGAATTTTTCACTGTTAAAATAGCTTGATAAGCTAATGTGTGGACGTGGATACGAGTCAATCTTCTTATACTTTCGTATTCCTTGTTTAGTTTTCTAATGAGTAGAAATGTTTTTCTCATTTGGTCTAATGCTGTAGCAACTCTTGGGTTAGAGTCAGCAACAACACTCACTTTACCGTGTTCTAATATACTGTACAGGTTGGAAAGCTCCTGTTCATTCATACCAACTGAGTCTACGTAAGGTAGCACTTTGGTTGTTAATTGCAGAAGGAGATCAAGGTCTACATAACTTGCCATTTCAAAATGAGCTAAGGTGTTATGTGTCTGTGATAAAATTTGTTTTTTAACTAAATTCAGTCTTTCTGCTCTTAAATCTGAAAGTGAAATTAAACATATGCATCAGAAATTGAACATATATATACTCATGTATGTCTGTAAGATCATATATTTTATGTATATGATCTTACAGACTACCGTGAAATGTACTTACTGCATTTCTCACTTTAAGTCTATTTCCCGAAAGTATGTATATACGTGGTTCGGTAGGGTGTGAGCTATGCCAAAGCACATCCCATGCTTTCTAATACCTCCTCATTTTACCAACCCTCCTCAAAATCCATTCCTTGAAATCTCCAAGGTAGGCAGCATGTATCACGGATGTCCATGGGCGACAGTAACCACATAGGTCTCGCAACGAGTCGAGGCGAACACAGTACTCACACAGGCGCATTTCTGGGATACAGAATGTTTCAGTTATCCTGTGATATATTTTTTTACATACACATGGACATTTTTTGGAATAAGCTTATATTTGTCAATCTTATAATAAATAGTAACTAATTGTAAGTTTATATATAAATTAGTAGTGTAATTGTAAATTTGTAAGATTGTAAGGTGGGTAAATTAAATTCGGTGATATTTAAACTTTTACCATCTTTTTAATGTTATGTTATGAGTGAAATAATTAAACACTAAATACAATTTCGCGACTCTGTCCGTGTAATGTTTTGCCTCGCCTCGTCTCAGCAGATGATGCCATCAGTCCATGAATTTTATATGTGGGGTAAGTGCAAAAACAAAATAAAAATATTGCACTGTAATATAACTAAATAATAAAAATCACCTTTATACCTTTAAAAATTATAATAAAAATCACTCGAATAATTGTGATCACATCACAGCAATAGGTCAGATAACACTGACATGACAAAACGAATTAAAAACATGCTGTACCTACAAAATCCAATCCAAGTACTTTTCTCACTTTTTAAAACCCAGAGTACGCGCAAGCGAGATGTGAAGAGATTCTCAGTTACGCTACAAAATATACATTGCTACTGCAAGCGTGTATAGATACATCAACACACATAAACTTATGCATTTGTTGGTCGCCTCAACTCTCGTTGCGAGACCTGTACCACCGGGTAGACTGTCTATTTGTCTGCCACTTTCTTTCCATAAAAGAAATGTTTACTATTATGCAGTTTTATCAATTTTAACTTTTTTTTTTTTTATTATTAACAATTTTACAAAGATTAAGTATATAGCTAACATAATTGTATCTAATAAACCATACAGATTTGTCTAAGATACAAGTACTGCTGGAATCAGTAGTCGAGACATTAAAAACCTACCTGTGAGCAGTGAACAAATTATAATTTGGACAAGAAATATGTTCTTAATTTATATTTTAAATTATTTTCGCTGATATCTTTTTTAAATTTAGGATCTAATTCATTTATTAACCTGGGAACAGAGTAAGCGCTGGTCCGCTGACCGTATATATTGTTCGCGGCGTTGGTTACCAAAAGCTTATGTGTTATAGGAGTAACTGTAGGATGTGATATTAACGTTTGAATTTCTGTATTGAAATATTGTTCTTTTAATATATTATATGTGCTTTTAATATGAACGGGTAAAGTATTGCAATGCTTAAATAGTTTAAGGTCATTGTTGGCATAGTTTAGTTTAATGTTGGTGGGAACAATTGTTTTTAATATTTTTAGTTGGTCGAAAGATGTTATTTAGGTAAGATTTATATGTTCTACCATAACTACTAATACCATAAGCTACTATTGACTCAACTAGTGCATTGTATAACATTAGTCGTGTTTTAAAGGATAATCGGTTCTTAGCGAGATTTATAGTAGACAGGAAAGGCCTCAGTTTATTACAGATTTTATCGATTTGGGGCTTCCAATTAAACTTACTATCAATTATAAGGCCAAGGTACGTGTGCGAGTTAACTATTTCAATAGAGAGACATGTACAGGTGTGTTGGGGTGAACTGTGTAGGCAGTAATGGTCGTGAGCAAGAAGTTGTAAATTCATCGTTTGTTTCAAATGAGGTGATCTTATATGAATTAATTTTGTCTTTTGGGCATTTAGAATAAGATTAGCATCATGGCACCATCTATTTAGATTGTCAAAATCAGATTGTAGTTTAAGCAGGGCCATTTCAACATTCCCATCGGCTATTAGTAGGCAAGTGTCGTCCGCAAATTGATAAACGGTGCAATAGTTAAGGTGTTCATTCATGTCATTAACATATGTTAAGAAATGTAATGGTCCAATTACGGATCCCTGTGCTGTCCCGACCGTGACGTGCTTAGTATCACTAAAGCTGTTATTAAATTTAACATGAGAAGAACGATTTTCTAAGTAGTTTTTACACCACTGAAGTAAGGGTCCTCTGATCCCATAACTTTTGAGATTCTGGGCTAGTTTTGAATGATTGAGGTGTCAAACGCACGAGAGAAGTCAATAAATAATGTTAGGGGACATGTTATCTATTATTGAGATAGGAGTTGATTTCATCAGTGAATTGTGACAATAGGGATGTTGTAGATTTCCCAGATTGGAAACCGAATTGTTTGTCATTAATAATATCGAATTTATTATAAAACGAGTGTATCTGCTCACATATAAATTTTTCTACAATTTTGTCTATAGAAGAAGAGAGCGAAATAGGCCGATAGTTCTTATAATCGTCACGTCTCCCTTTCTTGAAGACAGGACGAATGCAACCCTGTTTGAGCTCATCGGGATACTGACCTGTCACCACACTGGTGTTGATTAAATTCGCTATAGCTATAGACATATTTTCACCAACAGTTTTGATATCTGCGTCTTTGATATTGTCCAACCCGGGGGCCTTCAAGGTATTAAGTTTATTAATAATTTTGAATACTTGTGTTAGATAGTAATGCAATTAGATAGTCATGTAATTTATTACAAGATTGTCAGGAAAATTTTGGCCACTGATCTATATGCTAACGCTAAATAATTAAAATAAATAGCAAATTAGATAAACAGACAATTTTGTTACCTTTTACATCATTCTTTTTAAATGGATAGTTATCCATCATCTGCAATCCACTAATGACTAGTAAATTTGGATGAAAACCTGGCAATATTTCACCAAATTTCTCCAAGGAACTCAAGAGAGGATTATTTTCATCATTGTGCATGATGTATCTATTCGCTCTAGGTGCTTTGTATGCACCAAACATTTCGTCTGCCTTATATTCTAATATCATGTGAATGTCATCTTTCACTTCCTCATTCTTTTCATCACCAACTATCGTGATGCCTTTTGGAATGTATTCTTTAAGTTTACTACTCATTTTTGCAGCAAGGAGAACTTTCCATCCTTCTTGATAAAACCTTTTTGCCATGAGGGGTGCATTACCCCCAATTGCCCATCTTGAGTCTGGCAACTTCAGTGCCTGCTCTACTATGTCATCATACAGTTTACTGTTGGACATGAATCGCCTGAAAAATGATCAATAGTAAACATTGAGTACTCATATATAGAAGTAGCCAATTGTAAAAACTTTAAATATACCATCATACCGTACCATCAGGCTGTGCCTCTCTATTGCTGAATATAGATGTCTCCCAAGACTTGCTACCAATCACAATCTTCTACTTTTCTCATCCAGCCACCACTGGTGAATTTCTTCAGCATAGTTGACTTGGCCAGATGGCCACCCCACAGTGTACTTCACAGTAGCGTTGAAAGAAAAAAGGACTCTTCTACCCCATTGATTCATTAACTACAGAGTTACCCATCACTATTAGTAATACCCACTGCCACTTTACCATGCTGATTCTATGAGCTATGTCTAAAGTCATGCACTTTAAATATATTAAAAATTGTTCAAATATGATAGTTGACTGTAGTTGTGATTGATGTTTTATTTATGGCTTATTTAACAACTAGAGTTGAAAATAAATATATATTAGACAGAAATTTTTAAAATTCATTAGATAATTTGTTTGAAAAAAACATTTTTTAACAATAGTACCTCCATTAGTCATGCTTGAATGACATGGCACTACTATATTAGTGACATCAACACCGTAGGACATTTTTATCTAACTTGTAGTTAAATTAAAGCAAATTAAAGCACCGTATGCTTTAATTTAGTTACTTTTTACGATATTTTGATTCTATACATTAAATTCTAGTATCTAAAGTTTATTTAATTAAATATTTGCCTTAAGAGTAAAGTACCAGACACCAATTATTAATAATTAATAACGACCGGTATTATTTAATTAGTAGTACTGTATTATATAAATAAAATTCCACTCACTCAGCAGCTGCACCATGCTTGAAGAAATATGCAAAACTCTTAAGAAATTCCTCATTATTGGAGATTTCATTAAAATGTTCCGGGTTCCCTTTCAGCTTTCTGTGGTCTAAGAGTGACGTAGCATTCACAAAGAGGTCATGGCAAGCACCATACCCGAGTGCTACTTTCGGCTGTCGAATTCCTTCACCTACTTTATTCTCTTTCTCTAAAACCAACAACTGGTCTTTCACAGGAGATAGTCGTAAATCATCGAGATCATTCTTACGATAATAATACGAGTAGAACACTATAAAGAACGATAAAATTGTACCCAACTTAAATGAGGCATCGGCCATTGTCACAGTTTCTATGTAGCAATATGGAATGGCTTAAGTGTTTGTCTTTACTTGAAGTCCACGTCACCTCATTTTTATGGTGTATTTAGTGTGCATTAATATTTTATGAGTTCTGCGATAAAGAAATAGGTAAGGTAAGGTGTCAAAATTATTGACTCAGTGACATGACTTAGATGACGTCTGACACAACATATTTTTGACATTATTGCTAATTGCTGACAATTTTTTTTCTCATCTATAGCAATGGTGCAATTAGCACATTTTGCCAATGTCATGACAACTTTTTTTCTCATCTATAGCAATGGTGCAATTAGCACATTTTGCCTATATCATGACAACTTTTTTCTCATCAATGGCATTGGTGTAATTAGCACATTCTTGCCAGTGTCAAATTATCTTCGGAATAAACAATTTCAAAGTCCTAAACGTATTCTGTCAATGTCCAGTTCCGTCGAAATAAGCCAGGAGTCAGAAAAGTGATAGTGAAAATTCACTATTAAATACTAAGAATAGAAAAGGATTCCTTGGAAGCATACGAGAATCGCAGTCTAACGTTTATAATTGACTATCACAAACATTACGAGAAAAACAGCACTGATTTACAGTATTGTTTTAAATACGTACTGCTGAGTACATAGACTTATATTGATTAATTAACGATCGATTAGCCCAGTTGATAATACCCCTGCTTGCTTTGTAAAAGGTCTCTGCTTCGATTCCCAGTCAGACCTTCATTCATTTAAATGACATGATAAACTTCTATGTCAACATTTGAAGGGCGTGATGTGCAATGTCAAAACAGCCAACTGAGCATTCGCTCGATTACATATGTTTCTGCGTTCGTAAACGAGCTATTACAGTGGTTTAAAGTTCATTTCGTTGCTCTAACTGAATGAATAAGTTTGTTCTACAAAGTTATATTTGTGTTGATAAATAATGAGTTGCATTGGATTTTTTTTGTATTTGTGTAAAAGCTCGATAGTCCGATACTTTCGAGTTCTGGTGGTGGGGTTGGGAGGATGAGATGAGAGGTAAAAATGAGATGATAGGATGAGATTTGATGAGGGGGTATGAGGGGCATTCGATTCAATGGTTTAGGATTAGATGAAGTTTGGGGGTGAGGGACTAGGGAGTATAAGGGATATTTCTTTACCTTTTGTACCTACTTCCTACTCGATTGGACCTCGATCTAAGGGAGTTATGACATTTTCCGTAGTAAATTCAATATGGGGGTGAGATATGTAGGAGTACCTAGATATTGAACATTATACGCAACCAGTTTTTAAATATTTATTCATGTAAATAATTCATGAATGCTTTACGGTCGTACGTCGTGTGTTCGAGGGGCCCGATTTCTTGCGAATGTTTTCGAAAGCCAAAACCATTCCCAAAAAGGTACAGACCGGTCATCGCACTCCCAAAATGGAAGGACACGAAATGTTAAGAGCTTTAGGCGTAAATTGTTTGTGTCGAGGAGCATTGTAATTAATTTTAACAGTTTGGGTTTCGCAATTTATTTTATCTCTACAACCCTAAATAAATTCTTGGTCGATAACAAGTTTACTTTCTGTTTGTGTTAAGACGTTGATAGTTCCGCCTACACTCCGTGCACGATTTTGTGATGTCATAATGTTGTAAATTAGCTCGTGACAGAAAGCCTATAAAAATATTTAATTCGTTAAGTTTTATGATTAAAGATAGCTAGGTGTAACAAAGTAAATCGTGGGCGAGTCTATTATATGAGTAGAGTAGAGATTTATCAGCTCGCAACCTGTGCAGTGCCTTAGCCATTTAGTAACAGCTCATGGATTTTATTATGCATAGTTGTAAGTACGAGATGCATTATGAGGGTCATTTACACACTTGTATGAGATAATTTTATATCAAATACTGTAACCTTCTCTTTTGTAACTAAAGAAAACAATATTATCATCTCGAACAATAGACACTAATGCTACCATAAAAACGATTTAATATATTTAAGGAAAAAACCGACCACATACGGCAAGATGAGTTCCATATATGGAGGAGTCACGTATTGTTGCCGCCAAAATAACACGCGCCTGCAGATGAAATCTGTGTGGTGTAACTGTCTGGCGCCAAATGGTGGAGGACGGAGACTACGAAAACTGGTCACTTTACATTCGATAAATTTATTCTTGACATTACCTACTTATTTTTGACATACAGGGTGTAACCGAAACGTTCCCGAATCCTAATCATCTATCTATGAACTTAATTGAGATAATGAGTACCTACTTACATATAAAAAATAAAATCTCCCTTTTAAGATTATTTTATTTTACGTTTAAATGGAAAATTTAGAAACAGAAAGATAGACAACTAAAAGCTGATATTAGTTAGGGCTTTACCTTTGAAACTGCCGTTAGTGCCCAATTTGAACTTAGTTATCTTGTGTTTAATTCGGGATTTCAAATTCAAATTATTTTTTTCTTTAATGACATTCTTTTTCAAATTCAGTTATTCTTTTGTTTTTCCGTCAAACGTCTTTTTGCTTAGATACCGTTGTGTTTTCGACCATGGAAAAGTTAAAAATTCGCGTTATTTTCTAATATGAGTTCCGTCGTGACAGCAACGCAGCACAGACAGCATGCAATATCAACCGTGTGTAGGGGAACCCGGGGTGGAACGGGGTAGCTAAGCTTTGGTTACAGTTTGTGAGAGTTAAAATGAAACAATACCTTTATTTGGCACTTTGTAGGTTTATTTACTTCTTTCTCTACGAAGAAACTAAAGCTAAACTTATCTAAATTAATAATCACTATGAAAAATTATTGTTTGGAAAATAAAGGGAAATTTCCCATTCTGCCCCACCCCCCGGGGTACAATGGGAAATGAACCCAGGGCACAATGGGGTACTAATTATTGGCACAGTTCACAGATGAGAACACTGTCATCGTCGTCACTATCTAGACCAGCACACGCCAAATGTGCCCATTTTTTACAAATGCTACAAGAACACCAGCCTTCATTGGACTTGGAGTATAAATCATGGCAATATAAGCAGATCGCGTCTTCATCTTCCGAGCTTTCTTCAGATTCGGTTCCGATTCTTTTTTGTTTCTTTGGCTTATTTTTCGTTTCTTTGGGTTTTTTTCCTTTCTTTCTTAAAATTGGTTTTTGTTTAATTTTTTCTACGCCTTCTGAGTATTCTTCAGGTTTAGTTCTGATTCTTTTTTGTTTCTTTGACTTAGTTTTCATTCCTTCAGGTATGTTTTCTTTACCTTTTAACGTCAGTCTTTGTTTAATTTTTTCTATTTTCGTTTCCCTGATGTTTTGTGTCTTTTTAATAGATTCTTCTAATTCAGTCTTGTAAGGTGAGGCGGTAAGGATTGCGGTTTTTCCGCGCTTTCTTGTAACTCTTTTCATTCCAGCTTTCACTTTTGGCAACGGGATTAGGTCTTTTGGGGATGTGATTGAAAAATTTGTGTCAGCAATGGCACGGGCAGGAGAATCGGGCATCCAGGAACATCCGGGTTTAGTATTGAGATAGTTGCTCACTAATGGTGCAAGATCCTCGTCATTCGTAGGTACGGAAGGATTATCCTGGACAGAAAAATTATCAGTAACAGGTATCGGGTGAACTTGACGTGTTTCGGTAGATGGCAGAGTATCTACGGGTGTTTCTTCGGATGGCAGAGCATCTTCGGATATTTCAGTGTCTGACAGAGCAAATGCTCACAGAGCACAGCTGAAGTAGGAAGATCTTCAAGTGTTTCAATGAACGTCAGAGCGGCGGCTGGTGCAGTCGTCGCTTCCTGTGTTGTTATCTCAGCAGGGTTCTCCAAGGGAATATCTGTTGTTGCTGCTGGTAGAAAGTCATCATCCGTAAATATATTAAAGTTAGGTGGCCAGATACCAGATTTTTCAAAACCTTTAATAGGTGTTCTCATATTTGCTGCATTTAAGAAAGCTTGGCCAAAAAGTGTGGATACGTCGAAAAGCTGGACCACTTTTCCTGGATGCGACCTGAGCCACTTCCTTATTTCATCCTCGTAGTACAAGCTTAAAGGTTTCATGAAAGCAACGTCTAATCGTTGGAGTCTGTGTGAGCAGTGGGGAGGGAAGTACAATATTATCACACCATTGTCACGAGCTAGATCTATTACGGCCAAGTTCTTTGTGCGGGACGCATGCCCGTCAAGAAGTAAAAGAATTGTATGTTCCTTCGTCGCTTTGGAGAACAGAATGAACTGTTGAAACCATTTTAAGAAAATTTCCGCGGTCATCCAACCAGAATCGCTAACTTCAGCCCAGCCCCCTGGCGGGAGACCAATTTCAAATTCACGTTGTTTCTTCTTTCGCGGAAATACCAGCATTGGGGGCATATAAGATCCGGCAGCTGAGCAACATATCTCGACTGTAGCAGTGGTGCCTCTTTCAGCAGAAGTTAAGACACCTACTTGACGTTGCCCTTTATTAGCAATTATTTTTGAAAACTGCTTCGGAACCACGCTAATGCCCGTTTCATCACAGTTGTAAATTCTAGTGGCATCTATTTTGTGTTTGTCCAGAATTTCATTAAGCAGAGTAAAAAAATTCGATACTGCTACTTTATTGAAGCCCATAGCCCGTGCTCCAGATGTTGCTTCTGGTTTTCTTAGGCTTAAATCACGGTGACGCTTCAGAAAGCCTTTAACCCAGTCTTCTCCCGCCATTCCTGAAGTATTGTTAAAATTATGGCTGCAATTATTCTTTTCTGCTAGCTGATATGCCAGTCGACGAAATTCTTTCATAGTCATTCCGAAGAGTTGTTTTTGCATATCTTTCAGGTAGGTTACAAGTTCCATCTCTTGTTCAGCTGTGAAAACGGTGTGGTACTTGCCTGACGTTTTATCAACAACAGCTTCTGGATTTTTTCGTCTTTTCTGAACATACCTCTCCAGTGTTGATGATGGTACTTCAAACCGATTAGATGCCGCCACGTATCCCATTTCTCCACTGACAACCGCATCAACAGCTTGGTTCATAGCATCTGTAGACCAGGACTGCCGGCTGGTTTTTCTTATATACGTACGTACCATCTGCAGATAAAATAAAAATGCCTATTTATATGAGAAGTACAAATATTATCAGGGGTGGAACGGGGTATAGCCCATTGTGCCCCACCCATTGTGCCCCCACGCACCGTTCACGTAAACACGAGTGTTATGGCCAGTTATATTTGTTGGACTTGAGTTATCACTAGACTTTGAGTTAGACAAAACTATGTTTAAACAAACATGTAGTGTTAATATCTGAACAAAGAATAGTGTATAGTATAATTACCTTGCATAGCAAAAAATTGAATTTGCAAGCTTTTTCGTCGTCCTTCGATAAAATCCAAACCAAACGCACTCTCACACTGACAGCGGCCACTCCGTATAGCGCAGCACAGCGGACTGAACGTTGTGCGCGATGTTCACACGTCTCTGTCGCCTGTAGCGAGCACCCCGCCCCTTTCCTGTTCCGCCCCGGTACCCCGTTCTACCCCGGGTTCCCCTACGCACCAAACACGGCAAACGAACGCACGGTGCGTTTTTGGTTTGATCGTTTCCGTTCTGGAAATTTTGACCTCAAGAATAAGCCCCGTGGACGACCGGAGACAAAAGTCGATAATGACGAATTGAAAGCAATAATGGAAGCGGATTCACGTCACACACGTATGAGTTAGCCAGCCTTCATCGTAAGTGACAAAACGATATTGAATAGGTACATTTGTGTCAAATCGGAACGTGAAAATGCTCAGAAACTGAGTACCGTATGAAAGATAAGTAAGTAATGAAAGTCGCGCGTCGAAACATACTTTCCTGAACCGGCAGAAAAATAAAGGGATTCTGAATTGTATTGTCACTTGTGCTGAAAAGTGTATCCCGTATCGTATGATAATCGTAAATGTTCGTTACAAATGGTTGAACTCAGGAGTCACAGCCAAACAATACCCCAAACGTCTCCATGAAACGCTCGGCCACACAAACAGTCTCAAAGTTATAGTAGATTCGACTGGAAACTCTCCGTCACCCACCGTACTCGCCAGACCTTGCCCCTCCTGTTTTCCATTTTTTTTTTGGAATTTGGATATCTCTTTACACGGGAAGAAATTCAACTCTGATGAGGCAGTGAAAAACGCCTTTAGAGAATTCATCGATTCCCGTACCCAGGAGTTCTATGTATAGCAGAGGCATAAATCAACTTCCATTAAAATAGCAAAAGTGGATTGATAATAAGGGACAATACTTCGATTAATTAAATATATAATTTTCATACAAAAGGATATACATTCTTCATACAGAAGAAGAAAAAATTGCATACAAAATAAAGGACCTAATAAGTTTTTATAGGTGTTATGTAAGGTTGCAGACAAGAATAAGGAAAAAATAACCAGACAAAAAACATTTATGATTTATTTATTTTTTTCTAGTGAGATGGAAAACAAAAACCGAGTTCAAAATTACATTTCTTACCAATTTCTTTCTTTTCTTGGCCGGTTTAGTATAAAACAAATCAACGTCTAAAGATTGCAGAAAGAGCGCTGTATTGTATTTTGAAGTTGCTCTGCAGAAGAATGCATTTTTCGATAGTTAGTTGTACTTAGGTATGTACGTACTACAAGATAGGACACGATATAAATTATTATGGGAGTAATAAGTTCGTAAATCTTTTATTTACAATCGTATTATTTAAAGTTCGCAGTATCAGTGCGCGCTGAAGGCTGTATCAGGTCGGGTCGCGTGATTCATACGCTGAGGTCAGGATTACCAGTTCGAGAGAAATGAATGAGCAGCCGCCGTATATCAAGTGATTACGCGTTCGCGTCGTGCCATCCTTCACAACTTGTTCTCTTGGCTTTATGGGATTCCAATGATTTCGATCATTATACCTTTATTAACTACAAGTACAATATCGGGTTCCTACTCACGATACGAGTACAATATATAAAACAGTTCAGTTAATTATACAGAGTTTCATGATTTGATAGTTTAAAGGGGGAGTATAACTTGATTACTTAGTTACCACTTTTCGACATAACGTGACTCTAAATGTTCAACTAGTAAAACGAAAAAAAACGACTCTTTTAATTCTTAGTATTTAGAGTTGGTACCTAAATAGGTAATGCTCAAGATTTCGTGCACATCTCGTAGCTCTATTAAATTGTAATTAATATTAATGTTACCTATTCTTAATTAATATTAACAAAATCGCTTAATAGCGGAGTATGTTAATACTCCGCATATGGTATCATGACTCAAAACGATTAATAGACCAAAACTCAATATTAAGTTTATTCTTGAAAATTGCGGAACCGCCAACTGAGGTTTTTCCACTGAGCTACAACGTTAGGGTTCTTCAAGAGATCTATGAAAAGTGTTCTGCAAGGTCGACATTGCACACTCATCGCCACTGGTGTTGCAGGTGTCCGTGGGAGACGGTGACCTGTTGCCGCCAGGTTGGGCAGACCCGTCTGCCATCTCTTCTATAAATAGATTTTTTTTATATATAGAAGTGAGCGGATGAGTAAGCGGTCCCACGTGATGGCCGCTCACTGGGCGGCGGTAACACTTATGTTACCGCCGCCCATGGACACCTGCAACACCAGGGGGTATGCGGATGCGCCACCGACCAGATTGATCTAGAAATTTCACATTGATGAAGTTGCAAGTTCCAATCCTCGGGATTCGGCAAGCTTAGATCACTAATTAAGTCTTGTGTTACAATTAAATATCAAAATGTGCTATATCTACACTGAAGAAAAAAAAAGTATAACAATTAATATTTAGAACATTTGAATAAGGTAAATCGCATGTCTGCGAGAACACGTAACTATTGAAGTTCTTAGCTAGAACGAATAAGAATATTTACTTAAATTAATATTTGTTGATGAGAATCCATAAGAAATTCCTATCAGTCCTACCACAAACAATCTAAAATTATACCACTCTAATTTAAAGTGCTTTGCGGGGTGTTGACACACAACACACAACACACAACACACAACACACAAGGTATGGTGTGTGTACTATTTTTATTTACCTTATAAGATGCGAGGAACACGTGGCCATGATTCTTGGTATACCTACATATATTGCGACTATAAATAGTAAATACGAGTACATGAATTTCTGCTTCTACATTTTCTTCTTTATCTTACTTACAAATTGACGACGATAATCAAGCACATCTTCTGAATTCCACTGTTTGTCTAAATGAATGCTTTCCAACTTTACACACCTTTATTACAAGTTACCATAGGTGTTAACTACTTTAGATATTTTAGGTAGGTGTAGCTTGTTTTAAATTAACTGAGCAAATATATACGCGTCTTATTTATATTGTCAATGCTCTCAAGTCTTGCTCTCTCTTTTCTGGGTCCTGCCAATAAGCGTGCAGTAAGTTTATTAACAAAATTCATTTTATTACTTCCAAACCATGAAAATATAAAACACTGCTACAATATCGATACGATAGCACCAATAATAATATGTACTGTAACACCAATGGTTAGTTACGTACATACGTAATTCTAGTATAATATAAAAAGGTGACTTCTATACATAAAATGTTGATTTTCTGGTCATTAGAGGGAGACGGCAATTCATCAATATTCCACGCTCCGTACCTTCGCCCAGCAATCAACACTTATGACACCCCATATTGAGTAGTCAATTTATTCTGAATCATATCACACCCACGGTGTGGTACTAAAAGTTACTAAACTAATTTTTTTAGAGAAGAGAATGTATTGTTTGCTAAACTTATTTTATTATAGAAGAGAATGTATTGTCAAAACCATAGTGATCTTATATTTTTTTATTCATCGGGACAATATAAAACTGCAACTAGGTAACGAGTTATTAAGCCAATACTAATCACAGTACATACTCATAATATTACTTTTTTATAGAAAGAACGTGGCAGACGTACAGGCAGATGCCAACATCAGTCCAGAATGACAAAAGTTGGTGTGCCCTCGGATGCGCTACCTATCTTTGGAGATTTAAGAATGGATTTGGAGGAAGGGTTAGGAAATACGGCATACGGATATGTTTTACTCATCCCAACGGGACCAGAGGATGCCCTTATTTCATTACACCGTACGCACGAGTTTTCAGCCGCCATGTGGCGCCGATGTCGTGTGTACACTTTTATGCGACCTCATACTTCGAATTACTGATCACTTGGTTGCAGGCTGCCGTACCCAGCGACTCTGTGTCATATAGACGCCTTAATCGTAACTAGCCCTTTTATCGTCCACTGCTGGACACGAGTCTCCTCATGCGTATGGTCTTGTGCATATGGGAATGACCTTAAAACGGCACGCTGACCACGCTGGTTGGTGAGTCCACTCTTTTAGAGATGGTGTAGTTCATCAGGACTTGTGGTAGCGACTTTGTTATCTCTCTGTCACCTTTTAAGACACCGACGGGAAGAGATGGGATGGAGCTATTCTATCTGATAAAAATATCACGTTTACCAGAAAGATAGCGGCATGTGGCTGAAAATCTTCTTCTTCTTCTTCGGATCGATGGCAGTATCAGTCGTCGACTCAGCGCGACGACTATTTTGCCAATGTCACGTGAAAATGAATTTCAAGTATTAAATATGGCGTCAGTCAGAAAATGATAGTGGGTTTACTGAGGGCAGTTGGACTCATTGGAAGGACACGAAAAACTTATGCTCTTATTTGATTATCACAAACATTATGCACAAACATGACAACTTTGAACTTTAATAAACTATCACTATTCAACCGCAAAACATATAGTCCTGCACAATTTCTACAATTAATAAAACAACTCGAACTTCACTTCTCGAGTTCCCGCCAAAGAATCATCCCTGAAAATAAAGTCTAAAAATCGTACCACTTAAATAAGTTTTTTAATCGTGTGATAAACATGTGAGTTTGTGAGTAACTCGAAGTACCACTGTAGGTCGCTTTGAATGTAAGTAATAAGTTAATAACAGCCCATGTAGAGCAGTCCCTATATAGTAACGTTATAACGCCACTCATAAATAACGACTGTTATGTTATGTTATAACGCGAAACTGTCGCGTATTTGCCTTAATTTGGTCTTGAATATTACTGTTTTTAACGCCTCATTCAGTTAATAGCCATATTTAATTCAATACTCAGCGAAGCGTAACTTTTTTGTTTTTTTTTATTTATATCTATAATATACCTAATAAAATCGTAACAAAGTAGTGTCTGCAACATAGTTTATGAAAAAAGTAATTGCAGTGAAAAGCACGAGTGATACAGAGCCCTATACAACATTTTTTGAATTATTGTCTATCTGTTTGACTGTTTATCCGTTCGTCTCTCTGTATATCTATTCGTCTGTCTGTTTATCCGTTCGTCTGTCTGTTTATCCGTACGTCTGTCTGTATATCCGTTCGTCTGTCTGTTTATCCGTTCGTCTGTCTGTTTATCCGTTCGTCTGTCTGTTTATCCGTTCGTCTGTCTGTTTATCCGTTCGTCTGTCTGTTTATCCGTACGTCTGTCTGTATATCCGTTCGTCTGTCTGTTTATCCGTTCGTCTGTCTGTTTATCCGTTCATCTGTCTGTTTATCCGATCGTCTGTCTGTTTATCCGTTCGTCTGTCTGTTTATCTGTCTGAATGCGCATCACGCAAGAATCACTAGAAGAATTTTAATAAAACTTGGTATAGTTATTATAATTTACCGGGTCAACATTTGGGGTATTATTCAAATCAATTGTAGAGTTCCCACGGGAATCAGACTAACCACAAATACACTAACGTCTGTGTGCACGAAGTCACGGGCACTATTAGTGTAATGATAAAAATATCACGTTTTAATTAAGTAGGTATTTTTATTTCGTGTGTATTCGGTCTAGTGATTGCTCTTCCAGTATGTATAAGTCAGGTCCAGGTTCGATGTCCGACTTCAGCAAAGCGTGACATATTAAATCGTAATACGTGTATGATAATATGCGATGATATATTAATGATAATAAACAATGATATATAAGTATATACTTGTAGTTGTATCACCCTATAACGTCCTATTGCACAGGCCTCCCCTAGTATATCACTGGGGAGTTTCGGGCCGTTATTCTCCACGCGGGCCCGGTGCGAATTGATGGATCACATCACATACTCCTTTTTTGATTTCTAGAATATGCGGGTTTCGTAACGATGTTTTCTCTTACCGTCGAGCTAGTGACAATTTAGAATAATCCGTAGTTAAGTAGAAACTCAGTGGTACTGGCCGAGGATTTGAACTCACGATTACAAGAATGTGGTCGAGTATCGATAGGCTATCACCGCTCTCAATACATGTATACATGTACCAGGCTACTCTTATCTATGGAACACTGCCTGGTTTTGGTCTTACTTAAAACTATGACTATCTATAACATAAAAACAGGCTTTTTGGCGGGAACTCGATGTGATAATCAAATAAAAGCGTGGGACTGCGCTTTTCGTGTGCTTCCAAGGAGTCCTCTCCTGTCCTCAGTAAATCTACTATCACTTTACTGAGCGACTCCTGACTTACTTCGACGGGACTGGACATTGACAGAATATGTTTTTGACTTTGAAATTGTTAATTGCACCATTGCCATATATGAAGAAAAAAACATAAAAACAAAGCATTCCAAATTCAAATCTGCCTCTATTTTTTTACGAGCTGAATCAAGATATCGTGTCTCATTAAAAAATGCATATTTGACGGGAACATTTGTGCGCTATGATTTTGTATGATTTTAAATGTTCTTTAAAACCTGAAGTTTCTTTTAATAGATTTCAAATGGCGTTTGCAGACAAGTGCCCTTCTAAGGCAACGATGTACAATCGTGGTCGACTAAGTTTGTCTGACAAAGAAAGAAGCGGTCGCCCTTTAACGGCTGTTACGGTAGAAAACGTGGTGGCAGGCAAAATTTTAATTTATGAAAACAGGCGAACAATGAAAACATACGAGGAAATTCGGGAGAGATTTCCGATTGGAAAAAATATTTCAAAATTGGTTCAGACGCATGAAACTTTGTATAGATGCAAGTAGAAAAAGAGAGAGAGTACTTTGAAAAAATGTAATGAAAAAATCGGAACCCGTAGAACATTTTTTTTCCGCAAAACTTTCTGAGTTTCCCACGTATAATACATCGAATAATTCGAATACGGGTACCTATGTAAGAGCGATGTAAAGCAGGGATTCATTCTATTCTATTCTATCTGCCTATATTTTTCCACAGATCTATATAGATCTGTCCCGAGGCTCGCCTCAACACACGATCTTCCGTTCTTCTCATCTAGTCACTACCGACAAACTTCTTCAAGTTGTCAGTCCATCTGACCGGAGGGCGTCCAGTACCGTATGACGTACGATGACGAAACGTGGTCTATGACGGTTGGCCTGATCCGTATGTTTAAGACTTTAAAGCTCAGCGAGGTATGGAAAGAGCTTTGCTTTGGTGTTTTTTTATGGGATAAGACTCGAAACGAAGAGATTTACCAAAGAACGAAAGTCACCAACATAGTTTACAGAATAAGTAAACAGTAAACTGCCGCAGAAACGACAACCGAGTACGGAGACCACGTACGCGGACGCGTAGTGTGGGACGCTCTTCGGCCAGTCTAGGGATATCTCTTTTTAACTCTTATTTGTGAAGTCGTGGGTGTAAGCTCTGGCCTATGCCACTGAATTTCAATAGTACAGTGTTCAAATACCAGTACTTTGGCGGTGAAGGAATACATCGTTAGGAAACCCACATATCTACTAGAAATTAAAAGAAAATGTTTGGGGTATATAATGTATATAATTACCCCATATAGTTACTGGGGGATGTCTGTGTCCTACAGGACATTTGGAATCCGAATAGCGACATCAGCCTATAATGTCCCACTGTCCCAGAATACAAGTTTCCTCTTGCGACATCTAGTGGACTTCGTGTCATAATCTACCACACACATTGATGAGTGGATTGGTGAGTAATTCGAATAGGTTTATACAAGCGAAAGTTTCAACATCATGTTCAAATCCCTTGGAGTTGATGATAGAGCGCGTCCATAAGCTCGCGTCAAGCCACTTATCAAAAAAGACAACTTGCTATTAACAACATAAATGTTGTTAATGAGCCAACTCATTAAAGATTCTTAGCGCTCATTAATGACAATAAATAGATATGTAATAGGCAATGGTAAATACTTAAGCAACATCGATCAGAGATGTTAAATAAAAGACATTTTTACGTGCTAAGGTGAGTGTTTAACTGTATAACTTTTTACGAGTACTTGGTTACGCTTGTACGCTGTACCTAGCAAGCCTCGAGGTAGTGTTACCTCGGTTAATTGGCGTCGCGGGGCGCCAACCCGCCAAGCAACCATAAGACCGCGACCAGTCGGCGCCTAACTAGCTTAGATATTCCAGTAAAAACTTGCAAAATGTATAAAATAAATAGTAAACTAACAGAATTACGAGCCTGTAGTCCGGATAAATGGACGATTCTTGATCTTAGAATTAGTTAATTAGAATTTATTTAGTTCTTTAGTTGCAAAGTGGCCCAATCTGCCAAAGAACGAGGCAATCATCTTCTTTTCAGCACTCTCTTCACTTTCGTCGGAAATTCTTCGAAAGGAAAGACCCACTGCGCAGATTGCCTCTTAGTTTCAGGCTCATAGCAGTAGATCCAGCTTTCATCACCTGTTACTATATCAAAAGCAGCATTTGATTGACCATTGTCGAATTTTTCAAACATTTGAAGACAGCATTCGACGCGGTAGTGTTTTTGAGGATCGCTCAAATTGTGAGGAATCCATCTAGTACAAAGTTTCCTTACCCGCAGGTAATTGTTTAAAATAGTTTGAACTTGACTCTTAGCAATACCTACTGATATGTCGTTCGTTTGTCTGCTTCAATCATAAGCCGAACAGTTTTGATGTTTTCCTCTGCCAACACCGTCGCAAGACTCCCTTGTCACTGAGGTGGGTACGACCACGTTTAAATTCATTGAACCAGTTATAAATAGTGGCACTGGATTTAACACTTCATCACTAAATGCTAAACTCTTGTTACATTATTTTTTCCGCAAACACTTAATTTTCAAATTGCCGCCAGAAATAAAAAACAAATGACAGCTTTGAAAAATTTAATGACGTTTGAGAAGCAAAGAGTTCCATTTTCAAAATTATTATATATTTCTTTTCTATTGTATTGTATAGTAGCCATTTTTGTAAACTAAAAACATTTTGTTCGACCTATCGCATAGGTACATACATTTTCACTGTAGTAAGTCCACGAAGAAAAGATGTTGAGTGTTGTACAATAACACTTCGCTCGTACATTCTGTAAAATTTCTACATTTTGAGTAGGTATAATACCTATCAATAGAAACTTAAATTGTAAACAATTAAAAAGTTAACGGGACGATCAACGAAATGCGTGTAGGTCAACAATCGAGCTATAATTATTTAATTCGGGACAATAAACAAAACGATTGAGTGAAACCAAGTAAAACAATTGCTATGGGAACTAAATAATTTTTATTCCTTACGATTTGATACTATTCAGTTCCTTTAGTTAACGTCAAGTAAAAGCCATTAATCAGTATGTTAACTATTAATACATATGTTTTTATTATAATAAGAACATAGCATATATGTAAGTATGGCTGTATGCCACGCTGGCTAAGCGGGTTGGCGAGTCCACTCTTCTAAAGGTAGTCTATTAGTTCATCAGGATTTGTGGTAATCCGTTACAATAGCAATAGTGCTTCACAGACTTTATTAAGGTTACCTTATCGTTGGTGGGTTCGTGAATTTTTGATCTCATTCCAAAGTTGACTGTTGTTTGTAATTTAACCGCGTTGCGCTTCGTCTGTTCTGCGCCAACCCCTAGTCGCGATTTATGACACCCACGGGAAGAAATAGTTTGGTGCTTTTGTAAAGTTGCCCGACACCACACGGTCATACATCCCTCATACACAAGACACCATGCCCATGTCCAGCAGTGGGCAATAAAATGGTTGGTTACGATTTATGCCCGTAAATCGTGGAACGAACTGCCCCTTGATGCTCCGCTTCATTACAACATGGGGGCTCTTAAAGGAAGCTGTTAATAGGATTCTGCCAGATCGAGAACATACTTATCACCGTTTGAGCCGTATATCAGTCTGCCTTCACTCCTATAAAAGAAAAAAATATTCATATAGATACTACTTATATAGATAAAGAGCGGTGATAGCCTAGAGGTATCTATAGGTACTCTATTCATATTCGTGTGACTGCGAGTCCAAATCCTTGGCCGGTAACACTGAGTATATGTACGGATGTTTCTCCTTATGTACGGATTTTTAAAAATTGTCATTTTTTATAGAAAAAAATCTGTAGAAAAGGCATCAGTCCACCTGATGTTAGATATTGTCGTCCTTAGACATCCGCGATACAAGCCAATATCAGTCCAGAATAACAAATGTTGACCCCGCCCCCGGATGTGTTGCCCATCTCTGCAGATTAATGAATGGGGAGGGAGAGGATGGGATGGGAATGGGCTCGGGCATATCTTACTCACTACCGAAACACGTACGTACATTGAGGAAATACGATAAAGTGGGAAATGTGGTACATTTCAAGGTATGCTGCGGCTGTGGGAATGCAGCATGCACTCTCCTCCTACTAACTTGCTCGGCTATGAGGGAAAACATCGTTACGAAACTCGCGTGTTCCAGAAATGAAAAAAAAAACTAGTTTCTGATCTACCAATCCACACTGGGCCCGCGTGGTGGATTACGGCCCGTAATCTCATAGGGTAATACATACATAGATAGTATTAGTTCTTGTCCTTTTGCTGTTAAGTCATGCAGAAGTTCAAGCCATCTGAACTCACTTGGAATGTATAAAGCTCGATCTTTGCTCACACAGGACCTTTCTGCCCTGTTCGGTAATAGGTGATTTCAGTAATTTCAGTGATACTTGTAAATTATTTTTTTCTCGAATCACGAATCTCACAATTGATTGCAAACCGAAACCTCTACTGTGCGGTAGGCTTGTATCGAAAAAATAATATATTTTCTAACATACCTGACTTTGTAAAAAAAATGTATTCCATGTCTAGACGTATAGGATAACAAAATCTTGCATCAAACACCTCGTTAGATACACTAGGAAATAATATGATGTATTATAGATCCGCTTCACGTCAGCTAGAAGGCTTTTTTGTATGGATTTTTTGAATTACGCGCTACTCCAGGCGATTTACAATTTATTAAAAATCCCATTACAAAGAACCATGCGGTTTTCAGCCTTGATTTTACAACTGTGTAGAGTCTAACTTGGTGTTTCTCGAGTGTAAAAAGATTTGTTATTTGTGTCAGGAGTACAGATAATGTCCAATTAGCGCAAACACTAGATTTTCTTGAATGAGAGAGGTTCTATTACAAAGTTTATGTTTTTATCTACAACCGGTTTCCTGTTGAATGAATGAATGGATGTCGTGTCGGACGAGTTATTTTAATGGAATATTTTGTTTTTGTTACTGTAAGCTGATTGTACTAATTAAAGCAAAAATTAAAAGAATTACAACTCTGAATCTTGTCAACACTTTTTTTTTCATCCCATCTATACATTTTTTTCTCAGATAAAAATCATTGCAATCTTTGTAGCAGGAGCGTAGGGTTGACTCCAAATAAAACGATAACTAGTGTGTAAATAAATCACTAATAATAATCAATAATATCTCTCTAATATCAATTCTAAAATCAAGTAACAATACAATATTGTAGTTATGGTGAATTACTCTCAGCGGTATATTTGAATTACAATTTTGGAGGGGAGAGTGCATGCTGCAATCCAACAGCCGCTGGGCGCACTCGACTGGCCTCGTTACCCCTCTCTCACAGAATACTACCTTGAAATGTACCTACTGCATTTCCCATTTTATCATATTCACTAATTTATGTACGTGTTTCGGTAGTGAGTGAGATATGCCAGAGCCCATTCCCATCCTATCCCGTCCCACGTCCCCAATCCTTTCTCCGAATTCATTCATTCATCAACAAAGGTAGGCATCGCATCCGGGGGCGTGCCAAAGTTTGTCATTTTGGACTAACGTTGGCATGTATCGCGGATGTCTATGGGCGACAGTATCCACTTACCACCAGGTGGACTGTATGCTCGCTTGCCACATTATTTTTATATAAAAAAAAATACATTTTATTTTAAATAGGTAGGTACTTACCGTAGTAGATCATTGATTAACTCATTGTTTGTAAATATATTTATTTCTTACGATTATATTGCACTGTAACAAAATTAAAAAAAAATCTGTACCTTAAATGACAAGACGCTGCCCGTGTCAAATTTTGCACAAAATGATTTTACTCAAGTGTGTGTGATCTCATAATGTGCCTACTGAAATTATAATACATATCATGTTTGTTGGACAGTTAAATAATGTGCCATTGAACAAGTTGGTTTTGACTGTTTCTCGCTTACGAATACAGATCGTACTCTTTAGCTCTCGCTTATGATTGAATACTTTATCGCTCTCGCTTATGATTCTATTCTAAATACTTCGTAACGCGCTGCTGGCCTTAAACTTAAATGATCCATTTCAAATAGTAAGTAAGCTTAAGTAGATTGGCTTAATAATAAATAATAACTTTAAATCCTATTATCTTGATCTACTTATGTACTCTTATTCACCTATAATACGATGACTCATATGACTCCGTAACTCATTGAAAGTAAGTCACCCATTTACATTTGACATTAACTTTGAGCTGACGTTCATGTTCAGCTGTCAATTAGACCATCCTTATTGAGAATCAACATAGATACGTGTAGAGCAAAGAGATGTTGATAATTCTTCTGAGTTATGACATAATATGACCTACATAAAATCAGCATTATCCAGTTAAGGCCAGCATGTCTTTTCGACTGTCAATTTTCTAAAGTTTCTGAAAAGGAAGTTTCGTTCTCATTCTGTCACAAACATGTTACCAGATTGCCGTTTGCTATTTGTTAAATAAAAATGCAAAGTTTATTTAACGGATGATAATAAAATAGGTGTGATTTTTATTGTGAATTATTGTAATGATAATGAATAAATAAATAAATAATTATTGGGATTTGTCTTGATGTTCCGCGTGACAAACTGTATGACGTCACTTAAAATCCAGTATGGCGGGTTTAAAACACGAAAATATACGTAACAAACAAATAATACAGATAAATGTATCGTGTTTAGTATTAATGAAAGGGTTGTGCACATCCCAAAAATATAATTTATGTACATAAAATTTTGCCATTACCCCGTGAAAGTTAAAAAATCGTGTGAAACATGGATAAATAACGGATAATAATTACATGGTGGTAGCCCCATAATAAAAACTAAAATTTAATAGTACTAAAAGTTAAAACTTTTGCTTCGTTGGTTTATAGTTTTTAAACCTATTTTTTTTTTCAAATACCTTTCAAAGCGCCTGGTCGACAACTTTGACGACTCTAGGGGTTGAACATTAATTCGGCAATGTCAATCATCTTGCAGTAATGATCCATACCGTATCTTGCAGTACGTAATGCAGGGTAATCAGCCTTGCCATTCAGCGAAATAAATCGCCAGCATGTTTTGTATAATACGGGGAACAATAACATGCCCAATATTGTATATATTTGATTTCCATTTTTTAAATAATTTATCTAGTGGATTGTTATATTATGTATCTACGATATGATTTAATTTTCGTTAATTTGGAGTTTCTTTGCGGCGTAATAGATTTGCCAAAAAACTAAAGACAGCGACAGCTTTACTTTGCTTATTTTTGATGACATGGGGGACGGGGGGGGGGTCTGAATGGCGATTACGTCAGCAATATTTATGTATTTACTTTCGTATTTTTTTGGCAAAATTTAGTAGATTCTGATTAAATGAGAAACTTGAACAGATTTTGTAAAAATTATACCAATGCTTATGTTAGCATGGGGGGGGGGGGGGGGGTAAGAGCTTTGCTTACTTTCGCTGACAAGGGGGGAGGGTTAAAAATGACTAAAATTCTGGTCACGTAATACTTGAACGGCCCCATACCAATATTAGAGTTATAACAAACTTAAGGTAGGAATTGTGTGTAATTTGATTCGTTCTTATAATTACAAAAAACAGCAGTGGTACGAAATGTATTTCTAGTTTTCAGTTCATATCTCCCTTTGAAATAAAGTTTAAATTCGCACCAACCAATGACTTCAATCGTTAATTTTAATGTCAGCTGTACCTTAGCGAATACAGGGTCCAGTCTATGGAACCACGTTATATATTCATTTAAACTTATATTACAAAGATTTTAAGTTCTATTATATACTGTCCAGAAATAAATAACAAGCATTTTACAGACGATAAAGTGTAGTTGGTAGCTGTTAGGTAGGTTTCATCCTTTATAAGGGAAATCTACATCATTTGACATGCGTACGCGCAGTGTCAGTCCTCGATAGTTTTACACCCAAACGAGTAATGATCGACAAGTTGACAGGTGTTGTTTTGGTCAATGCGGTGAATTTTTATACGTAACTGATACCTATTTGGCTGGTGCTATAAATGTCAAGAGTAATCAAAGTTTAATTCGTGATTATGCCATAATTTATTTTTATAAGTACCTACATATTTATACTTTATTATACACATATATATAGTTTCTGTCTCCTGATATATATTCCAGCATTTTTTAAATTCAGAAGCTATAGTCCTCGTCCTGCATTGGCAAAAGATGAGTCCTGTTAACTTGCTATCTACATGCAGTTGGTTTACGAGAAGGTTCTCACAATAATCATCAGTATTGTCACCCACTGCTGGATTCACTTCACTGTTGAGTAGGTACATGAATTATTTTATTTGCAATAAATTAGAAAAATCTCCTAAATCTATATATATTCAATCTATATTATTCATTCAATTCATTCAGTCAAAATAATACAAAATATTGTCGAGTGACACAAATACCTAAATTATGTAAAAATCCAAAACATGGAAATTTTGTTTCACTTTTGTTTGTACAACATTGTTTGTACATCTGTTACAAATATCTAAATTATGTAAAAATCACAAAAAACAGGAATTTCGTTTCACTTTTGTTTTACTCGACAATATTTTGTAGTGCCCTATAAATATAAAAGTTGATTTAAAAAGGTGCCTTAACTACTAGGCCATTGAATAAATGAATGAAGTTGAATATGCACATCTTTACATAAAGTTATCAATCAATACTTAAGCGGATTATCTGCGATCATCAATATTTTGCGACTTCTCGCGGTCCAACATTATAGTCATAGACCATATTAGGCTAGCTGCTGGCTACTGTGCTGATCGCATCGTGATTGAGTCACTCACAGCGTGTGTAATAACTATTCATATTATATTACTAGCTGTTGCCCGCGACTTCGTCCGCGTGGACTTTAGTTTATAAACACCATCTTTACCTTCTTAGGGGTATTTGGTACTTTCAAAAACGATCACACACATTCTTTCTTATAGCTTATTTTTTATCAAACAAATGTTCGACGTGATTCTTTAAATTGATATAACTTTTTTATTTATGAACTGATTGAAATAAAACAAATGCTCAGTGAAGCTTACCACAATACATTAGTGAAAACCGCACCCAAATCCGTTAAGCCGTTTCTAAGATTAGCGCGCACAAACGCACAGACAAACAGATAAACAGACAAAAATTCTAACAATTATTGTTTTGGGTTCTATTGCGTTGATAAAGGCCCCCAATAATATTTTTCTCATATATCTTCCATGTACAGACAGCGATCATTACATTTTTATTATATCTAATATTAGGTATTTCTTATTAATCCCCTTTAAGAAATATTGTCCTTACTCAATATACGTTAGATATACGTTATACGTATATCTAACAATATACGTTAGATATATATTAGATATATATATACGTTAGACGTATCTAACAATATACGTCAACAATATACGTTAGATACCACTATATTGTTGTTCATAAACATACTGCTGTAATATGGACAAGTAGTCGGTAAGTAAAATTTGGTACTTTTCGCAGATGGTTCACAAGGAGGTCGGTAATATTTAGACGTAATAGGAACTTTGTCCTTAAACGACATAAATGATGAAGTCTTAATTAGTATTACACGAAACTTAAGTCCTGTCAGATATAAGAAAGATTAATATCCAGAGATAAAGTAGATTTCTGGATTCTATTGCTTTGTTACTTTCAAGTTGGTATCTGAATGGTTGGGATGGAGCTGTGCTATGCGGGATTTATCATCTTATTTGATCTTGGAAGTTTCTCCGCATCGTACTGTTCACGACTTTTGTCTTCCAATTTGTAACCACTATATTAAGTCATTCTCTTCCTCGTCCAGTTATCTCAACCGGGAGCTGCCACGAATTCGGCTTCGCTCTGGTCTACTCATTAGAACCTTACTTGGAGATATCCACCCTATCGAATTCCATCATGTTATTTAAGATTAAAAAACTTAAACACACCTTTCTGACGTGCACTGCTGCGGGCCTCCTTATACACATTATCTTGTGCAAGAGGGATGTATTATCTGATCACGCTGGCCAAGCGGATTAACGTGCCCACTCTTTTAGAGGCGATGTAGTTCCTTGGGGTTTGTGGTAGCGGCTTTGTTATCCCTTAGTCGCCTTTACGACACGAATAGAAAAAGATGGGGTGGATCCTAAAGTCGGCCGACAACACATTGCCGCGAATTAGCATGGTTATTTCTGAAAATAACACATTCTGTGTTTGCAGTGTTGTGTTCTAATAGATAACCCACGCACTTCATTCTCTAGGCAATCTGCGAGAGTTATCCATTGCAGAATTACCCGAAATGAACACTAATTCACTCTTCTTTGAGAAATGGTGACACATTCAAATTAAAGGAGTCACGTTCCCGAAGATTGTCAGGTCGTGGCCTCTTTATAATGATACGAAACGTTCACCATTCCTAATACGACAATGTCAGGTGGACAAATAGTTTGCAAACACAATATTTGCATCCCAATCGATTTATTTCTGTTCAATTCTCAACCGTATTTAACGTCTCAGAAAGAACATTAGTTGTTACCGAAATGTATAGTTAAATTGGTTTTATGACACGTATAGTGCAAAAGCTCACGATCAATAGATCAATTGTATTTCTTTATAAATGCACACAAAAATGAGCGCATGGCCATATTTAAGGCACATAATATGAGTGTGACGAACTACTACAGTGCGCCAATTAGGTAATGTATACTGGATACTTTTACTGGATTAGAAATCTGGTTTAGCTTTGTAGGCGTGGGAACGTTCGTTTGATTTCGATGTTGTTGTAATAGATCTGTGGGTTTATGTTAAATACCTTTATTGGCAGTACAATGACA
Source organism: Sesia bembeciformis (assembly GCA_943735995.1). Classification (NCBI taxonomy): domain Eukaryota; kingdom Metazoa; phylum Arthropoda; class Insecta; order Lepidoptera; family Sesiidae; genus Sesia; species Sesia bembeciformis. The sequence continues at coordinate 13,487,133 of OX031039.1, read as the reverse complement.
GAGTAATTGTGATAGAGTACCTATAGCTCCTACAGTCAACTTTGAAAACCTTTAAGTACCAACATGTAATTATGTATTGCTCTTGTATTTATTTCAAGTTGCTCTAAAATTGAATAAGCTCTGGTACAATTGAAAACGCCAATGTCCAGAAATAATTTATTATTGCACTAAGTATATGTCTGTATTTAGTCCAGGTTATTTATTTTATTTTATTTATTTAAACTTCAGTGCACAAACAAACATTGTACAAAAGGCGGACTTAATGCCAAGTGGCATTCCCTGCCAGTCAAACTTTTGTTAAACAGAAATATGAAGGGCGGTGCAATCATTAAAAATGACTACTAACAGTACATATAATAAATACAATACACATATAATACCTAGGTACAATAATACATTACATATACCTATATATATATATATATATATATATATATATATATATATATATATATATATATATTGATAAAAAATTATATTTATATACATATATACATACAACAATAAATTATACTATACATTGAAAATATGTTATATTATAAGCCATTGAGAAGTGGAGGTTGTTTCAGAGAAAGAAATAAAAATCTAAGCAACTATATTTATCAATTCTCTTGCATAGACAGATAATATCGCCGAAGCAACTTTTTAAATGATAATTTAGAAGGGTCTTTCCTAATGTTGGTAGGAAGTGTTCCAGAGTTTGATCGCCTGAGCTGCGTAAGAATTGCACATAAGACACATAAGACAGGATCAGTAAGGAAAAATTCTCATCAGAGCGGGGATAGCGATTATGAGTGTTACCCTGAAACCGAAATTTGTATTTCAGGTATTCAGGGGCAGACAGATCGTGAAGTACAGAGAAAAGAGTGCATAGTATTCTTACATACCTTCGCTGACGGATTGGAAGCCATTTAAGCTGAGAACGATAAGAAGGATGTGGTCATACTTACGAAGACCATATATGAAACGTATGCAGTTATTAAGAAGACGATCCAGTTTGCTTAGAAGAGTTTGGCTAATGCCAGAGTAACATACATCGGCATAATCAAGGATTGGTAGCGGTCGGGAGGAAATTTTTGAAACGGTACAGACATCGTAATGTGGTGGTGACCTCGTGACCTCAGCCACCTGCGTATTCCAACTGAGAGTGTTATCAACCAATAAACCGAGGTCTTTAGCTTTAGTCTTCAGGATATGGACTAAAATAGTGACAAAGTGTAAAAGCCCATATGGAAATAGGAAAAGCGGAAAGTCAATAGTATGTTAAATGGATGAAACAGCTATGATAACAAACGACACAAACTGGGAAAACGACACGAAAAAAGCCTTTACCCAAAGAATTATCCTTACATAACACAGTAATTTACAAGAAAATGCTACCTATAATTAATTGTGATAATTAATTTGTGTGTTAAGTAATTATTTTGTTAATCTAATAAAGCTATCAATAAAGAAGTAAATAAATATATTTATCTGTCTTTTTAACATCTGTGGCTATCCAAGTTAAAAATTAGCTTTTATCCCCTTTAGTGTACAAACCATAGGCCTGTAGGGCCCCAGTTCAGTGCGCATAATCTTTTAGCGAAGCGCCTAGTCGACATCACCGATGACCCCAGGGCCGGCAACGCATCTTTGCAATTCAACAGGATAATGCCGTCAGAAGGTCCCATATTAGTTAGAATATAGATATAATTACTTATTTTTATATTAATTATTGAACTTTATTATTGTAGTAAAAATAAATATAGGTACAATAGTCGATACTGTAGTACTCGTACATTGTTAAATTTAATGAAAAAACAACACCGAATAATCAATGAGTAGCCAATGTCATCTTAGTTACCTTTTGCCATTCATCTCGTGGTAAGCTGTTCACTGCCTAAGCTAGAACATTCATAACTTTGGGGTAGCGGCACATCTTCAGCAAATGTTACAAGACTTGAGCTATAAAGAACTGGTACAGGCTTGCACACTATAGGTACAGGCAGGCATGTAGATTGAAGCGCAGGCATGGCGCCGGTCGTATCTAGGTGAGGGTTAGATATTTTTCTCACACTAGATGTAACTGAGAGCGCCCCGCAGTGCGCCTGCACAGGTAAGGGCGCGTTCATAAATTTGCTTTTTGTTAAAAATATCAAGCTGTTCTATAATAGTACCTATCTAATTCCGCCAAAAGAACTTAAAACTGTTGTTGGCAAAAACATAAGGGGGTTAAAGCCGCACGAAACAGGGAAATACTTACCAACATACTAGTTCTATAATTATGCAGCTGTTGTGCTTCTGAATCAAAAAAAAATACAGAGGTAGTTATAAATGACAGAGATGCTGAATACGGGGATAGTTACAGAAACTGTTGGTCCATTTAGTTTAATCTAGTTTAGTTTAGTTTTAGTTTAACCTTATTTTATGTAAAAAAGGCATTTACAAGATGTAACGTATATTTTATTTCAATTTGTACATATTTTATACGTATCTCGCTTTCTTATGACTTAAATCATCTTACGGTAGCGTCGAGGTACTGTAGGATTTGTAAGCGTTACAACTTTTGGGTGTGGGGTGATTTTTAGATTAGAACAACCACATTTCTTCCCCAAGGTTTCTTAGATATATTTATTGTTATTTAAATCTGGTTGTATTTGATACGGATTAATTATCATCTAATTTTAGTACCTATCTTTAATTTAACTGCAAGCTATACAGCTTGCAGCTTGCTACTCCGTATGTAAAATAAAAAAAATGAAAATAAAGTATATGTCACCATCACGTTTTATAATAAGTTTCCGTTGTGAACACGTCTCAATTACAACTGAGTTATTATTTGTCATTTCACGTGTACAAACAACTGAACATTATCTGTAATTGATCGCGCATTACGAGATTCATAACGATAAAAACTTTAACTGTATCGATTTAAGCTGCCAACATAGTGCAGCGGGCGCGATCAGCGGATGAAGACGGACCCTGCTAAACACATATGTAAATGTCTACTGAGTCTACTGAATACTGAATAGTCGATTACTGAATCCACGGGGGACTCCGTTGGCCTGATAATATTCTTAGTAATTTAAATTTATTTTCTTGTTATTAAAAAATATGTTGGTTGTTGATCATGATTTCCTGCTCATTTGGTACTTTTTTTTGGTTGTTAGTATAGTGAGTGAGATATGGCATAGCCCATTACCATCCCATCCTATCTCTTTCAATTTTCCCCGCCCTTTCTCCAAATCCATTTCTAAATCTTCAAAGGTGGTAACGTATCCGGGGAGCGTGCCAACGTTTGTCATTCTGAACTGATGTTGGCATATATCGCGGATGTCCACGGCGACAGTATCCACTTACCACCAAGTGGACTGTCTGCACTTTCACCACCTTCTATCTATATAAAAAAAAATCTTCCAACTTAGAAGGCTAGATTGCTTATCTGCTAATACAAGCAAAACGATCTCGTAACTTTCTCGTAAACTTTACGATCTCGTATTTTACTTTATGAAAACCTCCCAACTACAAAAATAAACACCAATCAACAAAAGAATGTGGATAGTGGATCCATGATGTACAACTAGTAAGCTCCCTGCGTGTACTGCATACATAGCCTTTGAACACTGCTTAAGAGCCTCTACTGAATGGCTAAAGCCTCTTTAAAAAGATCTATTAGCCACATAATAGCACAAAACACAGTACAACTATTCGATGTGTGTCGATTAAAATTCAATTCGACTGGAAAGAGAAATTTCCCACGCTATAGAAAATTATTCTGGTACTTAGATCATTTTTTCAAGGAAACATGACCACCCAGATGCCGCAGCATGGCGGGAATACTATTTTTTTTCTATATGAAAAAAGGTGGCAGACGAGCATAGAGTCCATCTGATGGTAAGATGATGCTGTCATCCGTGTACATCCGCAATACATGCCAACATCAGTCCAGAATAACAAATGTTGGCATGCCTCGCGACGCGCTGCCTACCTTTGCTGATATAGGAATGAATTTGGAAAATGAGTTGGTAAAATGGAGAGGGATGGGCTCTGGCCCATCTCACTCACTACCGAAACACGTACGTACATTGGGCAAATAGGATAAAGTGGGAAATGCAGTACCTACTGTTGCGTAGTAATACTAATGCGAATAGGTCAGATAAAAACCTTAACTATATCGATATAAGCTGCCAACAGTGCAGCGGGCGCGATCAGCGGATGGAGATGGATTCTGCTAAACACATAAATCTCTACTGAGTTTACTACTCGACTATTAAACATTGAATATTCAACTACTGAATCGACTCGGGACTCCGTTGGCTTGATAATAACAATATAATATCCTTAGTAATTTAAATTTATTTTCTTGTTATAAAAAAATATGTTGTTTTATTGATCACTTCGCGACCCGCCCTCACTTCGCTTCGGTTTATTAAATTTAAAACAATCGGAATAAGATATTTTCCTGCGGTAAAATGGAGCCTATATTTTAAGTTACACCTCTAGCAACACATCGGTGAAAACTGCATTCAATTCCATGCAGTGGTTTTTGCGTGATGCGTGTACAAACATACAGAACACACACAAAAGAGACAGACAAAATTTCTAAAAACTGTTGTTTTGGCTTCTGTTGCTCTAATAAAGACCCCTCTATTAGTTTTTTTTCAATATCTATGATGTACAGACATCGGCCTGTTACAATTTTATTATATGTTAAAATGATTTCCTCCTCGTTTAGTATTTTATTGTTCGTTTAAAGACAATTCCTTCAAAAGTAGCAATCCCACAGCCGCTGGGCGCCTTATAGAAGACTACCGTGAAATGTACTGCATTACTTTATCCTATTTCGCCAATGTACGTACGTGTTTCGATAGTTTACAATAAAGACTTGTATTTAAACGGATACCAAAAAATACTAAATGGGCAGCAAAATCATAATCAACAAAACGATTTATTTTTGAAAAACTGAGATATATTTACAATTTTAAATTACATCATAATGTCATCACCCAGTCAACGACATCATCACCTACTCGTATCATCATCACACCTTTTGCTACCTACCAATTCAGTATTCCTTTACAGCTCATTGATTTAAACATACTGTAGCAGATATTTCGAATCCTTCAAAATACTAATTTACCTAAGCTATGACTATAGAGTTATTTAGTAAGTATGTACACTTTATTGCATACGAAAAAATACAGCGAAAGTGACATAAAAGTTTAAATAAAAGATATATAAAGGGGGGCCTTATCTAAATCTCTTAAAGACAATCTTTGGGCGGAAGGAGATGTATGCGACGACAAGAAAAATAGGTAGATGTAGATGGATTGGTAGATTGTAATTGTAGATTATAATAGGTAGATTGTAATTACTACAAAACAAATATGTTATTTAGATAGATGTAAATTAAAAAAACATTTTAATTACCTTGAAAATTTTATAGAATTATCAACTAGAGCGGTGATAGCCTAAAGGAGTATCCATTCTCGAGTTGCTTTGTGAGTTTAAATCTTCGGTTAGTACCACAGAAATTATACTTAGTAAGAACTTAATAAAAAAAAATCTGGCGCAAGTGTATCCACCAACCCGCACTGGGCCCGCGTGTTGAATTATGGACCGACTATATTTACTATGATATTATAGCCGACGAATTGAATTATAGCCGTGATTTACTAAGGAAGGCCTGTGCCCTACAGTGGAAGGTTGAAAAGGCTGAGATCATGGACATCTCAGGTAACATTATGCACTTTATACCTTTCTTTTCCCTCGAAGCCTCGAAAAATCCAGTGACACTAGTAGATCTAGATATTTTTTATAATAATACATGTAGGTGCCTGTATGTAAGCAAACAGAAATTACATGTTGACGTGATCCAAATCCATTTCGCCGTTCGATCACATGTCACGATTACTCTTCCGAATTTACTGGAAGCTTGTGCGAACACGTCCATACGTAAATTATACTTTAACCCAGCCAAATTATCAGTAAATAGGGACCCGTAATTCCTTGTAATCGTAAGTCAAAATAAAAGATTTTAACCTGTTGAAAAGTATAATGATTATTACATGACGAGTACGTTGGCGCAGTATGAATCCTTTAGCTAAATAAATCGTCCATATTTGCATCAACTTTTTTTTCTTCATATATAGCAATGGTGCAGTTAGCACAAACAGTAACTTTTAGTCACAACAGTTTTTTTTAGTAACAAACAATTTCAAAGTCTAAAACGTATCCTATTTAATGTCCAGTCCCGTCGAAGTAAGTCGGGAGTCGCTCGGTAAAACGATAGTGGGTTTACTGAGGACAGAAGGGGATTCCATCGAAGCACACGAAACACACAGTCCCACGCTTTTATTTGATTATCACAAATACCATTAAACATGTTTTACAATAATCAAACAAAAACTGAACTTCACTTCTCGAGTTCCTAATGTCAAATGTCGAGTTCAAACAAATGTCATCTAACTAACTTTGAAATGAATAATGTCATGAATATTTTTTTTTTTATAGACGAGGGCGGACGAGCAAGCGGTGCCACGTGATGGTAAGTGTTACCGCCGCCCATGGACACCTGCAACACCAGGGGGCATGAGGGCGCGCCGCCGACCTTGCAAAATCCTATTCACAGCTCTCTTGAAGAACCCCATATCGTAGCTTAATGGAAAGACCTCTTGAGGCAGTTCGTTCCACAGCCTACGGGTATATTGTTTTCTGTGTGTTACTGTGTTCTTTTCTTTCTTTATCAATTGTGCCTCTTTGTTATAGAAAGTAGGTAGCAGTCGAGCAGACAGCGTGGTGATAAGTGGATACTGTCGGCTATAAACATCTGCGATGCATGTCAACATCGTTCAGCCCAGATTGACAAACATGCCGATGTTGTAATCTGTACCCCAAAGAAGCGCTTACATACGTATATGTATTTGAAGATAGATTTTACATACGTTGGAAAGTTGGAACATAACGTGTGTCCGGTTCCAGCACTATTCTGTGATATTCAACCGATCTCACGATTCATCTCACGTCTGATTGGCTTAAAATAATGACATTATTATCTTCTATAATCCCAATTATATCCATATCAGGCTAACTAACATTTTTCGAAGCTATAAACTGTAGGCAATTTACGTTCAACAATATTTTCTACCTCGATTAACCGAATATGGCGAAAAATCGTATGTCTCAAAAGCAATTAACCAGTCAATGCGATCGATTTATGTTGTGGGGATAATTAGAAACAAGTAACGTGCTTAAATGTTCAGGTTAAATGGTAGGTTAGAGTACTTACCTAGATACTTCGTTATTGTTGTCAAGAAAAAGGTCGAGCAAGGAAGATAGAAATCTTTGACATAGGAGTAAGTCAAAGCGTGTAGACGACCTAAACAGGTGTCGGCCTGTTTCAGGATAGTACCACCCCATATCTACCCGTGGGAGTCGTAAAAGGCGACAATGGGATAACAAAGCCGGTACCACAAATCCCCAGCAACTACACTACCTTTAAAAGAGTGGACTCGTCAACCTGCTTCCCATATATTCCATGCATGGGAGCATGCATGCACGAGACAATGTACATGAGGAGGCCCATGTCCAGCAATGGACAAAAATAGGGGCTAGTTTACGGTTACGGGTGTATACGACCGTTATAACTGACAATGCAATGCTTCAGCATTCTGAAATTGGGCTGAGGAATTTCTACGTTTGGACACATGGACGTTCCATGACATACGTTTGATGACAGAACTGGATTAGATAATTTTAGTACGCAGTTGACAGACGGTCTCTGGGGCCTTGCGGAGAGTTAGGATATGAGTATTTTTAAAAAATAACGTTAATGTTTTGCGTTAACATTAATTTTAATTGGGAGGTTTATGCTCTATTGGAGGTATATTCCCTACGCGTCTTCGAATGGAGACCATGTAGCGTGGCACGCCCTCCGGTCATGTGAACTGGTAACTTGACGAAAGTCGCTGATAGTGGCTGGATAAGAAGAGCAGAAGACCGTGTGTGGCGGTGGTGGTCCTTGGGAGAGGCTTATATCTAGCAGTGGAGAGACAAACACGCAGATACTATGGAATGGTAACATTATTGTTATTTAATCTATGTTTACAATAAATATTTTCCATGTAAGCAATAGGACGTCCATTATTTTTTTTATGAACACTCAAAAATTTAACGCACCGAGCTCGACCACCTGAGGAGAAAGTCATTCTCTCGTAAAAATGGCCGAAATGCATCCTAAAACGGGCTCCATTGTTTCCGAAGAAAATGATACAGGAAAAAAATTCAACCGCCGCGAAGTTTACTCCGCGCGCCGTTCGAATGTGTGGGTTCTGCAAATTAACTTGCAGTGATTAATGCCAGATTTACTATACATACATAAATAATATTTCCTGATCACATTTAAAGTGGGGGAAGTAGATATACCCTTTGATGCAATATAAGTTCTTCTCTGCATTTTTCTAATCCTAAAGAAACGTTTCTTTCGATTGCTCTGTCTTTAATTGAGGATACTAATGTTACCTATCGGATTCATACCTACTCTCCAGTTCCGACGTCGAAATAGTTTTTTGTTGATTCAACTGGCACGCGCCCGTCAAAAGGAGATTTCGCTGAATTCCGTATGTTTTTGAAAAAGTCATGATCTTTTTAGAATAGAAATTTTTGAGATTAGAAATCTCTAAAATATTTAAATTAACAAAATAACGTTTAATGTGAGACCTATTGGTAACTACTTCTGGTATAGGAGATGCAGCAACTATTACTACTCTGTTGTCTCAGCGATCCGAAGTCGTCATCTTCTTCGGTCCTGCGCAGCTTCGTGCCAACAGGCTATGTGGAGCTCTCGCGATCCTCCTCCATCCTCTTCACGTGACCGAGCCAACGGAGTCTGGCCGCTTTAATCTCGCCGATGACATTCGGCTCGGACACCAGCTATTCCAAGTCCTTGTTGTTCCTTCGTCTCCAAAATTCTTCTTCAGATTTTTTCTGGAGAAGAACTATTACCAAGTGTAAAACTGTGTAATGTCTATGTAATTGATAACTGTGTATTTTTATTACTTTGTGCAAAGTGTAAATAACTAACTAACAAAGAAGCTTTAATAATACTTAACTATATTTAATACTTTGTGTAAAGTGTAAATAAAGAACTAACAAACAAGCTTTAATAATACTTAACTATATTTAATACTTTGTGTAAAGTGTAAATAAACAACTAACAAACAAGCTTTAATAATACTTAACTATATTTAATACTTTGTGTAAAGTGTAAATAAAGAACTAACAAACAAGCTTTAATAATACTTAACTATATTTAATACTTTGTGTAAAGTGTAAATAAACAACTAACAAACAAGCTTTAATAATACTTAACTATTTTTTCAAAATCTTGTGAAGCTCAATATTTAATTCAATATGAGTCTCATCTGAGTAGCAAGGATGTACGATCCTTACTTTTGAAAGGCAATCAGTAGACATGTGACTATTAAGCAGGTAGTTAATTTTGTTAGTGGATAGCCCACATTAAGATTCCCTGTGTCGTAGATCCAGAGATACATACAAAGAAAAAGACAAACCACACACACCCTAAAATTCTATGGATTTATTCGTGTCTGACGGAACCTTAAAGAAAGAAAGAAAAAAATCACTGCATTTATTCGCATTAAACCTGCGGCCCACGGGTCGCCCGCGCATCTTGCACAACTTCAAGAAAAATGTGGTCGTCGCTGCAACCTCTCGTCAGGTGACCTTGCATACACCGCGTGGTATTTGGGGAAACTACCCACTCGGATTCACGCTTATTAAAAACAAGTTATGACACCGTTTTTATAAATTTTGCCTTTTTAAGTTTTATCATACACATGATTTTCTTCTGTGGCTCCCTCCGCCTACAAGGAATCCCATTTCACTGCAATGTATTTTTGTTACCTACCTTTGTCACCATTATTTATAAACGAATATTTCCTGGAAAAACTGTATGCAATAGTAATATGCGAAACAATTTTATGTCATATACAGAAGACTACCGTGAAATGTACTGCATTTCCCACGTTATCCTATTTCCCCAATGTACGTACGTGTTTCGGTAATGATTAAGATAAGCTAGAGTCCATTCCCTTCCTATCCTATCCCTCATAATTTTCCCAGCCCTTCCTCCAAATCCATTCCTTTAAATCTCCAAATTAAAGTGTACCGATGGATACCATGCCATACTATTAGTCTATGTCTCTCCACTGCCTAGATATAGGCCCCTCCCAAGGCTCGTCATTGTGTAACACGGTCTCCCGTGAAGCGTAAGTCTCCCCGTAGTGTAGGCATCTTGAAAACGTTTGCTGGTTCTATCTGAATGAGACCTGAATAACCGGAAAACCTTAAGGATATAACTTATTAGATATGAACTTATATGGTTATGATTATATCATGTCTATTGATCATTCGATCGATATCGGCCTGTAAGGTCCAACTGCAAGCACAGGCCTACCCTTACAGTTACAAGGGGGTTTCGCGTCATAATCTGCCTCGTGTGTACCATGCAAATTCGTGGATGTTACGCATGCTCCAGATTTCGTTTAGTTTTACTCGCGATGTTTTCTTTCATCACAAAAATTGAGAAAAGTAATTGAAAAATGTGTAGAAACTTTTCCTAATCCACTTCTAAATCAGAGAGCGTGGTAATATTTATCATTCTTGACTTGTGTTGACATGCATAATGTCCGTGAGCGACAGTATCTACATACTTACCATCGAAAAGCTATAAAAAAGCTTATAAGCTAGAAAGAGCTACGTTTTTTTTAAACACGCGACCTCACGTATGTGAATCAAGAGTAGATACCACTAGGCTACGCTTTATTTATCATTACCATACCATACCATGGGCCCGTCTCTCCACTGCTGTATATAGGTCTCTCCTAAGGACCGCCACCATACACGGTCCTCAGCTCTTCTCATTCAGCCACTACTGGCGTCTTTCTTCAGGTCGCCAGTCCACCTGGCCGGAGGACGTTCCACTCTAAGTTTCCCCGTGCGTGGTTTATATTCGGCTATCAATCCTGCGGTATATATTGGCTGCCCACTGCCGCTTCAGCTTGCTGATTCTTTGAGCTATGTCGCCTATTATCATTATTAATTAAATCTAATGTTATTATTATTATTTAATGTTAATTAACGAGGTTATTGACTTCGTGCATAGACACAACATTTAGATATGCTTTAAATTAAGGAAAATAGTCCTTCTTCATATGTAAATTATTAATGATTTGTATTTAACGCAACAAATTATGATCATCAAAACAAACTATTTTTAAACAACTAAAGTAAATAATTTTAACTTACCAAGAATGTCATCACGAAGTCGCGGAGTCCCGCGCGGCAACCCTATTTATTTATTTGTTCTCCGTACAGTATTTTCTGCTGTTCATTTAAATATTTCACATTAAAAAACCTACTAATAATTTTAGTTAATCATTATTATTCACTCCAGCTGCATAATTAGTGTGAAAATAAAACGTGTCAAGCTTCTAATAAGTCTATAAATAAAGTTTCCTCGTAATGAATCACTTTTATACTTGCCACCCAAGAGAGCACGTCATTGTCAATTTGGCTATAAATGTAGTTGGTATGTATTGATAGATATTTAAAAGTCAAATCAGAATCTTAACTGGGCACTTTTATAACTAATCATTGAGAAAAAATCTCCAGGGAATTAGTTCAAGATTAGCAACCCTATATGGCTAGCAAACATTCTCAATTTGGCAACTCTCAATAGTTTAATCAGTGTACAGTATACGATATGTTACTCGTACCATACTGTTGGGATACTGAAATAAACGTTTGAAACTGTTGTAAACTTAACTGTTATAAAAGAAATCGTAAACGTTGCGAATGCGCAAGAATAATACAAAATTGTTGTTAATCAACTATCATCAAGCCCAGGGGTCTCCAAACTTTTAAGCCCGAGGGCCGTACTGACTGTTCCACAAAGTCCCAAGGGCCAAGGACATAGAATAATTGATTAGCATTCCAGCGATATTTTTTAAAGAAAAATATCAAACCCACCTTTGCTGGAATTGTATAAGTCTTCCACTAACACTGTTTGATCACTTGCAGTCACTCGTGGCTTTTTTTCCACTTTCGAAACTACTTATCTGTGTGAAAAAACATTTTACAAAATGAAATACACAAAAAACGTCTATAAATCCCAGTTAACAGCGATCTTAAGTCGCCTTTGATAATTGTCACTAGCAAACTTGATCCACAATTTGCAGTTGTGGATCAAATTTGCTTGTGAACTTGTGAACTGTGAAAATCAAATTTATTAATTATTATTTAAATGTTTATTAATTTATTACATTTTAAGTACTAGATTATGTATGACAGTGATTGTGTTCTTTAGGGAATAAAAACATCTGATTATTATTTAATAAAGTTAAGTATAGTGGCAGGCTTGTATAGCTCGCTGCCGGGCGCCAGATTGCAGGTGCTCGCCGGCCGGTGTGGGCCCGCAGCCCGTAGTTTGGAGACCCCTAATCTAAGCGGTTGATAAAAAGTTTAAACGAATTAGGTTAACAAAAGTTATCAACCGCTTTCTAAGTAGTTTCTTTTGTTTGCCGTGTAAAAGACCCGACGTTCATTCGGCTCCCTACAAACAGTTTTTAACGGCAAGGGAACGAGGTTATATACATTGTGTCAATATCAAGTAAAATGTTAAAGGGGTTGGGACATTTTTGTACGGAACCTGGCATACTTACGTTCCACCATTTAAAAAAAATCTCGATTTTGCGGCCGCCAACAAAACCTTAGTAAATCGATGGAAGACATCAAAATAAACAAAAAATGTTATTAGGTAAAATCTTGTAAAAGGTATCGGAACTGAGATAATCAAAGTCAAAGTTATAACTTTCAATATTGTCTCGGTTTCTAAACGTTTAGGTGTAATAAATCCAGAGAAGACATCACAATAAACAAAAAACTTGAAAACTTCTGAAACGGAGATAATAAATATTGAAAGTTATAATTTTGACTTTGATTATCTCAGTTCAAAGACATTACCTAAGGGCATTTTTTCTTTGTTTTGATGTCTTGTATAGATTTATTTGGGTTTGGTTGACGGCTGCAAATTCGAGATTATTTCAAAATGGCGGAAAGTAGGTGTGCCATTTAGGTCACATGCCCTTTACATGTGTGAATCTGTGAATCAGCTGTATTTATTTAAGGATTAAACGAATGCATATGTGAATATTATCGCAGCCAACTGTACTATCCAGCAACAGAATGATGGACAGTTTTATGCATAACAACCTAGCCAACGAAAAATAAAATGTGGACAAGTATCGAGGCCATTTTAGTCAATGTGTCATTTTGTTTAATCACATAATTCTGTGAACTGTCATGGCGGCCGTATTTGGCGGGAAAGCGATCCGCTTAAACCTAAATGGTCATGAGACGGGATTCGAGTCTTTGGATCTTTATTGCATGATATGATAATTGCATAATATCATATATTTTGTCCGCAGGATCGGGAAAATAGCTGTTGAGGTTATCCAATGAAAACATACATGTTAGCATGACATGATAACTGGGAGGAACACTCCCAGGTCGAATTTTGAAATCGGGCGCCTAGTCCTACCAAAGACGATTGGCCAGTGTCAAATTCCAAAGAAACAGTTCACCTTCCTTGGTAAAAAGAATAGGATGGGATGGGAATGGGCTCTCGTATATCTTCACTCACTACCGAAACACGTACGTACATTGGGTAAATAGTATAAAGAGGGAAATGCAGTACCTACATTAGGTACTCTCACTTACGCTTGAGGGTAAAAAGCCGAAATCCAATCGTTATTTTTTATTTTCCTTATCATAGTTTTTTGGATTCTTACCTGCAATTAAATTACGATACACTTCAATCACAACATATTATATTTGCAAACTGCATACTACGCAAGTTCTCACTATATTTTCATCATTTTCATTCTTAGTCCGTATAGCACTAGTCGTTGGATATATATTTCTTCTTTCTCTCGTCGCAGACCACGGTCCCAAGCAGCCTTACTCCCAATGTTTCATTGTTTCACAAAATTTTAGTGCAACATTTAATTTTAGCACAAAGATTACAGTTTTCCATTTACCTATCGAACAAAAGAGTATTAATTACTATACCAAGAAAAAATAATAGGTCGATAGAAGAATATAACATAAAATTTATCATCCGTAACTACTAAAGTCAGAACCATTTCTAACATGTCTATAGAACAATGAGAGAGATCGATGCGCGTGGGCAATAGGCGTCTCCCGTAGATTTACTGCCACAAGGTTGTATGTCTCAAGACGAGACGTAATAGATGTTACTTTGTTGCTGTGAATCGGCTGGGCCCACGCTTCCGGAGGCTATTATTTCCATAATCAGTGATCATTCCGCGTCACTAACCGAGATTAAGTACGAATTTTAAAACAGACGATTTTTTCTTCGTTTACTTCATAAAGATAGTGCCGTGGCATCGAAATATGTGGTTTACCCACAGATCTAGGGCTTTTTGCCATGAATGAGGAACTCTACTAGTGTGTGTGTACTCTACTCTACTACTACTATATGTATGTGTGTCCAAATTTTTTCCGAAGCCTGGAACCCTGGACTCTACTCGTAATTTTAAGTTAATTTACATATATCAATTTTTGTATTTAGCAAATTTGTACGAAAAATTTACTAAAAGCTCATATTTTTCCTTTGCAAAAAAGGATTCACCAAATTTTCATGTCACTAAATTCAAAATCGTGACGTATTAGGCTTCGGGAAAATTCAGAGAAAGTGATTTAAATTTTAAAGTGATATCGCGATATTCAAAGCAACAACACAAACTGTAAACTTTTAAACAATTCCCCCGAACAACAGTCGATTTGACTAATTATTCCCGCCATACACGAATTTATGAATAGGACCCTGCCAGGACTCTAGTGGCGTGAGAATAAACAATACTTGTTATTATTTATTCTTATGGAAGTGGTGAGCTATCTAGTGGGGTAGAGTTTCAGCGCGTCTGGTATGCCCTTTCTCTTCATAATTCGCCTATAAATCTCGTTCTTGTTTGTCGTTTTACTAAGAAAGTCAATGTTCTTTAGAAGAATATATTCCTAAGCTCTTTTCGGACAACTTCACATGAAATTCATCGAAACTTCGTCCCTGAACAGTTTATGAACAGTAAAACTGATAGACGCACTATTGTTAAAGGCCTAAACTATAAACGAATCAATAATTAATGTTACCTAATGATTTATTTTTGATTAACTCTTTTTGCATTATGTTGTACAGAGGCCGACTTAAAGTTAGGCGTTAGCCTTAGTACATACAGTGGTTCACAAAGTATGCACCTGTGTCACGTGGCGCCCCGGGGAGACGCGACGTCCTCACAGGGACGCCGCTAAATATTATACAATTTTCATTTATTTCCATTTTCAATTCAGTGCTACCTAGTGGAGCTGGTGCAAGTCATTTAGTTATGTTTTATTTATTTTTACCTAACTCTTGCAAAAAAATATAGGCAAAGTGTACTTTTTAGAATTTGATGTAGGCCAGGCCGCCTTTAATAATTCAGCAATGTCACCCAGAATCAAGAAATTTTGGGAACCACTGTATTTGTACATTTTCAACCAATTTGTTGGTTGAATAAGACAATGACGTTAATAATATTATGTTGTTATATAATTATGTTTTGTAATTATTACTAATTATTCTTAAGAATTGTTTTATTTACCTACTAGCGATCCGCCCTCGCTTCGCTTCGCTTCGGTTTATAAGTATTTCTTTGTTTCAATATTTCAAAATATAATATAGCCTATTTTAGACACGGATAATGTAGCTTCCTATTCCAGAGATTACCCCCAACATATCTACAAACACACAATTTTACCTCTTGATTATATTAGTGTAGATTAGTATAGATTTCTTTTTTATTTTTAGCTAGGACGTCTTTAATTTTGGGTTCCAACCAAATTGAGTCAATTACATTGTCAATTATGTTTACATTCATTTAGTACGTGCATTCTATTACCCAATTGTCTCATAACAGCACACCCAAATCACTTTTATACATAAGTGAAGAAAATTTAATCTTAAAATAGCATAGGTAGGTACAGGTTGTACCCAACTGATTATATGAGGTTTATAAATATTTTATTCGTCATGTGTTACGTATGCGTCATCACATCACCCATCACTACTTGATATAATCAACAGGACTTAATTAATATCGGATATTAACTTCCGATATAATCAATCACAAATCACATGAAGCATTGATTGTATATATTATTAAACTATTATTATGTTATTGTTGCCTATGACAGAAAAAAGTAAAAAGGTAATTGTCAAGCAAAATATCAAGGTGCTTCAAATCTTTAGGGCCAAATTCAGTAACAATAGTATCGTCGCCGTGAATAGATGATAGTGCATTACTTCTTTTTACGTTAAAGAAAGTCAATGTATAAATAAAGTTAAATGTATCTTTAACTTTAATCATTTTCGTTGAGACAAAATTATTGAAATGGTTGGGAGTTGCGACCTGAGTCCCCGCTCGCAAAGTTCGAAATTCGAATATAGGTACAACCAATCACGTAGCACTTTGTTATACATAAAAACTATGGTAAATGTATCTTTAATAATTTGGTTCTTATGTTTGAAGCGTTTTTGTATTCCATAATTTAATTTACTTTGACATTTAATTGTAACATAGGTAATCGTATTGACTACATAAAACACCTTACCTACTCATTAAAGAATAGAAATAAGAAATCCTTCAGTTAATGTTAATTAGGTAAAGTTGTATTTAACAGCCTACGTAATACCTATTTAGAAATATCAATGTACCTATTTGGAAGTAAGTAGTAATTAAAGTTCTTACCAGTGACTTGTTTGTTTGTTCAAGAAACATGTAGAAGTTAAATCAATCTTTAGGTTTAAATAAAAATTTATTTACAAAATAAAAAGTTTATCATAACGACAACAATTAAAATTTATAAAAAATAATAAATAAATTATAGTATGTAATAAATCTCAAAAATCTCTCGTATAATAAAATATATTAATTATAATTATTATGGCAAAAGAAATTACGTACACCTACGAATAAGCGTTCCATCCAGTAGCACCACTACACATCACTATCACGCAAAGGTTCTGTCTATGTACTCATAGTCGAATTCAGCGAAGAAGGAGTCGAACGGCGACAGGGAGTCCTCGGCGAACTCTGACGGCGTCTCGTGATCCAATTCCGCCGAAAACTCCGACAAGTCCGAACAAAGAGGTGACGGCCAACGTTCCGGTCTAGATTCTGTTCCTGGGCTGGACTCCCTCAATGCGGCGGATAGAGCTGTGATGTACCGCATCGCCAGTCGTAACGTTGTGATTTTTGTGAGCTTTTCGCAAGGCACGGGGTTCCCAGTGATGGCAGAAGCAGGGACCGCTTGGCGTAGCGTTTCAAAGGCGCGATTGATCTCTCTCATTCGACTTCTTTCTCTAGCATTAGCTGTTTTCCTTCTGTATTTGCTAAGTGGTTGCGGTGTGCGGCGCGCGCGCGGCTCGCGGCTGCGCGCGGCGCGCGGACGCAGCTGGTACTTGTCGTGATCGGGCATGGAGTGCGCTCGCGCAGCCGCCCCACGCAACGGCGCCGCCCGCGCCCGAATTCCGCTTGAAAAATACGCTCACTCCGCCCACTTGCCCCGCTCCGTTCATGTACACTGATGCAGTAAATTGATTATAATGACTAAAGTTGTGCTGAGACTTGAGACAAAGTACATTGGGAAAACATCAGTTCTGGAAACAATAGAGGGGGATGAGATAATAGGAAGCTTTAAAACTTTTAGACAGCTTTGGGGTTCATAAATTAATTAACTAATTTTGTGACGTAACAATGAATAAACATACATATATGTAAGTATTTAATTAAGTAAATATACTCGTAACTACTCATTTGTAACGTTGGAGTGAGAGGGTGCACACTGCAATCCGTTGGCTCACTCGACCGATCAAGTCACCCCTTTCCTATAGAAAACCTACATTAAAATACTATAAAACTGTACCGTAAAATGCACTACATTTTTCAGCCCTATCCTAATCCCTCCAATGTACATACGTGTTTCGGTAGTGAGTGAAATATGTCAGAGTCAATTTCCATCCCATTCTAATTTTCGATCTCATCGATATGGAGAGTATTGGAATAAACATAACTCCTCATTCCATTATAGCTACTCTTGACTCCGCGTTCCACTTCATCCCCCAAGTAGGATTAGGAGGTGTACTGAGAAAAACTCCTCTTCCCATTATACTTCCATTTTCCCCATTTTACCAACCCTTTCCCCAAATCTATTCCTAAATCTCCAAAAGTAGGCAACGCGTCCCTCTTATTTATTATTCTGGACTGATCTTAGCTTTTATTTATCGCCAATGCCCATGGGCGAGAGTGTTCATTTTCATTATGTGGACTGTTCACTCGTCTGCCACCTCCTTTATATAAAAAAAGGTTGCATTTTACTATTTTTCGTAAACTTGATAATATCTGCATAAGTATGTAGGTACAATTGAATTAAACTTAACTCTACCTACATATAAAATGTATTTAAACGTAGGTAGCATCAACACTTTACTTCGCAAGTGTACATGGTCACAGTGAATGAACAACCAGGCAGTAACTCAATGGGTAGTTATCGTTTTGATACCATTTGCATATTCGATTCGGCATTTCCGTTCCAAAGGCTTCGTCGCCAGCTAATTGTTTACTGACCTTGCTTAAGAAAATACATGAGTGTTTTTTAAGATGGCGTGGGCAAAAGCATAAAACATGCCAGGCGTAGGCGCTTAATAGTGTCGCAAAGTGAAGACTAAGTAATACATTTAATTTTACAACTTTACTGTCTGTAATGTTATCAAATACTTTTATTATTTAGCAGATTTTACAGTAGGCAGATCTACTTGCCCTAAAGTATATATATATATACATGTGTTTAACACCATACTTTAAAAAAATATAATGGAACTTTTTTTTTCATTTTAGGCTGTGTAAAGTAGCAGATCCATGCGCTTCTATAAAGTACCTATTTAAAAAATACATTTCGTGGAGGGACAATTCGATGTGTTTTGTTTCTTTTACGTATTTTCGAGTTATAGTTCCTTAAGTAAAAAAAATTGAAAATATTATAATTACAAAATTAGCAAAATGGAGATCAAGTGCCGCCTCTTGCTTTATTTGGATTCCAGGCGCTTTTTACTTGTAATGAAACAAGAATGTGAAGAGTTTTTAAAGCAACTTACTGAAAAAACTGTACGAAAATTTCCACCATTCAGATATTTACTTGAGATAGACGTTATGGATTTACTTGATGCGGACCCAAAACTTGGAGATAGTTTACTAATTGAACCACTGAAATGGCAAGCTATGTGCAGTGAAATTTTATTTGCCTGTTTACAAACAATGAATAACGACTCAATACAAGTAGAACCAGCTCAAGCTGCTGTAATTTTAAGAATAAAAAGTCTTCCACAATTTTTAATTTCATCTAATTCCCGGAACTATAAAGGTTTACTTATTATTCAAGGTTTACTTATTGAAATTTCTAAGCCATCAAGTTACGTTTACCACACAGTTTGGTCATGTCACGAAGAGTGCGAGGGAAACGAAGTGATTCTACGTTACATACCTAAAATTCGACCAAAATGCTATGTTTGTAGAAGCACACTTTTCGAAAACAGTGGATTTAGAAGATGCGGCGAACAAGTTTTAGCTACATTTCAGTTAAAGAAGAGTTTGTTTTCAAAGAAGTTTACCATAACTGAAGATCTAATTGCTAAACTGCAGCCTGGTTCAATATACACTATAGCTGCTGTCGTGTTAAAGGAATCCACTGTAGTCTGGTCTGTGGAAGAAGTATTTTTATTGCCAGCTCCAATGACCTGTCCTGAACCAATAGAGGTATATGAACTGTTCAGAACCTGCGACGGGCTACCATGGAAGTTCATATATTGTCTTGCTTCGAGTATCGGAGTAAACATTTGTCCACTGAACTGCTTCATGCATCTCAAAATAAATCTGTTATTAAGTTTGGCAAGTGTAAAAGCTAATCAGTTGACGAATTCGAACATTCTACATGTTTTGGTAGCAGGTTTTGACACCGGTTACGTAGGACAGCTTATGCGAGAAGCAGCAAACCTTGCAGACAGATTTGTGACATTAGGAACATCAGAGACAGTAGTCTCCACAGCGCTGATTGCTAGTTCTGGCGGTGTTTGCGCGTTACCTTTGCCTCTTCATACTTACAACCAGAAACAACTATTCTCAGTTCTAGCAGCTGTAGAGAGTGGAGAAATATCTACTAACACAACCAAAGTAAAGTTAAAAAGCGCGGTTTGGGCTCAGGGTATCGACTTCAAGAAATTTGTTCTCCAAAACGTGTCAAACGTTTTCGGATATGAGTGCCGCGGTGATTTAAGAGAATACTGTGATGAAATTGGTGACTTTATTCTTCAGAATGCAATAGAACCAACAGAAACAACGAGGGAAGAAATTCAAGCTCTGAAAGACGTAACAACATATATAGATCTAACAGCTGGGATAGAAGTTTCTTTAGACGATATTACAGAGAATCTTTTGAGGAATTATTTTTTAGCAGCGCGTAAAACGAAACCTTTAATAGTTCCAGCTAGGAGTATGGGAGCTTTAGTGGCGATCTGTCTGACTTCAGCCAGGTTGTGTCGGCGAAGAGTAGCTAATATTGACGATGCAGTATTTGCTATTTGGTTACACGTAAGCGGTACGCCAGAGCTAGGGTTCTCCCCCGAAGAGTACCTTCAAACACCGGCCAATATAGGAAGATTGCAAAAAATAATAAATAATTTTAAGGACTGGTTAGAACAATTCGTCAGTGGCGTGATAAATAAGTTGTAATATTTTCCTCAATTCATTGTTACTGAAGCGCGCGCCACGAGCTTTACTATATAGACCCCTCATATTATTGAACCTTAATACGAGGGGTCTAGGTAGTTATGGTTTCATAATTTCATACAAGTTTCTTTAACTTCCTGTCTTGGCTGATTTCATGTCAATGACCGAAATTGTTCCTCTTCGTGGCGCGAACTTTAGTAAGATTGGTCAAAGACAACAATAAGAATGATAATAAATTTGATATTTGTTAACCCTAACAATTGTTGATTTTTTATATTAAATGAACCAACTTGGTTGTTTTACAGATCAGTAATCAAATTCCACCTCACTATGTACGAGGGTGAAGCAAATAGTTCTTAGAAACGCATGTTTTCTGAGGGTAGTTTATTTTGTATTTTAAAGTCGCTATCACACATTATTTATGTTAAGTGTCACTTGATTCGATCGTACTACTCTAGCAATTAATTAGGTTGTGTAGTGAGTTGTAAAAATATCCAATTATGGAAAAAAGCGAGTTACGTGCAGTAATAAAGTATCAGTAATAAGTGCAGTAGACGTTTGAAAGTTTCAAAGCGGAATCTCGAAATATTTCAATATGATACTGATAAATTTTTTCGTCGTTTTGTAACCATAGATGAAACGTGGGTCCACTATTTTTATCTCGAAACGGATGTTTCTCTAACCTACACACCTTTCTCTTTTGGGAGGAGGGTGCACGCTGCAACCCCACAACCGTTAGGCGCACAAGACTGGCCACGATACCAGTCTCAAAAAAGACTAGCATTAAATATACTGTATTTCCCACATCATCTTATTATCCCAATGTATTTGTTTCGATAATCAGTGGGACACGGCAAAGCCCAGTGCCATCGCATCCTATCCTTCCTACTTTCTAAACTCTCCAAATACATTCCTAAATTTTCCCTAGATAGGCAGCACGTCCGGGGGAATGGCGACGTTTATCATTCTGGACTGATGTTAGCATGTATCGCAATGTCCGTGGGCGACGACAGTATCCACTTACCATCAGGTGGACTGTCCGCTTTCTACAAAACAGAAACACCGAAAATCGTTGCTACGTGACAAAGTTAAAACATTGTTTTCTGATGAATATATTATTTATTTTCACAAAAATGTATAGAACAGATTTTTATTAAAAATTTACACATATTGGTATATGTATTCTAAACACTGGTATATTTTGACTAGATCCAAAGTATCGTAAATTCATTTTAACAAATTTGATTATAAAACATTATGAAATTAGCACCATTTATTTTTAGTAAACAATTTAATATTATTGCACACATTGCACATCACAGTAAAAATATTTATACTTTGTAAAGTAAGGCACATTGTTATAAAATTCAAATTACAAAAGTATAAATGCAATTCTACAGTTAATTCGTTAAGTACAATATAATTATTTAGTACTTATCATTTAGGAAGCTAAAATCAAGTTGTGCTTTGTTTAGTATCTTCTTTTGTGAGTTTAATGTTTCAGAGAGATGAGCATGGCTCTGCCTTATTTTTAGGCTTTCTTCAATAAGAGACTTTAGTTTTTCATCTTCCTCTAGTTTATTTGCCACTTTTATGCAGTGGTTGGAGACGGATTCCCCAATCCTAAATTCTCTTTTTTCAAATGACAATACACTGTAAGGTATGTCTCCCAAATGTTCAACATCTCGTACACACATACTTATAGTTGCCCATGTACAGTTGTTAATTTCATCTATAACATTTGTCAACTCCGTTGCCAACTTTTCAGTGTTGTCTGCAGCATTTGTTATAATTTCTGAAATTTTCGCAAACTCAGTGCTTAGATCCATAAGTTTCAGAATAAATGACTGATGACGCATTTCTTGTAAGATTTTACCTCTGAGCTTCAGACAATCATAACAAATCTTCATGATATCATGACATTGTTTTTCTTTGCCTCTGTTTTCACTGTAAGATTCACCTTTTTTATATGTCATGTAACATTTTAGAGCATTTGTAAATATGCTCTGATAGTTGTACTTTGAGACAAAATTGTTGAGGTCCATGGATAGGACTTCATTGCTACGTCTGACTGCAGATTGTAGTCTCACAGACAACTGCGTCCAAGCACTCTGCAGCTTATCAATTTTTTCAGTGAGATCATCAGTGTCTTTGAAGATTTTGTCAAAACCGCCCAGCACATGTGTTCCAGCCACATTTTCTTTTAAATCTTGAATGTGTTTTTTGCCTGTATCTTTCATTTTCATAATAATGTCTACTTTAACAAGTAGCTGGCCGATGCTTTTGTCGACTGTATTGTGTTTGAGAAGCAACTGTTTGCTGTCATGTTTTAATGATTCAGCTCTAGTGAACAGTCCCTTCACAAGGTAATCATAAATTTCCATTTGAGACATGACAAAGTAAAATCCATTTCTATACAAATGCTGACTATTCTTGTAGTTATATAAAGTTTTAGGATGTTCCAGACATCTCTGGACTGCTTTTGGAACAATTGGTTCCATATTATCTTTAATGATATGAGTTTTATCATAAAGAAACAATACAATATTACCATTATCACTCCAATATCTAGAAACAAGTTCTTCATTTCCTAGATCAAGGTATGTAGTGTTGGATATCAGCATCTGTTGTTGAATAGGAATGTTTGTATCTTTTTCTATCCAAATTTTTAAAGTTGTCACTGATAACTTATCATCGATTTCATAAGCAAGTTGGGTCAGCGTTGAAACTGAGAATATTTTTACAATTTTCTTTGACAATATGTTTTCCAAGAGGCTAAACATCACAACATTACTAGCTGCTTCTGTGCTTTCTGCTGGTATTTTGAATGTAACCCTTGATGGAGCATCTCTGCCTCTCAGTTTAGGATCCCATTCTAATGCAACTGTCAACCAATGCTCAAGTAAATTTTTTAACGGTTTTGATATATGGTTTTCAGGGTATATTTCATTTGAATACTCTATATCTCCATGAAAAGTCTCATAAACACAAATATTATAATGAGCCTTCTTTCTGACATGAAGCATCCACTGTGCAGGCGCCATAAATGGAAGAAATGGTCTTATTCCACATATAATTTCAAATGCAAGCAGTCCAAAAGACCAAAAATCTACAGAATTACTGTAGGTTTTACTGTATAGTATTTCAGGTGCTAGATATTGTAGAGTGCCGACAAAACTTGCACAAATTGAGTTTGAGTCAATTTCTTTGGCATAGCCGAGATCTATGAGTTTGTATGTCACTTTCCTTTGGCCTTGGGCACCAATGTCGCTTCGACCTGTGTTATCTAGGACGTGCATAACAATGTTTTCTGGTTTGAGATCTCGATGTGTGATTTTATTGTAATGGAGAAATTGCATTGCGTTTCTAATGTCGCTCAATATTTGACGCACCTGTATTTCTTTCAATCCGGCACAAGACTCTGGTTTGTTTAACAGTTGCCGCAGGTCACCGCCGCTACAATATTCCATACAAAGGATCGGTAGTCGTGAAGGATTCGCTCGCTCCAAGCCCGCTATAAACTCTTGCGGTAATTCTTTTGTGCCCACTATATTCGAATTGTTACAGTTCTGTAACATTTCAACTTCCTTGGTCCATCTTTCTCTATGTTTGCTGGTGAGTTCATCGCCCCATTTACATGTCTTTATAGCCAGTTTCTCGTCCGTTCTTTTGTGTTTCCATAAAACTACTGTACCAAAACTTCCCGATCCCAATACTCTGTCCTTTATCCAATCACCAATAAAAACTATATCATCCATAATGATTTATACTTTAGTACTTGTTGAACAAGAAGAATCAGTAAACCACATTGAATTATAGAACCAGATTTTAAGAATAAGTTTACAAAAATAACTTCGAGACTTCGTTGTGTTAAAATAGGTTCTTTGCAGTGTCTTTTGAACAAATCCTGAAGATAGTGTTATAAAATTAATTACTAGCAAAACTAATAATCGAATTTTGTAGAAAAAAATCAAATGATAAGTTTTTATGAAGCATGAATCCCAATATATATTTTTTTGTAACAAAATTACTAAAATTTTAAATATTTAAATTTGGACTGAGAATTTTATATCAAACAATACCTTTTTCTCTCTGCTATCTGTCAAAATCTCATTTAAATGACAAAGGCATAGTTTATGCATTATGCCAATATTAATTTAAACAAAATTCCAACTTTTCAAGAACTCGAGAAGTGAAGTCTTAATTTCATTTGATTTTTTTAAAATGCGTTACTAGGTTACGTTAAACCATAGATAGTTTATTAAATTTCAAAGTATTTTTGTGTAGCTGTAGTGTTTGTGATTATCAAATAAAAGCATAAAATCGAGTTTAACGTATGTTTCGAAGGAATTTAACTCTTATGTTGTCAGTAAACCTATTATCATTTTACTAAGCGATTTCCAGTTCTCTTCGGAGAGTGGGCGTGAAGTGGGCGGACGAGCAAACGGTCCCACGTGATAATTTAATAATAATTCCAATTGTATAATTTTCATCTTTATTATCAACACAAAGTAACTAAATCTATTAAAAAAAACTTATAAAACTCAGTAACTGGCACAATGTGCTCATTTGCTATTGCCATATAAGAGAAAAAGAGAAAGCAATTTTTATTTGACACTGACTTATAATTGTATTTGTTCATTGGTTCCTTCTTTGATTTGATCTTCCTTCATTCTTATTTATTTGTGTCGAGTGATCCCTTAGGCTCATAAAATTACATCTATGTAAGATATAATGCTTTTTATCGACTTATTATAATTACGCTAAAATAAAATGACTCTATCTATCAATAAATCTTGTCGAACATGTATGAAAAACAATGTAATTTTAGTGGACATGTTCCAAATGATTAAAATTAATGAGAATTGTAATCTTCGGATAGCTGATGTATTAACGGAATGTACTATGACGAAGGTAACACTATATTTATCCTGTATATTTGAGTCGTAGGAATATGTAGGTTTAATTGCTTTTGCCTGACACTAGTATTCATTAAATAAATATTTTAAAGTTCGAACACTAAACCAATGTTACGGTACTGTAGAAGCTGTGTGTTCAAATTTTTGCTTTGGTTCTTTTACGAACGTGCATAATCTGTGGTTACTACGTTCCATTTCAATAGAAAACTGCAGATTAGTTTGTTACTCCTTTAAATCATGTCTAAGTTATAAATATAAACACCATATTCAATTAGAATTATCATGTACTTAATATACTTCGGATTTTATCCAGCAAAAAAAATCGTAGCATAGTTCTTTTATCACTTACTGGGTGATTTAGGCTGGATTGAAGGACAGAAGACTGTGTGACCATTGGACAGACAGGCTGATTGTATGGTATGGTAAGTTATTTTGGGCTCAGACAAACTATTGGTTGGTTTACCTGATTTCTCTATAGAAAGCCTATGCTTACCTGGAGCCATATTTACCAACATAACAGTTTTAATAAAATTTGTTACATTTGTTGGAACAGAATGACTGACATTCCCAAAAATATTGTATTATATTTAAAGATCTCGTTTTTTAATAGGTTAGACATCATGTGTTTTGTAAATTCTTATTATCAATATAAATAATTTTTCATCCTGTGTCAACCCTAATGCACGCACAATAATCTGTTCACAATAATCTGTTCGGATAACATGCAGAACCCAACTATGTACCTATACCGCCCGCCAATAGCGCTACTAAAGTTTTCCAACTGACCTTTTTATTACCACAATTAATTGAAACAGGATAATAAATTGGTTGATAATGAAATAATAATTAAAGATTGTTTATTTCAAAGTTCTTAGTGATCTTAGATATTGAACTCACTGCTAAAATTAATTTTTGTAGTCTGAGTAATGAACCATTTGTGTCAAGAAGACTAAAATTGAGTGAGTTTTAGAAAAAATATCCTGACTGGATCACCTGTTTTGGGTTGAATTTTGTCATTTATTACATTAAACTAAGAAGCTGTAATTTGAAAATGGTTTATAATATTGACATAGTTTCTTGGGGCTAAATGTAGTATAAAGGTGATGTCATCTGACATTTTCTGAATTGTCCGTCAATCGGTTTACATTTTTAAAAAATTACATTTTTAAATCTGTATATAAATCAGTTTAGTATTTATTGCAGGTGTCAAAAGATGATGGTTTGCCTCAAAACATTTGTGAGGTTTGTGTGAAAGAGCTTCAGGTTACTTACACATTTCGTAATCAGGCACTGAAAGCAGAGGAGGAGTTCAGAAGATTGCTCTCTCTCAATGTTGTAGTGAAAGATGAAGAACTGGATATTGATTGGAAATATGAGAATGGAGAAAGTTATTTTGAAGAATGTAATGATTTTGATACTGAATTTCCTAAACCAGAGAAGGAAGAGATTGAAGAAGTAGTTGATTGTTCTATAATTGAGGCAGGAGATGCAAATAATGAATATGTAGTAGAAACATGTGAAAATAAAGAATATAAAAAGCGCACTCTAAATTGTGTTATATGCAACAAATCCTTCCATAAACAAATGTCATTGGATAAACACATGAAGAAACATAACAATGAAAATGCCCAGAAATGCTCAATTTGCAGTCAAAGCTTTGATACTGAAACACTATTGTTGGAACATATGGTGACACATACAGGTAATATTATATTATTGTTATAGACAGTATGTATTCCAAAATGTAGATACTTTTTTGTACACCAAAAACATACAGAGAAGTATAAAATGCAAGTAATTAAACATACAACTGGTGGTTTTATCACTAAAGTGATTTCTTCCAGTCAATCTTTGGGTGGTGAGGAGAAGTCTGTAGACGAAATAAAGGTAGATGGTAATGTTATGTCAACAGGTTCCAACATACTCTGTTGCTTTTGAATTTTTCAAGTGTCTCCTGAGAAGAAATTATCATTAAATTTTTAATTCTCAGAAGGGGAACAGTGATACATCCTCATGTAATATTTGTTAGGGATGTTATTATAATGTAAATGTGACACAAATTTATTAATCAAATTTAGGGAGGGTTTGAAAATTTGGGGGTCAAGAACAAGTAAAAATAGACAAGTAAAATTCATTAGTTTTTGGAAAACAAGGACACCAGTTTGAAAGAAAATTTACTTAAGAGTAAAACAGATATTGCTTATTTAACAAACTTATTTGGCAAATTCAATGATGTTAATTTACAACTGCAAGGAGATCATTTGAATCTCATCAAAGCAAAATCTATTATATTGGCTTTTGTTGCCAGATTAATGTATAATATTATTAATTAATAATATTATACATAACAGATTAATTAATGTACATATGGCTTAATGTATATTGGCACAATATCGCAAAATTTGAGCTTTCCCAATTTCCCAACTTATTTAAGACTAGCGACTTGAATAATGTTTTATTATTCAAATTTTTTAAAAAAAATAAAATATAGCCTATATTAGACATGGATATTGTAGCTTCCTATTTGTGAACGATTTTTTTGAAATCGGTTCAGTAGTCCCAGAGATTACCCCCAACATACAAACAAACACACAATTTTACCTCTTTATAATATTAGTATAGATAGACACAATCCAAGAAGAAAACATCTTGCTGTACTTCAACCACTTGGAGGCTCTTCACTTAGACTTCAAAACTAGGTTCGAAGATATTCTGTCATTGGAAATACCAGACTGATGAATAAACCCATACACTACTAGTGCAGATCCAAATATAATTTTCCAAAATGCTCGTATTTTTTGCTTTAATTTTCGCTAGTGCAAGTTTCGACATTAAATGTTGCACATGACAATGCCATTTTCCATACCCTTTTTTATCTTTTTCAATCTTTAATAACAAGTGAATAAAACACAAATAAAGCGACATCTAGTGAAATATTTAAATATAGAGTACTGTACAAATTTATTTGAGTAAGTAAAGTAAATTACGGGGGTGTGGGTCAACGGGGTTAATAGTTTTTGGGATATGACCGAAAAACGTTTGGGAACCCCTAGTCTTAGATTTTGTTAATCAAAATGTTAATTAAAATTCTGTGAAACTAAGTTGTTGTATTCTAAATTGGTGGTGCTTTGTTTTTGATGCTCATCTTTCAATGTACCCACTGTACAGATTTTAACTAAAGTTTTGAAGAACCTTTATCATTATATAGGCTATGTAACTTTAAGTACTTAAAAGTACTTGTATGAGTACACATACCTGTACTTGTACACATGATGAGGCTATTTTCACGTTTTAACAACTGAATTAAATTAGGTAAAATTGTTCTATAAAATATGTAAATGTTAAAAAATTCTTTCTGTTAAATAGATATCCAAGTCAAGACTGAGAATGAATCTGAAGTCCAACTCTTTCCATGTCCGAAATGTGATTTAATATTCACCAAACTCAGATCACTGGCAATGCACGGGAAGAAACATAATAAAATTATAAGTCAACCAGAGTTGTTCAAATGCCATCATTGTGATAAAGAGTTTAAACTAAAGCCCTTGCTAAAAAGACATATGAAATTGCATGAGGATAGGTCATATCAATGTTCAAAATGTCCGAAGAAATACTCAAGGCGAGACCAGCTGGTGGATCATCTAAATAAGCATGATGGGATTAAACCTAAAATCTGTCCTTATTGTAATAAAGGTAAGGAACAATCAAAAAAAAACTTTTTTTTTTAAAAGTGAGTCAAAGAAATCGGTTTGAAATTAAATTTGGCAGAAATATAGTAATGAGTCTATATCTCAATTAATTTGGAAGTTAAAAAAATAAATTCAGTAGTTCTAACATACAAATAGTGCAAAACTTTTTAAAAAATCATAAAAAACTAGATTTGATGTTTTATACATATAAACTATGTATATGTCGTCGTCTTTTTTTTTGTTTTGTACAAGACCTAGAAAATACTTGGTACACTGTTCTACCACCAACTGTATCCCTATTAATTAATTATTTAAGTTTGTATAAAGTTGAAACAAAATTATTTGAATGTTGTAACCACTCACTGAAGCATTATCAATTTATTACCTTACTATCTTTACTTGAAATTAAACTATAGTAAATTTGTTGTTTCATTATATTTATGTAAACAATGATTCTTATAGCTTCATACGCATTTGCGGCTAACAGAATTTGTAAGATACCGCGCGTAGATCAAGCGGCTGATCGATTTTTGCTTGCTTTTGCGGCTGGCTGCAAAAACGGTGAGCCACAGGTGCTTACGTAGCCTTAGAGTTTCACTATAATAAAAAAAAATTGGCATTGCACGCTCGAACATTGAGTGAGCGCTAATGAACCTGTAAGACTTGAGTGTTATATTCCAAATTTTAAACGTTTCATGATCTTAAACCCTTGTAGTTAAAGCTCAGGTCTAAAACGGTTAAGGTTGATTAGCACTAGTGCTCATTTTTACAGAAAATTTCCGACCTACCTCCATAAACTAAGTTTATAAATCAATTTCTATTTGGAATTCCAAGGTATCGTACTTTCAATTGCAAGATGATTATTTAATTTGAAAAACCATCCATCTAATTACATGTTTAAAAAACTTATTGGATGCATTAAGGACTAAGTAAGAAGCCAGAATTAGTTGGCTATGTAT
This sequence comes from Sesia bembeciformis, assembly GCA_943735995.1. Taxonomy (NCBI): domain Eukaryota; kingdom Metazoa; phylum Arthropoda; class Insecta; order Lepidoptera; family Sesiidae; genus Sesia; species Sesia bembeciformis. The sequence goes on along the minus strand of OX031039.1, from coordinate 13,456,669 downwards.
TACCTGCAATAATCTCTTTTACACTCCAGCATTCTCCCAACTATGCACTCTAAAGGACCATGTCCGCATTCACACCGGGGAAACTCCGTTTCTCTGCTCCGAATGTGGCAGAGGCTTTAACAACAATTCCAATCTGCGGCAGCATATGAGACGACATATGGGTCTCAAGCCATATTCGTGTCAGTTATGCCCCAAGACTTTTGTTACTAAAGGTTTGTATTTTGTTATCTATTGTAATAAACATTGTAATACCGGCTCTACACTCACGTCCCCCGAATAGCCGCGAACGCGAGTGTATATCAGTTTTCGCGACTTCTCGCGTGTTCACGGCTAATGTTTCCCGGTCGGAGTCGGTAAGCTGTGTCCGCATAAAAGCGTTCGCGGGCGCATAAAAACGCTCTCGCAAGGTTCGCGAACGACTGTGAACAATTGTGAGTTTAGAGACGTTTTCTCGGGGCATGAAGGTTCACGCCGCGAATCCTGATCTTGACTTCACGGCGTGAGTATAGAGCCGACATTAAAAGTGTAAATCATCTTAGCAAAGAAGGACTAAATGTCGATTTTTCATTATCAAATCAATCGTAGTTTTGTAAAATTGAATGAAAGAAATGACTTTTTGCACCAGAACTTGTAACCAGAGACTAATTTCTCAATGATATTTTATTTTTGTAGCATTCAGACAATCAATTCCAAACCATTCACATTCCAATCCATTCAAGTAGTTTTGGTTTTGACAAACTAGCAATTTCTGTGTGGGTATTAAAAAAAAAATCCTCTTTTTATTCTTTTTGGGAAACAGTATTTACAACATAATATCGATTAGAAAGAATGAAAATATCTTAAACCAGCAAAGTTTCCCCCATTAAACAATTGTGACATTAAGTGGCATACGTAATAAATGTTATATTTAATAATATTAGTATAAACGTACTAATGTAATATTTCAGGTCAAATGAAGTGTCACATGAGCACACACACCGGCGCACGTCCATACGAATGTGAACAGTGTGGTGCGACATTCACCAAACCCAATTCATTGAAAAAACACCAGCTCATCCATCTCGGGTTGAAACAGTTTGCCTGCGATAACTGCTCTATGCGGTAAGTTGTACTGACATTAAGGGCTTTACAGTGAAACATCTCAAGAAACCAAAAAATATTTTAGAAAGAAAATTAAACTGACATCTCAAGATGACATTTCTGTCATTTTTTTATAGAAGAGATGGCAGACAAAAGGATGGGTCATGATGTTAAGTGGTCACCGCCCCCCCATACGTACGTGTTTCGGTAGTGAGTGAGATATGCCATTACCCATTCTCATCCTATCCTATCCCTCCCCATTTTCCCAACTTTTTCTCCCAATCCATTCTTTAATCCGCAAAGGTAGGCAGCGCATCCGGGGGTGTGCCAACATTTGTCATTCTGGACTGAAGTTGGCATGTATCGCGGATGTCTATGGGCTACAGTATCCACTTACCATCAGGTGGACTGTATGCTCGTCTGACGCCTTTTTTCTATTAAAAAAAATAGTAATTTAGAGACCAGCTGCACTCTACGCATTATCCAATTGAATGGTTCCTTGGTGTTTCTGATGTTAGACTTATTTAAATATTCTACTAGTATGTATTCAAAGTCTTTACAAAATATTTCAGTTTCACAACCCGCGATCACCTAAAGCGTCATTACCGGGTACATACCGGGGAAAAGCCCTACAAGTGCGAGTACTGCGAGCGAGCTTTCAGGCAGAGCAATGACCTCGTGAAACACGTGCGAACACACCTCGGGGAGAACACATACTCGTAAGTCATCACATTCCCACACACTTTCACACTTTACAGTAGAAGAGCCAGAGCCCGTTCCCATCCTATCCCTCCCCATTTTCCCAACCCCTTCTCCAAATCCATTCCTATATCTCCAAAGGTAGGCAGCGCATCCGGGGGTGTGCCAACATTTGTCATTTTGGACTAATGTTGGCATGTATCGCGGATGTCTATGGGCGACAGTATCCACTTACCATCAGGTGGACTGTATGCTCGTCTGCCGCCATTATAAAATAAAATAAAAAAAAAACTGAAAGAAAGAAAACACATCGCAGTCAGTTCACAACAAACAGATTATTGCCACAAATAAAGGTTACGTTTCTGTTTGTTTAGCTGTCTGTTTGTGTGACTGGTGACAGTGAAGTTTATTTTGGTCTGTGGTGATACTACTTTTTTTATATAATACATTGTGACGAAAGTAGCCATCCATACGGGCGTAACTGTGACGTCATCGCCTATATTTCACATTTTTCGCTATAATTTCCTAGTCTTTTGTCCAAAAAAATAATAAACTCGTACGAGATGTTGTACATGTCTAATACTTTCGAAAAAAATAATAAATAATGAAACATAAATATTACACCGTTTCCAGTGTTTAATACAGCCTGTCTCTGTCGTTGTCGAAACCCCGAGCAAATTGGAAAAATCCCCCCCGTTCTGTTTCTCGTGCATACCAATGAAAGATCGTCATATAAACGAGAGTAGAGGTGGGACAAGGGTGAATTAAAAAAGATTTTCAGCCTCATTACTACATTAGGGGACCAAAACTAAATATTGCTACATTTGTAAAGATTTTTACCATGACACCTCACTCAGGTCAGGTAACATATAATTTACGGTCAGGGAAAACTCAGGGAATTGTTTTAAGCTGTGTACACTCTGAAAACGGTTAAGGTTAAAGTGCAATGGCACTAACAGAACGCGCCAGCGCTCGACGGCTGAAGCGTTCAGCGCTCGTTCAGTTCAGCTAACAACACCACGTATGCCCAACGTCTTGAGCAAGCAATTCATCATTATATTCTTATGTTTCCAGATGCAGTGTATGCGGCATGAGATTCCGCCTACAAAGCGAATTACGTAACCACTACCCTAATCACTACGTAAATGCAGACGAACCACCCCTAATACCCATTAGCAAAGACCAATCCGCACCGGCCTTAATACTAAAGCCACCATCAGAGAAAACTGTGAAAATACCCACTCTACCGACAGACACCACGGACAATTTAGAGGGTAGAATTACTATAACGTTCAATAGTAACATTTTAGACAAGGACGGGTTGGCCGGCGATATTACTATAAATATTCAACCCGATAAAAGTTAGTTTTGATTGAAATAGTTTTATTTCTATGAGTTTTGTGTACTTATTTAGAGAAAATTAGAGGAGGTCTTAATTATATGTTAGGGATGTAACTATACGCAATCGATACCGATTATTGTAGTAAATGATCGGCGATGCGGATACCGATGTCGATACGTACAGTGTAAAACGCAAGGTGTGCTGCTTCTCCATGACAAGGCACCCGTCCACGGCGCCGCAGTTGCGAAAGCTGCTGTTTCAAAATGTGGCTTCACGGAAATTCGCCACCCACCCTATAGTCCTGACTTGGCTCCCAGTGATTACTATTTGTTCTCAAACCCCAAGACGGACTTATGGGGTGGAAGAATTTTCACTGATGATGAAGTGACCGTTGCGGTTTTTACCCATTTTGAAGACAAAATTTCTGACTATTTTTATACTGGGATAGAAATGCTAATTAAACGATCCGAAAGAACAGAATAGAAGGAGACTATATTGAAAAATAAAAATAGTTTCATAAACTTGAATGTCCTTTTTATTTGTCGGACCGGAAGTTTTTGAGCCTCCCCTCGTATCAATATCGGAATCGTTACATCTCTATAAAATATAACGTTCCAAAGGAACGTCCCGAACTGATTAAAATTGATTTCCGCGTCATCTACTTAAAATGCTGTGGTTATTGATTGCATGAGAACACTCGGGCCTCTCAGTAAAAGTCGACACTCGGGTACAACACTTTAATATTTTATGTGGAAGGCAATATTTACAAAAACTGATAAAGATATATAAAGAAAGAGCATTAAAAACTAAACACTTGAATATACGGATGGTAAAACGAAAAACAAAAGAAAAAATAATAATGGCAGACGTAAAGAATAAGACGACGTGAGACGTCATGACTCCAGTTGTTGTTGACTCTAGCAGTCTTCGGCTTCGGCCGGCGGGTTCCTACATACTAATTTATTCTCGTACTAAGCATAAAAGGGTTATACTTCCGAATAAGGTCCGATTCCCACCAAATACACGTCAATGCAGCGGGTGTATTCTAAGATTAATCTTTATCTTAAACCAGCATGGTTTAAATTTGCATGAAGCTGCGATTATAGGCAGCGCCTGTCGACGTACTGAATGAATACATTGAAAATTGTTTCAAGCCAATGGCAGAACCACATACTCAATTTATAGGAAAGGCCTCATTGTGTAGCGATTGAAATGCATCTTATCGCGAAAATAAAAAATGCTAAAGACAACGCAAGCCTTTTTAATGACAAAGAAACTTGTCATACCTTATACATACTCATTGCACCTACGTCAATGCAGTTTTATATTATAGGGTTAAATAAGACAATCCTGCACCCTCCTAACATTTAGTTTATTACAAACTGCGTGTACGTACACTCGCACCGATTTGCATACATGTAGGTGTCTGATAGTAGCAGTTTCATTAGCGGCTGTATATGAATGCGCTGTGTGACGTTTCTACCAGTAGCAATGAGTAGTACAAAGTACGGGATTTCAATTAAAATTATGTAGTTTAAAATTAAATTGTTCGTTTTAAAGACAGAAATCCGATGTTAGGAGGGTGTAGGTATTTTTTACTTAACTCTGTGTAATTTTAACTTATACAACTTGTCTGTGAAATAACGCAAAAATATGTTGTTTCGAATCTGAAGATTTTACAGTAGGTTTTTTTTCTTTCATATTTTATAGGACAATTCTAGTGTATCTTTTATTCCAAGTGCGTCGCTCCAGCCGCGAGCGCGCGTCGCCGCCGCGCCGGCTCCGAGTATCGAGCGATACGAACGTTTTAGACAAGACAAAAAAAACTGCATGTTTGTAACATTTCATTTTACTCCATGAAATAACTTTTATTTTTCGCTAGAACAGGTTTTATATAATTTAAATTGGCTGACATCAGGTCTTGCATTATTTCAGTGACATTCTGTATAAACATAATGAGCTTGCAAATATTTGCCTAATTATGTAATATTGTTCTCTATCTACACCAAATTGTGTCTTATTAAAAGTATATATAAATTCATATATAAAGGAACACATTTATTGCATTTAGATTATTACAAAGATATATCATTAATTATAGATAAAAAATATTATTAGAGGTAATGTTATATACTATATTTTATTAATTTATTATTTGGAATCTCTATCCTAAAATGCTTTTAAACTTTTGTCATTGAAATGCCACCGAAAAAATTGAAATGAAAAATTTTGAAGATATTTTAACCACATCGACAAGTGACCACGGCGATGTTATTAAAACGTGTAATCAGAGGCACTTTATAAGTCTGCATAGTATTGATACTTGATCTAAGTCTTACAAATATTTATTTACTCGTATTATTTGACAGTGTGGTTGGACATTAACCTCTTGTGCAGACTACATAGGTGCGATTAGATTGCGGTCGATTGATGACACCGATCGATTTGGTGTGATGCCTGGAACCGGCCAATGTTCTCGATCGATATTTTCAAACGATAACGTGAAATGAATTATTATCCATTGACCCTTGGTTGATCGATTGACAGTTGATCATTCTATCGACTCGTCGATCAACTAAATTTTCGATTGTGTGTTAGAGACGATTGGTGTGATGTGCGATTGGTCGACGTCGATCGACCGCAAGCTAAGTGCACCCTAAGGTGCATATAATCATGATTTGGATTAAAAGACAGAATCGTACAGTTATTTGGGCAGCATTTTGTTATCCGTGGTGTGGCGCTTGTTGATATGTTTCAAGTTTTATAATTAGTTATTACGAGCCCATACTGCACGTTCCTGTTTGATGAAATTTTATTATTATATCAATACCAGTTTTCTTGAGACAATAATAAATTTTAAGTGTACCTATTGTGTGTTTTCTTTTTGCACTCCCTTTTTCATACCTTTCTAATGATACGACCTCATTTTACCCGTGCTAACGGGCCGGATATTGGCTAGGCTTATAGAAATTAAGGAAAATCGGTTCTTTTCAACCATTTCTCTGTTTTAACCAAGCGAACAGGTTCGTAATTGTGACGAAAAATGGAGACGGGGTCACATTTCCTACGTTGTGTGAATTGGTGAAGAAACTTCTATGCCTGCCTCATAGTAGCGCCACTGTGCAAAGGGTGTTTTATGCTATTAATATAGTGAAAACCAATTGCGCAACAAAATGACCACAACAACTACGGATGGAACAACTACCACAATATCCGAAATAATCAAACGGCACTCATTCCAATGCACACGAAGGAATTTAATAAAAATCTGTACCATTATCACGGGAAATATGAATCGGAAAACGCTGAACATAAGGCAAATGAGGATGAAATTGAAAAATAATTCTTTCTTTTCTTTTTATTTAATAATTCTTTGTAATTTGTAAAATATAATCTTTGTACCTAGGCATGAATCGTAATTTTGATAATAAAATATATGTTTCCATAACACTTGTTCTAATTCTATGAAGAACTTTATGAAGTTTACTTGTCTTTTTGTAAGACAGTAAATTTCATGTTCTGAAATAACCATTTTATTCTTTTCTCCTGTTTTTTTAAGGTTAATTTGCTGATTTTCAGTCTGGTAGGGTTGGCAACTCTGCGTTGGAGATCCTTTTTAAAAAAAAACACGGGCCTTACCGTAATGTGACAGGGAAAACCGTTAATTAATCGGCTTTAATCAGAATGGATCCAACCAACATGTAGTTTTAAGATGTTGGAGCATTTTAAAAGATATAAAAAAAAAGATATGTAGGTAGGTATATGATTTCCAAGGTCTTAAATTTTAAAAGTGTTTTGATTAAACAAATATGCACCATGTTTTAATTTTTGTCACAAAATTCCTTATTTTGAAAAAAGTATGGCTGTGGGTTGGATCCATTCTAATTAAAGTCGGTCAAATTTATGAATAAGATAATCTATTATAACTTATTGGCTTGTATTTAAAAACGAGCAGCAGAAAAATATTACTAAATGAGCTGATATCATGATCACCAAAACAACCTATTTTTCAATAGGTAAAGTAAATAAGTTTAAATTAACAAAAATGTCATTACCGATTAGACGTAGTTCCGCTTCTCGGTGCTTCTCTTTCTTTATTGTCAGCAAAGAACTTAAACCACTTTTAAATTTACTGCCATCGTTTTGCTTTAGTATATTTATAGCATTGAGTATAAATATACTAAAGCAGAGTATATTTTTGCATTAAAAAAAATGCGATGCGTATAAATTGAGTATATTTTTGCAGCTAATTTAATTACTTCTTAAATTTATTTGGCACGTAGGTACAAAAAACATTAAATCAAGCGTAACATTCGTTACTGTTCCGTCTTATTAATGTTTTTTGTTATACTCGTAGCTTTACGAAATTCTTGTGCAAAACGTGTGTGTGATTTAGACGTCGGTATTCTTTTGTTGTGCATCTGAGGAGGGCACTCGAATGAAGGGTGCTTGAGGGTAAGTCGTGACCTAATAAGGGAAAGGTTAGACTGGCGCCGCCATGGTTTGTGTTTTGTACGCCTTTTTACGTACGTCTCACTCATAAAATATGTAATGGACAATTTCTACTATAATAATTGTGAAATTTGTGACTAGTATCAAAGATAAAAATGTTGTTATCCACGAAAGATTAAAATCTTTTATATTTTTACAAAACACTCTTTTATAGAATAAATACCAGACGAGCGGGTGTGAGGGTAATCTTATGGTAAGATTTTGCCACACGATGGTAAGTTGTCACCGAAGCCCATGGACATCTGCTACACCAAGGAGCTTGCCAACCTTGCAGAATCCTGTTCAAAGCTCTCTTGAATAACCTCATATCATAGCGCATTGGAAAAACCTCTGCTGGCGGTTCATTCCACTTTGGGGGTTCGCGGTATAAAGTGTCTTCGACCGCACTGTACGCAGTGACTCTCAAGGAAGTGTGGATGGACCGCACGACGACGACGAGTAGTGCCATGGTAAAAACCCGAAGTTGCCATCAAATTTTAACAGTTCTACAGAACATTCCCCATTATATAAGCGGTAGAAAACGCAGTGACAAGATCTTTGCGGATGCTAAGCGATTCTAGACCACCTGTGAGAGTGGGATCGTCAATAAAATCGGACCTCACGTTGTTGGACGGAGTCAAAGGGGTCCAGCTGATATTTCGGTGCACCTGCCCAGAGGTGTGAGCAGTACTCCATCTGGGGTCTAACTTGAGCTTTATAAAGTGACAAGCGTTTCCCCGGAGTGAAGTAATGCTTCACTTTGTTCAGTATACCGAACTTTTTTGCTTTTTGTACAACCTTATTTGGGTCTTGGGACATAAGGGTTTTTAAGGCAATGAAAAAGCAGGTGAACTGGCAAGAACCCACTGTAGGTTCTTGCCATAATAAATATTGGGAATAATATTCATGGAGAATAATAAATAAGCCATTTAGCCTTATTTAACAAGCCTAACAAATTGCTTAAAGCATGCAAAAAAGTTCCTCAAAGACATAAATCCAGTATGGACAAGGAAAAATTTATCTTACAGCAAAAACAGCTACTGCAACTGACTGGAGTATTCACGGGCTACTTTAGTACAGAATGCCTCCTCTGCAGAATAATTTTAGCACATGATAACATCTGCAGAGCCTGCAACAAAGAGGAAGAGTCCATGACGCATCTATGGTTCGAATGTGACGGTCTGGCGTGATGCAGAATCGTTTACATAACATTTAATATGTTCAACCACCATAACGAAATGTTAATAGCTTAATATAATCATTTTTTAATCTTATCCAATCTACCTTCTCGTCGGTCGTCAACGTTATCTGTCCTTAGTAGTCGAACTAAATAATACTAAGGTAACGAGCAGCTAAACTTGCGCGACCTAGGATTAACACTGTTGTCGGTTTTCGTGCGAAAGTTCAACTTTGTGGATACTTCAGTGTCTGTTTCATGAGATAGTCTTTGATCCTCGTAAGAACTTTATGTAGTGGATTGAAGCGGAAATTAGATAAACTTTTGCTATACGCACGTGAGTAGTGTAAAATCAATTCGTCAAAGACAAAAGACTTATTATTACTTATATCCTTATTAAAGAAAGGTGAAAACCAAGTTGACCAACCAGAACCAAGTTTTTTTTGGTAGAAAAGGAGGCAGATGGACAAGCGGCCCACATAACGGTAAGTGGTCACCGCCACCCATGGACACTGCAACACCAGAGGGTATGCGGGTGCGCGTCGACCTTGCAGAACCCTATTCACAGCTTGCCAGGTTCTTATCATTTAGTTCATGCATTATTTTTATTTAAGTAAGTAAACTAAAAGGAATGTTGAAATCACTTATTTGGTCATAGTATATTTATTTGTCTGTATCATTTTTTTGGAATTCTGTTTATATTACGAAAAATCATTTGAATTATAAAAAATCTATCACGTGTGGAACTCAAATACTTCTTCATATTCATTGTATCATCCATAAAACACGATGTTATAAGATGATTTTCTCACCTACTTATTAATAAAAGTTACAAAAATAATAAGGTTAATTGATAAACTTAGATATTAGATCTAATTAATTTATATCTGTATTAAAATGGTAATGTTTATAAAAGTTACCAAAGGTAACACTGTCTTGTTTATAAACTACTAGCTAGCTGTTGCCCGCGACTTCGTTCGCGTGATCTTCAATTTAATGCGATAATATAGAAACCTCCGCGGGCGTGCGCACAACAACTCACCAAAGTTTCATCGCAATCGGATGAATGGTATAGGAACGCATAGAGGACAAACAAACAAACATTAATTTTTATATATTAGACTAGATTTCACTGGGTAAATGTCCTTTCTTTCTATCTGTCCCTACTGCGAACTAGTCTATGTGCGAGGGGCGGGCGCGCGCGGCAGGGCGGGCGGCCGTTATCACAGTGCGCATCGGACGGCCGTGGGCGGCGCGCGAGGTGAGCTTTTACTAACACATTTACAATTACTACTCAATGTTACTATCACTTAATTATTTCAACTCATATGTTAATTATGTAATAAATAATTAATCACGTTTTAGGCATTATGTTTTAGTCAAGTTTTATTTTAAGGTAAGCTTTTGAGACTTATTAATCGGTAAAAGCTTTTATCTTCTTCTGATTGAATGATGGATTTAAAGCTTCAGTTTTAATAATATGTGAATGGGGTCTGAAAGGAGTTCATTTTGAAATAATATGCATAATTACGTTTACAATAAGTAAGAATTTAATTGGCATTTTATTGCAATTGCTATTTGCAAATTAAAGTTGCAATTATAATATACAATTTTATTGTAAAATATGGTCTTTACATATTATTTAGTAATATTAATTACGTATTTTATAATTCATAATATTACTTTAGCGGTAACTTAAATTATTGTATTACTTAAGTTGTAGGTTGATATAACTTAAGTTACCGCTAGGTAATCTAAGTTATACTTCTTATCAGAATCGGCCCAGTAGTTTTGAAAATACCGGGTAGGGTTTCATATTAGATGACAGAACGAGAATCATAGGAAAGTATAACCATGTCATCCAGACCCTATCTACCTATTTAAATTGTAACAAAGAGGGTAAAGTCTGATTTATCATATCGAAATAAATCAAAAATACATCGGAAGTAATGTAATGAAAGAGTTATTAAAAATACTTTTATCAAATGTTCTTTTATAATGAAAGAAAGTAATATTTTTATTCAACAACTAATGGGAGTGGAGCAGACGGTGAACAAGTGTTTCTCTTACAAGCTAGGCTATACGCTCATTCAACGCTGTCGATGTATCTACACAGTTCTTCTGTACTTATACAATAGTGACTCTGTAAGCCTTACAATATACATTATAGTGTAAGGAGGATTTTATAACTGCAATCAATAATCATTGAACAAAAAATATTTATTTACAAAATTCTTCTTCGAGAGAATAGTGTTTAGGAGTTATCTGGCTGTTGGGTTAGGTTGCGTGTTCGTATATTAATTGAGACACTTAAAACTATCCTTCAAATACTTTATTTTACATGAATACAATTACCAATAATAACACAGATCGTTGAGCAGGAGACGACTGAAGGTAGCAGGCGCGTAGTGTGTCGTTTGGTCTCTACTTAACAGCTGTGTTAACAAAACACTGTGTCTAGCAATCGACACATTGTCGACTGTATCCCTTACATCATGGATTAGGATTTATGTAATTCAACCAATTTTTTTTCAAAGGTCCTAACGTTCGTAATTTTTGACTGACGTTGGCATGATGGATTCACTTACTACAAAGTGAAATGTCTCCTCGTCTGCAGTTTTCTTTTTATAAAAAAATAATAATGATCAGTATAACGCCAACAATTCAAAAATTTCAATAATAAAATTATATAAACATACTTACAAATTTATTGTTTTTGGGCGATAGTGTTTTTCTTACCAGAAAAAACTAAAGTTATAAACGACCCTTCTTGAACTTATGTTTGAACAAAATGTCCGTCGATATGTAACCATGACTCAACTATTTGTTTCACTTTCGCTTCTAGGGAAATGTAAAAAATAATGAAAGCTAAATACTAAAACCAAACGTAATAAACCTTTATAGCGTCTTGTTAATATGCCTTGTCAACTGAATTTAAAATTACTGGATTGTATTCCTTATTAGAAGCTAATTAAAATACCTATATAAATGTAAACATTATACATTTAATTATTAACCTTCTCGTCGTACATGATCCAACAATGTTCTCTGCATCGCGTTATAAACGTAATTTGTCGGGCTATGGGTTGAAACTTTGCTACGGTTTGGATTACCAAGCTGTATGATACTTTGTCCTTTAACTGTTCTGATGTGTATCGCCGGCCGTGTAGTGTCGGAGAGTTTTAGACTAGCGACACCCCACTTCTTCCCGCGGGTATCGCACTCGTAAAACGCGACTATGGAATAACAAAGCCACTACCACAAGCCTCGTGGAACATCATAATCATCTCTACAAGAAAGAATTTTTATGAGGGGAGAGTGCACGCAATGCAACAGCCGCTGGGCGCACTCGACTGGCCACATTATGACGTTACCCCTCTCTCACAGAAGTCTACCTTGAAACGTATTGCATTTCCCACTTTATCTTATTTCCCTAATGTACGTACGTGTTTTGGTAGTGAGTGAGATGTGCCAGAGCCCATTCTCATTTTCCCAACCCTTTCTCCAAATCCATTCCTATATCTCCAAAGGTAGGCAGCTCATCCGGGGGCGTGCCAACGTTTGTTATTTTGGACTAATGTTCGCATGTATCACGCATGTCTATATGCTGTATGCTCGTCTGCCGCCTTAGTCCATAAAAAAAAGAATGGACTCACCAAAACGCTTGGCTAGCTAGCGTGGCGTTTCATTCGCTCATTTATTGCAATACTGTAATAACTCAATAACATGATTTTACAGGAGAGCAGTTTTAAAATAGGTATAGTAACAACTTGCCGTATTATCGGTGACAAGCAAAAATGACCAGTGAACTTTATCTTTGTGACACTTTTCCATTATAAAATATGTCAATTAATGGTACAAGGGCACATTTTTTATCAATAAGTCAAAAATCGAACTTCAATAATGACACTTGCAATAAATAAGCGATGGGTCTAGACTCTAGACCCTATAATGAATAAACGTATATCCAATGAAGCTTTAAAAAAATTACCATATTTACCGTACGTTTTAGAATAAAGTGCTTAGATAAAAATTATACATCTATACGAATCCTATACAACGATATATAATTTTTAAGTATAGACGTCTACAACTTTTTAAATTTTTTTTTTAATGTTTACTCGGTCTTAATTTTGGAATTAACGAACCGATCTTCGAAACTAACAGAGATATAACCGATTCTGCCAAATTCCATTTGAATTCGTTATTAATTGAGCCTGTAGTTTCTCTACAAATTTTTACAGCTGGCGACTCCTAGTCGCGATGTAGATAGTCAGTATTTCTGAAATTCGTAGGTTGCGATCTCCGTAATAGGTTGTTTTTAGTTCGAAATTTACCTAAAAGTAGTGAAAATCGTGATTATTTAAAGTAATGTCCAGGCCTTTGAAGTATAAGTACTTACAACTCGTGAACTGAAATTGGATTTGAGCCTTTGCGATTTTCAACAAAACATCTCTCTCAAACCTGGTGACTGACGTCAAATGCACTCAACAGAGTGTAATAACGAGGTTTAGTTCGTACAGACATGGCTAAAAGCTTTTCAGTGCAAGCAAAAGTTGTAAACTAGTACCTAGACTTTTGATATGTACAAAAGTTAGTTATTACACTAACGAGCAAAACGCTTTGTAACGCTAAGTGAAAACTGAGTTATTTACGCAAAGTTCTGTCAGCGTCGGTGTTGCGATTTCGCAACAATGATCACTTGTATGACTTTATGATTGTCACTTGTATGATCACTTTAGTCATACAATCTCCAACTTGTATGACTAAAATAGTCATTGATTGACTTCTTTTTGTTATAAATTACCTAATTGTTCATATATTACGTTATGAAATACATTCCTGCCTATGCAGATACTAGCTGTGCCCACGACATTTTTTTTATAGATAAGTGGGCGGACGAGCAAGCGGTCCCACGTGATGGTAAGTGTTACCGCCGCCCATGGACACCTGCAACACCAAGGGGCATGTGGGTGCGCCGCCAACTTCGTTTGGGTGGGCTTTAGAGTATGTGTAATTAATTCATTGTACTCTTACTCTATACTATTCAATTAAATCCCGTTCCAACCTATCTCATTCCATCTCCCGCATGCCATTCAAATCCATTTCATCTCATTCCATTCAGTTGACAGTCAACTATTCTAGCCTTTATCACAGGCTTTTAAGGTGCACATCGGCTCGAGGTTGATCTGTGCTGGGCATAGTATTTACGTGCGTAGAGGATGTTTTACAACAGATTTTAGCACTAAAACATTCATAAATTACATAGCCCAAGATAATACCATGTCAGGTGTTTTTCAGGTGAATGTCGCAAATATTGCCAAAAATTATGGAAAAGTACCTTAGAAGTTTTACCTAATGCATTTTAACCTTGAAGCCAGTTCTGACATAGATCGATAACCAGCTATTTCCTTAGAAGATAGGTCTTTAAGAACAACAAAGGCAAAGAAATTAGGATGTAAACTGCCGGTCTAATGGCCCGCCATTTCGATTTGTCTCGTGTACTCCGGCAACGGGAGGAATTCCCCTCCCCTCTCCGTCGCAGCCCTCCCCGGGAATGACAAAGCCTCAATAAGACGAACGACCTTGAGGTGCTAAGAAAAAAGAGAGGAGGATGTGAGGATATTGGCAAAATACCAATTTCCTATACCTATCTATTCTCTAACATGAAGCCTATCTATGAGGTACGAATTATGAACATTCTATTAGATGAGTAGAAATTTAAATATTGATATCGTCATGTATATTAAATACTACAAGACTGCACATTTAGGTTTTTGTATTTCCACTGAAAACCAGCGTAGTAGCCTTCTGCTGCGGTATAAATGCTGATTGGAGCTACCTTTTGACATCAAACTGCAGCGGTGATGCCTTCATTTTACTGCAATTTATAATTGTATTTCAAATTCTAAATTGTATATTCTGCGGAATTTCTGCGTAAATGTTTTAATGCTGTACTTGTGTGTGTGTGTGTCAAATAAAGTTTTATTCGTTCATTCATTCAGTCAAATACGTATGTGTATATATCTGCCTTCTCCGGTCGGTTCATATTGGCTCTTTGTATCGTCCTCGTTCTTAACGATCCATGGAAACTGATTAATTTACACAACTGTATCGTGGAAGCTGTATATTGAAATGGTAGGGTTGTAAATGACCCGTGATACATTTGAGTTTTTGATGAAATTTCGTTTTTATTTAATTATTTTGTATAAATATTAAATCAATGCATAAGTAACTTCGCTTTTCTGGCTATTTGACTAGACTATTTATATTTTGATGATGTCCGTGACTTACATTTATTTTTTTGTATTAATTATCGTACCGAAGATTTTTGTTTATTTCTGGAGCATGCGGCTTTCCTCACGATGTTTTCCTCTCACTGCCTGAGCCAGTGTCAATTATTAAAAATCCGTACCTAAGTATAAACCGGCCGAGGATTTGAAATCACGATCACACGAATATGAGTCGAGTATAGATACCTACTTATATTATATAAAAATCCAAAATGCATACATACGTATGACTAATATTAGTAGAAAAGTTACGAGCATTCTCAAGTCGTTTGTCACTTGTTGAATCTTCCCTTCGGATAGTAATAAAACGAAAACCGACTTGAGGATCACTCGACGCTTTTCAAGATATCAAGACTTATTTCATTTACTTATTTCTACTTTATTTTTGTAGAACGTATTGTTATACAGGACTTCGTGTTTAAAAAAACTAATTTATTTGCACATTAATATAATATTCAGCGAAAAAAGTATAACAGAAAAGCTATAGAAACGCACGTAGAGACAATACAAAAAATTGCATTGGCTAAAGATTACATGTAACCAGATCTTTTATCGCTCACTGCTGGAAATGGGTCTCCTCAAGCACAAGAAAATGTATGGCCTTGAAACGTCACGCTGGCCGAGTGAGTTGGCGAGTCCATTCTTTCAGAGCTGGTGCAGTTCCTGAAGGCTTGTGGTAGCCGCCTTGTAATCCCATAGTCGCCTTTTACAACATTCGTGTGCTGTTCAAATTGTCGACGATCCCACTCTCACGGACGGTTTAAAACCTCTCAACGTTCGGAGAAACGTTGCATCTCTCTGTGTGTTCTACCGCCTGTACAATGGGCAAAGCTCTAAAGAATTGTTCAATATAATTCCCACCTCGGGTTTCTACAACCGCCCCTCCCGTCACAGAAGTGCGGCCCATCCGCATTTCCTAGTAGGTGTCGCGTACTTTTCGGTCCAATATACCGCGAATCCGTAGACTGTGGAACGAACTGCCTCAAGAGGTCTTTCCATACGACGAGGTCATTACCCTACGACATGAGGTTCTTTAAGAAAGCTGTGAACAGGCGGCGTACCGGCATACCCCTTGGTGTTGCAGGTGTCCATGGGCGGCGGTAACACTTACCATCACGTGGGACCGCTTGCGCGTCTGCCTACTTCCCAATGGACTTCGCCTCAATCAAGGGAAGAGATGGGGTCGTATTACCACCCCACGAGGCCAATCCACATTCATAGATTACACATTCATGCTCAATTTCAAATTAATTTATTTTTATCGTTATTACATTGTCCCTCAGGTCCGGAAATCACCAGATTCTTCACAGGTACACAGCTAAAGCTGAGCTGCACGTCCATTTGGCGCATTTACAACACCCAGACAACAATAAAAAATCTATCAATTTTTGTCTATCAATACGACGTTACATATTTTTGTATATAGCACCTATTACTTGTACTCTATACCTTTGTTTATTCATAACTAGGTTTTGTTGTAATTGTGGCTGAACTTTCCTTTGTTTCTATCTAAAAATGTAGGATTTCATTTTCTTTAAAAAAATAGTGTTCAGACTGGCCACGCGTCTGATGATGATCGTCGGCAATAGGCTGCAAGACCCCCCGCAAAGAGCCTGCAAATTCCATTCCCACTTTTATACTCAGGTGATTCCAGGTGCAATAGGTTAGTTTAACGCCCCCGGGGCGGTGTTCGATCGCCCTTGACCCGATCACGCCGGAACTCGCTTTATTAAACCGTCCGCAATTCCACCTTGCCGCCTTTATATTGATCTACTGGAATTTCTTTACATGGCCACGTTACTTATTTTATTAAGTGGAAAACTAGCTGACAAAGAAAGGAACCAAATTATAATAGGTGCATAAATATATGTTTATATTTGTTAACAACATAAAAAGAACAAGACATTCTAAATGTATCGGGCTTTGGTCTCAAAACCAGTATAAACTAATTTCAATATAAGTTTATATGAACCGAAATTTATAGGGCACGATACAGATTCAAGCCATAAATTACCAAGCGCGCACAATGCAAATTTTATTATACGTGCCCCAGTCTTTTAAATTTCCTTACGATATTTTCCTTTCTTCGCCGACTTATAAACACAAAGATTTAAACCGGCGACCTCATGAATATAAGTCGTGAATAAGTCCCTTAGATACTATGCCTGATATAATATACCACCGTAATCAAAGCAGCATCATAATCCGTCTAGTAGTTTCCAATTTTATCACGCACCTTTGTCTGAACTCGCGTTTCTGAGATTGTATTTTATTTTTCTGAGTTTTTTGTTTACCTACCAACTTATATATCATAACTAACTCTTTTTTTCGTTCACGTCTAGTCGTGCGCCTGATCATACACATTGTCGTGCGCACGACTGATGTATGACCTTAAAACGCGACGCTCGCGCTGATCAGACGGGTTTAGAGTTGATGTAATTCCTCAGGGCTTATAGTAGAGGCTTTGTTTACCGTTAGCCGCCTTTTCCGACACCACACTATATAATATATATCCCTTCATAAAACGTTGAAAGTTTTAAGGTGTAGTGGTGAAGTTACTTTTATCTATGTGCCTTTTTTTTATAGAAAGAAGATGGTATACGAGCATACAGTCCACCTGGTGGTAAGTGGATACTGTCGCCCATATACATCCGCGATACATGCCAACATTGGTCCAAAATGACACACTTTGGCACGCCCCCGGATGCGCTGCCTACAGCGCATCCGTAGGCGCTGCTTGATGAAAGAATGGATTTGGAGAAAGGGTTGGGGACGTGGGAAGGGATAGGATGGGAATGGGCTCTGCCATATTTCACTCACTACCGAAACACGTACATACATTGGGGAATATGATAAATTGGGAAATGCAGTACATTTCAAGGTAGTATTCTGTGAGAGAGGGGTAACGAGGCCAGTCGAGTGCGCCCAGCGGCTGTTGGACCAAAAGTCTCATCTTGGCTAATTCCCCTCATTTCTTTCATTGGACTTTTAGATCTTGCCTCGGTGGTATCCAGACAGCTAACATTATGCACATGTTACGCACTGATTGAAAATCTCACTTAAATTTTCCAGCAATGGCATACTACGTGACGATAACGCCGGACATGAGCGAGGCGGTACTCCAACACCTTCGCGACAGCTTCTTCGCGGATGAACCCCTCAACAAGGCAGTAACTCTCTGTGAGAGGGGTCAGCCGCATGCGGCACTGGAGCGACTATGTACTGCAACTATGATAGATGGTCTGTCTGTGGCTGTTATAGAGGATGATACGGTTAGTATACCATGAGATGATCAAGAGGCTATGATAAATTTGTTATTAGTAATATCTACGCTGACGAAACCCTGATCAAGTCAATATCACTGTGTGAGAGAGGCTTACTGACAATCACACACGAGGTAACACACGTACTGACACGAGCTGACACGCGAAGTCCGTGTCCTCTTTCAATTCTCAAGCAAGCGTTTCTATTACTGGTTACCATCAACCTGTCTTTCTATCTCTCAAGGCTAGTCACTACACTCTATTTTCCTCTCTTTTCAGCCAGCTGCAACCGGAAAATTTCTTCAAGTCGATAGTCCACTTTTTTGTAAAAGAGATGGCAGACGGCGGCCAACTAGATGGTAATTGGTCACTGCCTTCTGTGGACACCTGCAACACCAGGGGGATGCGTGTGCCCCGCCGATTTGACGCTAACGCACTAACAATCTAACTTGTGTAGTTGTAATAAGGCCGTTTAGCTTCCGGTCTAAATCATAATAATATCTTACGCGAACCAAAGGTACCACGAATCCTAAAATTGCAGAATGTACATCAAATCAGGTTTCAATTAATCTGAACATGTGTTATTACACATACTCTTTTGAGTATTGTCTCTTTCCGAACTTCTTGCAGCTAAATCCTAACCACTCGGTGCTAATGAAAATCCTAAATTCAAATTTACTTCAAACTGTTTGACTCGATTGCTTTTTGATTCATTCTGCTGTGTAATTTTCGATCTGTAAAGACGTGCCTGTGAATATTTCATCAAATGCTTGTAGTAATTGCGCATATTACTGAAATTGGGCTGTATAAGAATATACGGATTTGTAAAAAAACACCTGATTACTATTTTAATACTTTTACTAATAAATAAATTGCTGGAGTGACGAAGTGGAGGGGTTCTTAGAAACTTCACTCCGTCTTCACTCCAGCAATTTGTTTATCAGTAAAAATGTTAAAATAATAATAAAAACCTCTGAAACGGATCGCCGACGTAGACGAATAGGTTTAATCTGATGGTCCTGAATTCTAATCCCATTGCACAGGCCCACTACTAATTACTCTTTCTTTATTTCCAGGTGCTGGGCGTAGCTCTGAACGGAATATTATGACCCGGCGACATTGAACACTCCATCGAGAAAATCCAGCAATCTTCCGACGAAAAGTATAACAAGATCTTCACAATTCTATACACCATGAGCCAAGATCTGGACCTGTTTGGAACTTTTCAGGTGGACCGCATCCTGGAGTGTCGTATCATTTCTGTATCGGATCAGGCGAGGGGACGAGGACTTGCCAAAGAGCTGATGAGAAGGAGCATCGAAATTGCGACGGAAAACGGATTTAAGGTTGTTTGTTTTCGTTATATACTAATTTACATACAGTGAGATTCTCTCTCTCTCTCTTTTAAACAAGAATAAAGAGATAGTAGAAAGTGTAAAGTAAAAAGAAGGGAAAGTTCTGTGATAAATGTCTCAAACGTTCAATAATACGAGTACTTACGTAAGTACTTAAGTTCTTCAAAGCTTTCCTCACTAATTCAAGTCACTAAATTGATTAGATGAAAAAAATTATTTTCATCAAGGTTAAAGTTGATTAGATGAAATCACTATGTAATTCAACATTTGAGAGTTTCACGTGTTTCACACATATTTATTTATTTATACAGGTCTCAACGCGTGCGTTTAAATATCACTTATTGAAACCACTAAACTAATTAATGGAACTAATGATTAATAATTACATACTAAGGTTTTTCATGCAGTTACGACATGGGGCTCTTCAAAGTGGGTGTGAATAGGATTATGCAAGATCTGCAGCGCGCGCACCCGGTGTTACAGCTAGTGCCTATAGGTGGCGGTCACCATTTGCCATTTCGTGGGCCGCCCGCCCGTCTTGTCATCTGCTCTATAAAAAAAAGTTATAAGAAAATAGAGCTACAATGGTTATGTTAATATAAAGTATACATAAGGCAAATAAGTTAAACTAAGAAATATTTATTCACTTATCGTACAAAAGGCGAACTTAATGCCGGCATTATCTACAAGCCAACCTTTGGGTTGATCAGACAGGTTCAATTATGGAGGTGCATGAAAGACAATTCAGATGGTATAGTAAAATAAATTTATATTGTTACGTATACGTACTGTATTATGTGTTTATAATTTATTATAAATCACTTGTGCACATGACTTTATATTTCTAACAATATTATATTTCAGTTGTTCAAAGTGGACGCCACAGGTGCGTACTCCCAGAGAATCTGCAGCTCGTTGGGTCTTCGGGAGCTGCGCAAGGTTCGCTACGCGGAGTACTGCGACGACTCCGGTACACCTATCTTCAACGTACCACCGCCTCATGATGCTTTGTCCATCATGGTCCTGGAGATACCTTGAAAATGAAAAGGATTTGGTTTTATAACGTTTTAATATTTTTTCTTCGTCCATCCGACTCCGATTTTTGGAAAGTTCATAAAAGCAAGTAGGTATTGTTGTCACCTATTTAGACAATAACCGGTAGTTTTATATTTATTATTACTCTACTTGTCTTATCATGTTTAAAAAATATTACAGTTGAATCAAGCTACTGATTCAATTGTTAGGAAATCAAACGCATTATACTCGTATAACTGTATTAAACATTAAAAACATTTTAACTCGTATAACATTTTAAAACAAGATTATCTCTGTTATTAAAAAAAACTCACAATATGATGATATGTATTTCTTTTTCGTTTTTTCCAAATCAATACGATTCATTTTAATATTGAGTCATTTATTACATCTCTCTAATTTTATCGTAAAATAAAAAAAATACGAGTATATCCTTTTATTTGAATTTCGATAACATAATCAAATTGTATTAAAATCGAAACGGAATACGATATTCTGATAAGTGCTTTAAAAGAAAAATCTCGGACATCCTTGTACTGGAATAGTGACACTTTTGTGACAACTTGACGGCCGCTAAGTAAAGTATCAAACTGGAAACATTGCTGCATAAATTGATAATTAATATTGAACAAATTATTATTTATTTGCAAATGTAAGTAAGTAAATAATAAATAAGTAATGCTTCTGTAAAGTAACCAATTACACAACAGCTGCGATATTTTTGGAACAGTTGCGACTGTACAATGGAACATTGACACGAATATCGATTTATATTTTTTTTCTAGAAGTACCTACAGTTATCACCTTCAGTAAGTAGACATACTAGTATTATAGTTTTAGAAATATTCTCTATTTGGAGTCTAATTAAAAAATGAGAAAGTGCAAGTTTCCTTTTGAAATGTGTGTATTGAAACACTTCCTCATATTTTATATAAGGTATATCAACAAAACTTCGTTCATAGGGCTTGAAAATTTCAACAAATTCAACTCGCCTTATCAACCCATATCAAAAAGCCGACTGTTGTTATATGTACCAGACCAGGCGTAATTCCTCTTTTGCGCTGAGTATTTCGGTACACGGTACTATGTGTACCGAAGTACACAATAGTACACATTTGTCGTATCAATTTCTTTACCTGTTTATATAAATAAACATAAAGTGATATAAGCCGCGCACGGAAGGTTTGCCGATAACCTCCCTTCCCCGCCCCTTCGCCCGCGACCCGCAGTCGCCCACTATTAGTCATTGAATTATAATTTATAATGTGCTAACGTATGTATATGTAGTCTCTTTATTTAGTAAACTTTCTTTTTTGTCCATCCTACAGACTGCAATGGGAGATGTCATGACGTCATCGGCAATCCTACGCACGGTTAGTACTTGTATGTCATTCGAACTTATATAGAATTATTCACAAACGATGATTACCTGTCATACGCACAACGGATACATGTTTACGTTTTTCATTAGCGGCCAGTGGTTAAGATTTAGGGGGCAAGAACTATGTTTAGATAGTATATTGTACAAAAATGTATTATGAAAGCTCAAATATGTTATATTAGCACAAAATATGTCCCGTGAACACTTACTTACTCACAAAGGTATTTTTACATGATAAATACTTCTGTGTGTTATATCTTCATTGTTATTTAATACTTGTTAGATGTTGTAGTTTTCAGGTTACCAAATTACTTATTTAGGTATTATATTCAAGATAAAATTTTCGAAACGCGAAGCGTAAGGTAGATGAAACCCCTTTTTATTGAAGTAGGTTTTATTATACATATGTTACATATATCTTACATGTCATATATAAGTAGCAACGAATGCTTTAATATTTAATATTCGCTGTGGTATACATAAAAATACCATAAGAATGATGTCAACTTCAACATTAAAATTGTTCTCAAGCACAACTAGTGATTTAAAAAACCTAGGTATTTCACTTGTTTCTGAAAATCTAATATTGTCTAATATCTATTGTTTGTTAGATGTGTGAGAACATGCATATTTTATATACACAACCACATTTTTTATTATGATAGTTAAAATGTATACATCCTTATGTAAAAAATCTTGTTTTATCTAAATTATACCTTTAAAAAGGTAACAGTAGATTATTGAGTATTATACTTGCCATATTATATATAAATATAATATATATATATATATATATATATATATATATTCCTGCATTGTATTTTTATACTTAATGATTTTTGTAATAAATCAGTATTATTATATTACATATTATGACTATATCTTTATTAATAATTATAAGTATAAAAATAATGAAACGTTGTTTTGTAGAATGTTTACACTTGGTATGTATTACAGTCGTTGTATGGTAGGTATGTACTAAATATACACATGTAAGTATGTCGCAGTATTTTTGTTTGCGAAAACATATACCTTTTTAAAACGAATGCCAAACTTCCAACGTATATCTAACAACATATGCCCAATCGACAAATAAAACTGTAATTTTGGCTTCGATATGGGAATATAATTTCTATTTTTAAAATAAATATAAGAAATCAATATAATTACCAAAAAAGGTTAGGGTTTTCGCAAACATACTGCAACCTATGTTCTTAAATGTTACTAATAAATGTACTTGATAATAAAGAGTAAACGTATCGACACGCTAATTCCTTTTAGGTATGTTAAATGTAGAATGGATTGTTCAAGTTGTATCCGAATACGTATATGAAATAAAACTTAAGATACCCGTTGGTTTCATTGACATTCTCCACAATTCTTTCAGAAAACAACTCATAGATTTCCATCGAAATGATTATCTTGTTCCAGAAATACACGTACATTGTTTTGCTAATCAGTACACAATTTTTCTAGTCTTCCATCCCAAAGAATGTGTCGTATATTTTTCATTTTTTTTTTATAGACTAGTGGGCGGACGAGCAAGCGGTCCCACGTGATGGTAAGTGTTACCGCCGCCCATGGACACCTGCAACACCAGGGGGGTATGCGGGCGCGCCGCCGACCTTGCAAAATCCTATTCACAGGTCTCTTGAAGAACCCCATATCGTAGCTTAATGGAAAGACCTCTTGAGGCAGTTCGTTAGCAGAAATTAAACTAGTTAAACTACAAATTTCCGAATTATCAAGATTGTTTCTTTATTTCTTACTAGCGACCCGCCCTCCCTTCGCTTCGCTTTATAAGTTTTTTTTTCACAATTTCAAATTAAAATATAGCCTATATTAGACACGGATAATGTAGCTTCTTATTTGTGAAAGAATTTTTGAAATCCGTTCAGTAGTTCCAGAGATTACCCCCAACGTACCTACAAACACACAATTTTACCTCTTTATTATATTAGTATATATGTATATAGATTATTAATTTCCCGGTAGTTCAACTAGGTATTATGTAACAAATTATTATCGTGATCTATATCACTCCA
Organism: Sesia bembeciformis; assembly: GCA_943735995.1. NCBI lineage: Eukaryota > Metazoa > Arthropoda > Insecta > Lepidoptera > Sesiidae > Sesia > Sesia bembeciformis. The sequence goes on along the minus strand of OX031039.1, from coordinate 13,432,508 downwards.
TAATGTTGATGTAGATCACGATAATTATGCAGGATACAGGCCATCCCTACCAAATCTCTAGAATTTTCTTTTTATGTACGAAGGCGACAGACGAGCATACAGTCCACCTGATGGTAAGTGGATACTGTCGCCCATAGACATCCGCGATACATGCCAACATTAGTCCAAAATGACAAATGATGGCACGCCCCCGGATGCGCTGCCTACCTTTGGAGATATAGGAATGAATTTGGAGAAAGGGTTGGGAAAATGGGGAGGGTTAGGATGGGATGGGAATGGGCTCTGGCACATCTCACTCACTACCGAAACACGTACGTACATTGGGGAAATACGATAAAGTGGGAAATGCAGTACATTTCAAGGTAGTCTTCTGTGAGAGAGGGGTCACGTGGCCAGTCGAGCGCGCCTAGCGGCTGTTGGATTGCAGCGTGCACTCTCCCCCTCAAAAGTGCCCCTCATAAGAATTGTCTGCCTTTGGAAAATTTGGAGTGGATTTGGGGAAAGGGTTGGGAAAATAAGGAGAAATAGGATAGAATGAAATGGTAATGGACCCTGTTATATCTCACTGACTACCGAAACTTACAGTCGTACACTCATTGGGGGAACAGCATAAAGTGAGAAATGCAGTACATTTTAGGTAGTTTTCTGTAAGAAAGAAGTAACTTGGTCAGTAGCGTACGACCTGCGGTTGTGGGATTTTAACGTGCACCTTTCCCCGTCTACTAATGAAAATCAATCAGCCTGTCTCCACTGCTGAATATAGGCTTCTTCCAAGCCTCGCTACCATACGATCTCGTTCAGCCACTACCAACGAACTTCTTCAAGTCGTCAGTCCACCTGTCCAGTCATGTCCCATCCTGTACGTGTTCGCTATTCAAGGATTCATCTACTCCGTCTATTTGTAATATTCGGCAGTGGAGAAATACAGGCTGTTGTAATAATATGGTAGGCAATATGGTTACGGCTCTCCGTAACTAATAATTCGAAAGGAGTTGTATGGGGTTGCTTGAAAGTGTTTACACGGTGTCGCGCTGTCGCGTGACTTCTCGGCTGGTCGCCATTATTTAAATTATTCCAGTGTCGCTGCGACCGTAAGGAGTCTCTCTGCCCGATTCCTGTCATAGGACGTCACGATGTTTCGTTTATGTTAAACTAGCTTTTGCTCGTGACTTCTCTCGCGTGGTATACATCATTTACTTAACCCATCTGTTAATTCCGATTACAATCTATCTATTTGCCAAGTTTCTACGAAATCAAGTTTCAAGTTGCCTGGAAGAGATCGCTTTGGCGATAAGGCCGCCTATTGTATTTTTAGTGTTACTTAAATTGTCTTTTTGCAACATGTATGGGTGTAGAATAAAGAGTTTATGTATGTATCTATTTATCAATCATCAAACTGTTTACGTTCATGACCTTTTTATATTGAAAATAATAAAAACTTTTTTGTAGTAAATAAATATTTATTGAACAGAATGTTGTCCATTTAATTCGACTATCTTTCGCTATTTTCCTGGCAGAGCCATTATCCCATCGTTTGGGATTTTTGGGTTTTATTTTTGGGTTATAGTTTTTGGGGTATCTGAGCGAAAAACTGATTTAAACGGTTTATACAGGCTTCTCTTGAATGTAATTTTACTCCATCTAGAGAATTTTGTGAAGAGCAGAATAAATGATAATCCGAAGGTGCTATGTCTGGACTGTATGGAGGATGCATTAAAACTTGCCAGACAAGGTCCATCTACACCTCTCCATATTAATTCTGAGCGTTTTTCTTCAAGTGCTTGTTTCAGTTTTACTAATTACTTACGGTAGACATCAGAATTAATCGTTCGGCCACGTGGCAAAAGCTTTGTGCCTTTCCAGTCCCACCAGACACAAAATATGACTTTGTTCGGAGAGAGGCCTGTCTTTGGCTTTGTGATGGCTCACCTCACTTAGAGCAAGATCGTTTTCGAACATTATTATCGTAGGTGATCCACTTCTCATCGCCTGTTACCAATCGCCAGTTTTAGCAACATCTTGCATATGGAAATTCAATTCACCAAGTTTCTGTCATTTAAACCATGCGTCACAAAATTCAGTTTATGCAGGTGATCCAAAACTGTTGAATGGTGAATGCTAAGCTCTTCCGCTATGTGATGACTGCTTATGTGTCGATCTGCTTCAATTTTTTCAATGATAACATCAACATGTACCTTAATAGGTCGACCATAGCGAGTAACATCATTCACATCAAAATTACCCGATCTGAATCTACTGAACCATTTTTTTACAGTAGTTTTAAATAAAGCTTCTTCTCTGTAAACACCACAAATCCCTTTTCGAGCACTAAAAGCATTCATATCCTTGTCGAAAAAAAGTTATGAAACATGTCTAATTCACGTTTGATGTCTCATTCATGTCTAATGTTAAAATGTCATTCATGTTAAAAAATATGAAAAGATAAAACTTTTAACTTTCAATTTCTTCAATTTGCCGCCATTACAAAAAAGTCAGCTGTCAAACGGTATATCACTTTCCCGCCTGTGACCAGTGTTGCCGACTTTTCTAATCGTCTCCCGTACGCACAAATGACTTGTGTATCAATAGGTATCAGGCTACAAATGATCTTATAATTAGCTTATGATATGATTAACATCACTTATAATGGTTGTACACCATTACAAGTTCCAGAGAACATTTCTCTCTGGTAATTAATCAACCTTCTAATATAGACTAGGTACATATCATTCACACAAATCACACAAAAAGACGCCAAAATATCTTTTAAGTCATAAAACAATTTTAATTAAATTACAAACAATTACGGTGCATGAGTTCACACACTCGCCTCGCTGTGAATATTGTACTGCTAAAAATAATACCTAATCCATTATTCATCATTACGTGAAGCTATATTTAGGGCGGACTTCTTTATGAGTTAGGTCATTTATCATGTTACAAAGCTGGTCGCATCTAGGTATTACCTGCGAATTTTTGTTACGTGTATTCTAATGGTTTAAGGCTACTTTAGGCGTATTTTATTCTTGTAACCACGGAACTGGCATTTATATATTAATATATTGCGTGCTTGTAACTGTCGAACTATTTCTGAACCATACAATCTCTATATAAAATGACAATATCATTGTGTCTGTTTATTTGCGCTAAACTCGAAATAATTGAATAGAACGGAATATTTTTTATTTATAAAATTAATAATATGTAATTAAAGGTAGAATAGGAACATAACACAACAAGGTTTAATAAAAGATTTCCTCAACTAAACAATGAGAATGAATGTATATTAATAGTATAGAAAAAAACAAGAAAATTTGCGTGTGTATTTGAGTGTGTGCGTTTCTGTGTAAATAATATAAATAACTAGGGTTGTTACGGATATGATATTTCGGATCCGGATACGTATATATTTATACTCTTTTGCCGGTTACGGATATGAAATTATTTCAGACTAGCGACCCACCCTCACTTCGCTTCGGTTTATTAAATTTACAACAATCGGAATAAGACATTTTCCTGCGGTAAAATGGAGCCTATATTTTAAGTTAAACCTCTAGCAATACATCGGTGAAGACTGCATTCAATTCCATGCAGTAGTTTTTGCGTGATGCGTGTACAAACATACAGACAGACAGTTTCTAAAAACAAAAAGATGGCTTCTGTTGCTCTAATAAAGACTTTTTTTCACTTAGTATTAGTTTTTTTTCAATATCTATAATGTACAGACATCGGCCTGTTACAATTTTATTATATGTATAGATACGGTTATGGTTACGGATATGTTTTAATGAACAACTTTTTAAGAAATTTATCACTAACTGAAAGCAAAGGAAAATAAAACCAAATAATAAGTAATTGCAACTTTACTATCAAGGAATTATATTAACAGACACATTTACTCTTACTCATTATTAATAGACAAATTTCATATATCTCGAGTTATCAAGTTATTCCTGTCATTATTATATCGTTTTTTTTGTATATTTAACTGATCAGTTTTTGTTGCTTTATTATTCGTCAAAAACCCCACATGAAGGCGAAAATACATAAATCTATACCCACGCCCACGCGTCCATGGAAATGCGTTACATTTATACAGGGAGAGGAAGGAAAAGGTTAAAATATATACTTGACGCCGTTATTAGATATGTCTGCCAAGCATTACTTAAGATTCCACTCTTAAACCAATATAAGTCTACCGATACTTAGCTATCATATTCAATTTTCTCGATTTGAAAAGAAAAATCGAGTCAGGCGCTAGTTGCTTCCACACGATGAGTCTTCCAACTATCACGTAGTGGTTTCAACTGTGAAACATTTTTTCTCTCTGCAATAAGTACGTAACGATTAAGGAATGGTATCCAGTCGCGACACTGGCATAATGTGCTAATTGTGCTTTTACCATATAAAAAAGGGAAAAAGACAATTACTAAAATATTTGTGAAATGTATTCGTTAATTTTATACTTAATTTCGTGTAAATAAGTCAACACACACTGATAGATACCGGAACATTTACGATCACGTGGGACCGCTTGCTCTTCCGCCTACTTCAATATAAAAAAACTGGCAGACTGAGTCATTACGTTACTTTTTAAAGCAGACTATCTTTGTAACATGAAAAACTCGCCCTTATAGGTTTATTGTCACAGTGACTATGAACTTTAAGGGGTCTACAATTAAATTCCGTGACTCTAGTCCAAAGTTAATTTTAATTTACCATTTATTTATTCAATCTAACTGTCTACAATTAGATTTAAGGAAGTACTATATCATACCATCACGTCTCTTCACTGCTGGATATAGGCCTCTCTCAAGGACCGCCACCCATACCTTTTTCAGCTTTTCTCATCCAGCCATTGCCGGCGACTTTCTTCAAGTTGTCAGTCCACCGGTCGGTGCGAATCCCACGCTACGTTTCTTGGTACATGGTCTCCATTCAAAGATTCGTCTTCAGGTATATATGGTCTGCCCACTGCGATTTTAGCTTGCCGATCCTTTGAACTCCGAGCATAGCTCTTCCTATCGCTCGCTGAGCGACTTTGAAACTAGTTCATGCCATATAATGTCTTCAAGTTTCTGCCAGAAATAACATGCAAATTATCATTTACTTATATATTAATGACAACACACTTATTTATATTTCATAAACCACGAAAATAACTATGCTCATTTGGTAAAATCGATAAAAAGCTATGGCATTTTTTTATATAATTAATTTGCATTTGTTGTCGAGCATCAAAGAAATTATTCGAAAAAAAGAAATTTAATGTCACAGCACATGAATATATCGGGTGTTTCGGACCTTAAAAAGAGTTTCTCGAACGCGAGTTTCTGGAACATCAGTCAAAAGCTAGTATAAACATCTGTTATTATCGAGTTTTTATGGTCATGTTAACAGTTGGAAGCGAGAACTGTATGTTTGGCCGCATATGAGAATTGCATACAACACCGAGCTAGAACCGTTCGAGAATCTCCTTGTGTAAAGGCGTCTTTACTATTGTTTGATCCGACGAGTTTGAGAGTGATAACTATTCGAGTAACACAAGTAAGATGACGGAGAATTAAGTGTGAGTGGTTACGCACACAGAACCGGGAGGTATTAAACTGGGCGCCTCACAGTCGCAGAATAAACGGTGCACCCTGGGACGATGCCAAAAATTGATTGAAACGCAGCCGCGCCGGGGTGTCTCGCCCAGTTGTAAACACCCACCACACAAGGATTTTAATCAGTGCCATCTTCATAATAATATAATAGTAGGTTACAAACGATCTTTATCGTATACTAGTGACCCGCCCTCACTTCGCTTCGGTTAATAAGTTTTTGTTTTTTCAAAATTTCAAAATAAAATTAGCATATATTAGACAGGGATAATGTAGATTCCTATTTGTGAAAGAATTTTTGAAATCGGTTCTGTAGTTCCAGAGATTACCCCCAACATACCCACAAACAAACACACAATTTTACCTCTTTATTATATTAGTATAGATTATTTTCTCATGATTTTTGTAAATTAATTTTATGAGATATGGATTAACATACCACCAGGTACCATCAGGTTGAATCTATCCCCTGCTGGATGTAGACCTCCTCATCCACATTGTCTTATGTATGAGGGGTGAATGGCCTTGAAACGCCACGCTGTCCTAGCGAGTTGGCGAGGCCACTCTTTTAGAGCCGGTGTAGTTCCTCAGGGCGTGTGGTAGCAGCTTTGTTATCCCTTAGTCACCTTTTACAATCACTCGTGGGAAGAGATGGAGTAGTGTTATTTTATAGTCGGTCAACGCATAACAACACATTTTGCCAAACTGTATTGTTACATATACACAAAAGTTTTACCACCTGCGGGTAGGGCTGCCACCTTCAGAATACTCTAAACCCGGAGATTTAAAAAAATGGGACAAAAACGAAACAGGAAATAGTAGTACATACATTATTAATTTAAAGTTAATACTTTAGTTAGTACTAAATTACGAATAAAATTATCACAAGGTAAACTTATACTGTCTTTGATACACACAGCGACGCTTTAAATTGTATCTTTAAATTTGTCACAACAATAATCTTAAAAGTAATCTATCTTAGTGGGTGTTAGGTAATGTTTACTAGAGCCGGTTTAAAGATCTTTTGTTTCTGAGATTTTTCAATGTTCAACGTCACAGCCGCCCGGAGATTTACGATGTTAACCCGTAGCCCGGACAAACATCCCGGAGACTCCAGGTCAAACCCGGAGGGGTGACAGCCCTACCTGGTACTAAGTTATGTTTGCTATAGACAAAATTGGGTTACAATTATAAAACTACTTTTTCTGTATACTATTATTGTAGGGTAGGCGTAGAGAAACCGAGACCACATACCGGCAATTAACCTACGACTTTAAGAACTTAGCCAGTGCGGGTGGCTGGATGAGAAGAGCGGTAAACCGTGTACTCGCTGTTTGCGTAAGCGATCAATCCTACAATTGCAATTCACGCAATACATTCATAAAATAATCAGAAGTAAATAAGAGACAGGAGGATCATTTTGTGACGTGTCTATTTACAATCTATTTAAATATGCAGATGTTTGAATCATGTCGTGTTTATAAATCATTATTTTTTTATAAATAAACCAAGTAACAGTACGCCCACATAACCTGTTCTCATTTTGTTACATAAATACTATATAATGTGTTATTTTGTTTATACCAAGTCAATACGCCTGATTGCTACGCGCGTCGGCCGTACGGGTCTACGCGGAAAACCAAAATATGAATTATTTGCTGTTTATTCTTTTATTTTTAGAAAACGAACAGTCTTGATACATGTATGAACAAGTGGGAGCAATTCATAAGTACTAAAGTAACACTACAGCCTCAGAGTGCACAATGTTTATGATATAATATCTCTCTCTCTCTCTCTCTCTCTCTCTATATATATATATATATATATATATATATATATATATATATATATATATATATATTGACTTTGATGTAAGGTTTTAGGAAAATTTGGAAAATGTTACCTTTAACCAGAAAAACAAACATATCTTTACAACGGTGCTCAAAGCTGGTTTAGCAAATTTTCGATCAATTAGATTAGTTGGACACTTCTAAAAACACTGTTTTAAAACATGTCTTTTGTGGTAAGGGGCAAGTATTTTTAAAGGCTTAAGGCATTAAGCCCGCCTCTGTAAAATATAAGTAAGGAAGTACACTTTCTTGCACACTAAAGAATACAGTGAAGTGAATGAAGGTTTAAATAAATAGGTATACAAAAGGTAGGCCTTATCGCTAAAGCAAAAAGAGTAAATAAATAAGTTCTTTCTTGTTCAACAAGAATAAGATCTTTTAAAAACGAACCGCGCAATCCTTGTTTATGGAATTCATGTGCAACTATTAGAAAACATACCTAATTAACTAATTACTTACCTAATTCTTTTTTTGAACTGTCAAGGGCAACTTAGCCCAATAGGGCCCTAAATACAAAATATTATTGTTGAAGTTCAAATGAGTTAATTTATCTTGCATCATGTTGTGATTGTTATTCAACTCAACCTATTTTGTATTTTATATTTCTTTTCTCGAAGATTGTTTACTACTTCCAAGTCATTTTTATTTCTATGCCTCAGAGATAATCTATTTATATAACTATTTATTTAATTGTATTTATATTCATCAATAATAACTTTCTCTTAATGGGACATCGCAAAATTGGCTCAGTCGGTTGTTGTTCTTCAAAGCAATTTATTTATAAGTGAACGTAGTAGAATAGAATAGAAACTTAGAAACAATAAATAGCACTTATGAGATTAACTATAAATAAGTGTATATTCATAGAACCGGTCTGTTAATAAACTACTTACCTTAATAACGTGTTTATATATATGTATAGCAGTTGTACAGACGAAGTTAATCTGAGTACCCTGCGCAAACAAGCGATCTATGGAACATTCTGTCTGCTCCCCTTACAAAAAAAGGCACAAGTACACTTTGATGGCATTCGAGAATAATGTAGAAAAAATGGGTAAAATTTTCATGAATCGACCTAGAAACTTGGATGTTTTTGGTAAAACAAAACGAATAACCATTGTTTGTTCTCTTTGTTTAATTTTAATTTCAAAATATAATGTTACGAATGCATTTTCTACCGAGGAGGACAGTATTCACAAACATGCAGTGCTCATACAAAAGACGTTACTGGAGTGCACTAGGCAAGTCCTTGTGGACCAAAAGATTAGTAGCAGAATGAATCAAAGTGCCATGCATTGGACCGAATTGAAATTATGGTTTTTATAACCGACCAGTTCTTAAGAACTTATTAACAAGAAGTTCGGTAAATGACGAGAATATTGTTACAATTTTTATGTGAAAGAAACAGAGAAGTACGACTTTTACGACTCGTACGACCCGTCCATGCCCATGCATATGTCCATGCCCATGCATATGTCCATGCCCATGCATATGTCCATGCCCATGCATATGTCCATGCCCATGCATATGTCCATGCCCATGCATATGTCCATGCCCATGCATATGTCCATGCCCATGTATATGTCCATGTTTCGAAAACTCGAGAACTGATGTTCAAATTTTTGTTTGATTATTAAAAAAAATGTGTATTGTGGGTTTCATGGTTTAAAAACTGGTAATTTATTAAACTTCAAGGCATTTTTTTGTGCGTAATAATCTATTAAAATCGCAAGACTGCGTTGTTCGTGTGCTTCCTGTGTCTAAAGCATTAGGCGACCGAGGGTTCGCATTAGTTGCGTTCGTAAAAACCAACGAATTTTTACGTATGTGAATGAGTTATTGCAATGACTATAACGTTCATTTTTGTTGTTCTAACTGAAACTATCCCGGGTAGATAAAAATAATGATTTTTATACATACTCAACATTTCTGCTTTAAAAGGAGTAAATTAAGCTGGGCGGCTGGTAACACTGAGTCGTGTCGGGTCAATGTCACTATCACCGAGTAAAATCTGTATTTTTATTTTTTGGTTGTTTACAAATACAATACAAATAAAAACTAGTTTTTGATGTCTACAGAACGAAGAAAAAACGAGATTTGATTCATATTTGGATATACATATGTTGATTAACGTAAACTAAAGACTTATTTTATTTTTAATTCATATTTGTGTTATTTTCTATTGTAATCCAGTGTATTTTTTTTATGGACGAAGGCGGCAGATGAGCATACAGTCCACCCGATAGTAAGTGGATACTGCCTCCTCCTTCACTTTGACTTAAATCATTGATTAAAATAAAAAAAATAACTTGATTTTTTATCATGATTTAAATCAATGCTTCGATCAAATTGATTTAAATCACTCATCTCTGCAAACTACTGGCCATCCTAACTGTGTATTAAATAAGTTAATAGTGACCTGCAAAGAAGTTTCTATATGTTCTAACGTTGTTTTGGTCAATATTTTATAAAGTTTATTGCTACACTACGCTGCTTGCTACCTACGCGCTACATGCATCTACGACCGCTACGACTATCTATGATCGCTACGACAATCTACGAACGCCACGCGTCAAGGAATATGTGAATCTACAGGTGTGAATTCTATTTAGTTAATTCCTAACTATTTACTTGCTGAATCTCCCCCATTGATCCAGATAGTATCTACATATGTGGTTGACAACTCGGAACGTCTATAATCTATACTAATATTATAAAGAGGTAAAGTTTGTAAGTTTGAATGTAGGAGATAATCTCCGAAACTACTAATCCGATTTCAAAAATTCTTTCACTATTTGAAAGGTACATTATTCCGGATGAACATAGGCTATATATTATGTGCAAAAAAATGACAGGTATGCAACGCATGCCGGGCACAGCTATGTTATGTTAAGTTAAGTTATGTTATATAGTGGCAAGTATCACAATCTTAATCTGAATATAAGCACTATGTGTTACATCACACGAACTAGACATGTGCCATAGGTAGCGATTTGTTACAAAAATATCAGATAACAAACAAACTAATTTTCTAATTTACTGTTGTAATTTTAATAAACATGTATTTAAACTTGCAACACTGCATCCTGGCGCTTTTGACGTTTATACGCCAATCAAGTTTCGTAAATATCGGTAATGACGTGAAAGGAAAATATTTATTATTACTATATGTACACATCCTGGCCGAAAGTAATACACATCGACTATGATCGGTAGCGGCACACGACAAAGACGACGCTCTACAAAATCAAAGCCAGCCGATTGTCTCTTTCCAAAAACCGATGTGTATTACTTTCGGCCGGGAAGTGTACTTAATTGAATTAACAATTGTTAATAGTGACGTTGACGCGGTTGTGTTTTGCTTTATCAATTGAGTATCGATACCTTTGATTCTAGTGCTTATTATATTTAAAAAATATACATATTAATATATTATATTATAGTATAACTAATTGGATATGATATATAATTTGATGCAGTTTTTTTATTGATTCATAATACTACTTAATTCATAATAGATAATTATACAGTCAATCACTAGCAGTATTCTTCCAGAATTGACACATTAATAAAGTTCTTGTCTGTACACATATTTGGATCCTTTAGACTCTCTCAAAGGATGTCGTACATACAATTCTTTGATTAACTACTAAAATACAATTCTTTGATTAACTACTAAAATACAATTCTTTGATTAACTACTAAAATACAATTCTTTGATTAACTACTAAAATACAATTCTTTGATTAACTACTAAAATACAATTCTTTGATTAAAAGTTAAACTTGTTAACATTTTAGAAAGGTCATTTAATATTACACACCTCACACTAGAGCGCTTTTTATCGATAATTTTTTGATACGTGTTCCAAGCACTTTTTTCAACTGACATATGGCGCATATGTCATTGTAAATTGATTTAAGTTCTAATAATTGATGATGGCATATGATGCACACCTCTTATATTAAGTTCGAGTTTTGTGCAATATATAAATAATAACGTTGCGTCTCTCTGTGTGTTCCCACAGAGTTTAATATAATTCCCACCTCGAGTTTCTACAACCGCACCTCCCGTCACAGAAGTGCGGTCCATCCGCATTTCCTCGATACGGAGGTGTCCCGTACTGTTCGGTCCAAAAATTATTTTATACCGCGAACCCGTAGACTGTGGAACGAACTGCCTCACGAGATCTTTCCATTAAGCTACGATATGGGGTTCTTCAAGAAAGCTGTAAATAGGATTTTGCAAGGTCGGCCACGCGCCCGCATGCCCCCTGTTGTTGCAGGTGTCCATGGGCGGCGGTAACACTTACCGTCACGTGTGACCGCTTGCTCGTCAGCCCACTTGTCTAAAAAAAAATAACACTTCATTAAAAATATTATTAATATAGTTTTATTTAACTTCTGAATTTATTGAAAATTTATTCTCATATGATTTTTGTAAATTTATTATTGAACTACGCATTTCTATCAAAACGTTTCCCTATAGCGAACTTTGTATAAACATCTTTATATCTCCAAGAACGCTACTCTTAATTAAAATTTTTATTGTTCTCAGTATAACGATAAATTTTTAATACTCGAGTGGGTGAAACTTCTGAGAACTGACTGCCCTTTTTTAATTCTAAACGATATTTATACTCTTCTAAATCTTTGAATGGGGCTAAAATAGGATCGCTTAAAACTTTTCTATTTAGTACTTTCTCTCTCTTTTAATGAACATCAAAGAAGATCATGATAACGTTTATGCTTGCTCCAAAAATTTCCTGCTTTTAGACAATCAAGAATATTATAGGTATGAAATGCCCTTTGAATGCATAGCCTGAATTTTTAATTCCCTAGAAGAACATAGGTCAGTGAACTTGCCAAAAATTGTCATTAATTTTCCCTGTCTCGTGCACCCTCGCCCCCCTTGACTAGGTTATATAAAGCCGAGGGGTTTCCCCAAGCCACGTCAGTGTGCTGCGAGCAGCGTACGGAAGTAGACGGAATGCTGGGCCACATGGGAAACTTTTTACGTGAAGCTGACGAGAATTTTCCGATTTGATTACTGAGGTAAGGAGGCTTCAAATTTTAAGTAAATTATTGTATTTAAATGGTGCTTCGTTGATACGTGTTCAATTATCATGTTAGTGTTAGAGGATAGTCAATGATCGACACCTGACATTTTTCTCTTTAAAGTTTTTAAGTATTTAACTTTTCAACCTTCACAGTAAGGTTGTCAAATTAGTTTTTAACAATTTTATCAATTAGTAAAAAATCGATGTTACTCTTATGGGAAATTTCTAATTTTGACACCGAGTGGCATGTTTATTATCATCATAGTTTTGTTAATTACACACTTGATTAAACAAGGTATTATAGTAGAATCAATTTAATTTTTAATTAACTAATTACACGCTTATTAAAAATAATTGTCCTGAGAACAAGCCTATAGGAATGTTTACAGATACCCAATAAGTATGTGGGTTTTTGGTTTTAAATAACAAAAAATATATTTGTGTCCAAGGAGTTGTGGCTTTGTTCGTATTCATTTGTTATTTTCGCAATTTAAATAAACACGAAAATAAACACGTATTTCAAAGTATTTTATTTTTGTAACACTGCCTAGGCCCCAGGGGCCAACCTCTCAGTAGCCTACACGTGACCCTCGGATAGTGCTTAATAGGTAACAACATAAGGCTGATTATCGCGCAGCGAGAATTCGATCCCTGAGAATTGCCAGGGTTGCTGCCATGCACTAAATGACCCAAAAGACCTTAAAGCTAACTCGCAATAGCTTTAAGGTCTTTAAATACCCTCATGACTAAAAGGGGTGACTTTTGCCTTGTCGTGGGATTTTGGAAGCTGATAATGAAAACAACTTCTATTGCATACTAGTAAAGTGGATTAATTTGAAGTGCGTCTAATTAACCGGCCTTAAGTTTTAAAACATAGTGCTTAAAACTGAAATTTATATGTCTTATGTCGTATACCTTATATTAAATTAAGTTATTTTTTATTATCGACCATTACAAGCGATGGGTAATAACCATTCTCGAGTACTAAGTTCTATTTTTAATCGTGTCACTATTCCCACGATACAGGCATACCTAGTGCGGGAACAACTGGTAAACAAATTGTAAACCTTAGATGCAAATAAATTAATTTTCCATTTTCACTTTAATAGTAAGATTTCTAAAAAAACATTTATGTATTTCGGTAACGATCAGTGAATCATTGAACGATCATTGAAGATCAATTTTAATTAATAAGTCGGTTAAATATTTAAGTAGAAAAATTTAATTAAATTAGGTGAAAGCTAGGTCGAATTGAAAAAATCGTAATTACGATTAGTTTTGATTAGTCGATTAAATGCTAGAATTGAAAAAATAATGTAATGTTCAAAAGTTATCTTTTTTCATTACAAATTATGTGATTAATTTTCATCATGAACGATTCATTTTCATTTAACTGCAATTTTTTCAATTTGATTAAGTTAGTCGAGTAATATTTTACGACTAAAAATTAGTTATAACTAATCGTGATTACGACTAAATTTTCAATGCAAATCATGTTTCATTCTTTCATTTTTCGATTTCGTGTTTCATTTTTTTTCAAATATAAATTTTTAGTCGAATACTTAAGCGATTAGAAGAAACGATTAATGGCTACAATTAATTCGATTAATAGATTACACTGTTGACAATTTTGTACAGACTAGCACTTTTTGACCAGTTAAGCGTGACTTGGCCTAAGCGGGTCATTAATACAAAAAAAAGAACAATTGAAGGTCGGAGGTTATATTAATAGCCCGATAGGCTTATGCGAGCTGGCAAGAGCAGTTGACAGCCTAAAGATATCCGTTTTCGATTCAGATTCGTGAATTCGAACCCCGGCCCGTACCATACCGCAATTTAGTGCGTATTTCTTAGGTGGTAAAAACACTAATATCGCTCATGTTCCGCTAAAGCCCTTAACGCTAAAAGAGTTGACACACCCTCCCTATAAAAAGAATTTAACGTAGAGTACGTTACAGCCCATGCGAAAGAAGCCTATATATTTTATTTATATCATTGTTTGGACTTACCACTATATCTCTCGACCTTAGATTATTATGATCTAAATATAATTTAGATCTATGGCATTAAATATAAATTAATAGCTTTTACCCGAACCTCGTTTTGTGGTCTGCGTGAATAGCTCTATGTGTTAATCCGGATTATAATCTACCTATTTGCTAAGTTTCAACAAAATCAGTTCAGCCGCTTCGCCGCGATTGTGTAACAAGCATTCAAAAACATCATATACTTTCGTATTCATAATATTAGAGGCGGATAATTAAATCAAAGAAAGATCGTTTGCAATAGACCCACGCAATATATCGAAATTCTTACCTAAATGTTATGTACATACTACATATTCTAAATGTAACACATAAGTACACATATACTACACATAAGTGTCATCGTCCATCAGATAAAATTTAGACATACCATTTTTTATTACGTTATCGTAAAATAGACTAATTTTTACTTCAAAACATATTTCCAAGTTGAGGATAAGTAACTACATTATTTATTTTTAATTCGATATCAACCTACAATAACGCACTCAATGCTTGACATAGGGTTCCGCTTGATTTACGATCGGTTCGAGTCGTATTCCACTGTTCAATGCGGATTGACGGATATACCTATGTATATGTATTATATAAATTGTATGAATGTTTATTTATTGTTCAATTTCATTGCTTATTTTCTAAAACTGCAAAATTTTATATCCAACCATATGATTCTAGAGTCGAGAAATATATTATAGTCAGACTGCGGAATCCATGGATTGCATAAGCCATAGCGTTAGCTATCAAATTCCATGGGTAATTGTATACATTCTCTACATTGTCAGGGTCGTGGTCCGTGGTCGCCAACTATGTAAACGATATCAATTACATATAGCTTCATTAGGAGAATTTAAATAATCAGCGGAATGTGTAATATTCGATAATCGGTGTTGGGCCTTCTGAGAGTGACTATAAGCCCTTTATATCACTCTGTTGTGGGACGTTAAAGACTGAAAAACATAATAACACTAGCTTTTGCCCGCGGCTTCGCCCGCATACTCAGTCTGGTGGGAATTTTAACTTTGTGGCTTATGTCCTTTACGTTATCTCGAAGAAGATTCGAAGAATATCGATTTTCTCAAATAAATATATATATTGTAAAATGTTCACCTTGTCAGATAAAAAAAATCACGTTGTCCGTAACACATACACAATGCCAACGTTCTTGTGCACTTTAGTTGTAAATTATTGAAATTTTAAATAAGTAATGATGGAAAAAATACAAAGTTGCAAACTCCGCCAGGATGTTTCGCCGAGGCCCTCCAAATTAGCACGAATCTGGGGAATCCCGGACCGATGACGTGATCCGGTTTTCCGGAATCATTCACTTCTGGACCAATTGTCCGGTTTTTCTACTAATGGCATTCAAATACTCCGATAAAGATGCTGATTCCGATGATATTATAATATATTAGGGACCCTCCTGCCTACCATGTTACATAACATATTCGGGTCCGTCTTTTAAAAAAAATATATACAATAATTGCGATTTTCTTGAAGGCCGAGGCCGCAAATGCAAGGCGATGACGACACAACGAAGTTGTTTGTTTGTGTCGCTCGTAACATTCAAATACTTTGTAGCAAAATAACTAACTTGTTCGCATTGAGTATATTATGGGCAGCGACAAGCGACGACATTTGATTATAATAAAGCGATGGCGGATCAACGGCGATTTCAACGCGAACATTGAACAACTATTTAACAAAGCGTAATACGGGCCGCACTGCTAAGTGATTGAATCACGAAATACAGAGATTCGCGCGAAAGAGTCCGATGTACTTCGTGCCACGAGAGGCGCGAGATACGCCACCGCCGCCATAGATTATATTATAGACTTTATGCGGCCGCCCATCCGTCGTTGTCTCTGTGCGGATTACCTACTTAGATCAAATCAAAAGGAGGAAGATACGTCACTCACTTACAAAACTGAGTCCAATGGACCTGCTTCGTCTAGTCTCCGATAGAACAGCGACTTGCTTACACGTGATACGCTCATACGGTTGTCTCACTCTTGCTACTGTCCAAGCTCATCGCTCTATCTTTGTAGCGTTGATCACACGTACCGAGCAAACGGGCGAGACAGTAAAATGTTTCTCGGCCGAGACAGTGATGTAAGCGAGTAGCTGTTCACACGTGTTTTGAAATTAGCACAGTCAGTTCAGTTCTATTGAGCCTACAATTCGGACACGATGGATCGAAAAAAGATTATTAGAAAATATACAAAGTTACTCATTCCACTATTAGCAGAAGAATTAAAGGAATTGTTGGAAAAAGAGCAACGCCGGATTTGGACAAGACCATGGATGTTGAGAAGACCTGATTTTGGCGCTACAAACACTGTTTTTAATGAATTAGAGGTAGAAGATCCTGCTGAATTCAGAATGCTTCTGAGAATGGATGTACAACATTTTGACACATTGTTAGAAAATATTACTCCTTTGATACAAAGGGAAGATACAGTCATGAGAGAAGCTATATCTGCAAAGACCAAACTACAAGTAGCGTTATGCTATTTGGTAACTGGGACGAGCTACCGTTATTTGCAGGCTTTTTACAGAGTATCTCGGGCTGCAATATCATCACTCATACCAGAAGTCATGGATGCAATATTTACTTATTTGGAGAATTATTTAAAGGTACGTACTTTTTTCTTACATACTATAAATAAAACTTTAGTGCATTGAATACTTTTTTATTAATATCAAACAATTAGGTAGAAAAAAGACAAAATTAAAAATTAAATTTGTTGTCTTCCATCTGTCTTAAAAGCTGCAAACATCGCAGCTGCTACAATATCATTAGTGCTCACAGAAGTTTGGCGTAGTGTCGACATTATGTACTGGAGAAGTAGTTAGAGCAAAGATTGATTGCGATGTAGACGTCATCGGAGCTGGTATTGGTAATGGAGAAGATGGTGCAGCAAAGATTGATTGCGATGTAGACGTCATGGGAGCTGGTATTGGTAGTTGTGGCGGAGATTCCGCATAAGTTTCATCAAATTGATATAAGTCGCTGTGAAAACTAGCATTAGTGGTGTCTGAATATACAGAAGACGGCCTTTGGTAGCTGTGATTAGACGAAGAAGAATGGGATGCAGTTCTTTGTCTAAGTTCTTTAATCCCATATTCGGTCAGAATATTCTGAATTCTGTTTTGTGCTAATAAAGCATTCTCTGCCGATAAATTCTTAAGTTGCAATGCAACACTCCTTCCAAACACATTAAATATACTTTCGTTCTCAGAATCAACGCCTTCATTTAACTTTTTCAGATCAGAAACAGCTTGAAAAATTTCTCTAGTCCTCCTTTTAGTCCTCGTAGTATTTCCAGTGTTGCTATTAGTTGCTGTGGTAGTAGTCGTAGTTACAGTTACTGGTACTTGCTGGTTGTTGGATGTATTAGCTGGTACTTCCTGGTTGTTGTCCTGAGAACCAGTGTCTTCATTAGTGGCACGACGATTCTGTGAAATAAAATGAAAATAAATTATTGTTTTAGGTACCGCAGAACAATGAAGAATGGAAAGAAATAGAAACAGGCTTCAGAACTAGGTGGAATTTCCCTGGTTGCCACGGCGCTATAGACGGGAAGCATGTAATAATTCAAGCACCACCGAATTGTGGAAGTGAATATTTTAATTACAAGGGTGCCAACAGTGTGGTTTTGATGGCTGTGGTTGATCATGACTATTGTTTTCGCTATGTAAATATTGGGGCAAATGGAAGAAACTCAGATGGGGGGATTTTTAAAAACAGCAAATTACGTAGTGATCTTGAGAATAATTTGTTACCAAAAGGAGGATTTTTGGTTGGAGATGATGCGTTTCCACTAAAAACATATTTATTAAAACCATACAGTGGCACAAATCTTTCAACAAAACAAAAAATATTTAACTATAGAGTCTCTAGAGCACGGAGAATCGTCGAAAATGCATTTGGTATTCTGGCAAGCAGGTTTAGAATTTTTCAAAAGCCCATACCAACTAATGACAAAACCACCGATAAAATTATTCGCACCTCATGTGCTCTGCATAATTGGTTACGTCTCACAAGTCCCGGCCATTACTTTCCAAGGGGTTGTGTTGATGAAGAAGATATAGATTCGGGATCCATTATTGAGGGGACTTGGAGACGAGAACTTATAACTACTTTGCCAACTATCACTGATCATAACACCAACAATGCAGTACGTATAGCAAGGGAGCTTCGAGATAAATACGCAGAGTTCTTCAGTGAGGCAGGTGCCGTTTCGTGGCAAAACAGAATGATTTCATAATTTTATTTAAGAAATACCTACATTACAACATAAAAAGTAACATAA
Organism: Sesia bembeciformis; assembly: GCA_943735995.1. Taxonomy (NCBI): domain Eukaryota; kingdom Metazoa; phylum Arthropoda; class Insecta; order Lepidoptera; family Sesiidae; genus Sesia; species Sesia bembeciformis. The sequence goes on along the minus strand of OX031039.1, from coordinate 13,413,638 downwards.
TAAAAGGTACTTACGTTTTCATAAACATTTTTGTTTAAATCGTTTGAAAACACCTCTTCCATCTCTTTCAGCCATTTAATATTAGAAGTGTACACATTACTGAGCCCCGCTCCGGATTTCTTCGAGTCTTGAATTTTTTTATTTTCTTGTTGGTAGGTGGACCGTAAATTTTTTATTTTATTTTTTACTTCTTGCGTACCAAATCCAGTGATATTCATTTCTTGAACTATGGAATTATATGCTGCATCCCGTTTTTGCTTTATCTTGTATTCCGGAGATTTAAAGTTCCACAGACACGGATGTAGTTTATATAACTGTATAAATTTAATAGTTGTTTCGACGTCCCATTTGATATTAGCAGACATGGTGTATTTTATTTTATTTGGAGTTGTTTAAAACAAAAATTATCTCAAGGAAAGGCGCGCGCGGCGTCGTGACGACAATCATGTGGCAGAGTGGCGAGACAGTGCACGTTCAGACCTGCCGAGTGAGCGAGCGAGACAGTGCGGGGAAGCGGGAGGGTGGACACTCGGCCTAGTAAGTAGAACGGGAGCCGAGCTACTGTCTCGCCGCTTCGTTCGGCCGAGCGCTCGGCCGAGCACTCGGCGGTATGTTTATACGCACCGAGTACTCGGCCGAGAGCACTGTCTCGCCCGTTTGCTCGGTACGTGTGATCAACGCTTGTGTTACAACGTGACTTCAATTAGAGCTGTACGAGTTTTGTGTGTACCTAGTTGTGCATTCGAGCCTATTTTCAGTTGACGCACAGTAAGAACGTACCGTATCTACCCCTTATCTTTGATCTAACCTAGCCAATGTGACCAGCCACGTGATGCAGTGGCGATTCGCTAGTTTATCGCTAGTGTAGTGCTATGTAGTGCAGCCCCGGATCTTGAATTTTTTCGAGGCGGGGCAAAAACTGAAAAATGCCGCCCCCGCCCGCCTATATTTTTACCTTTACCATCATCATCATTTCAGCCATCAGACGCCCACTGATGGACATAGGCCTCCCGGAAAGAACCGGTCTAGCGCTGCTGTCTAGGAAGTCTGTGGTCAAAGTTGCGTTAATGATGAGTTGTGTATTCGTTTGCCAAGTTTGAATTTGCCGCCCGGGGCATGGGCCCCGGCTTGCCCCCCCCCCTAGATCCGGGGCTGATGTAGTGTAGTCATCGCCATAGCAGTGCGGCCTCGGACAAAGACCCATAAATAATAATCGTTAAGCATCCTAAAAATATAGACAATGAATAACAATCAAAATTGGTGCGCTTTGTAGTTTACCTCTTACACAAGAACAAACAATACAATACAAAACACTACACGAAATATATTATCATAGAATAGATTTTGTTAATATCAGTCATTCAAATCTGTATTGACAATTCTATTTTGATTTCTGTTATCGTCAAAAATCACCTACCTATAAGCCCGAGAACGTCACATGCGTAGAACTCTAATTACTAAAATTAATTTTACTATCAGATGTTTTCACTAAAAACAGAAACACTCGATAATCGACACTTTCTCTGTCTTCCATCATATATTAGAAGAGAGGAAAGCTATGGAGTGCTGTAGGTGACGATGAAGTAAGCCATTTGCCCATACACCCGTCTTATTCCCACGGTCGCCTTTTAATCTTTTTTTTCGTAAGAAAACGTGTAATATTCGTAAAACGTCGGTGGTTTAAAAAAGTTTCATATTTTGTTACTGTGGAAAAAGCACAAAGTGTTACACGTGTTCTAGAAAGTATATTTATAAAATTAACTACCAGTATATATATAAGTGTTTATAGGAACTTCAAATAACCTTTCATTATTACAGTATTACATAGAGCTTTATTTATACAAAAATAATTATGCCTTAATTTATTATGTAAAATTGTTTTAAGAGGTTGTAGTTTACCTACCCTTAATTTTTAAAGATAATGCACACTGAACTCTCCGCCGATGTCGAGTTCTTTCCTGCAACATATAAATTTTTAAACTTGATCTTTAGGAGTAAATTTTATTCATTTTAAAAACAATAAATAAACAATCTAATTCAATGGATAAATAATCCATATATTTTAACATTAACTGTTATACATTCCGTCCGGTTTACTCTTTCTTCGAGTAAGTGTATTTCGAACATGTGTGTATTTCGCTTTCAAATTTCAACAAAAAATAGTTACCTTATGTATGGCTCGTTTACACAAGGAAAGATTTACGAACGCGAGTTTCTCTAACATCAGTGAAAATCTAGTAGAATCAACTAATCACTATTATAAGGATAATATGTAATGATAACTCGATGATAACAAGGATTATCATCGAGTTTTTGTCATCATGTGAACATGTATAGGAACATGTGGTCGCATACGAGAATCGTATACAATATTTACCGTTCGAGAAACTCTCCTTGTGTAAACGAGCCATTATACTGTAAAGATTAACCTATTACCAATAGGTACCATATCATATTATACCAGGAGGAATCCAATCATTGAGCGCCTACCATGAATAAGTTAGTACATATTTATAAGGCATCGAACACACGGTGTTACTGTTCACGGTGACAAGTGAGGTGACGCAGCCGGTCATGCGACGTGTGAACACTTAAGCGACTCCATACAACACCTTTAGAAATACACTGGTCGCTCCAATGACACCGTTGGTATAAAATCTATTCCAGGATGCCAGCTTTACGTTTAGGCGTAGCCAAGTATCATCGTAGCACTACTCGTACCTCCATTCGTAGCATTAATGTTCGTAGCAATTCGTAGCAATGAGCGTAGCACGGGGCATTGAATGACGAAATCACGATTGTCCTCAGTGTTAGGCTAATTTTCTAGTGTAGGTAATTTCTTTACGTAACCTCTGCGTCTATTAAGAGTGCGGTCACACTTTTTTAAACTTTATAATTTCTTTTTTATAGTTCTTTAAACGAGTTATTAACGTGATCTTAACAAGCTAATATATCGCGAAGAGATAATTATTTCATAAAGCCGTTTTCACTGTTAACGTCTACGAGCAGTCTACACAATAACGGCTTGCAAAAGATTTTGAACAAGTGTTCCGCGAATCAACAAGTCATTACCAATAACAATTTAGCATTTAAATTTCCCCCAGTCGGCCATTTTTTATTCAAAGCTTTACCTTTTATAGTCACTAGAGTCAAATTTATTCGTGGAAACGGATAAAGAATAGTAACCTGACACTGAATGAATGGACACGCTTTATCATGATACTGAATGGTGAATGACAGACAACGCACGCGACGTATCTGTCTAACTAAACTACGAAAAGTAGCGCTAAGTCCCTAGATGAGTAACCTCAAATGAGGAAATCAAATTGCTTACGGGATTCGGCTAGTCAAATGAGTTGAATTGTCGACCTTATTTTAATTTATGTCGCAGTTTCTATTAAATACTAGCGACCCGCCCTCGCTTCGCTTCGGTTTAAGTTTCATTTTTCAAATTTTCAAAATAAAATATAGCCTATATTAGACACGGATAATGTAGCTTCCTATTTGTGAAATAATTTTTGAAATCGGTTCAGTAGTTCTAGAGATTACCCCCAACATACCTACAAACACACAATTTTACCTCTTTATTATATTATATAGTATAGGTGTTCGCCTAAAGAGTAATAATTATAATAACAATAGTGTTATTATTATTATTACTAGTAACCCTAGTAATGGTACTAGGGTGTCTTATGACTTAAGGGGGGAATTTATTTTTTATTGCGATATCAGATACGCATTACCTCTATTTTTTCCATTTCGGCCTAATTACTCGATTATCAATTATTATTGCCTTAGGATAACGAGAACCCGTGCCGTACCGACTTGATATCAATCTTACAACTTAAGAATTTATACTGAGGTACGATTACTATGGTGCTATTAATTCAATATTTAACAATTCACGTAGTTTTGGAAAATAAAACACCAATTGGTCCAAATCGTACATTTATTGCTATTTTACAGTAAAATAAATCAATTATTGAGCATATTTCCACTCCAGCCAAGTTACCGAATTGAACTGGCTCTCTCTGGCGCTTCAAGAAGATCCTCTGTGTTTAACGGCATGCCGCCGTACTTGCCGGCGGCATGTCCGGCGGCCGTGCCGCCTGCATAGTGTGTAGGCGCTATAAGATACGTAATAAACTTAAATAAAAATAATAAGATATAGGTACGAGTATAATATAGTAAATACACGTTTATTTTACGTACCCATGTAAACTAAGCAGAAATTGATAAGACGCAACGATGTGACAAAGTTTACAAGAAATAAGTTACACGAGCATAACGAAGCACCACCTCAAATGAGTCCCTCATTATTTCAATCGAAAAACTCACTACCTTTCAAAGTCTCTATTAATAAGGGTCTTTTCTATTTGTGGATTCTAGGAAGTGTTCCGCAAAAAATCGTTGAACCGGCCCAGGTCGTTCACTGTTAATGCCTTCAGTTTTGTTAACGTCCTAGTTTTATGCTGCTACACGTGTAAATGCGTTCCCAATTGAACTTGCGACGATTACAAGCTTATTTTGCAGTTCAAGAACACTGTATTATGCCGTTACACGTGTAACTGCGTTCCAAACTGAACTTCCGAAAGACTGCAAACTTATTTTACAATTAGAAAACAAAATTCTATACTGTTACACGTGCAACTGCATTCTCAAAATTGCATACGATCATAAACTTATTTTAAACATAAAAAAGACTATGTCACTTTAAATTTTATACTCGGTGTTTTGACTTGTTTTAGAAAATTGGTTTAACAGTCGCCTATTATACACAGTCATGGTCATTTAAGAATATCTTTAAAATATACTTCATTGCAGATCTTAAATATAGTTAATGTTCCAATACATTCTAGTTCTCTACTTCGTGTGAGAATGAAAGTCATATTCAATAGATAGAATTATCTATTACCTATATAGCAAAAATATTTAAAGTAGATAGTATAATTGTTGCTTTATAATCTATACTAATATAATAAAGAGGTAAAATTGTGTGTTTGTATGTTGGGGGTAATCTCTGGAATAACTGAACCGATTTCAAAAATTCCTTCACAAATAGGAAGCTACATTATCCGTGTCTAATATAGGCTATATTTTAATTTGAAATTTGAATATTTGAATTAATTTGAAAAATATATTTGAAAAAGCGTTATAAACCGAAGCGAAGCGAGGGCGGGTCGCTAGTACCTTATAAATTGCATTATTCAGTCATATTGATATTATTTCAAATGCAATAGCTATTCAGTTAATTAATAATAACAATATAAGGTGGGGGTCGATTGCAAGTTGGATGCATTGAAATGTACGAAACGAAAGTCATTCTTATTTTTTTTATATAATATTAAATTAATAACACGTGCAATACTGTATCGGCCTTCGTCATCTTTTACTCAAATATTTACCGCTTGTCTCCCATCTGTTCTTAATAGTTAAAAACCGTCCATCAGATTTTTTCTAGGCAATTAAAAGGAATATTGAAACAAAATCAGCTGACTTAATGTCTATTTACTTTAGAAATACAGAAAAAACATCATTTATGTGAAATCGAATTCCTATTTTAGTCAAAACCTGGGTAATGTAAATTATATTTATATTATACTTAAAAAAATACTTATCTTCGCTTCGCGTGTAAATTAAAGTTCATTTATGGACTAACTTGCCATATTTGTTTAGAGTTAACTTTGGAGTAGTTATTAATTAAGTTTAATGGCTAAACGTAGTTAAAATAAGAACAATTAGGAACACGACTAGACATGCTTACTAAAAGTTGTATAACTCAACACTGGTTTGATCAACAGTAAAAGGTTATGTGTTTAGCATCTTCATGATATCTGAGAGAAATGAATCACCTTATAAAACCCCTATTACAGGTGGTTAATATCTCCCAGATATCACATCATCTCATGATGTGATATCTCATGTCATGAGATATCTCAGGTATTTTAGGACACTGTTCGTAACATTGTATAAAAACCAAGCGTGTCAAAGTGATGGGAAACCACTCACCGATGAAACGATACATCTCCTTTGACTCGGTTCACCACTTTTGACCGATTTTTTACCATTGGTTATATATAGCACAATTAGGCATTTTTGTATTTTGTAACAACAACTTGCTAGGGTCGGAACAGATTAAACGAGCAGTTCAAGAAGTAGGAGCTTAGCGCCGACTTCGGGCCCGCAGCGACGAACAGCTTGCATTATTTATTCCTCTATATCTGTGAGCGGACATTAGTCTACCATGATAATATGTTACGACGAGGGCAGCGGATACTAGAGTTAACGTAACGTCACATACACATATTAATTTCATTTTATTTTTTTACCGCCAATAATTTATTGTACACGCATGGCATAAAATAAATAAAAAAGGAAGAAGACAAATGATGTACAAACGACTAATTTATCTCCTGCGGCGATATCTGCATAAATACACCTATATATTTATAAACATACAATATATAAATACATATACCTAGATAATAAATGTGAAAATATACATACCCACACATAAAAATGTTTGTGAAACAAAGCCTATGATTTTAAACATGTTTTAATGATTTATAAAGCCGAGGCGAGATTAATCCTAAGTAATTAATAGTGAATATTGCCATTATTTGAAAATTCGCCACTAATTCGTAACATACAATTTTCCTTATAATATCCTACCAGTTTATAATTTGGTTTTTCATTCTCAGTACGAGAGGTGGCGGGGCCGAGTTACCGTGATGTAAGAACTTAACAAAAATGTAACAGTGTGACAAAAGGGAAAGGTCAGAAATACATGGATTTTGCGTGAGGTACTTAAGAAAACTTACTTTTTAAGTAGGTGGTTTAACTTAATCTGGTTTTCATTTTTATATAAACAGTTCCTGGGATCATTTATCATAGCCGCCTACATTTCGTCGAATTTTGTTTAAGATTAATAAAACCCTCTTTATTCAAAGATCGCTCTTATGAATTGGAACTTGTTTTTAAATGCCACATTTTATAAATCGACATCAAGATATGTTTGTTAACAGAAATAGCAACATTTCTTATACAAAACGAAAAGAAATCATCTCTAGCACGGTATCAAAACAGTTTACCTACTATTTAAACATATAATTTAGCTTCTAAGAAACAGTAAAAGTAATTAAAAAGGTTGTCTTACAAATTACAAAGATCGTAGGACGAAAGGTATTAGTCTAAAAGTATCTAAATTGGTACCTAATAAAGGGTTCCAGTATCTTTTGATAACTCTATTGAGGTACATAATAAAAATAAAATAAATATAGCATTCATTTACCTACTTTCAAGTTAACAAGGAGAAAAATGGGTGTCATTAGATTTTTAGCGATATTTATTTTTCGGTAGCCCAGTATTGAGCAACGACCTCCCTAACTATTCTCATTCATTTTTATTATGTTTATCTTCCCCACGTAACACCTTACATCTTCTTTATATCGTTCATCCATAATTGGTGTACATATTATTAATCGATAGCCATTTGTGACTTTATTTATGCAAAGGATATGTGCACTTAGATAGATAAACTCTTTATTGTACACCCATACATGTTGCAAAAAGACAATATTTAAGTAAGTAACACGAAAAGTACAATAGGCGGCCTTATCGCCAAAACGATCTCTTCAGGGCAGCCTTGCCTGGAAATTATTGCACTTATTCGAGTTTGGTTAAGATTTTCCAACTTAAAATTGCGTTGCTTCAGATTCTGTTTGAATTAACATCTAAACGTTTTCTAACATCTGATTTTTAAGATAAAACAATAAAAATGAACAATGTTAGGTATATTTATTTAAATTTCACTAAAGAATAAATATCCCGGAAACATTTTATTTATTTATTGCCAAAGTAAAATGTTACATAATATGAGTCTATTAGTATACTGAAGCTACTAAGGCTTGTCTGCATATAACAATCCGTTTGTCTAGTGAGATCAACAACGTACAGCTTATGTACAATTAAAGTAGTAAGTAAAATTATTAAGTTCAAAAAATAGAATAGGTTAAAAAAAGAAAATCTTCTTTAAACGAAACGAGATATTTTAGGCAGAAATGTAAATCTTTGATTAAATTGTTGTAATAATTCAAGAAGGGTAAGTCGCTTCCCGCCGTCTGTCCCTCTGTATGTACGCTTAGATCTTTTAAACTACGCAACGGATTTTAATGCGGTTTTCATCAATAGATAGAGTGATTCAAGAGGAAGGTTTATACGTATAGTTTAATATTGTTTTAACGAAACCGAAGCGAAGCGAGGGCGGTTCGCTAGTTACTATATGTATATTAATATGTGCTCAATTTTGAATAGGTACCATAAAATGGGGCGACATTGATCGGTTTTTGGACTAAATGAGCGTATATCTTTATTTTTAAGCCTAAACTTAAGAAGAAAAAAATATCGGTTTAATTTTATTTACCTCATAATATTGAAATAACAGTCAATTTTTAAAGCTTCTTTATTTTATTTATTTATTTATTTGTGGGAATCTTACAACAATTAGACTTTGGTCATCATAAAGAGATTAACTGAGATCAAACCTTAAATCTAATTATTTACGCATTTTGTGGACGGAAAAAGTCGACTTAGTAAGTACTAACATTTATATGGATCTGTGTTGTTATTATTATTATTACTGCATATGCTGAGCATATGGTCTCTAATTTCCCACATCAGAACACACACATTCACGAACGTGACATCTTTGTAATTATTAGTGATTGCAATTTTCTTTTGTTTCTTTTTTGTCTACATTTTCTCTTTATTGTTGTTATATGTATATTTCGTGTGTGTTGGTGTATATCGGAACAAAGATCTCTCTATTGTCAACTCAAAGCCATGGTGCTACGCAAAAGAAATGGTTGGTAATCGATAAGGCCAAGCGTTGCATAACACTGCATACGTCGCGAGCTGACGGCCGGTCGATCCGCTGCGGTGAATAATTTACCCATAACCATGGCGAAGGCTAATTTTACACACTAGGCCTTGTACCACCCACTTAGTTTGACACCGCTTTCTGGGGCAAATGAATGACACAGAAAAAGTTTTATACGACATTTTTATTGGAATTTTGAAGAAATGACAAGTTACAATTAATTCCAGTCAGTTATTATCTACACACCTTTATTAATACATGATTCATTTTTGAATGCTGGTAGGGCTATTAGGCATCAGCAATGACAATACGATTGTAATTAATGCTACTATTCTTCAGCTATGGAACAGGATTAAAAAACCCTGCATTACCCATGGTCTCGCCATACTTACTGTTATACCGATTATTTGAAGAGAGAGTTGTTTTTATATTGTTCTATTGTTCTTAGAGTATGATGGCATTGTTTGTTGATTGATAGCAGCAGACGTTGACGTCCCCCTGTCCCCCTGAGTATAGACTAGTTAGGAACCTATTTCTAAGTTCGGATAACTTTGATATCATTAGGTCAATTTGCTTGTCACTTCAGATTCCTGTTACATCTCTTCTCTATTACTAGATATTGGATTCGTTGGTTATTTCGCTTTAACTAAGCGAGTTCAATATTGATTTACACTTACAGATTATCATTGCTGAATACGCATTCGATACTTGCTGGATTTTAAGAGCGAAGCGCAGCGCATACCTGCTCGCGCAGCCTCCTAGGTCTCCGCCGGCCCTTACGCTCAGCTTCAGCAAGCTGCCCGTGGCAGTCATCCAGACTTTTATTACCTGCTAAGTATGGCTACCTCGTTACTAATTAAAACTGATTCTCCTATCTCAGTAAAGTGTAATTTTGGGTTATTACTCGGGGTACCATTGCCTGGTCCCACTGGTGGTACCCCGAGGAAACCGTCTTCCTGTGGGTACCACTACTCGGTGGTACCCCGAAGAATGCAAATATTTATATCTTATTTGTTCCATATAGTCCCACTTTATTAAAATAATAACCAATTGAGTAACACTTAAAATTAAAACAAAAAAACCTAAATTTTCTTCGGTATTTTTCTGCTTACCTGAAAAAAGGGACCTCATAGTCGATATGGACTTATTACTTGCATAACACTATCCTAAGTCCAAACGCGGCAAGTTTGACTGATAGGAAATTTTGCCTAGCACACATAGAATAGGTATAAGAGTTATTATATCGGCCAATGCGGACGAAGTTGCGGCACGCAACTTGTTTATAAACAATGCCACTGTAAAACATGATAAGGTCTCGAAAATCAACTGAACCTTGAGCCGATTTTAATCACTATCTAACACCCATTAATTATCATCGAAAATTTTAAAATCGATAGCTCGACTAGGTTTGAATTCGATAACACAAGTATTAGTTACAAAAAAAATTGAGCGAATGAAAATCTAATCCTGATTAAATTATTTTGTAGATAGAGACGAAAATTAACGTTTTATTTTTACCCAGTTAAGCCAAAGTACAACAGGTCTACAATTCCCGTTGTCCCCCCCCCCCCCCCACCAGCGAGGATTGTCAGTGGGGACTACGGTACCAAATCCCTTTTCCATGTTTTTACTCATGTGAAACAGCTTTAGGTCACTCAACTTTGCGACTTTATAAAGTAATAATTTAAGTAAAGCACACACTGCCGCCTCGTAATCCTCGCTTAATCTCCGATCAATGTTACGTGCTAGATTAGCTTAAGTTATTACAGTACTGTTTGATTTGTTTTATGTACAGTTAAATATAGTCTTTGCTGACTTAGATAATAATTATGCTACCCGAGTTAACTTGTAAGCTAGCTAATTTTATTTTCGGCGTCGACTATTATGTAGATTTAGATGAAATCACTTCTTGCGGAGATCACGACTTTCGAATTTCGAAAAAAAAATCACTACATTACATGTCGACTGAGAATTTAATTATTCATAGATCCGAAACTAACGATACCGTATTTATTTCATGAAAAAATACACACAAAACTATAAAATGCATACTAGCTAATAAAATTCAAACGCATGCCATTTGACTTATTGTCACCAGTCGCAAGATGAAAACATAACTGAAATGGGCTTGGGGGGAAATTTTAACACCGGAGAAGATGACATTAACTTTGAAAAACCTGAGTGAAATAGTGAGTGAACAGTCCATCGTATGGGAACAAGGCTTGTTTTCTTATGGAATATTGAACACGACGTCGCTGAAATTATACCAATCAGAAATAAAAGACCTTTTATAACGCCGAGATAGGAAAAATTAACTAAATTTTTTAAAAGCATGATAATATATTTTTTTTTTAAATCTGTAACTAATTAAAACTATGTTTATCATAATTATTTTTCCATTCTCGTAAATTCGAAATGTATCTCCATTAATCCTATACATGTTTCCAAACTCAGTAAGGAAAATATTTTTTGACAAATTTTTATGTAGAAATTTAACTATGCAAAGTCTTCGTAATTATCGAGATACGAATTCCTCGGAATTTAGTAAGCGCTTCACGTGATACTCATAAATCACTAAAATCCTATAAACTTATAGTAAATGAGGTAACTATAATATTTTAAGCAGGGTATTTATCATCTTGTACATATTGTGTGTAATAAATAATAACGACCAAATATTTTATAACTTCCTACGGTTTAATTGTACAAAGTAAAATTTGTTAAAAAAATTGTTACGGGGCAGCCGTATAGGTACAGATATTTTCTGTCTGCGATATGTTGACATAGACTAAGCATTGGCCAACCGAGAGTTTACACGATTACATGCTTTTCTGCGTTCGTAAATGAATTATCACGATTTCTTTAACGTTCTTATTCGTTGCTCTAACTGAATGAACAGTTTTGTTCTATAAACTTGTATTTGCGGTTGGCACTACGTAGCGACCTATTTAATATGTTGATTACAAAGAAATTTGTTTATTTAAAAACGCTCAATTAATTTATTTTCGCATCACAAAGCAATATATCACCATATCAAAACGCAATTTAATATAGTGTGTACAGAACTGTTAATTATAATTGTCATCTCAACAATGTGACGGCAGCATGAATGACATTTTAGCAATAGATTTAATTATAAATAAGCTAGTGGTTAAAAGTAAATAAAAAAAAGTGAAAATAAAGTACAATGAGTGAGAACAAAACGAAGGGAGACCTAATTATAACGCTCTGCAGTCAGAACGCGTTTCACTTTGTTCTTGAAAGTCAGCAAACCGTCTGCGAATAAGTCCAGTTCCGGATGTTCGGAAGCCAATTGATTATATTTTCCACACATTCTAGAAATGGGTTTGTTAAAAGTTTATTATATATGTTATTGAGTAGTTCAGTTTTTAGTTCCCTGTGTAAAATTTTATGAAGATTAGCCAAGTACAACAATATTCTGCGATGCTCTAACAGCACTAATAATAATTGGCCAATACTATACGTATGTGGATGATGTGGATCCAACATAAAAGAGTCTTCACTCTTCAAAACTTTTATAGACCTATCCAGACTATAGTAGTGTTACTGTGAAGGGTGCTAGCTACATGTCGCAGACATTAGGGGGCTAAGTGGGTGCGAGATCACAAGGGACAGGTGTCCAAGAGTAATTTTATTAGAAAACAAGTATTTGTCTTTACACGTTATAAACTTAAAGGTGTTTTAACTAATTATGACAAAAACATTTTTTTCAACTTTTAATGATTTTAATTTTAATGCTTATTTGTCCTAAATTGGATTACTGAATTTTTATATTGATATTTTTTTATCAAAATAAATAATATTTATTGTTTTCTGAAATAAATGATTTATTATATTATTTTAATTATTATTAGGTGTGCCGTGTGGTGTCGGCTGGCAGTACCTTCCCGTAGGTGTCGTAAAAGGGGACTAAGGCATCTAAAAGAGTAGACTCGCCCACCCGCTTGGCCAGCGTGGCGGCCTTACATCCCTCATGCACGAGTCAATGTGCCCGAGGAGGCCCTTGTCCAACAGTGGATACTGAAAGGGCTGGATACATTGCATGGCAACTACAAATAAACACATTTTTATAGTTTCTTTTTTGTAATTCGTAATAATATTTGTAGGGGCTGCAATCCTATAGCCGCTGGGCGCACTTGTATGGGCCACGCCACCACTCTCTCATGGAAGACTACCTTGAATTGTACTGCATTTCCCACTTTATCCAATTTTCCCAATGTACGTACGTGTTTCGATAGTGAGTGATATATTCCAGAGCCCATTCCCATCCCATCCTATCTCTCGACATTATCCTAACCCATTCTCCAAATCCATTCCTATACCTTCAAAAAAAGTAGGCAGCGCGTTCGGGGGCATGCCAACATTTGTCGTTCCGGACTGATGTTGGCATGTATCACGGATGTCTATGGACGACAGTATCCAATTACCATCAGGTGGACTGTATCCCCATCTGCCACCTTTATTCCATAAAAAAAACCTGTCATTACTTATGGTGAGATGTAGATATAGAGCCTACATTAAATTTCATCAAGCGTATCCGTATCCGCTCGCGTGGCTCTAAGTCCACGGATCTTTACACATGAAGCGTGATCAGTGGAAGGCATGATCAGTGTGCACTGAGTCCGCTGCTACCGACGAACAGCTTTGATCATGCCGCCCGCTTGGAAAATTGTTACATCACTTACATAATCGCGGATGTGCGCCGGTCTTTACTAAATACTCACGCGTGCAATAAGTCTGTCTACGCACGAACGTCAAACTAAAGCTGTAACTCAAAATTTATGCGCAGGCTTTAAGGGAAACACGAACAAGCCAAAACATAATACAGTAATTAATAATAAAGAAATCATAAATAAAATTATACTACGATTGTACACGCGTACTAAACTCATAGTTGAATTTATTCAGTCAAATATGAAATATAAATAAAGTAGTAATGAATATTTCAATGAAATGATAGTCCAATTTACTTAAATCAAACAGGTTTCTCCACCAACTAGCAGGTGTTGCACGAAGCATTTGTAGGAATCTCTATAATATTCGTACTCATTCAAAGAACTCTAGGTTAATTAGTGAAATTTGTCGTGAATTCTAATTGAAGTTTTCTTTCGCAGGAAACCATCCCTGGACATGAGGTGAACAACCGTCGTGAGTGAGGGAAGAGCTGCTCGACGATGGATCCATAGTCGAAAAACGTCAACGCCCTTACCAAAAATTAACACATTTTTAAAACAGAGATACATGTAACGAAAATAAAATTGGTCATGAGACTATGTGTCATGAGAATTGCTTGCTATGCGTGTAATTGGTTTTTAAACACTGTTTTAATAGGTAGTTTATTTTTGTGGTAAGGGGTAGGGTATATTTTATTTCAAAACACTTATTAAATATTAGTATTCTGGTGTTAGCGATTGCGAGAATTCACCTACTGATGAAAAACATACATAGTAATGAACCTATGTCCAAATAGGAGATTTTGTAAAAAGCAGATGTGCACTCGGCTACCGCAAACTCGACTCGGCACGCACACCCGGCCGAAACTAGCCGTGGTGGCGCGACGACAGGGCACGCGCAGCCTACAGCCATGGGCAACCACCGAGTGCACTCTGCCGCACACCTATCCCAATTCTGTATAATATGTCGCAATCGCTAGGCCGAATTAAACGATGGATCATTTCGCTCTAGGTAGGGACTCTTGGCACTGTAGTGATTGCAGGATAAAAATAATTGTTACACGTTTTTCTAAAAAATACTTTAACTGTTCTGTTAAAGGTGAGACCCTAAATGGGCAGCGGCTAATCGAATTCCGGCTCGGCCAAGAGGCTGAGGAGGAGGGCGACGGCGAGCCGCTGGCCGTTGCGTCGGCGGAACTGCTGGTGCGCGCGGAAACGGCGCCACGAGCCCGTCGCCTGCGCTATACGCTGTGGGCCTTCACCGTGGAGGGGAACGCGAGCGTCGGCGAGCTGGCGGGCACGACGGAACGCGACCCCACACGAGTGTGGCAACGACTTGACGTGACGCGCGCGGCACGCCGCTGGGCGGCTGGCGGCGCGCGCGGTCCGTTGAGACTATTGCTTGACTGTAGCGGATGCGGCGGCCGCGTGCGACTGCGTCTTGGCGGGGGCCAGGCGGCGCGCCCGCTGCTGCGGCTGCGGCTTACACCGCCCGCCCGCCGCCGTCGGCGCGCGCTCAACTGTAACAGCGCCGCCGCAGCCGAGAATCGCTGCTGCCGCGAAACATATTACGTGAGCTTCCGCGACCTCGGGTGGGACGACTGGATCGTCGCGCCAGAGGGCTACTACGCGAACTACTGCCGCGGCGCGTGCGACCCGTTTCCCAACTACCACGGGCAGGTAGTGGAAGCGGCGCGTTTGGAGCGCTCCGCGTGCTGCGCGCCGGTGCGTTTCTCTGCGCTATCGCTCATCTACTTCGGCGCTGACTCAAACATCGTTAAGCGCGACCTGCCTGAGATGGTGGTCGAGGAGTGCGACTGCCCGTAACGACGCCCTGTACATAGCCTCGCTCGCTCGCCCCGCATCGCCCGCGCCGCTCTCACGCCGCACAAGCCGCGGCGCGCTTCTGCCGCTCTCGAATCCGATTAATCCGAATCGATTATAAATAATATTCTCGACTTGTGTAATATTTTGTTCCTCGCGTTCGAAAGACTATATCCTAAAATCTAATAAATTCGGTCGTCTGCGCAACGGTGGTCGCATTCTTGTGTCGCAGGCCGCGGTTCATAGCCGATGCTGTCGCTGCTATCACGTTAGCTATGCATCTTTATTGTTTCTAGCTAGAATTTTCTTCCCAACTATGTATGTATGTAGGTAGTTGTATTAAATTGTAAGGCGCGTGGTCGCGCGAAAGTCGCTCGAGGCGCGGCGTGCCGCGCGTGGATGGGAGCATATGTGTAGACGGCCTAAATAATTTAATACGCCGTTTTGTTTCACCGTTTTGGTGATCGCTTGTAATTATTGTAAACTGTATTATAATAATTATTATAATTATAATTATAATAAATCAACTTTTTCATAATTATTACTATCTCTTTTATTTCCTTTCATGTTCAACCGTCTCTCTAAATTGCAACACTTTTACCACGTTTTCTCTAACACACTTTGAAGGGAGGACTGATTTAAAGCTTTTTAGTGAACCTCTTACCTAAACGTAAGTACAGTAATCAGTACTGGATTGAAATTAAAGAATAGCTCTTCCTTCCGGTAAGTGATATAATTATGGATGTTGTATGATCTGACAAGTTAACGAATTCATTACGAACATTGTCCATAGACAGCGATACTAGTGATGGGTAACTCCGGATTCAATGAATCAAAAGAGCAGAAACTGCGAGCGGAGCGGACACTCATAGTTGTTCCACCGAATTGTTAGTTACTCAGACCCAAGCAAAAGCGAGATGCAACGATGGCATGACCTTTTTTTTTTGGTTATGCAACGACCATTATGGAAAGGGAATGAAACGCTCTCGGAAGGTGAATACTTAAATAGGTGAATCAAAAGAGTTAAGGAGTAACTAAGAGGAGTCGGATCCGCAAGCGGAGCAGGATTAAGTGAGCTGAAACATTCCGAGAAGTCTTGATTATCCACCACTAGCGATGACCCTTACCAGCTAGTGGGCCAATCGACTGCCACTTCACTACATATTATAAATTAAAGTCCCCCGCCGCGCTGAGTTTGTGTTTGTTCGGGCTATTCTCAGAAACTACTGAACGGATTTTTATACGGTTTTCACCTATAGAAAGAGGGATTATCTAGGAAGGTTATAGGCTATAATTTATGAACATTTTGCGAAAAAAAGGCTACCGGTATTATGATATTATCCACCAGAAGTCATCCAGCTATAGATAATTAGTGCTACCCGTGCGAAGCCGGGGCGGGTCGCTAGTTTTCTATAAAAATCGAATCTGGTCCACTCAAGACTGTTTAACACAAATGTTCAGTAATTTGTTACATCAAACACCAATAGGCATTTTCATGGGGACGGGCGGACGGCACTCCCGATGGTATCATTGCGATCATGATCAACAGGTCATTTTTTTTTTCGGATTGACTAAATTCTTGTGGTCCTAGTGGCCTTTCAAGAGACACCGGACTTTTTTAATTCAGGGCGAGCGCAGAAGGCGCTCAGCCGGGAACAAAAAGTGTGGTTGCAACGAGCCTAAGGGCTCCCCCGCCGGTAAACCGGCGGAAGGAACGGACCTCGGCTTAGGGCGTTGCATTGGGGGGATACCGCGGGGTCGCGAGTCGGTGAGAAGCGCCCAGGCACGTGCCGATGCCTAGTGAAAGTGTTGGCTGAGAGCCGGTGTGTGTTAACGGTGTAACGAGGGGGACGTCCACGTCTCCGCCGGCGGGGACGGTGTCTGTGTGCTGTGTTTGAGTGCAGTGTGAGAACCGCATTGTCAGCGGTGATCGGGTCGTCGGGATCGTCCAGGATGTGCCGCGGGCGCCGATAGCGGGGAGGGGCACTCCTGTCCGGTATGTAGGTGAGGGAGGAGACAATCAGAGGATTAGGATGGTGTGGTATAGCGCCATAGTAGCGTCGGGCGGTGTCTTTTATGAATTTGACGATGGAGGGAAGTTCAAAGTCCTTGTGGAGGTCGACGTTACGCAAGTACCATGGTGCAGCCACGGCCTTGCGTACGAATCTGTTTTGGAAGGTTTGAAGAATTTTAATATTGGAGGGAGCCGCGTAGCTAGCATAGGTCATAATGGGTCGGACGAGAGATGTGAATAATGTCAACTTATTTCTAAGCGACATTTTACTTCTCCCGCCTAACCAATAGGTCAATAGTCCGGAGTGGACATTGGCCTAATCCAGCATGTTTTACCAGACCATCCTATCCATGGTTTTCGTCTTCCAATCTGTAATTCTAACCGCTCTCAAGTCTATCTCTACCCCGTTCAGCCATCTCAATTTGGACTTGTGACAGCTTCAATATCCTTCCGAAACTGTGTCCGAACTGCGCTCCTCCAAGCTGCTCATTAGAACCACCTATTTAGAGTAGGTTACTGCTACCTAGATTGTGTCCGAAATGTATCCTTCCTATCTGTCCGTCCTTGCATGGGTATGCATTATTTGATATTTGACAGAAGGTTGACATATTGACAGACATATTGACAGACATATTGACAGTTTTTGATATTTGATATTTTTTTAGGGTAGAGTGCACGCTGCAATCCAACAGCCGCTAGGCGCGCTCGACTGGTCACGTTATCCCTCTCTCACAGAAGACTACCTTGAAATGTACTGCATTTCCCATTTTATCGTATTTCCCCAATGTACGTACGTGTTTTGGTAGTGAGTGAGATGTGCCAGAGTCCATTCCAATCCCATCCTATCCCTCCCCATTTTCTCAACCCTTTCTCCAAATCCATTCCTATATCTCCAAAAGTAGGCAGCGCATCCGGGTGCGTGCCAACGTTTCTCATTTTGGACTAATGTTGGCATGTATCTCGGATGTCTATGGGCGACAGTATCCACTTACCATAAGAAGGGGGCGATAAAAAACAGGGATAATTTTCTATGCAAAATTTGTATCTCAAAAACTTTTAAAATAGAGACATGACTACTTGTAATTAGACTTTGGATAAATGATTAATAATTACGTTAGTACTACATTATATGGTACATTACTACATATCAGTGATATATGACGGATGTACTTCTATTAATGCGCTGCACACCTTTAAAGGAGTAGGAATTAGGACTAGAAAAGGGAGTATCATAATGGGGTAAGATTATATGGAATTGGATACATTCCAAAACGTCCAGCAAGCAATAATATCCAGTAGATTAAGTGGGGGCGAAATAAGAAAATAAGAAAATTAAGAAAATAACTTAATGGGTGCGAAAATGGCGAAACGTATCCGGGAGATTCCAGGCGCAGCACATCCAAGACAGCCGGCCGAGTCGCGGCCGCTGTCGTCGCGAACACTTCAATAGGCTCGCGACCCTATTATTTATTAACTTGAAACTTGACATATTCTCAAATACTAATTAAACCCGTGTATTACCGTTTTTTTCAATATGGCGCCAAGGGGCAATTCATGCTGACAATTTTTTTCTGGAATCTCTTAAATCGTCATTATCTCGGAATATTTATCGGTTTACCATTGAAGTGAACATGTTAAATAGATTTTTCTGTGCGAAATACCACGCGACAAACATAATTAAATCCACGCTAAAAGTTTGTAAATAAACGTAGAACGTAAAATTTAAAAAAATACTATTTACGGATTAACGTTGTTCAAGCCAGTTTTGCCAATTAACTGCCACACCTGATTATAAATCTGAGAGTGTGTTTGTTTGTTTGTTATTTCTTCATAACCATATTACTGCACCGATTTCAATGAAATTTTGGGCAAATAGGGTAGCCTGCAATCATGAAAAGGACATGCACACTTTTTACCCCGTAATTTTTTCCAGGCTATTCCATTACTTTTAAAACCTAATCCACGCGGGCGAAGCCGGTGGCAAAAATGCAATATATACTCACTTTATTTGCAATACTTACATACGCAATATTTGCAATATTATCACGTAAATCCCAAATCATATGAAAATCAAAAGACATTGCCGCTTTCTCTCCTTCTACATTATCCCATTAACATTTTACGATAAAATATTATCAATTTGATGAAATGAAATCCTATCTCATTCCTTTCAAGTCTGTCCTAGCCTTTATCGCCGGTTAGGGAATGTGTACACAGGCACGGCGCCGGCACGTCGTCGCGGAGTTATCTTACGGGCAGTGCGTGCGATCGATGACCGCCGCAGACACAGCGGCGCCGGTTATGCCGGACGAGGCGCCTCATGGTATGTGTATGCATTTTCATTAAAAAGCATATTATGCCCTAACCACCTTGCAACCTGCATACACGGGTCCACACGTTGTCCTGGAGAGAACTGAAAAAGTTTACAAATTATTAATTAAAGGAAAACCTGTCACAGTATCAGAAGACCGCTTGAAGCCAGCCTACATATTAGATGACAGAGACATCAAATCTCCAGATGAATCTCCTGACGACACGCCTCCACCACCTGAAAACATACAGAGACAAACAAGATCAGGACGTACAGTAAGATTTCCAAATTATTATCGCCCGTAGGCACGGTCTCTGGAAGGGAGTAATGTGGTGGAGTAACATATAAAATAATTTACCTTACAAGGTAGAATCGCTCGGCGCTTATAGTTAAACCGCTGCGCGTGCGCCGGCCGGCTCGGTGCGCAGGAGTTCTGCGCATGCGCCGCGCCGCCGCAGTAGTCAAGAGCTCTCCTAGCTAACGGTGGCATATACTCATATACATACGCTTTGTACAATTATTTGAATAGATTCGTCAGTACATACTAAATAGAATCCGAAGGACTATAGTGTGCTATGTAATAATATGTTATAATTAAATACATTGTTTTAAAACAACTGTGAAGTGATTTTCCGAAAACACTTCACCATAAGTATATAAAAAAAAATACAAACAAGTCTTACTTTATGAGGAGAGGCGCAGAAGTTCAGGACTGGAAATGAGACGGGAGATGAAAAATAACAAAATCTCATCATAATTTTCAATATTACTACGAGTATGATATTACAAATATGTATAATCCGTCGTCCCACTGTCTGTTAATTATCATTAACATTGATTGATGAATTGAAGGGAAATCGTAATAGTAACATACACCGTCGCACCCGGTATTCCGGCGCCCGCCAGCCTGTCTGCTGCGATAGTACAGCGATAGTAAACAAGAAAGTTTCGAAGATAATGTAACGCAAACCGAATGGCGACTGCCTGCTGTATTGATTGTGTAAACTGTAGCTAATTCCTTTAAGCATTTAGCATGGAATTCGATATTTATTTTTAGATTTAATTTATCAGTGTTTTTGGTACATGAGCATTATATACATGTCTGAGATTAATCTCTGTTTATCGAACTTTAAACTGGTCTTCATTTAAGAAAGTCACCGATATGCCCCTGCCTACTGTGTTAAAGGTCCCAATTAATGGACATTCATTTGGATATTGACAAAGGCACACACACATATGCATCTTCAGAGGCTTGAAGGGGGAGAGTGCACGCTGCAATCCAACAGCCGCTGGGCGCGCTCGACTGGCCACGTCACCCCTCTCTCACAGAAGACTACCTTGAAATGTGTTGCATTTCCCACTTTATCGTATTTCCCTAATGTACGTACGTGTTTCGGTAGTGAGTGAGATGTGCCAGAGCCCATTCCCATCCCATCCTATCCCTCCCTATTTTCCCACCCTTTCTCCGAATCCATTCCTATATCTCCACAGGTAGGCAGCGCATCCGGGGGCGTGCTAACGTTTGTCATTTTGGACTAATGTTGGCATGTATCGCGGATGTCTATGGGCGACAGTATCCACTTACCATCAGGTGGACTGTATGCTCGTCTGCCGCCTTCGTACATAAAAAAAAATTGTTTGTTTCTTACCTTTATTGAGTATTGTGGTGTCGAAATAAAGTAATATCTATGTCTATGTCTACATACATACATATACATAAAATTACATGAGTCTTTCGGCATAATTCATTGTATAAGTAAGCACATCGCCTACAATAATTTTATCTATTTTGCATTAAAGTAAAATCCATTTAATAATAATAAGGCGTAAGGAATGACGACCTCATCAGTGTGGGATAGCTGCCTCATCACGCAATCAGTCCCCCTCTCTTCCCATGGGGTCATGGAGTAAAGTATTCCGTATACTGGCTGCGCTTCGGAGACAGCGTTCATAATTAGGTTGCGTTCGGAACTACCGGAAGTACATACTGATGGCACCGTGGGCGTATGTCAAGCGTGTAGCCATCCCGGAGAGTCACTAGAGCATGTCACCAATATTGAGTACTCGTATTTGTACAGACATAACCAAGCGTCCAGAATTCTCCACCAAGAGCTCTCCTTGAAATACGGTCTCTTAGAACAAAGATTGCCTTATTACAAGTACACACCGGACAGGACTATTCCAGCGAATAAACTTGAAATCGTATTGACGGACCGGCTACAGTCTCGAGTGTTCTTAGTGGACATCACCGTCCCGCATGACGCGGGCCTCATGAAAATCGAAACTGAGAAAAGAAGAAAGTATATTGACCTTGCGCACGAGATTACCAATAAGTCGGGCGTGGCGTCGATTAAAATCATTCCAGTCCTGTTGTCGGTAAACGGATTAATCCCTACCAGACTCAAGATCAACCTGAGGCGGTTAGGTTTCCGTGGCGGCTGGCTGTCAGCGAAGATGCAGAAGGCGGTGCTGCTCACTACCGCGCGTATCGTCCGCCGGTTTCTCTCCCTGGGGTCCTGAACTCCGGCCGACTGTGCTTTCGCCGGGGGTTATACCGTTTCTCCCACATTTTCGCTTTTTCAAAAATATTATAAAACAAATAAAATGTTATGAAACCCGTAGCCTGGATCGTAGAACAACTCCGTGCAAAATTAAGTTCGAAATACGTTACAAAAGCGGTAACATATAATAAAAAATCAAACGGTATCAGCAATGGGACATAGTAAAAATGTATGGGAGGTTTTTCACACAAAATTTTCATACATATGAAAATTCATGTTTTCGGAGGGAAGCCTAAAATGAGCTTACTCCGTTTAATACTAACTACTAAACTAACTTTATGGTACGACAAACAAGTAGCTAATAACTAAATAAATATCTACGCTAAAAGAGAAAAGCCACGAATTATAACTGGTGTTGCTTATGTTGTATAGAATGGTTTATTATAACGTTTTTTACGCTCTTAATATTTTCCAGATGGTTAAAAACAATCTTTACAAAGCTTTCCTAGTCTCGAAACCAATGCAAAATACTTACAAAAGGGGATATTTTCTCGGAACGACTAAAATTGTTCTGACCTTTTCAAATTCACAAGATGTGTAGATATAGTTCAGTTAGGCACTTATTAGTTAACAAATATAACAGAGATTTACTTATGGAAATATACCGAGCCTTTCAATCAATTTGACTAATATACTCTAGTGACTATTGTAGCAGCAAGTGATTGTAGTATTTAGGATACTAGAACATTCGGGCAGAAACTGATTGTAGTACCTAGCCCTTGTAACATCAATGACGCCTAGCAACTTCTTGTCCCACTATACTACCTGTTATGCGGGAATGTGCCAACATATATCATTCTAGACTAATGTTGGCATGTATCGCGAATGTCCATGGGCGACGTCCGCGATGGGCGACAGGGCTATAATACGTCAAGTTTATTTCCCGAAAACTATAATAAGATATAAGTACATTAATTTGACTAAATGCTTTAGTATTTAATGTTATGCCATAAAATCTGAATTTTGGAACATTCGTTGATACGTCGGTTCAGACCTTAGCCTTCGATAAAAAACGTTATTGGGTTGTTATCACGATCGACCTTGAACTAGAGCTGTCCTTGTTGTTTATGTCAATTTTCACTAAACCCACGGCATTCTCGCCCCTAGTAACCGCCCATACACTTAACCAGTCACCTCTGAGCATTACAATTAGTCTATTTACATTCCACCCCTGGCGCAACTTCGTTACGAATAAAATGAAATATATTTCTTAATGTACTCTATAATTAGTAACAATTTATAATAAATTGCTTCTGTTTGAGTTGCATTATAGTGTTGATTATACTGAAGTAATGTGTGTTAGAAGACACGTCAAATCGTTATTTATTTAGTTAGTCATTCGAAAATCTTTATACCATTCACATTCTTCTTTCCATTCCGTACCACCGTTCGACATTCTTGACTGGTGTTGATATGTAAATCGGGCGACAGTATCCACTCACCACCAGGTGGACTTAATCCTGTAGGGAATTGTGCTTAAGATGACATACTCAGGTAAGATGACATAGTGCCTATATCCGTTCAAATATACGCGCTACAAACGCCTAAACGACGATCACACATCGGCTCACAGATGGCGCCACCAGTCAAAACTTTTGTGAGCGACCGCTTGCGTTGTTTAGATGTGGTGTGGATTGTTTTGATTTCGTCACTCGAAAATATTTTTTTGTTGAAAGTGTTTGTGCCAATAAATATGTATCAGGTAAGTTTTTAGTTGTGTTTGACTACTTTGATATGAACTGTGGTTAATATCGGTTATGAATATTGAAGAATAATTAAAGAAACCTTAAAGTTTTTAAGTCGCAGAAGGTGGCAAATATTTTTTACCTCGTAGGGTAAGATGACATAGCAACGGTCGGCTTAAGATGACATAGTATGTCATCTTACCCTAAAGTTCTTACGTTTATGAATATTTTAAAATCCTGTTTTATTTTTGTTCGTGACGACCGATGCGACAATAGTTTTAAGTCTTTGTTTGAGTAGATTTTATTATTTAAGTTTTCTTATAGTATTTATTTGATAGTTAACATTGTTATTGTTTGATTGATATGATAGATCCTGCAACAGTCGATCTAGTTCAGCGTGCTAGCCAAGTCGTTGGTGGACCTTCTTTCTCAAAGAGCACTAAATGAGATTTCTCCATTTCCGAAATCAGTGTCTACGGAGCAAGCAAGAAGCATGTAGAGGAAAATCACTGGCTCTCAGGTTCTATCAGGCACTCCTTTTATGGACGAAGTTAAAGCCCAAGTCCAAAAGAAAAAAGAGAAGGAAAATCGCAGGAGCGTTAGAGCTCGAAAGCAGGTGCAGCGTACTATCCTTCAGGATGACTCAGATGGCCGGATCTGTGGAAGATTTTACTCAGGACGCTGATGATGTTGATGACTCCGATGCTGCATGCCTTTATTGTAACGAATTATATAGCAAATCGAAGCCAGGAGAGCATTGGGTATGTTGCCAATTATGTAAGCGATGGTGCCACACTCTATGTGCTGGCGTTGCACCAAGAACTAAGGTTTTCAAATGTGAAATGTGCACCGATAATTAGGTATGTCAACTTAGACTGATGTGTGTCATCTTACCCACATGGACATGATTTGTGTTTTTTTATTTTATTTCAATTATTAAGTTTTCTATAGCGTCAAGATTTATTTTTGTGTGTCGTAAATAAACGTTTTAAATGTGTAGCCTTACATTTATTTTTTATAACCTTTGAATTTTCAAATATTTGCCTCAGTACAAAAAGTATGTCATCTTAAGCACAACTCCCCTATAGTCTACCAACTTAAATTGAAGTTTCTTTAATCAAATTATTTATTAACTGTACTTACGTTACCTATACCTACTTATCTTATCATAGCTAAGAAAGACATATGTCACATTTGATTTGCCTACTACTTTTATACTTTTACCCGCTTAGAAATTGATTTCACGAGAGAAATCGTCTTCTCACACAAAATCCTCCACAGACTATTGCGTCTTTATCAATGAAATTGCCGTTTTATATGGATAAATTCAAATACATTATTTTGTATGATTATTTATATAATTAATTAATCGAAGTATTGTCCATTATTATCAATCCACTTTTGCTGTTTTAATGGAAGTTGATTTATGCCTCTGCTATAGAACTCCTGGGGACGAGAATCGATGAATTCTCTAAAGGCGTTTTTCACTGCCTCATCGGAGTTGAATTTTTTCCCTTGTAAAAAGTTATCCAAATTCCGAAAAAAATTAAAATTAGTAGGGGCAAGGCTAGGCGAGTACGGTGGGTGACGGAGAGTTTCCAGTCGAAGCTCCTGTAACATTGAGACTGTCCGTCGTGCAGTGTGTGGGCGAGCGTTATCATGGCGAAGCAGTGGACTAGAGCAATTGACCAGACTCAGTTGTTTGATAGAGAGCTTGTCCATCATCATTTGCAGTTCTTCACAGTACACATCTGCATTAATTGTCGCATATCTGTCATAGCACCTCGCTTTCAGAGCATACCTCTTAAGATCTCGGAGAGTATTGGGATCCTTGGTGTCGACATCTCCAGCAAAGTCGAATTTAGGAGTCATCTGGAAAATAAGGCTAAAATGGCCTCCAAGAAGGCTCGGTGTGCTGAACAGAGCGAAGCGGTACTTCACCCCTGGGCGACTCCTTATGCTTTACAAAGCTCAGGTGAGGCCCCATATGATTTATTTCTCTCATCTCTGGGCCGGTTCACCGAAATACTAATTGGACCCATTTGACTCCATCCAACGACGTGCTGTTCGTATTGTCGACGATCCCACTCTCACGGGCGGTTTAGAATCCCCCAGCAGTCGGAGAGACGTTGCGTCTCTCTGTGTGTTCTATCGCCTGTACAATGGGGAACGCTCTGAAGAATTGTTTAATATAATTCCCACCTCGGGTTTCTACAACCGCACCTCCCGTCACAGAAGTGCGGTCCATCCGCATTTCCTCGATACGGAGGTGTCGCGCACTGTTCGGTCCAAAAAATATTTTGTACCGCGAACCCGTAGGCTGTGGAACGAACTGCCCCAAGAGGTCTTTCCATTAAGCTACGATATGGGGTTCTTCAAGCGAGCTGTGAATAGGATTTTGCAAGGTCGGCGGCGCGCCAGGGGGTATCCTGGTCGTTTTCTCAATATCGTTTTCTCACTTATGCCGAAGGCTGCTGCTAACTGAGACGAGGTTTGAGATAAATCCGCTTCCACTATTGCTTTCAATTCGTCATTATAAACTTTAGTCTCCGGTCGTCCATGGGGCTTATTCTTGAGGTCGAAATTTCCAGAACGGAAACGATCGAACCAAAAACACACCGTGCATTCGTTTGCTGTGTTTGATCCATATACATTGTTGATATTGTGTGCCGTCTGTGCTGCATTGCTGCCACGAGGGAAATCATATTCCAAAATAATGCGAATTTTTAACTTTTCTATGGTCGCAAACACAACGATATCTAAGCAAAAAAGTCGTATGACGGAAAACAACTGATTTTGAAAATAAAATGACAACTTTAAATTAAAATTAATTTTAATTTGGAATTTCAAGCCAAACGGAAGGAATTCTAAGGAAGGAATTTCATAGGTACTAGCCGATTTTGATGAAAAAGTTTCCTCAAATCTGCCCAAACGAAAATTTTAACAAAATCTAATTCAAATTCAAATGTATTTCTGTGCGTAACATAGGTTAAAACAGATGAACAGGACGTACTAATAACTAACGTTACATAACTGAAAAACAATGTGCAAATTTTAATCCTAGAAGTTATTGTTGAAACTTAATTAAGTCAATTAAACAAGAAGACGACCATTCCAAAATGTCCTTAATTCAATATCAAAAAGTGTCAGAATTAATTATAGTCGTGTTCGTTGTACCTACTCGCAGACGTCTTTTACAACGCCTGCCATACTTGTAAAAGTAATAGTCACCATTTCTAATAAATACGCCATTAGCGTAAATGTATTCGTCAATTAACCATTATTAACCACTATTTTTCCGTCAGTTAATAGATAGTTTTCTCTAATCCTAATGGTATGGAGGTTAATGTCAAAAATTGTTTTTAGAACAATTTTAAAATACATTAGACGCACCCAACTGGCCAGGTGAGAGGAGTCTCACCATGTCTCACTAACCAAAGGTGCTGCAGAATACCTATGTGTTTTAGAGTGAGAGTTACAAGAGCCCATTTTCTATATCATCCCATCCCGTCTAAAGCGTCGGACAAAAGGTATCGGTTACAGCTACGCGGGATCAAGCGATCAATAAAACGAAAAAAGTGTATACGATCGCTTGAAAGTGATCACATGGCACTGTGTCACGAACTCCCGCGACAGTAATCCGCCATTTTATCGTCCACTACTGGACACGTTTTGAGGGGGAGAGTGCACGCTGAAATCCAACAGCCGCTGGGCGCGCTCGACTGGCCACGTTACCCCTCTCTCACAGAAGACTACCTTGAAATGTACTGCATTTCCCATTTTATCGTATTTCCCTAATGTACGTGTTTCGGTAGTGAGTGAGATGTGCCAGAGCCCATTCCCATCCTATCCCTCCCCATTTTCCCAACCCTTTCTCCAAATCCATTCCTATATCTCCAAAGGTAGACAGCGCATCTGGGGGGGTGTCAACGTTTGTCATTTTGGACTAATGTTGGCATGTATCGCGGATGTCCATGGGCGACAGTATCCACTTATTTTTGCACATTGCCTTGTGCATGAGGGATGTATGGCCTTGAAACACCACGTTTTGAAACGGGTTGTCGAGTCCACTTTTATAGATGTGGTGTAATTGTTCAGGACTTTTGGTAGTGAACTCTCGCGACCAGGGTGACAATAATTCTGTCGATTAGGAATAAGATAAGGGAAGTATTTCATTCCATTAAAATACCTATGCCTTATATCATTCCACCCCCCAAGCAAAATTGGGAAAACTGTTTATCCCGTTACCACGTGGGCTGTTCGCTCATCTGCCAATTTAGTTCTAGAAAAGAAAACCTATGTTGTACTCAACTCATTCATATTATCATACAACGAATGATGTGACCTTAAAAGACGGTAACCGGATTACTATGTTTTAGAAAGTACACGCTGTCCCTCTCACGTTACTGCGATTTTATTTCCACCTCTGTCTAACAAGTGCGCTCATTCATTCTCGGTTTATATGTCTTTGCGCATACGCACGTTTTGTTGTGCAGCAAAAACTAGTTTTTATTTATTTAGACTTTGTCGTGTGATTTCTAGTCCAATATTGTTGCAAAGTTAGTGTTAATTTTACAATGTGATGGATACTGACAATAATGCAAGTATTCTGTAGCATTTACAAAGGTATCTTCTTGCTATATATTTACCGATAGGTGTTGAAAATATTGTTTCTTTTTTAGGAAAATAGTGAAACTTCTGAAGCAAAAAGTTTAGAGAAATGCGTCGAAAAAATTAACACAAACATGAACACTAAAGATGCCAGTGCAATACCTGAAAAACCAGGAAGTGATACGAATATAAAAGTAAATATTTTCCTACTTATCTGTATAGTGGGGGTTTCATTAGGAATATTATTTGAAATAATAAATGTACAAAACAGAAAAGTGTGTAATGATTATGTGGCTAACAGAACTGCTAAGTATTGGGTATATTCCGCCTACAATGACGTTGAAAATAAAAACGGTTTGCTCAAGCATGTACATTTGGTGCTAGAGAGAGTTGGATACGAGAAAAGTACAAACAAAACCCCATGGAATTTGTTTTGGTCACATGACTACCCTTTCAGCGTGTTATATCCACACATGCACAGACTGAAGCCTCACCAAAAAGTAAATCATTTCCCTGGTACAGGTTTTATTACAAATAAAGTAGATTTAGCAACTTCAAACTCGAAATACATACCAAAGGCTTTCAAGCTCCCTCAGAACAAGGACGAATTTCTAAGATACGCAACTGCGAATAAAAATGCGTTATTTTTAGAGAAAAACAATCAACACAGAGGCGTATATTTAAAAAACGTCAGTGAAATAGATCTGTTGAGCAAGAAAAGTTTCGTCCAGGAGTATATGCAAAAACCATTTTTAGTAGATGGACATAAGTTTGATATTGGTGTGTATGTTGTTTTGACATCAATAAAGCCCCTGAGAGTCTATTGGTACAAAGGAGATGTTTTATTTAGGTAAGCAGACTTTTAAATTGTATCATTTCTGATTTTGGATTTTTAATATTCCTATAACCATTTACATGCTAAATCATCATCATCTCAATAGGTGCAAAAGTAAGAGAGATAAAAGGTTGTGACATACAGACGGACGGACGTAACAAAACTGTTGAGAGCCGAGCCCAAGGCGTCGTTGGTCGCGGCCACAGAACTGACATTATTGTGGGATAATACTCAGATATTCCGTGGCTACGGCAACCAATAATTGTCATGTTGAGACTGGGTAACGCCGCCGCCGCGCGCCATGTGAACACTTTTAAGCAACTTCATACAATTTCTTTCGAGCTATTGGTCGCCTGGTCACTTGGATAGTGTGCCCGACGCCTAAAACACTAAAAACTACCTAGCCAAAAATTTCCAACACTTCTTGTAATTTTTGTATGAATGGCTAAACGGGAGTAATGTATAATTTGTATGTGCATTGCTAAAACAGTTATAGTGCCTTATTAGCAAAGTGAATATTAATTAGTTCAGCTATCTTTAAGGAGTAAAAATTAATATCTCTTTTAGGTATTGTTATGATAATAACGTTTTTGTTTATTTATGAAATTCGAATTGCTTTAGCGCTCGAATTAAATTGGTTTATCTAGGAAATACTGTATGTACAGCTTACTAAAAATACATCTCTTCCGGAAATTCCATTCGTTCCACGGGGATGCCTCCTCTGCTTACCATAGCTTCTAAGATCCTTCAAACTTACCAACACTGCAACGTGCTTCGGCAGAGAGTGAAAGTTTCTGTAGCTCGCTCTTCAGCCCATCCTCGACCCTCTCCTTTTTTCTTTCTTCATATTATTATATTACCATACCATAGCATCAGCCTATGTCTCTCCACTGCTGGATATAGGCCTATCCTAAAGCTCGCCAAAACACACGATCTTCGGTTGGACGAGAAAAGCCGAACATCCTATTATCCCCAATCCAATTCCCAAAGCCATACAGCACATCTGTGAACATGTTAATGTTCGACATTTTTTACTGATTTTGACTTATCAACATTTGTTGTCCTGTTATCTCTGTATCTCTGCCTCTGTTATCTTTCAAGGGCAGACAGAAGCACTGTCGGTATTAGAAAGGTATTATCTTTCGTCTCCTGAAAATAGACTGGAAGACAATGAGATGCAGCATTAACCCTAGATTACGAACTTTCGTCGATCGACTACGTGGATTTTGAAAACGTGTCACAAAATTTCCGGACTCGATTATTCTCTCGCCTAATCACAATCGACTCCTGCGATGGACACTAGTGGTTCCAGCAACCATGGCTCGTTAGTTTTTATTTGTCTTGTGGTATTTTTTTCATATTTTTTTGTATTATGGTATGAATGTTCTTTTTACAATTTATTTATTTTTATTGCTATTTGTTTATTATTCTAAAATATAGTGCATCGATTTTATTAGAAGATCATATTGTAGTGGAATAAGATTCTGGAAGCGAAATAGAAGATAATGTTGAGCTGACCCAGCTTATAAGATAAAGCCCGATAAAGAAATTATTTTGAGGAGTGAACAATGAGGATATTCAGACAAATAATCCATAAGTTTCACGAACAATCAGATTCGCTTGAAAATTTGAGCCGTCAAGCAAATCTGATGACCTGGATTTTTACCACAAAGTAGTGTGGAGAGCACAAAATAGAAATATGTCACAGTTGTATTAATTGTTAAAATATTACAGAATATTATGATTTCTTATTCTATTTTAGTATTTGAAATTTACTTGTTATGTAAATTCTTTTACTTATCATATATTCTACTTATTTTATTATAAGTATTAAAGTAGGTACATTTAGGATGAGGCCTTCGATAAATTTGTATGAAAATATTAATCTCAATTAATGCACTCAATTAATAAATAGATATTAGTTTACAGAATTCAAAAAGGTTGAAAACAAAATCATAAATTCAAAACCCCACCAACTTTGCAAGCGTAGTCGATTTGACGATGGTTCGTAATAAGCGTTGCTGAAATAAGGTTAGTACCTAATTTAGGGTTTAATGGGTAGGTACTTTGTGTTAAATGAATAAAAATATTTCAAATTTGTCATAGAAAAATATTTACTAAATAACTTAAAAATTAATATGAATCAATTTGTGAAACAAAATAAGTTGAAAAATACCTATTTTGTTTTTCTTAGGTTGTTGAACACAAAACATCGTTTTTAGGAACAGATTTATTAACCTGTTCCATGACTTTATCATTTAATTACATATATAATTTCAGATACTGTCCGGCGAAATACTATCCTTTCAATTCGAGAAATCTGGATAAATACGTGATTGGGGATGATTACTTACCTACGTGGGAAGTACCGTCCCTGGCACACACCTACACAGCTCTGGGATTCAGTATGAAGGATGCTTTTGATGTTTACGCCAGGTCTAAGGTAACTAGTTCATGAGCTCAGAAATCCTAGACTTTCTTTTTTCGTTTACGCACGCATCTGTCGCATTTTTTTTTGAGCATTTGAGCCTCTAGCCCCGTATTGAGATACGTACAGAAGATTTTCATTTAAATTATATTTAAAATATTTCAGGGAAAGGACCCGTTAAGAATGTGGGAGGAAGTACAGAATGCAATTGCCGAGGTATTCATTATGAAGGAACATCACATAATCGCTGCGGTAAGTCCATAAGCTACAACAAATACATAAATCGAAAACTCTTTAGAACGAGTCTCGACTTGTGGTAACTTTAATTTGGTCCAACTTAACCCATTTAAAGCTCCATTTGTCATGGCACCTCGATTTCAGAACATTTGTCTTAAGATCTCCGAGAGTTTTTGGGATCTTTGGCGTCGATATTTCGGAGTCATCTGGAGAGCAAGATATAACCTGCCAGTAAAAAGCTCGGTGTATTGAACCTGTTCAATACACCCTGGTCAAACAGTACTTCACTCCGGGGAAACGCTTGTCGCTCAAGTTAGACCCCACATGGAGTACTGTTCACACCTCTGGGCTGGTGCACCAAAATACCAGCTGGACATTTTTGACTCCGTCTACCGACGTGCTGTTCGAATTGTCGACAATCCCACTCTCACAGGTGATCTAGAAGCGCTCAGCATCCAAACAGATGCTGCGTCTCTCTGCGCTTTTTAGCGTCTATATAATTCGGAATGTTTTTGAAAACTGTTCAATTTGATGGCAACTTCGGGTTTTTATCATCGCACCGCTCGTCATCGTCGTGCGGTTCATCCGCACTTCCTTGACATAGAGTCGCTGCGTTTAGTGCGGTCAAAAAGACACTTTATGCTGCGAACCCGAAAGTTATGGAATGAACTGCCAGCCGAGGTTTTTCTATTATGCAACGATACGCTATGATCTTCAAGAGAATTGTGAACAGCATTCTGCAAGTTTGACAGGCATCCGCAAGTCCCCTGGTGTTGCAGGTGTCTATGGGCGGGGGTGATCACTTACCATCATGTGGCCCGCTTGCTCGTATGCCATCTATTCTATAAAATACAACGGTAAATATTTTATAGAAGACATACTTCATCGGTCGGCTGGAGGACATTTTAATCTCCTCATACTTCTTATTCATAATCTTACCCTCAACTTACCTCCAGGTGGACTGTACTCGTTTGCTACCTTCTTTTAGATTGTTCTTCTTTAATGTAAAGACGATTTTAATTATCGAAGACTCTATAATCACTATAAAACTACAAAAGGCAGCTCTGTAATCATGGTCGATTTTCGGAGTGATTTATAGGTACCCAATTATGATCGCTCATATATTCTCTTAACGGCACCAATTTTAGGACCTAATGCGCGTTCGACGCGTACTTGACTGCTGACCGGTTTTTGTAATTAATATCTCGATATCACCCTGACGAATTTTTAGTCATGTGCTGTAAGTATCCACTGTGGGACACAGACAAATGCGTGCATTCAGGGGGGGTTCGGGCCATTATCAACAACGTGGCTCCAGTGGGGATAAGTCACTGTTACACTTGCCCCGATTTCCTCGTTTCTTCACCGCCGAGATAGTGAATTTCCGTACTTTTAAATAGAAGTGAATTCTACCCATAAACACTATTTTACAAAGTTCAACCCAATTTATAATGTACTTAATTAATCGAATTTCGGGGTTTAAAATCCATACAGAATTTTCAAACCCTTGAGGACTAGGAATCTGGCTAACTATTAAATATTTAAGTATTCCTCTTTTAGTTAAAAAACTACCGTTCATCGGACAATTTCTTCGAGCTGATGCGCTTCGACCTGATCGTGGACGAGGACCTCGGGGTCTACCTTCTGGAAGCCAACATGTCGCCCAATCTCAGCTCAGCGCATTTTCCTCCCAATCAAATGCTTTATGAGCAAGTCTTGTACAACCTGTTTTCTATAACAGGAGTTTCGAATCATATTAAAGGATATGGTGGTGGGGATCATAGGTAAGTACCACATCATACAGCTGGTAAATGAATAGGTAATCTATACTAATATAATAAAGAGGTAAAATTGTGTGTTTGTTTGTGGGTATGTTGGGGATAATCTCTGGAACTACTTAACCGATTTCAAAAATTCTTTCACAAGTAGAAAGCTACATTATCCGTGTCTAATATAGGCTATATTTTATTTTGAAATTTTGAAAAAAAAATTGAATTAAAAATAAAAAGCGAAGCGAGGGCGGGTCGCTAGTTGCTAGATAAAAAACTTACACTACGACCACAAAGCTGCTAGCTATTAAATAGGATGTCATCACTTTGTCAGTCTCTACTTCATCTTTGTGTAGATAATAGAAGGCCACAGGATATTATAGGCAAATATTTATTATGACTACATACGCAATGGATATGAGCAAACAAAGCGCTACGAATGTGGTGTTAATCTTGAAATGGACATAGGTATTTTACTTTAATCTGAGGTTGGACCTCAATTCAAATACTTATTCGCACGGTGAGAATAAAAGAGACAATACGAAATCTGTGTTTTATGGGAAATGAAAGAAATGTGTTTGTATGTGAGGAAGTTTCCGCTTGCATTAATGAAAGAGACGGAATAATTGCGTTTGTTCTTTTCTAGCGAATGTCGGGCAGTTTTTGAATGACTAGATGATAGACATTCCCCTTTTAAGTCGTTTAATGTATTAAACTCGATTTGCTTACATTTTGAGTAGTTTCTTTCATTCTCACTGTGCGATATATTATTACAAATTAGACTAGTCTTGTAAATATGGAAATTGCTGCTTTAACTAATCATCGATTCTAAACCTACTTTTCTAATTCTAATTCTACTTTTAAACATATGAATGTTACAGGGAGATAAGATAGGTCCTATTTGAATACTTAAATGTATTTGTAACCTATAATTTGCAGCGGTATTCGTTCGCTTTTCTCGTGACTGTTTGAGAGGGATAAGTTCATTTTTAACTACCTTATTTACAGAGAACAAACTGCATCACAAAACATGGTATCCTCTCATAAGAATATAGCAGTGTGGGGCTATGAATGCAGCACCTCGTGCAAAGATAACTGCGAGGCCCTGCCGCTCTGCGAGTTGTGTAGGCCCTGCCTTAGTGCAGAGTTGAGGAACAGTTTTTTGAAGGCACATACAGAGTTCGTGCATAGAGGGGATTTTAGGAGACTGTTCCCTCCAGCTATGGTTAGTTATTTCTGATATTTTCTGAGAAAAAGGGTCACTAGTTTTTATCGCGGGTTTACTGGTGAAAAAAAAACCTATAATAAACAGGTGGCAGCGAAGCAAAAGGTAAACAATCTGTAACCACCTGTGCTAACAGTAAGTAACATTGGCGACGAAATTTCCCATCCTATTCTATTGAGAGGGGAGTATAGTGGAATAAGGGAAGACTCCCTACTCTTCACCCCATCAGGCGTAAAATGGGATAAAGGAAATGCCTTATCCCATTATACTCAACTACCATCCTTTTCCATACCCCCCCCACCCCCCCCCCACCCAAAGAAAGAATGAAAACTATAATGGGAATGGGACGAGGAAAACTCATCCGTATATACTCTCAATTCTCCAATGTCTTTTCTTAGCGTCTCCTAAATCTTTAAAGATCCGAGGCAAAGCATTCAGGGGTGTGACACCGTTTGTCATTTAATTATTGACTGAAGTTGACAATATTGGCATATATTGAGGAAACCCATAGGTTACAGCATCCACTTACAATACCTTAAGATGGACTACCATCTATTTACTAAATATTATTGCATTGAACAGAATTAAAGTACATTGATCCATAAAAAGTATTGTAGTGTCTGTGTCGAATTGACAGTACCTGTTCACAGAATTATTTAAATAGTAGGAGTAAAATGGCTCTAAATTTAAAGCAATTTATGGCTTTATCATATCTAACCTTGCTCTATCAATATTTGCATCTTCTTTTTCAGAAACCTCAATCACTGCACCAAGAAGAACTCAAGAATCTCACACATATAAACAAGTTACAGTACATGTGGTATCAAGGTAAATGTGAAATGGATGTAACATGGTGTATTTAAAATTATATAATAAAAAAGTGAAAAAAACATTGTTTATTAATAAAAAAAAATACATTATTTTTACCCAATTATATACCAAAATCTAAAAAGTACCTTGTTCGGTATTGTTCGGGGGCTGCGAGGTGAGGGGTGAATTCACGTGCTGCGCGGGCGCGGGTCGCCCGTTAGTTAGTTAGCCTTTGACCCTTCGCCGTACGAGTCGGCCATTGATCCTTATGCGGTACGATCGCAATCTATTGTTGTGCAAGTAGGCTGCACATTTTTGGGAGACCTTGGCGTTCGCGAGTGTACATAGTCGGTATAACAGACAGTAACCAGTGCAGTGTAACGACGACCTTGCAAGAGCGCTATTAAGCGCATCCCTGTTCAGCACTTCCGGGGGCCCCCAGGAATATCGAGAGTAGGTGAACAGGAGGTTACAAGGTCAGAACTTTTAATTTCATTTTCAACTTTTGACTCCGCGTATCGCGGATAAAACATTGGTAGCAGAGCGTGGTTGTGCATATGGACCTTATATTGTGAAACGTAAACATTAGTTAAAAAAGTTCTTTGTTAATAGCAACGTATCCCAAGGTCTACCCGTTGTCAAGTGTTTTTAATCTTAACATTCCTTTTTTTAGTGACTCGGTTTTGTTTCGGTTACCTGCGACGGATAGGTATTGAGCACTTACTAACTTGGAATGGAATTTTGTTTGTTTATATTAACATTTCTCGCAGTGGTTACTTTTTATAACAAGTTGTAAGTTACGTATATGGTAACAGGGATCTATTACATATTGGATTATTGTTTTGTATCATTTATTGTTGCTTTGTAGGTGTGGCCTGTTTATTTGTTAGGCCACTATCCTTAAACTGAATACTGTATATTAATTTTATTTGTTTGTTTGTACACTTGTTGTTACATTTAGTGACAACCATGTCAGCATTGTCCATTAGTGGAAACATAAAGGCGATACTCCGATGGTTGGCTTCGGCCGCTAGTCTGATTGACAGACCCGATCGTCATGGTGCCTTAATAAAAAGGTATCAGGATTTACCGGCACGGTTGGATAAGTTGGGCCAACATTACGCGAAATTTACCGAGCTTTCGCCGGATCTTGGCTCTGAGGTTGTGGATAGGATCGAGGCCGATGTGAATCAGTGCTATGAGTTAGCTGATTCCATCACTGAAAGGGCAGTCTCCCTTTCGGAGGAGACTGGAGGTCTGCCGTCGGATTCTGGGCAGGGGAAGGCAACCCCTCCGGCGTTGTTGAGCAGGCTTCCCAATTTGGATCTCCCACATTTTGATGGAAGGCTCGAACAGTGGATCGGATTTGTAAATCTGTTCGATAGTTTGGTAGACTCCAGGGAGGATCTAACTCATAGCCAAAAGATGGCGTATCTACGTTCGATTCTTCGGGGAGAACCCAGCAGTCTTATCCAACATTTGGATGTTAACAATGAAAATTATATCACGGCACGTACGCTGTTGTTCCGACGTTATCAGAACGTGAGACGTTTGGCGGACACACATGTGGCACTAATCCTGGCACTACCTAAGGTCACCCGGGTTTCTTCATTAAGATTAGAATTGTTAAACCCGTTATTGGGGGCGGTGAATACCTTAGGTAAACTTGAGTTGCCAGTGGATAGTTGGTCATTTCTTTTAGTCCACATTGTGTTGGGTAAGCTATCTCAGGAGCTAAGGGCCCGATTTGAATATAAATACGGTGGTGATAGCGCAACATATTTGCCCAAATTCGTAGATTTGCTAAAATTCTTAGAAGACGAATGTAGGTTGGCGGATAATTCGGATGCGCCCATCCCGTCCACTTCCCAAGCGCCCCCTAGACGGGAATTGTCTAAGCGGAATGTTCGGATCCCCAGACAACGGTATGCTGTCGCCACTGGCAGCACCTCACCAAGATGCCTATATTGCAAGGCGGAGGGCCACAAGGTGGTCTCGTGTAGAAGGTTTGAGGGTCTGGCGGTCCGAGGTAGGCGGAACATAGCATTTCAGCGCCGCTGGTGCTATGGTTGTTTGGGAGAGCATTTAATTCAGCAGTGCCCTGCTAGATCGCATTCATGTCAGCATTGTTTGGGCCGACATCACCCCCTGCTATGTGCCAATCGGAATGGCATCGACCATAGGGATGGTCGTGACGGTCATGGCGGGGAGGCTAATCGCGGCAGGGTGGTTGCACTCAGAATAGGATCACGGACTCCTCCTCGGTTTGAAGGCCGTCGTTCTCCCCGTACGGGCGGGGGCTCCACTTCCCCTAGGGGCGGGGGCCGGCTAACTCCCCCTCGAAGAGTTGATGATGGCGGCCGCCACGATTATGCTGTGATCGCCGGGAGATCTTTGCCGCCTCGAAGGAGCAGTGCTCCTACCAATTATACCCCTTTAGCGGAACGACCGCGCTTGGAGCGACGTCAGCCGCATTCCCAACGCTCGCAGGGCAACACTACCCCTGAACGGACTCAGGTGGATCGCCGACCAGTATACCATAACTGGGACCCGTTAGCGCATGTGGAGCGCTCCGGGGTTAATTGGCCTCAGTTATAGGAATTACATGCCCACTCGCCAACTGCAGCCGTTCAATCGATGTACGTACTCATGCCAACTATTTCGGCTATGGTACGAGGACCCAAGGGACACATGAGGATTCGTGCTCTATTAGATTCGGGGGCCCAAGGCTGCATTGTGTCATCTTGTTTGGCGAGAAAGTTAGGCTTACGCGTC
Source organism: Sesia bembeciformis (assembly GCA_943735995.1). Classification (NCBI taxonomy): domain Eukaryota; kingdom Metazoa; phylum Arthropoda; class Insecta; order Lepidoptera; family Sesiidae; genus Sesia; species Sesia bembeciformis. The sequence continues at coordinate 13,374,981 of OX031039.1, read as the reverse complement.
CACACCGGTACCTACAATGTGCGAGGTATCGGTAAGGTGCAGGTGCGTGTGATCGGTCACACAAAATTTAATTGTACACCTGTCACCTCGTCTCACCCGGAGATTGAGGCGTCGGCAATTGTGTTGGAAGAGATGATTGGTGATTTGCCACAGCAAGAATTACCGTCTGCTGTGTTGAGTGTAGTGTCAGGCTTGGACTTAGCAGACCCTGACTTCCACACCCCAGGCCCGATTGATCTCCTGATTGGAGCGGATGTCCTTGGAAGATTGTTGTGTGGACCTAAGCGGCTTTTACAGCGTGACGGATTAGTCGCTGTGCCGACTTCATTCGGGTTTGTAATAATGGGCCCAGTGTCAACAACTGCCAATTCCCAAGAGTTTGATGATGTAGCTGTAGGTTCAGTTCTATCTGATGCGGTTCAGAGATTTTGGGAGGTGGAAGAGCCCCCTACAGCTTCCCGGGTGAACCCAGAGCAAATGGAATGCGAGCTGTTCTACCAGAATAATACTGGTCGCCTTCGCTCGGGCCGTTTGATCACCCGTTTGCCTTTTTTAGCGGTTCGACCTGCCCTTGGACGCTCTCGGGACGTTGCTGAACGACGTTTGATTTCCATGGAGCGTCGCATGCTCAAGGATAAAGTCCTTCGTCAGAAGTACGTCGACTTCATGCGAGAATACGTGGATTTGGGGCATATGTCGGTGTCGACCGTTGATTGGCAACATAGTGAGCACTATTTTCTGAGCCACCATGCGGTTTTAAAGACCCCTACCGGAAAGATTCGGGTGGTTTTTGATGGTTCAGTGTCTACGACCACCGGGGTCTCGCTGAACCAATGTCTGCATGCGGGTCCTAAATTACAAAAGGACATTTCAGACATTCTGACCAACTTCCGGAGGCATCAAGTAGTCTTTGTAGCGGATATTCGAATGATGTTCCGTCAGACGCTGATCCATCCAGAAGATAGGAGATATCAGCTGATTTTATGGCGTGAGCATCCAGAGGATCCGATGGTGATTTACGAGCTCAACACCAATACGTACGGCATAAAATCTAGCCCGTTTGTTGCGATTCGCTCATTGTTGGAGCTTGCGGAGCGCGAGCGTTTGTATTTTCCCCGCGCAGCCTCTGTTTTGGAGACGGATGCTTATGTTGATGACATTTGTACCGGAGCATCTAGTCTCGAAGAGGCTCGGGCCTTGAGAGATGAATTGATAGGGCTTCTGGGAACTAGTGGCTATGAGTTGCGAAAATGGTTATCCAACTCACCGGATCTCCTTTCCGGTTTGCCGGAGGACCACCAACAAGACCCTCATCTCTTTGAGAATGCGGATAGCTTGAATTTGATAGCCCTCCTTGGAGTGCAGTACATGCCAGTCCACGATGAGTTTACCTACAGAGTCGAATTAACCTCCTCTAAGGTATGGACTAAGAGATCAGTTCTGTCTACGGTAGCCAGGACTTTTGATCCGAACGGTTGGATCAGTCCGGTTATATTTAAGGCCAAGTGTTTTCTGCAAAGGCTTTGGACTGCGGGACTCTCGTGGGACGAGCCTCTCTCGGGAGAGTTGATACACGATTGGGAATCGTATTTCTCATCCGTCCCGGCTATCAATCAGGTTGCAATACCTAGATGCTTCCTTCCTGTTGGGAAATGCTCAGTGTCCCTCCACGGATTTTGTGATGCATCCGAGCGTGGATATGCGGCCGTGCTGTACTTACGTACTGTAAGTACCACTGGGGAGACAAAAATTCACTTAGTTATGTCGAAGAGCAAGGTTGCTCCTATACGGACTCGACATACAATTCCGAAGTTAGAATTATGTGGTGCGGCGCTTCTTGCCCGCTTATTAAATCACGTGTGCTCTACGCTCGGGCGTAGTGTAGACATTGGAACAGTTTTCGCCTGGACTGACAGTCAGATCGTTCTGTGTTGGCTGAAAACTTCGGTGCACACGTTAGAAACCTTTGTAGCTAATCGAGTATCACAGATCCAAGATTCAGAGACGGTTTTAATTTGGAGACATGTCCCAGGGGAATTGAATCCGGCTGATTGTGCTTCTCGCGGCTTAGACGCGCCGGATCTGGTTCACCACCATTTGTGGTGGGGGCCCCAGTGGTTGTTACATTCTGAAGTTGATTGGCCACGTTACCAGTGCTTGGTAACTCCTCCCCCCATTGGTTGGCTCACATCGAGTGTCCTGACTGAGCCCCTCAAGGGCATTGATTTTCTGCTCGATCGCTACAGTTCCTTGTCCAAATTACTTGGCGTGACTGCCTGGATAAAGCGTTTCGTTCATAACGCTCGGCATCCGGAGGAAAAGCGGCTGTCTCCTGTTCTCACGCCAGAAGAACGCCAAATGGCCCTTCTGCATTGGATTCGCGTTGTGCAGACTAAACATTTCGCCTTAGAACTTGAGACGCTCCAGAGTGGCAGACCTAAACTCAAAGGAGCCGTTGCAAGGCTCAACCCCTTTATCGACGCTGAGGGATATCTCCGTGTTGGTGGTAGATTGTGTCACGCCAATTTGCCTTTTGGGGTTCGTCACCCATTGTTGTTGCCCAAAGGTGGGCCCTTAGTGCATTTGTTGGTGACTGACCGGCATATTGCAAATTCTCACGCTGGCTGCAATGCATTATTAGCCATCTTGCAGCGTGAATTTTGGATTTTGTCAGCCAGACGGACCATCCGTGGCATAATTTTCCGTTGTTTGCCTTGCTATCGATTGAAGGCAGCGACGCTGCAGCCCATGATGGGAAATTTGCCTGCAGATCGAGTCAAGGGAACCAGACCCTTTGCCGGAGTTGGCACCGATTTTGCCGGGCCATTCATGGTCAAGACGTCGCGACTTCGAAAAGCGAAGATAGAGAAAGCGTATTTGTGCGTCTTTGTGTGTCTGTCAACCAAGGCTGTTCACCTGGAAGTAGTTTCCGCTCTTAGTACAGAGGCATTTGTTGCCACATTTAGTAGATTTGTTAGCCGGCGCGGACTTCCAGCGTTAATTCGATCTGATTGCGGAACCAACTATCGGGGTACTGACCACTACCTTAAGGATTTATATAAGTTTTTAGATGCTAACCAGGTAGATCTTGGAATGTCCCTATCTTGCCGGGGCATCACCTGGCAGTTTAGTCCTCCTAGCTGCCCCCATTGGGGAGGTATTTTTGAAGCAGCCGTGAAATCAGCCAAAACTCACCTAAGGCGCGTTATCGGAGAAACGGTATTAACGTTTGAGGAACTAGTAACGGTATTTTGTAAAATTGAGGCCGTCCTCAACTCGCGCCCTTTGTGTCCGCTCTCGTCAGATCCTAACGACTTGGAGGCTCTAACTCCAGGTCATTTCTTGATAGGACAGCCACTTAACGCCCTGCCGGAGTACCCATTTACAGGGGTAGCTTCTAATCGTTTGTCGCACTTTGAATTGTTGCAACAATTGTCCCAGAGTTTCTGGAAACGTTGGTCTCTGGAGTATTTGCACATTTTGCAACAGCGCGTTAAATGGACTGATAAGACCCACCCACCAGGCATCGGTGACCTCGTTTTAATCAAGGATGCTAATTTGCCGCCGTTGTTTTGGCGCCGGGGCCGCATTGTTAATTTGTTTCGCGGAGTGGATGGAATACCCCGGGTTGCGGAGGTCCTAGTGGGTGGCTCAATCCTGAAAAGAGCGGTCACCTCTCTCTCTCGCCTGCCAGTGGAGTAGCATGCAGACTTCTTCTGCATGGGACGGGGGTTTGTTCGGTATTGTTCGGGGGCTGCGAGGTGAGGGGTGAATTCACGTGCTGCGCGGGCGCGGGTCGCCCGTTAGTTAGTTAGCCTTTGACCCTTCGCCGTACGAGTCGGCCATTGATCCTTATGCGGTACGATCGCAATCTATTGTTGTGCAAGTAGGCTGCACATTTTTGGGAGACCTTGGCGTTCGCGAGTGTACATAGTCGGTATAACAGACAGTAACCAGTGCAGTGTAACGACGACCTTGCAAGAGCGCTATTAAGCGCATCCCTGTTCAGCACTTCCGGGGGCCCCCAGGAATATCGAGAGTAGGTGAACAGGAGGTTACAAGGTCAGAACTTTTAATTTCATTTTCAACTTTTGACTCCGCGTATCGCGGATAAAACATACCTCATTAATTTTTAAAATTATATTTTCATCCACCCAGAACTGGAATGTAACATTTTATGGAACATCCCTGTCTGATCATACCTGGTGTTACCATGTCTTATCCTAAAAATCAACAACTTCTTACACAGCTAAAGGTTTTCCTAATTAGGGTCCACTATGATCGTAGGCGCAGCCACGGTGGGGCAGGGTGGGACATTGCTCCCCCTTGGCAAAGGAAATAATAAGTAACAGACTTTCTGCTTTACATAATCTCTATTTAAAATGATAAGGAACTTGTTTGTTTTGTCCTTCCCTAACATTCTGACTACGCTCTTTACTATGACAGCATCATTTGATCTATTGGAAGATTTATTCAAAAATACAACGAATTGATTAGATTGATTGAAAAAGATGTTAAGTCATTTTATCTTATACAAGTATCACTGCACCATTGATTGTAGTAATCCTAAAATATAACTTCCTAAATCTTCATCCTGATTTGTCCAAGAAACATAAATGTTCTTTGTATTATCATCATCTCCTTCAACTTTAATGAGGACAGACTCCACTGTTATGTTTCCATCTGATATGGTTATTGACCACCCTTGAAGCTTCTCTGCTAACAGAGCTTTAAGCTTTTCTGCAGTCTTCACTGAGGGGCCAGGGTCTTCAAAACGTACTGTACTTGTGAAGCGAATTATGTGTCGATTTATACCGATTTCATCACACATTTCATCGATATCTAGTAAGGAGAGTCTGTTGTCTTTGACACAAAGAATTCCATGGACAACTCGCCTCCGTTTTGGATCTGGAGGTTGAGCATTATACCTCACTGCTTCAGCTTTAAGAAGTCTTAAGGACACATCAATGGGAATTTTTGGTGGAGTATTAATTGTGCAAGTTTCACCATTCGCTGGCATGTAACAGTTTATATTGAATTCTTTCTCAATTTTATCCTTCAAGAATTCCATTTTTTGTGCTTCACCATGCACTAACAAAACATTTTTTGGCTCACAGTACTGTATTAACTGCATTATACCTTTAGCATCAGCGTGAGCTGAGAAGGACATGTACTCAACAGCCATTTTGACTTCAACAACTTGTCTATTTTCAAACTCAACTTTCTTAGCTCCATTTAGGATTTTATGACCAACTGTACCTTGAACACAGAACCCTGGCATTATGACCATGTTCTGCTCATAGGGTGCCCATTTCTTGAAAATGTTCAATGATAATCCTGCATGCAACATGCCTGGTGTAGCAAAAACAACCATTGCACCAGGATTGTCTATATAAGATTTATCGAAAGGCTTAATGTGTTTAAAATCAAACATGTTCCTCTGGACAAAAGTTTTCCTTATCTTTTGATTGGTCCAAGTAATAAACATTTTGTAATAATTGTTTGCTTTCTCTGTTAGACCTAATGCAAAATAAACTGGACATTTTAGATTCATTCGTTCCCAGTATGTTTCTAATAGGATGCATAGTTCTTGCGCTCGGCCAAGTGCAAAGACAGGTATAAGAACTTTGCCACCTTTCTCAACACACTCATGTACTTTTTTGAGGAAATCTCGTTCTCTGCACCTTTTTGAATCTCGAATTGTTGTTGCATATGTAGACTCTGATATTAACAAGTCTGGTCTGCATTTATCAATCCAAGCAGCTCCCAGATGCCTATCCGGAGTCATGTTGTAATCTCCTGTGTACACAACAGATTGTGACCCGACTCTGATCCAAAACATGGCTGCACCCAATACATGACCAGCGTAATATGCTTTGATTTCCAGATCATTGTCAACCATTACAGACTGATGTAATGTGACAGCAGTGACTTTCTTTATACAGTCCTTAATCATTTGAGAAGTGAAGAAATTTGATTCTCCTTTTCTTTCAACTGCAACTTTCCTCATGTCCTCTAGTAATATAGGTGCTATGGCTTTAGTTGGATGTGTCATATAAATTGGACCAGTGTATCCAACCATTTCTGACATATAAGGTAAAGCCCCACAGTGGTCGAGATGGAAATGAGAGATAATGACGCAGTCGATCTGGCTTGTGATTGGTCCCTCGGGTACAATGTACGAAAAATCAGGGAATCGGCGTTCGTCATTATACCCCATGTGCATACCACAATCTAACATAATATTTTTACCTCCCATCGACAGCAAAATACAGCTTCGACCAACATCTTGACCAGCTCCAAGCGGCGTGATCTTGATATCAGGCATTCCGTAAGATCTCTTATAGGAGTTAATGCGTAAAAATCGCCTTCACTGCAAGGTTATTGACTAAGATGGGAATTTAAATGTTAAAAACAAGTAAATTGAGACAGCCAAATTAAGGTATCATAATAATGTAACACTTCTCTTATTTATTCTTTTATCGAATTTACTATAAATCTAACAGTAAAAGTAGAAGAAAATTCAATAAGATGAATGAAGCGAGAAAAGTAAATTACAATGCACAGGGCCTGTGACACAGGCACACTTAATGTAGTGACATGACAATATTGACAATTGGCAAATGATATATTTTTTTTTTATACGTGATACGTTATAATTTATTTGGACACTGGTATAGTTATTGGTCCACACACAGCAAATGCAATGTAATGTAACCAGCCCTTTTAATATCCACTGCCGGACATGTACCTCTTCATGTACTTTGTTATCAATTAGTCGTCTCTTACAACACCCACGAACATAGCAAATAATGAAACAGAATTATTGTAAAATAATGTTCAATGAACATGTTCTTCCGGGACTGATAGACGTCGAAGACGTGACCTTCGCGGTTGTAGACCATTATGTCTACCTTGGGCAAACAATCCAGCTAAGCAAGTCCAAGTTCAGCAAGGAGGTAAATAGACGCATTCAACTTGGTTGGGCAGCTATTGAAAAAATGCGTTGCCTTTCGCCTATACCACAATGCTTGAAGGTCTTCAATCAGTGCGTCTTGCCGGTTATGATGTATGGTACCGAAACGTGGCCTCTAATGGTAGGCCTGGTCAATAAGTTCGAGGTCACTCAGCGAGTTATGGAAAGGGCTATACTTGGAGTTTCTTTGCGGCATAAGATCCGAAACGAAGACAATCTTTATACTTACTTAAAATTAAAATTATTACGTAAAATTACTTTATACCGCGAACCCGTAGGCTGTGGAACGAACTGCCTCAAGAGGTCTTTCCATTAAGCTACGATATGGGGTTCTTCAAGAGAGCTATGAATAGGATTTTGCAAGGTCGGCGGCGCGCCCGCATACCCCCTGGTGTTGCAGGTGTCCATGGGCGGCGGTAACACTTGCCATCACGTGGGACCGCTTGCTCGTCCGCCCACTGGTATATAAAAAAAAAAATCGCCACAGTACCAAAATCAGCGACATGGCTAGTAGAATGAGCATGTTGAAGTGGCAATGCACAGGTTATAAATATTTGCCGCAGGACCGATAACCGATGGGGTAGACGAGTCCTCGAATGGAGGTCAGGTACCGAGAAGCGCAGTGTGGAAAATTCACCGGTGGTGGTTGAATGAGAAGAGCCGAGGATTGTGTGTGGTGCGAGCCTTGAGAGCGACCTATATTCAGCAGTCGAGAGGCTAAATAGTGATGGTTAATTAAATTTCAAAGTATTTTTGTGTGGTGTTTGTGATAATAATAAAAAAGCATATGACTGCGTTTTTTGTGTGCTTCTAAGGAGTGATCTTCTGTCCTCAGTAAACCTATTATACTATCACTTTACAGAGTGACTCCTGAGTCCTGACTTCGACATAACTGGATAGAACTGAACTTATTCTACGTTATATATTTTGAAATAAAATACTCGGGTTCCCGCCAAAAAGTAAAAAAGCAAAAAGAAAATGTAAGGTTTGGCGGGCTTTTGGCAGGAATTTGAGAGGTGATAATTTTTGATTGTAAAATTATGTATTGGGCGTTATATGGTTCAAAAGTGATAGTTTATTAAACTTCAAAGTATTTTTCGTGAGTGGTGTTTGTGATAACGAAAAAAGAGTGTGACTGCCTATTTTTGTGTGCTTATAGGGAGTCCTCTTCTATCCTCAGTAACCCTACTATCACTTCACAGAGCGACTCCTGACTAACTTCGACGGGACTGGATATTGATAGCATACGATTTAGTTTTTAATAGTTGTTTTTGAAAAAAATTGACGATGGCAGAATGTGATAATAGCACTATTGCCGTATATGAAGAAAAAACATACTTTGTTATTTGATAATTTGACACTGACAGTTAATTCACAGATGAGTATTGTCATTTCAGAATCAAATGTTTATCATTTCAATTTGTACACTTTTGGAGAAAAAATAACGATTTTTAAAAATCTGTTTATAATTAAGTCGCTCCGCTCCAAACATTAAAAATAAGAAAGTATCGTACCTCGATAAAAAATTCTAAGTTAATAACAGCAATCATAGTTTTAGTTATTTCGACCATGTGTTTCGATAATCTTGCCTTATCTATTCAAAACGTAGCCGGTTAGCGAAGTGCGGACGTGTTCGTGTCGGTTCCAACAATAATTGGAAAAAAAAATACCAAAAAAGTTATATTTATAAAATGTCTGGCGAAGGTGCAAGTGCGACCAATAACAAGAAGGTAGCATTGATTACCGGTATTACAGGACAGGTGTGTATTTAATAATTTTCCGGTGAATTACTGTTTCTACGAAATGGCACTTGCTTATCGGACTTTTAAGTAACCCACGTTTTACTAGATGCAATATTTGTCGTTGTATAACTGAATATCAGATATTTATTGACTTAAAAATGCAAGAATAGGTACCCGAATTGTTTTTATTACTTTACTATTATATGTACACACATTTAATGTGTACATATATCGACTCACCCGTAGAACAGTCTGATATGATCATAGAGCAAAAACGTCCCATGTAAAAATCAGACCCACTATCTTGCAAGACAATACACGTGGGAAAATATGTGAAAGGGTATAGAACTATATCAATTTCAATAACATAATACCAGAAATTCAAAACTCCCAAGTTTCCGAGTATAGGAAATATACAAATTTATGTACATTTTCAATGGGCTTTCCTGAAAGTAAGCATCTTGCAGATGGGACTTTGTTCTACAGATAAGTTGATATGTACCTACATATATATATCTTGCTTATTGAGATATTGTTCCTTGCATCCACATATCACCACAGTTTCAGCTGTAAATCAGTGCTGTGTCCCTGTAGGCACATAGCTAAAGCTGAGCTAGACCCCCAACAACAATCATCAGTAGACACAGGCAGTAGGCTGCCCCACTGTACTTATTTAATTATTTATTCAAGATACGCCAGCAGCGTTTACACAAAAAAATATGAGTTATAATTCTACATACTGTGTGCAATATTTTAACAGGTACATTCAACTTCAACACAAAAGGCATGCTAGTACGATAAAATATAATCAGAATTAAGTTTGAATAAACAAATTATTTTGTCACTATAGGATGGATCATATCTAGCTGAATTCCTAATAGAAAAGGGTTATGAGGTCCATGGGGTGCTGCGCCGGTCATCTTCATTCAACACAGGACGCATTCAACACTTGTATGGACAGCCAGCATGCCACACGGGGGGTCGGATGCACTTGCATTATGGTGACCTTACAGATACAACTTGCCTGATCAGTATTATAACCAAGGTAAGATAATAACAATGTATAAGAATTTTAAAAAAGAAAGAGACAACAGGTTAAAAGTAAAATAATTAAAAATTACTATTATATTACTACATATTGAATTCTTATTATTAACTAGCGACCCGCCCTGACCCGCCCTTTCTTCACTTCGGTTTATGTTTTTTTTTCTTCAAATTTATTTTTTCAAAATTTCTGAATAAAATATAGCCTATATTAGACACGGATAATGTAGCTTCCTATTTGTGAAAGAATTTTTGACATCGATTCAGTACTTCCAGAGATTACCAACATACCTACCAACAAACACACAATTTTACCTCTTTATTATCTTAGTATAGATAATGAAAAATGTTTGCCTAAACCTGCAGTCAATTCATTAAATAACAAGATTCAAACTGAACACAAGGACTAAGACACTGCAATAATCAAAAGCTAGATAAAACACTGATCCATATTTAAGCAGGCTATAACATTCTCGGTTTAAGGCCGTACATACTTCATCATGCCCAAGACAATGTGCATGAGGAGGCTCATATCCAGCAGTGGTCGTTAAACGGGCTGGTTCTTATATGGTTATGGTATCTTTACGTTGTGTGTGGTGACAAACCTTGGGAGATCATTATTACATCAGTTTGTCAGTTGTAATAAAAATGCATTTGTATTTTGTGTTCAATTTAGATATGTTATATCATCAACACCGTAATTTTACAACAGTGGTCATATTATACGGCATTTGACAGGCTTTTGTCAGTTTGTCATACACGCATAACAGCATAACAAGGTGAAGCATAATTAACATTTCAATAGCTTTTATTTTTCTAGGCCCTTGGTAATAATTTCATGGTATAATTAGAAGGTGACATGGAATAGTTTTGGTGTTATCTTTTATAGATAATAACAAAAATCTTACATAGCTAATTATTATTTCATTTAATATATATATATATTTAATATGATTACAGGCATTTTATGTTTATGTTAATGTAAAAGAACAAGAGAAGAATCCTCAGGACTAATTAATATAATTACGAGTATACATAGATATTTATATATAATATCTATGTACATATATTGGATATAAACTGCAGATTTCTTATCAGATTGAAATGAAATTTAGCAAAGAACCATTTTGGATACATATCTCAGTTAAGTTCATAAGTGATTCAAAACGATTCAATAGTCCCAAAGTTATGAGTGTAAACTTTTCAAATAATTGCAAAAAAACAAATCCCAATATCCTACATAGACTCGCACTGCTCTGCAACATTTCTCTAAGAACATTTTTTCTAAAACGTACGCAAAATGGTGAAATCTCCCTTCCGACTGATGCATGCCATCATAGTTATTATTTTAAATTAATGTTAGTTTGTGTGCCCGGCCAACTGTGTCCCCCATTGTCAATGTAATAATGTTATTATATATAATTTTGTAATAATAATGCGTGTTATTATGTATAAGTGTAGGGTGTGCGGCGCACATGTGCGCGGGGTCTTAGGGGGCGCCGAGCGCCGCTCGCGACGCCTCCAAAGAGTCTACTAGAGGGCGCCAGGGTATTGGCGCCACCCGGGCGCTACATGGGCTAGAGCCGGCGCTGGTCGTGGCTGACAATTGATGCATAACAAATGATCACTATTTGTGAATGTAACAGTGTCAACGCTCAATTTCCATGGCATTAGTAATATCCATGTCTCTGCAAATGTGTCTTTTCAGTATTTTCAGAAATTATTTTTTTATAATATTTTAATAACGACGCCTTACTCAATGACTTAAACTATTAGAATTCCTTGTGTCGTGAATCCGGAAACACACAAAAACGAATCTGGACCACCCAGACCTAAACAAACAATTGTCTTTAAACAAATGAATGTCGGATCGGGAATCAAACCCAGCAATCAAACCTTTTACACAGCAGACAGTCCCCACCAACTGGGTTAATCTTTAGTTCAGTCTACTTCTTTTAATTTATGTTTTAAGTAATCAATTGTTTAGTTATAAGTTATGTTATATGTAACCTTATAGAAAATAACTCATTTAAAAGAAATATTTTTGTTACCATGGGTTATATTATAAATGATAGTGTAATAAAAATACTGTATGTATGTGTGTGTGTATACAATTTTATAAGGTCATAAAATTATTTAATTATGTCTGGTAAAATTACAATAGATACAGTATTCAAAGAGCTGATAAAATTAATATCGAATACTGATAAATGTAAAAGCCATTTATCATATATAGGTACCCGTAGCAACCGCATCTGGCGATTTCATTTATTTACCTTTATCGGTATAGATATTTATAGGCGTTTTATAATAAAATATTCCAATTCAACATTTGAAGATAATTATTTGTGTATAAACTAATGTATAGAGAGATACCGTAATTAAGGCCGCTGACACAACGATATCTTCATTAACTACGTGAATCAATCCCAACCCAGACTACGGTTACATACTTGGTAATGTCTTTATCAGAAATTCCTAAACTTACTTAGCCTACTTGTCCATTTACAAGAAATATTCACTTACAGTTACGTGTTCTTTTACGTTAACTTATAGTGGAAACCAAATTAACCAGAACCAGAAGAAACTTTTCCTTTTTTTTCGTTCACTCCTAGACATAGGCCTTCCCATTCACGAGGGATGTATGGCCTTAAAACCGCACGCTAGCCAAGCGGGTTGGCGAGTCCACTCTTTTAGGTGTAGTGCTCAGGGCTTGTGGTAGTGAGTTGGCCATCCTTTAGTCGCTTTTACGACACCCTCGGGAAGAAATCGCGCTATTGTAAAGCGGGCCGATATCACACGTTCAGTGTTTTATTATAATAAAATTTTCAGATCCGTCCAAAAGAAATATACAATCTTGGCGCCCAGTCGCACGTGAAAGTTTCCTTCGAACTAAGCGAATATACAGCACAAGTAGATGCCCTAGGAACCTTAAGGTTGCTGGAAGCGGTCAGAGCGGCTGGGCTTGAGAAAGAGAGCAGGATATATCAAGCTTCTACCTCGGAGCTCTACGGGAAAGTCGTCGAAGTGCCACAGACTGAAAAGACACCGTTTTATCCAAGGTCACCTTATGGTAAGTAAATTACATTAGGGGCATATGGCCGCTGGACATCCCAATGTTGTTGTTCCTTATTTTTTCATAATGTAACCATTATACAATAAAGAGTTTTATCTATCTATCTATAATTATGTTTAAAAGTGAACTTTATTTCATATGACGATGACAGATAAAAATTTTCGCCCCGAAATTTTAAGTAAGCAAACATCAGGCAAGCGCTTGATATATGCCTATTGATCGATCGATATAGCTTATTGGTTGATCGATATCGATTAACCAATACGCATTAGACCATAACCAACACTTAGTAGCCACTACTGGACATGGGATTCCCCATACACATCGTCTTGTACATGAGGGACATAATATGACCTTAAAACGATAAACCATACGCATAGACTATTTTGGCCAATACATTGAATATTGCCACTTAAAAATTGTTTTCTGAACACGTACTTATACCTTGAGAGAAACCTATCCATTATCCAGTAGTGGAGGGACACCAGCTGATAATTCAATCAATTCTAACCCGCATTATTAGCGTGCATGCATTACATTACAGTGTACATACAGGTGTGCGGCCCTGCATAATACGTGCATATACCTACTTGTGTTAGTAGTAATACTATAAGATAGTATTGATAGAATGTTTAGGCATTATGTTCTGAGTAGTAAGTACATTCCTGCAATTGAAAGACAACATGTATTGTTTTCGAATACTTTTACCATCTTGTTATCGCACGAACACAATTTTTTATTACTTTACGTTTCAAGCAATTTGTAATCGTAACACATTGACATTACGCACTACGGAAAATTGCATAAACATTTACAGAATCTGTTTGATAGAAGATTAAATTAATACAAATACATTTAAAACGTGTACATTACGTAACGGGCAACATTCGTGGCACGTTGCAATTGAGAAAAAGATAATCTGCTTTTCTCCGTCGTTCATATACCCATCAGTGGAGAGGTCGGTTGATATATTTATTATTATATCCGTAATAGATATAGGCGTAGCTACGGTGGGGCAGGTTGGGGCGCATACCCCCCCCCCCCCCCAAGGGCATAGGGAAGAATAAGTAACAGACAATAGAGAAATAGAGATATAATTTAAATAGAGAATTACACTACCTCTATTTAAATTATAAGAAAATTGTTTACTTTTGCTAAGTTTACCAGGGTGGGCCTGGATAAAATCCTTTACTAGGTACGTACGCCCTTAGATAGACTAGGCAACGTAAGCTTAGCACCCAATCTTGTTTTTGTCACTAGTACATCTGTTTGGCACAGCATCTGTCCCGCCCGTTCTTGTACTTGATCACGAAATCTGCCTCTACAACATTTTCTGGCAACTAGTTCCACTCCTTACGGTATGGTATAATTTAACACTCGTCTTACAGCATGTGCAAAACTCTACGGCTATTGGATTGTAGTAAACTATCGCGAAGCTTACGGTATGTTCGCGTGCAACGGTCTGTTATTCAACCACGAGAGTCCGCGAAGAGGCGAGAACTTCGTCACCAGAAAAATCACGAGGGGCGTCGCCAAAATAACGCTAGGCCTCATGGAGTGTCTTGAACTGGGGAATTTGGATAGTAAGAGAGATTGGGGACATGCGAAAGATTATATTGAGGTGAGTAAAACATAAAAAAACATTTTCGCTTGGTGAATTATGACTGGAAATTGTATGCAAACAAACATGGCGGCTTGAAGTAACTGACACGGCCTTAAATAGTGAGGTGATAATTGTTCACATATCCTTAATTTAATTCAATCGACACTACAGGTCTGCTCTAAAGCTAAATGTTAAGATATTTCATTGATTTAATTTCGTTTCTAACGAATTGGATTTGAATGCACTATAGTTATTTGAATATACAGACACTGCGCATGCAATCAAATTGTAACTTATGAGTCCAACCGTATGAAGGAAGTATTATTTAATGTACATTGTATTTGTGTATGTATATGTTTATTTATATCATGGTATTTAATTAATATGCATCACTATTCACTATAGCTTTATTTTATCTTATTGCACCTACCGCGCCATTTCTGCATAGTCCAAAGGTTGACTGGTAGAGAACGTTTCTAATCATTAAGTCCGCCTTTTGTCCCTGTTAAATAAAGAATAAATAAATATCTATTGTTACTACTGTGACCTCTGTCCGTTCGTCTTAATCTACTTGTTTCATTTTGTTGATTGCTGTGTAGTGGAATTATTCTGCTAGGTTTTAATCTTTTTTTTTTTATTAAAAACGATCGATTACTTTTGAAAATATAGTTAAATTTATTTAATTGTTTCTAGTGAAATATTATCTGTAAATCAAAAATTCTTTAAAAGAAAATTTAATACAACCGTTTGGATCAATTTTTAATAATGAGATCATGGTGATGGTGGAGTCTCTCCAAGGTTTAATACCCGATTTTACACTTTTGAAACGTCTTCTTGTGTGTTACTGGATCTTTATCTGTGTTACTGGATCTACTAAACATCCCAATGTGAACCTTATTTTTATTCTCCATTTAAGGCAATGTGGCTTATGCTTCAACAAGAGGAACCAGAAGACTTTGTGGTAGCCACGGGTGAATCACACAGTGTCCGAGAGTTTGTGGAGAAGTCCTTCGCGTGTGTTGGAAGGAAGGTAGTATGGAAAGGCATCGGAGTGAATGAAACTGGACACGATGCTGAAACGGACCAGATTCTGGTCAAAGTAAACGCGAAGTACTTTAGGCCTACTGAAGTGGTTAGTATCCAAAGTTATCTGATTTTTATTTCAGAGGTTGACTTAGTAAAGAGCGGCTATTTTTGAAATTGTGCACATCGATGACACTTAAATATTACATAGGTTGTATCGGATAAATTCTCGAAGAGTAAAATTATGGATTCCTTTCATGATTATCAGTTAATTGACATATTTTCGCATTTATTGCTCGTTTTTGTCTATTTTTTCTTTACAAAAAAATCCACATTTTGAATATATTTTTTTGCTTTTCGCATAGAAGCACTAACGTATGAAAAATAAAAATCGTACAATTTTCATGTATGAATAAACGAAATCATGAACGGAATTTCGTGATTCTGAGTTTCTGGTTTCAGAATTCGAAAAAGGTTCAGTTACATCTTGTCTATTAAGATCGTCCTAAGCTAAAAATTTTGCTGCAGTAAAAGTTCTCATGCAAGTTGATCAAATGCCTCAAATCAAATGTTGTTCAAATGTTAATCAAATCAAATACCGCTGCTGCCAAATGCTTTCATGATTTAATCACTCATTTTATAGCATTCTTTTCGCTATAATTTCATGGACTCATTTTTAGGTAAAGAAAATTAATTAAAGCTATTAAGATAAGGAAATTTACGACCACTAAGATAAGGAAACTCATCCACTTCGGTCGTATACACTGATCGAAATTGTTTCGCACCGGGGGGTTTACTCTGATTTTACGCTTCCGAAGTTTTGGGCCCGATCGAAGTTCGAACAAAGGAAATGCAATAGCCCTACTCGGGCTTTCGTTCGGAGCTCTTTATATCGGGTTCGCGAGTCCACTCATTTACAAGTGGTGTAGTTCCTCAGCGTTTGTGGCATCAGCGTTGTTATCCCTTAGTCGCCCTTCACGACACCCGCGGTCGGGGGAGAGATGGCGTGGTGCTATTCTAAAGCTGCCAACACCCCACGGCTTTTGTGCAATGAAGTTTAAATCTATAAATATAATAGAATTTTTTATTTCATACACACAAGTGATCGTATAACATGACAATTTATTATTTTAAAATGTCATTAAACATAGATAAGCGACAGTAAATTAAAATTAAACAAGGCGGTAAAACTGCGCGGTCCCACGAGTTTCGAAAGGGCATACGTCTCAGCACAAGTTACTGCAAAAACGGAATACAGCGCTGATTTTCAGACGGTCCAATACCAAGATGTATTAATTTTATTATATACATATAATAAAATCGTAACAGAACTGTCTACGTGAATTTTTTAATAAATAAAAAAGTCATTGCATTATAAAGGACATGTGATACAGAACACGAAACAATAATTTCGAAAAGCACTCAAAATGTTGACCCGAATCATTAAATCGATGTCGAGTTTCATTAAAATCCATCCAGAGCTTTTTGCGTTTCAAAAAGACACAAAATTCAAATCATTGTTATTCTAATCACTTGTACTTAATAAAATCAATTTTTCAAAAAAAAATTCATGTAGAGACGGCTCTGTTAAGATTTAATTATATGTTTAGATAACATACAAGTTTAAAATCCTACTAATATGTATAGATAACCCAGGAAAATCCTACTAATAGGAATTAAGATACATAAACATACTGCTTTTTTGTTTACTCTTTGTCTCATGAATGTGGTATAAAATGAGTTCCCTACCACCAATTTATGT
This sequence comes from Sesia bembeciformis, assembly GCA_943735995.1. Classification (NCBI taxonomy): domain Eukaryota; kingdom Metazoa; phylum Arthropoda; class Insecta; order Lepidoptera; family Sesiidae; genus Sesia; species Sesia bembeciformis. The sequence goes on along the minus strand of OX031039.1, from coordinate 13,357,755 downwards.
TACCACATAAGACCAATTATTTCCCAGGATCTTCTATTAGGTGACGCAACGAAAGCCAAACAAAAACTGGGGTGGGTTCCCCGTGTTTCCTTCGAGCAACTAGTACGGGATATGGTGGAGGCTGACCTGGCGCTCATGAGGAAGGACCCGCAAGCGTAGGTGCAGGTCAGGGAGTGATGACTAGCGTGCCTGTTAATCCTTGCTTACCTAGCATGCTGTGAACATAACCAAACTGTAACCGATTGTACAAGCAACGGTGCGACACACAACTGCACGAAGGCTGTATGTCGACATAACGTTTGACCGACACGACTGTAGATCGACATAGCGTTAGTACGAAGAAAGACTGTCCGACTAAACATTTGACCGCTACGACTATTATCCGACATAACGATGAACTTCATACAAAATCAAACAACACCATACAAAAAATCATTTAGAAACTACCGATTTTTACTTAACAAAAATATTTTTCATTTAAAGTAAAATAAAGAAAAAAAGAAAAAGTCTTTCAAATGAGATAAAAATACACCTTTGAATAATCTTTTTTTTTTTTACAAAACTGCTTCTGATTGTAAAAAAAATGCATATTTAACGAATTGCACATTATTCGCCTAACCCGTAAAGTAATACACAATATCGATTCATTTATACTCGCAAGTGATGCTAGATTTTCGAAATGAGAAAAACTTAATTGTATGCATGGGTTATTAATTATTATATTTTATATAAACATGTTATTATTAATATTTCTTTCCTACAGGTCAAATACTTCAACGTACCAGTATCTAGACATCGGCAGTGCTGCCAGACGTTCAGTGTGCTGTGGCGTGTAACACAGCACAGCATTTTATAAAATGCAATATTGTTCCAGTTTTCAATAAGTAAAGCAAAATTAATAAGTTTTGGTGAATAATTGTTTATCTCTGATTTAATCGCAGTTTCTGTATAACGTTGTATTTAACTAATTAGCAAATTGTTTGTTTTGTGATTTTTATGAGTATTCTTAGTTTTTTTTATTTTAAATTGCTTAATGTGTTAATAGATGCGCTTTAAGCGCATTTTGCAATGCAATGGAACCAGCCCTTTCAGTATCCACTGCTGCATATGGGCCTCCTCGTGCATATCGTCTTGCGCATGAGAGATGAATGACCTGTAAACGCCACGCCGCCTGGCCAAGCGGGTTGGCGAGTCCACTCTTTTAGAGGTGGTGTAGTTTCTCAGTGCTTATTATCCTTTAGTTTTTACGGCACATTTTAGTCATAAGAAAATGTAGATAGTACTATGAAATCATGGTTCAGTGAAACGGTGTTTGATATCTTGTATAATTGTAGTCTCCTTAAGGCCACGTATTCACCGATAATCAAATAGTTTTGGATTAAATAAAAATTCCTTAACCCTCTCAACATTGAATATCTTCAGTAAAAACTAATCACTTCTGTTGTAACACTTTTTAAAATTCAGTATATTTTTTCACATAAACCACTCGCACCGATTTGCATAGATACCATACCATAACATCAGCCTATGTCTCTCCACTGTTGGATATAGGCCTCTCCTGCAGCTCGCCCCGACACACGATCCTCGGCTCTACTCATCCAACCGAATTTCTTTAAGTCGTCGGTCCACGTGGCCAGAGGGCGTACCACACTGCGTGACCTCCACTCGAGGACTCGTCTACCCCATCGGTTATCGGTCAACATGCCGATTGTATGAGCTATATCGATCGGTGACTAATAGTAACCATTCGATTACCAACTGTTTAAGAATACAGTATGCGGCGTTGCCACCTGTTGCAGCGTATAGTAAGTAATACCTCTGTGTACTAGAGGACAAACGATATCAGAGACTTCATTTAAAAAATCAGTTTAGTAGTTTTGGCGATTGTATTCATTTTTAAGGGGGTTCAGATATTTTTTATTTTACCCTGCATACTCGTAGATTTCCGGTACATTTAGAAACAAAATACGTATTTTTTTTGTTAACTGCAAAAATTTGCAAGGCATGTGAACGGAAATCAAATCGTAATACGTTTATACTAAGCGTGAAAAAGAGAACGGACTCCATTTTCACAAGGTTTCAACTAGGCCGGCTAAATAGACGTTTCTCGGTTTTAGAATAAGTTTATAAGACCTTATGCAGTCTGCATAGTTAGGTAGTGTGATTTTGGTACTTGTGGAAAAGACTTATGGTTTATATTGACAATTCTTTTATTTTTGTTACGATATGGTATTTATTATTTATGGTACGGTTTGATACATTATGCCAATTATTTACAGTGCAAAAAACAAAAAATTGGTATCTAATAACAGATAAATTCAATTTAAACAGTCTGTTTGAACTATTCTCAAGCCTGACACCATGGGTTCTGCTCATGATTCTGAGTTAATTGACATATAATGTTATGTAATTTTTGGGTTTATCTGATATTATCTAAATAAGTAAGAGAGCGGTGATGGTCTACAGCAGTGCTCCGCGACCGGTGCCGTGAGACGATGCTAAGTGTGCCGCAGTGTAAACTGAATCACCTAGCAGAGAGGTATAATCAACTTCCGGTGTAATTTTAACTTTTTAATCAGTAAAGAATTCACCTATTTTTTCTTATTATTTTTTAATCCCTTTAAATTATATTTTTAGTTCAGGTGCCGCCGAATTTTGAAAAGAATATAAGTGGAAAAAGGGTTGCGCGGCACTGGTCTAAGCATCGGCCAACCGAGCGTTCTCACGATTACAAACGTCTTGCGTTCGAAAACGAGTTAATTCCGGTTATTTTAAAGTTCCTTCACCAGCTCGCCATGAAGGAATACATCGTGATGATATTCACCGTGATCCGCACCTGGGGCCACGTGGTGGATTAGGGTCCGAAGCCCCGTAATGATTTAGAAAGGAAGGCCTTTACCTTGCAGTGGATAGTTATAGGCTGTTAGGAAAGTAAGAGTTGGAAAATAGAGGGAATTGGAGAAATAAAAATGCAATATTATTGTTCTTAGTGTTTATGCGAAATGATTTATTTAATAATATAATGTTTAGTGTTGCCATAAAAAAATTGCAAGAAATCATCTAAATTATTACACATGTATCCAGTAATAAATATATTTTTTATTTATGTACAAAATAGTATAGTATAGGCAAACTATTGATCTGTTGCTTTTGATCACCTTTAAAACACAGTTTTAATATCAAATTTTAATAGCAAAACGATATATTAAAATTGTGACATTCCATTATTATTATTATCTATAGACCAGATTAATAAGTACAGTTTTTATTATTAATTGTAGACCAAACGCCATGTTCATTAAAAATTAGATCACTTTTCTTTAAATTATAAGATTTTGTATTAATGATATCTTTTTGTTTTAAAAAGAAAGTCGTTTTTTTGGGAATAGATAGCTGGTCGAAACGTATTTGTATATGTAAATATACTTCTTAAGAATATAACTTTGTTTTAATCACTCACCTCTTAGTTCTTAAAAAGCGATTCTAATAAAATGTCAATAACGCGTGTTGCGTCCCCAGACCATTTTTATGGTGCTCCGTAATCAAAAATAAGTATATATTGAAACAAATAATTTAAAAAATATATAATGTAGTCACCAACACGCTAATATAGCCAAAGCTCTTCGATTCTAACCCTTATTGCAAACGCTTTAAGGTACCGATGGGTATACACGTTGTTGACTGTACATTAGCAAAAACCATTCATTTTAAAAACATGACAACAAATATAAATAGCCTTTTTAAATGCCGACATAAATTACTACCTACCTACTACTAGAATAAAAAAATGCATATTGGCTAGCGCTACGGTGATAATAATGTGAGAGGCAAAGAACGCTAACTGAACATTTGAAATACTACAAACTGCTTTTCCATTAGTGTACGAGTAATTATGATAAATATTTAGTAATTTATTTTTATTCATGTCTGGTTTACGAGTAGGTTCTAAATTTTTTCTCAATCATTTCATCTTATCTCCGTTTTAGTCTTTCACTGTATCTAATTTTTGTCACTGCTCTCAACTCCTTTTTAATCACTTTATGACTTCGTTTAGCTATGCCTAATTTTTGTCTAACTACCGTTTCTGTTCCTTTTGAATTTGGTACAATATTGCTTGTTACAGACTTTTGTTTGTCGACTTTGTCGGTCATTCCGTTCACTGTCTCCTTTTTTTGCCTCTTACTGCGTCTAACTTCTTTTTTTGGAAACGGCTCCTTTTTGAGCCTCTTGTGACTTTCACGACGTTTGCGTAACTTTTTGGATTCACCATATTTTTTAGTCGATTGATTCGTATCTTGTTTACGTTTGGATTTATCGCATTTTTCAATGATTTCTTCCTTTTTCTCCCTTTTCTGTCTCTTACTGCGTCTGACTTCTCTTTCTGGCAACGGCTCCATATTTGGTCTCTTGTGACTTCTCAAAGGACTGTCTAATTTTTCATATTTATTATCTTTTTGTTTTAATTCTGATAGTCTATTATTACTTTTTGATGTAAAACTTGACGTTTTCCTAACGCTACTATTTTCAATCATGCCATATACTTTCGCCTTGTATTTTTTCGATATTCCTTTACCCTTTACCTTTGTCGATTTTGTCAAACCTTTAGTTGTTTTTACTTTATTCTTTACATTCTTCTTTTTATGTATTTCTTTAAATTTGCGTGTAGATTTAATTAATTCAGTTATATCAGGTTTACCTTGCGTTTTAGGTACTTTATCACAATAATTTGTAATTTCATCAGATTCATCTTTAGCTCTATTAAATTCGTAATTAATTTCTTTACATTTCCTATTAATATCTCTTCTACCTTTATTGCTTCTGTTTTTCATGTGTGATTTAAGTCGAGAAATATTCTCAATGATAATGTCTTTATCTATATTACCTTCTTGTTCAGCAAGAAATTTAGACTTAAATATGCTTTCAGCAGTTTTCCTATCCTGCATACTACTATCTTTAAGCTTTATGGTAGGTTTTCTGAGACGAGTTATAACTCTAGTCGGTAGAGTTTCATTATTCAACATTTTAGGAAGATCGAATTTTGCTTTCGTCTCTGCATTTGATACATTCTTTCTCTTAAATAAAATAGGTGTAAACTGTTCTTCAATGCTGACTTCGGATTCAAAACTGCTGAAAGACTTTGTGAAACGAATTCTAGCTGGTATTAACGATATATTTGCTTCAATTTCAGGACTGTCGGGAAGCTCTGTATACATTATGTTGGGTCCCACTATTTTGAGCGTAACGTCTGTATCTGAAAAGTCACTAGACATCTTTATACGGACGAATGAAGTTGATATGCGTTAGAGCTAACAGAAGGTTCTATTTGTGTGTTTGTTATTATCGCGTTTCGGCTGTGAAAACACTAGATCGATTTTAAGGTGTTCTGATCCACTAGGTTTCCAACACCTTTTATTTTACAGTTTCAAAATAGATGCACCAATATAAAAGCACGTATCTGTAAATAAAAAGAATATGTAGTAAACATCATGTCCTAATGATGGAGCTGAAGATAGGAACACCACTGTAAGTAGACCAAGACAAACGACAACTACGACGTTAACGATAAAATAAAGCTCTTCACTGAAGTGATAATAAATTATATGCAACATGAATCGGAACGCGGCTAATATAAAACGTGAATACCCGCAGTTTTATCTACCATGTCTGGCAGGAAATTATTATTAGAGCAAATAAGAATGAATGACTCATAATGACATATTGTCACGTCATAGGTGGGGAATTTTACACTTCGGTACCTACCTTCTTTTCCACACGCTTCTGATTCACACAACTAACATTATTGCAGTTCTCTTGTCTTATTGATAAACGAGTACCTATCTAACTGATAAAATAATCGTATATATTAGTAATTTTTATTTATAGGCGCGTATTGATATAAATGCTATTATCCTCAATTATTACTATCTACTAGAGTTGCGCAACGAATATTCGGTTACTATTCGGCTCTTTTTCGGTATTCGGCCGAATACCGAATATTAAATTACTATTCGGCCGAATAACTATAAGTTGTTTTGCAAGCAGGATATTTATCATGAAAATAACCTACTTTTTTATAATTTTAAGTATTTCTTTTTCTATTGGTAATAATAACATATCTACATATCTACATTAACGAAAGTATTAATCAAAATTTAAAAGCGGTTGATTGTGGTGTAAAAATAATATTTTTTTTGCATTACGAGGAAGCCTGTTTCTCTTCTCTTCATACAAATGCTCTGCTTCTGAAAAAGTCTCTCCGAGTAAACACTGCTTCCAGGTGGGGACAAATACATTGCAGCAAGCTTCACTAAGCCTTGAGAAAATGTTGCTTTATTTTTTTTCCCACCAAAAAATGGATGTTTATTCCTATTTAATTATTTTAGATTAAGGTAAATATCTAGGTCTGCTACAATTTCGTTGTCAACACCTGACGTTACGGCGCTTACGCGATGACGGCGGAACAAAGGGAGCGCGAGCCAATCAAAGGACAGTGTGAGCTGTGCCTCTCTGCGCTTAGACAAATTGGCGCGAAAGATGCCCGAATATTCGGCGGAAGGCTGAATATACTATTCGTTGCAACACTACTGATTACTGGCGGGAAAGGAGGCATAACAGTTCATAACAACAAATTAATAGTCTGCCTTCCAAAACGTGCGCTTAGTGTACGTTAAACATCGATAGTTTATAGTTCCATAAAGATCGATATTTTACAAAAAAAACTATCGATAGTTTTATTGCATGTAGATAGGCAAATAAAAAAATAATGCATTATATTTACGTTACGTAGTTCAATTAAAAAATAAAGTGTTTAAATGAAGAATTTGCACTTTTATTATAATAAAATAAATCACAAAACAATTTTAATCAAACATAGAAGAACTTTGCTTGAGCACTCTTGCGCGCTTCAGCGCGCGAACGCAAGGTTGAATGTGAGGAAACCCTCGTATTTAAGCATCTTCTCAGGGGGCAACGGCTCCCCTGGTCGTTGGTTGCTGACCTGTCAGTCTTTTTTTCTTTTTTTTATGTACGAAGACGGCAGACGAGCATACAGTCCACCTGATGGTAAGTGGATACTGTCGCCCATAGACATCCGCGATACATGTCAACATTAGTCCAAAATGACAAATGTTGGCACGCCCCCGGATACGCTGCCTACCTTTGGAGATATAGGAATGGATTTGGAGAAAGGGTTGGGAAAATGGGCAGGGATAGGATGGGATGAGAATGGACTCTGGCACATCTCACTCACTACCGAAACACGTACGTACATTGGGGAAATACGATAAAGTGGGAAATGCAGTACATTTCAAGGTAGTCTTCTGTGAGAGAGGGGTAACGTGGCCAGTCGAGCGCGCCCAGCGGCTGTTGGATTGCAGCGTGCACTCTCCCCCTCCTGAGTCTATATTGGACCTAAAATTTTAGTTTGCATCATCTCCCCATCCTGTACCGCCTGACCGCTAGGGTGGCGGTGATTGCAGGAGCTCGCAAGGCAGCGGACGTCCGTCCGGCGGCCGCGCGTGCAGAGGCCTAGGTTTCTGAGGTGCGTGTGTGGTCCATTATCGGCGCGGTTGAAAAGACCTCTCGCCAACTGGACCACGAAATCTTCTATTGTAGGCATCTGCACGTTGCTGGCTATGACGTCATTACGTATATAGCGCCCTGCCCCTACAATCACACGCAGGGCGACTGGACCTGCAGACGTTTCCGCTGTGTTTGAGAACACAGCGCGTACCATGCCGGTGCAGCATAAGTGAGCCGCGAGCGGTCGTAGGCCTTGTATATCCTTAGTCTCGTTCGGAGCGGAAGACGAGATGCCAATACGGGACGAAGGACCGCTCGCGCAGCCTTTACCTGGCGAACCACATGGTTCACCTGTGGTATCATGCGCAGCGAACGGTCGATATAGCATCCGAGGTATCGGACTCCCATCCCACGTCCTGACCTCGGAACTTGAGTGATGGAGGCATGGTACGTTTTTGGCCAGTAAGTAGAGCAGCAATCTTTTTTTTTCCTTTTTCTCTTTTATTTGTGATGTAGGCGGACGAGCATGCGGTCCCACGTGATGGTAAGTGTTACCGCCGCCCATGGACACCTGCAACACCAGGGGCTCGATTCTCTCGCTTTAATTATGGCTTCAACCTTATGAAAATTATACATAAAAAATTGCAATAACAGTAGCAATATCAATCTAGATTGATTATACAAGAAAAAAGCGAAAAATAAAGAAAAACATGGGCTCTACATGGGAAAAAGAAATGTACAGATAAAGAAAAATTATACCTTTGAGAATGATGAAGGTTTTGAACTCTACGCATTTTCGAAAGTATGGACACCTGCAACCATAAATAAGAATGAACCATAAATATTTTTCAAATTTATTGAGTATAGTGCTTCCATTTATTGATAATGTAACACTAGAAATAATACAACGTACTCGCGGTCTGTCGCCGAATCATTTTCTTCGTCCGACAATTTGAAAATACGCGCCAAAACAAAACACGTTTAGAGTTTTGAATCTGAAGCGTGCGTGACAGCAAGTGATGGCGGTTTGTAGGATGAAGTTCTCCGACCGTTCTATCAACCATCCGATTTAGGATGAAGGACTGTCGGAAGATTCCGATGATCCGATTTTTCAATAATAATAAGTTTTGGTCTATTGTACAATAATTTTATCCAATAATTAGGATCGGAAAATGTAGGGCGTGCTTATAGCCTGTTTCGGCGCTCTGCGATAAACTGACCACCTTTTGAGAATATTCTCCGACGGAATAAACGTAGCACAAATATAGAGGAACATTTCTGCTACTTCAAGTCAAGACTGAATGAGAAATTTGCGATTTTTGTTTTTTCGATAATTCCCTGGAGCCTAGACAATAGAGCAAAAAAGTACTGAGCGATTTATCCGAAATAAGATTGTTAAAAAAATTTAACTTACTTACACTACGTGCGCTCTTTGAAAGCATGAATGATGATTTTTGTGTTTAAGATAAAAAAAAGAATGTATTGTATTTATATTGTCAGAGGGGATATCCCAAGTTTTGAGAGCTAAAATCTGGAATCTAGGTTTAGGAAGCACAGCCTAAGTTATTCTGTGCTTTGATTCCAAGGCACGCTTGTTTTATTTAGAATAAATGTCTGAACAGAAAACGTAGCTAGGAAATGCATAGGAAGCACTTACCTTTCCATACTATATATCATATATGGGCAACAACCAGCCCGCGGGCCGGATCCGGCCCGCTGTAAGATATGATCCGGCCCGCGAGACATTTTGAAAAAACCCAATTAAAAAAATATTACATTAGGTACTTATACTCACGGGAGTGACAGTGAGGCGGCAAACATCAAATCCTTTGATGTTTGCCGCCTCACTCTTTGATAATCGCCGCCACTCGGCTTGCTCGATCAAATTCTTTGAGGTTTGCCGCCTCACGGGCGACACATCAAAAGATTTATTGCTTCTCAATTATTCTAAACTAGTTTATTCCAGATTATTCCTTCATTTTGCCTATACAAGCGGGTGGATGGCCCGAACGTTAGTTCAGTTCTATTTGAGCTACCGAGGTGATAACTTGGACAAGCGATATCCTAGCGAACTGCTCGAGCCGTCAACTTGCTTTGTGACTTTGTGTGCATCTTGAGTGGTTACTAACTATAGTTTGTTATTAAGTTTATTGAACGAAAAGTAAACAAAAATGATGTCTGGTGGAAAGAAACGAAAAGTAGATACAGAGGGTCGCCAGTTTCAAGAAAAATGGACAGAAGAATTCTTTTTTATCTTGCACAATGGTAAGCCTATTTGTTTGCTGTGTAATGAATCCATTTCAGTAATGAAAGAATTCAATATAAAGAGGCATTACTCAACTAAGCATGCTACGCTGCACTCACTGACAGGACAATTAAGAACAGACAAAATCCAGAAGCTTACCGCAAATTTGGAAAACAGCAACAAATGTTTCATAAACAAAGAACACAACTTGATAATGTTGTGAAAGCTAGTTTTATAGTTTATAGCTAGTTTATAGCTCAAAATTGGCAAAGGCATTAAAACCATTTGCCGAAGGAGAATTTATCGAGGAGTGTATGTTAGAAGTTTGCGGTATTTTGTGTCCTGAAAAGAAAAATGAATTTGAAAAAAATAGTTTGTCAAGACGAACTGTTGTTCGACGTATAGAAATGATGGCTAATGATATAAAAACAACATTGACTGACCGTATGGCTGGTTTTAAATCATTTTCCATAGCATTAGACGAGAGCACCGATTTGTCTGACACAGCTCAACTGGCTATATTTATTCGAGGTGTTGATAAGGAGTTCACTGTTACTGAGGAATTGCTTGCTTTACAGCCGCTAAAAGGAACCACAACAGGAGAGGATATTTTTATTGAAGTTCAAAAGGTATTCACAAGTTTTGGCTTGCCATGGTCAAAATTAATTGGAGTATGCACTGATGGTGCACCTTCTATGGTCGGCTTACGTAAAGGTTTCATCGGAATTTTGAATGAAAAAGCAACAGAATTAAATGTGCAAAAAGATGATTTGATAGTCCTTCATTGCATTATCCACCAACAGAACTTGTGTTCTAAGTCCATTCGACTCCAGAATGTTATGAATGTGGTAGTAAAAACCATCAACTTTATTCGATCCCGAGGGCTTAACCATCGTCAGTTCAAGGCGTTTTTGGATGAAATATCAGCTGAATATAACGACGTAACATATTATTGTGAAGTCAGATGGCTGAGCAAAAGAAAAATGTTGAAACGGTTTTACGAGCTTAGAAATGAGATAGCAGACTTTATGAAAATAAAAGATAAACCACTATCTGAATTAAGTGACCCAAAATGGATATGTGACTTATCGTTAGCATTTCTGGTCGATCTTACAGGCTATTTGAATGATTTAAATTTGAAACTTCAAAAACAAGGACAGTTAGTAAATGATTTGTGAAGCCATTTGAAAGCGTTTCAGATCAAACTACGCTTGTGGGAGTCACAGATGCTGTCTGATAACAGTTACCATTTCAACACGCTCTCTGCGTATGAAAATATTGCTTATGCTCAATATGCTGAAGAACTCAAGTTACTGTCGGAACAATTTTCGAACAGATTTAGCGACTTCAAAAACATGGAAGACTGTTTCAGTTTATTTGCTACTCCTACAAAATATAATGTACAAAATGCTCCAATACACTTACAAATGGAGTTGATCGAGATTCAAGAAAACTCACTCCTAAAATCCAAATTTGAAGACGTAGAGTTGTGCGATTTCTACAAAAAATACCTAGAAAAAGACAATTTTCCGCAGCTTAGAAAATTCGCAAGAAGATTGATTTGTGCGTTTGGCAGTACTTATAAATGCGAACAGTTCTTTTCATTGATGAAAGTTAATAAATCAACACATCGTACAAGACTGACTGACGATAATTTGGAAAATTCTTTCCGTCTTTGTATCAGTGGAATTAATCCAAATATCGATGGATTAGTTTCCCAAATTCAAGCTCAAGAGTCTCATTGATTTCGGTGTATTTAACTTTCGTAGTTTGTAACAATTGCAAATTTAACGATTTAATTATAATGTACCATTTTTTTAAATTTCATTTTGTTATTTTTATAAATTGTACTATAATAACATTGTCGTATTATTTCATGTCTAATATCTATCGCAAAAAATATTATCACTACTTTAAAATGCACTAAGTACTTTTAAACGCGGCCCGCGAACGTATTTGCACGCTAAAGTTTGGCCCTCAACATGTCAAAGGTTGCCCATACCTGCTATATATTAACCTGTCTCTCTACTGCTGGATACAGACCTCTACAAAGGATCGCTATTCGTCCCACGCAACGCTTCTCGGGGGAGGCACTACAAATTAAGCTACAAATTAAGGCACTACAATAAAACAGAAATTATATCCAAAAATGTTTAATTTTATAAACGATCAAATTTTTACAATATTGTTCTTTTATAGACAAGTGGTCGGACGAGCAAGCGGTCCCACGTGATGGTAGGTAAGAGTTACCGCCGCCCATGGACACCTGCAACACCAGTGTTGCCTGTCTCAAAGGCAACACAATGTCGCGTTCAATTACGAATATTTATATAGAGCAGTTATAACATAAATTACAAAATGATTATGGCATCACCTGATTTTAAAAAAGTGACAATCGTTCATTCTCAAGCTCGGCGCGTCATTTAATTTGAAAAAAAAAAAAAACTTTTCTTCAAATTAAAAAATATATCATTTTTAATAGTCATGTTTCAAAAAGGTTGTAAACCTGATGTCGTTACGTAATATATTATACCAAATTCGTTAATATACATATGCCTGCACGCGGTAGTAACGTTTGCAAACGATACTGAAAAATGTATAACGTGAACGCAATAGTAAGTAGCGTTTGCAAAAGATAAACTATCAACGTGAATAATAGAGTTTAAAAATGACAAATTAACAAAATGTGAAGTCAATTTGCAAACAATAAAGTAACAAAACGTTAGTGGTTTTGCAAACTCTACTATGCGTGAATATAGTACAGCGTTTGGAAAACCAACTAACAACGTGAACGCAATAGTAGTGTTTGCAAACTACCGACTAACATATATTTATCTCAAAATTACAATTTTGATCAATTTCTGTAACACCATTAGTATATTTTCTGTATTTTATAAGATTACTTAATCTTAAACTGCAAATGTACAAGTGCTGGGTCCTGTGAGTGGTCATTAAAAATAGTCTGACATAATAACAGAGGTTGTGTGGCGAGATCGCTAATAGCGATAAGACCGCCAATCGTGCATTTCATATGTTACAACGTCTGTTACTGTCTTGTTTTATCTATCTATAATAACAAAACGGATTTTTAGCTTAATCAACAGAAAATATATTTTATTATGAGTCTCAAATAGTTGAATATCGATTTAGGATCTACGGAAATAAATATTTCTAATAAATAAACGAGACGATACAGTGGTGAAAAATATACTATAACAAAGTATAGTTACATATATATCCACTCTATATATGTATTAACTATACTCATGTGGCTGTGCTTTTTGTATACGAAATTTGGTCATTAAATAGACCGGCAGATAAGGCACATTGGACACGGCGCGGGTCCGCTTGCATCACCTCACTATTTAACAAACAAAAATGATTGAACTAACTAACACAAGTAACTGATAAAAAAATAAAGACTTAAAAAAAACAGTCTAAAAAAATCAATGTTTATTGGCACAAATTATATGTACACTACACACCACACCACCACCACTTATCCACTAAACAATAACACACGTGTCACTGAAACAACGTAAAAGCTGAAAATAAGTTATTCAGTATTGGGACGACAATTTTCCAGTACCAGTACCAGACAAGGTACCAGTTATTAAAACAGATTTTTTTTTATAACTTACTAGTTGTGCCGGGCATGCGTTTCATACCCGGCAATTTTTTGCACATAATATATAGCCTATGTCCATCTGGAATAAACTATCTTTCAAATGGTGAAAGAATTTTTCAAATAGGTTTTTTGTCACCTTTTTTAGTCCTTTTTTTTTCACCTTTGTCAATAGGTTTTCAAATAGGTTACGTGATGGTAAGTGTCACCGCCGCCCATGGACACCTGCGACACCGGGGGGTATGCGGGCGCGCCGCCGACCTTGCAAAATCCTATTGACAGCTCTCTTGAAGAGCCCAAAGCCATTGTCAAATCTGTTCTTGAAACTGTTTATAAGTTGGCGAGTCATCGACCTCTTGTGGTAATTTATTTCATTGTTTCCGTGCGTTATTTCAGTGAGACGTTGTATTGAGTTAGTTTTGAGGGCGATCGAGTGTGGCGTCAATATTATTGTCTCCACTTTCAACACAACTTGTTGTTCGTTATAAGGGCCTGTTGTCTCAACACTCCGCCCAGTACGAACTCGACATGAACGACGGTGGCACCACGTTCTTGTAGAGCGGGCCAAAGCCGCTTATCAGCCATGCATGACAAACATAACCAATTTTTACCTTCTTCTTTCCAACTACCCCCCGAACATTCTACGATCACTGTAAATAAGGTTTTTATTTATTCATTTATATATTAGGACAACTAACAAAGGTGATACGATCGCAATCTTAAAATTTAAGACCGACTTTAATTGGAATGAATCCAATTCAGTCATACTTTATTTTTATAATAAAGAATTTTGTGACAAAAACTAAAATATAGTGCATATTTTTTTAATGAAAACATTTTTAAAACATAAATTAAGACCTTGGAAATCATATACATATGGTACTTTATCACATTTTTTTGTTTTTATATTCGTTTTACAAAGTACTACAGCATCTTAAAACTGCATGCGGGTTGGATCCATTCTGATTAGAGCTGGTCATTATAATACCTAATTACTAGACTTTTTGACGGGAACCCGGGATGTGAAAGTTTGCTTTATTATTGTTAAAATTGTGTATTGTTGGATTTATAGTTTAATGGTGATAGTTTATTAAACTTAATTAGTGGTTGCACATAATGTTTGTCATAATCAAATAAACACATAAGACTGCATTTCTCGTGTGCCTCCAAGGAGTTCAACTCTGTAACCTACTATCACTTTACTGAGCGACTCCTGACTTGATTCGACGTGACTGGACATTGACAGGATGTGTTTTGAATTTTTGACTTTAATTACGAAGAACACTTCGTAATTAGTCAGAACTGGCAGAATGGGCTAATTGCACCATTGCCATATATGAAAATAAAAAACTTATTATTAGTTATTTATTGCTCACAGAATCAACTTAAATTAAAGGTGAGCTCAAATCTTATTAATACATGTGGGTGGTACAGTTGGTTATTGAGTAAGTATTTAGTGAAATAATGTTCAAACTGTTTAATTTTGTTCAAAATATGAGTACTTATTGTATAATTAGATTATTGTAGGGGGAGAGTGCATGCTGCTGAGAGTGGGCTGAGACACGGAGACAAGGTCGCGAGCGCAGAGGGCGCTACGAAACTGTGTTTAGTTACCACATTAATAGAACTGCGTTTCGTTACTACACGAGGGAAGTAAGTAGTGCGTTGTTCTTCTAACAAACGTATTTTACCTTCCGCGGTAGCCATTATGTGTGTATGTGTCAAAATGAATAATTATAGCCGCGAAATGCTTTGGAAAACGGAGTACCCACTAAAGATGCAATTATGTAGGTAGCGTACAAATAAATTTATAAAATATCAAGATAAATCACAAGGATGCGCCGGAGGACGGTGTATCTCTACAAAGATGCGATTACGTGACGTAAAAGACCGAACAAACAAATTGTTAAAATAATAATGTACAATTCCAACAATTTATTGTCATAGATATTAGGTACGTGTATAACCTACATGGTATAGGAAAACCAAAACAAACGAATTGTTAAAATATAATATATTTCAACAATATATCATCCGATATGTATGTATAATATCTATGCGTTTCTTTCTTTTATGCGTTACATTTAAAATTTTGCATGTAATTTTTATGACAAATGTAGAGCTTGTTATTTTTTCCATCTTAATATTACCTACTATGTTTAGCAAGTAAATGAATGTGAATATGCAGCGATGCAATTATAAGTAGCTATTCAGTTTCTATACGGTGCGGTGAGTTGTAGCGGTCAAGGTCATCTGATAACACCTTAAACACAAAGACTTACCACAAATGTATGAAAAATACAATAGTATATGAACCGAATACATATACATAAGATTTAAATATAAATGAAGATAGATTTTAACTATAAGCTAACTTATCAACTCAAACAACCTTAATACAACATTGTAGACACATGTAGTCATAGGTTCTACAATAAAAATAATTCTATTTCTTGTTGTTCTATTCCTATAATTCCTTGATGAGTGTATCAATTTAATTTTGCAACAGAATGAATTACTAAATTAAACGAATAGTGGGATGGTTGCGGATGTTTATAGTAACGTGGGGAACACTGAAAAGTCTATAAGAATGCGTGAAATTCAAATTAAATTCAAATGTTATCGAATTTCGAAATAAAATAGAGAATCACTGACGTGGGGTAGGCTTGTACTGGAATAGCGAATAAAATGCAAAAGAGCAATAATACGAAATAGGGAATAAAACGCCAATATTGAGAGAAATGAACTACAATGCGTTATATAATCCCGTCGAAGTAGGAGACGCTCGGTAGAGTGACAGTAGATTTACTGAGGACAGCATTAGACTCCTTTGAAGAACACGATAGATGCAGTCTCATGCGTTTATTTAATTATCACAAACATTATGCACTAACACTGGGCACTTTAAAGTCTTTACACTATCACTATTAAACCAAAAGTCCCACAATACACAATTTTTACAACGATCAAACAAAAACTCAACTGCAATGGAATAAAAGGCCGCCTTCAAAATGTGGCGATGATAATAAAGGCGGCGCGAACACTCACAAAATAAGGCCCCTTTGTTTATTTAATCATTATTTATTGTACACACATGAGATTAAATAAATAAAAAGGAAGAAAAAGAAAAGATGTGCAAGAGGTAAGCCTATTTCATGTGGAGATAAGATAAAATAAGGTCACAAATTATTAGAAGACTGAATTAAGTCTAACTTTATCAAGGAGACTAGCAGTTATTTACGTTTATTTAGCTTTAATACCGTGGGATTTCTACAATTGATCTGGATATAAAGTACCCTAAATGTTGACACGCCACATAAGTTATAGTTATGCCAAGTTCCATTAAAATCCATGCAGTGGTTTTTGAGTTCCGGTAGACTGACAACAATTCTAAAAACTGTTGTTTTGAGCTCTGTATCAATCGTAATGTAAACTGCTACCACTTTAAAAAAAAATTAAAGCTTTTAAAAAAGTATTTTATTTACAGACGGCTCTGATACAATTTTATTATATGTATAAGTGATCACAACAGATCAACAACGGTCACAGTGATGGGAAACTATCGACTTACAGAGCACAATCTATATATACATATAATAAAATCGTCACAGAACCGTGTCTATAAATATTTTTTTTTTTTTAATATTGCAGTGTACACTACGAACGATACAGAACCCAAAACAGTCACTTGTTGTCTGTGTGTCTGTCTGAACGCTCATTTATAGCTTATATGGTGGGTTAATATTTTTTTTTTTAATATTGCAGTGTACACTACGAACGATACAGAACCCAAAACAGTCACTTGTTGTCTGTGTGTCTGTCTGAACGCTCATTTATAGCTTATATGGTGGGTTAATATTTAGGATACTTTTTATCCAGATCCTTTATAGAGTTCCAACGGCAATCACTCTAGAGTTCAAGCGATCGAAGTCGCCGGCACAGCTAGTCCTCAATAATAATAGAGTAAGTATTGAGTGACTCACATTTCATTTCGTCTGGATTTGGGTTGATATTCGGCGTAGATGAAATATTGAACCCTTTGAGGAAGTTGCGCTTCCCTAACAGTGTTTTTCTTAGATCGAAATGAAAACGTTTCTCAAATGTCTCGTCCTTTATTATATACAGCCAGGGATCTGAAATTAACATGAAATATATTTTAATATAAGTTCATAGTCACGCAGCGAGCAATGGAGCGAGTTATGCTCGGAGTTTCTTTGGAACATAGGATCTGAAACGAAGAGATTCTCCAAAGAACTAAGGTCACCGACATAGGTCGTTGAATCGGCATGCTAAAGTGGCAATGGGCAAGTCCAATTTGCCGCAGGACCAATAACTGGGAATCGCGCGCTACACGGGACGCGCTACGGCCAGGTGGACCGACCACTTGAACAAGCTCGTCGGTGATGGTTGGATGAGAAGAGCCGAAGATCGTATATGGTGGCGAACCACGGGGGAGGCCTATATCCAGCAGCGGAGACACTTAGGCTGATGGTGTGGTTATATATTGTACCATAACATTTAAAAGGCTATTTGACTTAATTTCCGTCGATTCTACTAGGTGAGCAGCACAGCCCCGAAAAGTCGCTAGTGGCTAATTTTGACGTATTTTAATAATAATAATTCATTTATTTCAAACCACAAGATCCATATTTCATTTTATTATTACATTTCTAATGGTCGATCGACGACAGAATTCACTTGCCGCCAGGTGGACTCTGTCTGCTCGTTTGTTACCTTTTTCATAAAACAGTTTGCTGGACCATAATGTGACTACCTTAGCCTCAGTTTTTGTTACTAATTAGTACTAATCATAACAATAATAACGCCCTAATTCCGTATCGTGGGTCCAGAGATTTGTCCTTAAACAAATGAATGTCCTACGGGGAATCGAACCTGCGATCTTTCATACAGCAGACAGGGCACTTCCACTTGAGGCAATCGGTGGCTAATAATTAACTTAAGAATAAAATTCAGAAAGGTGACAGATATGCACACAGTCCACCTTCTGATTAGGTTTCGCCTAATCAGAAGGTGGAATTTCGCCCATAATATCCCTATGCCAACATTCACTAAAAGGGACCGATGTTGCCATATCCCCCAGGTGTCGCTGCCTACGTTTGGATACAGAACTCTAAAGAAAGGGTGGACAGATAAGGGTTGAGAAGGATGCAGGAAAGGGTGAAAAGGAGAAGGGAATACAGAAGAAAGACTTGCTTTCTTAAGATTTGCATTTTACTAACTTAAAAGAGAAGAAATTTGCCATAATAAATGGTGTAAATAAAACATGGTGAATACTTCCCAGCTTCGCTAGACTCAAGAAAATGTTACAATTCACTGTAAAAGTTATATTTGATACTAAAATTTACTTACCAACAATGGTATTATTATCTGCACAGGCTTGCACCCATTGAGGCCCCACAATGGGCCGCCCGAGGCCCACTGCACATAACAATTTAAATGTTCGCTTTAGCTGCATCGTCACCAGGACGGTGCATTTCATCAAGTCTGTTACTATAAGTGCTCCTGAAAAAGAAAAAACTGCAATTAACACAGATAAGTATAAGTGAAAAATTTAAATTATTTTTCCGTAATATCTATTAGGGTGTCGCAAAAACTCAATAGTATTTTTATTAACGCATACCGTCTTATTTTTTTTGCCTTATACCAAAACACACGTAAATAAAATTTCATGACCTTTGGACTACAGCAAATCCTGCTGACTTGCATGGAAACATGTCACTTGTATACTTAGGCGAGCGTACGGTTACGCATGCACGCGTGGTTTACTTCGACGTGCATGTGATTTCCAGTTGCATTGTCGGTAAACTTATTGCTTTTAGTCACATGTTCTAAAAGGGGTATATTTTTAGTAGGATACATAAAACATCAAATAACGGCGTCAAAACTTTCCCCCAATGGACTATTACTCGCAGTTTTGTTTTATGTCATCCGTGAAGTGAAATTAACTATTAATGAAAGCGCAAATCTCGCTATTCGCGAGTGTGTTATGTTTTGGGAAAGGGCACGAATACCTACCGAATTGTGTGAAAAATCTTGTGAACTTATATGAAGTTTGGTGAGACTTACAAAAAAATGCTAATGAATACACAAGACGTATTCAAGCTGCATAAACAAAAATTTACAAGCAATTTGGACAATTTGTTTGATATTGCACACGCCGATGCACTTCAATTAATAAAAATAGAGAAAGATAAGATCTTCTTGCAGCGCCAGATAGAGCCAGGTCGACCTGGTAACTTGGTTGGAGTGAATAAAAACTGGCTGACAAAGAAGAAAGGGCGCGACTAAGGGCTATTGAAGAAGAAAACCGGCGAATGAAATATCTTTCGTCGTCAATATGATCATATGATGCCGAACTTCTTCGGCATCATATGAACCCGTACAGGACGATTCAGTTTCCAGTTCTGGTGGATTCACGAACTGTCAACCGTGATCGAGAGCACATAACCTGCGACTGGGAATGTAATGGTAATGAAGAAAGATTTAATTACTCCAAAATTTTTTTTTTTTTTTTTTATGTAAGAAGGCGGCAGACGAGCATACAGTCCACCTGATGGTAAGTGGATACTGTCGCCCATAGACATCCGTGATACATGCCAACATTAGTCCAAAATGAGAAACGTTGGCATGCCCCCGGATGCGCTGCCTACCTTTGGAGATATAGGAATGGATTTGGAGAAAGGGTTGAGAAAATGGGGAGGGATAGGATGGGATGGGAATGGGCTCTGGCACATCTCACTTACTACCGAAACACGTACGTACATTAGGGAAATACGATAAAATGGGAAATGCAGTACATTTCAAGGTACTCCAAAATTAATAGCTGCTTTAGATTGGTGTCAGTTGAGTATGAGAGACTCGAGCTACTATCGAGGCACTTGGACATAATATGGACGAATTTCCGATAAACAAGTCTTCCATCCAACGAATCCGTACGGTAAAACAAAGGAACGCGCGGAAACCATAAAAGTTGATGTCAAAAATGAACCACGTCTTTAACTGTTCACTGGGACGGCAAACTGCCGCCTGCACTGGATGCCCGAAAATCCAAAGAAGAATGTCTTCCTATAGTAATTTCATTTGGAAATAAGGATCAACTTCTTGCTGTAGTAACCAAAATTGAATAATTCTACCGCCAAAGAGCAAGCGCAGGCTGTTTGGAATGTGATCAGATCACAGATTGGACTCTCGAAGATAAAGTGCAAATTCTCTGTTGTGATACTAAGGCTTCGAATACAGGTCATATAAATGGTGCCCGTGTGGTCCTAGAGTTGCTTATTTGGGAATAGGAAAACTTGACAGGGAATTGCTTATTTTTGTTTGTCACCATAATGTTAATGAACTGTTGCTGAAAAGTGTATTTGAAGTAAAAATCAGTCAAGTGACCACAAGCCCCAATATTCCGGTCTTCAAAAAGTTCAGAGAAAATTGGAAAAGCATTGGAACAGATGGTGGCAAATTTAACTAAAGAAAATATATCAACCAGTGAGATAAGATACATCCCATCGAAGGAAGAACTTTTCTCCACAAACGTCCTTCTTTATGGGAGACCTAATGCCTCGTTTCTGGAAGCCAAAAAACTGTGTCAACCCTTAGAGTAGTAAATGATACAGCCGGAATGGCTGTAAAGTTGATGCAAGACTTCCATAGTTTCATTGTGGTTGAGGAGGAACAAAAACCATTTTTATTACATTGTGTATAAAAGCAAAGAGAGATCTGGCCTGACTGTAAAAAAGAAACTTTGAAAAGAAAATATGTTCAATATATGATTTTTTTTTAATGTATAATAGTAATAAATGTACGATTTGGACCAATTGGTGTTTATTTTTCCAAAACTACATGAAATCTCAAGTCAACCCATAGTACCTCAGTACAAATTCTCAAGTTGTAAGTTTGATATCAAGTTGGCATAGGTTCTCGTTATCCTAAGGCGATAATATTTCATAGTAGAGTAATTAGGACCAAATGCAAAAAAAGGACGACAGTATCCACTTACCATCAGGTGGACTGTAAGCTCGTCTGCCTTTTTATATAAAAAAAATAATAGAGGGATGCGTATTTGATTTCGCAAAAAAAAAAAGCCTAATCATGATGAGACACCCTAATATCTATAAAGGGTGTCCCAAACATTCCCAAAGCCTGAAACGATGGATTCTGTTCATGATTCTGTGTGATTTAACAAATTGACGCTGTTTCAAATGCATCCCCTATTTTTTATTTTTGTGCCCATAAAGATTAGTAAGGTCATAGATACAGAAAAAACCTTTTTTTTTTAAACTATTTGACCTACAATTCTTCTTTTATATTAGTGACCCTGTTGGCCAAGAGGTGTTTGACTGGTCAAAATAGAGCACAGTTCTTAACACATTATGACATTAAATGTACAAAAATTTATTTTACAGACACTCACCTAACTGTTCCAATTTTAGCCTAACCATGTCATTAGAAAATGCTGTGAATAAAACATGATGAATCCTCCCCAGTCTTGCTGGAGTCAACCTCATTGAAATAGAAGAATTCACTGTTGAGCTTAATGCAGTTTGTTTTCGTTTTTTTGGATTTGACACAGAAATATCACTACTTGCTGATCGTTTTAGGTTCTTAGCAGAATCTATACCGGATTCAAATGATAAATTGTACTCTACACTCTCCTCGTGGTTAGTCTTAATAGCCACCTTCTGAATTGATTTCTCTATTATCTCGTTTTTCTGCCTCTTACTGCGCCTAACTTGTTTTTCTGGAGATAGAGATGACTTATTTTTAGGCATTTTATGGCTTCGTTTAGGTCTATTTAATTTTTCAGATTCATTTATTGACTCCGAGTTTTTATTATTCCCTTCAGTGGCATGTTTTTTTAAACGTAATCTTCGCGTTTTTCTGATGTTATCTTTAGTTACACCATCTATACCCCCTTCACTCGTTTTTTGTTTCACCTCACGTGATTTAGGTGTCAGCTTTTTATCTGAGCTTGATCTTTTCTTCTCTGTACTTCCTCTTGTCTCCTTCATTTCCTTCGTGTACCTATTTTCCTTTTCTATATTCTTTTGTTCTCCATCTACACCCTTTCTTTCTGTACTTTTTTTATTCGTTATTTGTTGTTTGTTTTCTGTACTCTTGTGTCCATGGCCGTTACTTGTGTCTTTAGTTACACCATCTATACACCCTTCACTCGTTTTTTGTTTCACCTCACGTGATTTAGGTGTCAGCTTTTTATCTGAGCTTGATCTTTTCTTCTCTGTACTTCCTCTTTTCTCCTTCATTTCCTTCGTGTACCTATTTTCCTTTTCTATATTCTTTTGTTCTCCATCTACACTCTTTCTTTCTGTACTTTTTTTATTCGTTATTTGTTGTTTCTTTTCTGTACTCTTGTGTCCATGGCCGTTACTTTTCTTTTCTATACTCTTAGTATCTTGATTTTCCTTAAGTGTCTCCTTTTGTTTGCGTCTAGATTTGACAATATCAATTATATCTGTTTGTATTTTTTTAAATTCGCCTTCTACTTTGTCACTATCGGTGTTTATTTTAGCAAATTCTATGTTTGGCCTATCATATTTGCTTTTATTGTCATTTGAATTTCTATTACCGACTTTAGTGTTTTTAGTTTTGGTACTTTTATTTTTAAGCCGCGATATATTTTCACCGATGATCTCTTTATCTATCTCATCTTCTTGATCAGCAAGAAATTTTGGTTTCAATATATTCCGAGTAATTTTGTTTTTATCCTCCACACTGTTATGTAATTTTGCGGTTGCTTTCCGAATTCGCGTCATGACTCTAGTGGGTAAGGTTTTCACATCAAATTTTTTAGTCAAATCGATTTTCGCATCTTTAGTGGGCACTTTATTTTTTTTGAATAAAATTGGTGTAAACTGATTTTCAGCATTGACTTCGGATTCAGAATCACTAGAAGACTCTGTTACAAGCGATCTAGTATTTAATGATACACTTGACTTTATTTCCTGACTGTCAGGGAGTTCTGTGTACATTACTTTAAGTCTTACTTTTTTCGGCGTAGCCTCTGCATCTGAGGAATCACTTTGTATCTTTTTTAATTCTGCTGCTTTTACATCAACACCTATCACATCCCTTATTTGTTGGGAAGATAAGTTCGAAACATATTTTTTTGAATAATCATCCTCAAGATGTGGAAATCTACTACCATAATTTTCATCTGAACACGGCACATCTTTATCCTTTGATAAGTTCACTATTCCTAAAGATGTTTCACTTTGCGTACACAAATCATTTAATAAATCCTGTGTGGCGGCATAATAATTATCTACGTCATCTAGAATAATTGTATGAACTTCAGGAGATTTTGGTGTATCTTTTATTTTAATATTCTTTGGTGAAACTAACGGAACTTTAAATGGAACGATTTCTTGCGAGTATTTCGGCGGCGTATTAGCATTTAATATTTGTGTTGGTAGTTCTTCCATACTAACATCTTTAACATTATTTTCAGTGGCATTTACAAGATCTTCATTTATAACATTTTCCTCAATAATCTGCGTAGCCATATCTCCAATATCGACTTCTGCATTTTCCGTTATAGACGCGACATTTGATTTCTTTTCAGAAATTTCAATAAACTCCTCTTCAAGATCAGTAATGTCATCATCACAGTTATCTGCATTAAGTGTGCTTTTAGTTGTTTTATCTTTAATAGAGCTTTTTGGTATCACTTTCCTTTTAACTTGTATTTGCGAAATAAATGGAATTTTAAAGGATACAACATCTGGGGAATGTGTAGTTAGTGTATTATCATTTAACATTTGTGTCGGTAAACCACCAACGTAATTTCGGGGTGTTGATGAGTGGTGGGGTGGGGTGTCATAAAAAATAATATCATCTTCACAATCTGTTGAACTGTCAGAATTTAATCTGATATCTACATTTACAGTTCCTGATGACGATTTTTTTTTGTTTACTATTTCTAATTGGACAGTGTTCGAAACAGATTCAATAATTTTAAGTGGAGATATTTCTGGCAGTACTATAGACTGAGACCCATAATCATTTTCATCAGTTTGACTGTCGAAATCGTCAAATAGAATGATTTCATTGGATTCATTAAGTTCATCTCTAACTATTTCCTCATCTTTATGTGTCCTGTTATTCGGCGATGTTTGATCATTAAATTGAGCAGTGGTTGGGTCTCTTTCAACTGTGAGTAACTGTGTTTCAGCATTGAATATATTATTGTCATTCTCTTTGTCTCCTGTGAATACATGCAACTGTAATTCATTTCCCCCACTTACTTCACAGACCCGCAGTAAATGTTCGTTTATTGGTGGGGGTAATTGTGTATCTAAACTATGAATAGAAGGTGAAATACCACCTGGTAGTTGAGTATTAGGATTATAAATAGAATCTGTAGTCTTATTCAGCTGAATCTGATTAGGCAGTTGTGTATCCATTGTATGTATATTAACGTCATAACTTTTATCTGCAACACTTTTATTGCTTACTGAATCGTTTAAATGTGAATTAAATGATGTTGACTTTTTTGAGGAGGTCCAGTATATGTTGTCAATTTTGTCTGAACCCACTGGTTGAATAGCAATTGTTTTCGCAGATTTGTTTATAAAATTGTTATTGGAACTTTTGAAATTGTCTCTGTCTTTTTGTGATGCAATGATGAAGGACTCCTCCTAAAATTAGTAAATTATTATTAAGTAATGTTTGTAAAATATTTTTTTACACTCCAAAGCAAAATCTTTGATATTTACAAATAATATACAAAATTAAATGATAGAGTTTACAAAACGAAATAAAAAGCTATATAACTAATAATAATAATAAATATACAACGTGCCACCGAAATAACGCAAAACCTGAAACATGTCAACCAATATAGGACTAGGCTATATTTCCTGGCATTGTCGGAAATTATTTGATGTTTGTATCTCTCGTCGGTTAGCCTTTGTTGAACTTGAACAAGGCTTGAACAAACTGAACTTGTTATTTATTGTGTTTTTACATTTAGTGTAGATTTTTTTTTAAACAAACCAACTTGTTTTCTCATTTTTTTTTTAGTATCAGTGTCCCTCATTTATTATTCTTGGTTCTTCTAGGTGGTTTTACTTTCGTATCAATTCACTGCAATACTCAACTCAGCTTTAAAACAAAAAAAGTCAACAGGAAATCTTTAATTAACAAAATAATTGAGTTTTAACGATTGTAGGTGGAATTATTTGAGAAAAATACAATATCATAAATATCTCGGAAACTATCAACTTTTGGCCAGGGTATCTAATAATGAAAAATAATTGTTACACTCCATACTACCACCCCCTTGATACCCCACCATACTAGGAACTGTTCTATTTATCAGTAGCCTTGTATATTTACCGTTCTAATAATTAAAAAAAGGGAATAAATCAAGTTATAAACATTTAGTTTTATAAGATTATAAACTTTTGTTATTGTGGTTGAACATAATAATTATTTAAGGTTAATAATTATTTATGTTCTGTCTAAAATGTTCGTTCATTGCCAGAGCCCATCCCCATCCTATCCCTCCCCATTTTCCCAAACCTTTCTCCAAATCCATATCCTATATCTTCAAATTTGTCATTTTGGACTAATGTTGGCATGTGTCGCGGATGTCAATGGGCGACAGTATTCAGTTACCATCAGGTGGACTGTATGCTCGTCTGCCGCCTTAGTACATACAACAAAAAAGCACTCCTATAAACTATTTTCAGTTTTTATGTTATTTCAGTGACACATTGTATATAAATAAAAGTGAAACATCTTTTACCCTGTCACTGACATCAGGTGATTCAGGTATTGTGGTGTGGGCGTTTAACTTAGAAACATGCCGAGAGACCATAGGTGTTTCAGGGATACTATCCAAAGCTTGTGTCATTGGAAGATCATTCTCTTCCTCGAGCAGCCTGAACACACCAAATACATTGCCAAAATGGATAATATCCCCATTGTTCACTGGATGTGGAATGTAAGGTGGTAGAGATTTCTGAAAAAAAAACTGTAGATTAGGAAATTACATAATAATAATAATACTTTTTATTGCATATACAACCTATATTTCTTTTATTAATTTTCGATATTATTATTTATGTACCTACAGTAACAGATCAATCTATACAAATCGCTACCTCAAAAGCACAAGCAATAAGGGGTATAGTTGCGGGTCATTAGCGTGTTGCTGAGTGTTCATAGAGTTTGGGCAATTAAACATGTCACAACAGTATTTATGAAGAGAAATATTAAAGGAGCAACAGAAAATAATGAATGTGCCAGCAACTAGATGGTACCAAATTTAAAGGTATAGGTTCTCTGGCGACAAAGAAATAGGGAGTCTTCGTAGAAATGAAATAAAAATATGACAAACATGAGCATAACATACATAACACAACATAATTGGACATATACAGTTGATAACCTTATAGCTGAAGAGATCTCTTCCAGGTACCATAGGATAGATAGATGAATAAAAGAATAAAGTTCATGGAACGACACGTCAACATTAGTCAAACACAATTACTGTTCTTGGCACATTCATATTTTATAAATTTCTAAATTTTATAATAATAAACACAACAATTTGAAGAAAAGCAGGAGATAATTTAGAAAGATAGCTATTATGGTGACAATTATATGTATCATTACATAAGATTGACTAACAGAGAATGCCATAAGGCATTAAGTATGCCTTTCGATCTTGTATATGGTATGTGCGATAAAATTTAAATAAACACATTAATATTTACCCCATTTATTTTTGTTTTATTTGCGGACTCTAAATCCATTATCATGTATTCTTTATCATTGATAATGTTTATAACAGCATGTTGTTTTGATATTGCCTGAAATTGAAGCAAATGGAATGGTAAAATGTTATTAAAAGCAAGTATGAAATCACATTCATTACATGCAAACAAACTTAAAACATTATGGGCCTTTCTCACCACCTCCCGATGAAGTAACCGTTATTAATCTGATAGATAAATTATTGTGCCAATTAAATCTAGCTGATATAGACATTCGGACAATGTATTATTGACTTTCTAATACCCTCTGATAAAGTATCAGGAGGTGGCGAGAAAGCCCCTAAAAGACAAATTTTAAAATATTATTTCAAAGTTTGCCTGTCCTTTTTAGTAAGGTTTGTGTTTAATGTTAAAAAAATTGTCCATAACTTCGCTGGCATGGTATATATGCAGTCACATCTTGTATACTGGAATCTTTCAAAAGAAAGAATCTGCACAATAATGAAAACTGCGTCAAAACCAGTTCAGTAGTATTTATTATAAGTAGTAATATTATAAATGAATGGACAAACATTGCATTATATAAATACATTTATAATAAAAGTTAGTAAAATTATATAATACTTTTGTGAAGACCTCAGTATTATATAAAGATATATCACTGATCTAGCAGTTGATTAAAGATGTATTAATTTACTGGACCCACATACATACCTAACCTAAATCCGTCCAGAAAATCAATATTAGTAATTGTCCCTTTTTATATTAAAGAAATAGATAATTTTATTGTATATGTGTACTCATAGGTCCAAATTTATATATACCTTTAAATTCAAGACAATATGGCATGTTGTGTGATCTCTGCCAACTTTGTTTGGGCCTCTTTTCACTGGGTATTTTTCTCCACATATTCCAATAAAACCAATCTAGAATAAAAAACAAAATAAAGTCTATTAATTTCCAAATAGAAATTCAAAATTGCTTAGCAAACAATGGAAAGTCATATTTGTCTTATTGACAAAAATCTGAAGAGACAAAAATTCAATAAAGAATCGATCAAAGTTATTGTTATTATTGTGTAATATAATAGGTGAGCAGCCTTACTGCTGGTATGCCTATACCTTGCATTAGCTGGGGTTTACATTTTTCGCCAAATCTCTTCTCCTGGAAGTCATTTAACAAGTCTGTTTATAATTTCAGCAACTCAGTATTTTTTTGTGATAACTTATTCCAGCAATAGTTGCTGTTGCTAAGAATGTTATGGCCTGCTTTTCTATTGGCCAATGATGAACTTAATGACATAATTCATGTTTCAAGTTAGTTATTAATACCTGTCTTATTATCAACTGATCTACTCAAAATTAAGTGCTAATTATACTACATGTTATTTAGAAATCCTAATTATGATGTAGGAGTAGGGTTACCAGAGACTTAAATCGAAAACCCAGTATCATGAAGTTAAAAATCCTGATTTTTCAAAAAGTCCTGTCTTTGGTTCAAAATAAAACTCAATAGATTATATGTAATTATACTTTATATAAATGTTTTTATTAGCATAAACTTGGTTATTTACACTTATATTTTGGTCACTCGCAGTAACTTTCAAAAAGTTTAAAGTTGTATTGTGTAATTAATATTGCATTCTACTGAGATAAGCAAAAAAAACCATTTCAACATTTGCGTAGTGTGGCAAAATACAAAAAAGTACTGACAAATTTAAGTTAGTGAAAATCGAGCCACCCGCCACTCTGTCGTCATTTACATTTGCGCCGTGCCATGCATGCGAAGCCTGCGTGCCACTTGTTATACATCGTACTTCAATGTTTGACAAAAATCCGGTCTCCAATGAAATCCGGTCTAACCTTTCAAAATCCGGTCAAAACTGGATTTATCCGGTCAGATGGTAACCCTATGTAGGAGTGGGGGGAAATTGAGAATGCTTATGTTTACACTACCGGAGTTCAGTGTTCTCACTCAGTTAGATAACAAACATACAACATAATGCATATAATACTACTGATAGTAACAGTATGTATATGGATTTTCTGGTAGTGGGTGCACTACACTACATATTTGTGACAGTACTGAGTGGTACAGTGAGCAGTTACAGTCCCATTCAAGGAAATCTACTCAAGCCAATAGATACTTAAACTTGCTATTAGATTGAGTAGGGAATTTTATTAAATGGCTGTAGCTGTTCCATAAAAGTTACCTACCATGTTACTGATGGATATGAGTAACAAGGTTCATTAGAGTAACAATATGGTACTTCAAAGTCCATTAATCAGTAAAGAATACATATTATTATTCTGCGCATCTTTAGTTCAAAATGCCGCTAAAATGCTAATAGCATTTGTGAGCTTGTGATTTCAAATTGTTATGCATAGAAACGAGTGGTATCGTCGCCTAAAATTAAGAAGAGCCCAAATGATTAATATTTTGTAATTAATTGTGTTTATGTAAAGCTCAAAATTACTAAGACAAAGTATTATGTGATAATAATACAGTATCAACGATTTACAAATAGAAAATACTGACCTGGTCTGGACATGTTCTCTCTGTATGTGTTGGATATAATTCTTGCGTGTGGTCAAGCCTTTGAGTAAATTCCATTTTGAAATATTTATCCACTACCTACATTAAAAGTTAGTCTTTATAGTTTATATGAAATATTTTGTAATAAAAATTTTAAAACGACCATTAATGAAAAATTCACTAAAGAACAACTTGGCCTTCAAAAACACATATCGAGTCGTATAGAATCAAAGACGGCAAAATAGGTTAGTAACTTCACCATAAACTCTTTATTAACTCTATTAATTAACTTAATTAACTAAGAGTTTATTAACTCTTCACCATCAAGGATGTTAATACATATATGTATTAACATCCTTGATGGTGAAGAGTTAATCAAATCAGTTTAGTTTTAAATTTTCTACGTTGCCATATATTTACCTCATTTTTGCTTACTAACCTATTTTGCCGTCTGATTCTATACGACTCATATTTAGTTCGGGTAGGGAAGGACATGGAAAAGTATCGATAATTTTTTGGGATCGACTACATTTAATTTTTGATTGATATAATATTGGGGCTCAATTCAGGACAATTTTATAAATCATCACAAAGCAAGATATCAATATCAAAGCACAATTTAATCTAGGTAGTGTGTTTAAATAAACAAATTATGTGACAAATAATAAATTTTGACGCCTAATGCCGTCTAAAAAGTTTTTCTAAAACTTTTTATTAAGTATTAGGGCCAATAAAAGGTATAAAACTAACCTTAAAAAAAATATAAGATTTTATTATGTATTAGAAATTAATTAAAATAATTAGCTTCGGAATCAGCGTTCAATAAGATTCAGTCCACAGATGTTAATGTCATAACTCGTAACAGCACTTATTATTACGATTACGATACGAATGCTATTTAATTTAGTACTTTATTACGATGCCAAAGTTTCCCTAAGGAATTTATACAATCAAGTTAAAATGAGGCTTTGATAGCAACTGTCACACGTTTAAACAAGGTTAATATATAGAAAGCTGTTATTGTGTTATTTTATAACCGACACAAGATATGTTAATTAAAAAGACTTCCAATAATGAGTATGTAATGGATGAGGACTCAGAATAACCATTAAATATTGTTTTTCTTCATAGCATATTTTTGTCATAATTTTCTAAGCTTTAGCATATTTTAGCACAGGGAACCAGCGTGACCAGATTTAGTAGATTTCTACTTTTTTGGTAGATTTTGAGGTACTGGCAACAGAATTTAGTATGTAAAAATTATTTGGTATATTTTAGTAGAATTCACGCTTTTCAGTTATTCTAGTACTTTTTTGGCATATCGGATAAATGCGGGGTATTCCCCCTTTTATCGAATGGATTGTAATTATTTAATTTTCATTCTTTTCGTTACCATTCGTGCCGTGAGCATAAAGTGTGATAGACTAGTGGGAATTCCTTTATTGAGAATTTTTATAATCGAGTTTAAAATGAAACGTAAATATACACAAGGGTATCGCGATGAATGGAAGCAAGATCCCTCATTTAAAAGTTGGTTATGTAAATCTAAGGTAAACACTACGAGTGCTCATTGTAAAGCATGCAACTGTGAAGTACTAAGTAGAGTGGCGTCTTTGAAGGAACACATGGCTACATCAAAGCATATAAAAATATGAAAGGATATTCCGGCATTTCTCAGGTATGCAAGTTACTTACGTTAATATGTGGAATGTAATTCTTAGTTAATTATTCTTGTTAAGACTTTTTTTTAATACTTTCAACTTACGCAGTAGTGTGAACCCGTATTATGTTCTAAAGTTTATGAATTTGATTTCCACTCAAAAGCAAACATTCGCTGTTTTATATACGTTTATTACCTACGCATTTACATAACATTTACTATACAACTATGTGTGTTTATTCATGCTAAATGCTATGTAAAAATTGCTTAGTTTTTGATACTATATAGCGCTATATGAAATGTCCTGCATACTTATTATTAACTTCTTTGGTTACAGATTGATACGATTTTCAAAACATCAACCATTTCGGAAGTAGTAAAAAAAGCAGAAATCAGCATTGTAGCTGCCTTAGTTGAACATAATATTCCTTTTCGCGTAATGGATCATGTAAGCGAAGTTATTTCACGACTCCGAAATCGCAAAACTTTTTCCTGTAGAAGAACTAAATCTGCCGCAATTGCCTACAACGTCTTAGGCAATAACTTCGACGAAAAAATGCTTGCATAATTACGTCCAAGACTGGAAAATGAAACTGAGAGAAGCCCAGTATTTTCGCTCATTATCGACGAGAGCACAGATGTCAGTACTACCAAGGTACTTGCAGCAGCAATAAAGTACTACTCCGAAAAAATGCAATCTCCACAAACAAAATTCTTGTGTATGGTGGACTTAAAAGGTGATACTGCGCAGGATTTGTTTGATAGATTAACATGTGCCTTATCTGAAAGAAACCTTAACATAGCCAATTTAATAGGGTTCGCTGCTGATACCACGAATGTTATGTTCGGCGAAAGGAATAGCGTGGTATCTAAAATTAGGGAAGTCAACCGAAACTGCATTTTTTTCAAATGTATTTGCCACTCAACAAACCTTTCAGTGAGTTATGCATGCAAAAAATTACCTCGTTCTATAGAGTTGTTTGTCAAAGATGTTTTTTCATACTTCTCTCACAGTAGCCAACGACAAAGAGAGTTTGCCGAATTTCAAAATTTTACTGACACCAACTCACCATATGCTTCGTCATTATGATATCAGGTGGCTTTCTCTACATCAATGCATTCACCGAATTATAGAGCAGTGGTCAGCATTAAAACTTTTTTTTCAAAATGAGTTTTTAGGGAATAAGAATGCAAATGCTACTTGTCAATTTATATTTGATCACCTTAACAGCGATGAGACAAAACTTTATCTTTACTTTTTAGATTTTATATTACCCATAATTACAAAATTTAACGTTATTTTTCAAAGTGATCAGACACTTATTCATAAAATTGAAACAGACATACAAAACATGATGAGTTCCATTTTGAGTTGCTTTATGAAGATAAATTATATAAAAACTACTCCGCTTCAATCAATAGATCCAAGTTCAAGAATGCATTTCCTTCCTATACAAAACATGTATCTGGGCACAAACGTAGCAATGACATTGGAATCATTAAAAGATGATGTTCGAATGAGATCTAAAATTGAAGAATTCCTTAACAGATGTCAATCATTTTTGATCGAGCTGAGTAACCAATTTCTGCAAAGACTGCCTGTACAAGATAATTTTTGCAGGATTTGTCGTTCATCGATCCCCAAAAAGCAGTGTATGGTGAATTTCGAACTCTGATAAGAATATTCCAAAGGTTTCCTAACTTAGTTGCAACAGAAAACATGCAAATTGTTGACAATGAATATAGGGAATTAAAATTAGATGTTTCCGTGTCTAATTTATTGTCAACTTCTAGTTCGACGTCTGAAACTTTTACGGTGGATAAATTTTGGAGTGAAGTCAGCCAAATCTGTGATGCGAATAGCAAACCAAAGTATGGCAATTTGTCCCGATTTGTGAAGCAAATGACGATACTACCTTTGTCAAACGCCAAAGTAGAAAGAATATTTTCCGATATTAATAGGATTAAAAATCAAGATCAAAATCGATTTAATAATAAGAATGTTGCTGCAATAATACATGGAAAAGAGAGGCTACGACAGTTGGAAGGAGGATGTATGTAGCAGATTTGATCCTGACAGAAGTATGATCAAGTTAATGGACTCAAAACAGCTTTATGACAATGTTACCCAACATAAAGACGAAGAATCTTAACTTTAAGTTTCATTTTATTATATATTTTTTTTAATTATATTTTTATTTAGAATTTAATTTAAAAAAAAAAATCATTGGTTTCTTTAATTAATGGTGGTTTCTTTGTTATTTTTATTATTTTATCGTTTAATCAAGAAAACATTCATGTTTTTACGTTGTAACACGACAGCAAAAAAATATAATAGATTTTTAGTATTTTCTCGTTCTCTTTTGGTAGAATTCAGTAGCTCTTAACCTCCACAAGCAGTAGATTCGTCAAATGAAATCTGGTCACACTGCAGGGAACCCTATCTTTTAGCATTCTTGTCAGTGTGACCGTTTTTAGTATATTCAGTACCAAATTGGTATAATTTGGGCTCCGTAAAACTAATTTAGTTTTTTTTTGGTATCCTTTCATATTCTGGTATTTTTTGGTACATTTTTAAACTTTCAACATTTTTAAACACATTATTGATATATTTTTGGGTTGGGCGGGCAACACTAATTTCCATTCGTTCGTATTTCGTTCACATATTTTTGTCTTTGTCTGATGTTTACCGCAACTGTATCATTTTGTCTCTTTCGAACGGTTAATGCTAACAAAACCGCGAATTAGCTACATATCTACGTTACATGCTCTACGTCGCGGGGAATTACTGAAACTTAAAAAATGATTCCTAGCAATAAGTATAAAAGGGACCACGGATTTTTTTGTTCTTTATTTATGTCTCTCTGTGTTATCGTGCGTGTGTAGTGAAGATAATGAAGCGCAAATACGATCATAAATATAGATCTGAGTGGGAACAAAATCCTGAATTTTCGTCATGGTTGACAAAAGATAAAAATAGTGAGAACGCCTTGTGTAAAACTTGTGGAGCAACATTTTTGAGCAGAATCGCAACAATTAAAAGTCATGCAGATTCTGAAAAACATCGGCAGAAACTTATACATTATAATGGACAATCCAAGGTAAGAAAGCTATGCCCCCATTAACATATTTATTAGATTATTTTGTCCCTTATTTTTTTTTGGCACATAAATTAATTGTCCAACTTGTACAGGATGTCCGATGGATCTTGGCCAGTGTACATGTACAGTTGTACACACATGTATAATCGATTCTCAAGCGATTTCAGAAAGCTGAATTTTGAAATTTTCATAAATGAAAGTGTAGGTATACATACATGCCGAACTGGTTCTGTGGGATGGAAAGATAGTTTTGCAGGGTTCAAACATATGTAATATTTTTATCAAGAATATTAACTTTCAACTGAATGAGATTCCCAAGTTTCCCAAGTTTCCCAAGATAAGAAATAGTTTCCCAAGATAAGAAATAGGTAGTTATTTTACTTATTTTTTACGATAGGAAAATTAATCAAATACTGTTTATTTTCAGATCGATAAATTATTTCAAAGGAAAGGACCCATATCTGAAGAAGTAAGAAAAGCAGAGCTTATATTTTGTGCAGCGTTGGCAGAACATAACATACCATTTCGGGCCATGGATCATCTCAGCGATTTATTCAGCAAAATGTTTTATGATTCGGAAATTGCAAAGGGTTTTTCCTGCAAACGTCAATACGTTTGCGTATTTTTGACGTAAAAAAATACGTCAAGTTTATCTGGTAATGCTGCTACTTTTTCATTAATTATAGATGAAAGCACAGACATTACAACAGAAAAATTACTTGCCATTGCAATAAAGTTTTATAGCGTTCAGGATAATACAGTAAAAACCAAATTTTTATGTTCTGTGAATCTATCAAGCGAAACTGCTGAAAATATTTTTAACTCACTTTGTAAAAGTTTGCGAGAATTAAATTTAAACATTGAAAATATTTTAGGATTTGCAGCTGATACAACAAATGTAATGTTTGGCAGAAATAATAGTGTGGTTGCAAAGATTAAGTCGGTCAATTCTAATTGTATTTTTGTAAATTGTGCATGTCATTCATCAGCATTAGCTGTAAGTTATGCCTGTAAAAAGTTGCCTAAAGCATTGGATCAAATTGTGAAAGAAGTCTATAATTATTTTGGCCATAGTAGCAAACGCAAAAGAGAATTTGCAGAATTTCAGACCTTTGTAGAATCAGAGCATCACAATATTTTACGTCACTACGACATACGTTGGCTCTCCCTACACGGCTGTGTAAATCGCATAGTAGAACAGTGGAATGCACTTCAGCTGTATTTTCAGCAAGAACATCTCGTAGAACATAACCCTAGCCATTCGGCGATTTTTTTACATGAAAGTTTCGAAAATAAACAAATAAAGCTCTACTTTTTGTTTTTAGATTATATTTTGCATATAGTCAACAAGTTTAACATAATTTTTCAAGGTAATGCATGTGTTGTTCATACTTTTTATCGGGATTTGACTGACATGTTTAAAACAATATTAAGTTGCTACATGAAAAGCAGCTACATTCGTGCCTCTGCTATTGAGGACATAGATCCTAATAGTAATATAAATTTTGTAGAATTACATGAGATATACTTAGGTATGAAAGTATCTAATGAAATAGCGCTGTTAAGAAATCAACCAAGTAACAGTAGTATCGTAATTAGAGACTTTTTAAAAAGGTGTCAAAGCTTTTTGATAGAGTTATGTACTCAACTTAAATGTAGATTTCCCATTAATGAAAAAATATTTTCCGAGTTACGTTTCATAGACCCACAAGTAGCGGCTTATGAAAATTTTACATCTCTTATCAGCGTTATGAACAGGTTTCCGAACATTACTACAAATTATACAGTAAGACAATTAATTGACGAGGAATATCGTCAAATTAAGTATGATTCAGAGGTACAAAACCTGATGTGTGGTTCTAGTAGTAGTGCTAGTGCTGTAAATGTTGAACAGTTTTGGAGCAAATTAAGTTGTATTGTTAACAGTAAAAATGTTCCTAAGTACAAAAATTTGATTTGTTAATTTTGTAAAATGTCTAATGTGCATACCCATTTCAAACGCTGAATGCGAAAGAATTTTTTCAAAAGTTAATCATATAAAAACTAAATACAGAAACAGGTTTCTAGCTAAACATATTGCGTGCCTGTTGCATGTTAAGCAAGGTCTAAGTGAAGGGAGTGCAGGTTGTGTCTCATTTGACCCATCGAAAGATATGGTAAAAAATAATCCGTCGAATACTGACTATTTGTAATAAAACTTATTGTAAATATTTATTATTATTTTAATATGTCTGTATAATGAAGGTGTGTAATTGGTAAAATTAAAAAAAGTAACTGATAATAAGTGTTTTAATTCAATTTTTCCTCTTCTACTTTTTATTTTTATTTTAGTATATTTTTAGTATAATTCAGCATGTGTTTTGGTATTATTTAGTACTGGCACCTTGTAGTTTTAGTAGATCACCATTTTTTAAAACGGTCACACTGATTCTTGTCTTACCTCGAAATGGTTACATTGCTGTCAGTCTCAGTCAGTCTTAAATAAATTATAATAACTTTTAACCTTTCTCTATTCTTTTGCTTGTTTTATTGCGGTCTGCTGTCTTTATTTTTAAATTGTGCAGTGAATATGTTTTATTTGAACATTTTTAAACATGTACCTACTATTTGAACAATAATCTATTTTTATTGTAACATAGCTAAAAATCCATCCGTATTGCTAATGACCGTTGACATTTGTTGTCAAAACGCCGTTTTTATTGTCCACTTATTTATTATAAGCTTTTATATTGTTTCTATATCCGTTATGGATAAACATGCCGACCACATATCTGACACCGAGGATATACCCAGTGACTTTTTTGATGATTTTAATAAAGATGAATTTATGCAAGGTCTAAGTGTAATAGATAGTTGGGATGATGATGACAAAAAAATTAAGCGTGCACGTATCGACGCCGGAACATTGGACAAAGTGAAAGATCTTCGTGAACTGATCCGAGAGTCAAAAGAAGAAACTTTAAAGAAGAATATATATTATAGACAAGAAAAAACGTCGCGAGAAAAGTACAGCCACAGTCAGCTGGACGACTACATCAAACCTGGTAGTCGGCGCGACCCATCCAAGACTAAGGAAGCTATAAAAAGGGATAAAGAAGTGAAAGTGAAGCAGTATTTAGCCAAGCATTTGGAGTCAAATGATGATCTAAGGCCACCAGGAACTGAATTAGATGATTTTTTTGATGAAAACAAACTCATAGAAATGAAGAATATTATGGAAAGCATCAATAATAATACTGACAAACCCTCTGAGAAGAATATTCTTACAGTTAATGCTGCAGAGTTAACTAAAGCATTGAAAAATAAGCAATCAAGAGACCGTCAACATAGGCTGTCACCTAAACGTGAAACTGCATCTTGGCGGAGTCCTCGCTGGAGTCCACAGCGCATTCATCAATGGAGTCCTCGGCGCCACAGCCCTCCATATCTTAGTGCTCATCACAGAAGACCACACAGCCATATGCAACGACGAAGCCCTCGTAGACACAGTCCTCACAGACGCAGTCCCCAGAGGTGCAGTCCTCACAGGCGCAGCTCACACAGGCGTAGTCCTCACAGGCGCAGTCCACACCAGCGCAGTCCTCACAGGCACAGTCCACACCAGCGCAGTCCTCACAGGCGCAGTTCCCATCTACCTCATAGATCTCTGTCATCTCGCAAGAAGTCCTACAATTCCCAACATTCACCATCCTCAGGGAATAAAGATACCTTTCTGTATCCTAAAGATTCCTACCAACTACCACCTAGCTTAGGAACAGGGGATTATTATTCTGGAGCAGTGGCAAGTGAGTACCCTGGGAATGTTCTGGGATATTCATATACCCAAGGTTTAACCTATACTGGTGGGTACACAGGGGCTTATGGGTATGAGGCTCAACCAGCACAAATTGCTGTAAATGTGCCCCAGACATATGTACCCCAACCAGTCCCTGCCCCAGGTGTTGCTGTGGCAGCAGCACCAAGTATGGTTCCTCCTCCTGCTAATTCCGGCTCTCAAATGAATCCTGCACCCATCAATCCACCCCAAGCAACCGACGTCATGAAGCCATATGATGCATTAGCAAAAGTATATATATTTCACAGTTGTCAATTATTTTTTTATTAACTTTTTTATTAAAATAATTAAATCATGGTAACTTGAATGTTTCAGTTAGTTGAAGAGGGGAAGATTTCTCAAGAAGATTATCTGAAGCTTACACCAAATAAAGGTAAGATATTGTAAAATGTGTAACTAAAGTATTAAGGATAGTTTCAAGGCGTTTACAAGTAGATAAATTTTTAAATTAATTTATTTATATATTTTGATATAATTACAGGTGCTCCTGGTGTAAATGTGACCAATGCAATAGACATTAAGACTAAAAATATGGGTGGGTATAACAATAATCAATACATAATACAAAAAAAATGCCTTCACTGTGCATCATTTGTTGCATATTAGTTACGTTTGTTGTGATACCTAATTGGTTTTCACAAGTATGTAACATCTGTGTTTATTTATGTTAATCTACCAATCAACTGGCTGAATATTGTTACTGTTTTCACTGTTGCAATGTATTTTTTACCAAAATCTATTTTAAGTTTTAAGTTAAGTTTAATAATTTTTAATTAATATACTAAATTCAAATGGGGAACCATGATCCAGTTGTACTAGTAGACTTAGACTTTTAGTCAGTGCAATTATAATGGATAGATCTTACTGAATTACTATTATAACTGAAATGAAAATAAAAAAAACAGTGACATAAAAGAGGATCAATCAACTTTTGTCAGCATTGTCAATCAGCGGATTGTCAGCATTTGCAATCTTGCCTATAGGTGTCTGTATTGGTTAACATACTACTAACAGCACCTGAATATAGACTCATAACAGTGGAGGCATAGTGAAAAAGTAATTTGTTCCAAATGAAACCCTATCAATTTTCTTAGAATTTTGTGTCCTCTAATATGCCCATCCAGTTTTTATGAGTGACAAGGTAAAGACAATATAAATAAACCTTTAGCTACAGACCGGATAATGTGGAACTTTACGTAACTAGAGTTTAAAAATAAAATAAAAGCATAAAATATAAGTGTGAAAATGGTGAAAATTTTGTGTTTGCAGTGTTCAATCGCTGCAATCGAGCCTTGATTAATTTGGAGACCATGGTTTTGCCAAATCGTTTGGTAATGAATAACAATATCATTAGTCAGGAGCTTAAGTCCTTGGTGCCCAAGTACTGCTCGCCACTGAAGAGACTGACGGCTGTGGAGTTCTATTTCGCGAAGAAAAATGCACCTGTAGCTGCAGAATTGAATAAGAAACTTATTGACACTCTCATCACAACTATCGGCTTAGACAAGGTTGTGTCTAGGCCTAAGAAGAAAATTTCCAAGGACAGAAAGGATGTAGCAGTTCAAACCATCAAGTCATGCTGTGAAGTCTGTGAAGTCCGCAATACTACCATTTTTTATGAAACTGGTACATCAACCGATTTGGAACATTTTGCATCTTCTATCCATACCCAAGTTGTAGAGCAAGATTTAATAAGTTCCAAAGCAGTGTTTACTCCCAGTGGTGGTGTTGCCGATGGAGCTCACATATCAATTGCGCATCTGACTCCAGCACAGTTGGTGTCACAGTTAGCGGCGAAGGCGAAGACTTTGCAGCAAAATTCAGAGCCAGTGCAGTCATTCAATCAGTTCACAAGACGGTATCAGTCAAACACCTATGATTATGATGGTAGAGGTGTTGGGCAGTACCAAAACAACTATAATTATCGTTATTAGAGATTGTGTGTCATCGGGGGAATCCAATCAACATATGGGATCCCTAAAGCTTCATACAGACTGGGTAAGTACATTTTGTACTGACACATTGAATATTGCCGCATGGCCGCACCAGCTGCAGTGTCTGTGACATTCTGCATTGGGTGGCAGTAAGCGATACTTTGTGCCTAACTTGATATGAACAGGTAAATTGACCATATTCTATCCAATTAGTGTGGCAATATTCCCTTTCATTTAAACGATAAGTACTCGGAAATGTAATACATTCTTCATTTTTTCTTGATGTTGGTATGTATTCTTTATGCCTATGTACAAGAGTATCCACTTGCTATCACGTGAATCGTCTGCGTCTCTCCCGTTTTCCCTTATACAAAAAGTGACGTGAGATATCGCCACTTGTGCTCTGGTGTCTACGAGGCTTAAAATCTGTTCAAAGTCAACATTGTACAATAACTGAATGATGTAATGGGAAAGGCTTACCGAAGCATCTGTCATTCAACTTTATACTGCTGGAAAGTATGATACAAACTTTCTAGTAAAATTAGCAGATTGGAAAGAAACTGTTAATTTATTTAACAATTAAAACTAAAATAATAGGTACATGTAATAAAGATATTGTTACAAATAATAAAATTAACAAAGCATTCATTGTATGGGTTTAATTTAATATGGTAGGCTATCTGCTTGTTTAATTTTTTGAAGAACCAGTCTCCTGAATATTCGGTGAAGCAAAGACTACAATCATCAAAAAGGAACACCAACTTCATCTTTATGGTACAACTGAAGACAATGAGAAATATACCCTGATGGCTGCCCATATATCATCCAGTCTTCGGAGTAAAGCAGTAGTGGAAAATTCTTCTGTTGCTGTTACAAGTTATCTGCAAAATGTATGATCCTATAATAGATTGATAGGAATTACAAATTACTTGTGTCTTTGAGATAATATTTCAGAAATATGATTGATATGTAAAACTGCAATGGTATACCGCTACAATTATTGCTCCACAAGTTGAATCAGCAATGATTCTTCAATAGATGGCATTGGATCAAGAATAGGATCATCATGCAAGGCCATCTGTTGGATGATTTTGATAATTTAATTTCAATAGTATGCCCACATGAAGATTTAATTTGTTATCTATGTATAAAACCAATAAAATTATTTCAGACAGATCTGTTTTTGCCTGTTCAATCAAATCAAGAAACGCGTGGAACCGTGTAAGTCTAGTGCTCTGTTGTACAATGACTAAAGCGCGCGCCACGACCAGGAAGAATTTTGGTCATTATACTTTATTATATTTTTCGACTACTTTATTATTAAAATCTAGGTTCCCAATGACAATTTTCGATGAACACTCATCATTGCAAGACCATTGAGGCGACTTTCCACCATAGTGCTTCTTAGCTAGGTTTTAATTCGTCTCAGGCTGCTAAAGGATCGCTCTACACTACACCTTGTGCACGGTACAGCGATCAAAATTTTTAAAGCTTTACCTGTTTCAGGAAACAAAGTTTTCGTGTTTTTTAGGACAACAACGGTCAGCTCACTTGGATTTGTCCTGTCACAGTTGTTGTCAAAGTTCGATTTCATTTTTTATGTTTGGTAAATCGTAAAATTGGGCGAAGGTTTCGCAAGCTTCCGTGAGACTTTCCACTGACATGGTTTGCATTTGCGCTGGGTGTAATTTTGATAATGCGAATGATGGTGTATTTTCTTCAGTAAACCGTTCTTCAAGAGATTTAATAATGGAGTCCAAGTATGGTATTATTAAAGACCTTTTCCAGAATTCTGAAGGGCTTCCTGTTGGATGGTTGCTTCGATGATGTTGATTACCAACAATGCGCGGTATTGATGTCATGTCCTCCTCCAGTCCGAGTCTTGGCAACGACAGTAGCATCCCTTAAAATTTCAACTGTGAGATTTTCGGGATCATCACGGTGGCTTTTAAGCAATTGCAAAATGCGCTTAATGTGCTGCGAGGCCTTGACCGCGTCCAAGGCTATAGACCTTGGACGGCTATAGGCTATAGATAGGCTATAGGCTATCAACATAAGGCACAGAATAAACGTAACTCTGGAAGCAGCGCCATGGAGCTGAAAGGTATTTTTTCGAGTCGCACTATTTCAGTCACGCGATAAAGTTTCTAGGGCCTCCAATATAGCAGGAAAATTATTTTTAAAAATTCTGATGGTTTTATATTTATCGCTCCACCTTGTTTTGCAGAGCCCAGAAATATTAGGTATTAATTTCCTACTCAAAACTGATTCCCGAAAAAATGTAATAATGTCTTTGGTGGTTCCCACGGTGTTCCGAATTTCAGGCAGAGCATTGAGATCATTAATTACTAGATTTAGTTTGTGCGAAGAACAATGAAAGAACAAAGCTTTGATGTATTTTTGCGCAAGATTGCTTGTACACCACCATCTCTTCCGTACATTGTCGAACAGCCATCAAATCCCAATCCAACGCATTTTTCTGGATTAAGTTCTTCTTTTCTCAAAAACTCATCAATGGTCTGTGCAATAGATTTCGCATTCACCATAATGTTTACCTCGCTTTAACAACGTAGAAAACATGGTATAGGAATCGTATGTTCACATTCGACATTCACGCGCATAGGTGTGCGTTTCAGATCGCATTGCGTGGGAATTATAAATCGGACAATGTGACCTAGCAGCTGCCCCTCCTGCAACCCCCCCCCCCCCGGCGACGCCTTTGAATCTGTCGCTCAACTAGTATCGCTACGTGTTTGGTGGAACGGGCTGAAGAAAGTGACAGAGTTCGTTATAGTTATTATTGTTACGTTACCTATTAATTGTTAAGTTTCCTTTTTATTTTATGTGACTTCATTTTGTAAATCAAAATGCCAATTTTATCTACTTTGCGACCGATTAAGGACTTCCTGTCACCTCGGGAGAAAGGAGTGTCCTACTCTTGCGAAACTGATTACAGATGTATTTAAATACGTTAAGGAATCCTGGCCGGAGAATATACATCCCTTTAAATAACAGACGAAAAACAAAACAGCCGAATATATTGGGCATTACGTCGGCCGTAGTGTTTTGAAGGAATATAGAGAGAACGATAGGGTGAAGCCAGCGGCATCACTAGTCTTGGGTATTCACGACTCCTCGGAGTGTTTCGGCTCTTAATCCGGCTCCGCTCGCGGATCCGACTCCTTAACGATTTTCGTTTACGCAGAAAAGTGCAGACCGAATTCCAACAATAGCCGAACATGTAAACAATTTACATTAAACTTTATTTGCCAGCGTTAATGGCAGAACATTACTTGCCGTGCATCCCGCCTCTGTCCTGTTCACATGATTTGTACACTGTCGGACAACTTCATTGTGTCTATATTAAATAAAAAGTTTAAAAGATACGGGTAAAAATTTTCAGTTATAAAAAAAAACATACGTTACACTAAAAGTATTATTTTTATTACATGAAAAATTAAATACAAAATCAATATCTGTGAAAAAAAATCTATCTAGTGGAAGTTAACCATCTATTTCACTGCCTGTATTGCTGGCATTTGAATATATTTACCATGAAGAGGACGAATCGTTACTATTAATAATAAATCCATCCATGTGGTCGTCAAGTGCTTCTTCTAATGTCGAATACATGAATTCGTTTTTACATTTTATGGCGTGATTGACAACTTTGCGCCAATTTTCTGGTCTTACTTCCGTAAGATTCATATTGACGTTGAATTTGTTGATATAACTTGAAACCAAATATTTTCAATCTGGTTAAAATCGGGCTGGTACGGCGGAAGTCTCAAAACCTTGTGGCGATGTGATTCCATGATACTATCTAATGAATACTGGACGTATTCGTGTTTGCACCGTTTAATTATTTCATACAGTTCTGATTTTAATGATCCTGGATTATAATCTATTATATATTTTTATTGGTGAGCCATTGTTGCATCTGCCTTTTAGTGGAATTGTAGTTTGGGGTTATTTCTATTAAAGTATTGTGGTAGCTTGCATTTTCTAGGACAAAAACAATTTGGTTGCAAATTATGAATAACTTGTAGTGCTTATCCATTTTTCGAAATTGTCTTTATTCATTTCCATAGGGGTAGTCTCCGGTTGTTTGGGAATGTTTATAAATTAATAACGCGTTTGGTATAAATCGATTTATACCAATCGATCCACCGCCATCAGTCTTTGACTCTTTGATAAAGGCTTTTTAATCCCTTGCCACTTCTGTCTGAACAGGCACGTTCCTTTACATGCGTTGTGTGCACATACGATTCATATGTATATATATATAATCTCTCTGCCTTCTCTGAGATATTTCATTCGTAGTAATCTCAAATCGTCTTTTCCCTCTAATATTTTCCTATTCGTTTCTACTCTTTTACATTCGAAACCAATTTACCGCAGAAAATTGATCTCTTCCTGTAATTTACTCAGGCACGATTTTACAGTAACCACTATAATCGAAATCATTTAGTAGGCGGTGAATTTTTTTTCAGCACACTGAACGTAGAGCCTGTATTTGAAACTAGAAACTGTTTTTGTAGAAATGCCAGTCGCTTGGGATGTCCGTTTAATAATTTGCTAAAAATAGTCTTTTATTAAAAACTTGATTCTTGACTTCTTGTGCTCTTTTCCTATAAATCGGTGAACATTTAAAATATTATAATTTCTCTCGTATGACTGTTCAAAGGTCGCCCCGCCCTCTTTTAAGAGAAGTCATAATAATATCAGTAACCGCTTTATTTGCCACTAC
This sequence comes from Sesia bembeciformis, assembly GCA_943735995.1. NCBI lineage: Eukaryota > Metazoa > Arthropoda > Insecta > Lepidoptera > Sesiidae > Sesia > Sesia bembeciformis. The sequence goes on along the minus strand of OX031039.1, from coordinate 13,312,789 downwards.
GTGTAATTATCGTCGAGCCACGTAGGTTCAGGGTGCAATCTGAGAGCCGACTGATGGACAAGATGGCGCACGACACGACCGGCCGCGATTTATCGCGAAATTGATCGACCAATAATGGCGCAAGATTTCAGCGCGCGAAATATTCAACATTGCCATTGGTGGAATGATGTTTACCGCGCTCCTAAAACGTGTCTTCTGCGCAGGTACACTGGGGAGATGTGGTAATCCTGTACACTTTTACAGCATACTTTTTATTATAATTATTATAGAAAGGCAAAATCCTTTATCAATATTTATAACTATTTTTAGATGTTTCTACGTATAATCAGAAATGTTTATAAATTTGCACCAATGGAAAAAGTTTCGACATCTGCAGTCACCAAGGTCAATGTACGAAATTCTTCCTGCTCGTGGCGCGCGTTAAAGAGTAAGTTTTCTTGCAAATAAGATAAATATGTACGTGAACTGCGTTTTTTTTTAGGACGTCGGCGGCATACGATCGTACAGTCCACCTGGTGGTAAATGGATACTGTCGCGCATGGACATCACTGTACATGTCAACTTCAGCCCACATTGACAAACGTTGGCGCGCCCCGCGGTGAGTTCTGACTGAAGATGTAGGAAGGGTTGGGAAAATGGGGAGGGATGGAATGCGAATGGGCTCTGGCATATCTTACTCATTACTGAAACACGTACGTACATTGAAGAATAAATTGAAGGTATTCTTCTGAGGGGTTACGAGGCCACTAGTGTGCCCAGCGGCTGTTGGATTGCAGCGTAGCCCCCCCCCCCCCCCCATAATGTACGTACAGAAAGACGTGGTTCAGCTAACCTGATGTGTCTAGTGTCAGCCCTTCAACGAACCGCCCCTCCCACGGAGACTATTTTTCAGTCTATTAATGAAACTTATACAGCTGTCTTCCTACATCACTGGGTACCTATTGCAGCTTATGCTTCAGCGCGGTTTTAACTGGTCCGAACTCGACCCGGTACTGTAGTTAAACAACCTAGTTGCGAGAGAAACCAACAGCTGCAGTCACCGCCGGCTCTAGCCCATGTAGCGCCCGGGTGCAATCAATACCCTGGCGCCTTCTAGTAGGCTCTTTGGAGGCGTCGCGAGCGGCGCTCGGCGCCCCCTAAGACCCTTCGCTCGTGTGCGCCGCACACCCTGCACCATAGGTAAAACCGCCACTGGCTGGCTGCAGTATTTATTGTACAGCGTTTGGTTTTTACAGGCCTGAACTCGACGAGTTAGTGTAATAAAGCAACTCCTCAGCGAGTCTGTGCCCCCCCCCCCCTCACCCCCCACAAGTAAATACAAGCGGAATCTATCCAACACAATGTTTTGTAAGATGGAGCAGTAATCATGCGATATCATTGCGGTGATAACAAGAATAATGTCATTGACGATGCTATGTATTTTAAAAAATAAACTTTTGTATAAATTGTGAATGAAACATGTTTCATATTGTATTATTTGGGTTTGGAATAAAATTAATTCCATTGGATTAAAATGGAATAATTTGACTTTTATTGATTACTTTTTGTCCTCTAGGTCTAATTGGATCTAAGGTGCTCGATGAAGTAAAATGAAGACCGTATATTTTTACATGTATGATTTTATAAGATTATGTTAATTTAAGTACAAGATATTAACTGTCTAAATATTCATCAAGCCATTTCTCAAGGTCTTCTTCAGCGGTGTCAAACACTGGATGCTTCAGCTGGTTTTCTGATGTATTGTCGGGAGGAGCTGAAATTATAACGATTAAGTTAAATATATAATGTCTTAAAATTATGCTTTTCATTTACGTATGAAACATTAAGAAAAGGCCCTCCATAATTCAGCCACCCTTCTCACCGACTCGCGATCCCACGGTACCCTCCTAATGCTACGCCCTAAGCCGAGGTTCGTTCCTAGCGGCGGGGGAGCCCTTGGGCTCGTTGCTGCACACACTCTGCTCCTGGCTGAGCGCCTTCTGCGCTCGCCCTAAACTATACATGTCCCGTGACTCTTGAAAGGCCATTAGGGCCCCAAGAATTTAGCCATTACGAAAAAAAATTAACCACGTCGACATTTGAATCATACTGCATAAAAACCTGATAATTTTATGGATTTAAAATGATACTATTTAAACAAGTTTTAACTCTAAATACGTTTGTTTACCTTATTTATTTTACTCGACGTTCCGATTGGGTTGCACCAACCATGGTCACGAGCCGACTGAAGAGGCGCGTACTCCACTTAGTTTTGGCGAGCAGTTTCATCAACTAGCCGCATTTGATCTTCATAGTCCGGAAAGTTCACAATACAATATCAGAAGTAGCGTCAGACAAAAATCGATAGGTTGTGCGTGAAGCAATTGAAATCGAGAAATAAAAAAAATCAGGGAAGATGGATACAAATAGTCCTCGACATGGAATCCAGTGATTAATAAAATTAATCCTCGCGATTTTTCGTCTGACGCTACTTCAGATATTGTGTGTTGTGTGCCGCAACTTTCCGGACTATGATGACCAAATGCGGCTAGTTGATTAAACTGCTCGCCAAAACTACGTGGAGTACCTACGCGCCTCTTCAGTCGGCTCGTGACCATGGTTGGTGCAACCCAATCGGAACGTCGAGTAAAATAAATAAGGTACGAGTAAACATGCGTGTTGAGACCCGTTTAAATAAATAAATATGTGGAAAAAACGCGGAAATCTCAAATATTAAAATTACACTAATTTTTGTGCTATGAAACTGTACATTATGACCATAGCCTTTTGGAAGCTCACATATCAGACTACCCAGAAGTCAATTCAATCTGACTATCTATAACATACAAAAAAAAAAAAAAAAACAAATTAGCCTCATTTTTTTTACGAGCTTTATCAAATGCATGTAAAATGAATATTCGACGGGAACATTTCGGCGTTATGACTGTACTATTTTAAATGTTTTGAAAACCTGGAGATTTTCTTTTAATACACTTCAAATGGCGTTTGCAGACAAGTGCCTTTCTAAGGTTAGGGACAAATCTAGCGAAAATTTCGCGCGAGGAATATCACGAGCCAATTTCCGTTCCAACCACCACTCAACAAATCTGAGCAGAGCACGCGTAAATTTCGCCCGAGTACAACACAAAATAACCAAATATACACAAAATACCTACAAATACACTACCGTCCACGAGCGGAATTCGCCCATAATGTGTCACCTTTCTATACGACAGGTGTGTTACAACGTTGTGAAATTTACGCGTCAGCGTGGCAACGTCGCGGACGCACGGAATGACGCGCGCGGACGACGTTTTGTTCACCCAGATATGATGCTTGCAGTATAATTCAACATGCCGCGAATTTTTCGATAGATTTGTCAACTGTAATCGATACAAGACCAGTTGATATCGCCGCCTCGCAAGATAATGGAGTCTGTGCAGCAATGTCCATTGTTGCATGCGCTGTATGGTTCTTGTTGAAACCACATGGCAAATGTCCATATCATCTAACTGGCATAAATAATCGGTTATCATCACCCGATACCTGTCGCCGTTGACAGTGATGGCAACTCATTGCTCATTTTGGAAGGGCCGATGATGCCTTCGGACCAAAATTCACACCAGACAGCGGTTTTTCGAGATGCATTTGACACTCTTGAAGTTACCATGGATTCTCATCACTCCCCAAATGTTAATTTTGTTTGTTAATGAAGGCATTCATCCACATCATCCGTAAATCGCTGAAGATTATTTTTTGGCGAAAAGAAAGGTGCACTTCCAATTGCTCCAAAGCCCAGTCTGCGAATGTACGGCGCTGTCTATGGTCATTACGCTTCAGTTCTCAAGTCAAATGAACTTTATACGGATGAAAGCGCCTCAAGTCACGACGCATAAATATCGCAGAAAGACCAAGTTTTTGTGCACGATGATAAATTGACAGTCACGGATTCTCACGTAGTGTACCGAACAAAACAACAACGTTTTCGATAGACCCTGCGTTTCGTTGACGTGCAGGTGTTCGATCGGCAACTTACCCGATTTCATCGAATTTGCTGATTAGACGTCGAATTGAGAACTAAACAGGCCGATTATTCTCACCATAAATTCCACGTAATGCACGGAATGTTCCACCAATTGAACAATCATTTTAAATGATGGTTCCACGTTAAATTATTCCACGCGTTGTTGAATCGTGTAATTTTTCATGATTAAATGGTGAAGCCCAATAAACATTACTGGCAAACATGGCAGATAGATCTTTTAAAAGATGGCCATAATAGGCTTTTAAAAATCGAGCTTCTCTTTTGAAAGACCCTTTATGTAGATACAACAATGTTAAAAAATATTTAAGTGCATATCATATGAAACACTTACCTTTTGGTTTTATTTCATTGCTAGAACTAGGTTTTAAAATCAGTAACTCTGGTTCAATTTCTTTAACAGTTAAACCGATATTGGCCATTGCTAAAATCTGGTCAATATCCTCATCATCATCATTATTATAAATAGGTTTATCTTGCTGCAAAGATTTAATATTTGCTTTATTAATTTCATGTGCACTTTCTTTAATCTTAGACGTTTTAACAGTATCTTCAGTTTTTTGAATATATTTACTCTCATCTGCTTTAGATTCAAAGTCTTTGTGCTGTTTAACATCTGTCAACTTTTCTATAGATAATGGTTCTATAGATATTTCAGGACATTTTGACTCACTTGGACTCTTTTCTAATTTTTTTATTATTTTATCTTGGACTTCAGTTTCCGGAGTACTGTATCTTTTGTCATTGTAATACATCTGTTTATATCTAATGGAACGTCTGTTCATATTCAATATATCTGTTTCACTGAATTTGGATAATTCTATACCGTTTCTTTCATAAAATGGTATAGTGCATAAAGCAATGCCTAAATTATCCATATCAATTTCAAAATATTTGTCATATAGTGTTGGTGCAGTGGATACATCCCAGGATTTCTCGTGTTTAAATTGAAAATATCCACCAATCGTTTGAGAGGCTTGTATGAGTTTCTGCAAAAAGGAAATTATTACTTAACTTGGGACTTCCAGTGGGCATCCTAATAAGAGCACAACTTATCTTGCCCTCTCAAGAAAGTTTTCATATTCGGTGCATTCCCGGTAGTTCAATTGATCAGTTCAAACATTGAACTAGTGGGAATAATTTTTTCACGACACTGGAAGATATGAGGTGGTGCTGTTGTAAAGCCGGCCGACACCACACGGCACGAAGAAGCCCGTGTCCAACAGTGGATATTAAAAGGTCTGATTATGGTTATATATGCATCTATTACTAAAGTAAGTATAATTTAGAAATGTATAATATGAGCATGGACAGACCAATGTGTGTCATCCTGATCACTGAGGGATCAGTGAATTTTTGTAAAACCAAATTTTCAGAATTTTCATGTGTAAACAATTTTATTGTAAAACGAATACGCGAAATTGTAAAGATATAATTATGGAGTTACACCCCATCAAGTGGGGTCCCTCAGTTTTCAGATAGGTCAGGTTAGCTAGATAAATATTGTGAAAGAACTAAAGAATTCGTAAAATTTAATTTCAATTCGAGGTAAAAAATTTGTAAAATTTCAATTCTTTTTATAGAGAGTATGCGGCATACGAGCACCTGATGGTAAGTGGATACTGTCGTCCATAGACATCCGCGATACATGCCAACATCCGTCCAGAATGACAAACGTTGGCACGACCCCGGATGCGCTGCCTACCTTTGCAGATTAAGGAATGGATTGGGAAAATGGGGAGGGATGGGATGGGAGTGGGCTCTGGCATATCTCACTCTCTACCGAAACACGTACGGAAATACGATAAAGTAGGAAATTGCAGTACATTTCAAGGTACTCATCTGTGAGAGGGGTAACGTGGCCACTCGAGTGCGCCCAGCAGCTGTGGGAATGCAGCAAGCACTCTCCTCCTTACAATATTCTTATTGTTTTCTAAAATATTCTCTTTATAACTATTTTCTATAGTTATAACTATAACGTTAGTAACTAAATATAATTGTTAGTAACCATTTCATCTTGCCATTGGAAATGGTATAGGTGAGTAGAAGAAAAAGTCTGTTTACTTTCACTCTATATTTTAAATTTTGTTTAATTGAACTAGTGAGACTATCTATTCCGGCTATTCCTGGTAGCTCAATCGTTAACATAAAACAGCTTCAATTGAACTACAGGGAAAAATTATTCCCCCTAGTTCAATGATTTGAACTTAGTGGGAATGTAGGTCATACTCGAGGGGGCAAATTAAGGTAGTCAGTTGGAAAAAGTCAGTGGGAACAAGTCACTTGGTTGAACTGAGAGAAATAAGGAAACCTGGGATGTTATTGATTTTAATGTTCTAGATCAGCAGATTCCAACCTTTTTTTTTGCCATGATCCACCAATACATCTCTAAAATCCTGATGTCCCGCCCCCCTTTACAACACAGGTTTTTCATTATTCAAAAAGTGAATTTAAGGAAGGAAGCTTAAAATTAAAAGAATGGAACAACAGTTACAGTACCGAGGTAGTTATAAAGAAAATGTCAGGAAACAACAATGTAAGGTGATACTAATAATATATTTATATCACTGTTAATAACTCATCACCGAATTGTCTCGAATCTGTACTTTAGTAAATAAATTTTACAAATTTCTTTACAGTTCTTTCACAATCTTTATATGGTTAACCTGAACTCTTTGGGAACTGACGAACCGCACTTTATGGATTCTAACTCCATAATTATATCTTTACAAATTCGAGTATTCATTTTGCAATTGTTTACAACTACACCACAATTCTGAAAATTGCGTAGTGCTAAAATTCAGGATCACACACATTATTGGTCTGTCCACGCTCATATTATACACTTCTAAAATATACTTACTTTAGTAAATGTGCATATAATCATAACCAAACCTTGGAGTATCCACTGTTGGACATGGGCCGTTCTCATTGCCAAGCGATTGCCGGTGTCGACCGGCTTTAGAAAAGCAGCATCCTATCTTTTCCTGTAGGTGTCGTAAAAGGCGACTAAGGGATAACAAAGCTACGGCCACAACCCCTAAGGAACTATACCACATCTAAAAGAGTTGTGGTCAGTGTGGCATTTTAAGGCCATATATCCCTCATGCATAGGGTTGCCATATTTAGCTGGGACCTAGTCGGGACACAGATGGGGGTGTAGAAATGAAATAAAAAAAATATTTTACTTATAATTATTTTTTATTTAGAACAAAATTACATGGAACTTGCAGCAGAACTGGCACTGTTAGATTGATTCCACAGTCCATGGCAGCAGTCGATTTCTTTCATCAGTCCACTGGGCCGACATCAGCGAAAACACTCTTTCCACAGTGGCGTTGTGTGCGGGGATCGAAAACAAATACTCGCATAATTTTAGCAGTTGGCATTTCCGTTCAGGATTTTCGGTTTCCTTAAGAAAGTAAATCCACTTTTCTTCCACGGAGTGTTTAGACTTCCATTCTTCCGAGTCACGCTTAGTTTCTAAAAAGCTCTTCAGATATATATATTGCTGAAAGCAATTGTCGCCTGAAATCTTCACACCATTTTCAGTCAGATATATATTAGTATATATATTAGTATATATATATATATATATATATATATATATATATATATATATTAGATATTATATATAGTCAGATCACAGTTTGTCAATCATCACCCAATCTGGGGTTTCAGATAGCGTTATCCAATCAAATACTTGATATTTATTAAAAGAAATAGTCCATTTTTCTAAGTAATCAAATGCTATGGTATAGAAAGCCATTGTCTCTTCGAAAAATTTCAAATTTCGAAATCTAATTAATTATTTCTGGGTTAGGATTCTCATTCTTTAATTTGTTCAAATTCATCTTGGTTTGCATGCCAATATTATAAAATTGGCAGTCTTCCTTTCATTCAGACATTTCTGAGTGTTGAATAATATATTTCTTATTTCAATTATCGAGACTTTATTCTTCTCCACGCTTTTTATATACTTTTCAAACAGAGCCAAGTTTGATTGCAGATACATAAAATAAATGTCACTGATCGGACTACTGAAAAAAATCTGAAATTATTTTAGGTGGTCTTCGGCGTCAAAAAATTGTTTTAATGGAATCCAAAGCTTAAGAATTCTCTCGACTGCGGGCGTTAACGACAGCCATCTTGTTTTTGAGTGAGATTGAAGAGTCTGATAATTGTTGAAGAGTGAGAACTAACTTGCACTCGTACGTATTGCGTTTAGAAAGAATCGTCTTATCAGATCGCTATTCAAATGGGAACTGCCCGATTCTGCCGCGTGGCGCTGCTTAAATAGTTCCAGCCCCGTACTGGAAAAGTCTGGTATTTTCTCGAATGATGATGCTAGATCTAGGTGCTTGCATCGTCGATCAAATACACGAGACGCAACGCCATCTGTGAGACAACCTTGTCAACATAAACTTGTTGACATAAAACTAACTCAGGCTGCATTTACATGTTGCGCTAACAGATGGTGTTACTTGAGTGAGCCAAGCTCGTAACAGTATTTTGGTGGCGGCGACTACTCGCGAAATCGGGACAAAATTGGGTCTTGTTGGGATGTCGGGACAAGAAGGTCCATAACGATGACGGTCCCGATATATCGGGACGGATGGCAACCCTACTCATGCACAACTTTCACAAGTAATAGATGCATGAATACTTTTTAGTTACCAATAGTTATATTTCTATCTGATAATAGCAAAAAGATCTTACCTCAAAATCAGCTCCCATATTTTCATTTTCTTCCATATCGTCATAACTTGCAACTGGCATTTCATATTTGCTCCAATTACTTTGTATTTCTTTCTTCTTGTATTTTGAGCTTTCTTCCTCTGTGATCTTTAAAATTTCATCTGTTTCTCTTTTTAAGCTGTTGTAGAATTCTGGGCCAGGTTCTTCTGGCACAGGTTTCTCAGGAGATGGAACTGAAATTATCATCAAAAGTAACATTAAGTATCTTTTTACCAACTACTGCAAAGCCAAAGGAGGGTTGTGATTTTATGAGCAGTCTATGTTAGTATGTATGTATCATATATGTATGTTCATCTGTTCCCTCGTAGCTCTTAAACTACTGCCGCAGGCCGGTCTTGGCCCGCAGGCTGTAGTTTAGAGACCCCTGTCTTATTCCATCCCATCTCATCCTGTTCTATCTATTGTAACTATCTAATTATTTTGTCTTTTGTGTTTCATTTTTAATGAGTGCTGTACATAGTTATCATAGATATATAAACAATAAGTGTTATGTTATACTGTTATTATTTTAAATATTAGTTATAATTTGTGTATTGTTACTGTGCTAAGGAAATAAAGAATAAAATAAATCTCCTCCTATCCCATTCAATGGAGAGTATAATGGAATAAAAGAAACTCCTTATTCTAATACACTTGATTCTCCCAAAACCTAAGGAGGATTGGTGGATATAATAGGATGAGGAAAACTCCTTGCGCTGTTGTACTTCCTGTAGAACAGGAATCCCGTGATGCAGAACTCCATTTTTAAATTCATATAATACCTAGCTTCTAATACAAATTAGTTAGGTACATAAAAAGGATATTGATCTTCTCGAAAGAGCACAGCGCAGAGCTACCAAAATTGTCCCATCTTTGAAAAACTGTACATATGAAATTTGACTCCAAAAACTAGGTCTAACCACCTTAGAACAACGAAGACAAAGAGGAGACTTAAAGAAACATACAAAATACTAAATGGATATTACAACACACCAAACATGACAAACATTTACACTATGAACGAAAACAAAAACCTGAGAGGACACTCGCTTAAATTCGCAACAAGCAATCCAAAGAAACACTTTTTGCCCAACCATGTAGTGAAAGGCTGGAACAAATTACCAGAGACTATTATTAGTACCCTCTCAGTGAACAGTTTCAAAAATAGACTGGACAATAATTTTAAAAAAGTGCAAGGATACAATGTACACCAATGTACAGGCATCAGCTTAAATCTGCTAGTGTATCAGAACTAATAATAATAATAATGGTGTCATATATGTGAATGTGGGTAGTTTAATACACTTTTCTGCTTTGTTAATAAACAACGTGGATTAAGGGGTAGATTCATAAACAATGACAGGGGCGTGATTTTGCAATGGCGACCGAGCTGAATACAGGACCTCGACTTACAATGTGTTTCAATTAACTACTGGACGTAATAAATGGTCTGGCCCCAATCACCTATAATCTCCTATGTTATAGTCTTGTTTCCCACCATAACATCCCTCATTTTATCTTGACAGCCAAAACATCGGAATCCCGATTTTATGTCTTGACACAAAAAATATATTCTAACAATTATTTTTGACAGATATTATAATAAAACGTTTTAATGGAAACTTTTTTAAAAATACAAATCTTGCATTCCTATTCTCCATTTTTACAACAATTTTCCAATAGCATGCCACAATGTTTGTCATTCCAGATTGGTATTGACATATATTTATATGGGCGACAGCATCCAATTACCATTAGATTGACTGCATTCATTCTATTAAATAATACAGCTATCACTCCTTGGGTAAGGATGGGGAGTAAAGAGTAATGAAATAAGGAGATTCCTTTATCCCATTATTCTTTACTCAATGGGGGTGGTAGGCAGAGATGGTATGAGAGACCTCTCTTATACATTGGAATGGTAAATGGGCCCTGGCATGTCTGGAGTCATTCCTGAAGCATGTACATAGTACATTAATTCACAACAGTGATCTGTGAGGTAACTTTGCTACTAGGGTATACCCAATGGCTGTAGGATTATGGTAGGATTAACCTCCAGGTACGCTGGAGCACGTTATTGTGCACTCATTTGGCACACAATTAGTTTGATTGACCTATTTTACGATTTCTGAATGGTTACATAAAAATTATAGTGCACTGCTTTCCACGTAAAAATTACATTTATATTTTAAAAAAAAGTAACATCTACTATTTCGATCTTTGTATAAATACAATTCAATTTCATAAAAAATTAATTAACTCTCACGTGGAGTATGCGCAAAATCATCTGGCATACAAAGGCTCTGATAGCGCTCGACACTCGGCCACAGAGAGGTTAATTAACCCCCTTATTTACTAAATGTTCGCTTCAACTTTGGGGATGTAATGATGGACTTCTAGTATATTTCTCTTCTTTATTATTATATTTAAGAGAGAAAGTTGCTATGTTGATGATAGCTTGTTTTTATAGAGAAACTACAAGGCTGTTGTAAAAGCAACAGAATTTCTATAAGTATTTAGGTTGGTTTTAAAAATTCCTGATGTTTATTATCCATTATTAGAGATTGAGTGGATAGTTACGTAGCCTTTTAGAAATTATAAAAATCTAGAATTACTCACCTGTAGTCGGTTCAGCCTCCTTTTGTACAGGAATTTGATGTCGGGAAAGGCGGGATTTCCTTTGCTCCTTTGGATCATTTCTTCCTTTCTTTTGCCTGAAAAAATAATACGCAAGAAAACATTTTTTGAACAATTTACGTTTTTGTACAAATACAACGACTGTGTGGTACTCACTGCTTTTTCTTTGATTCTTCAGGCATGGCTTTAATTAAAGAAAATTGAATGTAGAAATTTGAGTAAAAATATCTTCTTTATAACTTCTGTGACTGACTGTCAGTCAATATCTCATTGTGTTCCAAAACGCGCAAATTACGGTAGTTGACACGTGGTGTCTTCAGGGAAACTATTTGTAAAAATTTAATGGTACAAATTGAAGTATATGTACCGTAAAATCTGCTGACTGCTGTCTAAAAAATTTTGACTCGACTTTTTTATTAAAAAATATAAGAAGATGCTATGTTACTTATTTCTAAATATATTTTATCGTGCAAATTCTTACTATTATTAAAAAAATCCTTCATTTAAATCATTTTCATTATTAAAAGCCTAAAGAAAAATGTGGCAAAGTCTATGATCACTTCTGCTAAGATTGCCAGACGAAAATAAAATAATATTTAATAGGAATTACATTCGAACAAAAATATATAGCAGGACTTGGCCTCTATCCATCAATATGAAAATAATATTATCCCATTATTTAGCACTGGTAATATTTTTTCTAAGAAAGTGGCAAATTCACCAAACTTTTCAAAATTCTTCATACAAAAAGGAGAAAGATATTAGGGTTGTCAAATGTTTTCGTAGTTTTTATGAGCTTGAAATCTTTAAGATAGTGATTCCTTGGTGGGTATAAAAGTACATAAATGCAATTTACAAGCGCAGAAGTCTACCTACAGAAACTTAAGGATATTGTTTGGAGCGCGTCAATGCACTGACTAACATTTAGATTTCAGTAGTATTTCAATTTATGTTCTTGTATTTTGCATTTATGTGTTGCGTTCATAGGCACCACGAAAGAATAAAACGTGTTTATTGCGGGTTGCATATCAGTTTAATTAATTAATACAAACCTAAAATACAGTGTAAGTATTACAACAACAGTAGCTTAGGAACTTATAGCAACATTAATTAGATGATTATTCAAAATGTTTCCTGGCACTAAAGTATATTGCACTTATACCTATATCTTTAAACAAAAATGAAATAGGTACTTATAATATATTAATTAAGTAAAGAATTAATATAAAAATCTTTTCTTTGGCTATAAAGAAGAATTACGCTGAATTGGTATCGGCAAGAAATAATTTCAGATTTCTAGGACTCCTTAAGTACAATCCAAGATATTTAAGTTATGTAAAAGCAAAACCAGTAACATCCCCCTGAATTTTTTTTCTTGAGAATTTGAAAAAAATCGTGAATACGTAATTACGAATACATATTATGAATAATTTATGATAACAAGTTGAACAAAGGTTCAATGTTTCATTATGTTAGTTTTGAACTTATTGTTAAATTCCGAGCCATCAGAATGTCCTTATGAATATTGCTTCTATACGACTCATTTATTGGACATTGTACTTTGAGTAATCAATATCCTCAAACTTAAATGTTCCCCGGCGACCCTCTCGGGGGTTTGTTAAGACCAACTCCACATCGGATTCCAGAATAAAACTAACATCATTCACGTCAGGCCAATAAAAAAGGTCCGCCTTCCTTCTTCTCATAAATTTAACCAGCATTCCCGAATTTTCCGTTAACTCTAAAATCTTCCCAACATAAAACTTATTCGTTTTATGTCCTCTAAATCTAACGAGAAGGAAACTGTTAATTTGTTTCTCTACCATATTTTCTGAAGAACTTTGTTGTTTTTTCTAAATTATGCGTTTCTAATTCCTCTACTGTATCGCTTTCTTCTAATGTAGAAATAAAAGTTCCATCATCAGAAGACTCTCTTAAGGAATACTCATCATCACTGCCCTCATCAGTCTCTTCTTCTAATAATCTTTTTTTATTATGAGTAATTTTTTTACCAAGTTTTCTCTTTCTGATATTAGATAAAGTCAAATCAACTTTCCCCGTGGAAGTCGATGCTACCGGGTTGACCGGGTTGTAATAGTCAAATAATTTTAAATCAATTTCTGGTTTGAAATAAGACCGTTTCGGTGTGTGTGATAATGATGAATATATATCGTGAGTTTTATCTATTACATGCAATTGCAAATTACTTTTTTTCAAATCAGTGTAAGTACGATTATATGGACTGAATTTTATTACAGATAAAATAGTTACTTTTTCTCCACCTGACTTAGATGTAGAGTCGAATTCTGGTGTTTGATTCATAATAGGTTCTGGTGAAGGTACTGGGTTTTGAAATTCGCATTCTAATCCAGATGTAGTATGATTCAGAGCCTCAGCCTTCAGTTTCTTTATTAGACCTTTTTTATTCGATTTTTTATTCTTTCATTGGTTTCTTTGACATCAAGTTTTCTATTTCTTCAGAAGAAACTGATGCACCGGGTTCAACAATACTGACTTTTTTATTTATAGTTTTCTTAAGAGGATTTACAGACCGGTTAGCTTTTAGATAATCCAAAAGTGCGGTGTCTACTTTATATTTATTTTCTTCATCACATTCAGGAAGCTTCCTTAAAATTTTTTCAGGGTTAAAAGGGACTATCCCTGTAGCCTTAAACCCAGAAATTATATTTTCCTTGCTTGTCACGTTTATTGCATCTATGAGAGATTTAAGTAATAATGGGAAATGAGTTTTATTTAACTGACTTTCTGATGGATTTTCATATTTGTAGGTAGTTAAAATCTGACGCCATTTTTTTTAAGTGGACCAAAAAATGCGACATCTAAAGGTTGTGTAACGTGCGTAGAATTAGGAGGCAGAAATGTGAACCTTATATTTTTTTCTTCACATAGGCGTATTATATTCACGCTTAAATGGCTAGAAAGGTTATCACCAATAACCACTTTGGGGCCTTGTAGCTTTGCAGCCCAAGGTATAACGATTGTCTGGAACCAATCTTCAAAAACAGTGGAATCGAACCAGCCGGATTTAGTTCGATTATATCTGCTACCGTTTGGTCCATTTTGACACCATGACGTCCACAAATGCTCTGCTTTATAAACAGTATAAGTTGGCAAGAGTATTCCATCTGCTGCCGCTGCAAACATAATCGATATACTACCCTTGGTGTGATTGAGAACTCTTTCAGGATATTTTATTTCGCGCTTAAAAATGCATTTTGACGATCCGGGATTATCTGAGAGATTTGATTCATCGTAATTTAATATATTACTTGCAGGTATGTCTTTTAAGGTATCTTTTAGATTTGCGAAATAAATAGTAAATTCATCGACAGTTTTTGCAGCGCGAACTTTTTTGATATTTTGTGCCGCTCGGGTTGTTAGTTTATCCTTATGGCGAGCCAGAAAATTACTTATCCACAATTTACCTGGCGGTTTGTTATTAAAAATGTGTTGTTTATTGTTTCCTTTCAAGTAATTAAATACAACAAAACTTAAATCTAATCGTGAGAGGGGAGCGCCAAAATCACCTGCTGCTATTAAAACATTTACTATCTGTTTTTCTTCAGAATAGGTAAGTCTTTGTTGGCCCCCTGGCTTTTTATTATGTTTATTTTTTACTTTATTTTCGATAGTTCGCCGTGGTATGTGGAATCGTTTTGAGGCTTCCAGGGACGAAATTTTTCTACTTTTGACTAGGTCTATGGCAACTTCTAACATTTCGGTAGAATAATTTTTGTATGTGGACCGATGTGTTAAACTGAAATCTTCCATGTTCTAAAATAATAAAAACAAATATATGAATTTTAGGTTTGATTGCGTTATATGAATAATAAAATAATTGCAGCCCTAACCTCTCACTAAATATGGCAAAGTTAACATCACGATCTGGTTTACACTGGATGTTGAATTTGCCAACACTAATTGCGAATTTCTTGTAGCTTGCAGCACTGCAAATCAATATGATTTAAATAAAAGAACCTTAGTTTAATGTAATATTAAAAATATACTTACGTAGACAAAGTTTATCCTAATTATTTTAATAAAAGTTTGGGAGCACTTGATTGTAGATCACTCACGCACGAAAAATTAACTGACAAAAATGACATCGAAATGACGTATAGGGTTTCCATAAATAATTTGGTGTTGTCATTTATAAATTCAATTTTGACATAAAGGCATCCATACCCTTAAAAAAACTACATATATTGAAGTCATTCTAAGGTGTTTTTGGTTATGGCAAAATTAGTAGCCATTTGGCAAAGACAGCAGATTTTACGGTAATACTAAAACGCATACTAAATGAATGAAAAATCTTAAAAACCTTATTTCAATTATTGAATAAACACTTCATGTCAACAGCAATAATGTTTAGAATTGTTGTCACATGTGTCATTTGCTAACGTTGATTGTAATTATAGTCGGAATTTTAATTCGATTCCAGATTTGACAATTTCAGTGTTGCAACGTTATGACAAGTACTAAATAGTAACGTTGCGAAATTATTCGATACGGAAATGGAATATTTCCGGATCGATTCTTCTCGTTTATAATTTTATTCTCGTAAACTAAGTATATCAGGAAATTAAATATTTGTGAACGGATAATTTAGTTATGACGATTAATTTTATTACGGATCTGAGAGTTTTCTTTAATAATTGTGTGTGAAATAAATAAATAAATGTGATCATGAAGGAACATGAGAAATAAAACAAATAGATGTATTATGGTAATATTTTATTTTATAAATCGTCGCCGTCATCGCTATCGCTATCGCTGTCACTTTCTGTAACATTTATTATAAATGTGTCTGTGATATTGTCAATTAACATATCTAGCCTACTCATTTTTTCCTCTTCTTTGACAACATGGGATACGCATTTAGACCATTCGGTGGCCGTAATTTTTTGAATGCCTTCCTCAAATAAATTTCTCACGTCTGTCAATTTGAAGGTTTTATTATTTTGAGCTACATGCCCCTTTACCTGAGCCCATATCAATTCGATAGGGTTCAGCTCGCAATGGTAAGGGGGCAGTCTTAAAACCGTGATCCCATGTTGTGCTGCCATTTCGTCTACAGCGTACTTATTAAAAGACTCGTTATGTGGAATCAGTTCTAAAAGCGTAGCTTTAACCATATCTGGTTCGTAATTAATATTTTTATTTAAAAGCCAGTCTTGAATGGCAGCTTTTTTCCAGCTCATTTTTGGTGCCGTTTCCAATTTTCGGGAGTGGTAAGGTGCATTATCCATCACCACAATTGAGTTTGGTCTTAATTTTGGTAAGACTCCAGCGAACCACTCCTCAAAACAAACTGCATTCATCTCATCATGGTAATCTTCACAATTTTTCTTTGCTTCAAAAATCTTGAGCCCCTCTTCCAGGAAGCCTTCTTCACTACCTATATGGCTAATTATGAGACGTTTGCCTTTTCCAGATGGGTTTTTTGATCCAGTGGTCAGTCCCTCCAAAAACGCTTGCCGAGATGATGTGACTTGCTTGTCCACCCAAGTTTTTTTTACAGTATGACCTTAAATCACATATAGTACATGAACATTCAATATTACTATTAAATTTAATGTAAATGTATATTAATTCAAAATGTTAGCCTTACCTGCGTTAACCCAAGTTTCATCTTGATGATATATATGTCTCCCTTCTCGTCGAAACTGACATATAGATCGCAAGTAACGCTGGCGCCATGTTATTATATCATTTCGATCAATAAGTGTGCTCTTGCGTGACCGTGCAACAAATTTAAAATTAAGATGCTTCAAAATTTTTCTGAGGGTGTCTTTGGAAACCTTGGGCATTTCTGGATCATCGTTCATCACTTGTAAAATCTGAAATAGTAAATTTTATAATAGTTTGGAATCATTACTTATATATAAAAGATGTAGGTATAAAATAATACTGTCTGACTGATTGACTAACCTTTGCAATGGTTGGAGGTTCATTTCGGTAAAAGAACTGATGAACTATTCGTCGTATTGCGGAGAATCTAAATTCATCAATTTTATCTTTGAAACTTCGCTTTGGTCCAGTTTTTTTAGGGGGAGTTGGCGGCGCACCTTTATTTACTTCCTTCAAAACGTTACAAACAGAGCGTGAGGTTATTCCCAATATGTGAGCAACTTTGTTCATACATTCATTTTCTTCCACAACTTCAAAGGCCTCCAATTGCGCAGAAGTTTCATTTTTCACGTACTTATATGCGTTGCGGATCATTACTTTTTCAGTAACAGTGAAAGCTTTTCGTGGACGTTTTTTTCTTGGAGACAAGAAAACATCCACGTCTTTTTGTGATGTACTTGGCGGAGGATCCATTTTGATGGAAAACCAAAACAAATAGATTCACTCAAAGTTCACAAAAAACTATAAACGTAACAACAAACACAACGTAACAAAACTTTAACAAAAACCCAACAAAATAACAAAATATCGATTCGCAATGAAACGAGATATTCGTGCAGTCAGACTAGGAGAATGAAGCCGAATGACAAGATAAACAAAATGGCGATAGCTGCACGAGCGCGCACGGGTTGCCAATACAGAAAACTATCTAGGCTCTTTTATTATAAGTTTTGTTTTTAATATAAAAAAAAACAAAAATATTAACTTTTTATAAAATAAAGCAGCGGTTACTAATTAATAAATAATTGTTATGAATAATTATGTATTTATTTAAATAAAAATCAATAATTTAGTCTTTAATTGGCACACCAATATTATGATTACATAAACATAAATCGCGATTGTTTATCGATTTTTGTGTTCATCACTACACTATTATATGTGGTATCATTATTTTACAAAATGACAGTAGCTAATGTCAAATGTGGAATCGAATTATAATTCCGACTTTAGATAAAAATTTTAAGTTCACGGAACATTATTTAAATCGATATTCTAAATTCCAACTATATAAATTTGCGTTGATTTATAAAGATTATACATGTGTGATTTTAATCAATGTAATCTAATAAGAGTACCTACATAATAGTTAAATCATTTATAGCGTAAATTTTCATTCTATGTTCGTGAAAGATATAGGTATAGATGGATTTTTGGAATATATTACTTTATTAAAAAGATAACTTTATTAATAAGATATTTCTTTATTTTACGAAAGCTTCTTTAAATTATGACAAAATAATTTTAATAATTTTAAACAAGGAAAATATAATATATAGATACATACAAAAAGAGGTGTTCTAACTGACTGATTCATCACCAAGCTGAAACCGCTGAAGGTAGAAATATGAAATTTACACAGTAGATAGATTCTAAGACATACTGAATATGTATGTCATATGATTTACTTTTCTCTTTTTATTTAATGAAAACCTTTTTTAAATTATGGAAAAAAATATTTTAATAGTTTAATTCATTTTAAACAAGGACTATATCGATACATATAAAAATATATGTCCTGACCGACTGACTGAATCATCATCGCCGAGTCTAAACAGCTGAAGACAGAAACATCAAATTTGCACAGGAGATAGATTATATAACATATGTATCCAATAAGGAAGAATTTTTAGAAATTTTACAGGGAAGAGGGGGGGGGGGGTGGAACATTTTCTTGCAACGCGTGTATCTCAAGAACTATTTGAGTTAGAGACATGAAATTTCCAAAACTTTCAATTTAAAATAATTAAACAGATGTGTCAAACTTTGGAAAAATATTGATGGTCCTATTAACCTGGAACCTGTCCGCGATGCCGCGGGCACAAAGCTGGTTCAATTTATTTATGCTATATAACATTCTCAATACCTACTCTACGTCCATTTCACCTCTGCTTCCATTGTTCTCAGTCACAGCCTCAGAACATTCATTAGCATTTATTATAAAAGTATCAATGTGATTATCAAAACTTTGAGAATAAGTACATTAAAAAAGAGGTGTGTCCTGCATTGAACCTATTCGAATTATCCCACATTGAACCATGGCTCATTGAGTACTACTCGTGGCTCATTATGTACACCTATTATCGGATTGACTGCTTTTTACTGTTCGTTTTTGTTTTTAAGATGGAGAGACCTAAAACCAATTCAAGAAAAAAGGACAACCAGTCGGCCGCCTATATTCTGAAAGCCGTTAGTATCAGAAAAGGCGCAAAGGAGTGTATTTTTGCGTATGCCTACGTTGCGCCGTTGCATTGTAAAAAAATTAAATGTCCCCACCGGCGATCTGGTGAGACTGATTACCAAATCAAATCAATTTATTTGCATAGGACTTCTTTTTCATAGGAAATCATAAATTATAGAATTTACAAGAAAGATTTTATGAAATTTAGTAATAAGTTTTAACATTTTGCCGGAAACAGAAAAAAAAAGTTAAATTTACTATAAATTTAACTTTGAGCTTTAATAACTCTTGAACGAGTAGATTTATCAAAAAACGATATGAGACCTTTTTGGTAGAGCGTCCAATTTCCTGCAAAAATATATATAAGTAGGTCTTTCCGGTACGTTGATTTTAGGACGAGGTATAAAATTCCAGTTTAAAAAAAAATCCTATTTTATTTAAATGGGAAATAGAAATTCGCGATGAGCGACCTCTAAATTAAGCGTTCCGATTTTAACAGGCATCTTTTTTCACCTCCACGAAAGTAGTAAAGGGGATTTCAAAAAAAAATTAGTCTATTTTTTAGGACCAGTCTAGTACAAAGGCTTAAGTAATAAAATAATATGTGCACACCAATAAACTGATTTGAACTGAATTATGATTGAGAAGTCGAAAGCAAAAGTTAGTATAATATACGATAGGTACCTAAATCCAAGAAATAACAAAAAAAAGTAAACAATGCATGAGCTAGTATACCTAAAGACATGTTTTAGGAGCCATACCAATAATTAATTAAACCACTTGATAAACTAATTATGACTTAAACTTTACATAAAGAACCACCATCAACAATGCTTGAGATCAACAATCTGACAGATTGTTGATCTCCTTACAGTATTACAGTATTCAACCCTCAAACCATCAACCATCATCAATAGTAGATCAACCCTTACAGTATTGCCAAGATACTCCCCCGCTTGCGCTTTAGCCCAACTTCGCTGGCCTATCCCGTCGGGCCACCCGTCCTTCTGGGAGACAACAATAACATAGTACACGCATGATATGGGCTATGCGTAATCGATAGGTTTGAACGTAAAGAAGTTTGATGTAAGGAAGTACTAATGTAATTCGGGGCCAATTTTACGATTGTGAATTTAAAGGTAATATTATTTGAAAAAAAAAGGGAAAGTATTATAGATTCTAGTATCTCAGATATTGAGACTTAAGTGAAATCTTAAAAAAAAACACCTTTTTCATTGTTGTACATATTTTAAAAATCAGATTATATACATAACATGTTTCTATTTAAACACAATCTTAATCAAAATCTTATAAATCCCTACTAAGAATAAGGTATCTTAGCTCAGATAACGACAAGTGAAAAATATAAAATACAGGAAAATCGTACCTATTTATTTAAATATATTCCCAGTTTCCGAAATAAATATATGACTGATTTAAAGTACTCTAAGGTACTTTGACTTTACACACTGTGCCGGCCTAGTAATACGATCATTTAGATAAGCCTTTTTTAAGGGAACATATTGACCTGTGATAAGGTTTTTTGATAAGTGTTATATGTATTTATATTTATTTATTTCGGAAACTTCACAGCATGAAAAATATACAATATAAAATACAACATATACAATGATTTTTTAAGCCATTTACTAAGTAACATCGTTTTAAATGGTTCAATAAGTATAAATTTATGAAATAATTTGAACATCATTAGCCAGAGGATGTATGTGTGTGCGTGCATGCATGACATGTGTGAGCGGGCGTGTGTGTGTGTATGTGTGTGTATATCTAAGTCATAAGAAATCGCCGAGACAAATGTGTATAAAATGTGATTGGATGTGCGTTAAATAAAATAAAGGTACATATAGAATTATAATGAGATTAATGAGTGTTAATACGCGTATGTATTTCATCTATCAGATGTGAGCACCTTGATAACTAATGAAAGAAAGCGATTACGAGAATTACTCTAACCAGACGATTACTGACCAATCGTTGTCTAACATATTTTTACTTTTAATTTGCATAATTGTTTTTAGAGATAATCAAAAAGTATTTGATATGTGCAGTTCAAATTACATATATCTATCAAAAGTATTTTAAGCCCTTAACGTTTGTTAAGGTTTTAAAAGTATTAACGTTTGTCATTTGTTTTATTTTATAACAATTCATAATAAAAATAAGAGCTGATCAAAAATGGCTGATCAATAAATCATTTTCGCTTATCAATCGCTGAACGAAACTCAAATAAAATAATGATCATTTAAATTTATGTTGGTGCATATTAATATGTACCTAATGTTATTGATCAAAAGTTTTTAACATGATTGACTTTTCTAGAATTGAAATTCTGCATAAAAAAGCTCGCCAATTCACTGCGTGTAATTGCGATTTAAACTAGATTAAAGATTAATCCGTCGTCCGCGTGTTAAAGGCACAATTCTTCGTAGGTGACAAACAAACCAACTACATTTCTTAATATTAGTAAAGGAGGATGAGTTTTATCTTAATTTTTTGCGTATATGCAAGGATTAGAAACAAGGAAGGCCAGGAGCGCGGGACAGGGGTGACGCACCGCGCATGCGCCGCTCAAGGGGCGGCTGCGCGCAGTCGCCACGCGCTCGTCCTCAAAATAACATGGCGTATGTTTAATTCGCCCAAGGACACATTTGACAGCCCCGCGGCAAAATATTATTTAAAACTCAGCTGACTGAATATTCCTTACGATCTGTATAAATAAAGATTAATTTATTTTATCGTGATTTGTGCGTGATATTTCAGTGCGGTGTTAATTCTGTGTTTACTAATTGGAATACCGGTGGCGGTGTTCCGTGCGCCTCGATTGTTTCCCAAAGGTATGTATGAGATGGGACATAATAATAAAAGCTTTTACTTTCACAGTAATTTTGAGGACTTAATTCATTTCGTTCTATTTTATACGGCAGCTCATATTTTTATACTCTCAAATCAACAATCTACCTGCTGACCTACCCCTATTTTTCACCACGTAGGTAAGTTGCCCCTCTTGCAAGGTAACCTCCATTCTCAATTTAGAGTAAAAGTTTTCTACAAAGCCACCGCCGCTATTTTATCGCATTTTTCTATCCTGTCAATCTCAGCACTACTTATGTTCATCTTGTATCTAAGTAATTATTATTAAGTCGCGAGTTTATAAATCACTTTATGTGAACTATTATAGTGCTGCAAAAATGAGCGCTGAGCGCTCGAACGCTAAGTCAGCGCTAATCTTAAGTCTTATCTTAAATCTCAGAATCTTAAGGATTTTATTAACCATTTTAGACTTGAGCTTTTAACCTTACTAATACTATAAGAATACTATTCCTACTATAGTACTATTATTATAGAAACAACTACTTAAAGGTCCTTTAGTATAACAACCTATACTTTTGCTCTTCTTTCGGCACGTGTAAAATGAGTAAGTATATATTTTTAAAATATGAGTGTATCTATGTATACTAGTGTGCCGCTTTGACTTCGCTCAAGTGGTGAAATCGATTTCGTAGAGAATTCAAACAGCCTATCTCTGTTTAGATTCCTAAAAATAAAAGACTTTTGAAAATCGGACAAATAAACAAACAAAACTTCGAGTTCAAATCGTCACTGGATTTGAAAAAAATAAGCCGATAGTTGTAAAATAATTTACTAGTATAATGTGGTTCGGCTATACGAATGCTTTGAAGCATTCCGATAACGAAATGACAATACCACGGCATTTATTATTCTTTTAATTTTAGTTGCTATTAGTTTCCTCATTTCCTGTTCAAATCGCTAAAATTAAACCAGCCACGTTTGCGGTTTGTGGATGAAAATACGAGTACATTCTTCCTTTTATGACAACGTTGTTATTTCCGATCATATTAACGGGTATTATATTAACAAGCGCCTTTTCATGTAGCCAGTTTGAATTTGCTTCGAATTATGAATTTTATTAGCACCAATATCCACCAATCCACCCTGTCAGCGTGGCGGATTATGACGCGAAACCCCCTCATGATTACATAGGGCCACAGTGACGTTATAGAGGCTGATATCAAAATGTGAAACATCCGTGAAATATTTTGAAAACCAAATCCACATCTGCGCTAGACACTGGAACTGTCGGCGTCTAGAGGTAGAACATTACCTCATGGTTTCAGAAATATCCTCCATCCACGGATATGTTAATATTTTATTTTATTTTCATATTATTTATGTATTTATAATAAGTAATAACTATTCAAATGAATAGGGCGAATGTGCGCGGTGCCAACATAAACTATTTAGTTTGATGGCACCAAGCAACGGATGTATTTATGTTAAGTTCTGTAAACGTTGAAATAAATAAAAAAATAACTAATTTCAACAACATTTGCATCTCCAATAGCTAATCTAAAAGAGAAATAAAAAGTAGTGGTTATTAATTCCCGCCAAATTAAGCAGTCTTCCGGCAATGTTCGTTGTTTTATCATGCAAGATATTTAGAATTATACATCTTTCCGCATGAGTAACAAACACAGTCGTCATCACAAACTCAACAATGTTTCTGAAAAAGCGATTGCTTACGTTACCGTCTTTTGTAAATAAAGTGCAAGGCGCGCCGCGCCATATGCTCGCACGTTCTCGCTCAGCACGTAATCCATTCAAGTTTCATATTACAGCAACATTTTTGAGACCTTTTTCCATACCTACATTGTTTTATACAATCGTATATTATGTAGTCATTGTTACACATGACCTGTTGAAGATTCGCTTCATGCTGTCGCCTTATTATTATCATCTTTGTGTTACTTTAACCACATTATGTTCTGAAGACTACCGTGGAATGTGCTGCATACCTCACTTTACCCTTTTTATTCTAATGTACGTACAGATACATTACGAAAACATTGACCATCGGCTAATCTGGAAACACCCGAACGCGTCATCCACGTCTATGAGTTACCGTACCTCTGCTTACTTTATTACGAGATACTTTATTATTTTATTGCATAGTTGTGGATGACGCGTTCGAGTGTTTCCGGATTAGCCGATGGCCAATGTTTTTGTAATGTATCTCTACATGTTTTGGTAGTGAGTGAGATATGCCAGAGCCCATTCCCATCTCATCCTATCTCCCCATTTTTCCCGAACTTTCTCCAAATCCATTCCTAAATCTTCAAAGGTAGGTAGCGAGTGCGTCCGCGGCGTGCCTACGTTTGTCATTCTTGACCGATGTCTGCATGTACATCTGTACATCCACCTGTTGGTAAGTTACCACTTACCAACAGGTTACTGTTGGTAAGTTACCACTTACCAACAGGTGGTTTGTCTGCTCGTCCGCCACTTTTTCTATAAAAATAAACCTTTTACCGATCTTCATGTTCATTGTCATGCGGTTTAATGTGATTAAAGAGCATATTTGATTAATGATTACATAAATGACTAGACTTATATACGTATGTTTGTCATCGTATAATCATTGCAACAGGCATTTAAAATACGACGACACTGTCTGCTTAATTAACAAAGTTGTTATTAATTGACGACAGTATGAAGACGAGACTATATTTATGACATTATCTGAGAATTAGGACCTTATTGCCGGCTCTAGTTCCCAAATAACGAGGAATTCGTGAAATATTAAAAAATAACATGTTTTTAATTGTTATTTTACCTTAAAAAATCAAAAACTCCCGTTTTGATCTTTATAGCTTCTAAAAAGACAATGAACATACAGACTTAATCCTTTCACAGCTTTATTATTATTCCACTTAAATTAAATAAGACTACTTCAATAAATCCTGCTTTTGTATCGCTAGATAAGGAAACTGCATCTCAGGTTCACTCGCCCAGGACATTTATAGGCCTGGCCGATTGCCAACCGGCAGATGTCCTTACATAACAGTCGAGAACAATTAATCTTTTCTGCTTCACTTTTGTTATTGAAATAACTTTTATAAACTACTAGCAAAACCCGGCAGACGTTGTCCTGCCTATGTATATTTATTTACCTCTGTATATAAAGTCACAAATTATTCTGTTTTGCCGTCGATATTATTTTTGCGATCGATTGAACGGTATAAAGTTGATGTGCTGCAGCGCCATCTAGTGGCGAGTTACAACAAAGTCGATAGCATAGAAACCTTTATGAAAAAGTACATATATGTGTCAACTTTCATGGCATGGCACGGTCAAACGGTGTCGAAGTCTATTAATCTCAGACATATATATATACCAACATCCATTTTTGTATATATATAGATGCTGTTTTCGGTATTTGTATACCTACCTTTTTGTTTTTAAAAAATTACGAATTATAATAATAGACACCTATTTTTTAAGATTGTTATTACTACAATAATCATCCTTTTGTTCTTCTACTGCAGAACATGGATTTCCTCACGCATATTGTCTTATGCATGAGGGATGTATGGCGTTAAAACGCCACCTTGGTCAAGCGGGTTCCCGAGACCAGTCTTAGAGGTGGTGAAGTTGCTCAGGACTTGTTGTAACGGCTTTGTGACACTTTAGTCTCCCTTTACGACAACCACGGGAAGAGGTGAGGAAAGAAGAGATTATTCTTTCACTATTACTACAATTATGAAAGAATAAATAAATACATATGTAAATTCAAATTACACCAGTCACACAAAATAGACCACACTGTTGTTCCTTGTGTAAAAATCTCGACGAGATGGTTTATCTTTAATTAAATGTCTGTCTGGTGTGAAATTGAACCTGGAACATTTTCCACAGCATATAGACGCGTCGTAGTCTTAAAGTGCACTGAAACTTATTTGTACTTGCACTAACGTTAGGCCCAAATATCATTTTGAAAATTTCCCAACATCACATTAATTAATGTACAACTATATAAACAACGATACTGTCTTTGACTACGCAATAAACACGATTTTCAGTTTGAGGCACACACTTTTACACTAGATTTAAGTATGAATTTTTAAATTATCACTAGCTCGTTGGTGAAGGAAAACAGTATGAATAAATCCGCGTGCCCGCGCTTGAATCCAATTTGTTCTGTATTCACGTGGTGGATTGTGGCACAAAACTCGTGTTTACTGACAGGACACATATATGTCCCAGTAACAATACGACAGAGAAAGAAAGAAAATCATATGAAAAATAAACATCACAATACGAATAAATGTTATTGTGGTATAGTTGTATGTCGACGAAACAGTCTGTAGTCCAGCATATATGCTGCAACATCAAAAAAGATTACAGCGCAGATTTTCAACTACTTCCAGTGCTTAGGGTGACATAAGATGACACGAATATAATTTTACCTTCATATTCCGCGACCATAACCTAATAACCAAATAACCACATAATATTTTATCAGATATGTTTGAACTTTAATTCTTATCTCGCTCGCTTTATTCCTAAATTGAGATCGTATCATAGCAGGCCGATACGCGAGGACTTTGAACCATGAAATTCTTTTTGAACTACGAAAGGGATGACACACGCGAAGGGCACGAAACGAGATTCGAGGCAAGAAAATAATTTTGTCTCATATTAATAATTTATTTTAAAATTCAGTATCGTTGATTAAAGCTATTGTAATACTTATTCAAGGTCTGACTGTATGAAGTATTATTACGTTATATAAAGCACAAGCAAAAATCAATGGGGTGAGGGGGGAAGTCAAGAGTATAATTTTATAGAAGTTTCTTTTATTTCATTATACGTTCTAATGGGATAGGAGGATATAGGATAGGATGGGATGGGAAATAGGCTCTGCCATACATATCTCACTACCGAAACACGTACGTACTTGTACATTAGAGAGAATAGGGATGCGAAACGTAGTACATTTTATAGTAGTATCCTGTGTGTAAGAGAAATAATGGTTAAATTAATTTTAAAAAGGTAACAATCCACTGCGACCCGTGTGTGTGTATTGTGAGATGCCTGATTCTATAATTAGATGTAATTAATGGATAGTTTGAATTGCTAGCGACAATTTTATTCCTATCACGGCACTGAACAGCAGCCATGTCGCGAATCCAGTTGCATGGCAAAAAACGGAATTGAATCACGAACCGGTCTTCGACGTATCAAGCGCTCATTAAAGTATACGAAAAGATTTTTAATTGCAACTAGCCTTGTCCACAGCTTTGCCCGTGATATGACATCAACCTATAACAACCTATTCCATGGGTACAGGTCTCTCCTCGTAAGGGCACAGGATTTTCTTTAGCTAGGAGTATTTCGGCCGTCACGTCGGCTCTACGCAAATTAGTGAATACAGATATATTCTTCAGTCCTTTAGCTGTGATAATAGTTCTATGATAACTGGCATAGTGACAGTATGTTTTTCCACTTAGTTAAAGACTAACAAGTAATAATAAGAAATCGTTTTGTTTCTGTGTAATTGTGGCATTGAAATAAATGACTGTTTCAAATCGTAAGAAGTGTTTTAATACCAAGCCATAAGGGTTTATTTCATTTATATATTACAACTTTATTGCACAAGTAACTATTTGACATAGATAGATATATACATAAGGCGGACTTAATGCCTAACGGAATTCTATACCAGTCAGCCACGAGATGAAACAGAAAAAAGAACGCGGGTGGAGTTTTAGTTTAAATATATAAATATGTATAATAAACTTAAATAAAAATATAAAGAAAAGTATATACAAAACTAGTAATTACAGAAATATATATAAATAGGGGTTGCACAGAAATACCTATTGTGACCACAGTTTGGTGGCAAGGAAAAGGAGGATAAGTTACGAAAATTAACAAATTAACAATCACGGGATTAACATTTAACCTCGGCGGTAGGCGAGCAAACAGTCCACTCGATGGTAAGTGGAAACTGTAACCCATGGATGGGTGTTCTGTGAGGAAATCTCCGCAATGGATATTTTTTTATAGTAAAAGGCGTCAGGCGAGCATACAGTCCACCTGATGGTAAGTGGAAACTGTCGGTCATAGACATCCGCGGTACATGCCAACATCAGTCTAGAATGACAAACGTTTGCACGCCTGCGGATGCGCTACCCACCTTTGCAGATTAAGGAATGGATTGGGAGAACGGGTGGGGAAAATGGGGAAGGATAAGATAGGACGGGATGGGAATGGCCTCTGGCATATCTCACTTACTACCGAACACGTACGTACATTGGGGAGATACGATAAAAAAGGAAATGCAGTATATTTCAAGGTAGTCTTCTATGAGAGACGGGTAACGTGGCCTGTCGAGTGCGCCTAGCGGCTGTGGGAATGCAGCGTGCACTCTCCCTACAAAAAAATATTAAATATTATTTGCCGTTTATTCACATTTACTATAATAAAAGAAACACTACATACGGCATGAAGAGTCGCCTGGAAAGGCAGACACGGCTGCCAGAGTAAGAAAGAACTCTAAATCAATCTCCTTGATGTAATTGTCTGGGGTTACCACAGTTTTTTTAACAAAATTAAAACACGTCAAAATGAAAGTCCGTCGAAAACATGTCAATACGTCTTTTTTAATTTTTGAGAATTATGTAATAAAAATAAGTCTGTTAATTTTCCTGTCATTTTTTTTTGTCATTCCGCCACAGTATTATTTGCTTCGTGAGCGTAAAAATTGACTTTGCTTATGAAAGTGGAATTTCGCGAGCCAATTGGTAAACCCGTGTAAAATTACAAGTTCCGATAATTTAAAGCAACACACGCGTCCCGAGTTTGCAGTTCTAAATATATCCGTGCGTCAAACAAGCAAGGGGAATTTCGAAGATCAATGACCTCGCGAACCGGCCCTTGATACAATCCCAATTTAGGACCGATCTGTCGAGCAAGATAAGGAATTGAAGTTCAAGAACAGCTGGCATCTGCTGGCTATAGAGGTATACAGTAAGATGTGACTATCTGAGTTTTTATGTCCAAAAGTACAAGCAATCATTCTAAACTACTTATGTCAAAAATTAAAAAATAGTATTATAACAAATAAAATAAGCCACAAGTGGTTTTACAATCGGATCAATTTATTTGTGGTTCATTTCAGATTTCCTTTATTAATCATTACTTATGTTGACGTCCGCATTCTTCTATACGTTTACGTTTTCTATTCTATATAATATACGTACAAAATTAAAGATGACCACAGACCAGTGCCGGATTACCCACGTAGCAAGAGTAGCAGATGCTACCTACGGACCCCGCGCATTGGGTGGCCCCGCGCACCCACGCCTGTCTGAGCGTAAAAAAATTTTAAGAATGAACTTAAGAACCTAATGCAAACCACGGGCCTCTTGATAGAATTTGCTACGGGCCCCGCGCTGGCTTAATCCGCCACTGCCACAGACGTCATCCAATATCCAAACATTACTTCAGAAACCCTATAGGAATTCTAGACATCGTCTTAGTTATTCCGTCTAAGGAATCGTAATAGAAACCTAGGATTATCTGCGGTATTATATTTCAACGACTGACGGAATAACTACGTTAAATGTTTTATCTTTGTCTTTTGTAGTAGGATTTATACTTTTAGAAAGGGATAAAACATTTCTATAAGCGATTGCACATTATGATGAAGCAGGCAAATTTAAATATTGTTTTAATATTCAAGTTTACATCATTTCCTTTGCTACTTCCTTTGTTGCCAAAAAGTTTCCTGTCATTCAAATAAGTACTGATTCTGATTCATACTGATTTCATTTTCATTTTATACAGAATTTGCTATAGATCGCCACCATTCTTGTCAGCTTGACACCATCGCTGCTAGGTTTATTGACTATTTGACAGGCATCCTTTATAATTCTATTTCTTACTTAGGTTTAAAAGGTACTCAGTAAACCATGTCATACCTCTTCCAAGCCCTTCCACCTTTCTAGTCCCTTTTCATGGTTCCCATATAATCTTCCGCTCTTTTCATTCACCCACTACTGGTAAACTTCTTTAAGTGATCGGTAACCTGACACTTCGCTTTCCGGTACGTGGTCTCTATTCATGGACTAGTCTACCCCAGTAGTTCCGTAAACTGGTAAGTTTGGTATAAAATGAGCCATGCCAGTGACTTTAGTTCTATGGCGGATCTCTTCAGATCTTATCCCGAAAGGAAACTCCAAGCATGGCTCACTCCATAACTCGCAAAGCTATTTTTGAAATAAAATTTCAGTAGCCAGTAGAAGTAAAAAGAAGATAAGAGAAGTAGATCTAGTTAATGCATGTATATCAACTGGAAACTAAATCAAAAGTATAATATTACTGGTATTTTACTTTAGTTTATATTATAGTCGTGTCACCACCAGGTGGATTTATTTAAATCATAGACAATGCATTGCGTCAGTGCGAAATTACTATTATTACAATACTGTTATTGTAATATTGTGTAATATTACACTACAGACGGCAGCTGTCTCGATCGATACTGCGTTCTGTAGCAGTTACGCAGCTGTGGGGATCGAATGCACGATGCACTCGATGCGGTTTGACCTTCATAAATCTGGCTAAATAATTTGGCCAATAGAAGTTCATGCTCACGTTACCATGACAGTACTGCTTTATTCGTCTTTTAGATGTTATCGTCAAATCCATGATAAATTCCAAAATTATGTGATCATTGATATGACTAAAATCTTTTTTGATAGCCTTGATTTCTTGTCACCTGACTGTGTTTTCTGTTTGCTCACGAAGCAAACACCACGCAATCATCAAGGAATGTCAGCAGACGACTTAAGTACGACTCATTGCCTATCCCTATTCAAATATACAGTCAAAGCGCTAAGAATACGTGAGACTGTACTAATTACGTACGTGCTATATCTAAAGGAACTTACAGGAAGCTATTGCTTCTGCACTTAAATCAAATTGCACGTGCGAGTCACCCTATAAATCAATTTTGTTCTTGTACCTTATGTCGTAAAGCTGAGATTTATTCGCATGACTCATACGTTTTTCTTGTATATGTATGTATGTTATGAAAGATTTGAAAGTCTACATTTTTGATATTAAACTTTCATTTAACTAAAAGTGTAGTAGAATTAGGACGTTCTGGTTCTAAAGAAGTGTGTACCGTGGAGGCGTACTAAAGAGGATGTTGTCGCTTTATTGTTGTAAAGTTATTTTTTCCTAAACATTAATTATTAATATTTTCCATTAATAATTAAATATTAAGATGGAATGTATGGAAAATATTAAGTGGATTAATATTTTCCATCTGGTGAACACCTAATTGAGTAAATTTTCAATTTGTGAATTAGAATGTCTATAAAACATTTTTCGGGCAAATCCACTTGTATTTTCTCTATATGCGTGCACACGCAGTTGAGTAATGTTTAGAAAATAGTTCAATGTCCGAAACTTAATTAATAGTTGTTCAGGCATTTTGGTATAATCGAAAGTTGAAGAAAAAAGCGTAGGCGGCGGAAGGACACTTAATAGGCTTAAGGAGACTTAAAGACGGAAGGTTTAATAGGCCACTATAATTTCTCGGCGAGTTTTTTTTTGTATATATCTTTAACGTTTGGATTTCGGTGTCTGTGCCTTAAATAAATTATTAGACTGATTGGAGTTTCGAGAGTAGATTTTGAACATGGCAAGCTAGAAAAAGTGTCTCCCTTTCAAGCATTGGCATGTCAAAGTAGCGGGAATAGGACCACTGCTCGTGTTGTGTTTATCGAAGGCCTTTTTACGAACAACCTTATATATCCCAGCCGAAGTTTTTCCATTACGTTACGACATGGGGCTCCGCATGCCTTTACCCATGCAGGGTGCACCCGCATGACCCCTAGTGTTGCAGGTGTCCATAGGTGGCGGTGACCAATTACCATCATGTGGGATAAATAAATAAAATAAAAAAATACAGCGGGGAAGGTAGGTTCACGAGAGAGGGCATACTTCATCGGTCGGCTGGAGGCGTCCGACTGACCGAGGCACCCCAATCTCCCAGAATACAAAATAGGGAGCATAACAGGAATTCTAAAATTTGTTTTTTAGCGTTTGCTGTCAAATTAACTTGAATTAATTAATTAAAGATTATAATCTTGCAAACTAATAATTCTCTTGTTCTCTCATTTAGCTAAAGATTAATTTACGTTTAAAGGTCGCTTTTGTACGCAAAATTACTTACAATTTTGAAACAAATAGCGCTTGATGAACAACAAATGAAGCAAATAAATGGCAAATAGAAACGAGTTAGACATTTGTCCCATAAGTTATCATGATTATAATGTTCCGTTTGTGCTTTTAATATTTGGAGCTTTCTTTTTATAATTACAGAAATAGTAACAATATATATGTACTTCGTTCCAATCCAATTTGTTCAAAGTGTAAACAAACATGGCTGCCTGAGGTAACTGATAAGGCCTTAAATTGAATAGTGAGGTGACAGTTGTTAACATAATTTGATTCATCGAGACTTTAAGTTTGCCCTAGATTTAAAGCTAAATGTTTAGTTATTTCATTGATTTAATTTTTGTTCCGGTAAATTGGTGTGGAATGGACTTTAGTATTACAGGTGTTTGTTTTAAACATATTCAATATTATTTTGATTCCGATAATATTGACAAATAACAATCAAAAGTAAAATAACAATCTTATTAATGTCTCATGTGATAAACCTCAGTCATGTTATCTATTTATCTAAAATATAATAATAATACACGGCTTTTTCACGTGTAGATATTAGGGTGAGAAATAAATCTTGTCAAAAATTAAGTCTTTCACAATCAATGGAATATGTTTTGCCTTAATTTTGCTTTTGAAAAAAATTAAAATAAGTAAATTATTTTACCGAATTTTTCCCCCAACCTGTAGCGTAAAACGATACGTAAACGACAGCTGTCACTCAAGTAAGCCCCCACGTCTCGATAGCGAGCGCTGCGCCCGCATGATTCACGCACCGGTCCTCGTGCAGTGTTTTTGTTGCTGCAGGAAGCGTACAAACGGACGTCCGACAACTCTCACTTTTGTTGTATTTTGTGTATTGATGAGCAGTGGTGGACCGATTATAATTAATACTATAGATATATGAATATAGCATGAACGTGCCTAGGAAGAACTACTGAATAAACAAAGAAGCGCTTCCAAACGAACAATTCTGCGCTTCCGACCAAAAAGGTTTACAATTTTTTATAAAGAAAAAAAAATGATAAAGGGATGTACATAGTTTCTGTAGATTCTAAATTTTCAAAGGCTTTTTTGTGCCCACGACTTTGTTCGCGTAGACATTTGAAGTTTAATGTGTGATTAGTACATTAGTTTATTATTATTAGATCAACAAAACTGTCTAAGCTATTCGGCTAATGAATAGTAATAAATAGGAGAGAAAATCGGGTGATTGTAAGATACACGGTACTCACATCTGATAGACAGATGTCCACAGTCCTTGGAATCTTAAACAATCATAGCTGATATGGCAATTTTCTAAAACACAGCCGGTAGCTAAAGTTTGGTATGTAACTAATAAGATTCACGCCAGACTGACAGGTCAGTGACGGCGATGACACACGTATTGCTATTAGATTTTATTAGGCGCCTGTTTTGGGTTCTTTAACGTTTGGAGAGTAGGTGCACTGCAACGATTTATTCAAAAGTTTTTGTAACGTTTCAAAACTTTAATTAATGTACTGCAAAAATAAGAATTTCATATTAGGCCCTTATACATAAGTACTCGTACTACTCGTAGTGTTTTCCATTTTACCCCGGTCTCAGCTTGTCGTAGTGTCTGTTATTGGGAAGTCTCGTGAACTTTTTAATTTGTTTCCATCATCGCGCTGGTGACCGTTCGCGTGTGATCCTATTCCATCCACTTTGACCACTGTTTGAATTATCTTGAAATTATCTAGTTCTGTTTATCCATTTAAACGGGTCTTAACGCGAATGTTTACCTTATTTGTTTAGTTTTTAGTTGTGGTTCTGTTCTTTCAATGTTGCTAAAGAAGTAGAGAATCCCGATGGTGTTTTTAAAAACCCGTCCATGTTCTTGACAAGGTAATTTGAAAGTTCTAAACTGCCTTGTTTTATTTCGTATTATGTATTTTTTCATGGAGAAGGTTTTTATGCTATCGAATTTGTTGTAACTCGCCACTAGATGGCGCTGCAGCACATAAACTTCTATACCGTTCAACCGATCGGCATGAAAATTGGCATACATAGGTATTTGAACACGGAGAATATTTTCGAGCTATCGACTTTGTTGTAACGCGCCAGTAGATGGTGCTGTTATAACTTCTATGGCAGGACAACGTCTGCGGGGTTTTGTTAGTATACTATATTAGCGATTAATTAGAGAAAGAAATTATAATTCAAATTATTCGCACACGTCCATAGATTTACTAGTTATTTTATTATGCACACGTCTTATGTAACGTTAACACATTTCTTTTTTAGTGACTTTCTTCCACCTCTTGATCAATCAATAGACGCAGTGAGTTGCAATAAGTAGTCGATAAGATCGAGACGCACTCTAATCTAAACGAGTTAAGTGTTATCCACTCATATTCGGGGGACATTCTGATATGCGGATAATAAATAAACAATTCTTAACATCTTGTAGTGATTGATGATCAATGAAATGAAATCAATGAAATTCTGGACAAAAATATGTTGGGTCAATATGTCTTTGTTAAGTTCGGAGAAGCGCTTGCGCTAAGGAAGCGCTTGCGGTAGCGGCTTTGTTATCCCTTAGTCGCCTTATACGAACGACACCCACGAGAAGAAATGGGTTGGCGACTCCACACCGACTCACTGACTCACTCAATGTTAACTCAATTTGACGACTCAATGACGTTTGATGTTAATAGAATGTTAATGTTAATAGAATTAAATGAAATGTTAATAAAAATCACAGATCTCTATTTGTTTCTGGTATAGAACCTGTAATCCTTTTCTTGGAGAATGCGAGATAGAATAGCCCCCCCCGCCGGTATGTTAAACGTCTGCTTCGCTTTCTATCGATTGATAGGAACAATGCATTCGCCTATTGGATAACACTGTTTTTTTAACCTATTATAAAAGCTGAATACGTAACTTAGTACAAGTGCACCTAATTAAGCCTATGTATGGCTATTGTATTAGCTATTAAAATGCTCTTGTCGGACTGTATCCGCTGCATTGTTGTTTGGAAATGAAAGTGAGCAAAAGCAGATTTAACAACGTGAAAGAATCTTTGGGACAGCGCGCGTCACAATATAAA
Source organism: Sesia bembeciformis (assembly GCA_943735995.1). Classification (NCBI taxonomy): domain Eukaryota; kingdom Metazoa; phylum Arthropoda; class Insecta; order Lepidoptera; family Sesiidae; genus Sesia; species Sesia bembeciformis. The sequence goes on along the minus strand of OX031039.1, from coordinate 13,277,146 downwards.
AAAAAAAACTATTCGTTTTTAACATTGATTTTTGGTGCGAGAAGAGATGATGTTTGCAGTTTCGGTTCATTTTGATGTAACTTAGACAATGTTTATCGTATACTTCGTTTCAATCCAATTTCTCCAAAATGTAAACAATTATGGTTACCCAAGGTACCTGACACGGCCTTAAATCAAGTAATAATTGTTGTGAGGTAATAATTGTTTACATTATCCATAATTCGATTCATCGAGGCTACAAGTTTTCTCTAGATTTAAAGCTAAATATTGAGAGGGGGAGTGCACCTTCATGCACGCGCTCGACTGGACACTTTACCCCTCCCTCATAGAAGAGTACCTTGACATATACAACATTTCCTTCTTCATCCTATTTTTCCAATGTACGTAAGTGTTTCGGTAGTGAGTGAGATATGCTGGAGCGCATTCCCATCCCATCCTATTTCCCCACTTTCCCAGCCCAATCTCCAAATCCATTCCCATATCTCCAACGGTAGGCAGCATATCCGGGGGCATGCCACATTTTGTCATTCTGGACTTATATTGACATGCATTGCTCATGTCTATTGACGGCAGTATCCACTTACCATCAGGTAGACTGTATGCTCGTCTTCCACCTTTTATCCATAAAGAAAATTAAATATATTTCATTGATTTGGTTTTGTTTTCGGCAAATTGGATTTGAACGAACTATTCTTTTTAAAGAAATTTTCAGCAGCGCCACAGAGAAAAGCTAATGTATGCGAGTCAGTGATATGTAGAAACGATATTTAGACTGTCAACTGATTTAGCAAAAATTTAGGATTTCTACAAGTTTTGGTGCCACTACCGCCAACCATTACCAGAGACTTACTAGTGGTAAGTCACTGATAAAGTTCCCGAATGGAGATCACGTGCCTACTGGGAATCTCATGCTGAGATGAATAAACGTTTAGCATTATGTTGATCTTGTAGATCGTTATTTAATTTTCTGTTTATCCGTTTTTTTGGTATTTCGATTGAAAATAGTGTCCGCATAAGAAGAATAATAGATTTTATATAATATCCTTATTATTCAGAACGCTATATCCCTTTATCTATAATAGTATTATTTCTAATATAATATTAGACATATTATATTAGAAATATAATATGTCCTATTTCATAAAATAATATATCTCCCATTCAAAGGTTGCCGGGGACAGATTGCTTTAGCGATAAAATCACTCTTTGTATACTACCTGTTATATTGTTGTGACCAGTGGCATATAAGCAGACAATCAAGGCTAACTTATCTTTAAATTTAACCACTATTTACCCATGGATAATGTACCCTAACGTAGATGAACTCAGGTCATGACGATGTCCAGTCTTTTAAAAAATGTAAGTACAATCCGCAACACTACTACTACTGCTAGACCATCATCAGCCTATGTTTGCTGGATATGGGAGAGCCCAAGGCTTGCTACCACACACGATCTTCAGTTTTTACATCCAGCGAACTTCTTGAACTCGTTGGTCGACCTGGCCGTGGGCGTCCCACACTGTGCTTCCCGGTTTACCCCATCGGTTATGGGTCTCGCGGCAACTATGACCTGGCCATTGCCATATCAACACGCTGATTCTACGAGCTATATCGGTGCCACTACTGCACCAAAACCAACGTACACCACTGACTGTGATGCTGTATCTTAGGAAACATCAGTGCCGCAACTAGCCTTTTATGCGCCCGGTGCGAGCTTCTATAACTGCGCCCTTGAAAATTGCTACTAACTACCATGCATGACCCAAAACTTGGTCCTGGTCTGGTCAATTCTGCGCCCCTCCAGGGTCTGCGCCCTGTGCCTGGGCACCGCTGCCACCGCCCTAGTTACGGCACCGGGAAATATATTTTACTTATTATCTAGCTGGGTACGGGCTGAATTATATAGGCTGATAATTAATTATGGCATGGTAAGACTACAATTATAAACAACAAGTATTTAACAAATACTTCCTCCACGAACGGAACTCGGGCAGCACGTGAACGAGCATCACTTTCACCTACATATATTGATTAGCAGTAATTAGCCCGTCTGTCTGTACGCGAATCGACCGTGACTGATGCTATGAAATTGATAGTGTTTCGTAAGTCTATTGATGAGATCAAATTGGTCCCATTACACATTACACAATGAGAGTAAAACTATTATATATTTCATGAAGAAAATAGTACATATATCAAATTATGAGCAATACATATACGTATACTGTAATTAAGAAGAATAGCAAGTGACGCTGCATGATCATTTGGTCATCAAATGTAAAGAACCCATACATTTGACCAAACAGACATTTTTGGTATTTCGATCATGATCTTTACATTTTTTTTACTTCTTAAATATCTTGCAGCGTACCGTTGTCACGTGTGTGATTAAGAAGTGTGTTTTGTTTGCAAAACTAAAGCCGCCCTAAACAGCAAACACACCTTTAAAATAATGTTCAACGTTGATTTAAACAGATTCTCGACCAATCAGGTTCGTTAAGGCTCATTTACACAAGAAGAGTATCTCGAACGCGAGTTTCTCGCACATCGGTCATTAGCTAGTATAAACAACTGTTATTATCATCAACTGATGTTATCCCTGTTATCATCATGTGAACAGTTGTAGGCGGGAATTGTATGTAGTTCGGTCGTACGAGAATCGTATACAATATTCTCGCCCGAACCGTTCGAAAAATTCTCATTGTATTTATAAATGGGCCAAACGCTTTTCAAAACATTTTTTTTAAAGTTTAATTTATTATGCTAAGGGAGAATGGAGAATGTGTTTCGATGAGCGGTTATTCGGTTGTCCGATAATTTAGCGACGTTTTGCTTTGTCTTATTACTTTAATATTGGGTGGTAGACAATATTTTCATAGGTGTTCTTCGAATTAATACTTTGCTGTTAACATTCTAGCATTATTGGCATTGGTCGTGTGGTATCGGCCGGCTGGTGAATACCACCATCTCTTACCGTCTTAAAATTCGACTAAAGAATAGCAAAGTCGCTACCGCAAGCCTTGAGGAACTTCATCACATGTAAAAAAGTGTTTGTTAGGGATGTTTGTTATTGTTAGGGATGTTTGTTATTGTTAGGGATGTTTGTTATTGTTATGGATTATCAAATATATATTCCAATGCAGTTTCTATAATGACAACAATTTCATCATAAATTACGTAATCCATAAAGTAGATTCGTAGTTCCTAAGGAAAATAATACCGCAGGTTGTCATAATAAATTATTGTGGTGAATGTTGCGTCGCATCTGGTTTGGTAACAGATCATATTGATTGTTGCATGATAATTTGAATTTGAACGTTTTGTTGCAAATGCATTTTATATACTATGCTTCTCTTACGTAAAAAATAAAATGATGAATTTAGAATGATTTGTATTTGAACGAGGAGCAGACCATGATTAACAGCTTTTTTTAAATAACATGTAAATAATTTTAAACTACTAAGAAGATCATCATTCTCCTATTTTTTTCAGAAGGCGTCAGACGAGCATACAGTCCACCTGATGGTAAGTGGATACTGTCGCCCATAGACATCCGCGATAAATGCCAACATTAGTCCAAAATGACAAACGTTGGCACGACCCCGGATGCGCTGCCCACTTTTGGAGATATAGGAATGGATTTGGAGTAAGGGTTGGGAAAATGGGGAGGGATAGGATGGGAATGGGCTCTGGCACGGCTCTTTTTTTATTGTCACCAGAGAACCTAATCTACTTTTACCTCACCTTTAAATTTGTTACCATCGATTTTCTAATCATTCAGTATTTTTTTCTTTATCATTTAATTTATCATTTTATCTCATTAAAAAGTTATTTCGTCTCTAGTAACGGCTGCAACATCCGCTTAACAACCACCCCCACGAACACAATATTAAAATACTGGTTTAAACTGCATTTTTTTTTCTACTGAAAATTACCTATAAGTATCTGTTGTTTAATATCTCGATTTTGATAACCCTTTATTGATTCTTCTCACGCAATATTCTTGATTTTCGATTCTGAACATCCGATACATCGATTCCACAATCGTACTCCGGTCTGGTACATCCGCGTCGTCTGTGACCCTCATTTTGTGAACACGTACCGGCCTCCGGACTTGTTTTGCATTTTGTGTATTCGCCGCATGGTCGTATTCGACCATTTATTGGGATGTTAAAAATGTCGATATTCTAGTCAATATTTTTTTTATTTTATTCAACTGGCAAACGTAGTTATTAATTAGGCTCGTCTGTATTGAAACTCTTAAACCGAATGAATCTAATCAAGGTATTTGATGCGTCTTTATTCTCGATACCATCAAACTGGGTACAAGATAATCAAGATCTATAGACATCTATGGCCCGCAACCTTAGATGATCTTCGCTCGCTTCATGCAGCTGCTATCGGCTACTTTATTAAGTCTTCATTTTTTTAAATTTTATTCTTGTACATAAATATGTAGCTTCAAGAATATAAACGTCAAACTACGCAATTGAGGAGAGTTGTCTTCAATCAGTTCATAACATGAGTATTCCACATTCAGCTTTCTCTCATTGTTTTGCTATCTTTAGTAGTCCGTTTTTGTCGATAACAGAGTTTATCGTTATCCTATCAGTGTATTCATATAATGTACCTACTTTACTTTTACATATTTAATGTTTTAGTGCACTTCAAATCCACTATACAATATTATTATAACTAATATTCTGCAAGGTCGGCAGCGCACCCGCATGCCCCCTGGTTTTGCATTAAAAGGTACAATCTATAAAAACAATTCTATAAAACCTCCCTCTATACACCCCCCTATTCTATAAAACAAAGGTACAATCTACGTTGCCGTAAGCAAGGTCTCTTGCAAAAAGGTTTTTTGTATATGTAAAACCATCCTTGAACGCGCTGTTTTGAACGCTGTTTTTTAAATATTTTTTAAATATCGATATTTAAAAAAACCACTATTTTTTAAATATCGAGCAAGAAAAAGATAGCAGAGTACAGCGTGTGTATGAAAACAGACGAGGGTGATAGGTATTGTGTAAAAAATAAATCTATTTTTTTTGTTAACCTATTATGACATGAGTTCATGACTATTGTCCTTCAATAGTTCCTTTTGTATCAATGACCCTATCGGATCAAGCTGTTTTTTGATTAGGTAACGCAAAGTTCATAATTTAACTACATATATCGATAGGTGTGCTAGACAACACTACTGTCCTTACATTGAAGTATCATACGAGGATATAAAAATAATTGTTATTCTATAGACACAGGTGGTCTCCTTTCTCCAAAAGATTCACTGATGTTTCCATTTCATTTAAAATGAATAAAAGAATTAAAGTAGAATCAGTAGATCAGATGTTACTCTTGTTCAAACGACATAAAAAGGAAATATTCTAATGATTTTAAATTTGTCCAATGCGATTCAATAATCTTACATATAAATAGGTATATATACGTCCACATTACTTCTGAGTTCCCTGGAGTATTTAGAACTTATTTATCTTCTGGATTCATACTTCTGCCTTTCTTCGTCTTCTTGGTGATAAGAAACTGCTTAGTTGCTTATGTTGTGCTACCACGATCATAGTATTTTCGTAAATGCAGATACTCATTTCACCTTCTTCGTTGTCGGTGCACTTACTCGTAAAACTAAATTAGATTAAAAGTTCAACAAACGAAAGACATTTTTAAATGCATACATATACTTACACTAGTACTTTTTGCAGAGAAAGGGAAAGTCCAACAACAATGCAAGGTGTTTACATGGTCCGATGTAATCCGGGTCCACATAACTGCCATAGGCAAAGAAGTGTTGGAAATAGTAGAAAGTCAGCAAGCAGTCAGCATTGTTAGTGGAAATCAATTGATTGTTGCCTATAGTCCTGTAAACATGAGATATATTATTTTTTATCCTTGATGTGTATCTTCGAGGTTACAAAAACGCATTGTTTGCCTATTGATTCACATTGCTTACCTAAGCTTCATATTCGCGCGGATTAATTTTTTAGAAGCGCGCGCCACGAGCCTCAAGAATTTCGGTCATTGACATGAGATCAGCCAAGACTGGACGTTAAAGAGATTTGTATGAAATCGTCGATCACCGACCACTTTACTAGACCCCTCATAGAACCTCAATATAAGGGTCTAAAGTTGGATTTTATATTCGAGTCAGGCATATGACATGTAGAACTGTCAATGAAGTGTCATCTCCGCACAAATTTCACTCTGTTTGACAGTTATACATGTCATATCCCTGACTCGAATATAAAATCTGACTATAGTAATCTTCAGTCTCGACTGACCTCATGTCAGTGACCTAAATTCTTCTTGCTCGTGGCGCGCACTTTACCATGAACATCAATACATGTTTAGAGTTCTTTATAAATACGCTTTCGACGGTACACTACGACGTGGTTTTTAAAAAACTTAAAATATTTTCAACGTATATTGCTGCTGAAAAAAGTTTAAGTTTTGAACGTCTGTTTCTTAGGAAACAAATTTTAGAATTTTTAATTAATTACATAGAGTGTACCAGTTTCCCGTGGAAGTGTTGAACGCACTGTAATGTGTTTCATTGCAGTTGGATCTTGGTTGTGCCTCATTCAATGACATTCTCCGATCGCCTAATCATAGTTTAATGTTATCTTGCTTGTAAGTACGGCCATTACATGTAGATCAGTACACCTATCTCATTATCTATTGTATTCATACGACCTTGCAAATCAAATCTCAATAAAGAATAAGTCATCCAAGAAAAGTAACAATTTCTTAGCCAATCGGGTTTGAGTCGAGACGACGAATATTTTCGTCACCTGACCACCAAACAATGTTAACGCAACGATAAGTGCAAAATCTAGTCGGTTTGGACAGAAACAATGGTCGATTGAGAACATTGCTAGGCTGCTATTGATTCGTCGAGTGTTCCAAGGTCATTGCGACACCTACACAAAGAATGGTTCGGGAGATGGCTTGAGAATATGGCAAAAGCGAGAGCGGGAGAAAAGTTCACAATGTAAAAATCACTTTTAAAACGAACTAAACATAACTTCAAAAATTGAAAACACGAGAAGTAGTCTTTTCCAATCAGAATTGTATCTGGCTGTTGCAAATTCTTTCGTTCCTGAAAAAGGATATTTCCTGGAAAACACCTTCTATCAAAGTTTCTTGTATTCCTTCATTCAATGTAATATATCTTTTAATAAAAAAATATCACGATTTTTACAGCCTTTCCCCTTACCATGTGCCTTAAAACTGTGTCCTTTAGATCAAGGGAGTAGTCAGGATTTTATCCAGGGTGGAACAAAGTAAACAATTTACTTATAATTTAAATAGAGGTAGTGTAATGCAGAAAGTCTGTTACTTATTTTTCCCTATGCCAGGGTGGACAAGCGCCCCAAACCTGCTCCACCGTGGCTACGCCCATGCTTTTGCCTAGCTTTTGCCCGCTACTTCGTTCGCGTGGTCTACATGATTATTGTAGCTTATGTGTTAATCCAGATTATTATCTACCTATTTGCCAAGTTTCAACTAAATCGATTCACCCGTTTCGACGTGATTGAGTAACAAACATCCAAACTTTGGCATTTACAATATTAGTGAGATAAATACCGCTAGTAACTTACGCCTAAATAAAACTGTCTCCAGCTCGTATCACTTTTTGACATGCTCCGCCTCTCGGCCGGTGTTGCGGAGTGTCAAGTGCGGACGTGACGAAATAAAAGATCATTGAAACGTCGATGCACTGGATTATTTGTAATACTTTTTTATTGACACATTGTTGACAGACCTTAAACATTTCTGATGCATCAACGATTTATTTTCTTCGGCGTGGTTTATAATTGTCTATTAGCTATTTGCTGACTTCTAGCTCTTTGGAAGATGTTTCCAAGATGAGAGCCTAATGGTAACCCAGATATATACAGTTCTTTTGTAAAATACTTTTTATATTCTTTAGGGTTCGGGGTGGAAAGTCTGATAAGGGAAGGGACTTGATAAAGATTAATGGCAGTCAACAAGCAGACTCCCCTATTTTATTTACACAAGACTTGTTATCGTCCCTTTCTAAAATGTTGCGCAATAATTTAGTGGCTTAGGTTAATTAAATATTATTGAATATAACGTAAATAAATCACAGCAGCTGTCAGACTGTCGAAATGTCGACGCCTCCATGGCTGATTTTAATCGAAACACGAAATAATTGTGGGAATTGTTCCGAGACCACCTACGATCACCGGACAAGTCGTCGGCATTAATTCTTCTAATAAACATTATTGCAACAAGCTGGTGCGGTGTTGCGGTGATTTGTCTATGTCGAGCTCATTGAACACAGTCACAGTTATTTCTATAGTTGGAAATGCAGAAACCTCTTTACAGTTATATAAGTTAATATAATATATGTGGAGGGAAATAGGCGCGTCTTGGGAACGGCATTAACTAGGAAGTAAAATTAATATGGGGAAAATTATTTAAGATTTGATTACTTTTGACGCTAAGAAGTCTACCATTCTATCCCGTCCGTTTTCCCTAAGGAAAATGGGAAACTTAACGGGATTAGGAAAACTCCTCATCACGTAATAACTACTTGATAATCCTATTTATTTCTTATCGTTTTCCTAAATCCAACTCCCGAGTCTCTGAAGAAAGGCGGCGCGCGGCGACGATAACGGAGGCGTGTCAACATTTTTCAATTTTTAATGATGTTGGCATGTATCGCCGATGTACAGCGCTTAGGGCTCATTCATACAAGGAGAGTTTCTCGAACGCGTTCAAGAGAGAAAATCGGTCAAGAATAAGCTTGTCCAGTTTAAACAACTGTTATCATCATGTGATCACTGTTATCATTGAGTTTTTATCATCATGTAAACAGTTGCATGCGAGAATCGTATGAAGTTTGGCCTCTTACGAGAATTGTATACAATATTCTCGTCCATACCGTGCGAGAAAATCTCCTTGTGTGAATGAGTTTTTACCGTATCCACTTGCCACTAGGTGAAGTCTGCTACTCCGTCATCTTCATTCTATTTATAAACAGCGACATTTGGAATAATACTGTGGAATATATTCAAATCATGCAAACGTGTGACTTTACCTTGTATTTAAATAGTTGAATTACAAACACATATTAACGGAAATCTAAATTTTGAAGCTCGTCTATCATCTGCTGACCGGGATCGTAGTAATCTACTCAATGACATAACGTGGCTTCGCGTTGCCGAAGGCTGCTTGCGTTAATACGTTCCCCCATTAAAAATGACTTGATGCATATATCACGTCACTTTCACCCGGTGCCGACCAGGGTGACAAATCGTGTCGGGTCTGGCGATTGTACGATAACATCGCATACGGTGAATGAGGTTGCTATCGGAATTTTCAATGCAATTTTAAGGTTGTTCGTGTCCTATTTTTTTTTGTCAACCTTTGGGCCATGCAGGAATTGAAGTGGTAGGGAAGTAAATAAATGTAACAAATGTAAGATCGAAAAAAGAACTTCCGGAAGTAAATATAATAATAATAATAAAATTAATTTACGGCGTACATATAGAAAATAATCAAATTACAGATATAATTCTTAAATACGTTACAAACATAAAATATAAACGTAATATAATATCTATATCTATGACTATTATAATACATATGTATTATATGTACACACACACACACACACATATCGACGGCCTCTACGTAATCCATCGAATCTTAAAATTGTACAATTTTTTTTTAATCATTAAATCGGCTTCTATAAATCTATATTTGACATCCCGCTAAGGAAATAAAATCAAAACCTTGTTTATGGCAGAAATTTAATTTGTAAAACTACGAAAACAACAAACATTTCCGGAGTAGTACCTATTATACTTTGCACTTTCAGACATTAGACGAATCCAAAATGAAAACGCAGTGTTGTTTGGGTATAAAATATAACTTTTTGTTTCTTTAGTGCATTCTTGTGTCAATATCTGCAGTCCGAATAGTGCCGCGGTTATATCTTATAAATTCACGTTAATATAACTATAACTAAGTTATATTCTGGAATAGGTTATTTGATTCTTTGTAGATAATTTTGTAATTCAATTATTTAAGATACTCGAATTTCTCCCGATAAGCCATAATAACTATTTACATTCCTTATCTAGATAATCCATAAGATATATAAATTTAAAATACAGTCAGTAGTAGACTGTGCTTAAAGGGTTGTAACTCTACTACCCTATTGTGAAATAGAGAGTTATATTTACAGTGTTTCGTATCTTTTCTAACAATCTATGTATGAAATGGACATGAATATACGTCACTGGTCTGTTACGTAATAGATCATCAAGTCAATCACGTCTTAGCAATAAGCTTGTCGTGGATCACTGTGTAATGGCAAATAGTAATAAAATTATACTTATTAAATTACATTCAACACACAGCGATTTAAAATGGGTTAATATCTGTCTAGACAGGCTTCGTCTAATACGCTTGGTGAATCGAGTGCCAATAGTACAAATTATGATAATATTTATGTATGTATGTATGTAATTAAACATTTATAGGGTAATAAATAATATAAATTACGCTGTCTTGAAATGTAAATTATTCAGGAATATGATCAAAACGCCTATTGTTTACTTTTAAGTTGTTGAAATGTATATCAATTGGTTATTCTGTATTATTGCTCTTGATGCCTGTATTTTCTGTGTATTTTTCTGTTATTATATTATTATTTAAAATATTATGAGGTGCTGTTGTAATTTTTGTTTCTGAAATTACTTCTTCGTTTTTTTTCTGCCTTTCAATTTCGTTCAGATCGATCTCCCCTTCTAATATGAGAGGATAATATGAGATTTGATAAGAGATTAAATCGAATCATACTTCACGTAAGGTGGGTTTAGTCCGGTTTAGTCACTTTCGTGGCCTTTGGTTGTACTATGCTCTCTCAGTCTAGGGCATTCTGGTTATTTCATAATCTTTCCTTCACGGAAGGAGCTACGACGAGCTACGGAAACGACTTCACACATTTAGGATTATCATACATAGTTTCAATTAGAACGACTTTTTTTGATAAAAACTAATATTTAATTTGTGGACCCGAAGTGGGCTTTCTATAAAATAATGTTTCGAATCCGAATGTTATAGAATCGTCGTATGATGTGTCCAGTTCATCGGGGCGTGACATCGCGGTGAAGGGACTGAACGACCTCAGTTCGATCCACTTCGGTGCTCTGGTACTGATCGATATGCATGTATTCAGGCGACAATCGATTACAATTGGTGTCTGGGCTCCTGATGTTTATCTGCGAATACTAGTTCGTCTTGAATTATACAATCGATATTTTTAGTATTCAGTGTGGGTTATAGTGTAGTACTCATAGCATAGTATGCCATTGTAAACAAATTGATACGACTTCGATTATAACATGAATTTTGTTCTTGTATTCAAATTTTAGTTTCGGAGAGGGGGGTCTAAATCCAGAATTTGTGTTGAGGCTTGAAATGTGCGAACTACAAATTTTAAATGTACAATTTACTGTACTGTACTTTACTCAAACTATAAAACTTCATCATTTGGACTTCTTTTCGTACTTTGATTTTCGTTCTTTTTGCAACGAACTGTTCTATAAGAAAATTATGTTCTATCTAGTATAAATTAAAAGGAGTTCCAAGGCAAAAAAGGGCCATATCGTACGTTGTTTGTCGATGATGTTGTCATCACTTGCATAACAGGATCAACGAGCAATACAACGAAGTTATTGAACAATTATTGAACTGTAGCTGTTGTACAAGTTAATTCAATGAATATTAAATCAGATTATATCAGAAGCGTTAGGCGTTATAATCGTCTTTTATTAGTGTTGCACTGGGTTTTTCATTAAAATTTCTTCACAATACTTAATTTCTAATACTACATATTCTTTAGATTACCTCTACTGTAAAACTGTTAGAGTCTTCACACACTATCTTCGACATTGTCAATGGAACCTTTCATTAAACAAAAACTTCCACATAATCCTTTCTTGAAATATATGACGTCGATTTGATCATATTCACATAGTCTTTTTATCTGCGACTTGGTCCGCTTGGGACTCGATTTACAAATCAGTTTGTAAATACACTTGAATAGAGGTCTTTCCATTAAGCTGCGATATGGGGTTCTTCAAGAGAGCTGTGAATAGGATTTTGCAAGGTCAGCGGCGCGCCCGCATACCCCCTGGTGTTGCAGGTGTCCATGGGCGGCGGTACACTTACCATCACGTGGGACCGCCTGCTCCGTCCGCCCATTAGTCTATAAAAAAAATAAAAAAATAGGTATATCTAGATAGATGAATTAATTATACGTTCCTACGATATTGTACTATCACCTAGATGATCATCGAATTGACCTCAGCCCTTTATTATCAAAACATTTGGACTGATGTTGTTAGAAAGCACTCCATTACCTTCCGGGGTAAACACGCTACACTAGCAGTGAAAACTGAAAGAACATCGGCATAGTAGATCCGCGAAAGAGATTAGCGCGCACACACAGATAGAGAGACGAACAGACTTTGTTCTTTATTTACGACTATACATTTCCACTGTAACTAACGAAAAAAGTAGTTTTATATGGAACAAATGTATTCTGTCAAATTTGTTCTACTGGCTAGTATTCGTCCAAATAGAAAAGTAGAAGTCTCAGTAGGACTGATTGGAATAAACGATTATTATTCCCTTAGAGACTACAATTCCCTCTTATTTTTCTATCCTTGTGAACTTCGATTCTTAATCATAAATTAATATTGATTGCAGCTATGGATATGTATGTATGTATTGATTATTATAAGTATTATCGATATAGTCGGTAGGTACTCGTATACATTGAACATAATATATTGTGTAAATTTCAATGGTTTTGCACTACCTAACTATATCACTTTTATTTTTCTCTATCCCAAGTTTGCCTGGAAGAGATCACCTTATCGATAAGGTCGCCTATTGTATTCCGTCATTTATTATTTGTACACATGTAATAACTATTTGTATGAAATAAAGAGTATTTATTTCTATTATTCTATTATTTATGGCACGAGCAAAAATAGTGAAATACATTTCACTGCAGAGTAATAAATAATATATTATTACTTTTAATTTCTGTTATGAATGTGTGTAAGCACTTTACTACTAGTTATATACAATATTTACAAAGACTAGTTAATAAAAAATCTGTTACGCTAGATGTAAGGCAAGACCGCTCCAAGTGGGTGTGAGCGTCGGGATTCCAGCGAACGCGGAGGTACCGCAAGGCCATCTAGTGTTAGTTCCGAGCAAAAACAACTGAGAAGACAGTTTTTTATCCTTATCTAATCGTACATCTATTTACTGCAAGTTCATGTTCTTTGTGTGTATGTTAATTTTGACGTCAATTAATTTCGAGTTTGTAGCGGAAGCGTTCAGCGGCAACAGTTTTTGATGGATCTGTTTTAAAAGTTCCTTTGAGGTGTGTGCTGTCGATTGATTCGGTATTAGCCTATAACGTTCCATTGTAGGGCATAGAACTTCTCACCCACTCACAAGGGGGTTTGGGCCATAATTCACCACATTGCTGGCTTACTGCTTTATTACTACACTTCCCGGTCCTAAGTAATACACATCGGTCTGTAGAAAGAGACTATCGGTTAACTTCGGTTTTGTAGAGCGTCGTCTCTGTCTTGTATTACTTGTATTCTCGTATTCTGTGTGTTGTGTATTACTTTCGGCCGGGATGTGTCCGTGATCGTGGTCATTCAGCAATTCTACTTGTATATTATTTATTTTCAATTTCTAACCTCTGCAATTAAATCATATAAACCTAATTGTCATCATCTGTTATTAGGATTACTATTACAAGATTACTATAATCTAGTTTCAAATATTTTCTTGTGTTGGGAACTGTAGTTTTATCGGTTTGGTTTGCTTAGTCCAGTATTAATTATAAACCAGATCACATTATGTTTCACAGGCATCTGATATTTCCATTTATACAAGAATATACATTTGGCATATGAAATTTATACAGCTCGGGACTAACCAGCTCCAGTTAGTAACTAGACTGTAAAGTAAGAACATTATTGCGTTTGCGCAAACTGCCACACCTATCCTCCTACAATGTATGACTGACAGCATAGACCTCCCTCGGGGTAAAATTACATGCACACCTAATATATGTAGTAGAAACATATGTAGTAGAATATATGTAGAACGGATAGTGATTCATGGAAACCGAACAGAGAGGTGCAAATAAAATGTGGCTTGTATTTAAATGAGCAACAAATCATTAACAACAAAACCTATTTTTGAGTAACAGAAGTAAATACTTTTAGAAGTAAATACTTTGAGGGGGAGAGTGCACGCTGCAATCTAACAGCCGCTGGGCGCGCTCGATTGGCCACGTTACCCCTCTCTCACAGAAGACTACCTTGAAATGTACTGCATTTACCATTTTATCGTATTTCCCCAATGTACGTACGTTTTTCGGTAGTGAGTGAGATGTGCCAGAGCCCATTCCAATCCCATCCTATCCCTCCCCATTTTCTCAACCCTTTCTCCAAATCCATTCCTATATATCCAAAGGCAGGCAGCGCATCCGGGGGCATGCCAACGTTTCTCATTTTGGACTAATGTTGGCATGTATCGCGGATGTCTATGGACGACAGTATCCACTTACCATCAGGTGGACTGTATGCTCGTCTGCCGCCTTCGTACATAAAAAAAAAATACTACTAAAAATGTCAACATCAAGTCGACGGACTCCTATTGTCACCAGAGAGACTAAACCTGACCCACCTTTAAATTTGCTACCATCGATTTTCTGCTAATTCAATATTTTTTTACTGTTATTAATTATTGTTATGATTCTAATTATTATTTAAAATATCTTTAAAGATTCTTAAAGTCGTCGGTAGTAGCTGAAGTGATGTGGTAGTGGTTGCGGTGGCTGGCCTTGGAAGAGGTTCTACAGGATATATATCCAGCAGAGGAGAGGCATAGGCTGTTTTAGCGAACTGCATGCTTTTTGAAAATAGCTAGAGATATTTTGACCATTATAAAATGACATGTTTGCATATTGATTGTATAGATATGTGTGTATGGCATGTATATTCTATTATTTATATATACATATGTATGTATAATTGTATATTTAGATTTGTATGTTACACAATGTATAAATGTTATGTATTCATTAAGGACAACAAAAATTTGTATTCTTAATTTACATACTTTTTTCTTCATACGCACTACCTTTCTTTACATACCTACCTTACCTTACCTACCTGCCTTTCTGTCTTGACCTATATTTCACTTTCCCAGGTCTGCGGGAAGAAATCTCAGCAGGAGATGAGCTTGCCTTTTGTACATCTTTTTTATACCTTTTTTTAAATAAATATATATTTATACTTCCCAATGTTTCTGTCTGTTTAACCCAAAGGTTAGCTGGCGGAGAATACCTTAAGGCGTTAAGCTCGCCTGTTACACGACAATGTGCAATGAAATTTGTTTAATAAATAAAATTGAAATAATGAGAAATTCATAATTCAAAACGTTTACTTTTTGTTCATTTTAATCTTTTTCTATTAATTTAGTTGACTGGGTTCAAGTTATTATAAGTGACTGAATTCTAGTTTTATTTCAACTAAGATTTTAATAACAGCTAGTATTAACTATCTAGATTGTTGCTGGATATTTTTAAAATATACTTTTTGTATCAGTAGTCCGGCTATTAGTTCATAAGTATCATTTAATACCGACCTACCTAATTGACGATAAGTTGACGAGAACTACACGACAAATTAGATCGATAGCAGATTGATAATGATCGCAACAAATTTGCGTCTACAGGTGCCTATCGACATGTTTCTTAAACGCTAATAATGTAGCCGACAACACAATTTTATCCTTTTATCGACCTCGTGCTAATATTAATTTCATACTAGGGTTATCAAATGTCAAACGCCATAAAAAAAGTGAATGACAAAGTGTGAATAATATCGTTTAATTTAGATTTAACGTTAGCTTGTAGTTTGCTTTAAATATCTATCGCATTATCCCACTAATGTTATAAATGCGAAAATCAGAATGTTTGTTACTCAATCATATCGAAACGGTTGAACCGTGAGTGAGATATGACAGAGCCCATTACCTTCACGTCCTATCCTATCCTGTCCTCTAGAATCTCACAATTGACAACCCTAATTGCATCTATTACAGTTGGACCGTTTTGCAACGGCGCCCACCGTAGCCGGCATTCCTAATGCAGATCATGAGCTTGATTTAAATAATAAATACGACGCTGACAGTACACGAAATTGCCTGTTAACTGACTAATGATATTAGAGCCTCCTTCTAGATCTATCGGTTTAATTGAAATTGAAATCTTTACATAGTATAAAACAAAGTCGCTTCCCGCCGTCTGTCCCTCTGTATGTACGCTTAGATCTTTTAAACTACGCAACGGATTTTAATGTGGTTTTCATCAATAGATGGAGTGATTCAAGAGGAAGGTTTATACGTATCGTCGGCTTAGAGTGTAAACCTGCTAAATCCATTTTGTATCGTTATAACGTTTTTTATACCATTCGAAAGAGTAAAAAAAAATACACAATCGAGAAATAACAGCCAATGTCAGTTTTCTTTTTATATTGTCAAAAACGCGTGATGAGTAAAACTGTCAAATCCATGACTTCAAAAGTTCGCAGCTAACTCCTTGTAAACCGCCATTTTGTACTGAGTTTTCGGTACCGGCACGTGTGCTCCTGCAAATAATTACTTTTTTCTGTGATAATAGTGTAAATGAAGGTTTTTAGAGTTAAGGGATTTTAGGTAATTTTCGAGTTCAAACGTAGTGTATAATTTTAATTTTATTTAATTTGCTCTTGAAATTATTATTTACACAATTCGTTATTTAATACTTTATTTTTAGAAGTTATAGAGAAATCATTGGCGTGGCCGTAAAATCCTGGACTTGTGTGCAAGTAAAGAAGAACAAAATCGACAAAAAGCGCCGGCACCATCTCAAGCACATATTCCCGAAGAATGGTCTGATGGCACCTAAATCAAATATTAGTAGTTCGTACTAGAACGAAGCTCCAAATACACAACCTTGCCTTTTATAATTTAAATAACAAAAATGGCTACTGTTGTTTATGGAACGAAACCGAAGGAGGCTTGAATTCTGAAGAGTTTGCAAGTATTTGAGTTAGCTTAATTGAGAAAAAGATTTTACAAAATGAAACAATGAAACCAAATAAAATATTTTTTTATAGTGATGGTTGTACCGTATCTATCAAAATAGAAACTGTGTAATGTCTAATGCTTTGCTATGTACGGCTATGAACAACAACATGATAATAGAACAGAAATTTCTTGAAAATGGGCATACACAGATGGAAGCCGACAGCATCCATTCCTCTGTTGAACGGGCTCTTAAAAACAAAAATATCAATGTGCCTGCGAAATACATCTCCATTTGCAGATCAGCACGAAAACACCCCAGACCTTACGATGTAACTTACTTAAACCATAGTTTTTTCAAAAGCTTTGATGAAGTAGGTTTTTTCAAAAGCATTCGTCCTGGGCGTGGTAAAGCTGACCCTAAAGTTACTGACATAAATGCTCTTCGGTCCACTCCAAATGGTGATGTATTCTTCAAATTAAGATTCACAGAAGAATGGACCGTACTACCGCAACGAAAATCACCAGCAATTACTGCTTTGCCTTTTGATGCACTTCGAAATCAGCACCTTACTAGAAGGGAAATAACAAAAAGAAAGTTCGATGACTTGCAGTATTTAAAAGATACGTTCCCTGAAGACTACCGTAATTATTGTGATAATTTACTTCATGACTAGTTAGTTAACTAATATTGAGACTGATTATAACATTTATGTACATTGAGACTGAGATACGTTTGCCTAACTTACCTACCTAATATGATTTTTATTAGTTAAGAGAAAACTTTAATTATTAGTGTAAAACAGTTTGTTAGCTTATGCTAAAAGAGAAAATAATATGTTTATATATATATGAAGTCTACTTTTTGTTAAAATTGAGTTTTTTGTTTTGTTTTAAAATTAAGAGAAGTTATTATAATGTGACTTTGTTAAGATAATTAAGTTTTTGTCAATTTCTATACTGAAAAAAATATTCTAAAATGTGAAAAAATGTTGAATTTAATTAAGATACAGTAACTTTATAACTGTAAAAAAGAGTTTTGTTTTATAATTGTTATTAAAACTAAATTTATAATTTTGCATTAGTCAAGGAAAAAATATTTTTGTTTACGGAAAACCTGCTAAATCCTATATTAAAAATTGTATTCGATCACAAAAACCTGCTAAGTTACAAAAGTGGTAATAAATAAATAAATACTGAATTTAATAACCTTTCTTTTATTTTATATTGTACGGAATACAAATAAATATTCAAAAATGTAAGCCTTTTCTTATAATAAATTCATATTTTTTTAAGAAGGTTTTTTGTCTCTCCTGACAATTTACCTAATATGCTGTTAGCAGGTTTACACTAAGCCGACGGTATAATTTATTATTGTTTTGTGTTAATTTGTTAAAATTGCCGGGCATGCAACGCATGTCGGGCACAGCTAGTATATATATAATCACAGCACAGCTAGTATATATACTTTGCACATTGCACAAGACTGAAACCGTCTAAATTTTCGATCCGGTTTCAGGGTAGATACTAAGAACGTTTTGTTGCATTCATATAACATCATCAAGTGTTATTCTTATTACGTAGTACTTAAGTTTCAAATTTGACCGTTTAATTTACTCCTCCTCATCTGCTACCCCCTCCCCTCATCTGCTTCACCCCCTCTAGAAGTTTCTAACCAGGTTTCTTTGATCAGAACGTATGATGACACATCATCTTCATCTAGTCTATTCCCATATCGATGGGTTATATCGCCAACTGCGATATAACGTCGAACAAACCTATTAATTCCGTTGGAGCAACGAAAATAAACCCACAATAAATTGTAATCTTTCCAACCATTATCGAAATTCACTCCTGAATCTTATAAGTGGCGCATCCGGAGGCATGCCAACGTTTGCCATTCTAGACTGATGTCGGCGTCGGCGTTTATCGCGAATGTCTATGGGCGACAGTATAAACTTACCACCAGGTGGACTTGAAACATTTGGCACATTGTATTAACCTCGTTAGTAATATTTTTATTAGGTATAAAAATATTTAATTAAAAATACTATTTCGGTAGCGAATGTTTCTTTTTGTGAATTCGTTTTCCTAACTATATAACTTTTATGTTAATTTTACGAAAGACTACCATCCATTTTTAGAACAAAAAGTTTTTAAATAGGTAAATTAATAGGTATTTTTAAATAGGAACAAAAAGTTTACATTTCTTCTATTCAGTTGTTTCGGAATAGTTAAAAAATTGTTTGACATTATGTAAACCAAATCCTGGGACCTGTTTTTGGAAAACAAAAGGCATATGACATAACATATTTCTATAAATAATTAAATGTATAAATTTCGAGCCTCTCGTGAAAGTTGTTGGCGTCGTCTTGTTTAAATTTGATTCTTAATCTGATTATTACATCATGAGCCGAGGGCTAAAAAAATACTTTATTATTTGAATTTCTTGTTTAATTGTCCTTTATCTCTTAATTTGTTACGTAACAATTACTTCTTATGAAATGAATCAAATGTGTTTTTAACTCTATAATAATATGTATAACAATATAAATAATAATAATATACATAAGGGACCTTATTTTCGGTTCTATTTTTCCTGATATAAATTTTTTTGTCAAATATTTAAAAAACTTTTCTTTTGCTTTTTGAAAATAAAATGTTAGAACATGTCTCTATATAAACATAATCTTGAATCAACGCATTTTGAAGTTAGAAAATCTTAACCGAAGTTAATTCCACCCCGACAATAATCGAATTGAAATATGTTGCAACATAGCTTTACTCACATAAGATGTATGCAACTCTCTAATCGAAAAAGCGACCATTTCAATAGATATTAGATAAAAAAAAGTAAGTGGTCGCATTAAGGAGGTCAGTAGGGCTACTCGTATTAAGTGTCTTTGTTTTTCATTAATTTTAAAAAGTAATAAAGGTAATTTACTTTATTATAAGGGCGCTTTACTAATCCTAGGTAGCTTTGCGTTAGTTACTTTCCAAATATACCAAAAAAAAAGTCAAGGGCCAATACATCTAAGTAATCAAATGATATGCTGTTCGAGAAAGGTCATTTGTCTAAACATATTTTTAAACAAACGTACGGTAAAATAACAAAATTTTCTTTCACGACTAGAGCTTGCCTTCGGCGCTTTTAATTACCGAGAAACCATAATTATGACAACAAACTAATGTTTGTTAAATTTCTTTGTAATCAAGGAAATTTAACCGAATGTGAATTTCCCAGTTCCCAGTAGGTAGGTACCTACTCACCGTTTCTCGTTATCTAGGGAAACACAAGACTGCACTTAACAGAGCTGTACTGTAGTTTGCGAACACGACACACAAATGAATATTTAACTGCCTGACATACTTCTGTAAAGGAATTGTTAATTGAAGGAAAGCGGTTGTTTTTATTTGTTGAAATATTTTTTTGCAGGAATCATAAGAGTCAATATACTCAACTACGACTAAATTCACCTTAGTTATTTCTCTACCTACATCGTTATTGTAGCGGTTCTCCAGTCTATTAGTCTTTGTATAATTGTAGTTTGAAAGGGGTTTGGCAATTTGTTTGTTTGATGATTGAAAAAAATTGTATTTAAGTAATAACTCCGGAAGTGCTTTACGCCGAGGATTTAAACACGACTTCGTGAATGAGAGGCGAGTATCAACTTTAGCTAGGCTATCACCGCTCATTATTAGACTTAATTTGGCTGTAATCTTATTATTGATTTATGTGTTATATGGGCTGCAAAATCTGTATAAAGCCTTACAAATGCATTTAGAACCTCTACGCAGGTTTACAGGCAAATGTGGAACACGCGAAGTATATTTTATTAATAGTGTTACTATTGTAATCACGACACATCAATAAAAACCACAAGTGATAAGCCAATGATATACTTCCAAATATCAAAACGGAATCAGTTATTAACTATTTAAATAATAATAATATAATTTATTTGTAATAGGTACCTATACAACGATCTTAAATTAATGTTATAGAATCAGTTCCACCGTGCTTTACTCAAAGGGTGAAAAAAGTCTTTAGTCGTTACAAATTACATTCATCTCTTCTACAATCTACATTATAATAGTAGGTGTCGTCGTATTCATCTTAACAAAATAATAAATATAAAAAACCACAAAAAAACAAAATATTAGGATAATATTACAACGTCAATGATAAATGATAATATTAATGTGTGTGATTGATAACAAATTATTTAAAAAAATCCCCAGCTTATTACCAAATAGTTACAACGTCAAATAATTACAATATTAATAATTATAATTTCTAATAATAACTGTCAAATAATTACGAGTACATTATATTGTCAATTTTTATTAAAATAAATGGGTCTAAACCCGTATGTTTACTTTATTTATTTTACTGGACGTTTCGGTTGGGTTGCATCAACCATGGTCACGAGCTGACTGAAGAGGCAGGTAGTCCACATCGAGAGTTGCGAGCAGTTTCATCAACTATCCGCATTTGATCTTCATAGTTCGGAAAGATGCGCCACACAACACTCACAATATCATACGCGTTGAGACCCGTTTAAATAGATAACTAGTTGACGTCCATATGATTTTTTTCTTTGTATAGAAAAAAGGCGGCAGATGAGCATACAGTCCACCCGATGGTAAGTGGATACTGTCGTCCTCAGACATCCGCGATACATGCCGACATCAGTCCAGAGTGAGGAACGTTGGCACGCCTCCGAATGCGCTGTCTACCTTTGCAGATTACGGAACGGATTGGGAGAAAGGGTAGGAAGAATACATCGCATGACACATGTTGCTTCCTCGTTCTTACCAATAGCGTGCAAAGAGAATTATATTTGTAATTTCCACCGTGTCACCAACGTCGCTGGTGAAAGTGGCATAATGACCACTTGCCATCTGCCCAGGTTGACCGCGAATATATCAGTTACCGCTTTTAGTTATTCAACCAATATGACAATTGACGTACAAAGAGATGTTGTACCTACAATACAAATAAACGTGGATATTGCATTCTGTGCTTTTGAAATACTCTAGTTTTTCCTTTCTTCTTATTTTGTGAGATATGTCAGAGTCTATACCAAGAGTCTATACTAGTCTATACTGTACTGTACTGTCTAGTCTATACTGTACGAGAATTTCATACACTTGTAGTGATATTGTCATAGTTCTTATTGACTACAATACTGTAATTGTAATGTAAATGAAACTAATACTGTGACACCAACACTAATGCAAATAACACTAACATTAAAGAATTATGAAATTAAACAATAAATTAAACAATAAATTAAACAATAAATTAAACAATAAATTAAACAATAAATTATACAATAAATTAAACAATAAATTGAACAATAAATGAAACAATAAATGAAACAATAAAAGTTACGTTTCTTTGTATAAAGTGTCTGAGATAAGTTGCAGTTGAAGGCTGTTATTATTAACACGTACTCGCAATGTTTTGCATGCGAACCCAAAATTCATATTTGCGTTTTCATCGAGAATGTCACAATTACATACGGCAACACATATATATTTTATAGAAAAATCGGCAGACGAGCATACAGTCCACCTGATGGTCGTATGAACTTTGGCGTAACATAGCAGTACATTATAAAAATTGCTATGTATTTTTAGTAAACCTATTGTCCTAATCCTAATAGTGATTGTAACTAGAATTTAAAGCAGAAGACTAAAGGTAGAATACTAACCTTCCAAATCAAAGTTGAGTCAGCGTTTTATTTTTTCCTTAATTTTATATCTCAATGTTAGTTAAACTCCTCCCTTTTTTCATCGTTTCGACTTCGCAGGGATAGAATACGATTTTAAAATGATGATTGTATCTTAATACGATATTAAAGGCAGCGTTAGACTAAAAAGTGTTCGGATCATTACATTACTACGACCCCATTCACGAATATCATAATTTTTAATATACTGTTCGTCGAATTTCAATATATTCCTTACTAACCATTTCGATATTATGCCCAGCTAATGTCGTAAATGGTATTGAAAGTTATTCATTTTCGAATTAATCGCGAGCAATAACATACACGTTTCAAGGGCTATATACCACATTATAGGCGTGTAGTGATATTCTAGAGCAGGGGTCTCCAAACTACGGCCAAGAGCGGCCCGCGAGCACCGGCAATCCGGCCCGCGGCAGCGAGCTGGACATGCCTGGCACCCGGCCCACCACACTTATTTTTAAGTAGATCCGTGTTCTAAACAGATTGGCCACCCCTGTTCTAGACTATGTACTCGTAAAAATAACTTATTTATTACCTACTCATAAACTATTCAGTAAAAGTGCGCTACTAAATTCGGAAATATGATCACAACTTGACTAACTGACATAATTTACTTGTGAGCTCGTCTCATAAAACAGTTTTTATGCTCGGACCAGTTTGGTTACATACCGAGACAGGTCTCAGACCAGTAAAATCAATTGCAATGTTTACTTTCCATATATTTGAACGATTTTACGACCAGTTGTAATATGGAATTTGCAATAAAATTTTATTCAAGATTTTTTTACATAACATTATATTATACCTCCTTGCTTCATTACAAACCCCGGGTTTATGATTTGTTTTATGATACTCTTATGCGAAACGTTACATGAATCAATTATTTCTATTATGTAGCCAGTTTTTTTTTATTAGACAACAATCGTTTGTTTGTCAGTGGAAATTATAAATATAATTACTGAGTAAAAAATAGACAACCATACTTTCAGCCTTGTATGGAGAGGCTTGCATGGAGATATTATACATCTCCACAGTTGGATACAAGCCTCTCCCAAGGCTCGCCACCATACACGATTTCTCTTATTTAATCATGTATAAATATATTCTTTTGTGTGTATAATAAAATATAAAATGACTATCCAATTAACTAGTAAGTAATACAGGGGATAGTTTTTAAATAACTAAATGTCAATAAATATATTTGATTAATTAATTCACGCTGTTATTAGTAATTAATATTCAATTACCTTATTATATTATGAACATAATTTATCGAAGTCAGCCTTGAATCTAAGCGACAATCAAAATAATTTGATTGTTAATAAGATAAGGACATGTATGTATGATAATATAATTAAGTTATTTTTAGGTAGTAAAAACATTTACCAAAATCTGCATAATGCACACAGACGCAATCAATAGAGCGAAGAGTATGATAATTATCACCACACACAGCTGCCGCAATCTACCGCCTAGTAATACGATCAATCTTTGAGCCGTCATTTCACTAATACGATGTTATGGACTTGTAAGAAGCATTTGAATATAGAAATTGAAGAAATTAATGTAATTACAGTATTTGGCACGGAGAGGGTCCCACAGCCATTGGGCGCACCACTCGACTGGCCAAGTTAAATTACGTAAGAATACCGTGAAATGTACTGCATTTCCCACTTTATTCTATTCATTCAATGTGTTTTGGTAGTGAGTGAGAAATGCATTTCTATTCTATCTCTTCCAATGTATCCAAATCCATTCCTAATCTCCAACGGTGGGCAGGGCTTCAGGGTCGTGCCAACGTTTATAAAATTTTGGATTGATGTTGGCATGTATCGCGGATGTCCATGAGCGACAGTATCAACTTACCACCAAGTGGAGTCTCCGCTTATCTGCCACCTTCTTTTTATAAACAAATTAAAAAAAACTTCAAGCCTGCCAAGATATATATATCACGCAGGCCGGTTCGCCATTTAAAACCCTGCGTCGCGGATTTGAGTATTTAATGGTTTAAGTATTTTAAATTTGCTAATACAGCCCTGTATTACGAGTATTATGTGGCCAAACATTTAGAAATTTACGAATATTTACGTATAAGTAAAACAGGCATTTTAGGATTATATTATCTGTGACATGATGTTCACGTTTTACTTTACATAACTGTAATAACTGACTGGTCCCTTAGAACTTACATACTTACATAATTGGCTGCTCCCTAGTTTCCATAGTTTAAGGAAGATGTTCACTTTTTAAATTCTACAATTTTTAATTATTGTTTTAATTATTTAAGATTGTCTTGTGCATGAGGAATGGATGACCTTGAAACATCACAATAAACTCATAGTACCCAGGAAACAGTTATTTTGTCTTCTCTTTTTAACGTGAACCTTCACTGCTTCAACATTAGCTTCAAGCAGTTAGTTCTTCTTGTTAACACGTAATTTACTTCTTCCTACCTTCGGTTAACACGGAAAATGCGTGGTTCTATAGACACTCAATACTATGTCGTGCTCTATTATGTTGCAAATGTTTACAATTTCCTCAAAGTGTTGATGCAATCATAGACTGTCGAATTTAATGCAGATATGTCTTTCAAAATCCAGGTTCATTAGGCTAATCAAAATCACATTTCTACATTTGAAGCTACTTTTATTACAGAAGAGAGAAACGAGGACGAGGGTCATTTTAAATTCAATAAAAACACAGATGCTGATGAAATTGTTATTAGGTATTTTCTATGTTAGGTATGTTATTATAGACACATTAAAAACAGTTGCAAGATAAGTTCGCTCAAAATCAATACGTGTGTTTCTATTAAGATTTCTGATGAGAGAGATCTCACTAATAGGACTTTTGTGTTTATAATCACCTTGTGTGAAAACTTTTGTTTATTTCACTGGCATGAAATAAACAAATGTTTTCCTAAACAAACAAACGAAATGCGACTATTTGATTAATGCTTGAAAAAGTTTCAATCTTGTATTTATTTGATTGTTTAGTATGTATTTTGACTTTTGAGTGTGGCGTTATTTATTATTTTTTTTAAATACTAATACAATAACATAGAGATTATACAATTAAAAAAAGGATTGTGGGCAATTTTGTAAGAACATTGTTTCCTAGTACAGTCATTACGATGTCCTCCTCATTATGACTACACATGTACTCGTGATGTACACGAGTATACATTATCATCCATCAAAAGATTTATTTTTATAAATATTTCTTGGTCGTTAGTATTGTACATAAAATGATAATTGTCGTCTCTGCAGTATTCTTTATCTATATCATAACAAAGTCTATTATTTGTATTGTCGCGAGGCATTCATCGTTTACGAGCATCCATTTTGTCATTTTCATCACGTCAACATTGTCACCTATATCAATCATATAATGTTATGATTACAGAGTAACTTTCTGTTGAGGAGTGGACATACAATAATGAACTATTATCAGCATTGTAGAGTATGGGTAATATATATCAATATGGGTAATACGTAGATTAGCTTGTCGCAACTTGGCTCATCGAATATGAAAATATTTTGTAATCATCACAAGTGTGGTTTCCATGGATATTGTTATGAGAACCTTCAACATTTGATTACTTATGTTTAGGATTTATGTTTAGGATTGCTGGGGATAAAGAATTTAAATCCGTGATTAAATTTAAATAGCGTTATTTTTTTATGAGTAAGGGGTATCGTGACATTCATTATATTAATGAGCCGAAACCATCGAGAATCCATGGTACGTTACATACATATTGTAATAGGTTAATTTTACGTGTATTAAACGTAGTTCTAATTGGTCAAAGTCAAACGTCAACTAAATTGTGTTGACTTCATTTAGCACGTCTATTTGTCTGTTCGGAGGTTAATG
This sequence comes from Sesia bembeciformis, assembly GCA_943735995.1. NCBI lineage: Eukaryota > Metazoa > Arthropoda > Insecta > Lepidoptera > Sesiidae > Sesia > Sesia bembeciformis. The sequence goes on along the minus strand of OX031039.1, from coordinate 13,250,347 downwards.
CCACTTAACGCGTGTCGTGGTCCCGTCAGCTGACTAAATTATAGGCCACATGCACACTCGATACTTTTAGCATCTGCGTTTTTGCGACTGCATCGATGTTGCATCGCGTATTGGCGACTCTCGGCGCTCGATGGCTGCATTATATAATCTCTCGTGTTTGCGATGTAATCGATACTTAATCGCGATCGACTTGCGTTAGGCTATCAGGCGCTGAAGGAGGCGGTAAAATTAAATTACACATTTTGTTGCAGCGTTTCGCAATAAGCAATAGTTGTGCGATCGCACTTTTAAATGTGCGGGCTTTAGCGTAAAAAGCGACTAAGTCGCCGATCGCATGTGCTGTGCGGGGGGGCTACAGCTAATTAGAATTCTCTGTGGTATATGGCGACGTAGCCTTGTGAAGACATGATTTAAATAATTGGATTAATGTGTAGTGCATTAAGTAATAAATTATACGGTTCGTGTTTAATTCGTCAGTTTTGAAATGATTTTTTGTAATCGCGGAAGGAATTTGGTGGATTATGTTTTAGGTAAAATAGTTAATTGACACAGGTTTTTTTAAAGATTTTGAAGCAATCTAATATTGTAGAAATCACGACTTTTCAATTCCAGAGAAAAAACAATTTATAAAGAAAAATAGTTTCGGGTCTTTATCTCGGTTATGTTCGAAGATAAGCCAAATCGGTTCAGTAGTTCCAAAATTATGACGGTATAAACTTTTCAATAAACCCCAAAAAGATTTAACGTCTATACATACAAAGTACCGATATGTCGTTGAATAGGGCTGATAAAGGTCCTTACTGCTTTTATCAATACACTTTTCTAAAACTTTTTTCACTTTAAATTCACTTAAAATTACGAAAACTTACTCGAATAAAAACTGCACCCTATGCAATGCAATGCACTAAAATGCAAATGACCCTTTTAGTATCCATTGCTAGACATGGGCTTCCTCATGCACATCCTGGCCAAGCGGGTTGGCAAGTCCATTTTTTTTAGAGGTGGTGTAGTTCCTCAGGGCTTGTGGAAGCCGTTTTGATCTAGCCTCTAGCCTAGCCTAGTCTTTGATTTAGCCGTTTGTGGTATCCCTTAATCGTCTTTCAGGACACCCACGGGAAGAGATGGCGTGGTGCTATGCTATAGGCGGCCCACACCTCACGGCTCACGATTTGGCTTGTAATTGATGGAAATTCCATCCAAACTCTGTGGCCTTTCTACGCCTTAACACTAAGTACTTAACACGTCTGCAGTTAACGTTGTCGTAATATAAAGTGCCCTATCAATCACCATTGATCATAATATGTGTCGTTATCGAACCAATTTAGCATCTCTCGAGGTCGTAGCGATGTTGCAGGGTGGATTATAACGCTTTTTATGATGCCGTTCTATAATAAATTATAATTTAATCGCTTGCTACTGATGCTGTTATTAAGTATCAATTATAACAGGTAGTCGGAAAAGTTCGCGGCCTTTTTGAACGTACAACTTTAGCGTGCTATATTTCTGATAACACTGATTACTGGCGGGAAAGTGACATACCATTTGACAAGTGACTTTTTTTTAATGGCGGCAAATTTAATATACAAGTCAAAAGTTTTACTATTTCATATTTTTTAACAATTTTAAAATTAGAGTTAATAAGGAGAAAATTTGATGATCTACAATTTTTTTCGAGAAGGGTATGAATGCTTCTAGTGCTCGAAAAAATATTTTTTGTGTTTACGGAGAACATGCTTTATCTAAAACTACTCCAAAAATGGTTCATTCGATTCAGTTCTGATAATTTTGATCGATTCCTCGCTGTGGTCGTCCTATTAAGGTAAATGTTATCATTGAAAAAAATTTAAGCAGATTGAACAGTTTTTGATCACCTGCATAAACTTAATTTTCTAAAAAAGCAACATCTTTGTGTTCCGCATAATGGGATACGCAATGACAGAAACTTGCTGCTTCTGTTTCCATTTCCATATACGTGATGTTGCTAAAACGAAATGAAATCGATAATTTCTGAAGAGATTGGTAACAGGCGACGAGAAGTAGATCACCTACGATAACAGTTCGAAAACAATCTTGGTCTAAGCAAGGTGAGCCATCACAAATAGTCCCAAAGCCAGGCTTCACTCCGAACAAAGTCATGTTATGTGTGTGTATGGTGGGACTGGAAAGGTATTGTCTATTACGAGCTTTTGCCACACGGCCAAACAATTAATTTTGATGTCTACTGTCAGCAATTAGTAAAATTGAAATAAGCACTTGAAGAAAATCGCCCAGAATTAATGAATAGAAAAGGTGTAGTTTTCCATCACGACAATGCTCGACCGCATACATCTTTGATTACTAAACAAAAATTGATGAACCATGGCTGGGAAGTTTTAATGCGTCCTCACCTCCATACAGTCCAGACATAGCACCTTCGGATTATCATTTATTCCGCTCTTTACAAAATTATCTAAATGGAGTAAAATTACATTCAAGAGAAGCCTGTACAACCCGTTTAAATCAGTTTTTCGCTCAGAAACCCCAAAAAAATTATAGCGATGGGATAATGGCTCTGCCAGAAAAATGGCGAAAGATAGTCGAATTAAATATTCCGTTCAATAAATAAAGAAAAACTGATTTCGTCTGTAGATATTCAGGGTGACTGTTAGGCCAAAATATTTATTCCTTTAATTAAGGGTGTAGGAACTAGCCGGAATTCGAAAAAAATGTCATGTTTATTAATGTAACTAGTTATCACACGGTTATGAAAGCCACTAGATACAAGTATTATCTAGAGAAAGACATTTTACATTAAACTAATCTGTTTAATGTAATCGTTCCTATTCTGTTTGATCTGATGGTAGATTGATAGAAAATACCATATTATGGCATTAGGTCCGCCATTTGTACAATTACTTTGCGCAATGAAGTGTGAATAAATAATAAAGTGCATTAAAACTATTTTATATTAAATGCACATGGATATTTCATATAATTCTAGCGAGTGGCTAGAGATGCGCTTGATAGAAAAAAATTGCATCCAGCGCATTTGTTAAGAAAACTTCTGCCTTATTTAGTGACGTGTTGAACCGATACTGCATCGCGACAAGAGCATTATAGTCTGGTTCACTGGCGATTAAGAGATAAAATTAAGAGATCACAATGTTTACGGACGTTTGTTACACTGCAAACGGTACATCATTTAGTAATCTGTAAAACGGTATAAATTATAATACCTGAGAAAACCAATAATTTTTCCGAGAAAGTATATAATAAAATATGTATATGAATGCATTAATTCATTGTGTTATATCAACAACGAACTCAATAGGCATGTTGGTATGTGAACTATTTCAGAAAAGCGTTACGCTAAGAGGGCACTGGCTGCGGCTACGGCCACGATTTGGGCAGGCTGCAAGCGAAATCCCGGGGTTCCTTAGGAATGATATTTTGGGAACGGTTATGAATAGAAATCCGTTCGGAACAATTTTTTAACATTCCTAACGGATTCCACAATTGTCATTGGATTATGGGATCCCATCGGAATAAACCGATTAATCTCACACATTAACGCGGCACGTAGGCATAGACCCAGTCGCAGCGGCCAAATGAGGCTAGCGGTAATCGTGGTTGTGATTGTAGCTGCAGTAGTGTGTACCAAACGACGCAACAACATCAATGATTGAATGGCAACAAAATAATAACTTAGCAATTAATTTAAATAAAATTAAAATGATGAATTTTCATAATTGTTGTACAAACTAACTGACAAACTATTTGTAGCGCTAATCATGTGACATTTCTAGGCATAATTATTGACCAAGAATTAAAATAGAAGGAACAAGTACGACAAGTTTGCAATAAAATAAATAGATTTACTTACGCGCTTTACAGACTAACAAAAGTGGCAACAAGGCAAACCGCTATTGCATACTTTGCTTGTGTTGAATCGGTAATAAGACATGGGCTTCTATTTTGCAGTAACAGTACGAATGTCAATAAGATCTTTTTTATTGCACAAAAAAAAATGCGTTCCGGCTATCTGTGGTGTTCCATCAAATGTATCATGTACGCTTTTTGAAATTTAAAAAAATATTTTAGATTTTATATATATTATATATATATATATATATTATAGTTATATATTTTTGAAAGGGCAAAATTTTGTAATTTTATAATTATACATATTATACAAAGATATAGTTTGTAGAAATACAAGATATCCTAATAAATTAGTAATTGACGATATTCTTAAGTTCATGCGCCTTACAAAAAATTGCTACTTGATGGGTAAGACTATTTATAAAAAAATAACTGGAATCTATAAAACTGAAATAAGGAAAAAGTTCCACTTGCACGTGCCGCCGCCGGTACCAATTAATTATTTTACGAGCTCCAATCATAATTTAATTATTCATATTCAGCCAAATAAAGTTGTTGCTACTCCATTACGTACCACTTTCGCTGTACGACATTCCGACAACTCTTTCCATCAATATACACAGTCGTACACGCTGACTGACGTGCCTTCATATCGTTAAAGCAACGTTAAAACCTATACCACTGTGTTTTTCAGGCGAAGAACATAAAATTTAATGTCATTTATGATATTGGGATGATATTTTTTTATAATGAGAAAATAATAACTTTATACCCAATTTACGAGCCTCATTTAAATGTGATTAAAATGGAAGAAAGTTATAAAATGTTTAGTGTTTTCAGTAAAATTCATAAAGACGGTAGCATAAAGTTCTTTAATTGTACTCATATGTAAAGTTACTCATACCAGTAATTCTAAACCCTTTTCCATGATAAATCCTTTGATTTTGTCAAAACAAAAATGATTTACAGACGGTGGTTGTATAATTATTTATACTGTATATTTTTATAGTAAAGGTATATTTTTCGTATTTTTCTCACATTTATTTGATTATATAACCCTTAGCTTTTGACGTGTAGCATTTATGAAGAGATATAGGACAGAAATATATAAATATTTAAAAAAATAAGAGTTGGATTCAAAGTTCATACAAAAAATGCCTGTTTTCAATTTCATGATCAATTGTGATCACAAATAGAAAATACTTTCTTTGTTTTTGATATGGTTTATAATATTAATTGCTAAGAAATCGGTTTTCTAACGTTTTTGATCTTTAAACACATGCCACTTGTTGAAATTGGTGAAAAATTAAAAGATATTCCTGTCCATATTTTCTATCATTTGTGATATTTGTTTGTGTCACGCTTTTATTTTACATCTACTGTAGAAATTTTATTAGCAACGCATCAAATAAAATCATTACTGAAGGATGGTATGACAGTGTATACCTACCTCGCTGCCATTTTGATTTCGGCTTTCATTTGGTGTAGAGAATAGGTGGGTGAAAAAAAAACCTTTTATAATCAAACGGTTTTATTAGAGTTCACAGAAGTGGTAAGTTTTAATTCATTTTAGTTTTAATATACGAATGTATATCAATTCGTGGGTCTTATTGGTCATTTTGCTATATAATATCGAATGTTTTGACATGGCATTTGATTAAATATAAGTTTCGTTTTCATAAATATGACAATTGTGTGTAATTTTTATGTAACGTGAGACAAAGGAATGCATAGAGGTATGTGTCTAAATAGGGTACTGACTGAAATATGTCTTTCATAAAAAAACTGGCTTTAGCTATAACTTGAAAAGATTTTATTATTAAAAAAGTATTGTTTAAAGAATGGTGTTTAAAAATAATATAACGGATAGTTATCTGATTAATGTCAGTGGTTATCTGAAAAGTCTTATGATGTAATTAATAATGATAGTTGAATATAATGAAAAGTCTGATTCATATCTTTATCTGTAATTTGGAAAGATTTTATCAATAAAAAGATTTATTTGAAGAAGAAAGCTCATTTTAAAAATTAATAATTATAAAACTGGACTAATTTGATAATTTTATTCACACTATGTGTTCGGTATTGTTCGGGGGCTGCGAGGTGAGGGGTGAATTCACGTGCTGCGCGGGCGCGGGTCGCCCGTTAGTTAGTTAGCCTTTGACCCTTCGCCGTACGAGTCGGCCATTGATCCTTATGCGGTACGATCGCAATCTATTGTTGTGCAAGTAGGCTGCACATTTTTGGGAGACCTTGGCGTTCGCGAGTGTACATAGTCGGTATAACAGACAGTAACCAGTGCAGTGTAACGACGACCTTGCAAGAGCGCTATTAAGCGCATCCCTGTTCAGCACTTCCGGGGGCCCCCAGGAATATCGAGAGTAGGTGAACAGGAGGTTACAAGGTCAGAACTTTTAATTTCATTTTCAACTTTTGACTCCGCGTATCGCGGATAAAACATTGGTAGCAGAGCGTGGTTGTGCATATGGACCTTATATTGTGAAACGTAAACATTAGTTAAAAAAGTTCTTTGTTAATAGCAACGTATCCCAAGGTCTACCCGTTGTCAAGTGTTTTTAATCTTAACATTCCTTTTTTTAGTGACTCGGTTTTGTTTCGGTTACCTGCGACGGATAGGTATTGAGCACTTACTAACTTGGAATGGAATTTTGTTTGTTTATATTAACATTTCTCGCAGTGGTTACTTTTTATAACAAGTTGTAAGTTACGTATATGGTAACAGGGATCTATTACATATTGGATTATTGTTTTGTATCATTTATTGTTGCTTTGTAGGTGTGGCCTGTTTGTTTGTTAGGCCACTATCCTTAAACTGAATACTGTATATTAATTTTATTTGTTTGTTTGTACACTTGTTGTTACATTTAGTGACAACCATGTCAGCATTGTCCATTAGTGGAAACATAAAGGCGATACTCCGATGGTTGGCTTCGGCCGCTAGTCTGATTGACAGACCCGATCGTCATGGTGCCTTAATAAAAAGGTATCAGGATTTACCGGCACGGTTGGATAAGTTGGGCCAACATTACGCGAAATTTACCGAGCTTTCGCCGGATCTTGGCTCTGAGGTTGTGGATAGGATCGAGGCCGATGTGAATCAGTGCTATGAGTTAGCTGATTCCATCACTGAAAGGGCAGTCTCCCTTTCGGAGGAGACTGGAGGTCTGCCGTCGGATTCTGGGCAGGGGAAGGCAACCCCTCCGGCGTTGTTGAGCAGGCTTCCCAATTTGGATCTCCCACATTTTGATGGAAGGCTCGAACAGTGGATCGGATTTGTAAATCTGTTCGATAGTTTGGTAGACTCCAGGGAGGATCTAACTCATAGCCAAAAGATGGCGTATCTACGTTCGATTCTTCGGGGAGAACCCAGCAGTCTTATCCAACATTTGGATGTTAACAATGAAAATTATATCACGGCACGTACGCTGTTGTTCCGACGTTATCAGAACGTGAGACGTTTGGCGGACACACATGTGGCACTAATCCTGGCACTACCTAAGGTCACCCGGGTTTCTTCATTAAGATTAGAATTGTTAAACCCGTTATTGGGGGCGGTGAATACCTTAGGTAAACTTGAGTTGCCAGTGGATAGTTGGTCATTTCTTTTAGTCCACATTGTGTTGGGTAAGCTATCTCAGGAGCTAAGGGCCCGATTTGAATATAAATACGGTGGTGATAGCGCAACATATTTGCCCAAATTCGTAGATTTGCTAAAATTCTTAGAGGACGAATGTAGGTTGGCGGATAATTCGGATGCGCCCATCCCGTCCACTTCCCAAGCGCCCCCTAGACGGGAATTGTCTAAGCGGAATGTTCGGATCCCCAGACAACGGTATGCTGTCGCCACTGGCAGCACCTCACCAAGATGCCTATATTGCAAGGCGGAGGGCCACAAGGTGGTCTCGTGTAGAAGGTTTGAGGGTCTGGCGGTCCGAGGTAGGCGGAACATAGCATTTCAGCGCCGCTGGTGCTATGGTTGTTTGGGAGAGCATTTAATTCAGCAGTGCCCTGCTAGATCGCATTCATGTCAGCATTGTTTGGGCCGACATCACCCCCTGCTATGTGCCAATCGGAATGGCATCGACCATAGGGATGGTCGTGACGGTCATGGCGGGGAGGCTAATCGCGGCAGGGTGGTTGCACTCAGAATAGGATCACGGACTCCTCCTCGGTTTGAAGGCCGTCGTTCTCCCCGTACGGGCGGGGGCTCCACTTCCCCTAGGGGCGGGGGCCGGCTAACTCCCCCTCGAAGAGTTGATGATGGCGGCCGCCACGATTATGCTGTGATCGCCGGGAGATCTTTGCCGCCTCAAAGGAGCAGTGCTCCTACCAATTATACCCCTTTAGCGGAACGACCGCGCTTGGAGCGACGTCAGCCGCATTCCCAACGCTCGCAGGGCAACACTACCCCTGAACGGACTCAGGTGGATCGCCGACCAGTATACCATAACTGGGACCCGTTAGCGCATGTGGAGCGCTCCGGGGTTAATTGGCCTCAGTTATAGGAATTACATGCCCACTCGCCAACTGCAGCCGTTCAATCGATGTACGTACTCATGCCAACTATTTCGGCTATGGTACGAGGACCCAAGGGACACATGAGGATTCGTGCTCTATTAGATTCGGGGGCCCAAGGCTGCATTGTGTCATCTTGTTTGGCGAGAAAGTTAGGCTTACGCGTCCACACCGGTACCTACAATGTGCGAGGTATCGGTAAGGTGCAGGTGCGTGTGATCGGTCACACAAAATTTAATTGTACACCTGTCACCTCGTCTCACCCGGAGATTGAGGCGTCGGCAATTGTGTTGGAAGAGATGATTGGTGATTTGCCACAGCAAGAATTACCGTCTGCTGTGTTGAGTGTAGTGTCAGGCTTGGACTTAGCAGACCCTGACTTCCACACCCCAGGCCCGATTGATCTCCTGATTGGAGCGGATGTCCTTGGAAGATTGTTGTGTGGACCTAAGCGGCTTTTACAGCGTGACGGATTAGTCGCTGTGCCGACTTCATTCGGGTTTGTAATAATGGGCCCAGTGTCAACAACTGCCAATTCCCAAGAGTTTGATGATGTAGCTGTAGGTTCAGTTCTCTCTGATGCGGTTCAGAGATTTTGGGAGGTGGAAGAGCCCCCTACAGCTTCCCGGGTGAACCCAGAGCAAATGGAATGCGAGCTGTTCTACCAGAATAATACTGGTCGCCTTCGCTCGGGCCGTTTGATCACCCGTTTGCCTTTTTTAGCGGTTCGACCTGTCCTTGGACGCTCTCGGGACGTTGCTGAACGACGTTTGATTTCCATGGAGCGTCGCATGCTCAAGGATAAAGTCCTTCGTCAGAAGTACGTCGACTTCATGCGAGAATACGTGGATTTGGGGCATATGTCGGTGTCGACCGTTGATTGGCAACATAGTGAGCACTATTTTCTGAGCCACCATGCGGTTTTAAAGACCCCTACCGGAAAGATTCGGGTGGTTTTTGATGGTTCAGTGTCTACGACCACCGGGGTCTCGCTGAACCAATGTCTGCATGCGGGTCCTAAATTACAAAAGGACATTTCAGACATTCTGACCAACTTCCGGAGGCATCAAGTAGTCTTTGTAGCGGATATTCGAATGATGTTCCGTCAGACGCTGATCCATCCAGAAGATAGGAGATATCAGCTGATTTTATGGCGTGAGCATCCAGAGGATCCGATGGTGATTTACGAGCTCAACACCAATACGTACGGCATAAAATCTAGCCCGTTTGTTGCGATTCGCTCATTGTTGGAGCTTGCGGAGCGCGAGCGTTTGTATTTTCCCCGCGCAGCCTCTGTTTTGGAGACGGATGCTTATGTTGATGACATTTGTACCGGAGCATCTAGTCTCGAAGAGGCTCGGGCCTTGAGAGATGAATTGATAGGGCTTCTGGGAACTAGTGGCTATGAGTTGCGAAAATGGTTATCCAACTCACCGGATCTCCTTTCCGGTTTGCCGGAGGACCACCAACAAGACCCTCATCTCTTTGAGAATGCGGATAGCTTGAATTTGATAGCCCTCCTTGGAGTGCAGTACATGCCAGTCCACGATGAGTTTACCTACAGAGTCGAATTAACCTCCTCTAAGGTATGGACTAAGAGATCAGTTCTGTCTACGGTAGCCAGGACTTTTGATCCGAACGGTTGGATCAGTCCGGTTATATTTAAGGCCAAGTGTTTTCTGCAAAGGCTTTGGACTGCGGGACTCTCGTGGGACGAGCCTCTCTCGGGAGAGTTGATACACGATTGGGAATCGTATTTCTCATCCGTCCCGGCTATCAATCAGGTTGCAATACCTAGATGCTTCCTTCCTGTTGGGAAATGCTCAGTGTCCCTCCACGGATTTTGTGATGCATCCGAGCGTGGATATGCGGCCGTGCTGTACTTACGTACTGTAAGTACCACTGGGGAGACAAAAATTCACTTAGTTATGTCGAAGAGCAAGGTTGCTCCTATACGGACTCGACATACAATTCCGAAGTTAGAATTATGTGGTGCGGCGCTTCTTGCCCGCTTATTAAATCACGTGTGCTCTACGCTCGGGCGTAGTGTAGACATTGGAACAGTTTTCGCCTGGACTGACAGTCAGATCGTTCTGTGTTGGCTGAAAACTTCGGTGCACACGTTAGAAACCTTTGTAGCTAATCGAGTATCACAGATCCAAGATTCAGAGACGGTTTTAATTTGGAGACATGTCCCAGGGGAATTGAATCCGGCTGATTGTGCTTCTCGCGGCTTAGACGCGCCGGATCTGGTTCACCACCATTTGTGGTGGGGGCCCCAGTGGTTGTTACATTCTGAAGTTGATTGGCCACGTTACCAGTGCTTGGTAACTCCTCCCCCCATTGGTTGGCTCACATCGAGTGTCCTGACTGAGCCCCTCAAGGGCATTGATTTTCTGCTCGATCGCTACAGTTCCTTGTCCAAATTACTTGGCGTGACTGCCTGGATAAAGCGTTTCGTTCATAACGCTCGGCATCCGGAGGAAAAGCGGCTGTCTCCTGTTCTCACGCCAGAAGAACGCCAAATGGCCCTTCTGCATTGGATTCGCGTTGTGCAGACTAAACATTTCGCCTTAGAACTTGAGACACTCCGGAATGGCAGACCTAAACTCAAGGGAGCCGTTGCTAGGCTCAACCCCTTTATTGACGGTGAGGGATTTCTCCGTGTTGGTGGTAGATTGTGTCACGCCAATTTGCCTTTTGGGGTTCGTCACCCATTGTTGTTGCCCAAAGGTGGGCCCTTAGTGCATTTGTTGGTGACTCACCGACATATTGCAAATTCTCACGCTGGCTGCAATGCATTGTTAGCCATCTTGCAGCGTGAATTTTGGATTTTGTCAGCCAGACGTACCATCCGTGGCATAATTTTCCGTTGTTTGCCTTGCTATCGATTGAAGGCAGCGACGATGCAGCCCATGATGGGAAATTTGCCTGCAGATCGAGTCACGGGAACCAGACCCTTTGCCGGAGTTGGCACCGATTTTGCCGGGCCGTTCATGGTCAAGACGTCGCGACTTCGAAAAGCGAAGATAGAGAAAGCGTATTTGTGCGTCTTTGTGTGTCTGTCAACCAAGGCTGTTCACCTGGAAGTAGTTTCCGCTCTTAGTACGGAGGCATTTGTTGCCACATTTAGTAGATTTGTTAGCCGCCGCGGACTTCCAGCGTTAATTCGATCTGATTGCGGAACCAACTATCGGGGTACTGACCACTACCTTAAGGATATATATAAGTTTTTAGAGGCTAACCAGGTAGATCTTGGAATGTCCCTATCTTGCCGGGGCATCACCTGGCAGTTTAGTCCTCCTAGCTGCCCCCATTGGGGAGGTATTTTTGAAGCAGCCGTGAAATCAGCCAAAACTCACCTAAGGCGCGTTATCGGAGAAACGGTATTAACGTTTGAGGAACTAGTAACGGTATTTTGTAAAATTGAGGCCGTCCTCAACTCGCGCCCTTTGTGTCCGCTCTCGTCAGATCCTAACGACTTGGAGGCTCTAACTCCAGGTCATTTCTTGATAGGACAGCCACTTAACGCCCTGCCGGAGTACCCATTTACAGGGGTAGCTTCTAATCGTTTGTCGCACTTTGAATTGTTGCAACAATTGTCCCAGAGTTTCTGGAAACGTTGGTCTCTGGAGTATTTGCACATTTTGCAACAGCGCGTTAAATGGACTGATAAGACCCACCCACCAGGCATCGGTGACCTCGTTTTAATCAAGGATGCTAATTTGCCGCCGTTGTTTTGGCGCCGGGGCCGCATTGTTAATTTGTTTCGCGGAGTGGATGGAATACCCCGGGTTGCGGAGGTCCTAGTGGGTGGCTCAATCCTGAAAAGAGCGGTCACCTCTCTCTCTCGCCTGCCAGTGGAGTAGCATGCAGACTTCTTCTGCATGGGACGGGGGTTTGTTCGGTATTGTTCGGGGGCTGCGAGGTGAGGGGTGAATTCACGTGCTGCGCGGGCGCGGGTCGCCCGTTAGTTAGTTAGCCTTTGACCCTTCGCCGTACGAGTCGGCCATTGATCCTTATGCGGTACGATCGCAATCTATTGTTGTGCAAGTAGGCTGCACATTTTTGGGAGACCTTGGCGTTCGCGAGTGTACATAGTCGGTATAACAGACAGTAACCAGTGCAGTGTAACGACGACCTTGCAAGAGCGCTATTAAGCGCATCCCTGTTCAGCACTTCCGGGGGCCCCCAGGAATATCGAGAGTAGGTGAACAGGAGGTTACAAGGTCAGAACTTTTAATTTCATTTTCAACTTTTGACTCCGCGTATCGCGGATAAAACACTATGTATAAGTTATACGGGGTTATACAGTATAACCCCGTACAACCCATCTGTGTTACAATTATGTTACGTGACACAATAGTAACACAAAAGAAAGGCTTAATTTTTTTTAAATTGACTCAATCAGAATAAAAGGAAAGTAACACAAACTGATACAAGTGATGATAGAAATGAAGAAAGGTATAAATATTAAAAGAAAAATGGAACATATTATGTTTGTATGTTGTAATCATTACAAAGCTAAATGGCTTTTTATAAGTTGACTTTTGGGCTGAATAGAGATTAACGACGTTTGCGGGGTACCTATAGTACCAATTAATGGGTATCGTTCTATCCCGTTCTATTTATTGGTACTTTCCACTCCCCGTTCTCTACAATAGGTACCCCGCAAACATCGTTAATTGTTGATTGTATAATGGGCTATAGGAGCAGTTGACGATATTTTTCCAATAAGTTTGTATAGGGAACTAATACCATCAATACGAAACCTTTTTAACTGATAATGTAACAGTTACTATATTTGCTATTAACATATGGTAACCTTTGGTTTTGCTTTATGAGAATAGGTGAAGACCGTGTGCGATGGCGGTCCTCGGGAGAGGTCAGCAGTGGAGAGACAGGCTAATGGTAAGTGGTAAGTAAGTAACCTTCCGTTAAGATGGCGGTCCTCGGGAGAGGTCAGCAGTGGAGAGACAGGCTAATGGTAAGTAAGTAACCTTCTGTTAAACATCGAAAATGAAAGTAGAACTTTTGCAACATTAAAAGTTTTCGCTTTTGTCCCGCATTAATGAAACTTTCTTCCTGCAAATATTGTAATGCAAATAAATGTATTGTGAAAGTTTTATATTATGAACACAATGGAAATATATTTTACTTTCTTTAATGAGATTTTATTTTTCAAAGTGAGATAAAATAACACATTGTTTTGCGTGTATAAATGTTAGTATTTTTTTATATAGAAAGTGGCAGAAGAACAGGCAGTCCACTTGGTAGTAAGTGGATACTGTCATGGAAATCTTCGGTATTCGTAAACTAAGGGCATAGCTTTTATAAAAGTGAAACATAAAGTGGTATTGCAGGCGTCCATGGGCGACGGTAACCACTTAACACCAGATAGCCTCTTTGCCATCTTTAACACTCATACACACACACCACACACACAAACTTTAGTCCTTTATGTAAAGGTATGAATTTAACGTTGAATCTCCTTGCTACCGATATTAAATTTTTAATACATTGTTTGACCTGGATACTGTAAATCCATAATAGGCAGCAAGTTTTAAGTTGTTCATAGTAAGTCTTACAAATATTAAAATTATGTGGATTTATTATTATTGTATGTAAATAAATAAATAATTAATACAAAAAATATTAAAGGGAATAAAAAACAGGAATTTCTAAAAACAATTTTATAAATCCACTTAATGTAATCCATATTATAATTCATCTATAGTGACCCCATATCTCAACTCAACGATCCATTTGAATCGTAGAAACTAAGTCCCCTGTTTGTCTGTTCGTTCGTCACGGCCATTAAATCGATCGTGGTGTTTGTTTTATGCACCGTAGTCGGCAGCTGTTCCCATATCGCTGCCCTAATCCGTATTTATACAGAACTTAAAATAGTACGCGGAAGGGAGACGATGTTTTAGTAGGTATTTGTGTTGGTGCGTTCTCAACAAAATGAGTCTGTGTCGTCTGTTTAGTTTATGGATGTTTCATCAAAAATATGGATTTCTTATTACAATATTCTTAATAGAGGTGAAGTAGTCTCAATAAAGTATAGCGCATCTGAATGTACGTACAATTTAGCGTCTTTTGTTCTAGACATCTGGCTGAATGTACGTACATTTACTAAGAACGCAAATAAATATTACTTATGGCCGAATAAATAGACGTTACTTAAACCGTTCTTGATGTAGACTTCCATAGGGTGGTTACGAACTAGCCTTTACGAAGATTGCGTAAGGTCCTTGTAATCATGACTCGACATGGGTATACATTACAGTGAAATCAACGAGCTATGAGCTTTGCGTTTGTGTTTTTGCACCGATAGTGCGAATCCTTTCGACAATCGGATTGGATAATTCGGCACTCACAGATGCGATGCTCGCGTCTCGTGTCTTGTTGCTGACTGTACATATACTCAGCCAATAGTAGGCACACGCCTATTATATGAGCTGAATAAACATTCAACTCAGTTACCCGCTCAGTTTCAAACGTATTGGTCAATGAGTCCGTGAATAACTTAACTGCCTGAAACCAATGAGCCTTCGAAATGGTTTACACTTTGCTTTCTCACAATAAACCAACAACTCTTTGCCTGTATATTAATATGTTCTCATTGTCACAAAATACAAAAATATAACTCTAAAATCCTCAAGTATCTAATCTCGTACTGATTTTTGGCAACCGCAGTACATAAAGATTTAACGGATCATTTAATTTATGTATAGTAGACTTTTTTATTTTGATACGATCTTCTTCGGCGTGACTTCGCGACGATTTAATTATCTCCTCACAATGGTTTCCAAAATATACGATCCTTTAACAATCAATACTTGAATTTGTTTTCGTGAGTATAGAGATTCAATTGTGCGCTTCAAATCTGAGTTAAGTTTTAGTGTATTCTTGAAATTATTATTCGTTAGCGTGGGACGTTCTCCAGCCAGGTGGACAGACGATTTGAAGAAAGTTTTTTTTTATTATTATAGACGAAGGGGGGATGGGCTGCCTACCTTTGGAGATATAGGAATGGATTTGGAGCAAGGGTTGGTAAAATGGGGAGGGATAGGATGGGCTCTGGCACATCTCACTCAATACCGAAACACGTACGTACATTAGGTAAGTCAGATAAAAGTGGGAAATGCAGTACATTTGAAGGTAGTTTTCTGTGAGAGAGGGGTAACGTGGCCAGTCGAGCGCGCCCAGCGGCTGTTGGATAGCAGCGTGCACTCTCCCCCTGAATAATAGTGTGGCTGGATGAGAAGTGAAGAAGACCTTGTGTGGTAACGGTCCTTGTGAGAGACCTACATCCAGCAGTGGAGAGTGAAGGTAAGATAATATGGTATGACACATTCATCTTTATCTATTTTAATAGTCTTTTATGTCTCAATAGTCTTTATAGTCTCTTTTATGTCTTCAACGCGTATCTCCGCCTACTTTGTTTTACTCAATGTTTCGACTTGCTTTTAAATGTCGCGTTTAATACCTGTTTAATAGATATGTGAACAAACTGAAAAACGGGAAATTCTTAAAGTTGTATTCATCTTTGTTAGATACTTTATTTAATAAAATAAAATTTCTTACTATTGTGATATTTATCTAATAAAGAATGAGCTATTATTATAAACATAAAAAAAACTTCTAGTGTTCAAAATACTTGCCGAATCCAAAAACTACTCTGTATCCTTTACCAAAGCTACTTTCCTCAACACGTCCTTCACATATAAATTGTCGGTAATAGACAAAGGCTTCCTATGCCCGCCATGGCGTACATGTACGCATCAATTGGGTTAACAACCTGCGCCCATGGGTTTCACGCCATAATGCACCTACGTTAATGCATCGTACCGACGTACAGTGCTCGTAGTGTAACTGGATATGACACGGTTGGCCGTACGTTAAAGTGGTTGTACTCTAAAACGAACGTAAGTGACCTTGCACTAATCGAGATAGGATGAAACTGAAAAGGCTCTTCCATTCACATTTTTACAATGAATCCAACATAACTTTATTATACAAAAAAAAAGTATTAACTAATGCAAATTTTTAGTTTGCTGTAAATATATCTTCAAGTCGTCAGTCCACGTGGCCGTAGGGCGTCCCGCGCTACGTTTCCCTGAACGTGATCTCCATTCGAGGACTCGCCTCCTCCATCGGTTGTCGGTCCTGCGGCATATATCGCCTGCCCACTGCCACTTCTGGTTGCTGATTCTTAGTGAGTAAGTTTTCTCACTAAGACGCCGGTAGTGGCTGGATTAGTTTGTAAGTTAGTAAGTGATCAATCAGTCTACAGGTTGAACGGAGAATTTTAGCTCAATAATGTAAATATAGTTCATATGTTCGCCGGTGGTGGTTGGATAAGAGAAGCCGAAGATTGTGTGAAGTGGCGAGCTGCAGGAAAGGCCTGTATTCAGCAGTGGAGAGACATAGGCTGATGGTATGGTATGGTAATGTTTGAGTTATTATAGAAGTGTAGTGATCCAACCACGATTTTAAACTTATACACGCAAGAGCTTCATTATGATATTTATGACTATTCCAGTCGAGAGTAGTTCTATGTAAATCGTATGCCATCATAACAATGATAATGATGGCGTGTTGAAATCACGGTCACGCCTTTTGAGGTTAACTGGGCTATGGTTTCTTGTGTGGAAACGCTCCAATTTAATAGGACACATTAGGGCGCATTTTACTAGTAAAACAAACATTCAGTCACACATCTCTCAAGGATTTAATAAATTTTCTACAGTAACCTTACTTAAAACGCTGTTTATATTTAATTCAGGCCTGTATTAAAACGACCAGCGAAATAAAAATTCAATGAACACCAAATCGTGATCAACGAAACAAACTATTTTGTATAACTGAAATAATCAATTTAAATTACTAAGAATGTCAACACAAAGTCGCGATTTCTATTTTTTTATTGTTACCAATGAACCTAAACCTTAAGCCACCTTTAAATTTGCTGCCATCGATTTGCTGCCCATTCAGTATTGTGTGCTGCTCATCTATCTATATTATTATTTTCTCTTTAATTATTGGTTGAACGTCTTTGTAACTATCTAACGAGTTAAAAAGTTGTATTTTTTAAGTAATCGTTAAATTGAGTTATTGTTTATCACTATTTATGTATCGATGTAATAGAAAATTTGCCACCATACAGGGAAAGACTTCAGTGTGGTATTTGTATCTTATTATAGGTTTAATGTGTTCATTATTTATGAAACTACGAGTTATTTGATAGCTAGATTAATGAAATTTTCTATTTTTTTTGTCAAATCAAATGAATAATTATCGTACTGTAGTAATACTCTTATCAGAGATCAAATTAATAGTATTTATTAATAATTAATAGTATTTATTTAGTGCGTCATTGGATGAGTCGAAAATAGCAGGAAATCATGCTATTATTATAATATTGTGATGGAGAGCGGTGATAGACTAGGGATATCTGCTCCCGATTTTCATTCGTGAAGTCGTTAGTACTACTGAAAAAGTTATGTACGGAGTTTTAAAAATTAACTAGCTCGGCGGCGAAGGAAACCTTCACGAGTAAATCCACATATTCCGGCATTTAAAAAATCTAGAGAATGTCAACAATCCGCACTGGACTCGTGTGGTGGACTATGGCCCGAATCCCCTAGTAATTTACTAGGGAAGGTCTGTGCCCTGCAGTGGGATGTTAAAGGTTGACATGGATTAATTATAATTTTGATGTTATTATTGATTTGATTTCATGCGATATTGACGGTCTGATTGAATCCATTATACGCACATATAGTAATCACTATATACTAAAAATAGTTATACAAAATACGTGTAGTTATATATTACTCACTCTTTTCTACTACGAAATAGCAATAAATCTGTACACATGTTGACCACAATTTTTATCCAATTTCTAAAATAATTACGTACTAGAGGTGTCTACATGATGCATCGCTAGTGATTGAAAGGTTCGATAGTTCGATAACGTGATACGTGAGGAGAAAGTAAATCGATAATCGATAAGGTCGTATCTAGATAGAACGCGATATTTCCGCAGACATTACAGCTATTTTATAGTCGCTTTTACTGTATGCAATGATATAAATCGGATTTGTGCAGGTGTGTCCATGTACTTTGTAGGACTGGATTGAAATGACCGTCAATCGTATAAGTACCAAAATAACTAACAGTTTATGTAAGATTAGTTTATTCTCACTGTTTAAACTTGCATGAAATCTTAAAGACTATTTAAGAATGTCTGTTGGTATCCAGTCAACGTCACAACTCACTCTTTTTCGATTTAATTCAATTTATTTGTGTAATGTGCGATATAATATAGTAGATGGTAAACTCATACAGTCAGATCGACACATTTACTAGTAAGCGTGCCAAATTACAAGAAATACAAATATACAGATGCTTGCAGAAATACGTAAAAATCACCAACACTTATAGCTACACTTATCAATCAACCTTATAATATTATATATGTTACTATTACCTTATCCGGTAATAGTAACAAAAAATAAGTAATAATGTATTATAGTAAATCATAATAATATTATAATAATGTCAAAAATAAAGAAGTCATATTTAAAAACAATTTATATTTATTTTGTTATATACAGCATGTCAAAAATTATTAATGAATAGAATAATAGTGAAATAACATCACTATTAGGTCAACAATCTATATTAATTCGTCAAGGTTTAAATAAAATTATTAAAAAAAAGTATTGTTAATACAATAATAGTGGCCAAAGAGGCTTAGATGCTGTCAACTAAATTAATGTTCATCTACTGTCGAATTATAGAATTTTCTAGGCTATTTTTATATATATATATTTTTTTCATTTAACATGTTTCCACTTTACCACTTCAGATCATTTTTCGCGAGGAAGCTCCATCTCATCAACGCTCCCCGGATATGCAGATTGCGCTATAAGTCTGCAGCTTCAGACATCACAATGGGTATTGTTCTCGTCCAGCCGAGTGTGAGACGCGTTCTACACGATGTGTGTATAATGTCCTGGAATATGGACTTGTCTGCTTCAGTCTGTCTGTCTGCTTGCGAGACGGTCTTTGTAAAAACAAAAGAAGAATGCTAAAAGTACAGGTACAGGTAGCTAAGAGCAATTTAGGCACTGTAGCTGTCAATTTTAAAATACACACGAGTATATATACATGTAGGTATATTCTTTGTTTTTCACTAGGTACGAGTTTTAGTCTTTGGTTTTCTGAGAAGAATCGCGCGTTGAGTTCTTTATACAAGGAGGGAGTGAGAGCGCTTTTAATGCTCAATGGTTTGCCGGAACATTAGCGCTTTTACACCTTAAGTAACGCCACAGATTATATAATCCTGTAAAGCCTACGGGTCGAATTATTAGAATGGTTTTGCTTTTGTTATAAATAGTTCTATTTATTCTATAAAATATATTACAGCACACTATAGTTCATGTAGCTTGCGATTTTTATTGATTTATTGATGTAGGAAAGACGATACCAGCCAAATACAAGCCAATATTTCTTAGGCCAGGAAATTAGATGAGCGCTTGAATTTTTTTTGGATGTATGTGACTCGTTGGTAATTAAAAATGCTTCTAAAAAGTCTACTCTTGAGTGCGTTGACCATTAGGCACTAAAATACAATGCCGAATTTTAAGGTGTATCTTTTCCAATATTCTTTAAGTAAGCCGTCTTACATATTTTTAACATTAAGTGGCAATAAAATGTTGAGTAATCGTTTAACTGAGGTCGTTTTTAATGGATATGTCTTAACTAAATTGACAGGGCGTTAAGTTGGACTGAGGTTCTGCGCCGATCGTTTTCATTTTAATTTATGGAATAGAGTATCTACCGTGATTTAGGCCGCTCACCTAATAGCGAACTTTACTATGCCACTTTAGTATGCCAGCATGCCAGTTTAGTACAGAAGGACTACCAAATATAAATGTTCTTCCGACATTTGAAGGTATTTCGATTTAAAACTCTACATAAATAATTCTTTCTGGAATTTGCCGTCCTCACGAAATAGTGTTTCCATGTAAGGCTGCTACTTGGCAGCAGCAGCTTTGGCAACAGGTTCTTGCTACTAAAAAAATGTGTCTATACTATTTTTAAAAAGGTAAGATACCCTTTTAAACTAGGCGAAGTAAAGGGACTGAGGTAAAGGGCTTAAAATCAGAAAAGGATGAGAAAAGGATGGCAATTTAGAAGAATAATGTAATTTTTCTGTAATGTCATGATAACCCTTTCCACCAGGAAACACATTCCTGAATGTCCAGTTGGTCTGTTAGGTACGTCCAGTTCCCTTGAACGTTCAATAACTGCGCATGAGCAATCCACCTAATTTTCCAACGAATTTAAAGAATTATTTTTAATGTGTTTGTTTTTATCTAGTTCTCGAATATTTCTCAGCAATTTTAGGGACAGATAACTACCGTATTAATTTGGTCTCAGGTTCTCCCTTGTTCTATAATACTATCACTTTTGCGAGCTTTTTTTTAAGCAGTTCCTATCGTAGTAACTCCTTTACCCTAGAAAGTTCGTTCTATGCACTAAGATCATCTGCGACGCGGGAATATCAACTATTACTCATTTTTACTAACTGCGCACAATATAGCTACTTTTATTAATCAAATCAATCAACCAAAAGCAAGTGTTGGAATGTTCGAAACGGGAAATTGTATAACACTTTATTAGATTCCGTGTACCTACGTAACTATGTAAAAACATTTAGGTATAGCATTATTTACGCCAATAATGTAATGTTTATTGATTATGGGAGATCAATCGGTTTAGGCGGGAACGATTTCTCAAGAGATCATACCATATTATTAACCTTTGTTAGTGACATTAGTTATGTATACATGTATCCCTTCACTACTGGAAATAGGCCTCTGCCAAGATACGCTCTATACTACTATAACACACATTTCCTTTTTCTCATCCAACCGCTACTACCCTCTTATTTGAAACATTTTCCCATCTGACCGCAGGGACTCCCATGCTTCATTTCTCAATACATGATCTACACTCGAGGCAGGTCCTACTGTTACATATGCTAATAGTACGATATCTTCTTACTTTTATATTGACTGAATACAATTTATCATAATTATCTTTATGATATTAGAGATCAAGCTCTGTCAATCTTCAAAGTCTTCAAACCTATGTTGTTCACAACAATCAGTTAAACGAGACCCGCAGACTACCATCCGCCAATTTACGAATAGAACAGACGATTTATTTCGCATCTGATGACGTTGTAGATAACAATTGCCTGATTTATTGAAGACGATAGACTCAGGAATAATAAATTAGTATTGAAAAATGGCTACGGGTATCTTGCTTAGGTTTCATAACCCTCTGTTTTATACCATTTCTACACTAGAAACATTATTTTTAATTCAATATTGAATCTAATTGAATTAGGTTCAATATTGAATCAAAATTTAAGATCGCTTCAAGTTTCTTTATTAGATTTGATTCAATCGGTAGTCATAACGTAGATAGTCGAAGTGTGTTGAATTGAATAACGAAAACGTTTCGATTGCTACTGGAGCTAGGTCAGTGATGCAGCCTAAACTTTACATATCAACACTCAACTTTACTTAGATTAATTGCACATCTTTAGTAGTCCTAATTGAATCTGCGCAGGTGCCTCGTGTCATGGGCTCCAGAACAGAGACAAATACGAAGTTTACATTGTAATATTGTAACGCAAAACGGGAGGTGTGGTGCAACTATAATTATTCCCTACGAACATTTTTGCGATGAGATAAAATCAATGAAATACAATAAAATATTAACTACTGTTCCACATTAAAGTGTCACGTGCATCAATCAACGGCTGCCTACTCGTATGTTCACGTGGGCAGTCCAAAATAAAACATCGACAATGATGCGTGGGCTGGACTAATTAGAAGGCTGCCGAATGACGAATACACGCCTTTCTTCTGCACTAATATCCTGGCGTCTTAGCACGAATCAGTAGTTACTACTGTTAAAGTAGAATGAGGGTAAAGTTAAAAAAGTGATTTCCTTTAGTTCTATGTTCCCTCTCTATTTAAAAATAGGTTTAATGTTAATATCTTGATAATTGAAGCGCTAATAAGCTAAGACCGATAAAACTGATTTGCCATCATCAGCATAAGCGCATTCTTTTATAATAGTACCGTAATAAATTTATAATAATAGTACTTTTATAAATCGTAATTTTCGAACTTACTATTAAACCTCTATACTAATTATGTCATAATGCATTGTTTTCTATACCGTCGACTAATTTGAGTTAATGATGACTTCTATGTAATGATTAATTTTAGCTTTAATTTAACAGTTTTGTGTATTAACATAATTTTAATTTCAATATTTAAAAAATAATTGAATTGTAATGACAATTATGCAATAAATGGGTATGAGTATGAGATGGCAGTAAACAGGCATTCTTGGAAGACTAGAGCCTAAATAAATAAACATTCACATACGTCTTATTTGTTGTCGCAGTGTAAGTTTTTTCGTTTGTAAACGTAAATATTGTGCGTAAAGTATTTTGTCTATAGGTATAGAGAAATAGCAGCGGCCCCTAGCTTAAAATGAAGAGACTCAAAAATTTTACATACAAAAGAAACACCTGCCCTCTGCACTATTTATTCCTCTCGTTGAAACAGCGAATTTTGTGAAGGACGCCAAGTAATTACGACGTAACCTTTTGACTACTTAAAATTTAATGCATGATAGTGCATCATGTTCTTCCCTGTATATATGGGTATACAGATGATAGTGTTTTTAGATGAAGGTGCGTGGAAGGTTGCATTGCTTTAAAGGATGGTGTGTGATAATGGGCCACCGTCATCTTTGCGTGCTGTTGATGTTTCTTCCCTAGTTTAGGACATTTGCTGATTGAATCCGAGAAATAATATGACTGAATTTCTTATAGGTTCAATATCACATGATATAATGAATAAATGTCAGTGACAAGTCTTCTCCAACGATGACACCAAGATTCAAAGTATACGAATGCACTTTCTTATACAATAATTTCAATTTCATTTTACTAGTTTAAAAAATTAGATATTTTATAGTCGAAAGGAAATGAAAGCTGATTTTCTTCTCACATTTATGAGTGTAGTATATTTAGGTTTTATTTATATCGATGGCTTTAATATTAAATTAGCTAATTTATAGGTCAAATTCTTACCTCAAGACACTTTATACAGGACAGATTCTGACTTTTCTTGCTATGAGTATAGACGTATCGCAAATGTCTTTTTTATTGTATAAGTCAAAAATAGGCGCGTGTACACATATTTTTCAACGATTGTTCTTACGATTACACTTTCTCAAATATCAAACTTGATTATACATATTTCTAAATACCTATTTTGTTACATTATGTACCTACTCTTGAAAAGGTACAAACGCAAGAACAAAATCTCTTAAAAGTTCGTTAGGACTAATATCTCTCTATCTGTTTTGTAAATAGTAAAGTGGGCCACTGTTTGAATTGCTTCCACGCCAGTTCACCACAAGCAATTTCAAAAAGTGGTAAACTCGCCCGCGGACCAGTTGCCAACTAAGCCCGTCTATCTGTGGATGTCGTAAAAGGCGACTAAGGGATAAATAACAAAGCAGCGGCTTTGTTGTCCCTTAGCGACCACAAGCCCTGAAATGTGCACGAGGGGGCCCATGTCCAGTAGTGGGTGAAGCAAAAAAAAAACTGGTTACGGTTATAATAAGGAATAGTAACAATGAAATACATATATTAACACAAAACAATAATTTTAACAATTATAACAAGAGTTGGATGCGACTACCGCAATACAGAGGCAATGGCTCTTGCAATAGAAGAGGTTTATACCCTGCAGTGGGGTGGGACGTATAAAAAAAACTGAGAATAATAATAATAATAATTTTTTTGGGCATCCATATTTGCTAGTAACAATTAGACTTATGAACTACTGTTAATATACATGTACAAAATTTACATTATATATAAATAAGATTAAAATAAAACAACAAGCGGTAACCGATCAGCCTGTTCGAGACCGGGGCGCATCTACCTGCATAATGAAATACACGTCTGTATTTTCATATAGGGAGAGAGGTCCAGGCCTAAGTAACCCAGATATGTGTCTTAAATCCCCTAAACATCCCTTGACTGTGTTGTAAATGTGGGAATTTGCTGTTCGACAATCTACCTACGGAGCATACGTTCTATCGTCATAATTGTAGAAATAGGTAGGTTCCTATAGCGAATTTTACCTTTTTCGAATATCTTTAGTTTACGACTATACTCGTTTAGTTTTAATAATTTCGTGAGTGTACCTCAGTTAATTGTGTAAACAGTAGTAGAATCCTGTTATTTTGTTTGTGATGACATTCAAGATGGCCGTGATCCTTATCAAAATATCTGACGTGAGAGCACAATCGTATCTTATCATGATGGAAAGTCTCTCTTCCTGTGTTATCTAATAATGTCTACAACTATTTTATATTACGTATATCATGTACATATGCAAGATTGAATTGCTAAGTGAATGAAAATATAACTAAATAATGATTTGTAGTCTATGGCTGACTATAGGTCTGGATTAGGGCATGCATTACCGCCGTTTTTTCATTGCCGGTAATTAAAGTCCGTAAATGGAAAAAAATACCAGTAAACCGTGAAATTCCCGGTAATTGTCAATATCTTATGGAGGTGTCCTGAAAAGAGAAATAATCTACCTCACCGCATGGTCTAGAAAATAGTAGATGGATAAAAATAGAATCGTTTTAATTTATGTAGGCGCATTGGCAGATGAGATCCAAGTTAAGCGAGAGCCGCAATAAATCAGTAGATATTGAAAAAAAAACGGCGAGCCGGATGGCATCAGTCATTTGGAAATAGCAGCGATGTCCAGGTTTAATTTTTAGAGTGAAATACTCCGTAAATCCAAACAAGTGGTTCTCGAAGGCTATACTTTATTGAATTGGAATTGATGGAGGACCTAGATTAAGAACAGCGAACAGCACAGGACTTTCTTGTCTACTAATTTCAGATGTGACAGACCTGACGTAGAACCGCCGCCGATGCACTTCAATACTTTCTGGCGAATTTTACATTTTGTTCTTAAGTAGTTTTGTGCTCGTAAAAAATCTTGCCCTAGGGATTATTTATAAGAAATAAATCATTTGTATTTTCGAAAAGATGTCATGGCTATAATATTGTCCCAGCGTTAATCACGTGATTAAATCAACATCTATGTTAAGTAACTGAACATCATTAAAACGAAGCAATGAATAGCGATTTAGCGTAGATTAAATAGATATCTATAGATTTAATAAGTTAGACACAATAATATCAGCTATCATATTTAATAGATAAACCATTTTATTTGCTCACACGGCGCTAAACAGAGCAGAGCACACAACCTTTATACAAGAATAAAACGAAATAACATAAAATCTAAGTTTACAATAAAAAACTGAAAAACATTATTTATTTTAAAACTACCACCTGTTGAAATATTGTTTTATACCACTAGAAATATTTCTTTTTTTTTGCTAATACTGGTAAAAACACCAAATTTACTTATATTTTTGATATATTGGGTTAGAAAATATTAAACAATAGGTATGTGTGATACTGATTTTTTTTTTTGTTAATCATGTTCTCCGTTATTCTGATATTTTGTTATTAATGCAAACAAGAATGTAAAAAAATAAGGAGACGTATTTTGAGTTGTAGAACACGAAAATAAAAAAAACACAAAAAAACAGTTACAGCATATTACGGTTTTATTCTTGGTCAAATTGACACTTGACAGCAGATACAAATCAAGTTATACTACGTCGTACGAAAGGTTAATAGGGCGGTGAGTCGCGGGAAACGGGTGCATCAGGGTCAAGGTACATATTTTCGTCTTCGATGTTCGTAATTTATTCATTCGCTCGTATTCTTGAATTTTATTGTAGTACATATATCGTTCGATAGGTTTCGCTTTAGTATTTCGTTAACTGTATGTAAAAAAGTAAAAAAAAACGCCTGTGGTAATTTACCGAATTTATCAGTAATTATTGCCGAAGGTAAAAAGTGTTCCGGTTTTACCGGTTTACCGGTTGTCGGTTAACCGGTATTGCATGCCCTAGTATGGATACTTCCTTTACGTAAACCTATTTCGGCCCTCAAAGCAAGGCAAAAAAGGTTAAAAAGGTTTCCCTTATAATTGGCATAATTGCAATCACGGACGAATTTCAAGCCATAACAATACGAGCTCATTTTGGAATTATATTAGGAGCATACGATGTTTTACGACTCCAGTTTCAATTCGACAAAACTGCAGAGCAAATTTATTGTACCACGCTATAAATTCTTATTGTTTTCTTGTTACAGGTGAGTGATTAGTATTCAAATGGCGTACAATAAAAACAGATTCGAAGACGAGTACGGCACGGTAAGTGATGATAGTTGTTTTCTATTTTCTCCGACGTATGGTATCGCTACCTACTTCGCGGTTCAACGTTGGGCGAGTCGAATGCATCGCCGATTCTACCTCCACTGTCACTCATTGCTCGCGGTTGCTTGCCTTTCGCGCGCGCAGTCACCTGCTGCTTATCTCGAGTGCAGCACGCGTGTAAATAGCCGATTTATGAGATGCTGCGTGTCTCGCGTCTAATCGATCGATTCGATTTTTGAATTTACGGTTTAGACGCGTTTTTCGGCCTGATTACGAGTACTTTTGCTGGTTTATGGAACTCTGTGTTTTTGTGGATTTATAGTGTGTGTTATAACTTCTAGAGACGAATTTTTGGAATACCCAGATATTGTTTTTGTATGGACAGGTAAATGAACATGCTTAGCTATGTATATGTTGTCTTATGTATCCGAAAGTCAATATTTTGCTAGAAAACCATAACATTAGGTATTTAATTTATAGATATTTTATTACTCATCTTATTTTTAATAAAAAGCACCAATCAAAAATTTTGAATGTGAATAAAATATTTATTAAAATACTTTGGTTTAATTGTCCTTGAAGTTTTTGCTTATTAAGTTTTCAAAACCACCATTTCTCTATAAAATGCCACAGTTTACCTAATGACCATTTGCCGCGTAGATCGTGCGAAATGATAAATAATTAATCGATAGAATCTCACGCTATATCAATCAGTACTAATTAGTTTCAACATAGTGTTTTGATTTATTTTCAACATTTATTTTTCTGTGGTTTTGAATTAGGTGTGCCTTATGAATTAATTTAAGATTTATTTCGAGACTGATTGTATACTAGTTTATACGAATATTACAAACAATGGAATAAATATCGCGAACTTTTTGTTCAATGAAATGCAGTGTGCAATAATTGTTTCATGATATATTTTTTTCTATTACCATCAGGTGGACTGTCTGCTATCCGTTGGATTCTTTCTATAAAAAAAATATAATAATATTCCAAGCTAATAAGATTATAAAATTCCTCTGCAGGGCACAAGCCTCCCTTCACAATCGTGGAGAGGGTTAAGGGTTATAATACGCCCAGTGCGGATTCGTAACTATCACACATGCGTATTGCTTTTAATGCTCGAGCACACAGGTTTTTATGATGTTTTCTTTCATGTTCAGTAAATCTCGAGTTAGTGTTAATTGAAAACGTTCGTACTTGGGCAAAAACTAACAGGCTTTAGTTAAAACTCGCGACTTTACTAATTGATCATCACATTTATTACAATTGAAAAATATTTTAATAGTTATCGCCAATATTTTTATTAGACTAAAAAATATATTATACGTTTTGGGAACCCTCCCTGTGTGAAATTCTATTCTAAATTTTAGTATTTGGCAATCAGAATATTGATTATATTAAGGACTTTGGTTAAGATTACAAGATTTCTTGTTCTTTCTAATATTAAGTTGATTTGTATTATTAAAATTGTATTTAGTTGTAGTGACATGTGCACTTTTAATTTGAACCGAAACAAGTCGATCTTATTACAGGCGCGAAGTAAATTTCTCTCAGAGCAAATGTTTCACAATGTAAAACACTATCATAAAAGCTCGAATGATTTAATTTTTAGGTTAACATATGTATATAGGACTTAGAAATAAATGTATGGCAGGAGAAATAGCGGTAAATGTATTTTGTTCATTTAATACACACGATAATAGAAGGATCCCATTCGCAGCCAACCTTTCGACAAAGGCCTTCCATTACGAAAGCCTTGCTCGTAATGCGAGGATGTATGCAACCGTTCGTAGTAATTTTACCACTTTACATGACTCCTCACTTACTCTACGCTCTACAATACATTTGCGTCGTCATTTATCATTATTGTATAAGTGATCCGCCTTAGATTTGCTCGGGTGGTATAAGTAGTAGGTTCAAGCCGTACGGACTATTTTCGAAAAATTGCGATAATTGATTTACAGCGTATGTCTATCTGCATTAGTTTAGTTTCCCAAAAGTGAAAGAATTTACAAAATCAGTCCATTAGTTTTTTAGTGTATCTCTTATGAAACAAGAAGAATTTCAGAATCTTTTTGTAATATTTTATTAGTTTATTGTAATAATAGGTAGTCTGAAAAATTCGCGACCTTATTGTATATATGACTTTAGCGTGCTATATTTCTGGCAACGCTGATCACTGGCGGGAAAGTGTTATACCTACCGTTTGACAGCTGACTTTTTTGTAATGGCGGGAAATTTAAATTACATTTGATGTGAATGATATTCCTCGCTGTGGTCGTCATATTAAGATAAAAGTTGACGATATCATTGAAAAAATTTAAGCAGATCGACATATAAGCAGTCATCAAATTGCGGAAGAGCTTACCATTTATCACTCAACAGTTTTGGATCACCTGCATAAACTGAATTTTGTAAAATAACTAGATGTTTGGGTGCCGCATGATTTAACTGACAGAAACTTGGTGAATAGAATTTCTATATGCGAGATGTTGCTAAAACGAAATGAAATCAATCCATTTCTGAGGAGATTGGTAACAGGCAATGAGAAGCGTATGAGTAGTTTTCCATCACGACAATGCTCGACCGCACAGGTACATCTTTGATGACCAAACAAAAATTGATGGCAATGCACAATTACCATATATGAAGGAAAAAAAACGTAATTATCATATACTGTAAAGTGTAGGTTGAATTTCGTAACTGATCGAAATAGAAATGTTGCTTGAAAATAGTCTATAGTCGACTTAAAATAGTCTAAGAGTCTATATTTCGGTTGAGGTCATAGGTAAAAAGTCATGTAGCTCAATACCACTACAATATAAAAAAACTAGCGACCCGCCCTCGCCTCACTTCAGTTTATAAGTTTTTTTTTTCAAAATTTCAGTATAAAATATAGCCTGTATTAGACACGGATAATGTAGCTTCCTATTTGTGAAAGAATTTTTGGAATCGGTTCTGTTGTTCCAGAGATTACCCCCAACATACCTACAAATACACAATTTTACCTCTTTATTATATTATTATAGTATATTATAGTATTTATAGTATAGAAGAAGTTTAAAACCAATGTATACAAATGATATGTTCTTGGATAGACATTTTTATTTAAACATTTTTTTTTCAATAAAAATGGAAAACGGTGAATGTACCTAAGTATATTATTACCTGGCGCGTGCCATTTTCTATTTAAATTGAATGCAGGCGTGGGTCTTGCTTGCCCAATTCGTTGAATGTAGTATCAATATGACCTAATAAACAGTTCCACATTGCCACACAGTGCATACATAAAGCATATTAATTAAATTCAAATTTAGTTTCCTAGCGCTTGTTGAATTACTTAATATAAGTAAATTGGGGTTTTAAACTCACTATAAATATCGTATGTGACATTATCTGAAAAATGGGACCTCAATGTCGGTTCTAGTTAGGAGACTAGATAATATTGTTATATATTTATTATGTCGGCGTAATATCAGAAGGATTATTAATTATCAATATGTAGGTTGAATAAATTAAATTGAACTGCTGTATTATGGGAGACGACTGGCGACCACCGAGCACAGGACACTGGACGCACAGAAGACTATACTCGTACATATACGGAAAAATCTCTACAATGAAAAACGAACATAAATAAAACAGCGTGTCGTCGTGTGTCGAACACTGTGTCGCTTTAGAGACATCTTTAAAAAACCTTAAAAAATAGTTGTTGCACATATTCAAACATAATCTTGGAACCATGGAATTTCAATAGAAAATTTTAGCCAAAGTCTATACGTCAATAGCGACAATATGCTCCCTTTGCTCAGTCAATTATCAACAAATATCATATAAAGTGACGTATCGGTATCGGTATTAACAAATAACAGCTATCGTTACATTTTTTGTAGAAATATACCGGTCGAAAATAAAATTTCTAGAACTAATACGAGTAAATGATACACATACCAAAAACATATCGTGATTTTAACAATTACCAAACTAGAACTATCACAATCATGTTGTCATGATGGAAGCCAATAAAATTGATATATTACCACCATTGATAGTACGAAGATGCCGGTTACTTCAATTTCACAGCGCGAGTCTCTCGGCCTCCATTCTAGTACCGGTTAGCATAAACATTACCTAGTAACCGATTTAATTTTATCATTCACTAACTTGCGCCCACAGTTTCGCCCGCGTAATTGCAGAGATTATATAAGGAGATATTTTATTCAGATAAAAAGTAGCCTAAATGTTAGTCCTGGTCTCTAGTTCTCTCCTAAATCGTTTATATTGCAATAGTTTTTGCGAGAAGTTCAAAAAGATATTTTGGCATATCTACTCAAATAACCACCCTACGAGTTTTTTTTTTAATAATTTTGTATGTTCACGCTTAACCTTCCAAACGATTAATTGCGTTATGCAACTGATGCAATGAATCATGATTAACCCGTGTGCATTATTTATGAAATGAAGATGTTGGAGTTAATGTTGACGGGTTTATATATAGTTTTCTCTTATTTATTTTCTTTCTCTCGGTCTGTTGACACTATACCTTATTATATCACAATCAATAATAAGTACTAACAACTTACAAAATATTTATCAACATACAGAAATATCATATTTACTACAATCCTAAGATATCAAGTCGTCTCCTGTGTGAATTAGCGAACACTAAAATATATCTTCGGAGTCATTGACACTTTCATGACATTGAGATAATTATACTTACACTTTATACATTTTAGAATAACTAATTAAACTTTAGAACCTGTTGCTTAACCGAAAATTCAGTATAAGTATTTATTATCAGAAATATAAAATATGAAGTCGGATTATTTATTCGAGTTAGGGATATGACATAAAGAACTGTCAAACAGAGTGAAATACGGAGATAACAATAGAACTGTTAATAAAATGTCATGTCGAATAAATAATCCGACTATAGATTTTTGAACCTGTGGCAGAGAATTAATATAAAAATCTTAAAGTTCTCTAATAAGTAACTAAAAAATTTGAGTGGTAAAAAATATAAAATATGTAAGGTATTAAAAACATTTCAATCATCAAGGGATAAACTCATACCAACACAGATTTCACCGCGTTCATCTTCTCATGGCGAGGCGCCATATTGCGTAACTATTTCAGCCATCAATGTCAAAATTGGGATCGTCGAACCCGGAAAGCTTCTGTAACTCATTGTTTGTTCGCGTGGTTGCATTGCGTCATTCAAAATTACTTTCTCAGTCACTGTCATCTTCATTCCCAGTTTTTATTTACATAAAGTCAATAAAACAATTAACCAAAACGACGTTACGCAACGATGGCTAAACGCAGCTTTCATTCAACGTTGTTTATAGTTTAGATCGTTAGTCTTTGAAGATCAATGGAACAATTAATATTTTTATATCGACATTGAACTGAATAGTTACATTTTATTATCAAATTAAATGAATTTAATATTTAAGGGAGCTTGTTTTATATTGTATATTTATATCGAATTTATATTAAACACTTAAAGGTAATTGAAAGTAAGAATGCACATGAACATAAATAAAATACACACAGCATGAACTACAGATATTCGTTCGTTCATGATTATCTATCTACAAATTAAAGTTAGAAAATCGCTAAATATTGAACATGAAATATACAATACGTCATTAAGTATAAAAAATGCTCACATTAAAAACCACAGAATAAAAAATGCATAACCTCTTCTTAAAGCTAAAACGTACTAAGTCAATGAGTCGTTTGAAAGTACTGTTATGAGGTTAATCACTACAGTTTTCGTCTAGTCTTTGCTAATAAGAACCATTCTTTCGCTTTCTTCACTTACTGGTGACAGGACTCTTCCAAGGTTTGTCAATACGTGCGATTTTAGCATTTATCTTCTCATTGGTAACTTTATTATGTCTACTTCCATATTTAATTTAAAAGTAGTGTTTACTTTTCGTTGCGTGCATGTGAGGTATGGTGCGTTATGGTAATCACAACAATATTTTATATTATTAACAGTGAAAGTAACATTAAACGTACCGAGGAAATTACACTTTAACTACTTAACACAATACGTGAAAATTAACTTTGTGATGACATAATAACAAGTAAAAGCATTGACTAAAATAGATACATAACGCTGACAAGGCATTAAATGTTTTAAATACAAGTTAAAACACAAATGCTGTTATAAATTGTAATACTTACAAATATTAGAAAGATCGAGGGTTTATCCATCCATATTGTCTGTATCCATGGTGTTTTTTTAGATTTACGACTAAGTGAAGGTCGTTGAAATCGATATAGAATATAGTCGTTGAAATCGATTTCCAAGATTGCACAAGGAAATGATAAAAAAGTCTACTTATGTACTGACTGAAAAAATTAAAGACATCTTGGTTGCGAATACAAAGTAGAAATCTATGCATAGAGATACAAAAGATGTATCAAATACTACGATTGTATTTGTAGTGAAAGCCAACATCTAAATATGGTTATCGATTCGTCAATGCTCTGCCCAAAAGGCATGAAATTGTTCAGTACACTTCTCAGAAAACTTTTATACCGTTTCATAGCCAAACTCTCGTTTTTAAAAGTAAACTTAGTTCTCGCCTAGTCTCTGCCTATTGAAGCGGACGGGTAGCATGAGCGCTCTTGCAGTTACATCAGTTCACGGAATACTCTTAGTCATTTTATTTTTATTTGTAGGCACGTGTTGCTTCGATAACAGTATAATTTCTTGCTATAGTTGTAACAGTGACTTTGGATTCACTCACAATATTTTTTGTTTATTTATTTATTTGGCCCAAAACAAATTACTATTGATTTTATTAAAGGTACGGCCATTGGCCACCTACTAAATACCTATAGGTGGCGAGTAATTCATTCTTTATCTGTATACTGAAGAAAGTCTAATGCACTCGTATTTATATATTTATGTTAATTATATAGGTATTTATATATATTAAATAACGATAAAAAGACTTGAGTTTAGTTGGTAATTCGTTAAGTATTTAAGGCAGCATATTCTCCCATTTTATAGGCATTATTTATTTAAGTAACACATACGTATACAAGTAACCCAAACACTTCTCAACAGTGTTCTTTTGTCTATTCTTGCGATTCCCTAAGTGCTTATTTTCGTTTTCGGTACAAAATGTCGTCAGTTTATTATTGAATATATTAAATGGGATATCGTAATTAGTATGATGTTGTTTTTTGATGTGATTAGGAACTATTGACTGGTGTTAGGTTTTGACGTTGAGTTTGCTATAAGTATAGTCTGCATGCTGTTATTTCAAATAACGTTATGAATCCAATATGCAGTTCCAAATAATTAAAAGTTAGATTGTTAAAGTATCAATAGATCTTCATTAACATTACTATAATTACTCTTGGTCATTGTTCAACTCCATGATGATCGAATAACAATAGATTATGTTACCAGCATCCTCTCTTTGTACTTTAGGACCTTGGTTTACAGAAGCCTTGGCCTTTCTTCTATCACAGTTGGTCAATTCCAATTATTGTTCAACGTCGTGTTGGCCTTTGCTAAATTTCATCTTTTTTTGCTTAAGATAATCACTAATAAACCGTCTGACACAAAGGTATACATAGTCTGTATGATTCTTTGTAGTGTTATAGATGATTTTCAATTAGTAAACAATTTTCAATTAGTAGAGTGATGGTGAGGTAGGCTTTCGAGTCTCACTCGAGAGGTCGTGAGTTCAAATCCTCGGCTTGTATCACTTAGTTTCTACTTAAGTATGTATTTTTAAAATTATCATCAGCTCGGCGGTGAGTGAAATCATCGCAAGGAAACTAGCAATCTTGAGAATTTAAAAAAAATCTTGTGTACAACCACTTATTCACCAATTTACACTGGGCCCGTGTGATGGATGAAGATAATGGTCTGAACCCCCTTATAATTTACCAGGATAGGCTTGTGCCCTGTCGTATGACGTCATAGGCTCATTTCTAAACAAGATGGGATATCTACATACTAACGTGTTTCGGAAGTGAATATGATAACGACATCAAAAGCATTCCTCTATTCGGAAATCCATTATTTGAATAATAATTGTAAATATGGTTTCTGATAGCGTCTGCACCATAATTGTCAACATCCGTCAAGGGCTTTGTTCTTCTCTTTTTCTTTGGTGTCACGATCTACATTACTATCTTTAAAAAAAAGTGACACACGACATTAACAGCGCGCCACGGATTGAAAAAAAATAATAGTTTTCTTAGGTATTAAAGAATATTTAGGCCTCCCAAACAATTACGTTTAGTGTGAAATTTCTTAAATCTATCATTTTCGCATGAAATTTGTTTTAAGAGCGCGCATTAACCATGAAAATATTTTTGTCGCAATTTGTACGCCATTTAAGCCATTGTAAGTTATATCAAACAAATGTTTAAGAACTGTCAAATCGGTAATATTTTGACGGCGTAACTATAGTACAATAATTTGTTAATCTAAATCAATTATTTTTGTAATAATGTTAAAAGCGAAGCCTACAGCACAAACTGCCGTTACCTCACGGAGCGATGAATATTGATGGACGTTACGACATCCCAAAGAGAGTTTTACATTCCTTGCATAAGTTAACAGAATGCACTGTTATCGGTTCTCTTCATTTCTATATTTGGTAAAAAAATGTGTGAATTGGCAATTTAACGAAATAATAAATGGTTATCTTAAAAGCTTTTGTAAATGTTATAAAGAGCTTTCGTACGTAAATGTTTTTGGATTATCTTGATTGTGTAATTTTCAATGAATTAATGTCTCTAAAGATTTTCCCGTGCCACTTTGATCGACAGTTTATGATTAAAATAAAGTTTCAAGTTTTTA
The DNA here is from genome assembly GCA_943735995.1 of Sesia bembeciformis. NCBI lineage: Eukaryota > Metazoa > Arthropoda > Insecta > Lepidoptera > Sesiidae > Sesia > Sesia bembeciformis. The sequence goes on along the minus strand of OX031039.1, from coordinate 13,214,656 downwards.
ATTAAACTTTTTGTGTATTATAAAGAGCGGTGTTAACCTAAGCGTATTATTCAATAATATTAATAAAGTCGCGAGCTTGAGTCCTTATCACTAGGTTACTATGATACTTAAGTACGAATTCTTAAATGATTACTAGCTCAGCGATGAAGGACATCGTATGGAAACCTGGTGCCGTAGGATTAAAAAATGTGGTTCATATATTTTTTTTATTTACACTGGTGCATTTTCTCCCAACCAACCTTGGGGCTATTTAGTGATGGTATCGTAAGTGTAAGTAAAAAAATATTGTAGAAAATAAAAAAATTGAATGAATAAAATATACATGTACCTACATGCATCTAGAATAAAATTAAATATGTATTTAACAATCCGCACTGTACCTGAATCTCCTCTTGTAAACTACATATATATAAGGGCAGGCCTATGCCCCGCAGTGGCACATTATTTTGTTTTCTGTAACAGCGGCCTTGTTAAACCAAATCAGATCAAGTGTTTCGTCAATTTCCCATTAACATTCACATTAGGTGTCGATGCCGATATCAATCAGTATGCAATAGCTTATCAGCTATTATTTGGCAACTGGTGTCGCAAGCTCCAATATGACGGTAATTACAACGGTGCATTGGCTGATTACTATCGCAGTAACTACTAATGAAAACATGAAGTTTATTGTTAAAATTTGTCTACAAGTTGCTCTGTTTTGTCTAGTTATGAAAAGGATACAGAATAATGTAATCATAATTAGCAATATCGTGCTATGCGTAGTTCATATGGGCCGCAGGATCGTCAACCGAAGAGGTACACAATTTCTTGAATAGAGATTACGTAATAGGATAGACAACTTGAAGAAGTTCGCTTGTAGTGGCTGCATGAGAAGAGTGGAAGATATGAGTGAAACATATATCCAGAAACCAAGAGACAGTATGTTATGGTATGGTAGAGATATTCAGAGCAACAGCATCTTGTTAGTTTCTAATCTTATCACTTATCATATCAGTTATATTATTAATACAAATATTGTCTCTGGATTGGTATTTTAAAACATTTTTTTCCTCTTAATATTGAATGTTAGTAAAATGTGATAATTTTTCAAAAGTTAGCAGTTATAGTGTCAATAACCTCACCAGATCTCTAAATCGGTTCATTATCAATTACCGAAAACTGATACACACGAATACTTAATTTCCAAATATAATTTTATTCGTCTTATAAAGACGAAATATCCTTTTATGAAGTTAGCAACAAATAACGCCATAGTCAATGGCCACAGACTGGGATTCCCGATTTCGTGGATCCAGAGACACGTACAAAGAACGACACTCTACCCAAACTTGCAATTTTTTTTTCTTTTCTTTATACAAATAAATGTTCGACTGGGAATATTGCTGGGACCTTTTGCACAACAGGCATATAAACTACCAACTGGGCCAATCGTTTGTCAAAGAATATCATACCATCAGTTTGTTTTCCACTACTGGTCTTCTACACGTGGTCTTCTTCTCTCCTCATTCCGCGAATTTCTAGGTAGGTCAATTCCGAAGGCGTACCCCATTGTTTGTCATTCTGGACTGATGTTGGCATCTATCGCGGATGTCTATGGCCGACAGTATCCACTCACCATCCAGGTGGACTGTATGCTCGGCTGCCGCCTTTTTCTATAAAAAAAATGTATATGAAAGATTACAAAAGTATAAAGTACAACAACTATTTTTCTTTCTTTAAACTTCAGCTACAAAATTGTAATATATTGCATTGATACAATAACTTAATTCACTTTTATTTCTGGTGTTCTATTTACTGATGAATCTAGGGTCTCGTGCCTTTAATGATTTCGTCATTATTAAGTGCTTCTATGAAATTGATAATGATTCATAGAATAATGTAGCTATTTCCTCTTCCACTTATAAAACCAAAACAATATTTTTGTCTCAAGAAGTTGTAACACAAGGTATTTTTTGCTCCTACAGTCAGGAGAATAGTAAATTAGTAACAATACAAGAAGTTGAGTGACTCATAAGATGTGATTCAGTGAAAAGACCAAATTGATCAAAATGTGCAGCAAGGAGCAAATCAGCCATGTCCTCGGGAAGATCAACGTGGTACGTATTAATTTAATATTTTGCAACTGTAGACATTTTGTCTTTCTTTCACTTAGAAGTTACGGATATTAAACCGGATAAACCGGATTTCATATTATTATGATAGAAACTGTTCGTGTAGAACGGTTTTTATAATATCTAGTTTAGTAATCTAGACAAAAATTGTGAATCAGTTACCTAATCATTTCATCTCACGCCTGCGATGCTAAACGTTTATTATTTAAGATAAAAGTATCAGGAATGTTACGGTTGTTTTCTATAGTTTGATCAAAATATATACCTTCTTATTTATTACTTCATCAGCATTAAACGAATTAAATCTATGAAATTACGTATTATTTATTTTCACTAATTTTTGGTAAGATTATAAAGACCTATTCTTTAAACAGTTTAATTAAAAAAGATTTTGATTTCATCGATACATTTTTAATATCTTAAGTTGTTTAATTATGGCTTGTATTTAAACGAGCAGCGGTAATACTAAATGAGCAGCAAATTATTATCAACAATAATTTTGAGTAACTGAAATGAATAATTTGAATAAATAAAGTCAATGGCGGGAGTCCTATTTCTTTACTGTCACTAGAGAACTTGACCCTAACATTTAAATTTGGTGCTCATTCAATACTGTTCTTTTAATTGTTTCTTTTTGATTTTTTTTAAGGAGTCGAATTCTCTATTCTGTAACCTTGAATTACTGTACGACTACAGACCTTAATATATTTAAAGATCTTTACGAAACGTAATTCTAATTGAATAACTGTCTTCTCAATAAAGGTTAACTAAAGTGAGGAATGCAACAAAAACACAATTGCAGGTTACGGTGTAATGGAACACTCAATCAATGTTAAGGTGAATTATGTGTTGTGTAACACAGTGAATAGATCCGTTCCGAACTGAATAAACATACAAATGGAAGCTAATTTACCAGAGCTGGGTGTGGAAGAGTTAGGTTTGACTTTTAATATAATTGCATTAATAATATTTTTTGCTCATATGTATAAAACATTTATAATACATAGGTATTCATTGTTTTGTAGTATTAAAATGTTCAATTCAAATTAAAAAGGCTTGTCAACTTGTAAAAGGATATACGGATGTGTCATCTTAAAATATGTTCAATATGTATTAGGGAAATGCGATAGGAACTTTTCCGTTCACCGGGAATTAGCGTAAATTGATGTTATCTATATAAATAAAAATGTAAACGTTCGTTTCACAATCTTAAATCTCCGAAAGTTCTTCACCGAATGCTTTGAAATTTTGACACAACGTTGCATTCGAATACGCGCGTGTTTTTAAATACCTAACACAGGGTAAAAACATGTTTTTTACCCAAAAAACAGAAAAAAACAACAGGGTAAGCGCCATCTGTTGGGCAGCTACCGCAACGCGTGGCCGGGCACAGTTAGTTACTAATGAAATGAATAATGAATATCATTACTGAAATTTATCAATGGTACCTACTAGATCTTAATATCAGTACCACTCAAAGGTTGCACGGAAGAAAAGGAAGAAAACGCTTTAGAGTTAAGGGTGGCCTCTACTCGTGCTTTTAGATCTTTTTGCTACATCTATTGGCAATTCTACATCTGTAAAATAAAACGTGTATCTATCTATCTATCGATTTTAGAGCATCATATGCAAACCATCTTTAGATGAAATTAGGATATGACTTATTGTTTGGATGTGCTTTTGTTGTGGGAGTGTAGTTAGTAAAAATTAAAGAAATAAAAATCGAGAACGTAGTGTTGAGTGACATTAATAAACGGGCATTTGATATAATGATGTTTATTATTTAATTCAATTCGTCATGGCTACCGAAGTTGATGAAAAAAAAACATTATAATTCTTCTATAGACATCTAATAGACAAAATAATTGTAAACTGACAAGTGTAACCAATTTGAGGATGGCCTCACGAATTGATTAGCATGGCCATTGCATAACAGAAGATTGAACTCTTCGTATTACGTGATACCAATCAAGTATTATTTAATAGTGATATAATGTTTATATTATAGGTTTAATGGGTTCGTGACTATGATGAAGGTTCCGTACACATGAGATTCTTAATGATGACTGATTGGCGAAAGTCAGTAATACGGAAATAAGTGGAACTAAGGTTTTCTGATAATGATCATGTTCACAGAAGTTCAGATGTTATAATTTTATAAATACGGTTGTACTTGTATCAGCCTATAATGTCCCACTGCAGGACACGGGCCTCCCCTAGTGTAACACTATCACCCCTAGTGTATATATCACTTTGGGATCATAATCTACCACGCGGGTCCAGTGCGGGATTGGTGGACACACATACTCCAGATTTTTTTTTTATTTCACGAGCACATGGTTTTCCTCACCGCCGAGCTAGTGACCATTTTTAATAATCCGTACATAAGTAGGAACTTAGTGGTACGGGCGAGGTTTTGAACTCACGATCACACGAATTTGAATCTAGTATAGATACCACTGGGCTATCAGCGCTTATTACACGGTTATTTATTATTATCATGAGGATTATAGGCTCTGTGAGTCAATGTAGTCTCAAATCACTATTACCGTAACCAGGCCCTTCATTTATCGTCTATTGGGTCTCTCTTCAAGGACCATTGGAACTCTTCAAGCGTTCCTATGGTCTACGTAAGTGATATATATATATATGTTTTAGATAGGCGCTAACAAGCATAATATATTTATGACAAATAAAGCACATACAAGTAAGATATTTATGTGCCGCGCTGTTTGACTTTGGCAGTCTTTTAATTTTCATTTTTCATTTTAAAGTTTAATGTATTTTAATGTCTATTACATTAAATTTAAAATGAAAAGAATTTTGTAATTACTAACCATGTACTTATCATATGAGGTCAGCCCAGCGGTAAAGTAATAAATATTGAAATTATAACGTTAAGTGCACCCATTATTTAATTACTTCATACCGCTAACGGGCATAATAAAATGAGAACTATCTACAATATAGATCAAGTAGATAGCGGTATTAATACTGAACAAAAAAATAATCTGATTTAAAAATGAGAATGTTTGTAATCGCGTACTGTCAGTAGAGAAAATAATTATTATTTAACAAAAGTCTAAGGGTTAATTTAAGGATCCTTAAATTAGGGTTCCAATCCCATATGTTATACGATAGCGTTACGATATTTATATATGTATAATAGATATTTTATTTAACAAGGGAAACTTTATTATACTTCAACTATGAATTTCATTGGGATGTTATTTTTATCCTACTGGATCCTACTAATTAAATATGAATTTAACTGTCATACTCGTAGCATGTTTGCCCAGCAGTGGGGGCACAGGTCCAGGCTAAATAAAAAGAAAGTGTGGTGGATAGACCTCTCCCAAGTCTGTCCACCACATCCAGCCACTCCCGGCGATATTTTTCAAGTCGTTAGATCACGTCCTACATTAAAGTATAGTGTTAAGAAAACGCTCAAACTTTACTCACAATTAGAGTGCACAAGTGAATTTCTACACTTACGTAAACATCGGCACGTGGTCTCCATTCAGACTCGTCCACCCCTCGATTGTAGCCTCTGCGAAATATACCATTGCCATTTCAACCAGCTAATTCTGTAAGCTATCTCGTTGACTTTAGTTGGTTGTCGTTCTTGGGCATTAACTAATTTTAATCTGAATTTATCTTTAATAATAAATACAAATAGTATATTTTTAGACGGCAATGAATCAAAATAATGTTCCAGTTTGCAATGAGATTCCAAATGATTGCGTGATCCGTGCCACAGATGTCATTGATAAGCGATCTACTTAATTTTTACATTTTGTTTTACTCACGAATGACGAAACGAGAGAAACGAACACCAAAACACACCAAATAATAATAATCTGCGTTGGTATATTATTCTGTGCTGTATTAGATATATTTTTTAATCAATAAAATTTTAGAGAATTTCGAGATTTTCATTACAGTATTTGCTTTTCCATCTCATCCTCTCCAAGAAAACATGGGATGTATAATGATTGATGTAAGGTAAACATCCCAAACTTTTTCCAAATTTACTTCTAAGCCTCGCCTCCAAAGGTAAGCGGCTCCACCGGGGTCGTACCAACATTTGTCCAATGACTTTTAGGTATTCTACTAAACAAGCAATGCAGTAATTTAAATTGCTCATTACGTCGCGGTCAATTCTCCAGAACTCTTTTAGTCGATCGCGCGCAAGCGCGAGAAGTGCTTTGTTTTGTAATACATCAAATTGACATCAAACGCTGCGATCGACAAAATATTAGTTTAATAAAATGTTTAGTTTAATGTGGGAGATATAACGTTGTTATTATTTACATGTTACTAGGGGGAGCATTCCTGCAGTGCATGCTGCATTCCCACATGCATGCGCCGCTGGACGCACTCGACTGACCACGTTACCCCTCTCTCACAGATTACACGTTACTCTCATTTTCCCTCCCTCCCCATTTTCCCAATCCATTCCTTAATCTGCAAAGGTGGGCAGCGCAGCGCACCCGGGGGCGTGCCAACGTTTGTCATTCTGGACTGATGTTGTCATGCATCGCGGATGTCTATGGACGACAGTACCCATTTACCATCAGGTGGACTGTATCCTCGTCTGCCGCCTTTTTCTATAAAAAATAAAACATGTGCACAGTGAGTGATTTGAAGTTGATTTGATGTACTTAACTCTATTATTTTGTATTTTTCTACAAAACCAAAATATAATTATATTGTCGTAAATGAAAGTCATTCGTTAGTTTAAAAAAAACTAGTTTACTCTCAGAGACTAAATGGAAATAGGTAAAGATTGTTTCGTATCACATCTGCGTGAACGTTCGGTTAATCACGGCATTAAATTCTCCCTTCCCGCTGCCCGCACCTCAGCGGGTACAACCCGCGCTGTGAACAAAGTTACAAAGTTTACCCGGTACAAAGTTTTTCTTTAGAATTGCTTGTCTAGTAGAATACATAGAAGTCATTGCATTTGTCATTATTGTAACTTGGCATGCATCGCGATTCGCGGATGTCCATTGACGACGGCATCCACTTATCACCACGGGGATTATCCGCTCGTCTGCCACCTTCTTTCCATAAAAAATAAGAATTAATTGATTTTCTGTTTATGGTATTAGACAAGAACACACAATACTCGTACATGGAGAAAATAGATATTTATCCTTAATATAGTCTTTTACAAACTCACCTACCACTGTTAATTGCTTTCAAGAATGATAATTAAATTCTAATTAAACTTTAGTTACACTAATTTAACTTAGTTACGGACGTATCTTTGTTTACCGACGAGACAACTTCATCAGATTTTTTTGTTTAAAACGCGCCAATATTTAGGAAGTAGTAAAATAAATTGTTTAGTGAGGTGTAAATCTGTTGTAGTTTGTCTCGTTGTTTTTAATCACAGTGATTGATGTGACTTTGCATTGTTCCTGTCTGCTGTCACTAGACTGTCAGTATTTTCCTGTCACCTTTCATCGCACAAGTTGTTCTAAAACTTGGTTTTAATGAACGTGGGCTACAATAAAGTCTATGCTAAATAGTTTTAACATTGTGTAGTGAAGTGTAAATCCGTTGTGGTATTGTCGGACAGTCGAGTCGTTTTTAAATCACAGTGATTGATGTGACTTTGCTTTGTGCCTCTCTGCTGTCACTAGACTGTCACTATGTTCCCATCATCTTATATGCACAGGTTATTATCAACTAGGTTTAGATCTACGTAGGCTACAATAAAATATGTGCTAACTAAAATTGTGTAGCGAAGTATAAATCCGTTGTGATATTGTCGGACAGTAGAGTTGTTTTAAATAACAGTGATTGAAGTGACTTTGTCTTGTTCCTGTCTGTTGTCATTAGAATGTCACTGCGGTCCCGTCATCATTCATCGCACTGGTTATTTCTATATTGTGTTGACCCTATAATGAAATCTGTGCTAAATTGTGTAGTGAACTGTAAGTCCGCTTGTGGTATTGTCAGCGGTCTAGTTGTTAAACGTCACTGTGATTGATGTGACTTTGCTTTGCTCCTGTTCGCTGTCACGAGTGACCTTTCGTGGTACAGGCTGTTCTTAGGTGTGGTATCTATATTGGTGTGAACTGTAGCAGGTTTACAAAATCTGTATGTAGATTGTTTATAATTTTCTTAGCTAACTTGTAATGTATACAGCTGGATATTTTCAATTGATATTTAAGTCCATTGTATTCATATATTATAAATTGTTATGAATTTTTAGTTAATTTTTGATGACGCGAAATAAGTTTGCCTGTAGTGGGTGGTTAACATAACTTAAGATCGTGTATGGTTGGTAGGCTGGAGGTCTGGAGAGATATAGGCTGATGGTATGGTATTTTTTGTTATTATTAAATATGTTCATGCCAATTAATATGTAGTAGAATATGTAGGGGTTACATTCTGGTATGTAAAGGTTTATTATTATTATTTTATTATAAATTTAAGAAACAGTAAGTACAAAATCAATGAAAAGCACACACAAGTGTGGTATAAATATTTTATAAATATAAATAAATATCGTTTCATTTTATAATCATACTCTATTCCACGTACTTATAGTTACATTGTTTCATAAATTAACCATGCCGGGTTAGGTCACATAGCTTCCATAGCCTAAGGGTTAAATTCTAGGTCATACCATACACTCAAGTCTGCGCGAAGACGCGTATTCTGTTAGGCATTGAAAAACGAAAGTAAAAAATTCCTCACAATGATACCGCGAAATCTTGTCTGACGTCCTTTCAATTTTAATGGTATGCAGTAAACATTGTGCTATAGGCATCGAAATGCTTGTAGAAAAATGAGTGGGAAAGTAACTCGTGTTTACATGGCCAATTTAATATATATTTTAATACCAAAATCTGATTTACCAATAAATGTTGTGGTGTCTTGCGTAATGGTTAATCAAAGAAAGCTTTTACACAAATGATCGACAAAGAGCTCCTGTCGCTATTGTAGATATACGCGTAGGTAAACAGTAGGTAATACTTTACTGACATACTTGAAGTTTTGACATATAACCATTTAATATACCTTTAAAATGTGATTTTCTATGGTTTCTGTAATCACTTTCTATTATTTTGCCCGCCGATTCTAGTAAATGTGACTATCTAATGTATTAAATTACAATCTGTTGTTACTCAGACTGCAAATCAACGATTTGATTTGAAAATGTCCAGTGAAATTTTGTATATTGAAGCTGACCCGCGAGTCATAAAATAGAATACGAAAAGGTAGAATTTTATCTCAGGATTAAAATCTCTGAGATTATTGACGTCTGCCAAGTCTTGCCATTGATCTCAAGAACATATAGGTCAAGCAGCTTTTTCTACTGAGAGACAAGTACAATAGCTAGAGGGCTCTTAAGCAATTTCACTAAAGTCTTTTACTATAGTTAAAACTGTGAGAACGCCAATCAACATTTTCCTGGGTCATTAGCATAAAAGGTCATTTTAAGACTACGACTTATTGACTGTTTCGACTATAAAAATATTTTTTACTTAATTTGAGCCTTTACAATCAAAATACTACAATTGAGTGTACATGTAAGTATATAGGTTTGATCGAAGCTATCATCATAACAAGTGATTATTTTGGTCACTTATTTTGGTCACTTAACTTAAGTTAGATTTTCTATTTACAGTGACAAATCACAACACAAAACAAAAAAGAACATGAGAAAACAAAAAGAAATATACATATATTAGCTTCATTGTAACAGGAAATGGTCGTGTGGTGTCAGCTGGCTTTAGTAAGTCTCTTACCATGGCTGTCGTAAAAGGCGATTAAGAGATAACAAAGTGGCTATCACAAGCCCCGAGGAACTACACCACCTCCAGCGCGCCACCAGCGTGGCGTTTAAGGCTGACAACGTGTATGAGGAGGCAGTGGCTGAAAAAAAAGACTGTCTGCGGTTAACAGGAAAAGGGTATTTGACTTAGCATAATGCTAGATCACACTGTAGTGCCGATATTTTGTCAGATCCCTATTGTGTAATAGGTGTATACATCAGTGCAGCGCAGCCGGTTCGTATGATGAGATAAAATTATATAAATTCTGTTCTCTGCACCTAAGTATCTTAATAGAAACTTATGTTTCAATAGGGGCACGTAAAATAATCTGCTAATAGGTAAGGTAATAGGCGCGGGCGCAATCTTGCGTATTAAAACAGCATAGTCTTCCAATATGCTCAACTGTCACAATCTTGCGCCGTTGTCGGTGCCTATGGTGGCAACTTGTGTCTATGTTGCGCCCGGGCGTTCATTAGATCAGTATAGTAATATGGGTAGACTGCACCTGAATTAATTAATTATTTGAACCATCACAGACAAAACGCAAAATAAATATAATGAAAATAATCATATGTGCAAGCTTATCTCTTGTGGAGATATCCTCCAGCAGACTTCGGAAATCGAAACATAATTAAGAATGTTCTAGAAAAGTCAATTTCGAGTACTTCTAGTCTAATGTTCTAATTAACCAATTAAGCAAATACCTTATTGTTTATCAATTGTTTACTGCATGTATAAATCCTAACGCCACCGTATTGTTTAATATCTAAATAATATCGAGAACGTTTTGTGGTGCTGATTATGATGAAAAACAAAAAATCGGACTTTTTCTATTTCTCCGGCATCCATTTGTTTTTAATGATTAACGATTTCATCATACCCCTAGTGCGTATGTACCTCTATTTCTCGTGAATCTGTCCGCTTTTAGCAGCTTCCGACAAACGTGTTTATTGTGTTGTTAGGGCCGACACGCCGTGTTTTGCATTTAGCTGTTTCCTATGTTATGAAACGAAGTAAAGCATGCCGGTAAGTGAAATACGATCATTTGGGTTGTGTAAATAGGTACATGCACAAGACAATGTGCATGAGAAGGCCCATGTCCAGCAGTGGATACTGAAAGGGCTGGTTGCATTTGTTGCATATGTTTACGCCGTGAATAATGTAAGATGACGTTTTTTCACCTTTGTGTAGTCGAGCAGCACGCACACAAACAAACCGTGACCCATGCGTTTCTATGAAGATAACTTACTTGCTTAACTTACTGTGGTAATAACTTTAAACTGAATGGCATATTTGAGGTGCTAAGCCGTCAAAGTTCGCGAATACAAAGCGTCAAGGATTATACTCATGTCGCTACTAGTCGCCCTATCGACGCGGGCTATTGTTGTGTCAACAGATAACCTTTATAGTGATCGACTTATCTGTCGATAGATCGGAATTGGTCACCCGATAGCATTGTTTCAAGAGAGATTTAAGTGTACAGGTTGGTTGCAAACTGTTTGGATACACTAAAAAGTAGTAGGAAGTATAAAAGCGAAATCTCAGAATGCTTGTTATTAAAGGTGTGATGTAGTTAAATTAGCCAGTTATATAATGAAGACATGATACATATGAGAATTTATGATTCATTTGCATTTTAGACTGCCTTTTTTCTTAGATTTTATTTTTGATGAACTCTGCGTCTGTACGCCAGTATGGTGGTATTGGTATACTACTTATGTATGTATGTATTGTATTGGTATGATGTGGCCAGTGTTGGTTTACTATTTAGTGTAGTTAAATACACTAATTAGTTCAAATATCAGTAAAATTTGTTTATACCTTAAAGATTTCAATTATTTTAAGTACTTAGTTCAAAATTTACCGTTTAAGCCTTTTAAAAATCACTAAATAATCAAAACTATAATATGTATACGATCGACCGGTATAATTACATATATGTACTGTTGGATAAAGTTCATTAAGCTTTACAACTTATGCAACATATTTTTTAAAACATTGTAATCTAATAATAATAATTCATTTATTTCAGACCATAGTAATTGTTTAGTAGAAACATAAAATCTATGTTAGTAAAATGTAAAATCAAAGTAAAATAATCGCATTAATTAATTAAATTAAATTATATTACAAGTACTTAATTATTTACAAAAATTAATTAAATTAAATTATATTACAAGTACTTAATTATTTACAAAAAATAATTATATTGACTTTATTAGTTATAAGTTGACATTACCACTAACTTACCACTTAGTGTTCTCAGGATATTGTTGGCACTGCCACGGATCCTGTTCAGTAGGGAAGTGACCTTTTGCGAATTAAGGCTTTAAACCTGTTCGTGGAGGCGCACGAACATTGCAGAGGCACTGCAACACCGTGGCACTCCCATCAGCATTCTGAAAATATCATTATATTGTACACGCAAGACGTTGACAGCCTTATGCGCATGCCTTACCCACACCCCGCTCGCCATACGCCTTAAAAAGTGTAATTTTTACATCCTTTGAACATCGAGCAAACATGCGGACCGGCCAATCAAGCCAATCTTACTCTCCCTCTCTATATCAAGAAATGAAATCTACCTTTTCGGTTGAAGTATGCCACCCGCCGTTTTTATAAAGCACTAGCGACCCGCCCTCGCTTCGCTTCGGTTTATAAGTTTTTTTTCTTTAGAAATTTTAAAATCATATATAGCCTATATAAGACACGGATAATGTAGCTTCGTATTTGTGAAAGAATTTTTGACATCGGTTCAGTAGTTCCAGAGATTACCCCCAACATACTTACAAACACACAATTTTACCTCTTTATTATATTAGTATAGATGGATAAAAACGCCATTTTCATAATCATACAGGAGGTAAACATAAATATTATAACTAATCATATAATAAATAATTATAAAATGACATGTCCGTTCAGTTTACAGTCAACATTTGCTAATCAGGCCCATGACATTGAGATATCGTTGAGTAACAGACTGTTACTGTTTTACTGCTATTTCGACTACCGAACACAATGAATATTATGATGGATGTGTTAATTAATGCCCCATTTAGCCTAAAGGTTAACTTAGCCTTCGCGTGTGAATGTATTTTGTTTTGGTTCTTTGGCGCATAATTCTTGTTTGGTTTTAAAATTTAAATTTTTGTTTGTCAGTATATTTAGGCAAAGCAGACGTCTCAAGTAAACATTGGCAGTTCGGCAATTGTTTTGTTCGGTTTAAAAGAAAAATAAATCATTGAAATAAGGTTTAGTTATTTATTTACTTATATATTTTATTGTACACATAAATGATGAAAATAGTTACAAAGGAAAATGCATACAAAAGGCGTGCTTAATAAAGGAGATATCTGCCAGCGAACCTGGGGAGCGATCGGTGAGCAATAAAATGGACAGTGTGTACCCAAATAAACTATTACAGCACCACTTATTTTGTTTATTGTGGTACTTTAATATAAAAAAGACATTTTTAAAATATTAACGGAGAGCGTATACATATGTCATGCTTTAACTAATATATACTTCTAAATTATCTTCCTTTTGCTTTCATGCTTTTAATTTTTTTTTCTGTTGCAAAAATCCCACTTTGCATCATTAATCTTGTGAAAGGATTACAAATTAATGGACTTAATTTTAGACTTAATTAAGGTTTCGGACTTAATTTTAGTTATAATACAAGTTTGGATGTATCCATTTAAACACTTGTGATGTATTTTGCAATAAGCTTTTTTCAATATTAATGTTATTTTGAACGATTGCTTCTTTACCAATATTTAAAGTAAAATACTGCTATGATTTCTCCAAATTATACTTTACGCCCAGTTATCCGATTGTGAAGTTTTTACAAAATATTTCGTGCAAGTTGTGACAGACCGACGCGTTGACCAACCGTTTCGACGCGTAAGCCTTGGTGTGGTTCGTGTAATTGCACATTTTGCACTGTCATTAACTGAGCAAATGTGCACGGTGTATAAAACTGCAGTATAACAATGTGTATACAACCAATTGCGAATGTAACTTCCGTTGAATGTTACAATTTGTATTGTAAGTTCCTGTGTAGTACCAAGTTATTAAGGTGATCGATGCAAATATCATTAAAGCATACTTACTAGACACTATTAACATTTTTGTACACATTTTATATTGTAAATCGGGTCTAAACGCGTAAAATTAAAAGCTGTTGTTTACCTTTCACCAACCATCACTTGGGCTGGTGTAAGCCGTGCCGAAACGTCCAGTAGAAATAAAAGCCTTTAATTTTACGCCTTTAGACCTGATTTAAAATATAAAATACCAAACACTGTTCTAATTATCATTAATTATTTTTTTATTTTATATATATATATATATATATATATATATATATATATATATATATTTCTACATCATATTTTATTCACTTAGTGCCCTTAAACCTTAGAGGTTTGTCGGCTATCCACCACATCAGTCATCAGCAGCAGCATGTGTTGCCCGCGACTTCATTTTAACACTACACCATAACATACCACGAGCCTGTCTTTCCACTGCTGAATATAAGCTATATATATAGCCCTCTCCCAAGGCTTGCACCGCACAGGATCTTCGGCTCTTTAAGTCTTCACCTGGTCTTTAAGTTCTTTACCACCGACGGACTTCTTTAAGTCAACGGTTCACCTGGCCGTAACGCGTCCCGCTTCGCTTTAATACGTTAGTTCAGTCGTAATTTTAGTTCCTATTAAACTTAAATAGGAAATAATAATTACATATGAAACAGCCTAAAAATTGTGTAAGTAATCACATTAACATTACAGACCCATTGTTCTAATCTCAGTGATGGCACACTATGATTGTGAGCATGCAATCGCATGCAAACTGCACATGTGCGTGTTAATGTTAACTTTAACCCTCAATATTACTACAATTTATTTACACTTTTATCTATTGTAAAAATAACTATGCATAATAATGCGTTTTGTTATATGTACGCCGCAGTTGGTAGTAAAAATATTAGATACTTATAAAACAAAAATTGTAAGTGATGTGTTTTATCAGAGCTGGTTATCCTTTCGTATTCCTAATCAATTTTAGGCAAGGGAACCTTTCTGCACCCCTAACTCGAAACCTTTCCATTCCAAGTCTGTAATCAATCATAACGAATGTCTATTCATTATTTATTTATCCGTCTAGTCGCAATACGACGGTCGCTGGTTCAAATCCGTTGTCACTACAGTTTTTCGAATATTTATATAATACTTTGCAACATGTTTATTAAATTTTATTATTTACTAGCTGTGCCCGGCCACGCGTTGCTGT
Source organism: Sesia bembeciformis (assembly GCA_943735995.1). Taxonomy (NCBI): domain Eukaryota; kingdom Metazoa; phylum Arthropoda; class Insecta; order Lepidoptera; family Sesiidae; genus Sesia; species Sesia bembeciformis. The sequence continues at coordinate 13,199,448 of OX031039.1, read as the reverse complement.
GGCTGCCCAACAGATGGCGCTTACCCTGTTATTGGGTAAAAAGTATATTTTTACCCTGTGATAGGTATATAAAAACACGCGCGTATTCGAATACATCGCTGTGTCAAAATTTCATAGCAATCAGTGAAGAACTTTCGGAGATTTAAGATTTTGAACAAACGAACGTTTACATTTTTATTTATATAGATTACAGAGTAAAAGTAACTAAATACTAATTCTGTCAAGTTGTAAAATGTACCTACTTAACTACATTTTAACACTATAAACCTAAGCATGACCGATTCGATTTATTGGCTGAATGACTGGTAAGCGGAAACTCTATTTTCAGAATTAGCTATTCTACAGGTCTGCATTGGGGCAGGTGCACACAAGCTTAAGGCGGCATGTAATACACGCGACAAAGTGAGCATGTGTAATATGAAGCGGAAGCTCGGTATTATGCGATAGAGGTGGATTTTTTATACAAGTACCGCGTGTTCTGTGAGGAAATCTCTGCAAAGGATATTTTTTTATAGTAAAAGGCGTCAGGCGAGCATACAGTCCACCTGATGGTAAGTGGATACTGTCGGTCATAGACATCCGCGGTACATGCCAAAATCAGTCTAGAATGACAAACGTTTGCACGCCCGCGGATGCGCTGCCCACCTTTGCAGATTAAGGAATGGATTGGGAGAAAGGGTTTGGAAAATGAGGAGGGGTGGGATGGGATGGGAATGGGCTCTGGCATATCTCACTCACTCGGTAGTGAGTATACGTATGTACATATATTGGGGAAATACGATAAAGTAGGAAATGCAGTGCATTTCAAGTTAGTCTTCTGTGAGAGAGGGGTAACGTGGCCAGTCGAGTGCGCCCAGCGGCTGTGGGAATGCAGCGTGCACTCTCCTCCTATTTTATCAAATATCTTTAAACAAATTACACATGCCTAGACCATTAATTTAAAATTTATGTAATCTGTAAATAAATCAATTTTAGAAGTATTTTCCAGAATATGATCTAAAAGGACTACATAAATCTTATTTACACATAGACAAAGGTTTAACGATTTACTGTAACGTGTCAATCTGTAAATCATTTCACAAGGTCATTCATTAGTTTTGGGCCGCGGTAATGCAAACCATTGGTAGGTTCATCGATCAACACATTCTGCAACTGAGCTGAGTAGTTCTCCATCGATTAAGCGGATTTGATGCAACTATGAAAATTTGCATAGTGTATCTGACGTTCATATATTTCATATTACTATGATTTCATGTGATGCTGAGAGCTCATATATATGCCATATGATATACGAGTTATACGCCATGTGTATGGATTTCAATAATTATAATTAATGGTCTAATATCAACGCTGTGAGCTGTAAAAACTATGAGTCTAATGTGGACGTGGTCTAGTAGGACTAAAACCTTATTTTTATACTGTGATAAACGCATACGCATGTAATAAATCTTAAGGCATCTAAGATAAAATTTTGAAACCGAGAGATAAATGTAAATAAATACAGTAAATCATGTGTTATTTTATTATACCTTGTGCACTCAATATGACGCGCTGTATACACGCGCCTGCGCAGCGGAAATCGTGCAGCTTTACTTTCATCGTCAATGACTAGAAAATGACTTGTAAAACACGTAAGTCGAGTTAACTATGTGGTAGAGTGCAAATTATATCTTTTTATCGAATCATACAAATACTATTTCACGAATTCCTTTTATTTGTTTTCTTTTTGTTCGGGATTTTATGCTTTAGTTCTATCAGAACTTGACCGAATATTATTTTAATTTAATTTTTATTATTATTTTGAATATTCGACTGACATTTGCAGTAGGTGAATTTTGTATTCTTTATGGTTAATATTTAAATTCGTTTAAAATTTTCAAACGCTTGATTAGTCTGAAAATTTTGCAGAAAATTCGATTTTCACTTGCATCATGTGGCACGATTGGTTTAGTAGAGCACACAATTGGATTACAGATACATTGGTTAGCCGATGGCCAATGTTTTTGTAATATATCTGTACAATATTGTGATGTGGTGTGTCGTGTTGCGTACTGTGCTTTACTTTATAAGTGTGGTTAGATTATCCTCGTGTGACGTCACAAGACATCATATGTTATTAAGATTTTGATCAGACAAGATTAATGTCTACTTCTTGTGGTGCCTCTCTTACTAGTGGAGGTTGGTAATCAGCTCCGAATATTTAGCCGTATGAAGCCGTATCTCTCGCGAGGCGAAACAGTTCGGCGGCACTCGCGATGCCGGTCCACTCCTGTATGTTACGCAGCCAGATTAATGTAATAATATCAAATGGATGGACTAGTGATGTCGCTAGAATGAACATATCGACACACCACATTAATATCATTCCGGTCTTACAATCGGGAACGCATCTGTGAATTTACATAACACGTATTCACTATTGACACAGTGACTTTTTTATCGATGAAAAAACTGTGCGTTGTGGAATGCAATGGGTCTAGTTTTTTTACGGTTTGTTTGCAGTGCTCCAGATCGCGTACAATTATACGCTCTGTCTGGTAGAAAAATGATGTAATTTACGTAACACAGTAAAGTGGTACTGTAAATGTACGAGCCTCCTTTGTTTTGTGTACACACAGCAAAATATATAATTTTGCAGGCCTTCCCAACCTACAAGAACACAAGCACACATATATGCGACGTTATTCGTCGTATCTATGTGTGCGTGTGTTCACTGAATATGTAACAAAATCTTACATAAGGGATCTGTTAAGTTATCAATGTTAGAAATGTACGAATGGAAATGGTCAAACTCTAAGAAGTAAAATTCCATTAAACAGGTCTTGGTGACTTTTAGATCTCTTTTTTTTTTGATCAAATAGTCGCGAGGATTGACAACATTTTACTTAAATGTTTTTGTTGGGATCTCTTTTGCTATATGTGACCAAATTGCGATATCGATACCAACCTACAACGTCCCACTGTAGGGCGCAGGCCTTCTAGTAAATCACTGCAGGCCAGTGCGAATTGATGAATACAGATGCTATAGATTTTTTAAATTTTCAAGCATGCTGCTTTCCTCTCGGTGTTTTCCTTCACCTCCGAGCTGGTCATCATTATGGAAATTCGCACTTAAGTACAAACTCAGTGGTATAGGCTAAGAATTTGAACTCACGACTTGAAGTTGACCGAGGATTACAACTGATAGTTTAGCCAAATTGCAATATAATAGGTTGCAATTGCATATGTTAATGCTATATAATATGTTGACTGGGAGATAATGATTCTAAGCGATAAGTCCATCTTTTGTCACTTTGTGCAATAAATAATACGCAAATAACTGCGCCAAATCCTGTCTGTGTAACAGTAATTTTTATAGGTTATTTTTTTGATAATTGGGAAGATATTTCTCGAGTCACTTCAAAGACTGGCTTGTAGGTAGGAATATCCATTATAATTTCACACTGAATTTATACGCTTATACTTAAACGCCAAGAAAAAAAAACAGAATATGGTTAAGAGTTGTAAACGAATCTGAAAATGTACTTTATTTTTTTAAAGCCTCATTTGAATTGTACTTTCCCGCCTAAGAGCCTTTTCAGTATATCTACATATGTAGCAGACCATTCATAAATGCCATTTAAATTCACTTTCATATTTTCTTTATAGTCTATTGCGAACAATTCATTCTAATCGTGTTAATTACCGTACGTAATTGCGCCAAATGGGCCGATTTCATGATTTACGATATTTTTCGCCAAAAATACTTTACTTTAAAAATATTTCCTTGAATTTTTTACATTCAACATTCCGTGTTAGTATGCCACGTAAACCCCATCGCATTGTTCTCTTGATCAGATATTTTCTATACAATTGTTTGAATTACAAATTATAATTGAAGTAAACAATGCCTCTGAATTCTGCACGATCGCGAACGGAGACGGTTCTCGGAACGTTTGGCAGAAAACGGTGGTTTCCTCGATTTTGTTCATATATAAATTGGTGAGTTTTGCGGCTTAAATGAGACGCGCGTGACTAAAATAGGTACTCCATAAACATTGTTTAAATTTTACGATAATTTTAAATATCTTGACACGTTGTAACATCTTTAAATTTATATTATTTTAAAATGATTGGGGAACTGTAGGGCGCTCATTATTAAATAATGTTTAAAATCAAAGTGGTACATATTTACTTTTAATCTTTTATTTAAAATAATGCCATGATTAATTAATTTTGAATTCAATACAGTGTTGACATTGAAATTCAGACTTCATAATTATGACCATTGGAAATGACAAAGAAATTTAGAAGAGCAGCCTAGTTAATAACGTGAATCTGGTAACGGGATCCTGGTTTAGAGTTATTATGAACTAGTTGGCACAGGAAACAACCCACAGTCTGTAATCACACCCTATAATTATGTTATTTTACATGGGGGCAGGAAGGGCTCTTCAAGATAGCTATGAATTCTGCAAGGTCGGCAACACGCACGCACCACCCGTGATGTTGCAGGTGCCTATGCACGGTGGTGACCACATAGAACTTTTTGAGTTTTTGAGATACAAGACTGCATATAAAATCATCCCCTCCATTTTGCCCCTTTCTATATTCTGAAATTCATGTTTCTTACTTAAATAGCTCTTGAGATACAGGCATTGCATAAAAAATCTTCTCCCCTTTTTTCCCCCTCCTCCCAGTATAATTTTTAAAAATCCTTCCTTAGTATGTCATAAAACCTGTCTGTCTACAGTGTAGATCTCATGTTTTTAGCTTCAGCGGTTTCGGCTTCGCGATGATGAATCAGTCAGTCAGTCAGATTATCTCATTTTATATGTAGGTATAGATAGAATCGATATTTTTTACATCCGAAATGGCTAAGTTTGCAATTTGTGGTCAAGTAAGCATAATTTTGCAATTTATACCTCTTTCAACTCTTTATTTTTCAAGACAAGGAAAGGGTCATAAAAAAGCCGTTTCTGGCATTCCCTCTGACATTACGCACGTGTGTAATTTCATTCTCCTCATTGAAGCTATAAATCATGCGAATGTATTCCTAAAAGTTCGTGAAATGGCGTAAAAGTGCCGCAAAGAATTACAAGCGTACGGTATTGACGGGTGATGCCATAAAGATCTTGATTTGTCGAGTTGCCTATACAACCTGGCGTGTGTGAAGATTTTAGACGAACGTGAAGTATTTGTTAAGTTTCACTTTACGATGACTTCAGCGAAATATTATTGGGTAAAAAATGTGATTGTAACTTGCAGTCTTAGGTAAATGGCGTTGTTCGTTAAATTTAAGAAAGTGTAGGTTATATTTAACTTTGGCCCTGTTTGTTTGCCTTCGATATTTTTGTAGTTTAATGGTGACATACGAGCTGATATTCCGTCTGAAATATTCCCATAATTTATTCTCGGTTTTAGAATTAGTAGTAGTAGTCTTACGAAGTCTTTTGCAGTCTGCACAGAGGTCGGTTTCTAACGACTCGGTTATAGTCTAACTGTAAGCGAAGAACGGTAAAAAATTCGATTCGGCCCTTTTGGTCTCGACGAATTAACCGGAATATTCAATCCTTTAATGCTATTCAACTCTGAATGCGAATTCAGAGCTTAGATTTGAGAAGCTTCAAAAGAAGCCAAACTCAAAGAGTATTGGAATTTAAACGAAAATTGGAATAGGTCAGATTAACACAGAGAGTTTAGATTAAAAGTTATATTCATATTAATTAAATTAATCAATCAAGAGCAAAAAGTCCAGGTATTACTGGGTTCCACATCGCTAGTCCTCACTAGATGACTTTACGAAATGGTTTTAATAAATACTGTAATTTATGTGTAGACAGCACTACTAAATGTAATATTATATTTTAAGTTTATTTACTCCCAAAGCAAAATACAATAGAATTTTTATTGGAGACCTTTTAATAACTAAGGTAAACCGTACTTAATTGAACATTATCACCTAATTTAAAAGTTTTAAGTTTTTATTTCGTCTCGTTTATGAATACCAAGCGAGGACAATACGATTTCTTTTTTTAACCCTATCTTTTATTTATTGAAAAAATATAATTTTAAATAATATGATTTTGTAATCAAGTAAAATAGGCTTATCTGTAGACAACATTACCGTTTGATTAATTAGATTAACACGGTACATTTCATTCATAAACAGTTTGTAATAAGCTTAATAGTTTTATATGCTACTGTATTTTCTCACATAGTAATTAGTGGTTAATTCCTGCATTGTGTGCACACATTGGAGTGGATTAAATTGACGTCACAACAAATTGTAATTTTATAATTTTTTGTTGCTGTGTGTATTTTTAATGGCAAACCATTGTACGCCCATACAACATATTAAGAGGTACATACAATTGTACTTGTAACTCTTAACCTGTAATTATCACAATAAATAAATTTAAACTATATATTATATACATATAATAAAAATATAACTGATCGCTGTCTGTACATGGAAGATATATGAGAAAAATATTATTGGGGGCCTTTGTTAACGCAATAGAACCCAATACAATGATTGTTAGAATTTTTGTCTGTTTGTCTGTGCGTTTGTGCGCGCTAATCTTAGAAACGGCTTAACCGATTTGGGTGTGGTTTTCACGGTTGGTGCATTGTGGTAAGCTTCACTTAAAATTTAGTGTTTGTTTTATTTCAATCAGTTCATAAATAAAAAAGTTATATCAATTTAAAGAATCACGTCGAACATTTGTTCGATAAAAAATAAGCTATAAGAAATAATGTGTGTGATCGTTTTTGAAAATACCAAATACCCCTAAAGTAAAGACGGTGTTTATAAACTAAAGTCCACGCGGATGAAGTCGCGGGCAACAGCTAGTTGTGAATATACTTCAATACCTAACTAAAAAGCCTCGTTAAATGACGAAACATAACACTTGTTACGGATTGTTGAATCTTTAAAATTGTTTAGTGTGTAATGTAATAATTTCATAGCAATGAGATCATAGCTGTTTTTGAAAAAAAAAAATTCTGACCTTTTAATGATTAATTTGAGTCAAATTAGTGTTAGTATTATACAATAGCCTATTACGTAATGTGGACCCAGAAACAGGCTTAATTAGAGATATTGGAACGTGTTTAATTAACCTTGTGAACTTTGATGACCTTTAGTAAAATCCGCTCAATAAATCATACTGCGATGTATTAACATTTTTAGTTTATGATAGTGCAGTCATACGGATAAGGTTGCGGATATACTGACGTGGTTTAAACATTAATTGATTCACTCGATTGAGCATTAGTTGAACATAGGCACAGTGTTCAATGTTACTGAAGTTTGATAGCGGCGGCACTAATTCGAAAGAATAAATAGTACCTACACTATGTGCACACACAAAATGTCTGTGACTGAAAATTAACGGAAAGAAACTTGTTTGGGAAAGGGGAAATTAACAACTTTAATTATTGGGCTCCAAGGAAATGTTCAGGCTACACGAGGTCGGAAAAGCCTGGTCTTTTGGCGTATCTGTGCGATTTCCCAAAAGACTCAATTCTGCTTTTCGCCAATCCGTCACATTAGTGTATCGGTGCATCATGGACTCTTCTTCCTCATTACAGGGTCTACAGATGTTGGCACCCATTAAGTCCATCTTATATAGCAGATGTTTAATACTATACTGGCTTGTGATAACTGCATATATGGAAGTTGTTTTTTTGTGTAGGTTAGTGCTTTAGACGTCCAGCCCGAATTTTACCTCATTGGGCAACTTTATTGAATGTTTTATACTACTTTTAGCCAATTTAGGCTGTTGAAGTCTTTACTGGACCGTTATTTTTTTTTTTTTTTTTTTTTTTTTATGTTAGGAGAGACAATCAGGAAAAATCCTGCATGGGACACCTGGTACCATCTAGTCTGGCTGGACCAGCCTAGGTGGTACCAGGTAGTGTCGGACTCTTACCGACTAAAAAACCTGATTGCCTCAACATCGTGTATGTCTAGTTCTTGTGGCCCTAGTGTCCTTTCAAGAGTCACCGGTCGCGTTGATGTAGGGCGAGCGCAGAAGGCGCTCAGCCAGGAGAAAAGTGTGCGTTGCAACAGCCTAAGGGCTCCCCCGTCGATAAACCGGCGGAAGGAACGGACCTCGACTTAGGGCGTTGCACTGGGGGGATACCGCGGGGTCGCGAGTCGGCGAGAAGCGCCCAGGCACGTGTCTATACCTAGTGAATATAAGGTTGGCTGAGGGCCGGTGTGTGTTAGCGGTGTAACGAGGGGGACGTCCACGTCTCGGCCGGCGGGGACGGTGTCTGTGTACTGTGTTTGGGTGCAGAGTGAGAACCGCATTGGCAGCGGTGATCGGGTCGTCGGACTGGACCGTTAGAGATCTCGTTTATTGTTCCTGCTGCGAAACCCACGGGGTATCAACATATTTGGCCTTTTATCTCATTTATGCAAGTTCATCTGGTTACAGGTTAAAGCGGATATTTGTATGGGAGTAGCCACGTTACAGCAGGACGGGGCGCCTCCTGGCACAGGGAAGAATGAGTAACAGTCCTTCTGCATTACATAATTTCTATATAAAATTATAATAAACTTGTTTGCTTTCCCCCCCTGGATGACATCCTGACTACGGCGTTGAATGTTTGTATTGCACGAGCAGGTCTTCTCAACGTGCGATCTGCTTTACGTCTTCGGCACGAGCTGCGTGAAGGTGAAATTAATTTGTCAATTGTATGGAGCCGCGTGCGCAGAGGTCACACGGTGTTTGTGTAATTAAGTCGCCATTCAATACCGATTGTGTTGTACTTGGAAATTGATGGGTGGTTAGTGGATTGTGTTACTTAGCTTAATTGAAATATTCATTGGTTTCGAAGGATTATAAATGTTGTATGCGTATTAGAAAATTAAAATGGCTTGTATTTAAGCAATCAGTAAAAATATTAAATGTGCACTAAATAATGACATCAAAACAAACTATTTTTGAATAACTGATATAAATAATTTCAAGAATGTTATCACATGTTCGACGTTCGCTGGACTCCTATTTCTTTATTATCACCAGGGTATCTACCTAACGCTATTGCACCTTTAAATTTGCTTTAAACCTCTCCATTAAAATACAGTCAGTTCTATAAAGTTAACTGTTTTAAAAACGCTACCAAAATGTTCTTTTCGTTAGACAAATATGTTTACTGGAACTTGGATTTATATTGGTACATCTATGGATGTTTTTTTAACACATTATTATGCCCTTAAAAGATTGACATTCGCCAAAGATCTAAAGTCACCGACATAGCTCGTTAATGTGGCAATGGACAGGTCATATTTGCCGCAGGACCGATGCCCATTGGGATAGACAAGCCCTCGAATAGAGGCCGGGTATCGGGAAGTGCAATGTGGGACGCCCTCCGGCCAGGATGATTGAAGACTTAAAGAAATTCGCCGGTGCCGGTGGTGAGAAGAGCCGCGGATCGTGTATGTTGGCAAGCCTTGGAAGAGGCCTATATCCAACAGTGGAGAGGCAGGTTGATGGTATGTTAATACTCTCTGAGCACGTCTGTAAATAATCTGTACGTGACGATCGTCCTATCAAACATGACATTGACCTTTCACATCTTTCGTTACGTTAATTTGTAAAAAGAATTGTTTGCATGATTCACGCATATACGCCTAAAATGCTGAAGCTATTTATATTCTTATACCGGTAATAATAGGGGTTATAATGTCAGATATACTTTGTTCTAACTACAATTGGGTATAAATAAAGGCACTTGATTTCACTTAGATGATGACTGTTAAATATTAACTTTCACCGCTAATGTGGATGTATTAATGTGAAAACCGCATTGAAATCTGAGATCGCGTCAAGTAGGCAATTTGGTCAAGTGTGACTTGACCTTTAGATATTTCTACTCACGCTCAGTGCAGACGTTTAAAAGTTATTGTTTTTATTGTTTAGAAGTCGTTACGCTACGCTACAACATGGAGCTCTTCAAGAAAGCTCTGAATAGAAGTCTGTGGATGGTGACTATGTATCGCCATGTATCACTTATCGTCGCACTTATCGCCATAGCACTTATTTATAACATATAGCTTATAGCACTTATCGCCATGTAGGCCACATGTTCAACGCCCTTATTTCTTAACAAAAATGAATTGAAAATTAGACATAACTCGCTCGTACGAGTAGCTCCCCTATGTCATACGGTGTAGCTTGTCTGGAAAGTGACACCATCGTTATTATCACTGCACTATACCATACCATCAGCTTATGTCTCTCCGTTGCTCTCAAGGCACGCCACCACACACGATCTTCGGCTCTTCTCATCCCGTCACTACCGGCAAACTTCTTAACGACATATCCCACAGAAATAGCAAGCTGAAATGGCATTGGGCAGTTATTATTTTGGACCTGTATTGTCCACTGTTACTCATTCATTTAGGAGTCAAATTTATAGATCGCACTTTACTACACTGTGGGATGAAGTGTAAAAAGAATAATGGAATAAATAGTTTTCTTTATCCAATTATACTCCTATATACAATGGAATGTAATACCAAATGCAACAGCAGTTTTCAGTGAGTATTCAGCGGCAGTTTCAGTTGCGCACGCTTAGCGGCTGTGGGGATCGTAGATGCGCTCTCCCTTTTATTATTATACCTTTCGGACAATAGATGCGTTTATTGAAGGTGATTTTGTTACTGTGTTTCATCAACTTAGATTAATGTCTATTCCTTCTATTCTGAACTTCAATTCCACTCTTAGCGAGTACACAACTAGCCTAATTAAATGGATGTCAAGAAAACATTACCGCTATAATGTTGACAAAAAACAACGTGCATAACAAACGCATTCTATTACGTGCGTACAGAACGGAAACAGCAGCCGGATCTAATGTTGATACAACATTACATCACGACCTGTACCTGACGACGACATTGCGTAATTATCATCAAAGGAGCTCAGGTTGATTGTAAGCAAGAATAAGTACGGCCTACTCAGTGCCGGCGTTAGGGGCGCAAGCGATCGTCCAGGGCGCAAAATTTGCAATGGCGCTGAATTTGCAAGGGCGCTGAATTTGCAAGGACGCTGAATTTGCAAGGGCGCTGAATTTGCAAGGGCGCTGAATTTTCCGATGGCCATAAAACAACAAAATAAAATTAAGGAGCTACAAAAACTTTCTACGTCCACGTAGTTAGCTCTGGGTAATGAAAGGACAATTTTAGTCTCAAAAAGTTTCTAGAAATATGAAAACTAATCAGCTTGATTTTACGTTTTAATTTTCTTTTTAACGTTAACGCCGGCCCTGGGCATACTTATATACTTACTCCATTGGCTCGGCGACCTGAAGTAGATCTGGGCCTTCGACACTAAGAAACGCCATCGTTTTTGGGTCTTGTGCGTTTCGTGCCAGCAGGCTATTTGTTGTTCCAGCATATATATCCTTTTCGTCTCTCCAGTGGTATACGGGATCTCCAACCGGTCATCAACTACTTGGATCTCCCACATATACTTTGCTTTATAGCGCGATCCTCCCTCATTCTTTCCATGTGACTGAGTTAACGGATTTTGTCAGTTTTAATTTCGTCGTCTTTACGAGTTAGAAAGGTGACATAGCACAAACAATGTTCAGTTTCGTCGCGGTCTGTCTGGTTCATTGAACAGTTCGCTGATTCGGCAGTTTCTTAGATTCCTGTTTCCCTAAATAGTAATTTTCGTCAACTAAACATTTTCACAGGTGAAGACAACCACGCCAAAATTATATTTGATGTCCAATTAATATAATAGGTAGTCGGCGAAGTTCGCGCCCTTTTTGAACGTATGACTTTAGCGTGCTATATTCCTGCCAATTCTGATCACTAGCGGGAAAGTGATATACCGTTTGACAACTGTTTTTTTTTGTAATGGCCGCAAATTGAAATTACAAGTTAAAAGGTTTACCTTTGCATATTGTTTTTTTTTTTTTGAAACATTTTAATGTTGAAGTCAATATGGAGAAAAGTTTATGTTTTACAATTTTTTTTCGACAAGGGTATTAATGCTTCTAGTTCTCGAAAACGAGATTTGTAGTGTTTACGGAGAAGATACTTTATCTAAAACTATTGCAAAAAATGGTTCAGTCGATTCAGGTCTTGTAATTTTGATGGGAATGACGCTGTTGTCGTCCTATTAAGGTAAAATATTAATGTTACCAGTGAAAAAATTGAAGCAGATTGAAGCAGACACATAAGCAGTCTTCAAATTGCGGAAGAGCTTAGCATTCACCACTCAACTGTTTTGGTTCACCTGCATAAACTGAATTTTGTAAAAAAGCTAGATATTTGGGTGCTGCATGATTTAAATGACAGAAACTTGGTGAATAGAATTTACAGAATATGCGTAATGTTGGTAAAACGAAATGAAATCGATCCATTTCTGAAGAGATTGGTAACAAGCGATGTGAAGTGGATCATATACGATAACAATGTTCAAAAACGATCTTGGTCTAAGCAAGGTGAGCTATCACAAATAGTCCCAAAGCCAGGCCTCACTCCGCACAAAGTCATGTTATGTTTATGGTGAAATTGGAAAAGAATTGTGTATTACAATGTTTTGCCACATGGCCAAACGATTAATTCTGATGTCTACTGTCAGCAATTAGTCAAAATGAAACAAGCACTTGAAGAAAAACGCCCAGAATTAATGAATAGAAAAGGTGTAGTTTTCCATCACGACATGCTCGACCGCATACATCTTTGATGACTAAATAAAACTTTTATGGACTTTGACTGGGAAGTTTTAATGCATTCTCCTCCACACAGTCCAGACATAGCACCTTCGGATAGTCATTTATTCCGCTCTTTACAAAATTCTATAAATGGAGTAAAATTACATTCAAGACAAGCCTGTGTAAACCATTTAAATCAGTTTTACGCTCAGAAACCCCAAAAAAAATATAGCGATGGGGTAATGGCTCTGCCAGAAAAATGGCGAATGATAGTCGAATTAAATGGACAATATTCCGTTCAATAAATATTTATTTAATTATTTTCACTTTATTATTAAAGCTTTATTATTTTCACTACAAAAAGGCCGCGAACCTATCCGACTACCTAATATTCGTATGTTCATAGTTTCAAATTATCTTTATCTCGCATTAATATGCCGAACATATAAATCACATATAAGTTTATATAAAACTGTGGAATCGAAGAAAATCGCCAGTTAGGAAAACTGTTAAGTGGAATAAAATGGTTATTTAGGAAATTAGAGCAGTCTAAGAAAATGGCGAAAAGAATTTAAAAGAAAATTAATCAGTAGTTAGTTATACGCGATGTCAAAACTATTTTGATCAACAAAAGTATTGAAATATGCACTCATACGCAGTAACTAACACAAATTTTATTTTTCAATAATTAAAACTCGTAATATGATTAAAACTCGTAATAAGGCTAAAGAAATAGTAAACACGAATTAAATGTTTCGCTGACTTCCTTTACATTTAATTTCAAATGTCAAATATTGCTGCGAATAGGTTTTCGACCCCTTATACCATTTACCTTCAGCTTATGTCACTCCTTGCTGGGTATATACATTTTCCATCAATTAGACCCAAGCTGGAGTAGATACCATTTTCTCTTGCCAAAATTAGTTGCCAAATAGGTTTCTGTACGAGTACGAGTGTTGAGTACGTTAAAACTGGGGCTTGAGATTTACAAAATATAGACTTGGATGACACATGTATTTATTATAAAGGAAGTACCTATTTGACATACATTAGTAAAATAGAATGGTTGTCAAAGACAATATTGTAGGAAAGAAATTATATAATGCAACTTCATGTGTATAGACTTCGCAAAAAAAATATTTTTATGTTGTTCACTGGCCTTTATTCCATTTCGTAGTATACTGGGAAAGAATTGAATGACCTTATCTTTGGGAATTGAATTCTCTCCAAAAAATTTCATAAAATGGTAGGACTGTAAATAAATCCTCTGGTAATCCAAACTATTGTCTGTAGTTGCAACTTGCAATTTGCATTCTTTAAATGTCTCAGAGCTAAATTGTTCTGTCAGTACGTTCGCGACCCACTTGCATAATGTACGAAATACAGGCCGAAACGCATTCTCATGATGTTTTATTGTTTGCAAAACTTTTATGGTCCTTGCAGTTATTTTACTGTGGTAACATTAGTTGAATGAAGACTCAGTACAATCTTTAAATATTTCTTGTGCATGTTTTAGGTACATTCGTTTAGAAATATTATTGTAATTTTCTTATCTTTTCGTGCGTAACTTCAACGCTATAATATCTTACATTTGATGTGGAGCCCCTTTGATCTACACTTTAGTATTTTACTTACACATTATTATTAAGGGTAAATAGCGTTAAGTGGTTATTAAATTTCACTAAGTTACTGGGTGAGAAGGAGTATTAAGTTTCATGAGAAAAACTATTTTAAAATATTTAAAATTAAATTTAAAATTAAAATTTAAAATTAATTTAAATATATTTAAAATTCATGTAATATTTTAATGCGTATTTTAGAATACTTCATTCTTAATTCTTAGTACTCTGGTACTTCCAATTAACATTCTTATGTGGCGAAAATCTATATATGTATTCACTATTTATGATAAATGTAGCAAAGGAATGTGTCAAGGAATGAGAACTAGGCGATTTTTTATAAGTGTCGAGCGTCACGAGTGTGTAGGTGCGCGTCTCGCGGTACTGCAGCTCTCAAGGCTTTGTGCGACACCTGCAGTAATTATATCTATTATGTCCTTTACAAACCCTGTAATTTTAAAGCTAATTCGTTGCTTATAGCGAGCAGCGGTAAATACTGAATGGGCACCAAATTTAAAGGCATCTGAATATTTTGGTCTTTAAGTCGTCGTGTTAAAATATAAAATGGTCATAAAAATGTCAAACAATCTTTAAAGGTCGGTTGGTTCTTTGGTGAGAACAAAGAAATAGGGACTCCGTCGACTTATTGATGGCATTGCAGTTGTTCAAAAATAGTTTCTTTTTGTTTTGTTTTTCGTTATCAATTTAAAAGAAAATAGAAACCCAATAGTTAACAAACATGTAACAAGGTTGAAACCTTGTTTACATTTTTCCTAATATATTCCAGTGTTTTATTGTGAACTAAACTCGCACCCATTCGTCCGGATGCGCCATGAATAATGTAGTAGTGGCATCGTCTACTTTCAAGGAGCACAGTAGCCAGGCCAATTTATTGTCTTGCTATCTGTCTCACTGTACTATTGGAACAAGCGGATGTTGGTTTTAGTGCGGAAAATAATTTTAGCGCGATTTCGAAGTTTAACCTCTTGACCGCTAATGACAGATATTTTATATCCGATCTACAGAGTGACAGTTATTGACCCACACATCCATCACAGAGGACGGAGAATGGCGTAATGTATTATGTAATTATGTTAAGAAACAAAATGTAACGATAACTTCGATTTCCAGCTAAAGAATGATTTCCATTGCATTAGATATGGCTTCGCGTCTTATTAGTTAAAGAAATGAAGTTAAAAATAGTCTATTTCGAGTTTGAATTTCTGACCTATTCTAATCTGAAGGCACTCTGAAGTAGATTCCATCGTAATTGACCAAGAGATATACTAAAATATGACTTAATAGATATCCTTAAAGAATTATATTAAACTTTAATGATAAAAAATGATCAAAAAATGATACATCATAAAATGAGTTTTACTATCATAAGCAATAACTACTAGAAGCGATTGTGTTTTATGCATCAGAAAATTAGTGTAGATTAGTAATCGTTTCTTTATCAAATACATCTAAATTATTGAGATTTCTATAGTTATAACCATAGAAATCTTAATAATTGACCGATTGATTGGCGCAGTTGGTAGTGACCCCGCTTGCTGTGCAAAAGGTCCCGGGTTCGATTCCCTGTCGGACATACATTTGTTTAAAAAAAGACAAATGTATGTTCGCGTCTGGGTTTGTGTTTGTCCTTGTATGTGTATCTGGACCCACGACACAGGGAATCCTAGTGTGGGCGATTGCGTGTGGCGTTATTAAAAAAAAAATTTAGATTTCCATGAGTATAACGCATAATGAATTGCAGACTACACAAGTCTGAACATAGCATCTAAAAAACTCCTTAATTATAAGTTCTAAAACATACCAAAAAACATTTTTGATTGATTTGATTCAAATCTTATTTTTTTGTGAATCAATTTATGATACGCAAAGGCGCTATGCCGGATAGCCTTGTCAATAAATGATTGATAAAATATTAGATACTTACTGTCCGATTTCCTGTCAATGAAGGTATAACGAGTGAAACACATAATTGCATGAAACACAGTCAATGAGGAAACTACCAGATGAAACGTCAATAGTTTGAGAGATTGATACCTTTGTAATAATTGGCTTAGGTAGTATTTATATATGATCTGATGTGAATAGTTTCGTGGATCATGGTTAGAGACGAAGGTTACATAGATATTAGTGTACGCGAGATAAATAATCCATCCAATACTTTGTGGGAGAGCTATACAGTAGGAACATATCAGTATGGCGGCCCTTAGCGCTACAGTAAAATTGTACAATAATGTAATCGCATACAATAATGTATTTATTGTAACGTAAAATTGTAACGCAGTGTCTGTACATGAAATATTTTAAAAAAAAGTTATTGCAGTGCGAAGTACAAAGGTTGGCTGGTAGGGAACGCCTCCAGGCATTAATCTCGCCTTTTGTACGTTTAAGTGCAATAAAGTTTTTTAAAGAAATAAAGTACTTGCGATACAGAGCCCAAGACAACATTTTTTGGAATTTTGGCTGTCCGTCTGTCTGAACGCGCATCACGCAAAACCGGCGGTTGGATTTTAATGAAACTTGGCACAGTTATAACTCATATGCCATTTAACATTTAGGGTATTGGTACTGTGGTTACCAATGAGTAACAGTGTGGTACCCTCGTATAGCTGCTCTGGGGTACACTTGTAGGGCTCCCGGTGTGCTCTGGGTTCTTGTCTGAGATCGAGAAATGAATAACTGATTCTGAACAAACAACGTCGGGGTCACCAAATATTGGTATCGTGGTTACCAATGAGTAACAAGGGTACTTTTATCCAGTTTAGTTATGAATTTCCCATGGGAATTACAAGATCACGCGAACGAAGTCGCTGGCACCGCTAGTTGCGCAATATAATTAATTGATCGTCTAATGGACTTCTAACGTTTCCACTGTACAGGCCTTCCCTTGTAATAATTCCTTAATCGTTATTAATAATTTCGGGTATGGAGTATCCATGCAAAATTAGCGAATAGTTAATTTTGCGAATTTTTGAATTTTCGAAATGCGAATAGGTATATTCGTTAATGATGCATTTGCGAATCGGCAAAGCGAAATTTGAGAATGCGATTTTTCGAAAGCTTTGGAAGACCACTGTGCGCTATGCGAATTCTGTAGTATTGTATCATCAGCCTGTCTCTCTATTGTTGGATATAGGTCTTTTCCAAGGCACGTCACCACCACATGATCTCTCGCTCTTCTTATCTAGCCACTACCGAGTCTTTTTAGTCGTCAGTCTATCTGAAGTCCACTCAAGGTGTCTCAAGCGGTATTTCCCGGTACGTGAACTTTTTCAAGAAGACAGATTTCCAATTTTGACGAATTATTTCTTCAAGAAGTCTTACTCTGTAAGGTATATGCCTAAATATTAAAAAAAGACTAGATAAATATAGGTATATACGAGTTACTATATTTGACTGTACAATAGACGTTACTAAGTAAAAAATGTTCCTATTGAAAAATATCTATCTCCCTTTCCTTAAGACTCATTTACACAAGGAGAGTTTCTCGAACGCGTATAAGAGAGAAAATCTATCAAGAATATGCTTGCCTAGTATAAACAACAGTTATGATCATGTGGTAACTGTTATCGTCTAGTTTTTATCATCGCGTGAACAGTTGCAGATGAGAATCGTGTGAAGTTTGGTCGCATATTAGAATCGTATTCAATATCCTTGCCCGCTCGAGAAACATTCCTTGTGTAGAGTCTTTATACTGGTATCTATTACCACCATGTTTATTTCATGTTTTTGGGATAAATTAATATCGCATACGTTAGCGATGTCACTCGTTAGCGACAATATTAATGATTATTTTATTAGCCTCTAATAACCCTTGCCTTTGATGATCCTCGTTATTTTGTAATGGTGTGCCTCTATTGTGTCAAGGATCCAATCAAAATCTCGTTTTATTGGACATAGTTCCTTCTAGTTTTTGATGTGTATTTGATTACGTGGATAAGTACTAAGACAAATTGAATTGACTTTTAAGTTAATTTACATAAATAACTACATTTTTTTATATATATAAATCCGCTATATTGGGAAATTGTCGCTGTATGACTTATATGATTTTGAAACGTTTACGCATATTGTTTTTTTTTTGCAATTGTTGGAAAATATTAAACATGACATTAAGTTTTTCTATATAACCTTTTGTTAACATTTTAGTATAGTTTGTTTTTTCAATACTGAGTTTAATGCAGAGTCATGCATGGTCCTAAATATTTTTTTAATGAATCACCAGGAAGTGACGTTTTAGAATTTAGTGCAATGACACGGTTGAGTGCATTCTAATTGATTGATAAAGGCTTTATATTCTTTTAGTTAACCTTATTATGTTTTTACTACAATAAAATAAGATTAAGTAAAAAAAGGTTACAGGGCTCTTTGTTGGCGCTACTTCTACGAGTAGGTACTATCTATAGATTAGTACGAGTATTAGGTACTGTTTTTTTTTCATATGTTTTATCGACGCGGTAATGAGATAAGATTTCATATGATAAGTTAAAGGTTAATGATATCATTTGTAGACGCCTTTCACATATTTTTTTTTTGAAAAACGATTGATTGACACCACTACCGCCTGACAGGAAGTCGCGTGCAATCTACACAACGCTAAACATTGAAAATATAAATTAATATTATGCAAGAATTGTTGCTGTTGTTGTTGCTTTTTATTGTACTTATAATGAATTGTTAAAATAAGATGTTACAATATTAACTTAAGTATAACTGCGAACTTATACTCAGAAGGATTGTTTTCAGTGTTAAGGACGAAATTACAAGCGCTTAACTAAAATTATAATAATGTGAACCCTCAAGTATGGACAAGAAAACTATAAATGAGCCTTCATACTAAGACTTAGTCGTTCCATGCATTCGTTCTTATGTCTTACTCCTATTTCACTTATTTATGTTCGTATAATAAAGTTGAATCTTCAATTACCGACATATTTTTTTTATAGAAGAGATGTCAGTCGAGCGGGTAGGCCACAATAATGGTAAGTTGTTACCGCCGACCATAAACGCCTGCAGCACCAGGGAGAATGCGGGTGCGCTGCCGTTCTAGCAGAATCCCGTTTACAGCTCTCTTAAAGAACCCCCATGTTGTAGTTTGTTGTATGTGGAAAAACGGCTGGCAGTTCATTCCACAACTTTCGGGTTCGCGGTATAAAGTGCCTTGATGACCGCACGTGCAAATAAAATGCAATAGATGTTCTTATAAAGTTATAGGTCCATTATTTTCCGTTTAATAACAGTCTAACTACCATATCTGCCTCCAAATAATTCAATAAGGTCAGCCTTCAAGCATGGACAGGAGTAATGGTACAAATAAACTATAATAGAAGTCCTTCCAAGGTTGTAGCCACGTACTGCCTATAGTTCACTTTCACCCCTTATCACCGACGTGACATCCATGGTGATGTGATGACGGCCTCTTGACACACTCGTTCACGGCCGCAGGAAAGTGTTCCACTTGTTTATTGTTGGATTTGTTCCGCATTTGAACTACTTTTGGGTGAAAGAAATTTTGTTTTCAAGTTGTTGTTAACAATAATGGAATACTAATTAAATATTTAGAGATTGGGATTCTCAGTAAGCGTATTGAATAAAGATGCCAAAGCGAAGCGCAACTGTCCTTAATTTTAAAAGGCTCAATGGTTGTACTTCCATAAGGCCCCAAAGGTTTGACTTACCTAACAAACCTCAAAAGAAAAGTATAAGTATAAGTTGTGTATATCTAGTCAATACTGTAGATATGAGATTTATTTAGGTAAACCGAGCTTTTGTCATCCATTGCAGTACCACCCGCCCTGCTGAGAACACATCATTATTTTTAATGTATTTTAGTTTATTTAACTTCTATAAATACTGTAGGTTTACGAATTTTAACTGTGGTTAACACTTTCTTAAGAATTACGCCATCATTTGACCCTGACTTTTTAAATCAGTTTATCCTAATTATTTCCCGAATCCATTATCCAGCGCTCTCCACAAACTTAAACCAGCATTTGTTTACTCGTCTTATTCCAAAATCTGTCGAACTGTAAAGACTAAAGATAATATGAATTAAAGTAACAACTGATACAGTTGTCAGCTTTATTGTAGGGTATTAAATGACGTCCAGTAACTCGCGTACAGCAAGAACGAATATACAGCTAGTCAGCGACACTTCAGTCCTTCGGCGATTAGAATCTCGCCCGCAAGCCGGAGCCAAGCAAATGCCGAGCGGAAAGTTCACGCGAACAATAGTCTGCGCGTTTATCGGTGATGTAACTCGCGAACTGTGAGCTAAATCATCCGATGGGTGTGCATAAATTAAGGGAGAAATATTTAGGTCAGGAATATGGTGTGCCGTATCCGTATTTCTGCTCCAGTTCTCTATAAGTCTGATTGTTTTTGATGACGTCTTTTGTTAGGCCCGTGATATGCGCAGACATTCGAGCTGGTCTCAAGACGTTCTGCCTGCTCAAGTTGTAAATAAATGACCAGAATTTATGTCTATATACGCACATAATACTTATATTATAGGTACTCACTTATATGCTTTCGTATTTATGGGATTTTGACATTTGCAAATAAACGCATAACAAAACTTCATCGAGTATCTAACAAATTCTGTTAATCGTTCCATCAAACAGCTTGCATTCAAGTTAAGATGTTTGATAAATATGTTAAATTAGATGCGTAGATTCTCTTAAGTAGGCACTTAGTCTACGTAGCGTATTTGACTGGTTTGATGAGACTGGTTTGTTGACCACTCTCATCATCGTTTCACCGCTAATACAACTGGTTGTTACCGTTAGCTTACGTGAGAACTGCGATGATGAACTTGCATGATTCGAAACGATACCGAGATGCTCGCGTCCTTGACTGCATTTTTTTTAAAGTATTGTGTGCAATAGATGCTGTTATAGAAATTAAACCTATCACATATCATCAGTTTCAAAAAGAAATGAATTCAATCCAGATTTTATGGCTTGCGTAATTTTTCAGAAGTTTAGGTCTAATGAAATCAAATATCAAGGTTCAGAAAGGCGAAATATATGAAAAAAAGGGGTTTCCTTTAAATTGTTGAAACACGTGGTTCAGGAAAACCTAACAAGGCGAACTTGTTATAAGACCTTGAGGAAGTATTGGAATTCGCCACCATCCTGAACTCTCTCTCTCTCTCTCTCTAAAAGTTGAGTCGTTTTGTAAATTCCTTTACAGAAAACATATTTTTTTATAGAATGTGGCAGACGTGTATACCTATACACGTCTATTTAGTGGTAAGTGGTACTGTCGCCCATGGACATCCACGACATTTGCCAATATCAGTTCATAATGACAAACGTTTGCACGTCCCCGGAAACCTTTACCATTATAGATTTAACAATGGATTTGGAGAAAGGTTTGCGAAAATGAGGAGGGATAGAAAAATTAGAAATATAGAGCAAGAGAAAATGATAGGGTAAAGAAAACGGGACTCACTACCGAAATACGTACATACATTTGGAAAACAGGATAAAGTGAGTCTGTGCAATCCACTGGCCGCGTTACACCTGTAACGCGGCCAGTGCGCTCAGCGGTTGTGGCGTTTCGCTGTCAAAATAATCGTAATATTATCATTAAAAGTGATTGTTAACCGTCATTTTTGCATTGTTCTCAGGGTCTACCGTCGTGGTCGAGCGGCGTGGAGGCGGCGGAGGCGTTGCGCGCGCGCCTCGTGCGTTGGGCGTGCGGCGAGCCGCCTGCCGAACCTGACCCGCCGCGGAAGAAGATGCCTCACGCGCTGCGACGCCGGTGGCCGCTTTGCCCTTGTTTACATGTGAGTTACTGATGTGTAAGAACTGTCAAAGTGCACGAAGCTTGCGGCGTGTCGTGTAACAAAGTGCCAATCTCGATTTAATGCTTTGGTGCCTTATTGTTTTATCCAGGTGAACCAGGAAGTATCTAATCGCAGGAAATTTTTAACTACCAAAAAGAATATTGTGTGGATGATAGCCAAGAAGAGTGGTGTTAGCCTGTGGGTATCTATTCCCGACTCTCACTCGTGAGTTCGTGAGTGTAAATCATCGGCACGTAACACTGAGTTTATATTTTAATGGGTTATTAATAATTATCACTAGCTCCCATGTTCCAGAACTTAAAAAAGTCTGGAGCATGTGATCAACCAATCTGCACTGGGACCGTGCGTTTGGTTATGCCCCGAAAACCCCTAATGCTTTAGTAGGAGACGCCTGCGCGTGGGGAACGTTAGGCTGAGATCAAAAAACATCATTTTGGTTTTAGTAAAGTGGTGGTAAGGAAGGCTCTTGTTTGATTTTTACCTTTTAATTTTTGGATACGAATTCGGATTCGCAGTATTTCATTCATTTAAGTTTAATCTCAATGACCCGTAATCCCATTTTTATTTATATTTAATTTTATCTCGGTGACGTTCATCTCGTACTTGGTGAAATTATCAACTGGTTTTTATCTTTTTTTAATAGCTACCGATTTAAATGTTATCTAACGGATCTTAATGCACTATTTTGGCATTTCGAATGGCATTTTGCTTGGTGAGAAATTATTAATCTACTCAATCCTTTACTTTTAATCTGTTTGAACTAATCGGTAGACGTGCAAAGTGAATGCTATTGTTTTAAAGTTCTAGGAGAAGTGTTAAAAGTTGATGAGATCATGAACTAAAAGATTTATAGACCGACTGATTTAAAATAATTTAAGCATTTATAAATAAAACAGTTCATTGAAAATTTTCATGCTGTTATTCTGTTCTTATTCTGATTCTTATTCTTTAAACAATGAAATTCGGATTTACTTGTACAAAGTAAGTGTCATAACCCTCATAACAGAGAGCACAAGCTACGAATACTTTATACATATATTTAATTTATTCTTATATAATATGTATGTGAATGTGTAGATGTGTATGTATGTATATACCTAGTCTAGCCATAAATATTATTATCAAGATGTTTATGTAAACATTGTCATTTTATTAGAACAATTTGTGTTATTTTAGAAATAAATAGGTAAGCATTTTAGAAATAAAACGTTTATTCGAAATGGTCACCATATTTGCTTTTATAAAATCTTTCAAACGTTGTGGCCAGATTTCGATTTGGAACACGCACCCTTTCCATGGGAAAATTGCCATCTGATTTACGGAATGCGGAATTAATTACTTTACGGAAATTAATTACGGATTTTTTTACGGATTCGATATTATCATGGCGTTTAGAGCATGCCATGCTCTCTAAAACAGACCATAGATTATAATAGGGCGGATTAAGTTCGGGACTAGATGACGATCTATCATCGCCAGTCTTCAGCTCTAATATTCCTTTATAGCCACGAGGCCGGGAATATATGAGCATAAACTCGATCATTCTGCTTGTTAAAATGTTTCTCAATGGTGAACATGTTCTCGCCCGTAAATAAGATTTGTTTGTGAGCGTATCGCGTACCGCCGAAGATATGGTTTTAATTTTGTCAACCCTGTTCGTTTTTTATTATCCTAATTTAATTATTTTAAGTATTTAATTATTAAGGCATTAAGTCCGCTTCTGTACAATATAGAGCAAAACGAGCAAACAAATAAAAATATATACGGAAAGGAATAAGTATATAAGTAGTAAAAATGAACGGAAAACAAGATGTTTGGGAAAATAAGGAAACATTGGGGAAACGAGATATTTCGGATGGAGGTATAAAGGAGACGTCGTCGGTAATGTAATAATATCTCGTCTGTCAGTCGTATCCAATTGATTTTATATTAACATCCTCTTCATCAGCCTTCTATTGCCTGCCTGGTGTGCATTGCCTGCTTCGGGCCACCATCAATTTTTTTCCTTGTTTTCCATGTTTATCCAAATAATTGCTCTTCTTACCTGTTATGTTCTTGACATTCCTTGACGTTATTTAGCATTCCTTGTTATCTCCCAATGGGTCTTCTATTATCCTATAGTCTCCGGTTCATGTATAGAGTCATGGGACAAGATATCCGTTATTCTGTAAATTATGCGTGGTTGTAGATTTTGCATCTCATTGATGTGTGTAGAAATGGGGTATAAAAACCTTATGCTCATATTAATAAGGCTTATGAATTGTGTTTTCATACAAGTTTATCGATTGACGACATAGAAGGAAAGTAAATCTGATTTCAATGCTCATATTCGAGTAACAGTAGATTATTTCATATCGATTGTTCTGTATTCATTAATAATTCGGTGTTAGTCGTTCCGGAACGTATCGAGTAACACGTCAATCGAGTAATTCGATACATATCGTATCGAGTTTCATCGGATCGCGGATTCAAATTTCTGCTTTCACTATTCCCCTTGTTGGGAAGTGTGCAAGGCCCTTTGAATTAATTCTGTGATCTTACTTATACTGTTACTTGTAACTATCCACAATATTGGATTGTTTGCAGAAGGATCGAGGTAAAGGCAGCTTTACCTTGAGACTGTATCTTACCACTGCTGAACGTAACTAGGTTTATCTCAAGGCTCGCCACAAATCTTGCATTCTTCTCATATTAGATTATTCAATAATAGTTTTTTTTTTTTAACATATGATCATATTTTCTAACAAATACGAGGGTAAACATTTGACTTAAACGTGTTGACTTTTCAACATTGCTCGCTAGTACTTTGCAAATGACAAAATTAGTCGACGTGTTTTCTATTTCAGAAAGTCTTACTGTTATGTGTGGTTAAAGGTGATGATTACCTCAGACATTTAAAGATACGGATGTAAGATCACCGTCTGCTCATTAGTCGTTAAACAGTAACAGAATTCCGTTTTTAGTATTTAATTAGTGTTAATTTGGTCGTGAAGCTTTGCAGTATAATTGAAGTCTATGAGAAGTGATGAAATATCGCGAGTCAAATGTCGAAAATGTTTACTAGGTTTAATAGTCACTTCTTCATATTCGAACTGTTTCAGTGGCGTGCATTAATTTTGAAATTAACAGTATCACACTGTCACTACCTATAATGCAATGGAACCTCGCGGCCCTAGGGTAATATATTGGGATATAAAGGTGAAGGTACCTATAGTCCTATACATATAAAGGCCTGTTCAGATATAAGTGATTTTCGCTGCCGCCTGCGGTAACGATAATGTCCACGCGATATCCCGCCGCGCCGGGTATTTTGTACGAGTACCGCAAGTCGCGCGAATTCGCCAGCGGGAGCGAATATCGCCTAAGCACTCGTTTTACCGCTTGGGTAAGCGATATTGTTAACACTGGACCTAGGCCGCTATACGCGATATATGCTTCCCGAAGCGGTTAGCGAATATCGTCTGTCTGAACGAAGGAATTATCGCAGACGCACGCGAATATCTTTACCGCAGGCGGCACAGAATATCGCTTTTCTCTGAACGAGCCTTAAATATTGTTTTTTTTACTAATAGGAAAATGTCGGAAGCAACAACAATATTAGCGATTACTCGCAGATCGCCCACGATAGCGTAAATGAGTAGTACTTATAGTTAAATGATATACTGTAGGTACTTATCTGCATATAAATATGTACAGATACATTACGAAAACATTGGCCACCGGCTAATCCAGAAACACCGGAACGCGTCATCTACGTCTATGCAATAAAGTATCTCGTAATAAACTATGCGTAATAACTATATATAAAGGATGGTATACCGCTCCCCCATCATGCATGGGACTTGGCGGAGGGGTATGCCCCGCCTATGCTTAACCTTAGCGTACCTTGGCAGAAGAGCATGCCGGACTCTTACCGACTAAAACCCCACGACTACCACCTCTCCACCAAGTGCCGAGGTCACGGGTACGCTTTCGCAGTATTCCGCGACCCCAGCGGTGGCGGCCCGCCCGCGCGGGCCCCGGACTCATGTTCGCCGGCACGTGGGGAAAGAAAAACGCCGTCCACCCAGGCAGTGCCCCTGTACCTGGGTAACCCTAGTCTCACTGGGATGTATGCGTCATCCCAGGAGTAATCATCCACCTTCTTCTCCACCGTGCCCTCCGCCCATACAGAGGGACACGCAGAGACGACACCCGTTTCCCCGCCGTGCCCGCCGCCCATTCAGCGAGACACGCGGAGAACGTCCGTGTTTCTCTGAATGCCCCCAACCTCCAAGGGACACGCAGAGGTCCTCCATCCATCTTTCTACTACCATCCATCTTTCTCCATGCGCCCCCAACAGCTGGGGCACACAGAGAAACGCCATCTTCTTGGCGGTGAGAGACCAGAATGGCAGCTACTAACCAGTCCGGGCCCCCGCCTCCCCCCACCTTTTGCCAGGATATTAGCCAACAGCCACCAAGATCTCCCAAGAAAGGAAAAGTCGCTGACTATTGCCCAGGGTGCACCGTCCCGGATCTGTCGTTGAGCCATCGTTCCCTGCGGACGTATCCAGAGGGACAAATAGACCAGCGACAGCCCGGGCACACGAGGAGGTTTCCCGGCCACGCCACCCCTTCTGGTGACAACCTAACCTATCTAACCCAATTTTAAATTTGCTGGGTACCATATCAATTTGCCACCTATTCAGTATTTTCTGCTGCTCATTTAATTATTTCTCTTTAAAAAATAATTTTGATTTTCAAGTTTCTATCATCATTTACTATATAATCTCTCACGTTTATTTGCATTAAAAAATTTCGCAGAAGTGAAACGTCCAATTTATTACCTGGTCACCTTCACAGGTTAGATAAACTTGTTTACTTGCTTCTAATTTATTCGAACGATCATCTGTAAGGATTGCGATAGGTCAGTTAAGGTTAATTGATTCTTTATTTTATTGTCTATTCAGCAAATTAAGGTTTTCGTTAGAAATGCTGATGGTGAAACGTGTTTTGATGGCCCGTTAGCTTGATGTCAATGCAGTTCCAAGTTTTCTATATGCTTATACAATCTCTGCATATAATTCAGGTACTGAATGATTTTAATAAAACTATGGACCTACATTTCATAGATTTTTATTTATGAACATTTCTAGCCACGTCTGCTCAAAATCAGTTCTATGTATTGTCAAATATTTTGTCTAAATGCCAAGTTATCTTCGAGCTATTTTTTCCTAATTAATACGAAATAATATTTTTGAACTTATGTTTATCAAAAAATTTCAACACTGCGCCTTTTTTACTATCATCTCTCAAAACATTTCTCTAATAAAAAAAACATCAGTTCTATTGAAAAAGAAAATAGATACAATCAATAGTCCTAAATAAATATTTGCTAAAATAACAGTTTATTCGTTTATTTACTGCTACGTTGGCGTCTTGTTTTGTATGCACTGGTAATTATGCCAATTTATCATGAAAACACTTGCATTAAATCTGTCTAAACTTATATTTGCTAGTAATGGGATTGGTCGATAATGAATGCCGATCGATTTACCGGCCGACTTCCGCTCGGTTATCTATGATAAGTCTATTCAATGTTGTGTAGGGTTAGTTTCTAGCCAAAGTTCAGGATAATAATCATGAATCTCGATTGAAGAACATGTTCTTACGTACCTTTTACACGACCTTTTTCATGTTATGGTTATTTCATTGTGTGTTTGAATTTACAACTAAAGTATTATTAATTTTTTTTTCTTTTCATTGTAATCTAATTGTATTAGTTATTAATTAAAGAAGGTAATGTCGCCATTTCGTGCTAAAATTATCAAGAAAACGAGAGATAAGGTTTATATGCCTAATAAAAACTGCAAAATTATTAATTTTGGTCTAGATATCTAATTTATAGTTATTTAATACTAAATAAACCAACGATTGAAGCATAAAAGTAGACGGCGGAAATAGTGCCATAGTGTTTTAAAGCGAACATTTCGCAATACGTTCTACAGTCTACAATTAACTATTTCTATTGATCGTCCCGCAATAGGGCCTAGGGTCAGCCCTGTACTAAAAGGCGAGGTCTATGTGAGACCGGTTTGTATTGGAAAGCAACGCAGATGTCGGTCAGCCGATACATATTTATCAGCAAGATGCGCCGCGGTTTCGGACCACGTGCTCGCATGCAATATCGCGACAATGTTTAAGAGAAGACTTTTACTGTGAATTTGGAGAAGTAGGTTCTGTAATACTGAGACGTGAAAATAATGTAACCTGATATTCGGGGAATATAGCGAAAAATGGAGGGTTGTATTCATTTTGAGTAAGCTGTGGTCAGAAGTAAAATGTATTAGTAAAGTAATGATAAAACATTGTTTGTCAATCTTAACGTTAGTATCTTAAGTTTCAAAATCTGCTTTAGTTATACTGCTGTAATTTAAAGATTATTGTGCTGTTGCCATTTACTTATACATTCAATTGATGTGATATTTCCCAGATCACACATAAATATCTCTTTAGGATACGAGAGTATATCTCTAAAGACATTTAAAACAATATAATATATTTTGCTTAAACACGTATCAAAAGGTTCTTGAGAATGTCAACATTCATTCATTAAGAGCTCTCAAATGGTCTTTATTTTTCAGAATCACTCATTGTTTTACTGAAAAGAAAAATATTATGAGTTGTATTAAAGTAATATAATTGAGTATAGATATGCAATAATGCGAGTACAGTTCACTGAAGAAAGCATTGTGTGAAGCGTTCCACTAGTTGATTTGCTTTGTACTATTTCTATTGTATGTAAACAAGTTCGGACAGGAGGGTCAACAGTAATTGAATTAAATTAAGCGAGATCAAACGTTGATCTGTCAAAACGGCTTCAATGAGGGCAATTAAGGGGCTCATCGTTCGAGATTTGAAAATATTGCAACAGTACTTGAGCAATTGTATGCCGAGTCTAAAGTAGAATGGCATTTTACAAAGTTCAAAGGGTATATTGAAGTTTTTAAAAGATTTAACACGAAAGATCGTAGAAACGGATAATGTTAATTGTGTTTTGTGGAGAAACTGACAAGACGAGGTCAATGAGTCACCGCTTATCAGTATCTCATTAAAGGACGAAATTTAAAGAATTCTGGGACTATTCAAGTAGCGACAGCGTCTGTAATTAAACGTCCATTCTGTTTAGTAATCGAATTAGAGCGAGACAATGCACATCGATAGAAGGAAGTAATTATTGTAGCACAGACAGACAGTTGTCGTCTTGATGGAGACATATTGCCCGGCGCCGGAGTGCGTACGTCTTAATTAAATGATCTGCGGACAGAAATATTGTCTCCAACAAATTATGAATCGTCATGTGCCTGTGTGATAGTGAAAGTTGAAGTGCGTTTTATTTAAGTTACGTTTTGTGTGTAATTTCTTGTGTTTGTTGAAATCATGAGTTTGGATAATAAGAGGAAAATGTTTACTCTTACTTTAAAAAGGAAATGCCGAATGCTTGTAAAACAACGTGTAAGTACAAAAATCCAACCAATGGGACGTTCTGTAAGATGGTATGTAAGATCTGGTATGTAATTCTGTAAGATCTTATTGATGGTATGGAGTAATGAGAGTTATATACTCCAAACATGTATTCTAGTATCTACAATCTTTGTAGAATATTCTGTTGAAACTTTTAATAAAAACAAACTAAATTCGACTGTTGTCGATGCCTTATTTGATATCTTGGCTGAGAGTTTCACGATCGTACTGTGTTCTGGATAACAAATTGACTTTATTTATTTACAGTAATAATTAATTCACAACACTTTAAATATTTGGAGAACTTACTTTAAATACGTTAAAAACAGAACCAAACTTAACGCTTTGTCTGATTACACATACTTGCAAGTGATAATCTTTCTAGGAACATTGTTGTTAGTAAAACATTCCTTTTGAAGTTAATCTGTTTAACATATACGATTGAAGGTTTTCTAAGTAATACTCTTATGGAAGTGTTAGCTCAAACAATTTTTACGATTGCATATGAAATGAACTCGTAAATGTTAACGTTTTCTACAACAAAGGGCCCTTAGTTAGAAACATAAATAAATTTGTCCTGTTTAACCGTTTCACCCTAGTGAAGTCATCGACTGAAATATTTCTTGCAATTCCCTTGTTAGGGTTATTGCTGCTATATATATTATTGCTGCTATATATATATATATTTGAATTTTTATCTTATATTACAAGGCGATTTTGTGTATGCGTTTTGATCACAAAAACTTTAAAATTTACGTTAAATATGTTCTCATGTTATATGCTCTATGTGTCTGGTGTTGTCCCAGTTTCATTAAAGTACTTACAAATTTCTGTTGGTATTTTATCTATGAATATACTTCAGACTCACCATCCCATCCCACCTCACCCAACCGCATCCTATTCCGAGTACAATAATGGAATAAAGGTAACCCTTATCCAATTACCTTCACTCTATCCTAATCCAACGAACATGAAGAGGGAGTGTACAGGGATGTGAAAAACGCCTCTTCCCGTTATATTTACTATTTCCCCATCCATTCCAATACTTTTTCCAAATCCACTTCTAAATATTTAAAGGTAGGCGGCGCAACAGGTTAACATTCGTCATTCTTGACTGATATTGACATATATCTACAGTATAAACTGGACTGTGCAATGTCTGGTTGCCTGCCACTTTTCCATAAAAAAAAAACTAAATTTCTAATTGCTATGTATGTAGGATGAAGAAACGTAAATTAACACTGATGTCTTACAATCTTTCTTCCTCGAAGCATGTGTGAAGTTATATATGCATCAAGGAAGGGATAATGAGTGTGTGTGGAATCTAAATTTATAAAGAAATATTCCACTGCATCCTCATTAAGTCTATTATCGATTATGAGCTTGTTGGGTTTTATTTACGCTTGTCGCGTCTCACTCCGTTTACGGCACTTATGTTTGTTGCAAGTACATATGTGTCATAATTTACATATTACTTGAGACGACCGCTGTACTCATATTAAAATCCAACCAAAGAGACTAAAAACACCAGAATTTTATTACATTTATTGTTAGTGCAAATATTTGCCTGTTGATAAAAATATCTAAAGTTTGATAAAAAATATCTAGACATTTCTCGCTATACGATGCTATTTCTCTTTTTGTAACCGTAACCAGTCTTTTTATCGTTCACTACTGGGCCTTCTCATGCCATTGTCTTGTGAATGAGGAGTGGCCGTAAAAAGACACGCTGTCCAACTGGATTGGCAAGTTCACTCTTTTAGAGGCAGTGTATTTCTACATGCCTTGTGGTAGTGGTTCTGTTACCTTTTAGTCGCGTTTAACGACACACACGGGGGGAGATGTGGTGGTGCTATTCTTAAGCTGGTCGACACCTCACGGCCAATGTGAGATTTTCTCTTCTGTAGCCTGAGGATTTTGCTTATGAGCATGTACTTAGCGTCAGGTTTTACATTGTTGATATGTCAGTTTGGCTTAAATATTTCTGTGGTGACAACCTTATTTGAAGTTAGTATACGTAGCTAGCGACAGTTCAAATAATTGAAGTACAGGCGGCGCCCGTCTTGGACAGTGACTCATTGGTTGACTTAC
Source organism: Sesia bembeciformis (assembly GCA_943735995.1). Lineage (NCBI taxonomy): Eukaryota > Metazoa > Arthropoda > Insecta > Lepidoptera > Sesiidae > Sesia > Sesia bembeciformis. The sequence goes on along the minus strand of OX031039.1, from coordinate 13,167,738 downwards.
TCCGATACACATCACTGCATATTTCTTAACAAGTGAATAATGGACACAGATAATAATATTTTAACACAATTCCAATCCAAGTTAGGATCATTAGATGACAAACGTCCAGGTTGGAATTTCCTGATAAAACTTGTAGGCTATTTAAATGTTGATTGAATTTTTGTAATTCAATTTTTTACATCTTGTGTAAGTATTCGTATAGATGACAGACCAGCGGGCTGGCCACGTAATGGTAAAAGGTCACCGTCACCCATGGGACACCTGGGCCGCCGACCTTCCTAATTCTCTCGAAGAGCTCTATGTTGTAGCATAACGAAAAAATCTCAGCTGGTAGCTCATTTTACAACTTTCGGATTCGCCATATAAGTGTCTTTTTAACAGCGAACAACTGATTTTTTTATTTACGATTATTAACACATATTATTGATTTTCTCGCTACCTATGCATTATTTTTTATTTTTAAGGAAGATTTACAGATATTCCAATCTTACAACAACTATGTCTTAATATGTTTATTGTAACATATATTGTTATAAAATCTCCACAAATAATGTCTAATATACTAGGCCTAATGAATCTAGTACAATTTAAATTCTTTCAGAGAAAAAGTTATCTGCTAGGGCTCGTCTTACTAGTGCTGTGCTAGTGCAGAACACGTCGACATTAATAGATAATTTATTAAAACCAATAATAGTTTTCGTAATATATGAATTTTGTTTAATTTCTGTTTTAACTAAGGCTCCGTGAAATAACGAGGGCTTTTTATCATTTGTTTTGTGTGTACGCAGCTGTATGTTAAAAAGTAACCCGCACCAATCGATCGATCCGTTTTGGCTACACACATGAGGTAACATACATGTGCAATATTTCGTCTTTCAGTCAAAGGTCCCGTCTAGCGCAAAGTGATAGCGTTTGCAACGATGATTATAGTCCCGATACACACTAGTCTCGTCCCTAAAATTGAGCAATCGAAGAAATATTTTCTGGATACCCTCAATACGAGTTCCATTACAATCAGCCTACGGCTCTTTACTGCTGGGCATAGGTCTCTCCCAAGAAACGCCACCACACTCGGTCTTCTGTTCTTCTCATCCAGCCATCAGCCCCTACCAGCGACTTTAATGTCATTGCTTCGCCTGCTCGAAGGGCCTCCCACTCTATGTCTCCCGGTACGCACTCGAGAACTCATCTACACCATCGGTTGTCTTTCCCGAGACAGATACAACATGCCCTTTACTGATCCTTTGATCTATGTTGACTCTGACTTTGGTTCTTTGACGAATTTCCGTTTCAGATAATATCCATCAAATAATCTCCAACTATACCCCCTATGCATTGCACTAGTGATATATTATCAATAGTGCATATATTATCACTATATGAATATCTACAAAAGGCTGCTTAGGAAGTAGAATCTATACAAATCTCACAATAGACGTAAGGCTGTGGCCGAAGTGGACACGGAGCGGAATGGAAGAGCGGAAGTACGGGCTCACGGTCACGTCACGTCACGTAACATATTCGCTGTTAAAGCGCGTGGAAGAGTATATTTTGTATAGGCATTGTTTCAGTCTTAGGTGAAAGAAGTGTATTTTTTACTTGGGGTATTGTGATACGAGTACACTCGATAATCGTCACAACTACAGAGAAACTACAAATATACACTACCTCGTATTGGAAATTGCAACTGATTTGAACTGTCCGCTTCCGATTAAAACCCTTGCAAGTGTCGCTCCTCGCCCAGCAGTTATACCGACCCATTCCCAGCATACCCGCATACCTCCTAGTTTTGCAGGCGTCCATGGACGGCGGTCACACTAACCACCACTTAACGCTTGCCCGTCCGCCTATTTTACTATAAAAAAATGTCATCCGATATATGTGTTTAAAAAAGACTCGAGCAGATTCCGCTGCCTGCCCCGCGCCCACTCTGGCCGCAGTGGACGACGCAGTAGGATTACTTACCGCTTACGTAGGTGTATGGAAATAATAGAATACATTTGTCACAAGGGATACAATATATATCTACTCGTACATATTAAATATCATACAATGATTCCAACTCTTACATAACTAATAAAAGCAATGTTGTAAGTTGTCAACAGTCGTGTTAAATTGCAATTTGCTACCAATTATAGTGATACCTTCATGCAATTCAGCTTGTCGATTGTTTTATTAAATGTTTCCTTATTCGCCCGTGTCACCTTTTATGGAATTCTGTTGCCTTCCTCGTTTTAAAAATTTCGCAATTTAAAATTAAGATTCATTTATATTAAAATTCTTACTGTCCCCGTCTGAAGGCTTTAATTTATTTATTGCATTTAATTTATTGAGACAAATTATGCTTCTTCCTTGATTTATTACCTTTGGTTTCGGAAATACGTGAATTCAATGACTTGGGATTTATTTGTATGTTGTTTATTGGAAGTGAAAAGCACATTAAAACAGCATTTTATATAAAATGCAGTTTTAATGTGCTTTCATTCATTCGGAACTTTAACAACTTTATTGCAATTTTTTCTAGTGTGTAGCGTAGTTATTTCTAAAGGATTTTAAAAATCTTTATTTATCATAATCGGTCAAATTATTTTTGACAAATTTTGAAAGTAATGTTTTTGTGTAGCCTAGTAGGTACGTACTGACTTAAGTTTGTTTTTCTTTCTACTCATTGAGTCATCACTTCGTTTTTTTTTCTCGTTGTTCCTTTGTTTTCTTACTTTCATCTTGACCAATAAGATAAAGTTTTATGGAAGTGTTTATGCTTGCTTTAGAAGCAGATTTAATTAAGTAAAGTCGTCTTCACGAAGTAAACAGAGTATCTATAACAGAGTATTTTGAGAGTATCTATCTATTAGTGAAATTGCCTTAGATACTTACATTACATTTAATCAATGATACTGCACTGAAGATTGTGATGATGATGGTGATGAACATGCATTGCCTTTTCTTACTCACCATGCCATACCATGTCTCTCCAGCTCCACTGCTAAATATAGGTCTCTCACAAGGTTGGCCCTCACCCACGGTCTTCCGCTGTTCTCATCCACCCACTGACGGCACACATCTTCAAGTTGTCAGTCAATCTGGCCGGAGAGCGTTCCACTTTGCGTTACCGCTATATTAGTCACGTGGTATATTCAATTAATCTAGGAATGCTTGAAAAAAACAAATTTCACAAGCTTAGAATGTCAAGTGACTAATTAAAGAACGCTCTTACTTGAGTGATATTTATTGGTGACCGTCTACCTAAAACACTCGATACGACGGCCTCTCTGCCATACTCAGCGGTATGGCAGAGGGGCCGTTGGGCATGAAAAAATTTCATTCCGACAGTATTTGGTAATAAACCTGACGAACGTGCAACGTTTTGAATTCGCACGCTTTGCTTAAACAAAGTCAATAGCGCCATTGCTCAGATAACATAATATTTTTTTTGTGAAAGTACTTTTCGGGGGCATTGGGTAAATGGGGTACAACTTACTTCAACATATCAGTCCACTTCACGATTCTGTTGCTGATTATTTTTGTACTTGTATCAGCCTATAACGTTCCACTGCTGGGCACAGGCCTCTTCGAGTAATTCACTGGGAAGTTTCGAATCATAATTCACCACGCGAGCCGCCCACTGCGGGTTTCTCGAGAATCGGGTTTCCTCACAATGGTTTCCCTCGCCGCCGAGCTAGTAATATTTAAAAAAAAACCGTGCTTAAGTAGAAACTCAGTGGTACAGACCGAGGATTTGAACTAACACGAATGTGAGTCGATTATAAATACCCCTAGGCTATCACCGCTGATGATTCTGCTTAACGTAATTTGTTCTTTTGCAGAATGACGAGCCCCCCGAGATCACATACTGCGTTGTGGGTGGCGAAGGCGGCCTGGCGCTGCAGGCCGTCACCCCCACACATCCGATGCCGCCACAGGACGAGCTCGACGCCAAATTCGCTGAACTTGTCGTGAGTACCGTATTTTTATAGTTTCTATATACATACTTCTGCAGCGCAAGAACGGGAGCATAACCACATTTTTTATCGGTTTATCAGCGTCAGTGATGAGGTGGTACTCAGGCAAACGTTGCTGATATTCTTCGTCGATTACGGTCCATAAATGTATGTTCATGACCTCAATAAAACGTAATAAGCTCGTTGTAATAAAAACAAATCAGCGCATAGAAGCCACACAGAGAAATGCATATGGGTATATACAGGCACAGTTTTAAAACCTAACTTCATTTTCGCTATGGTAGAGGTTGTGTATTGGTATTGGGTATTGAGGTTCATTTGTTGTCGACTATACAATCCATTAGTTTTTATTCTAATGACATATTTAAACTAAATTAAGACGTGACTCATGTTTTAGAATCGCAGACCCAAGAAATTAGTTTAACAATCGTCTGCTTAAATGCTTAGAGACGAAGTCAGTGACCGAATATTTATCTAAAAAAATAATGACATCATGCATTTATAACAATTTTTGATGGTTATAACTTATAAAGTTATAACAAATAAATTAAATACTTTACGAGCAAATAATGTAGTTCTTTAACTTGTTCACCGCCAAACTCAATTACCAAAACGAACAAAACAAGCGAGCGTCACCAGTGTCGCTTGCTGCTAATTTCATGCTAGAGCTGAAATATTTAATTTATGATATTTGGTCATAGTCTCTGATTTACTTTACATTACCAGTTGAAATAAATCATTATTGTAGCAAAATGATAACGAAAAAAATATTTTATGGAATGACCACAGCGGCAATTTAAATTCGTTGCATTTTCGTAATCTGAGAGTAATTTAATTATTGTATATAAAACATCTTAATTTTTGCAAACTGTTAAAAATGTGTTTAATAACATTATAAATGCTTTGTTTCAAAAAATAATCGTGTCTGTTGTTGACATAAATTGCAGCTTCAAAAATATACTATATTGTAGCGCTATGAGTACTAAATAGTCTAAAACATATGCATTAAATATTTATTTCCTTTTATTGAAACTAGAGATTGCAATCTAGTATAGTTTTCAATACCGCGGGCGCTAAAGGGATTTGCGTCTAACACAAGAGATCTCATGTTTTTGTCATTAAAAAGGTTTTGTCAATTTCAAGCAGTAATGAAAGGCGATTAAAACGATTTTATTATTTTTATACGTACGTATATTAAAGTGAAACAAAATAAATAAAAGAAAGAAAGGAAAGAAAAAAAAAGGCGTCTTAATGATAACTATTTTAGTGGGTAATGATGTCCGAGTTGCGAACGTCTTGTCCGACTTCTGAATAGTTTGTGCGGACTTCCCAAGTATTAAAAAGGCACTAGATGGAGTTACGGGATACCACTTTAAGGGCTTGCAATCTGTAATTTAAGGTCGTCGGCGCACCCGCATATCCCCTGGTATTGCAGGTGTCCATGGGCGGCGGTAACACGCGGGTAACACATATCACGTGGGACCGCTTGCACTTTAACCAACTTCCTGAAACTTTTTCGGTAATGAGTGAGATGTGCCAGAGCCCATTACCATCCTATCCTATCTCAGCCCATGTTCCCAACCCTTCCTCCAAATTCATTCCTTTAAATCATCAAAGATAGGTAGCGCATCCGGAAGCGTGCCGATGTTTTGTCAGCTGGGACTGATGTCGGCATGTATCGCGGTTGTCCGTGAGCGACAGTATCCACGTACCATCAGGTGGACTGTCAGCTTGTCTGCCGCTTTCTTTCCATAAATAAAAAAAATCATAGATAAAACTGACATTTTTCACAATTTCTAGCGCCCACTTTTCAAAGTGCGGACATTCATTAGGAGTTTGATTTGTGTGATTGGTAGTTGTTCTAGTCATAAACGAGCTAGAAACGCGATAGCTAGCGGTCCAGAAGTGTTGTTGTGACAGATGAGATTAAGGCGCACCCTGCAACTACTTTCACACAGTACTTGCTGATTTATGAAGGGATGGCAGTTTACTCAATTCCTTAAGTTGAGGACTTTTATGTATACAGATGCCCTAGTATACAATGCCTTCGTTTGCAAACGTTCCTACCGTGTTTGCGCTATGTTTTTTTCTTCTATACATAGAATACATACAAAGAATAACAGTAGACGCAAACGTGAAATAAATAAATATGTGTAAAAACGCGTAAATCTCAAAAGTTGGACGAAATTTTTGAGACACTCATCTAGTAGCTCGAAAGAGCTACTAGTCGATAGTACTACTACTCGAAAGTACTACTACTAGCTACTGAAAGGGTTATTTGATAATAAAAAAACTGAAAAGGAGTAGTATCAAAAACTTACCCTTGTTATTGATGCTATTCTCGAGTTGTTGTGTATGGTCACTTGTTTATGGCAATTATTTAGATTTAGACTATTTTTCCTAACCAACTGTGATTCCGTCCACCTGTTCTTATAAAATGCTTTTTGCATGCTGTGTAAGGAATGCAAGGAATGGAGGTTCTTCTGTAAGGAAGCTGCTATATAATAACATGTTAATGTATAAGTAATTTATATTTATAACGCAATTGTATGGTAGCTTGTTGGAGAACCTAATAAAATAAATAATTAAAAGAGTTGTATGGGATCGCTTGATGTTCACACGACATTGCATTTCAGTCGTATGAAAGAACAGTCAGTTGGCCTCGACCGCAAATCGTCTCGTCTCTATACATATAGGAGATTTTTTTATATGTTCACGTATTGTATGACGTATGATAGTAGGACTGATTGCTTTTACGTTTTACCAATCGATTGCGGTAGGTCGTGTTGTCGCGTGTTTTAGCGAGCAGTAGCACGACCACACGACCAGCCGCGCTACTACGCGACTTATGATTGCGACTAGCTACATTGCTGACGCTGGTTGCCACGACACCAATATACTCGTATCGTGTGTTCGTCGCTTTACTGATAGGGACAATAACGCGTTAGAAAGCACTTACGAGATGTTCGTGTAAAGTGCATTCTTGTCTCTCTAAAGTGTTCCTCTTAATAATAAAATTCACTACCGATTTAGGTGATTCTAATAAAAATATTCATGATAAACGAAACAGCAGAATATTCAAACGACAAGAAATATTTCAAATATCCCATAACTTTCTTTACAGAAAATTACTAACTACTATTGATATGTAAAAACAAATGTTTTGTCCAATACAAACTCCATTTCAAGGATTTCAGTCAGCAAATAGTCCCCTATATTTACTAGCCCCCATTTCTCCAGATTCCTGATAACAAGTATTTGTAAATCTTGTATCAGCCGTGGAGCCTCTAGGTGGCGATTAGCATGATTTACAACCCGCTACCACTAACCACGATGGAGTCGTAATAAACTGATACCTATCGTATTAACAACTTGCTCAGAATGCAACACAGTATAATTTGTAAATATGCCGCTCTGGAGTTAGTAGATTTTGCTCAGCGAACAGAGTCTACTAACTACTAACATTAAAAACCTGCTTCGTAACTGTTGACTTTCCGATGAAAACGAAAGTACTAGGATCAGATACGGTCAGTTGTAGAAATCCTGAATTACAGAGGTCCAGGGAGTATGTTAGGTGTGTACTAGGGATAGTATAATATTTTAAATGCAACTTCAGTATTGTAATTGAAGTACGTGGTGCTTGTTGAACTGATAAACGACGTAATGATGCTATAAGAAATGTCGTTTAATTGCTATTTTCAAACTAAGTCGTTGGAGATAACAATTGTCGAAATATTAATACAACGTGGATGCCAATAAATAGTCCGTTTATAGAACATCAGTCACCTTCACTGATTCTCATCGAATTTTATTAAATATATAATATTTATATATACGTGTAAAAGAATCAAGAACAAAAAAAAGAGGAAAATACATCTTATAAATATATATTAAATGAATTTTCCATTTGATGAATGTACGTGAACTACTGTAGGTACTACCTAATAATTTTTATTCTTGAAAGGAGTATTTGAATGAATGATTCTCATCGAGAAAGGAGTATTCTCGATTGGATAGTAGTAATAATAGTAGTAATAATAGTAGTAATAATAGTAGTAATAATAGTAGTAATAATAGTAGTAATAATAGTAGTAATAATAGTAGTAATAATAGTAGTAATAATAGTAGTAATAATAGTAGTAATAATAGTAGTAATAATCGAGAGAACATGAGAATATTTTCACTTAGGTCTTAAAACTGGTTTTTATGATAACTACGTTCATAATATTAAATTAATTACTTTCGTACGCAGTGCATTACTCTGCTTCTACTGCTTTAATTCTGTATATGTGTGTAATTATTGTACCATTTTATCGGTGTCTATTCGGTTCTTTTCCTTTTCTTCTTTTCTAATTCAGTCTCTAACGCCTTTCTTTAAGTCGTCCCCCCAATGCAACGTCTTCTGATACGTGCTTTCCACTCGAGAACTGTTCTGTTCCATCAGTTATTGTCTTCCGAACTATCAATGAATGTGGAAATCTTATTTTAATTTAGGTATATCAGAACATCGTGACTAACTCTGACAGGACACAGACCCGTCGATTCGCAAATAATTCCTAACAATCACAATGAGATTATAACGTTTAGTGATGTAACGTATGTCCAGTAACTTTCACCCAGCGACGCGATGACAGATTGGTTTGCATGAGATAGATTTATGTATGACTCCATACAATTAAGATGGCGCCCGACTCCCGTCATTATCGTGTCAGACCTCTGACGTTTGATAAGATTACGTTGAATTACATTTCTGTCGGGGCGTTGACTTGTGATTTTGCATCATGTACCTCATGATGCATCATGTTGCATCATGAGGTCCGGTTGTCTTGAATTATGCTTATAAAGACAACTCTCGGTTTGATTACACATCTCCTTTATTAATTTTAATCGTAAATTCAGTCTTCTCCAGTACCTTTTCGTTAATTTGTATATTACTGTTGGATCCGATGGGAAATTGATTATAGCAATGTCATTAAATTTTCCCTCAGGACTGTGACATTTCATAATTCCATTGGAGCGTGACATTGCTATTTTTTATTTTGTGTATTCATTTGAAACAATTCAATTTGTATATGAATAAGGTAACATAAAGGAATTATCAGCATTAAAATATAAAACATCATACAAGAAGAAAGCTTAAAAACTACCAAAGTCATATGTCACAAAAATAGTCATGGTGTCATCATGGTGTAAGAATGTTACATTGGTGGAAACGTATTAGAGGGTTATCGAGTTATCGAGCACTTATCGAGTATCTGCTCTGTTATATACTTTGTTGAAAATTATTTAAGAGTAATCTTGTGGAGATGGAATGTTCTATTCAACTAGTTATTAAAATTAATTTTTTACGCAAATTGAAATGGATTTCGATTTTATTTATCTCCCAACGCCTCTTAAGAAATTTTTGATTTGTTTGACCCCGTCTTGCTTGAACGTCGCAAAACATTTCTAAACATACAATATAAATTAAAAACGTGAATAACACAAAATTAAACACATAAACTTAATCAAAAGGTATCAAGTTACTTGTACATCATCGACTTAATTTATTCTATACGGTCAAGCGTCAAGAACGCTTAAATCAGACACTCCACAGATGGAATTATGAATTATATTTTGTCTTAGTCTATTTTGTCTAACACATGACAAAGGCGTGGATTGTTGCTAGTGTGTGTGGCTGCGAAATCTTTTGCTGACCTAGAGTTCTCTACGGAATTTGAGAATACGCGAAAATTTACAATGTACATTGTTATTTGTAGACACTTTCTCTGCCCCCTGTGGTGATCACTGATATCCGACAATGTGATTGGCAGGCAATAGTGCGAACGTGCCAATGTGCACAGTTATTAATGATTTCACTATTAGCTGTGCGCACTGATGGGTGATTCTTTGCTGTCCATTAATGTAGCCGAGTAAATGTTTTCCGAGTAGCCAGGTTATTACCCTCTTCTTAAATTCATTTCCAAATCTCCAAAGATAGGTATCGCATCCGGGGGCATGTCAATGTTTGTCACCTAGGTTGATATTGGCATATATCGCCAATGTCTATAGGCGACAGTAACCACTTACCACTGGGTGGACTGAATGCTCGCCTGCCGCCTTCTGTCTTTATTAAATGTGAAGAAAAATATAGCTCAATATAATTCTAATTTATTTCTCTTAAAGTTTTCAAAAGGCTTGTTTCAGTGTTTAAATATTTCCTTTTAAAAGAGCCCATATCATGTGTAGATAATGAATGCATACAGTTCTTTGATTATGTTTGACTTGATTATGTAGCTAATCATTATAGTTCCCTAATCATTTTATGTAGGCTTTATATTGCAGGTTTGGAAATCAAAATAACTTGTTAGCGAATCTAAGAATCACCCTAAAGACGTTTTCACTGCTGAATCCATCATCTCTCACCTGTCGTTCATTTTCCACGCCTATTTCATTAGCCTCCTTTTGTAAGATGGTAATGTTGTTTTATGTTTAACTATTAGTTGTATCATACTATACCAAACTATACTATCAGCCAGTATCTTCACTTCTTAATATGTTTTAGAACTGTAAGTGAATTTTGACTAGAGGACTCTATTTTGCTATAATTATCACAATGTTTTGGTGGTGTTGAGCTCAGCGATCAGTACTTTTAGAAAGCTGTTAGCGTGTTGTGAGAGGTATGCTGAAGTCCATGGCCTTACATATAATCCCCATAAATAGTCAGGTGGTGGTATTTAAGGCAGGAATTAAGGTAACTAATTATGTTCCTCCAATTGTATTAAATGACACGCGTCTGAAAAGAGTGGTCAGCTTCAAACACTTGGGTCATTTAATAGCTGATGACCTCAGAGACTACCTTGACATTGATAGGGAGCGAAGGGCGTTGTCGGTATGGAGTAATATGCTGACTCGTAGGTTTGCTCGATGTTGCAAAGAGGGAAAAATAACACTATTTAAAACCTATTGCCAATCATGTTATTTGAGCTGCCTATGGGTCAGGTATACTCAACGGTCCTACGGCGCCCTTTGCATTCAATATAATAACGCCTTCAGGATGGTGCTGCGGCTCCCCCGCTTTTGTACCGTATTAACAATGCTTGCGGACGCGCGCACAGATGGCTTTCAAGAAATCATGAGAAAAATGGCAGCCTCGTTGATGAGCACAGTGAGGGGGAGCGGTAATAGCATCCTGAGGACGACTGTAGCTAAGGCCGACTGTAGCCAAGGCGGACTGGTCATTCCAGACGCAGTGGATGAAGCTGTTTTTAGGTATCATTTAATATTAAGTACAAACATTAGTTTTAGTTGTAACTTGCTAACAATATCTATGGACATTGTCTGAAATAAAGAAATTGTTATTATATTCTATATATTATTTTCCTCGAATGGAGACCACGCACCGGGAAGCGTGACGTGGGACGCCCTCCGACCAGCTGGACCGAAGACTTGAAGAGGTTTGCCGGTGGTTACTGGATTAGAAGAGCTGAAGATCGTGTGTCGTTGGCGAGCTTTGAGAGAGGCCTATAACGAACAGTGGAGAGACATAGGCTGGTGATTTGGTATAGCATAGAATATTCTAATGTCTTAGTAGCTGTGGCCAGTTAGTAAAACTTTCGCAACACAGTCGACTACACGTTTATAACTTCTACGTGCTTCAACGCTTATTGTGTTTTCGAGCGGATGTAATAATTTTAACTTATGTCGTAAAACATGTAAAACAAACCAAGCAAATACTTAATTTCCAAACATTGTAAATTTTAAAGCCAACAGTTGAGTAGGAGGTAGTAATTTACGTTCAAACGAAATTTCCTAGAACCAAAACACTACTACTCGGACTACTCGGTACCAGTTTATTAACATCTGAATTGTGATCCAGTAACAACAATTTTCCATTAGTTTCCAAGTTATTAAAGTGAATAATTTTCCAATCGGCCTTCGTGCAGTCACGAAGACTTATCCTTATCTCGGTTCTGTAGAGTTATTATTGGTTTTCATTTAAAACTAACTGTATTTGATATGATGCCACTTTATTAGAGTTTATGTTAGTATGTTTTGATGTAGTCTTATGTTCCAAAATTCTGCAATAATATCCAAAATGTCCGTTAAAATGGATACCATTCCGCATAACCGGTCCCAGCGACAAAAATGAAATTTTTCAGGAAAGATGTTGTATGTGTGATGTACTAGATTATTTTACAAGGCGCTTGGACTACTATTAAAATATTCTATAAAATATAGGTAAAAATTCAAAAATCTCTTTAAGGCTTGTAGATTGGACTAAATTGAGTAGAAAAATTAACAAAAATATCAAGTTTGACGCTTGGACTAACTATGCATAATGCACCAAATAATTATCGTTATAACCAAGCTTGTGATCGCAATAACCAGCCCTTTTATCGTCCACTGCCAGCACTCCAGACAAGGGCCTTCTCAATGCACATTGTATCGTGCAGGAAACAACAAGCTGGATAAGCATTTAAGGGTTGGAAATGGACATTTGACTAGCTATATTTCTCGGTGTCGATGTTTTGGGAGTTGAATATGGACTAATCCTTATTGTTGGTTGATATTGAGTAAGGAAACTAAAGAAGTTACAATATCAAATCTGCATCAAAATTTATCAAATGCTAGCGGTGCCTGCGACTTCGTGAAACGTTAGAGTAGGTGTGGTTAGCTCGATTCCCGTGGGATTTAGATAAAAAAATACCGTAAATATTTACCTGGCATATAAATTATTACTGTGCCAATTTTCAGTAAAATCCGTTCAGTGGTTTTTGCGTGATGCGCGATCAGACACGCAGACAAATTCTAAAAAGTGTCATTTTGGGTTCTATATCATTTGCACTTTACATTGTAATACTTTTTTCTAAAGCTATTAAATGTACGGACATATAATATGTAATTATTATATGTAGGTATGGATAATAACAAGCAATATCAATAGGTCATTTGCGATGACCTGTTGTGACCCTCAGTGTCATCCGGCAAATTGTCAGGCAAAGACTAACTTTTAAAGTGAAATCGTGGTCATCTGCAGTACCAACTTTCCCTTTCATCTCTATGCTAGTCCTAAGTCAAATGCTAATTTCCCTTGGGGCCGAGAGTGCTTTTGGTGTAGTGTAATTCTTAAACTAATTAAATTAATGTACTACGTGATAGGACAAGGACTGAAAAGCGGCGATATTTATATTACGAATACGATAATAATCCCCAATTTTATTACTTATCCACACTTGTAATTAAATCTTAAAGTGTCCCATGTATTGATAATTTTGGTTAATTCATTATTGTTTTTTAGTATTATTAAGTAATTATTTAATTGCTACTTTTTAATTAAGAGAATAATGTGGCACGTTTCAAACGTCAGTTTTTAAATCTATTTGTCGTTTGTTTTAACATAATCTATCAGAAGTTAAACAGAATCTTGAAACAGTCTCTAAGCCAAATTTAAATCTTTTATATTGACAATAAAATCACGAATCTTTTTCTTTCTTTCTTCCTTATTTGAATTTATGTGCGGCAATCCTTTCGCTAGTCAACGTAATACTCAATTACATTTTTGTTTATGGTCAAAAGTAAAAATAATAAATTGATTATTTATTTTGATAATTTTAGTTATAAAATTTCTTTACGTTATAAAATCATGAATTCATGTTTCTATGTTAATATCGATGGATAAATTAAAATGTATATCAGATTAGAATGCAAATATTCTTCTCCTCGCGATGCATTGAAGCGTTCCATAGGTGTGTCGGTGACGTTTTATGATTCTTGAGATTCGTCGCGAAGTTGCTAATACCGGACTGGTTGAGTGAATATTTTATATAATAACAAAATAATGTGTGGATTAGTTATCATTTTTTTAATAAAAAGAGTAGTGATTACATAACAGGTTACAACCCACCGTACATGGATGTTTGTAAAGTTGGAGACAATTACAGTTGCAGTGTATTAGGTTTTGTCACTGACTTACCTTTACCTTAATTATGACTCTTGGAACATATTGTGTATTATGTAGGTTCCATAATAGTTCCGCCAATGACAATGTAGTAGGTTGCTGGTTGTAAGTAATCTTATAATTAGTAATAAACGTATCATTTTTATAAGTACTCTTTTTTCATTTTTTTTACAATTATTTTTTAAATTTAAAGCTACTCCGCTGCAAAAAACTGACGCGAATTGTTATTAAATATCTTTGTAAATATATAATAAATATTTAGAATAATCATTATTATACTCTATGTGATTCACCATCAGTCACGTGATGGTGACCTATTGACACCTAGTTTCACCTATTGACCAATTGCGAGAGGGAGCATTCCTCGATCGACCAATTAACATTGGACAATGTAATTAAGTGTTATATTACATTAAATGTACAATGTCACTTTTCTTAATGCAAACATGCGTTATACTCGTATTGTACATTATTTTAAAGCAGATAGTTTTAGCGAAGCAAGCCAACATGACAGTAAGAAAAACTCCATATTATGCAAATGCAAGTGTCCATATTTTCACCGCAAGTACCTACCGTATCTCCAAGATTTCTCCACCCTTCGTTCTGCCGATCTCATAAGCTGAGAGGCTTTTACTTTATGAGCATTGCCGGCCTGATGATCTAATGAAGTTAGAAATTAACTTGGATCTCAGTATAATCGGTTTTCGAAAGTAATGATGTGCAGATTCGATTAATCGATTATAATTTAACACTTGAGTCGATACATAGAATAATTAAAATAATAATCGATTAGTGTCTTATAGTTTAAATAATAAAATTTTTGATGCTTTGTATTTAAGAAATATTTAATTATGTATGGATAATTTATCAAGAATTTTTAACAAAATAATTATAATTCATTTCATTCCTTCATTTTTATACTTAACTATTTATACACCTAACGGTGTATAAATTCACAATGAGTTACAATAAACACAATAACAGTTTACAATACGTTTTTTAACATTATGAATTCATGAATGAAATTCATAATTACAAGAATTCACCACAGTGCCTGCTTGTTGAATATTCGATATTTGAATCGATGCTGCACATCACTATTTGAGTGTCTGGTCCAGTCCATTGCTGCCACATTACCATCTGACAGTTTCATTAGTACTTTCTACTGCAAGTGTGTTTATATGCTCGTGGAGTAGGAAATGTTCAGTGGTTCTGTTCACCTTGCACATTTTATGGAGGCTAGTTGATTGTTAATGAACTTGTGTTCTGTTGAGGAAGTAAAGTGATGACTAAAGGGTTTACTTTCATGAATCATTTGTTTACCTTGTCTTGATATTGATATTTGCTTCCTTATTTTAATATTTTTGATTTTTATGTAATCTCACAATCTATTTACTAAACCGTCAGTTAGTAGTTTTGCTTATGAAGTTACCCCGATAATGGGGAAAATTTTATTATGAGAGGGGAACCCCCTTACAAACATTTTCGCATTGTAGAATATTTATCGATATATAAATATTATATTGCACAATCTCCGTGCATTCAATTTTTGTTTCTTTACGTGCATTTTTCCTTAATTTTGTCTGTTATTTTTAATAACATAATTTAAGTTCAAATATTAAAATTTAAATAGATGCAAACAATTTAATTGTATAAATTTTTAAATTACTGACAATAGTGACATCACACGATCGTTCCACTTTATTTGCTCCTAATTATCCACCTAAGAGCAATCTTTGCAGTGCAGGTTGCTACAAACCATTAGTGTGTAGTAATGGAGCAAACAACCCTTGCGGTATACTTTTTTTTTGGACAAAGGGCGGCAGACGAGCATACAGTCCATATACTGGTAGGTGGATACTGTCGCCCATAGACATCCGCGATACATGCCAATATTAGTCCAAAATGACAAACTTTGGCACGCCCCCCGATCGCTGCCTACCTTTGGAGATATAGGAATGTATTTGGAGAAAGGCTTGGGAAAATGGGGTGGGATAGGATGGGAATGAACTCTGGCACATCTCACTCACTTCCGAAACGCGTACGTACATTAGGAAAACAAGATAAAGTGGGAAATCCAGTACATTTCAAGGTAGTCTTCTGTGAGAGAGGGGTAACGTGGCCAGTCGAGTGCGCCCAGCCCTTAAAAGGTGAAAAGTACTTTTAAAAGTGTACCTGCAGCTGCAGCCTTTGCAATTGAATACTTAATTTAAAAAAGGCGTTTAAATTATCGAAAAATAATCATTCCGTCATTATGTCAATGATTTTATAAGGTCGTAAACATTTGTTAAAACAAAATATTTTTTAGATTTAACGTTACCTCTTGAGTAAGTTTAAGTATCACTTCGCAAACAGATTTCTTCAAAGTCGTGTATTACAAAATATTTTCAATAGTTCTTCATAGCACTCGCATACCAGTTGCTCAACCGTTTTGCTCCATCATACGGCGTTCAAGTTTCGTCGCAAGTGTCAGTGTCACGGCCAGGTCGGCGCCGTGTCCAGTTAAACTTGTCTTATCAATCACACTAAACCCCGGATAATTAGAAATAAAGACCGAATCTCGGCAAAGAAAGAAAGAAAATATATTTAGCATTAGAACATCGCAGAATATTGTTGGATATGGCTAATCTTCATAAGATTGTACACGGGGAACTAAAAACTGAGCTACTCAATCTATACTTCTATACTATAATATAATAAAGAGGTATAATTGTGTGTTTGTTTGTAGGTATATTGGGGGTAATCTCTGGAACTACTGAACCGATTTCAAAAATTCTTTCACAAATAGGAAGCTACATTATCCGTGTCTAATATGGGCTATATTTTATTTTGAAATGTTGAAAAAAAAATGTTGAAAAAAAAAAACTTATGAACCAATGCAAAGCGAGGGCGGGTCGCTAGTAAAATATATTTTTGTATCCCAAAGCGAGAGTCACGGCATCGTGAATTGTTTTCCTTGCCCCCACAGCCCACTAGACAAACATTTACAAACTCATTTCTAGAGTGTGCAGAAAACATAACCAATTAGCTTCCGAAGGTCCGGAACTGGACTTATTCGCAGACGGTTTGCTAACTTTCAAGAACAAAGTGAAACGCGCTATGACCACAGGGCGTCATAATTAGGTCCCTTTGTTATGTTCTCACTCATTTTACTTTCTTTTTTTATTTAATTTTAACCACTAGCTTATTTACAATTAAATTAATTGCTAGAATGTCAATGTCGTCACATTATTGAGATGTGCCGCAGTGCAGGGGCGCGCTCGCGGGCCACTGCTAGTAATTTGTTTTATACGAATTTTCAAAATCGTTTTATTTTTTGAGTTTACCTCTTTCATATAATCAAATAGAAAAACATATATTCTCTATAATATAAACATATAAACTATTAGTAATATAGGTTTATATTATTAATAATTACCTACTATTATACTATTTAGTGGTAACTTACGTTGCTGTGCAAATGACAGTACTGGGGTTGCCATATGTTGCCATAAGGGCCGCGCCAACATCCTTCAAGCCGAAGTGGAAACTATCGCATTAGACTTGTGTCCGAAGTCGAAGACACCTTAGATCAAGTCCCGTATTCCTCCATTAATATACATATAAATAATATACATATAATAACATATAATATCAAAAAGTATACATAGATTTGTATAATTCCTTTGTTCTCTTTCATTCATTTTTCTTCATTGTTTTGTAGCTATTTTTCTCATTCCGCAAAACCCTACTCAGGAGAAGACACCGGTAATCACTAGTGTACTTAACGATGAACGATTATATCCCAGAAACTAATCCCTAGTGTTGTGCTCACGACGTGGAAACCGCAAGCAGTGGTGAAATAATGATATTGAGTTCTCAACAACATATTTTGCATAGATACCGACAAATCTATGCAAAATACGTTGTTACGATACGAGTATCTAACTCACTACAAGTTATTGAGACTTTTTCAAACAATATTGATTCATGGTCTGATTTTCAGTTTTATGATTCCTACCCATTTTCCATGAATCAGAAGAAAATAAATGTAATGGGATGAGGTAAACTTCTCGTCCCGTTGTTTCCTATTCCCCATTTTTCGAACCCTTTTTCCATTTATCTCCAAAGGTAGACCCCGCCTATCCGCGGGCGTACCAATGTTTGTCATTCTGGACTAAAGCTGGATATCGGCATGTATCGCGAATACCCGTAGGCGATAGTTTCTTACCACCAGTTGTAGGTTCGTCTGCTACTTTCTTTTGTAAAATATGGATACTAGAAGATGACACATAAACATCAATTAAACGATTAGTCGATACGATAAGTAATAAGTTCATCTAACAGTTCCCCGTGAGAGACGTCTTTTGTTTCTGCGCTCGTCTTGCTCATACTTAGCATAACTGGTGGCAAGGTGAACGCGATACAATGGTAGAAACAATGATCATTGTTCACATTTCATGTGAAGAAAGCTTATGATAGACTAGGTCAGGTTAGTACTCCAATATGTGTTCATTGATTTAAAAATATAAGTGTCATTATCATAGTTCTATTTAGTAGATATAGCCGTATTATCTCTTCACTGTTGGAGGTTCTCCCAGTACCCGCTATCACAGGAAGTTCTCTGCTCTTTTCCTCTGTCGATTACCGGTGGACTTTCTGTAACTTGTCAATCCGCCTGGCGGACAGCGGCGTTTCAGCGTTTCCCGATACTTTTTGTACTAAGTATATCGCAAATCAACGAAGGTTTGTAATTATTATGGCGGACTTAATTATTAACATTTCTCTTGAAATAATAACCCAGAACTTGGTGTTTGTAATTATTTATTATTCTACTTGTATTCATATTATGTTTTCCATTACTAGGTTTATTGTAGAATGCTCGTAACTTGTAATGAAAATGGTTTATCTCTTTAGGAAATTGCTTTGACATAAAATCAGTTTGATGGCAATGAGATTGCAAAGTAGTTATTTACTTCTATGGCTCATATCGGCGCGTATACTTTATTTATATATTTGATTTTTTAGGAAAAAAATTACATCGGAGCAGATTGCGGGATAGCTAGATTTTTTTTTATAAATCAGTCTTAAGTTTCTGAAAATATTCCTGTTTCAGTCTGCAACGTTTTGTGATAAGTACACAGGAAATTATATTGTCATTGATCATTTTATATACCTACAGACTATATAAAATTTACATGAGGTAACTTTGTAAGCAAAATCAGTCGAGTGAAAATAATAAATAAGATTGAATCAAAATTAATATAATAAATAAATGTATTAAATGACCTAAAATATTTACATATGCCTACAAGTATGCACAATCAAAGCACGCGTGTTGTGAGAGTTAATCGACTTCCGCATACGACGTAATCTTCATCTTATAATTATTGCACTTGTTATTATACCTCGAGAGCGCATGTTTTAGCCTATACTTTCTTCGTAAATCTCCCAGGAATGTAAAGAGGTATACCGCAGGTCGTCAAGATAAAGGTATCTAACTAATGATTTAATGATACCATTAATTACACATAATTACTCTATAATCGTTGTTCTAATATGCCGCCAATGGCTTCTGGAAGTTTAAAAGGGTTAATTGAAAATTCTGTGTTAAAGATTTTAAATTGTCACCTAAAATTTGGAATATGCCGTGGTAATGATTTTTGTATATTTTCTCATGTATTCGTCGTGAACTGCAAAGTATATGCTCACTGCATCTGGGCTAATTTAAGATTTTTGCATATTATTTAATTTTTTAAATTGAATTTCTTTGATGTCCATTATATGCCCGATTTTTTTTAGATTTTTCCTAATAGAAGTTAATAGAATTAATAACGTTACTCATTGCACATGAAATTGCGTAGTTTCATTCATGTTTGTAGTTGGTCCTTATAATTCTTAACTGATAAGATGAAACTCGTGTAACTACTATATAGTTAACCCTTCCTTAAAACAACTTTATTTTATAAATAAAACCAATAATCATTACCTATATAATAATCATTGTTTATTTTCTGTTGAAATAATGGTTATTATATGTTTCTATAATCAATATTTTGAATTATTATGTCATTTATTTTTTTGAACATAAAAAAATTTTAAAACATGATATAAGTTTGATAAAAAAATGTTCTTTTTTATAAATATTAAAATTGTTTCAGCTTCTTTATTTTTATTTGTTCTAGTCATAATTAATTAAGCCTGTCTTTTGTACAGCGTTTGTGTGTGCAATAAAGTATAACTAAATAAATATCGACCCCGTAGAGCAAAGTAACAAAATTCTAGTTTCGAGAAATCCGCGCTTACAGTTTTAAAAAATTAAAAATATCATAACTTGTTTCGTTTTTTTTTGTAATTTTAAAATGTAATAGGATGGTATTACTGGGACCTTTTGTACAATAGTATAAATGCTTCCGGCAAACCTTTATTTTTGGATAAAATTGAGTACTTTTCATTTTCATAGTTTTCGCTCTTACAAAATGTCAAGGAATTTGTTAATTTATTTAGTGAGAGTATTTAGCGGTTCATTTTTGCAATTAAATCGTAGAGAAATAATGTTGAACAGGTTTCGATGATTATTTATTTTATATGCAGGGCAGTATTTGAGTTTGATATAATTCTAAAAGTCATCAAAATGTCTTAGTTTGATAAATTTGTGAGTTCGTTGATACCTACTCAAAGTTACTTAGTGATTTTTAGCACGAAACATTTGTTTTGAATGTGATAATGAATTTCTAATTTACAACAAATTAAATTTTTTTCACTACCGTTTTACTTATAATATAATTACTACGTATGCTTCTTGAGTGATTTTCTATTTTCATAACTCGGGAACTATAAGTATATTTAAAACTAGCGACCCGCCCTCGCTTCTATGCTATCGAATTATTTATTGACTGAAAGCACCCGTCGTTTTCAATTCAACCTACCACTGTGCTACAATATTTGTAACATCATTTAGTTTCTCTTCACCTGTCATTGTGTCACGGTCATCGACCCGGCTGTTGGCACAATATGCTAACGAGTCATTAGATGTCTTTACTTGTTTATTTACACGAGCGGGTGTGGTTCAAGCCTTGGCATTTTTGATGATTGACGATTAATTGCTTCAGGCGCTTCTTTGTTTTTTGGTCATTTATATCCTAACGTTTCTTTTGTAAATTTTTCAAAAGGCATTTTTTCATTTCGTGATGATTTCGTTTTATTTGCTTTTAGCTGTTTTTTAGGTATATTTTATCAGTTGTTAACCTTATATCAAGTCTTTGTCTAATTACTATTACAGTTATTTGTATTATTATTACTTTTATAAAAAGCAAGCATTCGCAGCATATTTGCCAGCATTTCGCAAGCGGCAGTAGGTATTCTTTAGTTATTTACATTCAATTATTGTGTCTGTTTTACAATTGTGAGTCCTTACCTGAGAACGCGAACTGGTGAGCAACAGTAAAGCCTACTCAGGTGATAAATAAATTTATAAAAATTGTTACAGTATTTGTATAGATATGTAACCACTATCATCTGTTTCAGTTGTTTTTATTACAGTTTCAGTCAGAAAGATATTTTCTTGAGTCATAAACTTTAACCGGAATACTACTGTTACCTATAATGAGCGCAGAATACCTACATAATAGCACCATTATTTGCAATGTGATAGCTAACTAAGATCCCACCACATTATAGTAAATGTTCGCAAACTAAATATTAATTATAATTACAGTTCTTTCCAAACCAAACGTGTCCTATAAGTATGTATAATTTCTGCTTTCTGCTCTATTATTACATTTTATAAATTGCACCGTTATTACAATCATCTCATTATTAAGCCCGTTGACTTCTAGTTAGACAGTTCTGAATAAACAATTACTTCCGTACCAACAATGGTGGGCGTGCCACCTAATGACATCGTTCTAACATCTGGCACTGTCCCTCCCGGCGATCCGTTGCCAATCATACCTGGAGCACTTACAGCTATTATAACACCACATTAGATTACGAAATATCTAGGCACGTCAATGAAAGTGACTACCGATGTCCTGCTGTTACTGAGCAAATTAGATTTGATCACTTTCAGATTTTTTTGTCGTCGTTATCTGTGCGCGTGTTATTACCAAAATATTTGTTCATTTTTTATTCCAGTTTTTTAGACATTTAATATTGCATTAGACATAAAACCATTCTGGTTCTTGGATTTTTCATAGCCTTTGTAGTCTAATCGAATCTTTGGAGGTGCTTGGTATCCAGGAGATAAGTGAAAGTCTTGGATGAGCTGAACTGTGCTTGACACTGAATGTTTTATTTAAAATCCTAACTTATATTATACACAATATTATTTTTATTTTATTATACTATAAAAGCTAATGAAAAATAGCACCTTTTGACCAAGAGTGAGCGAGCATTAATAATGCATACTATTATTACGGATCAGTATATCAAGCAAACAATGTGTATGCTGCGCGGATATAAAAACATGTGCTTCGCCTGCTTGATCTTTACTGCTGCCGGCCGTCCTGGAGTATAGACATCTCGATGCAATGCCACGTGGAGTGCATCATCACATTACGTGAGCACCGTGTGTACGTGATGAAGATTCTGCTCGCTATTCCTGTCTGCTGCAACTTCCAAGAAGTAATCCAAGAAGTTCAGCTCATCGTGTTTCTACGGACCGTGACCCATTTTGGTTTCCATGGAAACGCGCCAAAAACTCCTTTTCAGAACTATGTACTTTCCATTTCATTGTAAGCGTCTATATGTTGGCTACGCAAGTAGCTAGAAATCTAATCGTAACTTAATCTAACCGTGACAAGTAATATTATGGTATACTATATAACGTGGCATATAATTTTAAGCTAGCGGCCAAGATACCACATACCATAAGATGACGATTATAAATTATAATCCACTGAGTAATGTCAAGGCACAGTCAAAGGGATAGCCATTAATAAACTATCACGACTTCTGCATTACGGATTCTTGTTTGTAAATAAATCGATTGATTCTGATTGATCGGCTTTCTTCGGATCAAGGAAATCCGGTCCCCGACATGAGTCATTTAATTCAAATGGGTTGTTAGCAAGGACCATTTATCTGTCATGTTTACATTTGTCACTTCGTCAATTACTCTAATATGTGCGAAGGCGCAATTTAGTTTGAGAATTCAATCTGTATGTGGTATCATAGACATATTTCGTAATTGATTTCGTTTACGCTAAAGTATCATGGAAACTTTATAAATTTTAGGTTTATAGGTCCATAGGTTTAAAGTTGCTCAGCAAACTGTGAAGAGAGCTAAACTCGGAGTTATTCTACAGAATAAAATCCTAAATGAAGAAATTTGACAGAACCAAGGTGAAGTGACAATGGGCAGATCATATCTGCAGCATATAAACAACAACTCGTAGACTAGACGAACATTTGTTTGGAGACAGTGCATAGAGCGCAGTGAGAATCGGTCTCTAGCCAGGTGACCTGAATAAGTTTGCCGGTAATGACTGAACAAGAAGTGCGGAAGATCGTAGTGGATGCTTATAGTACGGTTAGGGTACTTAAATCAGTTTAGGACTTAGATTTCTTAAAATGCAATTTCTGAATAAGGCAGAATTGCATTCCATTTTCTGAAGTAACTTTACAAGTATCGTTTATGGAAGTTTTCGACTCCCCGATTCTTGCTGCAATACTTGCTGGATTTCCGTAGAAACGAACATTTATAAGCTTGCATGGTTTGATTTAATTTACAAATTTCAATATTGTCATTATATCTTTATTCTTCCTTTCATACAAAATGTTTACCACGCTTTTATTTACGTCAAAATAAATATTTTTTGCATTACATATTTTATGAGTCTGTAGGCATTGAAGTATACTTTATTAAAATCTAATGTAATCGAAGACGTAAATAGCTGACCCCCTTAAACCTTTTCCAATATGGTAAAGCTTATCATGTATGACCATGAAAGTAATATGACGATTTCCTGGGCAGTTTAGTAAAAAATATACTGAAAAAATGTACACCGCCTGAATAATCTTTAAAAAATTAAATTATCCTCACTTTCTCCCGATTGTGCTGGCGTCATTATAAACGATGATGGCTCTTACCGTCAGATACCATATTCTGCCTGTGTACCTTCTATCTCATATAATATTCGAGATCAATCTTCATGAGTAGTATAATTTTAGCCAGCATAACCAACTGCACATTTTCATTCCATATTCATAACTCCATTTAAAGCCAACTACATTACGACAAGCTAAATTAATCTGAATGTAAAAATGTATTTATCTTCTCCATTATAGGAGGAGCTGGACCTGACAGCAGTGAACAAAGCCGCCATGATGGAGTTACCGGCGGCAAAGAAATGGCAGATCTACTGCAGTAGACGACCACCACCGGGCCAAGCGCCGCCTCTGGCGACCGCGCCGCAGGTGGAAGAGTACATCAAGGCCCTGAATGATATTGCAGATGTAAGTACATGATATGTTTATGTACAAATAAGGTGGTAGATGAGCAGACCGTCCAACAAGGGGTAAGTAGATACAGTTGCACACGGACATGCGCGATTCATGCCAACATCAGCCCAGAATAGCACACGTTTATTCTACGCTCTTGGATGCGTCGCCTAAACCTTTGGAGATTTAGAAATCTGGAAAATTGGTTGCGAAAGAATATGGAATATTCTAACATCTTTTTTCTTATTTTTTCATTTGTTTTTTTCTTGTTAACATCTTGTTTTCTTTTGGAAGAGGAGTTTTTTCTTATTCCATTATATTACTCCCCGTCTGTTCTTGCTGGGTGCGCTGCGCTGACAGAATAAAGAGTATAATTGAATAATATTATCACCTGTTCGATTCACAACAATTGTCTAATTGTTTATGATATTACACTCAGAAAAGGTCCTTAGAGTTATTATTGTTAACTCCTCTGGTTATAAATTTATGAAGCAAATTTCCAGGTTTCGTGAACTTTTAAAAATTTATTACAAGTTAATTATTCTTGTTATATTTTTTTCTCTAAGGGCCTTTTCTATGTGAAAATATCCTAAATAATGCGAAGATAGTATTTTATTTATTTATTTGTTTGTAACTATTGCACAGTTACAAAGGGTGAGCTGTACACCCTAATGCCTTAAGACATTCTCTACGAGCCAAGCTTTGGTTTGATCAGATTAGGAGGTGCGTGCAAGACACAGTCTAGATGGTGTGGTAAAATAAACATAATACATTATTTCATATACAAACTTACACACATACATACATAAGAACATAAGAAATAACATAACTAGTTGATTGAAGTCCATATCTTCGAATTGGTGCCAAAAAGACTCCAGTCATGTTCCGATACCTAAAAAAATGGCCCTATGATCCCGCCGAACCAAAAGCCGCAGCAAACTGTAACCTTTGAAGATGCATCCGTTTTTCATGAATCTCATGAGGATTCTCCAAGCCCCAGATACGACAATTTTGCTTATTGACTTATCCGTCAAGGTGGAATTGGGCCTCATCACTAAAGACGATTTTTTGGCCTAAATGATGGTCCACTTCATACTGCTCTAAAATTTATACTGCGTTGCTCTTTTGTGTAGCGTTCCATGTTGACTAATTGCAACTGTCATATATGACTTATATAAACAAACCAGAGATGCCAACTGCCAAACAAAAAAATGGCACAAAATTTAAATCCGGCGCTCAATCTGGGACAGATTTACATAAGTTATAATTAAGAGAAACAATTAAATGTATTGCAGTATGAAAAATAAATTGTTTTCTATGTATTTAGTTTCTTTTTTCAACAATATTCCAAGGGTACATATTAACATTTTACACCATAATGGGACATAATGGGAAAAAATCTTTGAATTGTTTTCTCAACGACTGCACCACTATGCCCTGTTCTATTTAACAAAGACGCAATTATTTGATAAATAACTAATTAAATGTTATCTCACTTCGTTCCAGGCCTTCGCATCATCAGACAGTCTACCGCCAGCAGAAGTGTGCGCTCTCGTCGACGGCCTCAAGACAGCCCTTCGCACCAGAGCCCACAGTTTCGTGCTGCGTTTCATCAAACAAGGCGGTCTAGGCGCTTTGCTAAATGCCCTGCAGAAGGCGCCGCGAGATGATGCCATAACCAGACATAACCTCATAGCTGGCATTAAGGCTTTGATGAATAACTCTGTGAGTGAATTCGTTTGATATTTGTGTTAATTAGTTTATTTTGCATGAAGATTCTTATTTAGCAAAATCTACAACGCCTAATCAAATTATAGTAACAACTACGATTTTGTATGAATTGTTGCTATAATGAAGCAACAGGGGTGAATCTAACAATATTCTAATTACTTTTTAGTTAGTTTAAATCAGATTTCAGCGCCGGCTCTAGCTCATGTAGCGCCCGGGTGCAGGGCGCCCTCTAGTAGGCGTTTTGAACTCTTTGGAGGTGTCGCGAGCGGCGCTCGGCGCCCCCTAAGACCCTGCGCCCGTGTGCACCGCACCCCCTGCACCATAGGTAAAGCCGGCACTGAATTCAGCGCTCGACAGGCGCCCCCGGGCGCGGGGCGCCAGGGGTGCACCGCACCCCTTGCACCCCCTGGTAAAGACGGCCCTGTCAGATTTCAGTGTATTTTAGAATGCCAGTCAAGTTATATTCTGGAATTCAATTTTATTTACGGAACATCTATTCTATTCTGGGTTGTAATGAGGTACAACCTAGAAACGTTGTTTGGAGAGGAACATTTTTCGCGATTGCCCAATGATGATAGCTGAATATTCACTAATTTATGAAATATATGTTGAAATACATCTCTCTGTTTGTTTGCCATAAACTCAAAACTGCCCAATGGAACTGCCCAACTGCACTACACTACTACACCGTCTCTTAAGGAATGGATTCGCCAACTCGCCATCCGCCGACAGCGTGACGTTTTGAGACCATTCATCCCTCATGCACGATACGATGTGCATCTTCAGCGGTGGATGATAAAATGGCTGGTTAGGATTACGGTTTTGGTGTTCTGTAGTTTTCAAAATATTGCGTAGGTAATTTGTAAGAAGACGATTTTACAAAGTGGCTTTAACTTAGAACGATATCTAGTTTAATAAAAATGTATATTTTCATTTCACAGACTGGTCGTGCCCACGTTCTGGCCCACCCCACAAGCATCGAACTAATCGCACAGTCACTCGATACTGAAAATGTTAAAACTAAAGTAGCGGCGTTGGAGATACTTGGTGCTGTATGTCTCGTGCCGGGAGGTCATAAGAAGGTAAGCAGATGTACTGAAAAACTCCTTCAACTGTGGAATAAAATATTAATCTTCGTCCTGACTCGTAATCCTAGCTGGTATGCGCCGATGACCGCGAAATTGCCTGACACAAATAATGACAAAACTAAAGCTTTTTTAAGTAAAGATGGTGGCAGACTAGCGTACAGTCCACTGGATGATGAGTGGATACCGTTTTCTATGGACAATTGGACATCCGCAATACATGCCAAGATCAGTCCAGAATGGCAAATGGTGACACACCCCCGAAGACGCTGCTTATTTTTGGAAATTTAGGAATAGATTTGGGAAAACGTGGAATAGGAAATACAACGGGACAAGAAATTTCTTCATGCCATTACATTTCCCAATCCTCCTTGAGGGGATGGAGTTGAATGTGGAGTCAAGAATACGATGGAATAAGTAGCCACATTTAAAGATACAGTAAACTCAATGAGATATGAGGTTTGCGTTTGTGTGAGTGCACACCGATAGTGTACACTGCGAACCATTTAGAAAATTCGCTACCCACACACTCAGATACAAATCTGTCTTAGTGCTGTACTTATAGGTCTCGTATTATCTCGACAACTGCTTGAATGATGAGCCTACTGAGTAGAATGATGATGAAGAATGATGCCTTCTACTATAGTGGGCGGTATTATTTTATTGCAAAACAGTCGAAGGACATAGTAACACAAATGTAAAGTTTCGTCTACAGACTTCTCCTTACCACCCAAAGGTTGCCTAGAAGAAATCTTTGGTGATAGGGCCGCCGGTGGTACTTGTAAATACTTCAATTTAAAAAAAAACCAAAATCCTTTATTGACATAACACAGGTTATAACTTGTTCTTTGTATTTCTCTGTATGTTTTTAGTGTACAATAAAATGTATCCATCTATAAGTTTATTATGTCCAGAAACATACAATTAGTTAGTCCAGAAACAACAAACAGATTATAATGGACCTTAATATAATATACATTTAAAACTGGACCTGCGTTTGTTATTCTAGTCCAATGTTAGCATATATCGCGGACGTCCATGGGAGACAGTATCCACTTTCACAGAGTGGACGGTATGCTCGTCAGCCGATTTATTTCAATAAAAAAAGAAATAATACTACAATTATCTTACAAAGAGATAATTGACAATCTGAAAAGTCTTTATTCAGAAACACCTAAAGTAAATGAAAAACTTGATAATTCCCAAATGTCCTATCCCCAGGTGCTAGAGGCAATGGTTCACTACCAAAAGTACGCAGGTGAGCGTGTGCGATTCCAAGGCGTCGTGAACGAGTTAGACCGCAGTACGGGCGCGTACAGAGACGAACTCGGTCTGAAAACCGCCATCATGTCCTTTGTCAACGCCGTCCTTAACTACGGACCCGGGGAGGAGAGCTTGGAGTTCAGACTGCATCTGCGATATGAGCTTCTCATGCTGGGGATACAGCCAGGTAAATATGTATTCGTACAGAGACGACCTTAGTATTAACATTGCCATCATGTCCTTTGTCAATGCCTCGACTATGGACCGGGCGAGGAGGTTCAGGCTGTATCTGCGATATGAGCTCCTCATGCTGTGGATTCAGCCAGTTTTAGAATATTTTGATAATTGAGATCAATATCAAACATTCTTATACTTCATATTAATTAGAAACTTATGTAGAAATGGCTCACGTGTGGTAAATAAATTGATACAATTAATTCGTCTGATGTTTGACAAAGTTAACTTCTGCAAGAGATTACAACATTCTTTAAGCTAATGTCACTACAATCGAGTAGTTCACTTGCAAATACCGCTATTTGCCTTTTTTACCGGAATAAGTTTAGACGTGAATTTCAAAAATGAACGCTTGAAAAATGAACTATTTTTTTAAATTTCTGAACTTGTAATCTGCAACTACCCTACCAATGACATATGATATATATGACTCTCATAGGTAATGCAATACTACAGTTTTTATGTAAAGTTTGATTTTGATAAACTAGCGACATATGTAAGTAGACTACTCAATTCAGGGTCATGATTATGGTCGTCAGTTTATTCTTAAAGTTTTTCAGTAAAACAATCAGATTTGAGCTCTATTAATGGAAACTTCAATCTTATTCCAGTAATCGAGAAGCTTCGAAAATACGAGAACGAAACTCTTGACCGACACATTGATTTCTTCGAGATGGTTCGTAACGAGGACGAGAAGGAACTTGCTAGAAGGTTCGACAAGCAACACGTCGATACAAAGAGCGCGAGCGCCATGTTTGAGCTGTTGAGAAGAAAACTAAGTCATACTGCTGCTTACCCACACCTTCTATCTCTGTTGCAACATATGCTGTTACTGCCACGTAAGTTTGTTTGTTCTTCTTTAGATGGTTTTCAAAGAAGACTAAAGGGGATTTGTTAGTAGATTCCATGTCAATTGTGCAAGCGCTATGTTCGAGCTGCTGTGAAGGCAACTGAATCATACGACCGCGTATATATATTTGTTGTCTTTGTTACAACATATGCTATTATTGCCAAAGTAGCAATCCATAGAGCCCTAATTGTGACGTCATCACCTATATTTCACATTTTTCTCTATATGTTCCTAGGAACATTTTTAATTTTTTTTAATTTTTATATATACTAGTGGGCGGACGAGCAAGCGGTCCCAAGTGATGGTAAGTGTTACCGCCGCCCATGGACACCTGCAACACCAGGGGGTATGCAGGTGCGCCGCCGACCTTGCAAAATCCTATTCCTATTCACATATACCGAACATATACATATACAACCTAGGAACAATTGTACATAACATGGAATTTTTTACAGTGTTCGTACAGATTTTTTTTTGATAAAGTACTTGTCATTTATCAAAAAAAAAAAAAACGAACTGAATTCTTTCGAAAAATTAATAAATAATGAATTAATGCCTGTTATTATTTTGTTTTCGGTGTGCAATAAAGAGTTTTATCTATATGTGAATCGATAGATAAACATAACCTTTGACTGATCAATGTGTTGTCGGCAGTGGAGTACAACCCTCACTCCCCGCACTGGCTGCTGTTGGACCGCGTTGCGCAGCAGGTGGTGCTGCAACAATCTCCCGCGTGCAGCCGCTCGCTCTCCTCGCAGGAGAACGTGCGCGACGACAGGAGCGACCCGGGAAAGGTAAGCACAACACACTATAAGGTCCCACTAAATAGTGTGAAATATTTTAGAACGTCAATCGCTACACTAAAAGTATTATATCTAATTAAAATTAATATGTATCTTATTTATTACATTAAAAATAAATATTTGGTAATTAATTCACCCGTATGTGCATAACACAATCCACACTCGCTCGCTCAGGTCTACGACCTTTGAATGCATCCGCTTCTGTTAGTGAGTAAGCGTAAGTAGGCATCGACAACGTAACGTGTTTATGCACACACGAGTCAATTAATCACCAATTATTTATTTTTATATTTAATAAAAAAATCACGAATTACATGTTAAGTTTTAGTTAGATAAAATTATTTTAGTTTACTGATTGATTGCCATGTTAAAATATTTCACATCGATTAACCAAAATACATACACATTTCTAGTGACAAAACTATGTAAATAAGTGATACCTTTTTAATTACTAATTTTTAAGTCTAATTATTTTTTTTAAATATTCAAAGCTATTTACATGGGTACGATTTGTTTTTGGACACGGGCGTAGTCGGGATTTTACCCAGAACGACTTAAAAATAAAAAAAGCTCGGAAAATACCGAAATTAACTTTCCTTCCTCCAGTTTTCTTTTCCTATCTCGCAACTTTTCTTCTTACCGTTCTCAGCTTAAACGGCTTCCCACCCGACAACGCAGAGATGTAAGAATGCTCTACACTCTCTTCTCCATCCTATACGATCCAAGTTGCCCAGATTGTTTGAAATGTAAGCTTCATTTTCTGGGTGATGCTCATGAACGTTCTCAGCGCTCCGCCGTTAACTCCATACTTCGAGTCATCTCTAGCCGTTCTGGCTTTATGTCCAACTCTTTCACC
The DNA here is from genome assembly GCA_943735995.1 of Sesia bembeciformis. Classification (NCBI taxonomy): domain Eukaryota; kingdom Metazoa; phylum Arthropoda; class Insecta; order Lepidoptera; family Sesiidae; genus Sesia; species Sesia bembeciformis. Next base: position 13,136,592 of record OX031039.1, on the reverse strand, counting down.
TTGCAGCCAATTAAACTATGGACTGTGATTCCTCCTGACATTAGGAAAGCTCAGAATAATTTTTTTTCCAAACTGATGCTTAGGGCCCACTACTTGCCATCACTACACTCTTAGTGGTTTTGTATTTTCTTTTCCTTTTTCCTTGTTTTAAACATTATTTTCTATTTATTTACTTTTGACATGGTAACTTTTACCCTGAGTTTGTCTGTTAGTTAGCTATTCTATATGTATTTATATGATACTAACGAACCGTCCTCGCTTCGCTACGGTTTCGTTAAAACAATATTAACCTTAAATAAACCTTAAATAAACGTATAAACCTTCCTCTTGAATCACCCTATCTATTGATGAAAACCGCATTGAAATCCGTTGCGTAGTTTAAAAGATCTAAGCGTACATACAGAAGTACAGACGGCGGGATGCGACTTTGTTTTATACTATGTAAAGATGTAATGTATATGAATTTGTTTTTGTATGTATTTATTTATATATGTGTCTTTATATTTAATATATATATATATATATAAGGTTTATAATTATTGCAAGTATTTGTGTAAAATATTTACTAATCATTTTTAAGTTATATTTATTTTATACAATTCATCACATCTCCCAACGTGCCTCCCTGTTCTACCCAAAGGTTGGCTGGTAGAGAGTGCCTCCAGGCATTATTAAGCTTATCCTGTTGTACGATTAAGTGCAATAAAGTACGGTAAATAAATCAATTAATTTTCTTATGACTTGTATGACATGTATTTTATCTATGTTATTTGCAGGTGTATGACCCAGATGTAGCACCGCTGGACATCAATGTCAGTGAAATAGTCCACCTCCTGGCTAAGGAGGAGGAATTGGTCGCGGCGAGAACTAAGGCTGAAAATTTGGAGAGGGAGAATATCGACATGGCCACTGAATTGGCTAAGAAGGTCAGTGAAATTCATATTTATGAGGATAAGGGCGTTGCTCACCACCTTTTGATAGTTTATCAAAAGGTGTCGGAAAGACAGTATCAGCTAGATTTAATTAACAGATAATTTATTTATCAGATTGGTAATAGTTACTTTATCAAAAGGTGGTGAGATAGGCCCCGAGGGTTATAACTAAGGTTGCCGATAATAACAAAAAAAGGATACCTTAAACGACAATTTCGCTTATTATCATCATCAATATTGTATGGGAAACAGTAAATTGTTTGTACAGCCAGGAACATATTAATGCTGTACCCAAACCATTCTGTTTTAATTCTTACTACCAACGTATAACGATACCGATCTGTATACGGTGGCCCGTTGCTGACTGTACCTATGTATAGGTAAATATTTTTGACTAATATAATAATAGTTTTGTGACGAAACATACTTTAATTAATCATTATAATGTTAAAAGTTGAAATATGTTGTCTAAGCAAAAATCTTATAAAAAATACTCCCTCTTGAAAGATTTTGTGTATTGTAATATTAACGAGGATAGTTACTACCGCCGGATTTTAGTTGTTTTTTTTATTTGAACAAGACATTGAAAATCCGAACTGTTTCGGCGAAAACCAGGGCAAAACTAGAGGTACAATATCGCCAGTCGAGCGTTCATACAAATACAAACTCCTCTGCAGCTCATTATCAATTTATTCGATAAGCATTTGGGTAGTGCCAACCGCAAATATAATGTTGTAGAACAAACCCATTCATTCAGTTTGAGCAACGAATATGAACTTTAAAATCACCGCAATACCTCGTTTACGAACGTGAAAAGTTTGTAATCGTGCGAACGCCCGTTTGGCCAATGCTTTGATGGTAGGTTTCTTTCTCATCACTGAAATTTTTGTTCATCACTTTTATAACCAATTGCGTATTTGACTGTTGTTAAAATTGATGTTTTATAGTTTTTCGACTGGTAAAAACAAAAATTACCCACATTAAAAATATTTTTTTGAAATTCTCAGTTAGATAAAAGGTTAAAGATAATTGGAGAATGGGTGCGTTAGGGGAGGTATTGCTGTCTGAGTCACTCATTATTACGGTTGTAAATTACGGTTCATTTCTAACTTGTAAAACCTAGTCATCTTTTAAGATTTTGATTTCACGGATAGATTTCTAGTATTTCTGAAATTGTTTTTGTACATTTTTTAATACACATTTAACAGTCAAGTACCCTTTCTTTGCTAAAAATTTAAATAATGACGCGAAATCCACGACTATGTAATGACAAATTATAATCTAACTAAGATTCATTTGTGGTTGAGGTTCCATTTTGTATCACTGCAAGTAATCAACCATTGATTTAATTAATTTGTTAAGTAGATATATCAGACGGTTTTAAGGTGTAAATCACATTTGAACATCATTCGCTTCACCAAAATTGAATTGAACAATAATAATGGAATAATTGAACTGACCATCATCAAATAATGCTATGAATGATTGCAACTTTGATAGTATTTAATAGTGAATTTTATCTCCAACGGTCATGTTAAAATATCTATGACATTGCGGCTACAGTTACCGATCGTCCAATAGAGACCGTCGGATTACATCAAAAAAGAAATGCAGATACGAGTATAAACATCGAACGTTGCAGATAATAACGTTCATTTATAATCTCAACTAGTGATGTATCGCGTTACTTACGTTTTGTGAGTTATAATTGTTGTGAATATAGCATTAAACCGGTTATGTAGTATCGAATATGTGACAATTCTTGAGATTGACAGTTATTTTATCTTTCATCTCTTCATGACCTATCCAAACGCGTTGCAATCATTCACTCACGCATGTCCCTAACTCACTAACAGGAGAAACAGCTGGACCAACAAACGCAAGAGCGCGAGGAGCTGGAAGGTGCAATGTCACGACTTAAAGAGAGATTGGAGAAGGAAACTGCCGCGCATATGGAATGTTCAGAAAGGGCGCGCGCCTCCGCCTGCAGATCGCATCAGCTTGAACAACAGGTAAGATGTTCCCCTAGGTCTATGAAGATGTTGCCCTAGGTCTCTGAAGATATTTCCCTAGGTCTATGAAGATGTTGCTCTAGGTCTCTGAAAATATTTCCCTAGGTCTATAAAAATGTTCCTCTAGATCAGGGGTCGGCAGACCGCGGCTCAGCAATCCACTGCTGTAGTAGCTCTAGTAAGCATTTGCGACTCTTCAGCTTATAAATCCTATATATTCTATTTTTCTAAGTAGTCTACAACTGTATTGTGAATTTAACCTATAAATAAAACATCTTGATGTTATTTTGAAATTTTTTCATCATAAAAATTCATATAGCTACAATAAAAAAAATAATGTTGCGGTTCTCTGAAAATTTTGAGATTCTGTTTATTGTTTATTTCTGATATTTGGCTATTCTTACTCGAGAGTTTGCAGGCCCTTGCCATAGGTCTATGAAGATGTTCCCCTAGGTCTATGAAGATGCTTCCTTGAGGTCTATGAAGGCGATCCCCTAGGTCTATAAAGAAATAAAATTGCAGTGGACGAAAGTGCTGGAGGTGTAACGTATTTATATACTTCACCAGCATTTGCTCGTGACTTTGCTTGCTTTTTACTTTATTTTTCAAAATAAAAAGTGTCTTATGTGGTTCTCTCGATTTCAGAGTACCTCTTTGCCAACTTTTATTGAAATCGATTCAGTAATTTAGTCGTGAAGACGTAACAAACAAAAGCACTTTCGGATTTATAAAGGTTGTCCCAGATTGAGCACCGGATTTAATTTAGAAAAAAAAAAGTCATTGTTTCTCCGGTTATGTGACATATGGAACAGTCCTATCGGAACTACAGTTGATCGAGGCCCATATCTTCCAATTGATGCCAAAAAACTCCTGTAGCATGTTCCGATACTTCTCTATGCCTACCTAAATACCGATACCTAAAAAAATAGCCCTATGATCCCGCCGAACAAAAAGCCGCACCAAACTGTAACTCTTTGAGGATGCATCCATTTTTCATGAATCTCATGAGGATTCTCCAAGCCTCAGATACGAGAATTTTGCTTATTGAAGTATCTGTCAAGGTGGAAATAGGCCTCGTCACTAAAGACGATTTTTTCGCCAAAATGATGGTCCACTTCATACTGCTCTAAACTTCATACTGCATTGCTCTTTCGTGTAGCGTTCCATGTTGACTAATGGCAACAAACCAGAGTTGCCAACCGCCAAACAAAAAATGGCGCTAAATTAAAATCCGGCGCTCAATCTAGGACATCCTTTAATATGTAATAAGTGTGGATTAGTGTATTTATCGGTATTCAAATGCGATGCGAACACATTGTATTAAAATGCTATCAGAAAATTATGGCTGGAGCACTTTAGCTTATGGGTTACGAGCTATTTACGGGTACCTGCCGTAAGGCTTCGAAGGTTCTAGAGGCGCCTTGATCAGATGTCATGAGCTTAATAATTGGAAGCTTGAACAGCAGGTAATGCCATGCTTCATTCATTCATCAAAAAGCTACAATTTTAACGGGAATTTCATATTCAAGATTCGCCGTGCTATACCTACACATCATCGGGTATAAGGCAGCTAAAATAACATACATTAAAGAAAAGAAGAACTGCTGAAGAGCTTGCGCCTTACTGTTAAGAAATAGGACTCAGTTTCGTTTGTACACTCATATCCCTACGTTAGGAATCTCAGAAAGGCACTAAATTAATGCTCGGATTAACATTGTTATATCGAGCGTTTCGTATTCGATGTTGTTCGGTGAACTGTCTACACAGAGCATGATTTTCTATTAAAAATGGATTTTCTTGTTTATACACACCTTTATTATTGAGTTTCTACTTAATGAATATTGTTTGTTGATACTTTTGCGTTTGTATTAGAGACGCGAGGACTCAACACGACTCGAGACAGAATCAGTAAACTGGGTTTTGCAGGATCTTCAGGTGCTATTGTTCTAAGTGCAGTCACACAGATTTAGGGCCAATAAGAGCAATAGGGATAATTATTTATTTAAATGGGTTACGATTTGTTGTTCATTAGATTTTAATAGATATTTAATAGACAGCGAGACTTTGATTGGAACGTGTTGTTCCTGTTGACGGACATACGTGCCGACCGCCCGTTAATAATAGATTTTCATTTTGCTTCCCATTTTTATATGGTTTTCGGTACACTATTTAACAATATCACCACATGCGCGCGCACAAAAGTGAAATAAATCGACTCAAATCGACTTTTTTGATTGAGTTTGGAAACCGTGCATAACAGTTTAATAACCAGTTCATATAACAGTTACTATGTTTGACCAGTCAAGCGCGACTTGGCCCAATAGTACCACTTAAAGATGTTCTCAATGAACTCTTTTTCCAAATACCGCTATTGATCATACTTGCTTTGACATTCAATGTTCGTTCTAACATCATCTGCTTTTGGCTCTGACTCTAACGCTTTTCTATTCCAGCTGAACCAAGAAAGGACGGAGAGGGCGCGCTTCGAGAAACTAGTCAGCGAGGGAAGTATACCCGACGACGCGAAGGTTAGTCGCTGTAATTCACGACTGCATATATATATAGTTAGAAGTACATTGTTTTGGGAATTTATCTATAAATAATTATCGTTTATAGTAAGTTATCGTAGGAACTAAGAATAATTTTGATACCTACCGTCTGTCTAGTGAAGATCATAATGAATAAACGCAACGACAGTCTTTATTGTATCGATATAGTCGTATTTATTTTATGCTTATTAGTGTCCGAAAACGCATTAGATTTACTACATACATAGCCTAGTCCAAGGTTTCTCAAACTTTTTAGTTTCACGCGCCCTGATAAAACCAAAAATAAACTAAATAACCTCACCTCCTTTATCATACTTAGGTCCTAATTGTTTTTGAATTAATAACATAACTGTTTAATCAAATACGGGGGGGTTATATGTGATGGCGACCTGTCTGGGGGTCGCAACCCCCCAGGTTGAGAAACAATGGCCTAGACATACATACGCCTGCATGCACACGCACGCTTGCATATGCAGACACCCATACACGTACACGCGGCCCATTGTTGAACACGGGGGTCCCCTCATGCACATTGTCTTGTGCACGGAGGGATGTATGGCCTTAATACGATACGCTAGCCAAGTGGGTTGATGAGTCCACATTCTTAGATGTGGTGTAGTTCCTCAGGACTTGTGGTAGCGGCTTTGTTATCCCTTAATCGCCACGACACACGACATCCACGGGAAGAGATGAGGTGGAGCTATTCTATAGCTGGCGGACACCACATCGTCACTGGTTTATTATATAACTAGCGGTGCCAGCAACTTCGTTCGCGAGAACTTGTGAGTCCCGTGGGAACTTCATATTTAATCTGGATAAAAAATACCGTAAATGTTAATCCAGCATATAAGTTATAATTGTGCCAAGTTTTTGCGTGATGCGCGTTCAGATAGATAAACGGACAGAGAAACAAAAATTCTAAAAATGGCTGTTTTGGTTTCTGTATCGTTCGTAGAGTAACACCGCAATGATGTTCGAAAAATATTTTATATACAGATCTGTTACGATTATATTATATGTATAGATTGTAATATTCCACTCTAGAGTACCGATCCCCTAGTAAATAACTGGCTTCGGACCATAGTCCATCAAGCGGATCCAGTGCGAATTGGTGGAAACACACACTCCATCTCTTTGTTTTATTTCTCAATCATATAGGTTTCCTCGCGATGTTCCTCCAAATTTTTTGCTATTGATCACGGATAGTATAAATTTGAGCATCCCTGCCCTCTCGAAATGCATAATTAAATAATATCTCACCCCTCAGGTGAGCAACCTCAAGAGCGCTGTCATCGAAACATGCACAGTACCACCCCCTCCCCCACCACCATCCCTCTGTCCACCTCCTCCACCCCTCGCACCCCCACCACCCTCCGCTCCGCTACCTCCACCTGCCCCGCTCGCCCCATCGGCACCTGCCCCACCGAAACCAAAAAAGAATGTACCAACCCCTGGGAATCCACTGAAGAGTTTCAACTGGAGTAAACTCCCCGATGTGAAGTTACACGGAACGATATGGCAGGAGTTGGACGATACGAAGCTGTATAATGCGATGGATTTACACAGCATTGATAGGATGTTTTGTGCCTATCAGAAGAATGGCGTACAGGTAAGTTCATATTTAGAGAATAAGCGTGGACAATTTCGTTTTCAACGAGTAATTAAATTCTTCCGTACAACTGACCTAAATATCACCATGGTGTCCCATTTTTAAAATGAGGTATGGCGATGAGCTGGTGAAATTTTCGTCTAGCCTTCGGCGCAATCTTCAATCCGTGGTACTTGAGGCCGGACCGTTCCTTAAGCTTTGTCCAAAATGAGAAACGTTGGCATGCCCCCGGATGCGGTGCCTGCCTTTGGAGATATAGGAATGGATTTGGAGAAAGAGTTGAGAAAATGGGGAGGGATAGGATGGGATTGGAATGGGCTCTGGCACATTCACCTACTACCAAAACACGTACGTACATGAATTGATAAAGACCCGATGATAGCAGGGATTACAGTGATCAGATGATGATAACAGTTGTTTATACTAGCGTTCAAACTCGCGTTCGAGAAACTCTCCTTGTGAAAATGAATCATTAATGTCGTCCACCCATCTTCTCTGACGACCGGATGTTCCCTTTCCCGGGATTATCCTTCTAGGATCAATCTTGAGAACTTATATTTATAGGTAGGTTACATATATCTTACAATATGCCCGAAAAATGCGACTTTCCTTTTATGAACGGTAAACAACAGCTCCCACCGGTAACTCTTCAGAACTGTGATGTTGAAAGTAAAACCTAATAATGTTTTTTCTATCAATAAACTCAAACCAAAACGTTTAGTGCAATCATATGTAAAGTATGAACATCTTAACACATATAGGATAGTTAATCCAATATGTTAACCCTGATGGGGCGCAGCAATTTTAATGGTGACAGGCAGACTGAGGCTTGCTGAAATTTAAGGTACTCTCGTGATTTGTATTAACATCTTTCAATGGGTAATGTTTTTAGAATTCTTTGGATTCAAGGAGGCGATGGAAACTGAATACAGATTCCTATCTTCGCCTTTTCTTAATTCATAAAATACCTAGTTTAAGAGGATACTGAGTGTGGGAAACAAAGGGAAAAGGGGAACCGTAGGCTAAAACGTCGAGTAAAATAAATTAGGTAAACTACGTATGTTTACCTAATTTATTTTACTCGAGACCCGTTTAAATAGACGAAATATGTGTGAAAAACGCGAAAATCTCAAATGATGTAACGTCAGTCGAACTCAGAAATCTATAAATTAATTTTAAAATTGTAACATTGTCTTTTATTTGTAGAACGAGGGTTCAGTCGAAGATCTACGGCAACTGGGTTCGAAGCCTCGTACGAAGATTTTATCAGTGATCGACGGCCGCCGCGCTCAGAACTGTACTATATTACTGTCCAAATTGAAGATGACCGATGAGGAGATTTGCCGGTAAGTACTTAGTAGTAGTAAATACACGTAATAGTAGTGGTACTTAGTAAATAGAGCAGAGCAGTAAATCATTATCTCGTATGATTAGGAAAAGGATAACATTATATTCGGAAATTGAAAATGAGCAAAGGGGATAAATAATGATTATTCTTTTTGTTTCATCCAACCGAGTTTCTAGATTGATTTAAAATTAATGCTTTTTTTTTGTATTTTTCTCGGTATTGAATAATCGTCGTATCAGTTAAACGTTATGTTGATCAAACAGCCTTCCCACAACTGTGTGTCGGACTTCCGTTGCACAACTTTATTTCTATATTGCACCATCTACCTCTATTTCGTCTACAGACTTCCAGCATTCAAAGGTTGCCTGGAAGAAATCGCTTTAGCGATGAAGATGCCGGTTGTACTTCTAATTACTATGTATTTCTTTGTCTTTGGTGTACCATATCTATCTATCTATCTATTGTATTTTTCAGAGCGATACTACGAATGGACAGCGGCGAGCAACTACCTATCGACATGGTAGAGCAGCTATTAAAGTTTACACCGAGTGCAGAAGAGGCTGCTTTACTTGAAGAACATCAGGACGAGCTGGATAATATGGCGAGGGCCGACCGTTTCCTCTATGAAATCTCCAAGTAAGTGGTTAAAAATAAACTAATTTTTATTGGCAGACACATAAAAATCATACGTCACAGGATATGTAGAAAAGTTGCCGAAAACTATAGGTCATTAGCATCCAAAGGTATATGTATATATTGGTCATCCTACAAACATGTTTGCCCTTGTAAACGAGTTATTGCGGTGAATTTAACATTCATATTCATTGCTATAACAGATAGTACGGGTATAGGCTAGCAACGCACTAGGTAGCCTGACTGCAGCAGACCGGCTGCGTTAGCCAAGTTGAGCAGCTAATTGAAGCAGCCAGTTTCGCAAGCCAGTCGTGTGAGTCACGTGACATATTCCATATTGATTTACGGCTTTCAATTTCTTGTATAAATATCTCTGTTTCAAACGACATGGCGACCAAAACTTCAAAATACGTATGGTTGCTTTGACAAGTGCGCAGTGACAGCCACACATATTTCTATCGTATTGTTGTGTCTCGCTGTGACTGCGCGCAACGTACGATCGTGCACCTTCTAGAGGCCGCCGCAGCCAGAGATTCTTGGCTGCCTGGTGCGTGGTCTCCAATTTTGCCTGGTGCGTTGGGTAATCTACAACGTTGTATTTGACTCCGACGTCAGGTAATCGGATATTTGATAAATTAACAATACTTACAAGGCAATTTATATTTGTTCAAACACTTGCCTGTACTTGTATTAGCCTATAACGTACCACTGCAGGGCACAGGCCTCCCCTAGTAAATCACGGGGGGTTTCGGACCGAAATCCACCACGCGGGTCCGGTACCGATTGGTGGATCACATACTCCACATGTTTTTTTTTTTAATTTCTGGAGTATGCGGGTTTCTTCACGATGCTTTCCCTCACCGCCGTGCTAGTGACAATTTAACAAATCGATAGTTAAGTAGAAACTTAGTGGTACCGGCCGAGGATTTGATCTCATGATCACACGAATGTGAGTCGAGTATAGCCACTCCTAGGCTATCACCGCTCTAACACGTGTTTAGACTGAACATTTGCTTAGACAATACTATATTTATGCTTCATTCAAAATATGCATGAAATGAATCACTTATCTAATGAAAAATCAATTCACAAAGATGTCTTTATTTCAGAATCCCACATTACTCGCAGCGGGTACGCACGTTACTGTTCAAGAAGAAGTTTTCAACAGCAGCAGCCGAAGCAACGTCTCGCGCTTCCACTGTGCTTAGGGCGGCCAGAGAAATGACACGCTCGAGACGTCTGCGCACGTTGCTCGAGATTGTCCTCGCTCTAGGAAACTATATGAACAGGTAAGGTATTTACGGTTACGCTAATTGAAATTTCCAGTATTGATTTCCCGGTTTTAAAGTATTTTCCACATTTACACGTTGCTGGCGACCGTCAGGGAAATGATGTGCTCGTAACATTGTTGCAATTTTGAAATAAATACATACATACTGATATTAATTTTAAATTTTGGCAGAGGTGCTCGAGGCAACGCTTCTGGGTTCCGTTTGTCTTCGCTGAACAAATTGGCCGATACAAAGTCGAGTGTGACGCGGAATACCACATTGCTCCACTACTTAGTCGAGATGCTCGAGACTCAGGTATGGAATACAAAACTACCACGTTTAATATCTGTTATTGTTCATGTAATTTAATCGATATGTGTTATGTTGCTTTGATTGATAGATTGATTTGCCATAGGAAATTTACCGATGGCAGGCGTTAGTCAGAAGGAAGATTACGCTATTTTCGGGATTTCGGGGTTCTATCTATAAACATATCGTTTATATTTCTATAGGTGCTGAAATTGTAATTGTTTTCGGAAAATTTGCAACGTCATAATTTTGGAATTACTGCCTACTTTAGTTAACTTCCAAATTGATCTGTGTTCTGAATTGAGAAATAATTAAAAGAGTGTCTGGAAATTGAATGAACTGTTACAAATCAATGGCAGAAAATTTAAATGTGGGTTGAGTTTAGATTCTCTGGTGACAATAAAGAAATGAGGAGTACCGCGAAGAGAAAGTCCGTCGACTTTCTGATGGATGTTTTTTTTGATCATGATATTTTAATTTTTTTGTTAATATTTTAATTTAATATTTTTTGCTATCCGCTTAAAAGCCTTAAAGAAAGCTTGACTACCCATCTTTACAATACGTTTGTCTGTTTCAAATTGTCGACAAATATTGTAGCCAACGCAGTCTTTATCAAATTACTTGTCAAATTTGCTGCGTCTTTAGTGAAATTGCGAAGACTAAATTTAAATACATGCCTTTTGAATGTAGCTTGTCGTGGTGTAGTGAAATCTTTCCTCAATTCAAAACGTGATCTCCGTAACCTTTGGATTTCCAATTTTACTGACAAAATATCCTTTCTTCCCAGTTCAAAGACGTACTTCTACTAGAAGAGGATTTACCCCACGTTCGCGCAGCAGCTAAAGTATGCGCGGAACAGTTAGAGCGCGATGTTGGCGCATTACGAACGGGATTACGCGAAGTACAGAGGGAACTAGAGTACCATGCAAGAGCCTCTCCACCCGCGCATAATGACACCTTCCTACCGGTTATGAGGGACTTCCATGCTCATGCTGTCTGCAGTTTTACACAGCTTGAAGATCTCTTCCAGGTCAGTTAATAGATTTCAACAAAAACGTACTTTTAGGGGGTCTATCGCTCCGCGAAAGTGTGCACGGAACAATTGGAGTGTGTGTAGCGGCATCTTGCTGTCAATCACGGGGGACTGCCACGAACAAGCCGTCTGCAGCTTTACGCAGCTTGAAGATATGCACAACATCAGTCAGTCACTATTGTTCAGTTAAACAAAAACGTAGAAGGTCTACCGCTTCGCGAAGGTGACTCCTTGTCGATCCTGAGCTGCTCTGTTTTGTATGCTATGAAATAGATGTGTCCAAGCTGTGCTACGTGTATCACGGTGCAACTTCATTTCATAATGTCTTGTTCAGCTGCGCCGTGCGGCATGTCAGTATATTACATCGCTCATCTATGCTATGTTTGCGACAGAGCATAGCTCGCATTGATGTAGCGCAGCACATAAGCGAGCCATGCTAAACATTCCTTTCTGAATCAAGCTGTAGGACCTTTCACCTTCAATCGTTTTGTTTTGTATTAGTGGCTCCATGCATGCCCTGCATGCATGCAAGCCATGCAAATACTTAATTAATGTTCAATATTAGAGAATTACAAATTGTGCTAGGACACCTAGTATCAGTTTTGTACGAAAATCAGTGTATTGATAAATATGAATTTTTATATGTCTTTATTGTATAGATTATTTATTAACACGGTCATATTTTTTGTTAGGAAAGGAGATATTCGAACAAGCGGCCCACGTGATGGTAAGTGGCGTGGCTACCACCGCCCATAGACACCTACAAAATCAGGAGTTTCACAGCTTTCTTCAAGGACCTCATTTCGTAGCGTAATGGAAATAACTTTTCAGGCAGTTCGTTCCACAACCTACGGAATTCGCGGTATAAATCGATTAAAACTGTAAGGGGTATAACGATATAATTAAGGGGCTTGGGGCGAGCTCACTGTGTATTGCTGGATATTTTAAAGATATTTTTCTCTTACCAGGACATGAAGAGTCGTCTAGAGGCGTGTGCGCAGGCGTTTGGTGAGGAACCTAACGCGTCGCCGGAACAACTGTTCGGGGCTCTGGACGCTTTCCTGACGCAGTTGACCGAAGCGAGGGCGGAGTGCGATGCCGCTAGGAGGAGGCGTGAGGAGGAGGAGCGGAGGACGCGGCATGAGCAGGAGGTATGACGTCACTATCCTATGCTTCAGGTTGCATCTCTACAAGTATAAACAATTATAAATCGGGTCTAAAAGCGTACAATTATAAAGGCTTTTGTGTACCCTTCATTTCTACTCGGTAATACTACCAGACCATATCTTCAGCCTGTGTCTCTCCACTGCTGGATATAGGCTTCTCCCTTGGCTCGTCACCACACACGATCCTCGGATCCTCGGCTCGTCTCATCCACTCACCACCGGTGAACTTCTTCAACTAGTCGGTCCACGTGGCAGGGGGGCGTTTTATCGGTTCTTGCGGCAACAAGTCCCGCCGTTTTTGTCGGTATTTATTTATTAGGTTTGTCAGCATTATTACTCTGATACATATGTTTATTCCAAGAAATATCAACGATTAAACTAGACGTAAGAAAACTAATAGACAAACGCAGCTTGCACATAAATATAACAATAAAATAAATACTTTGCCTGTTAAAAACAGAAAATTATGTCACTATCGTAAGACGTCACTGTCGTATATTTCAGTTTGCAGCTCTACAAGTATTTAGAGTTTTAGACCATTCGATGTCAGCCTTTAACGTCCCACTTCTGGGCACAAGCCTCTCCTATGGGGTTTGAGACTAATGTACCACGCGGGCTCATTCGTCAGATTTATTTTTTAATTCTGGAACATGCGGGAACACCGCTGAACTAAATTCAAATTCATTTGTTCGTGGATTGTAGGTATTAAATAGCCGTCAAACATATATAATTTAAAAAAATGTAGATTTTTTTAAAATTATTCTGGTTCATTGACTGACATAATTGCTCGGTGTCTAGGCTGTGTGGCGATTCAAGGAGGCCATCCATTACTTGTATTGAGTTATTTTTTTCTTAAATACATCGTACCCGTCGATCGGAAAGAATGATTCATTAAAATGCTTTGTAGTTCAGAGCGGAATATAAGATTGTGTAGTCGATCCTCTGTATACTTAAAGGATTTTGAAAAATGTGTGATGACACTTTATTTACTTACTTAAGCTGGGATAAATAGACCGATTATGTGACTTAGCACCTATATAGACCTTATCAGTCGGCATAGGGGCCAGTTTCAAACCAATGTTATATGTAAACAGAGCAGGCATCTTGTTTGCCTTTGAGCGCTTCGTCATCAGTCACTTTCAACGCAGTGTGTCGTCATTTCTTCCTCGTTAATAAATCCCAAGGCCGCCGTATTGGTTAAAATAATTATATTGACATTCGCCACTTGATGTAAATATGAATTATATTATAGTTCAAACCTAGGGGCGTGGCTTAATATTTATTTTAATTATAAATAAATAACTTTATTTTAATCGAATTGTTTAAAATTAACACTTGTGTTATACTCACATTTTTGCAAATAAATTATTATTATTTTTAAAGCCGATGTCCATGTATTAATGAGATAAATAGATAAAACTCTTTATTATTTAAATGTTACATTATGACAAAATTAAGGAACAATGTTATAAGAGGAGAATACAAGCAGCCGGTCTTATTGCTTTATAGAAATTAGAAATGTTCTAACACCAAAATTGTTCGTTGCAGCTCAAAAAGCGCACAATGGAACGCAAGCAAGCGTCCAGCCTCCTGAGCTCCGTGGGCAAATCCCTCGGTAAAGCCAACGGTTCAGACTGCAATGGACTCGCCAACGGCGACTCCTCCCGCGACGGAACACTCACTAACGGACAAAAGGGTGAATTTGATGACCTGATCTCCGCTTTAAGGACAGGAGACGTCTTTGGCGATGACGTTGCCAAGTTTAAAAGGTCACGGAAAACTTCCAAGGCCAGTCACAAAGGGAGAGATTCCCCACCAAGGGGCGTGTGCAGGGAAGACTCGAGAGAGCGACAGAAGAATTGAAAGAATTACATAAATAATACTTTAACTTGCAGAAAATTTACTTCCTAGTAAATGTCTACAAAAGTATACTTAGCACTGATCCGCGCGAGTTGAAGAGAACAGAAGTATACCAAAACAAATCGCCGTTCTGTGCTAGATAAATTGAATGTTATTTTCAGTAAAGAGCGGTCCATTGAATGTCATATTTCATTGACCAATACGCACACAAGATTCTTTTTCACTTACAGAATACTCACTCCGTAGTATATAAGGAGATATAAGTCGCCGTTCCGCGCAGGCTAACTTGAATCATAAAGTTCGAACACTCATATTTCATTCACGTGACGATTCACAGGACATTATCTTTAATTTACAGAATATTCACTCCCTAGTAAATGTCTACAAAACTATACCTACCATAATCGCCATTTCGCGCAAAAGCTGAATTAAATCTTAAAGTCGGTGGAAAGCGCTCGTATTTTACTGGACGTACCTTTTTAAGGCCAATTAGTACAAGACGATTCACAGCAGATAATTAACGTACTCCCTAGTAAAATGCTAACAAAAGTGTACTACTATGAAATGTCGTTGTTGCACGCGGCCTAACATTACTCTTTAACTTACAAAAGATTAATTTTCTAGTAAATACATAAAAATGTTATACCCGGAGACAAGTCGCGGTCCTGCGCGAGCAAATTTGAATCTCTTAAAGTCGGTACGCTCATATTCCACTGAAAGTTGCTCTTTTAAGATCGGTACGTACAATATGTAGGTTTGGCGATATGTCTATATGACCAATTTTTAGACATACTTTCCTAAATTACTTAATGGTTAAGCTAGATTAGGGATGCTCTGACGAGTATTGTGTTTTGGGAATATTAAAGTATCTCAGTGATGCTCTTGTAGAAATGTGACGATTTTGACAGAGGATGGCGCTAGTTATAGCTTCGAGCGACATGGCCTTTTGACTGTGAGTGGTATAAGATTCGACGCGATGATTGGTCGTTGTGTAGATACGATTGTGTTAAATATTGACGATGCAGCGTTAAACATGAAGATGTGTGAATTGCACTATAGCTAATGTCGATACAAAAGGAAAATGGCAAATTTATCTTAGAAATAGTAAAGAAACACCAGTAAATGTGTCATAAATAGATTTATGTTACAACGAATATATGTACTTTCGAGGCCATTTTTGGATTACTTTTACACGTCTTTTGCAAACATGGTGCCTAATTTTGGGGCTCATTTTTCACACTTTTGATGATTTTTTTGGACGACTGATGTTAGTCAAAGACGTTCTGACTGTTTGACTATTCCGTAGACTTTAATTTAGTATTTGTATAAGCGAATGTGTGATTTGAATAACCATAGAGTACCTAGTGTTATTGTTTTTTTTTTTACAATTTTATAATATTGACTTCTTGATGGTTATGACGTCGTAATACGTGTTAATAATATTCATAAATGTTTCTGTCTGTTAATTGATTAAAATCTTTGGAGATATCTGAAAAAAAAATATATGTGCAAAAATGACCCCAAAAATTTCACTGACAGATTTTTGGTAGTGACTTTCTCCACTTTATAATGGACTTTGTGTTGTTATTACAGAGTATTACGACTGAACAAACTTTGGGGTAGTTTCATCGACAGTTTCAAAATGGAAAACTGAATTGAAACTGATAACGAAAAATGAAATGTATAATTATGAAATACTGCACTGTGTAACATATTTCGACTTCGGACTCTGTGGACCCTTGAAGACTTAATATTTAAAGGTACCCGTTCGACCCTTGAAGATTGTATGTTTCTGTATGACCCCCGCCTAACTAACTGCCAAATACTATATTAAAATTTGATACTTTCATATATTTTAACATTTTTTTTACTTAAATTGCCTATTGTAAGTTTTTTAGAGAAGAGTCATTGCGAGTCACAAGGAAATGAAATTGCAGAGCTCATGTGACCTTCTTCTAAAATATTAAAGGCTAACAATATTTAGAAAAGGGTTATATGAGCCCTCCAGTAAGAAATCATTAATTGAGTAATTGTAGAGACCGTGTGATCCTGTTCTAAAAATGTTAACGGTTAACAATTATATTAAAAAAAGGTCATATGACCCTTGCAGTGAGTCAGAAGGGAACTTTTATTAATGTCCTAACTTAAGGGTCAATACGGTTTGAAGGTCTGTCTTAAATGACAAATGCTTAACATATCTCCTTAAAAACAAAAGTTTGGCTCCTCAATTCGGTACATACCAGGAATTGACCCGGCTAATTGACCAATACCTAATAGATATTGGAATTGACGGAAACTATGTAGTGTTTCGGAGTTTTATAGTTAATTAGGTAATGCATGATAGTTGGCGTTTTTGGAAGAATTTTACATCGTCATTTGACATATAACTTATAACCTATTATCGACAGTTATTACAACTTGTCAATGGATTTGTAAAGATTTGCCATCGGATTGTTGTGTTTTTTTTACAAGTATTTCAAAGAGCAGTAAAATGCTATAATAAGCAGCAAATAACAACGAAGTATTAAGTGACGTAAATAATTTTAAATTACTAAGAATGTGATCACAATGTTGACGGAGTCCCTATATCTTTATTGTCATCGGGGAAACTAAACCTAACCCATCTATAACTTTGCTGCCATCGGTTTGCTGCTCGTTCAGTATTTTCTATTGTTTTTTTTAAATATTTCTCTTTTTAGATGGGGATTTGACGGACTTCTTCCGATGCGATAAGACTATGCAATAATTAATGCTTTGCGAGTCCAATGATAAGTGAGCAGTTTCCAATATTTAATAATGAAATGTTTCAAATAGATTCATTTTAAAGTCATGTGAACTGCGCATGCGTTGTGCTAATCTCCTCTAATAATTATTATATAACCCGTTATAACATAGTAATCGCCAATTGTTACCGACATACAGTACTATTAATTAGGCAACGTCGGTCAGCCATCCACGTATTCCGAAAGAACACGAAGAGATGATGAGTAAAAAAAACATCTAAACACTCTTTTAGAGTACATTACATTACGTTATAACCACCCTATATTATATACTCGTATATTAAAAGGTGGAATGGACGTCCCCAAAGACGCGGAAGTCCGCATGACTTTAAAGCGGACCTGTATTATCCACTGTAAATATAATTTTAGTTTTCCCAAATTTTGTTACCTTGCAGAACGTATAGGGCGGAATTTTATTAGGCTCGCTTCACACTGGCTCGAGTCGGTGCGTTTCTTTCCATAACTGTTAATTTTAATTGATGTTTGACTTATTATTTTTTGTGTATGATTTTTATCTATTGGTAAATAGAGGACTTATCACCAAAAGAGTGTACCAATTTTTTTTGATGAATTTTTCTTTAGAATTCTGCCATTGATAGACTATCATTGCAACTTTCTCCTGTTTGGATTTCACCAATGATATTTTATTAATATAATATTTCCTCTAGAATTTCACCAATGACATCCTATCAAATTTTTTTTAAGGGATACCTATAAATGGAATTTTCCCTCATTAGAATTCCATCAATTTATTGATCATAAATTTTCTCTCCGTTTCGAATTCTACTAATCGTATTCTATCAACAAAATTCTTCTCTCTTTTGGAACGCTACCAATTACATTCTGTCAATGGATATTTTCTTGGGCGATTTTCATGATGCGACATGTTTACGATCAGAATATTCATCCTCAAGGCTTATTTTAATTATTCCCACCTAATACATTTATTAGAATTTGCTTTATTATCCTCTTACATGTATAGAGTGATGTCGAATCGAACGTACCGAATCATAGTGTGAAGTAGCCTTTAGTAATTTATTGAAATTGCATATACGAGAGTTTGATGAGTTGTAAATTTTATTGTTTTGTTCAGTATTGTTTAAGCGTATAGTTGTATATTAATATATTGTACCCTAATATTGGTCACTATTTAAATACAATTCTTTAAAACCTTCACCATGTTTTATTGATAGTGTTTGAAGTTCCCTGCTCTCTCTCTCCCTCTCTCTCTCCCTCTCCCTCTCCCTCTCTCTCTCCCTCTCCCTCTCTCTCTCCCTCTCTCTCTCCCTCTCCCTCTCTCTCTCTCTCTTCCTGTATACCTCCATCGGAGCAGAGTGTAAATACGACGCTTCTCTACATAGACATAGAGGGATAAGTAACATGCCGTAACTACATGCCGCGTGCCTGAAGTTGGTGCTTAGGCTCCTTTATTTCGCAATGCTCGATTAGTCTGTTCCGACCCGCGTTGAATTGGCAAACGAGCAGACAGTTCGTCTGGTGAACGTTCACGTGAACATTACCGTGCTATGACCTTTTATGATTTTAAATTTAGTTTAACTGAAAAATTAAGCTTGGAACGCTTAAAATCAGACTTAGCTCCGTCACGCGCAACCGTTTTTAGATGGTTTGCTGAATTAAAATAAGAGAAACCCCACATTGAAGAGAGAAGTGGACGACCGCCAACAGCAGTGATTGCAGAAAATGTGTAGAATATAGAAATGCTGCTGCGAGAAGATCCGCTAATCACTTACAAAGACATTGAGAGTATCAACATTACTTCGATGAGCATCCACACCATTTTTGCTGTCGAATGTTATCGACTTGAAGCTTAATAGATTAGAGGGCGGACGAGCAAGCGGTCCCACGTGATGGTAAGTGTTACCACCGCCCATGGACATCTGCAACACCAGGGGGCATGCGGGCGCACCGCCGACCTTGCAAAATCCTATTCACAGCTCTCTTGAAGAACCCCATATCGTAGCTTAATGGAAAGACCTCTTGAGGCAGTTCGTTCCACAGCCTACGGGTTCGCGGTATAAAATAATTTTTGGAGCGAACAGTGCGCGACACCTCCGTATCGAGGAAATGCGGATGGACCGCACTTCTGTGACGGGAGGTGCGGTTGTAGAAACCCGAGGTGGGAATTATATTAAACAGTTCCTCAGAGCATTCCCCATTGTACAGGCGGTAGAACACACAGAGAGACGCAACGTCTCTCCGAATGCTGAGGGGTTCTAGACCGCCCGTGAGAGTGGGATCGTCGACAATACGAACAGCACGTCGTTGGATGGAGTCAAATGGGTCCAGTTGGTATTTTGGTGCGCCGGCCCAGAGATGAGAGCAATACTCCATATGGGGCCTCACTTGAGCTTTGTAAAGCATAAGGAGTGTTCAGCACACCGAGCTTTTTGGAGGCCATTTTGGCCTTATTTTCCAGATGACCCCTAAATTCGACTTTGCTGGAGATCTCGACACCAAGGATCCCGATACTCTCCGAGATCTTAAGAGGCATGCTCTGAAAGCATGCCTGAAAGCGAGGTGCTACGACAAAGGGGTTTTTTTTAGCGGTGAATGCACAGACTTGCGTCTTACTGGGGTTGAAATCCACTAGGTTCAGAGAACCCCAAATCGAGACTAGATCTAAAGAGTCTTCGATTTCAGACACAAGCCTGGCGCGACTCTTCCACTTCGACCCGAGGGATGTTGGCGCGGCCACTGTACAAGGCGTCTTCAGTACTGTCATCTGCATAGCAACGTATGTCACCAATTTGCAACAGGTCGTTGATATGCAGAAGGAACAGAGTTGGGGACAGCACGGAGCCTTGAGGGACGCCAGCGTTAATAGACATGGTGTCGGAGCGGCTACCATCGATAACGACTCTGATGCTCCGTCCAGTCAGGAAACTGGCAACCCATTCGCATAATCCCGCGGGTATCTCGAAAGATGGTAGCTTGGAAAGCAGCGATTTGTGCCATACCCGGTCAAAAGCTTTCGCAATGTCTAGGCCTACAGCCAGAGCCTCGCCTCTACTCTCAATGGCGTGAGCCCAGCGGTGTGTTAAATACGCTAAAAGATCACCAGCCGAGCGATTATGGCGAAATCCATATTGACGGTCGCTAATCAGCTGGTGATCCTCTAGGTACCCAAGGAGCTGTGTGTTTATGACATGCTCCATCACCTTAGAGAGGAGGGAGGTGATCGCTATTGGCCTGTAGTTGACCGGGTCTGTGCGGTCACCCTTTTTAGGTAAAGGGTGAACATGAGCTACCTTCAATGCTGACGGGAAGCTTTTTGTAGAGTATGAGAGCCTAAAGAGTCGCGTAAGCACCGGGGACAACTCGGGAGCGCAAAATTTGAGCACCACTGCAGGAATACCATCAGGCCCACTCGACTTTCGGATATCAAGGGATGCTAGAGCTCGCCGGACTTCACGCTGGGTGAAACAGATTTCTGGCATGGAGCTTGTGCACCTCGAGATAGACGGTGGTGACGCATCTCCGTCTTCCAGAGTCGAGTTTGAGGGAAAGAGATAGCCCAGGAGATCGGCTTTCTCCTTCGCCCCGTGGGCCAGTGACCCATCGAGTTTCCGCAGTGGTGGGAGTGACGACTGACAGAAGTTACCTTCAGCAGCCTTGGCGAGCGACCAGAAAGCTCGGCTTCCAGAAGGACAGCTAACTAGTCGATCGCCAATTCTGCGGATGTGCTCATTCCTTGCTCTGACAATGATCTTCTTACTGCACCTCGAGGCACCGTTAAATTTCTGCTTGTTCAAGCTATACGAATATACGTATACTATACTATACGTTAAAGCTATAAGTATACGAATAACTACAACCCTATGGTTGTAGTTATTCAAACAGAATAATTTAAAGCGTCACAGCCAGACTTAGTTGCAAGACGCTATTGTCTTCGTAAGTATTCATTGCTATTGATTAAGGCGAAGATGACAAATACAGCGAGTGTACCTCATCTTTTGTCTCTTTTAAGGTACCTATGAAATAAGTACTCATGGTTAACTATTACAAATATTTTTAAGTTTCTATTTTTTTTCATACAACGTTTCATAGAAATAATGCAAAACCATAAACACGTTATCTAATTTAAAATATATAAAACTAAATATATTCAAAAATAACTCAAAATCATGACCAGAATCCATTGTTTCAAGTTCCGGAAATACTTTTGACCTTGTATACTGGAGAAAGTTCATAGTAGAAATTACTAATGAAAATACGATCTCGGTGTTTAAAAATGCTCTTTGTGATGCATTCAGAGCGGATTTCAGCGCGGTTTGTACTGAAAACTGAAATCCATGCTAATTGAAATGTTTATTAAAATTCATCCTACACAAATGGAGCTAGCTAAATATAGCTAGTTTAGTCCAATTATTTCCCAGCGGACGGTGTGTTATTGATAATGTAATACATATTGGGATATCTATAATGCCCTCCTAAGAAGAAAAGGCATCAAACATCTTTAATGAAAGCATAAGCAATATTAGGTATATGCGGAAATAAAAAACGATCAAAGACATCAAACAATGGTTCTTTTCAAAGCTCCAAGTTTTAAGCTTGATTTTAAATTAATGAAAATTTTACTAAAATATTTTCCTTATTTCTCGAATGTCATTAAAATGAGCTTGTGCCTTTTTTTCTGAGGAGAGCAGTATGTAGCTACCTACACAAGGTCTTCAAAAACTACTGCTTCAGAAGTTTCACAAAGAGAATTTCACCGGATTGCCTAAATCACGACGAACTCGGCATCGTTCAAAGAACAATATATTATATGAAAACATACAATATTGAAAAGGTATGCAAGGGCTAGAGGCAAGTGCAGCAAAATAGTGGAAGAGACAAAGACATATGTAAAGGGCTGTAGCGCCGTTGGAAGTAAGTGATTTGAATTAAAAAGTACCTAAATGTTAATCCGGCACATATTCATAAGTATGCCTAGTTTTATGAAAATTCATCCAGAGGCTTTTTGCAAAAATGCCAAATATTATTGTTTTGGGTTTTTTATCAGTAGTAGGCACTACACTGTAACGATTTTTTTTCAAAAAATATTAATTGTACAGAGACGGATTTGTTACGATTTATTATACTTGTATGTATAGATGATTAAGGTGCTTCTTTTATGTGTACTCTCTAATGTCGATTCTAGAACCCAATTATGAGTCACGCTTTTTAAGTTCGCAGTGGACGACAGAAGACTACCATGAAATGTACTGCATTTCCTATTTTATCGTATTTCCCCAATGTACGTACGTGTTTCGGGTTTCGGTAGTGAGTGAGATATGCCAGAGCCCGTTCCCATTTCGTCCTATCCTATCCCTCCCCATTTTCCAAACCCGTTCTCCCAATCCATCCCTTAATCTGCAAAGGTGGGCAGCGCATCCGCGGGCTGCAAACGTTTGTCATTCTAGCTAGACTGATGTTGGCATGTATCGCGGATGTCCATGGGTTACAGTTCCCACTTACCACCAGATGGACTGTAAAAAAAAAACCGTAGACGACAGTGTAACCAGCGCGGCCAACCATAGCTTAGTTTAATTTCACTGTATTTTACACTCCAGTTTCACAAACACTAGAAACATACCTTCTAACATGCTCGTAGGAACACAAAAGGAACAGCGACAATGACAACACAAAGAGCAATCTGGAGCAAAATTGCTTTAGAGATGGGGGAACAAACACACTGTTTACTCGTAGCACAATGAAAATTGGTAAGCAATCGGTGTGTCATAGATAGTGAGTCAAATCAAATACTCTTACGAGTAAATACGTGCAAAAGTGGTGATAGCCTAGGGGTATTTATTTTCTACTCTCATTATTGAGGTCGTGAGTTCAGATCCTCACGAGAAAATCCAGAGGTTGGTTGGTAGAGAATGTCTTCAGCCTTTGTACGACTCAGTGTAATAGAGATTTTTTTAAAAGAAATACAATAAATAAGAGTGGGAGCTCATTCCAGGGAGAACTCAGACAATAACAACAACTGGCTACGGCTTTGGCCCCGTTATTGTTGATAAAAATAAAAGTAGAACTTCTAAGCGTCATGCAGAACCGATCAAAATGCACACATATACTTGTACTCGTACATACACAAGTTTTCTCATTTTACGGCTCTCGTAGACGCGTTTTAATCTAACTTGCAAGTAGTATATAGTTGTTGCTACTGCATAGTAATCCTAACCAGAGTAGCTCTATAAAAATATAGTATTTTTTTTTATACAAAACTAGCTTCTCGGTTTAGCCTGTATGCTCGTTATTCCACAAGAACCTTAGTTTGTAGCCTTTGCGTGATCTCCAAAAAGGTCTATGAAAAATTTCAGTTCGATCCGGCTCGGCGGCTATCTTTTGTTTGATTTCAACCAAACAAACAAGACAGTTTCAGGTTTATATATTAGGATATATATTAGGATGGAACGCCATATTCGTGCGCGTACTATCATAGTACGCTCGCACTCATCGAGTGGAAAATACAATGGCATAAACGAAGTCTGCCTCTCTCATCCATATCTCGGTGATAGCCTAGTGGTATTTATTTTGGTATTTATTTAGATAGATAAATTCACAACATCACGAATACCACAGTAGGTATCTACCTACCTAAATACCTATGTAAATTCTTCACCCGTACCAGAGTTTGTACTTAAGTACGGTTCTATATAATAATAAAATCGGTAGTCTGAAAAGTTCGCGGCCTTTGTGAATGACTTCAGCGTGCTATATTTCTGGCAACACTGATCACCGGCGGGAAAGTGATATAACATTCGGCAGCTAACTTTTTTTGTAATGGCGACAAATTAAAATTACAAGTTAAAAGTTTTCATAATTTTTAACAGTTTTAAAATGGAAGTTAATAAGGAGAAAATTAGATGTTTTACAATTTTTTTTCGACAAGCGTATTGCGTCTAGTGCTCGAAAAGTGATTCGTGGTGTTTATGAAGAAGATGCAAACTACTGCAACGTCTAAAACTACTGCAAAAAAATGGTTCTGTCGATTCAGGTCTGGTAATTTTGATGTGAATGTTCCTCGCTATCGTCGTCCTATTAAGGTAAATGTTGATATTATCTTGAAAAGATTTAAGCAAATCGACACATAAGCAGTCCTCAAATTGCGGTATAGCTTAGCATTCACCACTCAACAGTTTTGGGTCACCTGCATAAACTGAATTTTGTAAAAAAATCTAGATATTTGGGTGCCGCATGATTTAAATGACAGAAACTTGGTGAATAGAATTTCCATATGCGAGATGTTGCTAAAACGAAATGAAATCAATCCATTTCTGAAGAGATTGGTACCAAGTGATCTGAAGTGGATCACCTATGATAACAATGTTCGAAAACGATCTTAGTCTTAGCGAGGTGAGCCATCGCAAATAGTCCCAAAGCCAGGCGAAATGTTAATTCTGATTAATTCTGATGTCTACTGTCGGCAATTAGTGAAATTGAAATAAGCACTTAAAGAAATACCCCCAGAATTATTGAATAGAAAAGGTGTAGTTTTCCATCACGACAATGTTCATAGAAAGTGACCTACATCGCTTAAAGGATTTACTGGGGCCTCATAATTGAACGATATAAGCTGGTATCGGTCGAATGATACAGGATGCGTGTTCGTTTTCACGAACATTGACACTATCCCGACATAAAGATGACATAATCGTAAGTATTCAGATCATTGTGAAGACTGCAGAAATATGGCCTTGTAGCCACTGGCTGTATGAAATACTCGGTGAAATGGATATCTTGGCAGAGTGAACTGTCCTTCGTGTAATAATAATATGTTCTTTGTTTTGATATTGAAGGTTACTTTGGATTAAGGACGTCACGTCAATGTTATCTCGCATGCCCTTGACTTTATAATTTTCCAACTTTATAATTTGTGGGAATACTTTATAATTTGTAATGACATTATCTGGGAGAGGAACCTTGTTTTCTAGTTTTCCGAGTTCTAGTTTTCCGATTTCGGGACATTATTGGACATTTTAAAAAATATAGTTATTTGCTGTTTTACCTTAAAATCTGAAAAACATATGAATATTTTAAGTTGAAAATCTTAACCAAAAATCAATACAATAACTTCATTTTGTTTAGTTTGTTCGCGCTAATAACATTGGTGCTTTTAATTTGTAGGGTAGTGTCATATTTTATTACCCACATCTTATATAATCTCTTATTTTAATATCTTTTAATTAATTCTTCGTTTAATATTGCTGCATTTTTGCATACCCGCTAGTCTATGGCTCGACCTCGTCGCAGCTGGGTCCGTTCCCATTCGCGAGGAAACCGCGTGGTCGTGGGCTCTGTTCACGACTGTAATTTCGCTGATTGGAATCTTTGGCTCAACCTCGTCGTGGTGGCAGACATAATCTGCAAAGTCTAGTGATCGACACCTCCCGTCGCCAGTTGTCATTTACTAAGCTCACCTTTCGATGGTCTCCTTGGACCCTGGAATTAGCGCACGCTGTGCTTTTCCAGACCGCGAGTTTTTTTTTTATGTACGAAGGCGGCAGACGAGCATACAGTCCACCTGATGGTAAGTGGATACTGTCGCCCATAGACATCCGCGATACATGTCAACATTGGTCCAAATTGACAAATGTTGGCACGCCCCCAGATGCGCTGCCTACGTTTGGAGATATAGGAATAGATTTGGAGAAAGGGTTAGGAAAATGGGGAGGGATAGGATGGGAATGGGCTCTGGCACATCTCACTCACTACCGAAACACGTACGTACATTGGGGAAATACGATAAAGTGGGAAATGCAGTACATTTCAAGGTAGTCTTCTGTGAGAGAGGGGTAACGTGGCCAGTCGAGCGCGCCCAGCGGCTGTTGGATTGCAGCGTGCACTCTCCCCCTCAAGTTGTATCTGCTTTAAGTTGCATTGTAGCTTAATATCGAAGGACGCTTAAACCAAGTGGAAAGTCAAGAAGATGCCGAGAAGAACCGCTACCAGGCTGGGAAGAATACTAGGCGATCGTAAGCTGTGTCAAAGTATAGCTACTCTCGGGATATAAGGTCAGGCTTTCTATTTGGATATCTTTATTAGTATTTAACCTATGGATCCTCTCGTAGATTAGCGTACGGCTATATTGCTTAGCTGTCGCGTTTACATAGTTAAAGGCATGTCTGTAAATAAATATTATTACAACAATAGAAATAAATAGAAAGCACATAGTTGTAAGAGTAATTATTGGACTTTGTTATAATAATTTACCATTCAAGCGTGGCTCGCTCAAGCGTGGCTCGCTTAATCGTATACATTAGAGAAGGTCAAACGTGATATTTATACGTCATATGATATGTAAAACAACACGTGTAGGATTTTTTTAAATTTTACTTTGTATTAAATAATATATCGTAACATATGAAGCTGCTCTTATTTGTTTCCATTTGTTATTTCTCGTTCTGCAGTGTGACAGTGCAGCGCGGTTCCGCTGCGTTGTTCACGAATTTGGAAGTGTGTTGTTCACGAATCTTGCGGTTGCTCATTGTGATAATCTGGCCCTTCACTATCCAAATAATGTAGCATTTTATGACTAGAAACAGAAAAAGATAAATTTTATCTAATCGGGTCTCCTGTAGTTGGTATTTTAAAAAGGACATAACTTTAGTATCACTATATTGCACTAAAAGTTTTGTATAAATTAACCAAGAAACGAGGTCTATTCTAACGGGAATTACTAAATTATAATTGTTAATACTATTTTTTGACATATAATAAGGGCGAAACAGTTTACATAAAACGGTCAGTAATTTCTCCATCGCTAGAAGTAACTTACAAAATCAGCTCAGTAGAAACCGATATATACCTAATATGATTGCTGCTGTGAAATCTAATCCAAAACAAGACAGTGCAAGCATGTGCGCAGGTTTTATGTGCGCAGGGGAAGCTGTAGGCAAAAGGCTAGTATACATTATGCTAGTGAAGTCTTTTATGATATTATACTATATCTAGAAGCCAATAGCTAGTAATATTTATACTATTACTTGAACTCTGGTTGTAACACAAAGTTGCGCGAATTGTACTTTCAATGTCAGACTACCTATGTATCATAATTATGTAGCATAATCTATGCCCAAGGCCTTGATTTATACGGAAACTGATTTTCCCTTCTCTTCTCGTGAAAGGCGACTAATTAGTAAGTAATAATGGCTGTGTGATGTCGACTGGGTTTAGTTTAACACCACTCCATCTCTTCCCATAAGTGTTGTAAAAGGCGACTAAATAATAACAAAGCCGCTACAAGCCCTGGGTACCTTTAAAAGAGTGGGCTCGCCATGCCGCTTGACCAGTGTGGCGTTTTGAGTCCAAATATCCTTCATGCACAAGACGATTAGAATGAGGAGGCCCACGTCCAGCAGTGGACGATAAAAGGGCAAATTCACTTTTTTTTTTATATACTAGTGGGCGGACGAGCAAGCGGTCCCACGTGATGGTAAGTGTTACCGCCGCCCATGGACACCTGCAACACCAGGGGGTGTGCAGGTGCGCCGCCGACCTTGCAAAATCCTATTCACAGCTGTCTTGAAGAACCCCATATCGTAGCTTAATGGAAAGACCTCTTGAGACAGTTCGTTTCACAGCCAACGGGTTCGCGGTACAAAATATTTTTTGGACCGAACAGTGCGCGACACCTCCGTATCGAGGAAATGCGGATGGACCGCACTTCTGTGACGGGAGGTGCGGTTGGGTTTGCGGTATAAAATAATTTTGACTTTTGAAGAACATTATATCCAAAAATCTTAGTTGGCTTTTCAACTTTGCAGAGGAATCGAATATTTTTTTCATAAATTACCAACTTTGTTTTCAAAAATAGATCAAGTCTGCAATTCATTCTAACAAAAGTAAAAGGATCTGCAATATATACATACGCTTGAAGAATAGTAAAACAAATTCCTAAAATAATTGTTAAAAAAGTTCTCGAGTGATTATTTTCTATTAGTTCATGGCAATTTCTAATATGCCAGACTACATGTAATTAATTTAAACCCCATTTATAAAGGATTATCCTGTTTAGAATCCTGTCTATTAAAAATAATAACCTAATTTTAATTGCTTTATACTAAAAATTTGATGTTAAGAGGCATGTTTCTATTTAATAAAAAGAGAACGACATTTTAAGTTGAATATAGAGCAACTAAGTTGAAACAACGCACTTTTAAGTTGGAAAACCTTAACCAAAGTCTTTTTGCATTCATGAAAGTAAATGTCATACATATTACAATAGCTGCTGGAACAACTTCTATCACGAGCCTCATGAATTCATTCTGTGTGGTCTGCTTTATAGCATTATCGTTTATCAACTTGCTGCATACGTAGATAGCATATCCCGAAGAAAGTAACACATCGACGATTAAGTAGTAAAAATACACTTTCACCAATGTTCGTTTATTCTGAAACGGGAAATTAAAAATTCTAGTTAATACGTAAACGGTTTTTTCACGCAAATCTCGGGACGAACTGGATTTATTTTATTGCGCTTTCAATTAACCTATGGGATCAGCCTATGTCTCTCCACTGCTGGATATAGGTCTCTCATTATTATTATTACTGACGACTTGAATGACGATTTGTACATAGAGATACGTAGGGCGTTGGCAGTGCGTAACAATATGCTTGCCCGCAGATTTGCTAATTGTTCTAAACAAGTAAAAATTACCCTATTTTAAGGCCTTCTGTCAGGTGTATTACGCGAGCAGTCTATGGGTGAATTACACTCAGACAGTCTACAACGTCCTACGAGTACAGTATAACAATGCCTTCAGGATGCTGTTAGGGTTGCCACGTTTCTGTAATGATTCGGGGATGTTTGTCGAGGAACCCACAGATGACTTTATGCGAGATCACGCGAAAAAGAATGGCGTCTCTGTGGCACAGACCACGGGGCAGCAATAACAGAATTCTGAGGGTTATTGCCAAAAGGAGGGATTGAAAATTGTCCCATTTAAAATTTTGAATGGATTTATTATTCAGAACTTAGATGTAAAGATGTATTAACCTAGTATAATAATTATCATTATTTAAAAAAAAAAGTTATTAATGTATAGGGTATTTACTCGTATTCCGAATGATTATGTTTCTGAAAATAAATAACCTGTTTTGTAAAAGAACAAAAAATCCGATAATTTACCTGAAATTCAAAGTGCTACTGATTTCTTGAGCGATACAACTTACTGTATGTACAGTTCAAATACTTTTTGAAAATGAAAAAAATATTCAATAACAATACCATTGTCCGAAACGAAATTTTGACACTTATTTTATTCTTAGATTTTAGCAATACTCCAGAACATTTTGGTATATTTTAGCAAATCGATCACATAAATTAGTCAAGTAAGACAACGTGATAAATATACGCGCGAAAACGGCGAAAATTTGTTGTTTTAATAATAAACAGACTTACCTGGTGTAGGCCCGAAATAAATGTGACAGTGAATATTATATCCAGTAAAATTTTAGTTAAACCAACAAAAGGTAGGATTTGCGAGATAGATAAGCGTATGAAATAAAATATTATCATCGAATAATTTGCCGTTATCACGAGAGCAAATATCTGAAAATAAAAATAAAAAATAAATAGGAGAGGAGTTCGTTGCATCCTATAAGGACAAGGCATGTTTCGCATAGCAAGGAAAAACATTATTTTCTAATACAAATACGTACGCACTTGTAAAAGTAACTTGCAGTGGTAAAGTAATTTTTAGTTCAATTTGATGTTAGTATTATAAGTATTTTGTTAGTAAATAATTTTTTAGTTTGAATTTAGGAATGTAACTGATTTTCAAATAAACGTTGAATCTATTTTTTTTATATAGAACACCATTTTACCCATTGGGTTATTCTGTCATCTGATTACAAGATGTAGTATCCGTTCAGCAAATACGAATAAGATTAGAATACGAGTACGAATATTTGATAAATGTCGAGTAGGTATTCGCTAAAATGAACACCTACGAATAGTAGAAAAGTCTCTAAGTAGTTCGATTGGGTGCGTCTGATTGGCCGAATTATGTACTCCACGCCCATAAAGTACGGCTTTAAAATGTATCAATGTATTCTAATTTGGTTTCCATTATTGTGTTCTTCATTTTTTTATTCCCATTCCCTGCCGCTTCTCGTCCTTTTGGATGCTAGTGGATGAGGTAGGCAGGACAGGGTCGTACATGTTGCAGAGGTGGTAAGAATTACTTAAGTAAAACTCGAGTAATTAATGCGAAAACATAACGATACTTTCTCAATATAACATAATAATAACATAATGATACTTTCTCAATATACATAATGATAACATAATAACATAACATAATGATACTTTCTCAATATATTTTTTCACATAATATAAAATATTATAGGGTTAATCTTACTTACAGTAAAATACCTACAACATATATAGAAGGCTTATTTATAAATTAACTGAGTTTAAAATTATCAATTTAATCGTGATCGATACTTCAAGAATAATGTATCAATTTGTAGATGGATCTCAAAATAAAAATTCCCTAATCTTCTAATATATAAAATTTAATGTTTGTTTGTTGGTCTTCTATGCGTTCCTAAACAATTCATCCGATTTCCATGAAACTTTGGTGAGTTGTTGCGCGCGCGCCAGCGAAGGTTACTGACAAAAAAAAATCTAACGCATTGCAACGCATGCCGGGCACAGCTAGTTTAATATAAAACTTACCAAATAAATGTATCCCCAAGCGAGTAATCCTATCTTCAAAGGTATACAGAAACAAAATTTTTTCGCCGAACTACACATTTTTGTTGTTATTTTTTATGGTATCCACTGTAATCATGTAACGTTAAATAACTCCGTTATTTAAGAGATTACAAACCTAACTGAAACGTTTAGAGGTTTAAAAATTTAAGCTAATAATAATTGTTGAATGAATGGTATATTGAATGAAGAGGAAGCGTTAGTGATAATATATTTATTATCAAATTTATTGAAGCGACTATTTATCTACATCCTTTTTCATATATAAACAAATGCAATAGGTACAAGCTATGCTGGACGCCAAGGTCCCTCAAAAAAGCAGTCGACAATATTTATATAAATTAAGGACTAATCTAGATTAATATACATTAACGCCATTCACGAATTTTTAAAAACTTAAGTTTCGAAGGAAATCAATTTACTAGGTCTGAAATACCCGTGCGTTGTTTTATTTCGTATTTAGACGTTCAAGTAAATGAGCGACTTTTGCTTAGTTTAATTGTATCGATATCAGTGTAGGTATCATATATCAGAATAGCGCTCTGTAATGCAAAATAGTGTAGAATAGTGTGTAATAATGCATTCATTTACGAAACTGAAAGGCAGTTAACTTTACTACGTAAATTATACAAAATATAAAATTTATATGCCGACTATTTTGCCAATATTACGCATGAAATTCAAGTAAGTAAATTTGACGTCGCTCAGTAAAGCTATAGTAGGTTTCCTGAGGACAGTTGGATTCGTTGGAAGGCCACGAAAAACACAGTCTTATGCTTTCATTTGGTTATCACATACGTTATTCACACACATGACACTTTGAACTTTAATAAACTATCACTATTAAACCACAAAGTCCACAATACATATTTTTATAGTAATCAAAGAGAAACTGAAGCGCACCTCTCGAGCTCCCGAGCCAAAGAATCTCAACTACAAAATTATTAATAAATGAAAGCGGGTAGCCACGTCAGCTACTACAATACATCCTATATCTCTATTTTTATTTATACTATTAAAAATAAACGAATGGTCACATATTGTAGATGATATATTAAATGAAAAGTAATTCAGTAAGTATCCTCTAAAACTTACTTTTGGGGGATAATATCACGTTCAGAAATAAGTCGTAAAATAAAAAGTTTGTTAGTTTGAATGTTAGAGATTCAGTATTTAAAGTGCGGGTATTTTTTTTATTTAACGCTGTATAATAAATGGTGCGATCTATAAAGTCACAATATACTATATTTTCTTCTTAATTTGGCAGTATTAAACTAATATCGACAACGTAACATATAATTCAATGATGTTCACGTCACAGTCGTCTCAAACATGACAGTATTACAACACGGCAACGTTATGAATAAAGAATAACGGCTCAAGAATTATGAGTATTTCTTGCGACTGTTACTAAAACTTAGCACATTATGATACAAGTGTGGTAAGTTGGTCGTTACAGTGGAGACGGGATTGCAGCCCGAGCGTAATGGAGCCGAGAATGTAATGACCAATGCTCACGCGTTTCATACGACGTTTTTCAACACACTTGCGAGGAAAAATAAATAAAACTTCATTGTTTTATTTTGTTAATAAAAAGTTTAATTATTGAAGCAATTGCTGAAAGTACAATTATTAAAATGATACGCAACAGTATTTGTTGGCATAGTATGTCTTATGGTATTAGTAATAATTTCATTGTTTAGTGCGGCAATGTAAAGTAAAAAGTACGCGTGTTTTATTTGCTGCATTATGACCCTAAAACGCTGCAATAAGGGCCAGTTTACGAGCAAGTGTGTTGAAAAATCTGTTAAGTAGGTACTAAACTTTCGTTATCTGAACAAAGGGAAAATAACATTGTCGCTATGGACTTTATTTTAGTTGTTATTTAACACTTAATTTAATTAATATTTTCTGTTTCCAGTTTAATGGCATTCCGCTATTTAGAAGCATAATATACTTCTTTTAAGAAACATAACGTAATTTCAATTTATAAACATGCCATTACGTATGATTTTTAAGTAATAGTTTTACTGTAATTTTTTAGGATTTCACTTAGTCATAGAAACTATTATAGAATTTTCGAAGATTAAATTAAAAGATTTAATTTAAAATTGTAAATTTAAAGATGGTAATAAGTAACTTGGTAATAACATTGTTAGTAATTTAAAACAAGTAAATTATTTATAATAACTAAAGTAGTGGCAGTACTAAAGCAGTAATAATTAACTAAAGAAAATTATTTACTAAGTTATTGAAAACTAAATTTGTTGAGCATGAGTTGCTGCTCGCAACCAGCCCTTCCAGTACCCACTGCTGGACATGGGCCTCCTACATGGACATGGCATACAAGCGGGTTGGCGAGTACACTCTCTTAGAGGTGGTGTAGGTCTTCGGGGCTTGTAGTAGCCGCTTCGTTATCCTTTAGTTGCCGTTGCGACGCTCACGGGAAAAGATGGCTTAGTGCTATCCTATAGCCGGCCACACCGCACGGCACTTTTGATATTTTTGTAATTTTTTGGCGGTTGTTTAAATACAAACAATTAGATATTTGGTAACTTTGTGTACTCCTACCTTGTGTACTCCAAAAACAAGTGTCACACTGAATATTATTTCCAATACAAATCCTACACATATAACAAAAATCATAATTTAGGAGTCCAGGTCATAGTCCAGGATAATTATTAAAGACACATAATACACTATTAACGAGGAGGCAATTATCTGAAAATAAAAAGAAATTACAAATGAAAAGGAAACATTTAATAAAATAGACGATGTTATACACCATCCCACAGCCGACTAGCCGTATCTTACTGAATGACCCCCCCCCCTATTTCGGATAAGGTTTCGTTTATGGATATCTTTTTAGTGAAGTTTTTAAGAAATGTACCTATTACTAACTTATAGCAAAAATATAAAACTAAATACTTTACTTTCACGAAGAACCAACGAAAAATCGTATCAAATCAAATGCAAGCAGCAAGAACTTGTCAAATCTCGCCTAGTTTAAATTCCAACGGCAACAAGAAATTATTTGTAATAACATCCGAATCATTTATTTCCGATTCGGTGTCAGTTTCGAATATTGTTTTAATTCGGATATTCGGTAGTTTAGGTCACGGTTACGGAAGCTCCATAACATCCCTACATTTTATTGCTAAGTGAAATATGCAATACGTATATTATCAGTAAGTAGGTTAGTAGTATACTTATACAGTCAGCAACACACTAATATATCCAAACCATTCGATTCTTAGTCCTTATTGCTAGCATATTAAGGTACCGTTGGGAATTCGTTACCCTGTTGCTGACTGTACATATTTAATACATTATCTTGTTAACTATTAATGTTAAACCATGATTGACATAATAATAATAAACATTTTATTGAAGGAACCACAGATATAGACGGATAGATCAGCTGTCCGTCGAGTTGCAGCGTGTGCCGAAGTTTGCGCTAAGCTCCTCCTTCTCGCACTACTCGTCGCTGTTACAAAACAGAAAAATACCTAATTGCGTTGTAATTAATTGTAAAAATTGATTAAAAGTGGTGAACCGCCCGAGAGATGGTTCGTTTAATCGGTGAATAGTTTCCCAACACAAAAGTTTACTCGTGATTTAGTCGTAGGTATAAAGATAAAACTTACCGAATTAATATATCCCCAAGCCAGTAATCCTTTCCTCAAAGGTATACAGAAACAACATTTTTTCGCCGAACCACACATGTTGTTGTTATTTTTAATCTCTATGTTTTACAATGATTTTATTAATATAAATCTTATAACAATCCTTTATATAAGAGATTAGTAAATTCGCTGAATTATTTGAAGGTCTGAAAAGTTCGGTGGCTGGTATGTTAATGGAGGAAGTGCCAGCGATAGAATATTTATCACAATTTGTTAAAGCGAACATAAATTTAAATTAACTACATCGTTTTTCAGGCATAAACAGAAACAGTCGACACCGGTCGTGTCGGTCAGCAAAGTTTTAGAAAAAAATTAAATCTTAAGAGCTTTAAGAGCTTTATGCAGCAACATGTAGTCTACGGGTACAACCACCATCAGCCTATGTCTCTCCACTGCTGGATATAGGCCTCTCCCGAAGCTCGCCACCACACACTTGTCACTCAACTATCATCGGAGAGAATCTAATTATTTTGTATTCATAGAATAGATGGCAGACGAGCGAGCGGGTCACACGATGGCGGAGGTGACCGCTGTCACCGCCGCCCATGAAAACCAGTTGCATTGAGGGTGCTCGCCGAATTTGCAGAATCCCGCTCACAGCTCTCTCCCATGTCGTAGCGTAACGAAAATACCTCAGATAGTTTCATTCCACAACTTTCGGGTTCGCGTTATAAAGTGTCTGTTTGACCGCAATGTACGCAGCGACTCTGTCAAGAAAGTGCGGATG
Source organism: Sesia bembeciformis (assembly GCA_943735995.1). Lineage (NCBI taxonomy): Eukaryota > Metazoa > Arthropoda > Insecta > Lepidoptera > Sesiidae > Sesia > Sesia bembeciformis. The sequence continues at coordinate 13,100,945 of OX031039.1, read as the reverse complement.
AACCGCACGACGATGTTGAGCGGTGTGATGGTAAAAACCCGAAGTAGGCATCAAATTGAACAACTCTTCAGAACATTCCCCTTTATAAAGGCGGTAGAAAACACTGAGAGACGCAACATACCTACGGATACTGAGCGATTCTAAACGTGATGTCTAAACGATTCTAATACCTCTTCAAGTGGTTCGGTCCACCTGGCTAGAGAGCGTCCCACACTGCGGTTCCCCGTACCTGGCCCTGTTGTACAATAATATGGCCTGTTCCGGCGCATAGTGCCTTATAAAACAGTTGTCAGTTCATTGGCTGTTAATTGTATCTAAATGTAAATAGGAGTCTCAGGTTGTTATCCTTTCCTAACCCACTTCATATTGACCTATGTATCCTTGTCATTTCATCATCGCCATGTAATACATTTAAATCAAAAATTACTGGGTTTCATTGAAGCCACATTGTGTCAAAGAAGACATGGCCTGAAATAACGCAAAAGCTAAATATGGGTTCTTCAATATCTACAGTAGAATCGGTTCTACCAGTTCTGACACTACGTTTCTTATTTCATAACTTGTTGTTCATTTCTATTATATTATATATACTGCGCATAACTATATACTCATCGCAACTCTCGGGCGCGGAGCACGGTCGTCCAGACTTTACGCTTTTTTTCTTTTTTTTTTATATACTAGTGGGCGGACGAGCAAGCGGTCCCACGTGATGGTAAGTGTTACCGCCGCCCATGGACACCTGCAACACCAGCGGGTGCGCCGCCGACCTTGCAAAATCCTAATACAAAATCCTGCTGTAATGAACACTACGAATGTTTTAGATATAACAACAAAAACAGCAGAGCACAGGCCTCCCCTAATAATCACCGGGTATCATTGATTCGAGCCGCAGTTTGACGTCCACAAGTTTATATGTATTGAAACTCATTTGGTGTAAGGTGTGATTTAATAATATTGCGCAATGACATCATTGTACAATTTTATTGTAGGTCTAGGGATTGCCTTAGATCTATTGTTCAGTACATTACATCAAAATAAGATACAATTTAGTAAGGTAATGAGTATTGTGTATGTATAAAATTTGTAAATATAAAAATATAGTCTAAAAATACTTTTCTTGTCAGACAGTTTTTGGACTAATGTATATTTAATTGTAAACCAGACAACACCCTAATTCACTTCATCTGCTTCAAAATCTCTAAATCCCTTGGGATTGTCGCCCCTTCACCGTTTCTTACCTTCTTAACTCTTGCATATTTTAACATACACTTTACTGTAGACAGAATTTCCGGTGCTAACTTTGCATCTTAACTAAACTGGAATTTTGTGTTGAGATGCGATTCTAACTGATGCGTAGAGAGTGTCTGCCTAGGATCTAGCATAATATTTAAAACACTATTTCGTACTTAAAATATCTACTTTCTTACTTATTCGTAAGTTGGTGTTAAACTGTTATCAAACTGTTAAACTGTTTTCATGTCAAAAGTAAATTATTCACTTCGTTAAAAATTCCGTTTAAATACCAATTTTTTTTCAGAAGTTCCAGGCAGTGATAGGATTGTTTTAATATTAATAACGCTAATACATACATTAAACAATATTCAAAATGGCAACAAAGTAGTATCAAAGGTTTCTGAATTTATCGTAATCAGATGGACGATGAGAAAGATCTTGTATATGAGTATACTTGTATGTAGAGATTCACTCTAAGATAGCCTCCAACATTCTCTTGAATCAACAATCTCGCTTTTAATCTTCCCTTTTGTACAACACTCAGGTTATTTGATAGATACTTTGCTTCAGTTTTAAGATCTTTTGAGACTAAGCGTTCAAGTGATGGGAACACCTGAAATTAAAAATTAATTTTATTTATGTCCTATCCTATCCACTAGTCAGTGAACGTTCAATTTATGATCTTTGTTTTGTGGTCTTAAATTAATTCTTCCTATCTACTCTGTTGATTTCTCTGGTACCAAATTTTTCATACCCGTATTTAGAATATTTTTTAAAGTACCAACTTTGTAAAATGAGCGCCAATTATATAATAACGGAAATAAAGTAAATGACTAAAACTCGACGGGTCATTCCACTTGGTCCATCGATATGAGGCTTAGGCATAGGAGTTTACGGATCGCCCTCTGTTAGGAAATGACAGTAGATGCGTCCCAATATCCTATCTTTGGTTTTGACAGATCAATATGGCGGATGACAGCAATCTTTTTTAGCAATCCTAAGAATTTCACGGATTACGTTAGTAGTTCGGTTGCTAGTTGACACATTATACGTTCTTATCAAAGTACTGTTGTACGGCAACTTCTAGGATGATACAGATGAAGAGGGGTTGATTAAAAAGTCAATTTTGAAACTTAAGTAAAGTACTAATATATAATAATGGTTCATTTTCAAACATACATATGAATTAAAGAATTCGAGATATTTAGCCGATATTTCGGTCGGGTTGCATGAACCGTGGTCGCGGCGAGACTGGCTACCTTCCATCGTGTTCCTTTACACGGCTTGCTATGGTCCGTTTGGTTTGGTACCCAGTGATTAAACTTTGCAAATCCAGAATAGAAGATGCGTTTTTAAACTCGCGTGTGAGTAGTGATATTGTTGGTATAGTGTGCAAGGAACTTAATCAACAAAAATAAGTTCAGTGTACCCACACGACATTGACATTAAAATTAAAAAAAAAAAGTGAGCCGTCGCGGGACGTTTGGCAGATGTGAAACATCGAAATTATTTTGTAGAAATAATGAGCATAAAAGGATAGCTCATGAAAGGAAATAAATATAGCACAATTAAAAATATAATATTCAGATATTTTTTTATACTTATTATACTCGTAGAACACTATTAGACTCTAGTTTGTATAAAATGTATTCTCGAAGCGAAGCACTTGGTCCGACGGGATTGTCAGACTACTTTGAATACAAATGGTTTTTTCATGTGAAAATAGCGCTGGACGTCTGTGGAAGGGATGAATCCGCGCATCGGTACAGTTGCGTATGAAATAACTTATTGTTTTATATATTATATTTCAATATTTTAGAGTAGAAGTTTGTTTGTAACTAGAAAAATAAGTTTAGTAATATAATTTTTATTATGATTGATGCCTTTTGTTTTTACCAGGAGTTCGAAAAACTGTGATAAATTCGGAATCTCTTGCATCTTTTACAATTCGTCTCACAGTGGCCTCAGAAGTATGCGTTGCAGCTGCGGTTTTTTTTTCATACATTGTTTTAAATTAATTACCTCGCCATTATCAGCCTCTCTTTTCATAAAACAATATACGTTGTAAACCATTTTCCTTTCTTTTCTATGCAAAACCATCTTGCAATATTCGTAATTAGCAAAAACTTTTGTGCGCGACTGTACTTTGGGAGTGAACGAAACGACGACTGAAAGCGGGAAGCAAAGGTCGACTGACGAACCAATACAGCGACGGCACTGACATATGTCGCGTGATCCCCCCGTCGCGCCTCACCTCGTACCACAAAATAGATCGATAAATCGCTTACTGTGCAGGTTGACCGAAGCGCTCTTTTTACGTGAAACGATGTATACTAGGCAAGCATTTCATTCTCCGTTCGTTCATACGCGTTCGAGAAACTCTGCTTGTGTAAATGAGCCTTACAACGCAACTGGGCATTTCATTATAATAAGTCCATCACTCCGTCTGTATGTTCGAGTAGGAACACGATTTTATTTTATCAAAATTCAATCAAACAAGGATTTTATATAAATATATTTATTTTAAAAAATCGCATAATTTTTGATATGTTACAATTACTTATAATATTTTTCCTTTTCTTTATGTATAAAAATATGATATTTATAACCATATAATTATTATTAATATTTAGTATTAATAAGATTGACATTAAAACTTTTATTTTTTAGTAGTGAGTATGATCTTGTAATAAATAAAACGTATATATTATACTATAATTTTAATATGAATTATATACTAATATTATAATATTTACATTTACTGTTATTTTGAGCATAATATATATTAGATACTTAATCATTTTGATGATGCAAAGATTCCATAAAATATCTCGTAACAAACAAAAATGATTTCAACATATTCTACCATAGTTAAATGGTTACAATGAATATATGACGTTATAGCAAATAAGGACCTTATTGTCGGTGTGGACAGTTATACGATACATTGGTTAAGATTTTCTAAATTGAAATTTCGTTCTCTCAAGATTCTTGTTAAAATAGAAGCAGGAAAATATTTAATTTATTTTGGTGGTGGCATTTGATGACGCGATCCGACGAAAACTTACGCCGTGATCAGATACAACAAGAAAGTGATCGCACGATCAGATCGGAACAACTCTATACAAATAAATGATTTTTAAAGCAATAACATATGCTTGCTTTAATTGCAATAGCATTTTTAAAGTCATTATATTTTGAAAACTAAATTATATCAAATATGTTATATTATATCTATATATCTATCATATATTATATCTTTTCGAGGGGGAGAGCGCACGCTGCAATTCAACAGCCGCTGGGCGCGCTCAACTGGCCACGATACCCTTCTCTCACAGACGCTCACAGTCACAGAAAAATTGAAATGACACACCTTGAAATGTACTACATTTCCCACTTTATCATAATTTCCTAACGTACGTACGTGTTTCGGTAGTGAGTGAGATGTGCCAGAATCCATTCCTATCCTATCCCTTCCCATTTTCCCTACCCTTTCTCCAAATCCATTCCTATATCTCCAAAGGTAGGCAGCGCATTCGGGGCCGTGTCAGCGTTTGTTATTCTGGACTAATGTTGGCATGTATCGCGGATGTCTATGGGCGACAGTATCCACTTACCATCAGGTGGACTGTATGCTCGTCTGCCGCCATCGTCCATAAAAAAAATACTATTTCTAGGACTAGGCTGATTCTTACGGTTTCCATAGTTGTGTAAAGTATTTGTTTTTTGGTGTATTTAAAATGAAAATCGGTTCAGTGGCTTTGAAAATATACCGAGTTTTGGAAGACCAGGTGATTCAATTACATGGTTTATAGCTTTAAGCGCGTAATCGGATTCTGGGCCATTTACGTCCCCAGGTAAAAAGCGACGATTAGAAAATGTATGAAGCGTAAACTTTTTACTCCTCGGTATTGAAAACTGAGCAAGAAAAATGAAGAAATAAAAATCCACTCACTGTTTCCTGATGTTAAAAATTTATATGTAACCTTTATGTGTAACACTATATTATGTATCCTGTATTTATCTATTCCAATATAATAAAGAGATAAAAATGTGTGTTTGTGTGTATGTTGGGGGTAATCTCTGAAACTACTGAACTGATTTCAAAAATTATTTCACAAATAGGAAGCTACATTATCCGTGTCTAATATAGGCTATATTTTATTTTGAAATTTTTAAAAAAATATTGGAAAAACAAAAAAACTTATAAACCGAAGCGAAGCGAGGGCGGGTCGCTGGTATATGATATTTTATTGAATTCCGATTTATCATTGTTTAGAAATATCATTAGGCTAATTTAATATTATTTGTATTTTGGTAAACAAATAACCGCGATCGATAACTGGAACTAGACTAATTTACTGTCCTATAGTACTGACATTACACTATAAATTGTAATTCCACCTATTATATAATCTTAACTTCTATTAAATAATCATTATTTGTTAAAAAAATGAAAAGATTTCTGTCGACGTACATCCTTAAAATTTATTATATTATACATAAAATAGAATATATGAAGCTAAAGCTAATCACAGATATTTGACGATAACTACCTTCTACGTGTACAATAACAAAAATATAATTCTATTTATTAATCGGATTTGAAAATATAAACAATTCGTTACATTTACCATTATTATTATTATTATTTTTTATAGACTAGAGGGCGGACGAGCAAGCGGTCCCACGTGATGGTATGTGTTACCGCCGCCCATGGACACCTGCAACACCAGCGGGCATGCGGGCGCGCCGCCGACCTTGCAAAATCCTATTCACAGCTCTCTTGAAGAACCCCATATCGTAGCTTAATGGAAAGACCTCTTGAGGCAGTTCGTTCCACAGCCTACGGGTTCGCGGTATAAAATAATTTTTGGAGCGAACAGTGCGCGACACCTCCGTATCGAGGAAATGCGGATGGACCGCACTTCTGTGACGGGAGGTGCGGTTGTAGAAACCGCTATACCTTACATTTGATTCCTTGATCCCCTTCAAAAATGCTTAATTTAACTTAATTTACTTGCAAATCAGAATTTGTAGTTACAATCCCTTACTTTATTTACAAATTGAGATCTTCCTTACCTTTACTCGTTCTACATAAATATCTTTTAAAAGCATCTTGACCTTCTTTCGATCCAATGACCTTGTTTACAACTGAATTCTTGAAAATTCCGTTTGGTTGAACAATTGTTTCAAGCTATACCTCGACGCATAATTTCCGCTTTTTGGTTTCATATGTTACATTGCCAAGGTCTAAAGAGAAGCTATGTTTCATCTTTTTCAGATTCATTTTCTCTTTTTCATTATTAATGTCTTCAGTACCCTGGTTTATGGCGTCTGTGGAGTGTTCTTCAAAAGCATCATTGCCGTATGCATTATATACTATGCCATTGGTTTCTTTATCTTTATCTCCTTCAGATCTTTCTATCAAAACTAAACGGTCAGCGTCACTGTATCTAGTGTTAGATTTTTCATCGTCTAACATATTAACTCTTAGTTCGCTGCAGCTACTTTCTTCGGCACAAACCGTTTCTCCTAATCCTTCTGCTTCTAAGGTTTTGTTTTCTTTAATGGTACTTAGTTCCGCAAAGCTCTTGTCCATTCGGTTATCTTCGTAGGCCGTTGTGTGCGTGGTATTGTATCTGGTAGTGTCGTTGGAGAATCTTGGTGTAGGCGACATGCGAGTGTTATCGTTAACTCTTTCAGTCTGTGTCAATCCGCCTTTACTGTGCATGCCAAAGATTTTCTTCATCGATTGTCTGAACTGTGAAAGGGATAAACATTTTCATTGAGATGAAGAATGAAGAGGGTCTTTGATAAGCGAGTACATCACACAAAATAACGTTTAATATTTATGAGTTGAATGTCAAAACAGTGTAAATACGTGTGTAAACGCCTGCTGCAACATATGAATAAAATACGTAGGCGTTTTGGTCTTTAGTTGTTGCGCATATGGAAATGCTAGTTGTGACGAGCCCTTCACAGTTAGTTGAACGCATGATCGCACGACCGGCCGCCTAGTTGCGCGACACCGTGTGTACACATTCACTCAAGTTACACCCTACTCAGTTATTAGGCACTAGGTCGCAAGTAGTCACGACTGTGCGCCCTATGCCTTACTAACTAAATGCTTGAATAAATGTTTCTTTCTTTCTATCAATTAGTAAATCATTTGAAAATGTTGATGAATATCACCTGAATGAATTTTATCATCTAAGCATAGTGTTCAGGCCCCCTTTCGAAAATCTCCCATAGTGTTCAAATTTTCACAATATGTAGCAGTTACGTATTTACAGTTATTACATTAAAGCAAGGTATTTGATGTCGATTTAGGGCTGAGGCATTCGCATTAAGAGTGCAATAACTAATCAGCCAAGACAATAGGCGTCACCTTTTTTCTCCGATACTGTTTTTTAGGATTCATAGGTCTGTTTCACACGTGCATGTCTCTGTCTCACTCTTCGTGCGGATCGGACATGTCTATTGCTTTGTTTCGTGTTTCCTATCAATTTTAAATTGAATACTTCCGCTTTGGTTATTCTTAAAAACAAAGTGAAGAAAGGATATCTATTAATTATAAATAAGTACAAGTGATGGTTCAGGTTGCCGATTAATTATTACTTATGATTTGTTTTACAAGCTGTGAATAGGATTTTGCAAGGTCGCCGGTGTACCCGCGCACCTCCTGGTGTTGCAGGTGTCCATGGGCGGCGCTAACACTTACCATCACGTGGGGCCGCTTACTGGTCTGCCTACTTGACTATAAAAAAATGAAGAAAAAACATAGTAATTAATATTTTAGTGTGGAAATAATATTTTTATCGATAATTCTGTTTTATTGTCTAATTTTAAATTTTTCTATCTTCTCCAACAAATATATATTAGGCCTATACCTATGAAATTGCCATTCTATATGGAATATTTCAATTTTTTTTGTATGATCAACATATATTATAATTAATTAATCGAAGTATTGTCCATTATTATCAATCCACTTTTGTTATTTTAATGGAAGTTGATTAATGCCCCTGCTATGTAATTGCAAGCCAAACGCAAGACAACTAAGTTCCAAGTGGCCACTATGAATACACGGCAATTTCATAGGTAAGGCCCTAATAATATAATTACATACTACGAGTATCTTATTATTTTCAAATATTGGAAAACAATGTGAACATGTCTTTACTAGTGATGATTCACTGCGTTCTTAGCGCGAATGGACTATAGTTACCTCATGAACTTACCTGTGTGTTCATTCCAACGTAAATAAGGGGATCGTAACAAATTGAGCTCTTAGCGACCAGCGCTGGAATAACACAAGCGCCTGCAGATACCTATAACAAATAACTTATTATTTTCATTTTCTACTATTTCTATTTTCATTACGCTTGAGGGATCGAACGTTTTCTGCGAATTTTCACAATAAGCGTAGGCTGATCGTACGACAACGGCTTTCATATTTTTCGAGAGCTTCGGAATCTTTTGCTAATAAAGAGTAAATTCCGTAAATTGGATTTTGTCTTGTATTAATAATTTTAACGTCAGACTATAATGTCAAATTTTATATTTTATGTGCCAGAGCCCATTCCCATCCTATCCCTCCCCGTTTTCCATACCCTTTCTCCAAATCCATTCCTATATCTCCAGGCAGCGCATCCGGGGTCGTGTTAACGTTTATCATTTTGGATTAATGTTGGCATGTATCACAGATGTTTATGGGCTACAGTATCTACTTACCATCAGGTGGACTATATGCTCGTCTGCCGCCACCGTCCATAAAAAAAATCATATTTTCTATGTTGAAATATCAATATTAAAAGAAATTCTATTTCAAATCACTAATATAATTAAATCAAAACACGCTTTCATTTGATTTACTTTCAAGTGAATTCGAAAGACTGCGATGATGCTGTCTGCCAAATGAAATTAAAAGTGGAAAAGTCTGTCGAATTAATTTTGATACTTTAATTCAGTGCTAAGCTAATTTTATTATTGAATTCAAGTATCAAAATTATTTTTAAGTGATAAACTATTCTTTTTAATTTGCCGCGTTTTTCCTTTGTCAACTTTAATTTGCTAGACTATTTCTCAATTAATTTAACGACTTTGGTTAATTAATGTGTAATACTTACAATGCCTTCGGTAGCGAACTGCTCCATCAGTGCGAAGATAGAATATGGAGTCCAGGCGACGGTGAAGGCGATGATCATGACGAATACCATGACGGTCACCTTGGTCTCCGCGCGGCTCACTCGGCCGAGCCGCTCGGAATGCTGCACAATATTAATATTAGATATTTAAACGGAAAAAATGTGTTATTAATATTTTACTCCTCTCTAGTCTTAAACAGATAGATATGTACAAATATTTTTATAAATGTTTTCGGAAATATTTGTAAACTCTTTGCAAAGAGCAGCACAAATATTTGAGAATCAGTTTTCGCTCCATTATCATTATCTAGTATGTGGGTTTGCACCCTTTGATGTACGCAAAAAACCGACACAGTGATGGCAAATATTTGTACAAGTATTTGCAAAGAAGACGATATATTTGTAAAAGAATTTGCTAAGTACGTGTTTGTACATATCTGTACACATGTCTGGGACCGAGGTAATAAAAATGATAGTAATAAGTATACATGATGGGCAAAAACTACAAAATAGATAAGTTCGCATGCATTGAACTTTGTTCACAGACTAGACGACGGATGTTGTGAGAATCGTCAGTAAAATCTTGATACACATCCAGTTAATCGGTTAACGTCGTGTCTATCTCTATGTGACTAGCAAGGCACGGCCAGTTGACTGAAAACTTATATATTTTGTCGTGTGTACATACTTATTACTTTTTAAGCTTATACTCACTAAATCAGTCTAAGAAAGAATAACATCAATAAAAGAACTTGAAATCGAACTTGACATTCTAAGAGATCTTAAAGATTATGTTCAAACAAAGATATTAGATGACAATATGCCGAGGTCAGAGGTAGGTATATCTATACATATAATAAAAGTGTAGAGCCAGCGTGTCTGTACATTGAATATATTTACCAAAAACTGATTGGGAGTGATGAAGGAAGAGTATCAGAATACAAAAAGACGATTTTGAAAATGTTTGTCTTTCTGTTTATCTATTCGAACACGTTAATCTCCAAAACTACGAAACGGATTTTCATGTGGTTTCCACATGTTAATTAAGCTTAGCTTGGCGCTTCGAATAGGCTTTGTTTCATCGGAATCGGCTGACGGGGAGAAAAGAAACCCCAATTTAGAGTTTAAAAACTAAAATTCCACGCGTACCAAGTCGCGGGCACAACTAGTAAATTATAATCATGTGGAAAGGCGGAACACGAAACAAGGACAAATTGTGAAAAATTGGCTCCTCGACTAACAAAAAAAAAGTTGCAGATATTAAAAGAGAGTTACGAGTACAAACAGAACTAAAGCTTGAACTAGAATTCATAATAATATTATACTTCCTGATGTTAATTATACTAATAATACACGTATATAATTACTAGCCTTCTTCATGGTCCTCACGATGTTGGCGTAGCTGAAAGTGATAATGGCAAGTGGTACCACCTGTCCCATTGCGAACAGGAACAGAATGTAGGTGAGCGTGTTGAATGACTGCTCGTGCCAGTTCACAGAACAACTGCAGACAAGAAAAAAATAAGTGAATAAATCTTATTCTAATAATTTTATTACTTATACTTAATTCTACTACGTTATATATATATATATATATATATATATTGTATATAGTGTGTATGTATACTTATACGTATGTATTTTATATTATAACTAGCAAAATCCGGCAGACTTTGTCCTGCCCGTGTATATTTATTACCTCTGTATATAAAATCACAAGTTATTCTGTTTTGCCGTCGATATGATTTTTGCGACCGATTGAACGGTATAAAAGTTGATGTGCTGCATCGCCATCTAGTGGCGAGTTACAAAAAAGTGAATAGCATAAAAACCTTCTCCATGAAAAAATACATATATGTGCCAACTTTTACGGGGATCGGTCAAACGGTGTCGAAGTCTATTAATCTCAGATATACCAACATCCATTTATATATATATATATATATATTACCACGTATATAATACTAGATATTATATAATTATGTATGATTGGATAACGTGTACGGGGATTCTTCTCCATCATTTTCCATTGTCTCAGATTGGTGTAAGCAATTTCGTTTAGGACGAGAGTCCATCGACGAGGAACCTCGCTCCATTCGACCCATTGAGGCACTTACTCTAAACAACATCAAATTAGTAGTAGAAGCAGTTTTGAGCGACCGACGGGTAAAGACGAATGAAATAACAGCAAGGACAGGGCTTTCAAAAACTACGTCCTTAGAATTCTTCATGAACATCTTCATATGAATAAAGTTAGTGCGAGGTGAGTGCAGCGAAGTGAACGAGTAGCGTGGTCTAAAGAACTTTTGGAGGCCTTTCAGAGAAATAGAAATGATTTTTTGGACTCAATTGTTACTGGAGTTGAAACTATGATTCTTTACTGTGATTCCCTTTCCAAAAGGGAGCGGATGGAGTGGCGTCGTTCTAGTGAAGCAGCGCCGAAAAAGGTAAAGGTGACTACCAAAACATGCTTATGGCTTCGATATTCTATTGTCAAGGAACATTGCCTATAGACATGCAATACTACAGTGACTGGAAGCTATTATGCTTACTATATAGAGCAATTACGGAAAGCGATCAAGCATAAACGTCTTGAAATACTAAGCAAAGTTGTGCAGCTTCTCCATAACAATGCATCTGTCCATACTGCCGCAGTAGCGGACGGAAGGGTGGGAGGTCCTGACTTGGGTCCCGATGATTACTATTTGTTCTCAAAAGTCAAGGCGGACTTAAGGGGTAGAAGATTTTTCGCTGATGATGAAGTGACCGCTGCGGTTTTCGCCCATTTTGAAGACAGAACTTCTCGACTATTTTTATACTGGTATAGAAATGCTAATAAAACGAGCCGAAAAGTGTGTTCAAGTAGACGTGTTCAAATAGACGCAGATTATAATGAAAACTAACAATAGTTTAATGAACTCGGGTGTGCTTTCTCTTTGTCAGGCCGGAAACCTTTGGACTTCCCCTCGTATGTGCGGATTTTTTCAGGTATCACTAGTTCGACGGTGAAGGAAAACATCGCGATGAAGATACATGTTCGAAAATTTAAAAAATCGCTGAACTTTAAGGATAAATAATAAATAAATCTGGATAATACTTAAATTAAAAGACTTATGAGCAGTATGGAGTTGAAATGAAAATAGGTTCAATAATTAATTAATGGTGCAATGCAATAATGTGCATACTCGTATGTCAATGGCGTTACCTAATGTTCGCCGCCTCGTTGACGTAATTCCCCCAACCCATCAGAGGAGGAGTCGTCAACGCCAGGGAGTAGATCCAGATGAATACGATGGAAGCTATAGCACCCTTGGTGCTCAGGTGTCTGGTGCTTAATGGCCTCGTCACCATGATATAGCGCTCGAACGACAGTACTGTGAGTGTCGTAATTGAGGCTATGCCTGGGAAAGATTAATTTGATGGAAACTTGATCTATTAATGTTTAATTAGATTGTGGATATTTTTATCTATACATAACAATAATAATATAATACTTTAATATTAAGATTATACGATACTTTAAGTGTACTGGTTAATATTCATAATGTACATAATAATCTATACTTTTATACTAATATGATAAAGAGGTAAAATTGTTTGTTTCAAAAATTCTTTCACAACTAGAAAGCTACATTATCCCTGTTTAATATAGGCTATATTTTATTTTGAAACTTTGAAACCTAAAAAAATTGAAAAAAAAAACTTATAAACCGCAGCGAAGCGAGGGCGGATCGCTAGTTATTTATACAGATGAATTAAGCTTTCCTGTTGATTTCTTCTGCACCCGATTTATTTTTTCACATTTAACCAAAGGTCGACTAGTAGAGAATACTTTAAGGCATTAAGTCCGCCTCTGTAAAATATAGTGGGAAAAGAGTAAATGAATAATTAAATATTGTACCAGTCAACCAACAACAGCCAGCCCTGATATCGTCCACTGCCGGACACGGGCCTTTACATGTACATTGTTTCGTGGATAAGTGATGTATGGCCTTAAAACGCCACGCTGGCTAAGAGGATTAGTGAGTCCACTCTTTTTTTTTTAATTTTTTTTTAATGTACGAAGGCGGCAGACGAGCATACAGTCCACCTGATGGTAAATGGATAATGTCGCCCATAGACATCCGCGATACATGCCAACATTAGTCTAAAATGAGAAACGTTGGCACGCCCCCGGATGCGCTGCCTACCTTTGGAGATACAGGAATGGATTTGGAGAAAAGGTTGAGAAAATGAAGAGGGATAGGATGGGATTGGAATGGGCCCTGGCACATCTCACTCACTACCGAAACACGTACGTACATTGGGGAAATACGATAAAATGGGAAATGCAGTACATTTCAAGGTAGTCTTCTGTGAGAGAGGGGTAACGTGGCCAGTCGAGCGCGCCCAGTGGCTGTTGGATTGCAGCGTGCACTCTCCCCCTCAAAAAAGCAATGTAGAAGCAATTTAGTTCTTTAGAAGCAATGTAGTTCCTCGGGGTTTGTGGTGCGCTCAGCAGCTGTGGGATTTTTGCGTGCACTCCTCTCCATTAATTGTATGATAAATCAAATATGTTTATTCATCACAATGATATTTTCTGTGTTTGAAAAAGTTCATATAGTATTTACATATAAATATAAATGCACTCACACTTTCAATGCATAAAGTCTATTCGAGTTTTATTTCAAGGAAAATCGTTTGTTATTTCTTCCTTACTTTTCCCTTTCCTTACATTCGTTTTAAATTGCGAGAAAGTAGCGAATGCTTTTTCTTTTCAGTCAGTCGGACGGTGATTTTAGTAAAAAGATGGTGAAAAGGTTAAATATAACGCTTTACAGAATTTCGTTCCGTTTCTTTCCTCTTCAATATGACATTCGAGTGTTTACTGTATACGATATAAGTGTTAGTGCAAACGCTCATTATTAGAGATGTACCTGAAGGTAAATCGATCGACTACGACTGCATGGGCAGCCACTAGTCACCTCCTTTCTCGTAACACACTACATATTTGAAACTCGAGGAGTTAACACCGCGCTAGCTAGTTATCTCGATAACAAAGAAAACTAATCGTGATAAGTGTAGTGTAATTTAAAAAGATACAGGGCCCTGTCGAGGTGGGAAACTACGGAAGAAAAAGGGTAAGTGAGTTTGTGATTTGTTTATGCGCACCAATAAGCGCCATCTGAATCGGGTCTTGTGTCCCTCGTTAAGAAGGTACAAGGATTTTAACATTTCTGTAGGTATATTAAAATTATGTGTGCTAAAACAAAATATATTTAAGATACAACGTGAGTACATACAATTTTCTTTTTTTACAGCATACAATATCTCACCCCAACACATGCGGACCCGGTTCGTATTAATGTACAAATCATATTTTTTTTAAATTCTCAGCCCGCGCGGGTTTACTCAGAACGTTTTTCTTCACACGCGTACTAGTGATTAATTAAAAATACGAGTACATACTTAGGTAAGTCCTAAGTGTCCATTCTAAGTAGACACTTAATAGCACGAGTTGGGTATCTAAAGTATCCATCTAACCAAGTGATTCGACGACGACAAGTTCGCTGGTAGTGGATGAGAAGGTCGGAAGATAGTGCGTGCTAGATTTGAAAGGCTTGCCACCACATAGTGGAACCTGGAACCGCAACCACACAGTTTAGCAGTGGAGAAATATAGTCTGATGTATGTATGATACAAATATACACACACATCCCGATACGGGTCTACACACACAGGGATGTCTGAAAACCAGTTGCGGCACTTGAGGCTAGCGTCAGCCTTTTCGGGACTTTTATATTGCCACCAATCAAGTTTTTTAAGTATCTTTTTTGTTTTTTTTCCCTCTTATAGGCATAGTATTTTTTTTGTAATTATAATAGTGGTAATAAATGTATTCTTTGTTTCTTTAATAATATAGTATGGTAGGCTATCACCAAGGGTATATCAAGGACAAAGGGTTGGTACCACCCTATCGCTGTTGCTAGTCAAACTATAGTCAACCAGCTTTTTCCTGCTGTTTCATTCGCGTGGTCTATATTAATAGTAGCCTACCTATGTGCTAATAATAGGTACAAAGTACCTATTTGCCAAGTTTGTACGAAATTGGTACAGTCATTTCGACGTGTTGTAACAAACCTTCAAACTTAAAATACCATACTAGCTGTTGCCCGCAGCTTAATTGCTGTTATTCCACACAAAATTTGACAACCTGTATTTTGGTTCCCTGACAGAATTTTGAAAAATTGTAAAACACCTGTTTAATTGTAGAATATGTATACCAAGTTTCAAGTTAATAGGAATACAAAATATTTTTTTCTATACAAACTTTGACCATTCGAAAAAAGTGTTTACGTCAAAATGGAAGCTACTGTCCAACTTTCATATTTCTAGCTTCAACGGTTTCGGCTCGGCGTTAATGAGTCAGTCAGTCCTTATATATTAGGGCCTTACCTATGAAATTACCGTTTGTTCACAGTGGCCACTTTGAATTTGGTTATCTTGCGTTTGGCTTGTATGTTATTTCAAATTTAAATTAATTTCAATTTAAAGCTATGACATTATTTTTCAAAATCAATTACTCATTTGTTTTTCCGTCGAACGACTTTTTGTATAGACATCGTTGTGTTGTTTTCGAATATGAGTTCCGTCGTGGCAGCAACGAATCACAGACGACACGCAATATCAACGATTTGTAGGAACCAAACACCGCAAAAACGCACGAGCGTTTTTGGTTTGATCGTTTCTGTTCTGGAAATTTCGACCTCAAGAACAAACCCCGTGGACGACCATAGTCCATAATGACGAATTGAAAGCAATAGTGAAAGCAGATTTATCTCAAACCACGTCTGAGTTAGCAGCAGCCTTCGGCGTAAGTGACAAATCGGAAAAGTGAGGAAGCTCGGAAAGTATGAGTATGAGTATGAGCTTAATGAAAGTCCGCTGCAAACACGCGTCGAAGCTTGCCCTACTAAAGGTAAGGTCTGACAAATATGGTGGATGGCGTAGAATTTCCAGTCAAAGCTCCTGTAACACTGAGATTGTCTGTCGTGCAGTGTGGGGCGAGCATTATCATGGTTCTCCATGTGACTCCAGTGGACTAGAGCGATTGACCAGACTGAGTTGTTTAATAGCAAACTCGTCCATCATCGTTTGCAGCTCTTCACAGTACACATTTGAATTAATTGTTGTGCTAGATCTTAAGAAACTAGTGGATAATACCGGCACAGGACCACCACACAGTCACTGTGTGCTTCTTTTGACTCAGTTTATGTTTGGAACATTGTTTGGCTGTGTCTCCGCGGTTCAAACATTATGGCAAACATTTACGATCATCATACAAGATCTACTTGTCATCACAAGTGACAATACGATTCAAAATCCCTTTCATTTTTGCGCTGGCATAGTTTGCCTCTACTGATTTCCATTTTTTTCCGATTTTTTACAGTGTGGAAAATCAACTCCGATGAGGCAGTGAAAAACGCCTTCATAGAATTCATCGATTCCCGTCCCCAGGAGTTCTATAGCAGAGGCATCAATCAACTTCAATTAAAATGGCAAAAGTGCATTGATAATAATGGACAATTAAATATGTATATAATTTTCATCCACAAAAAAATATTTGAGTATTTCCATATAAACGCCATTAATTATTTAATTAATGAGATTAGTTGGATACACTTACCGAACAAAGCCATAAAAAAACCATAGAGCACGCACATGGTGTCGCCGAATACCCAGCCGTGGAAGAGGGCCGACACAAGGGTCAAGGGGTTTCCCAACACGGCCACGAAGAAGTCCGAGCAGACCAAGTTGAACAGGATGACGTTTAGTGGTGTCCAGAGCTGGAAAGAAAAGTATATATTATCTTCTGTCCTTTTTATATACACATTTCATATACATTTCTCGAGATGGGAAGTGGTTAATCTTGCTCGTGGTTATCCGGGATACATGTTATGTTGATGTATCCTATTCCATGACTAACATATAGTGATGTTTATGCTGTATTTGATTTTTTTACCCGACTGCGGAAGGCGTGGAGGGATATGTTTTTCACCGTTTCATGAACTTTAATTTTTTTGAAGCAAACATATGGCGCCTAAAATCCGCCATTTTGAATTTTCAAGAAATGAAATACTGAAGTAGCACTGCGAGGGAATAAAGAACGGACATATGTCAGTTTCTTAACTCCCTTGTAGTGCCTAAACGCAGTGACGGATTTTAATGAACAAGGTGACGTTAGATTCGTCTTGACGTCACGAGTGCTATTGGCGTATTTAATTTCTTGAAAATTTAAAATGACGTAATTTAGGCGCTATAAGTTTGCTTCAAAAAATTAAAGTTCATGAAACTCAGTGGGGTATCAAATTAAAGGTCTTAAAAAGGCGATTCCGAAAATATATATAATACCAGTACGAGTATTTAGACCGACTTATCCCACGAAATTTAACAAAACTTATATCAATGTAGTACCTAGTTGATCAATGGTGGTACTGTATGTATGTTTATTGACATAAAACTTGCACTGGAAAAAAGATTAAGGCTATGTTCACATGACAAGCGCTTAACGCGCGTTGAACGCGCGCTAAGTTTTAGTATAGTGTACACATGGCGTGCGCTTGTCAGGCGTTGAGTGCGCGCTGCCCCAGTTCAGTTAGAGTTGTACATTTGTCGAAGGTGGACGTTGAAACAGCTTTGTGTTTGGTGATTTTATATCGAGGACAGAGACAGCAGCAGAAAACGGAAATATTGGGTTCATCCAATTTTATCGCCTAGGCTTACTGAGAGCCAGTACATAACTTTGTATCCTAAACATATAAGGCTATATGGACCCAAATTTTTCAACTACTTCACAATGTCAATCGTCATTTGATGACTTACTGGCTATAAATGACTCTGTATTAAAAGGTTCTGTATCCATTCTGGACTTTTTAAAATAACCGAATGAATCCAATAACACGTCTTAACGCATCGAAAGCGCGCGCTCAACTGAATGGCAGTATGGCAAACCAATGATCTCAAAGCGCGCGTCGACGCGCGTTGACAACTGTCGTGCGCTAGTGCAGCGTTGAACGCGCGTTTACTTAAAACGCGCGTTAGCATGTGTACGCCTTGAATAAAATTAGTGTAGTTGTAAACGCGCGTTTTGATAACACGCGTAAAGCGCTTGTCATGTTAACATAGCCTAAGTGAATGATATGATACTGAAATTTACATATAAGGTAGTAGTTTACACTTCCGTGAATACTATAAGAAATCAACATTTCGAAGATTAACAAACAGTGTAGAAAATTTTAAGTTTTTAAATTTTAATATTTCAACGGTAGTACTTAATCCAGTTAACTCGAACAAATGAAGTAGAAAACCTCCAGCATAGGGCTATACATATTTCACGCACAAGCCAATGTGCATGTGGAGGCACATGTCAAGCAGTGTTACGGAAACCGCATAAAAAGAGCATTGCGTGAGGCCTACATTCAGCAGAGGAAAAACAGGCTGATGGTATGACATGGTATTTACGTTTCAACATTATGGTCAAATACTTGTAAAAATGTCGTAGATGAAGAAGTTGTACATCGATTAGCAAAAATATAATTCTTTGCTAAAAATAAATTTATTAAAAAAAACAAAACACACGTCTGCGTCTAACTCCTATATGAAAACCTATAAACTCCTATAAACTCCTATAAACTCCTATAAACTCCTATAAACTCCTATAAACTCCTATAAACTCCTATAAACTCCTATAAACTCCTATAAACTCCTATAAACTCCTATAAACTCCTATAAACTCCTATAAACTCCTATAAACTCCTATAAACTCCTATAAACTCCTATAAACTCCTATAAACACCTAAACTTAATGAAACAAGTAAGTTTGCATATCTCCTGCACACACTAACTGGTTTGTTTGTTTTATAAATTAATCTACTATTTTGACAATTCAGTATCAGACTAAAAGCTGTCGGGGCCTATTTACAGGATAAATAAATGTGGTACCGATTTTTGAAGTGTTTGAATTACGTTGCATTTCATGTGTTTACAATGCCCTTTACTGTTTTGTTTTGGCGTGTAACACAGAATTTTATCCGTCTATCTAATGTCTATCAAAATATATTTTTTTTTATAAATGCCAGTTGAAAATGTCAAAGAACAATATAGAGGGAAATTATTAGCATAGATGGAATAATAGCTGTAATAATCTGAGCTTCAAACTTCGAGCATAGTTCCCGTGAATGTTAATACTGTCAAGCTACGAATATTAACGCCAGTTAATTACTGGCAGAAGTGACGGGAATGTTTGCTCTTTGAGTTGTTGAACTGTTTGTTAGTGAATAAATATTTTATATTCTTGTATTTTAAGGATTTTAGTTTCAAATAATTTATTGAAAACTTACGGAACTGTCTTGCTAATGGGCTTCCATGCGATCATAACTTTCAGTGTGTCAACAGCATTCTGAGAGTCATGGCCATGTCATGGCTGTAAAATATAATTGTTATTTTGCAGCTTGTGGGTAAAATTTTTGCTGGGCAGCATGAAATAATATATTATGATTATTTAATTTTGTGTTTTCCTTTGTATATTTTTTCATATATATTTTCTTTTCTGTGTGTGTTATAAATAAATAATCAATATTATTACTGTACATCTATTAATTTACCCTTATAGACCTTTTATTATTATTATAGGCTTGCATCAATTCCTGGAACAATCAATTACCATATACAACCCTTCTATACGTAGAATAATATTAATTAATACTCTATTTGTACGTTTTATCTAACCGAGATGATTTCAAACGGTCTTCATTCAAATGAATGTCTTCAACTTGTTAAGCTATTGACAAATTTCAAATTAATTTCGAGGTTTGCGGGGAGAATTGCAGGGAGATCTTAATTTTAAATGAAATATTAATTAACCGTATTCAAAAGGTCCGCTTATTCATTAATACGTGAAAGTGTTGAAAGGTTTATTTTGAAGCTAGCGGTGTCTGCGACTTCGCGTGAACTTGTGAATCCCGTGGGAATTATATAATGGATCTGAATATAGAGTACCCTAAAAGGAATTAGGATTACATTGCTTGTTGGTAAATATTACATAATATTAATGTAAATTAATAAATGGTCGGTGTAACCACATAGACCAGAATAGGAGCTGCTATCCTTGATCAGCACCTCTACAGTCAACTGGTGATCGCGGTCAGTGTTACCCCACAAATATAGAGAAATAAATAACGTTAGCTGTCCGTCGCTACGTGCCTGAAATTGGCGCTTTTTAAATTTACCATGTTCAGATAATTTACAAAATATTTTTTTTAAATATAATTTAAAACCTATTTATAAAGGTTTATCCTATTTTTAGAATATGGCTACTTGATCAAATTTAAATATATAATATTAAATGGGACATCCCCTGTAATAGAATTTTTTTTTTCATGGTCATTCTTTAATCATCTTAATCGTATTTTTAAGTTTAGAATTTATTGTTTTAAGATAATTATTTTTTAAATATTTTTAAGATTTATTATAAATGATATATATTTATTAGATACTGCAAAATCCTCCAGAGTTTAACCGTAGTACCGAAGCTGTACCTTAAATATAATTTTCTGTCCCACTTATAGTTAAAAAATGTTTTTTTTTGTAAATATTTTATTTTGTCGACATTCATGTAGTTTCAGTTCATTGACGAAATCAGGTAACATGTATTTTCACATTCTTTTGCCATGTACATTATTAACTTTGGGTAGTTCGTCATTGACGTTTGCCCTTTTCTGGTGTAAACAGCCGGGACTTACAATTTTAGTCAATGAATGTCTATTTCGTTGTTGCTCATTGAGAACGGATAATTTTGCCATGTTGAAAAACCAAGTTTGCAATGTTTGCAGGTGTCCATGGGCGGCGGTAACACTTACCATCACGTGGGACCGCTTGCTCGTCCGCCCTCTAATCTATAAAAAAAAAAAAATTAGGACAAATCTTATAGTTTTATTATTAATATAAACTTTTTTACTTAAACTTCCATTTTTAACTATTTTTGGAACTATTAATTTTAACAATCGAATTTGGATTCAGTGTATGCTTTCAGTATAGCGTCTATATGAATATATATATATATATATTTATATATATATCTATATGGACGAAAGTCCATAGGCGCTTATCTCACAGTCTGCAACAGAATCCGCTAGGGCTAAATATATCAGTCATAGTGTAGTGTAGGCCATTTTATATCTTAAAATAGATCTTAAAATTTGATTTAATATTGATCTTTAACTTGTTTATTTCTCAGCATTTTCCGAGCCTTTCCTCTAAATCCATTCCTATATCTTCAAAGGCAGGCAGCGCGTCCGGGGGCGTACAAACGTTTGTAATTGTGGACTGAAGTTGAATGTCCATGGGCGACAGTATCCACTTACCACTAGGTGGACTGTATGCTCGTAAGCCGTCTTCTTCGTATAAGAAAAAGGTACACGTTTCAATTTAATTCGGAATATAGAATCTCATGAAATAGTTCATTGTGTATAGCGGTTTCATTATAGAACCATTTATATGACTACCACGCTATTGAATGTATGTATGTGAAATAACATCCTCATTAATATATAATCTTAATGCTCTAGGGTGCGTCAAACCACCTCGTTAGCGTTGAGTAGCGGTTTTATAAGCTACATAAGTAGGTGCATCGAGGATTACTAATTATGTTTTTCAAAAGAAATATTAGATGTTGGTTGCTTTGCGAAAATATAATAGCAATTAGATAAATCGACATTGAGGTGAAAATAAAAGTTGCCCTAATAAAAATGTTTCATTCATTTCGTTTTGGTTTTAAAATCTTAAGCTCTTAGGAGTCTTTTTTTCATAGGTGAAATGCATTTTTGGATGATTGGAATTAAGGAACCATAATCCCTTTGATTATGCTGAAGATATAATGATGTGGACGTTCTGCTTCTTCGTCATTTTGCTATGAAGACCTTCCGATATTAAAGCTTTAGTCCAAGGCCAAGAGCTCTGTCTTCAAAGTGTTCATCCAGATCCATGCATCCAGATATTAGTAATAATCTTAGCAATAATCTATGTTCTGAATTTCCAGTGCATCCGGGGTCGTGCCAACATTTGTCATTCTGGACATATGTTGGCATGCGACAGCATCCAATTACTATCAAATGAACTTCACGTCCGCCACCTTCTTTTTATAGAAAAGACTACGAAATAACTAACCTGCCGATCCTTGAACATCAACAAGATCACCATCAGATTGAGGAAGAACCCAAAGAAGCCAATGAGGAAGAGCATAAATGCCGACAATGCGTATCCCCACTTCGGCATAAGGAGGGGAAACCCATCGTCATAGGTTCTCACCACGGTGTGGTTCCACTTCTCGGGGTATGGCGACATAATTCCGGAGTTAGTGATTCACTGGATCTTCACTTGGTGACTTCATAGTGGGATCGTCTGAAAAATTCAAGCAATAAATTATTCACCATTTTGTTTATTCATTATTTTATTAAGAAAACGTCCATAATTTTATAACAGATGTGAAGACCAACAAAGTAACACAGTTCATTGAACTGAATGATACTTCTTTCGGATAAGCTGTCGAGGGTGCATCACAATGCAAATTGTTTGAATCATGTCCATTGAGGGGGAGAGTCCAACAGCCGCTGGGCGCGCTCGACTGGCCACGTTACCCCTCTCTTACAGAAGACTACCTTGGAATGTACTGCATTTCCTATTTTATCGTATTTTCCCAATGTACGTACGTGTTTCGGTAGTGAGTGAGATGTGCCAGGGCCCATTCCAATCCCATCCTATCCCTCCCCATTTTCTCAACCCTTTCTCCAAATCCATTCCTATATCTCCAAAGGTAGGCGCATCCGGGGGCGTGCCAACTTTGGACTAATGTTGGCATGTATCGCGGATATCTATGGGCGACAGTATCCACTTACCATCAGCTGGACTGTATGCTTGTCTGCCGCCTTCGTACATAAAAAAAAAAAAAAACTACGTAGGAAGCTAGTTCCTAATTTTATAATTTTGAGGCGACGGCTCCGCCCTTTCTGGCGAAGGGCCAGATTTATCTTAGCATATTACTAGGTGTTAGCTACTGGGTTTTTGAATAATAAATACGTTGCGCTTAAAACACTATATTAACTTTTAAACAATTTAAATTGCATTAACGTATATGTAACGATCGTTGGAGCAGATTCTAAGTAACGAAACCTTTTTAGGCAATGACAGTTTTTTCACGTAAACCGCTGATTGGTCGAATCCTTAACGACTCTCAGTGTTGCCAAGTCTGGACATGCCCCCGGCCTTGGAAGCACTGGCATCCAACATCCCCTCTTCTGAGTCTTCATAGAACAGAGGACATATTCGAGGAAATGCGCGTCTGATTATTCCTGCACAGGTTTGGATATCTGCGACTCTGGATATTCCATCCTTTCCTGGTTTGGTAGATATGATTCGTCCTAAGCTCCATTTCAATGGATGAGTATTATCGTCTTTGATGACGACCATAGTGTTAGGTTGAAGATCAGGCTTATGATGCTTCCATTTGGTTCTAATTTGCAATTCGGAGATATATTCTTTGCTCCATCGGTTCCAGAAATGTTGCCTGATTTGCTCCAGGTGCTGATAGCGTGTCAGCCGGTGGACCGGAATTTCAGCCAGTGGTTCTCTGCTGCAGGTGCTGTCAAGGCACGTCCAACCAGGAAATGAGCAGGAGTTAGTGGTAGAAAGTCAGTGGGATTAGTAGATAAAGGACTAATAGGTCGGGAATTAAGTATAGCTTCAACCTGTGAAAGTACCGTAGTATACTCTTCAGAAGTTAGGCGTGCGTTCCCAACCACTCTCAACAAATGATGCTTACAAGATTTTACGCCACTTTCCCACAATCCACCAAAATGAGCCGCATAAGCTGGGATAAAAGAGAATTTAATATTTTGACTAGTTGCGTATTCAATTATATCATTTGAAATATTTTTTAAAACGTTTTTGAACTCATTAGCAGCTCCGACAAAGTTTCGACCATTATCGGATAGTATCTGATAAGGTTTACCTCGCCTAGCTATAAAACGCTTCAAAGCAAGCAAATAAGATTCCGAAGACAGGTCACTGACTAGTTCTAAATGCACCGCACGAGTTACGAAACAAACGAATAAACAAACGTAACTCTTTGTTATCTTAGAGCCCCTACCCTTACGGTTCAATATGAGCATTGGTCCAGCGTAGTCAACACCACACTGATGAAACGGAAAGGTGGGTGTAATTCGTTCAGGTGGTAAATTGCCCATAATAGGGGATAACGATTTACCTGACAGTCTGGTACAGATGACGCAGTCGTGGACCGTGCGCTTTGCAAGATTCCTACCTCCAATAGACCAATAAGATTCGCGTATATTGTATAATAGGGCTTGTGGCCCGGTGTGATGTAGATTTTTATGCTCGTAACGAAATAACAACACTGCAAACCAATGCTTAGAAGATATTAACATCGGATGTTTTTTGTCAAAGTTAAATAATAAAGATTGTTTAATTCTCCCCCCTACTCGTAATACTTTATCATCTCCCATAAATATATTTAAATTGTTAAACTTGTGTTTAAATTTTAGTTTTTTATTACAAGAAAGTAATCTATATTCATCTGCAAATGTTTCTAATTGTGACAGTTTTACCAAAGTCTCACTGGCATTTTGTAACTCATCAACAGTAAGAGAGCCCTGACGAATATTATTTTTATAGCGTGTATTGTGTATAAAACGCAATACGTATGCACAAGTCCGCTTCATACGATTAAATTGCGAAAATCTTTTAAATGGGAATAATGAAATTTCTGACGAGCTAACTAATGAATTAATAGGTTTAGATTTGATTTCAGGTAAACAAGAAATATCTACTTGTTCGTCATATGACTGATTGCAATCAAATGCTGGGTCATGAAGAAACGTTGGCCCCTCCCACCACATAACACAATTTTTGAGGTCTTCCAGTCCGACACCGCGGGATACTAAATCTGCTGGATTTTCCTTGCCGCTAACATGACGCCACCTCAACGTATCAGTGAGCTCGTGAATCTCAGATACTCGGTTTTGAACAAAGGTTTTTAATAGATTAGGAGACATGCGCAGCCATCCTAATACTATGGTGGAGTCACTCCAGAAAGTAACGTTATCGAACTGACAGTTTATTGATTCGCGGATTTTATTATAAAGCCTAGCACCCAGTAAAGCGCCACAAAGTTCTAATCTCGGGATGCTAACCGGTTTTAGAGGCGCAACCTTTCCTTTAGAACAATACAATCGTACGATTACCGATGAGTCACGATTTATGGTGCGCACAAATACACAAGCCCCGTACGCGACAGACGAAGCGTCACAGAATATGTGCAGTTCGATGCGCGTGGGGTTGGTAGCTACAACGTGACGCGGCACGCGAATATATTTAAGCATAAGCAGAGAAGTCGCGAAACGGTTCCAAATTTGTGAGACGTCAGCGGGAACCTCATCATCAAAATCTATTTTCAATAACCATAATTTTTGTAATAAAATTTTAATTATAATCACCGTACAACTCAACAATCCTAAAGGGTCATAAATCTGACTAATCTTTGATAAAATGTATCGTTTTGTAATAATATTATTGTCAATCTCATAATTTGTGTTAAAATGAAATTCGTCACTAATGTGAAACCAACCTAATCCTAATGTTTTAGCGTGGACATTATTACCTAATGACAATTCCTTAGATAATTCGGATACTCCGTTTTCGACTTCATCTAAATTAAAATTAAACATCCACTTGCGTAGAGGAAAACCACCTGATAGTAAGTGACTAGATACATTTTGACAAATCTTTAATAATTGATTTTTGTTATCATGCGTCGTTAATAAGTCGTCGACGTAAAAGTCGTTGCTGATAATTCTAGTGACATCAGGATCAGTACTCTCAGCTGCCAATTGCTTGAGACATCGACAACTCAAAAACGGAGCGGACGCGGTTCCGTACGTAACAGTACAAAGTTTATAAACGCGAATAGGTTCCGACGGGTCGTCCCGCCACAAGATCAATTGAAGATCACGTTGATCCTCATGAATTAAGCACTGGCGAAACATTTTCTCAACATCAGCACAAGCCGTATACCTGTGCTGCCTAAATCGTAACAATATAGCAATGAGATCACCCTGTATCGGTGGACCGACCATTTGGAGGTCATTCAATGAAATATCTGTGCTGGACTTTGCACTGCCGTCGAACACCACTCGCAGCTTTGTAGTCGTGCTATGCTCGCGGAGTACACCGTGATGCGGCATTATATAATGAGGCTTTCCATAGTTATCAGCTAGTTTCATATGACCCAAGCGTATGTACTCGTGAATAAAATCGCAGTAAAGTTTTTTATACTCCGGATTACGTACTAAGCGTTTTTCGAGAGCTAAGAACCTTCTTTCCGCTTGCGAATACGTCTCGCCTAATTTATCGGGTGAAATTTTGAAAGGAATACGTATAACGAACCTTCCGTCAATCGTGCGCGTAGTATTGTTAACGAAATGTTGTTCGCAAGCACGTTCATCCTCACTGTGCGTATCCCGAGGCGCAAACGTTTCTTCGAGTTCCCAGAACTGTCGTAGCTGG
The DNA here is from genome assembly GCA_943735995.1 of Sesia bembeciformis. Lineage (NCBI taxonomy): Eukaryota > Metazoa > Arthropoda > Insecta > Lepidoptera > Sesiidae > Sesia > Sesia bembeciformis. The sequence continues at coordinate 13,073,946 of OX031039.1, read as the reverse complement.
GTATCAATCGCATCTGAAAAATTACATTGAATTCCGTACCCTTTATCGCGTGAAATAGTAGAAATAGGCCCAGAAATAATCCAACCTAGTTCTGTGTCTAATAAGAAAGGCCCATTCGGTAATTTAATTTTATCTGTTTTTATTAAATCCCAAAACTTATCAGCACCTATTAAAATATCAATATTACTTGTTTCATAAAATTGCGGATCCGCTAATTGAATGTAATCGGGTATATTAAATTGCGCGTATTGTAATGGCATCGCAGGTATGGCCGAAGTAATGTTAGGCAAAACAAAACATTGTAAATGTGTTTTATAAGTGTTGGACGTCGATACAATTTCAATGTCACATATTTGCGTTGATTTTGTGACAGAGTTACCAACACCTCGTATTTCGAACGTGGACTGTATAACATTTATGTGTAATAAATCGCATAATGATTTTGTGATAAAACATCTTTCTGATCCATTGTCCAAAAGGGCGCGAACTACATGTAACTTATTTAAGTTGTCCGTTATTTGTATTAGAGCGGTTGACAATAATACCGGTTTTAAATTGGCAGAATGAATACAGTTAGTATCGAGGTGTGCATTATTTGCATTAATATAAGATGCGTGTGTTGACAAGGAAGGTGTGAGCGGGGAGGCGGCCGAGGGCGCGGTGGCGGTCGCTCTGACTATCGCGGGCGCAGGAGGCGTCACTGATAGTACGCGACCATCACTCACCTCAGTGGCGTTACCCGCATGACTTGTGAATGTCGTATTAATATTGTAATATTTATTATCGGGATGTACTAACGAATTGTGTTTCTGATTACATCTCCGACACGGTCCAAACTGACAATCGCTTACTGTGTGACCCAAACGTAAACAATTTATGCATAGCCTTTTCTCATTAATGAATTTAAGTTTTGTTTCCAAGTTATAATCGAGAAACGTTTGACAAGCGTATAGTGGATGACTTGCATTACACAACAAACAGCGCCTTTTAGTGTTATTGTATAATTGACGTTCCTTCGGCTTATTTGTGGAAACATTGCAGTGAACTTTAATTGAATTTTGAGTGTTGAGTTTTTTAAAATCATGATTTTGTTTGCTGTGTGATAATTGCAATGTTTCCAACATATCAGCTCGGTCAGTAAGGAACTTCATTAAGCTATCAAGTTTTGAAGATGTTGAGTTATCATTTTTTGAGCATAGCGTACCTTTATGTTGCTCCCATTGACGTTCTGTGGTGGGATCTAATTTAGAAACAATTAAATATATGAGTAAGGTATCCCAATATTCTACGGGTTCATGAAGGTTTGATAAAGCGCGTATATTCTTTAAAACTGTGTCTATTAAATTGCGTATTTGAATATATGACTCCTTGTTAACACTGTTCATAGTAAATAACGCTTTTACATGACCTTGAACAAGTAATCTTTGGTTGTTGAAACGATTTTGAAGCAATTCCCAAGCGATTAGGTAATTACTTGACGAAAATTCCACTGAGTTTATAACTAATTCTGCACTACCCTTTAGTGATGATTTTAAATAATGGAATTTTTCAATATCGCTTATTTCACTGGAGTTATGTACAAGACTTATGAAACTATCTCTAAACTGTAACCAATTCCCAATTGAACCATCAAATATAGGCAAGGATATGACAGGTAATTTAATAGTTGGCCTTTGTGCGGATGGATTTAAAGTGTCAGTGACCTTACATAAACTTAACAAATATTCAGCTTCAGAGATTGCATCGTAATAGCTGCTCTCAAACAGCTCTCGCTGTGTTAATTGATCATCAATATCAGATACAGATTCTTCTAGCTTGGTTTGTATATTACTAAATTCGCTGAACATAGTAGAAGCTCCCTCAATACGCAACTTTAAATCTATTTGTTTTTTACTACAGATCGTTTCGTTTTTTAAAGTACACACATAATTTGCAAATCTAGTTAACCTGCCTTTGAGTATGCCTTTGCCTGCGTTTTTTAACTAGCTCTTTTACTAGACTGGCATCACTATGTTTATACGGAGAATTATCGCGAGATTTAGCTGGTAAAGTATCATGACTTGGCTCAATCATTTTAGTGGAAAGTGACAAAAGAGGGTACTCACAGTTTTGACGTTTTCAAATGAGATGCGAAGTACTTGGACACGCACGGCCGGTATTATTTGACTAGTAATTACTGAAACTTAGAGAATTAAATAGCATTAAACAGTTGAAGTGGAAGTGGGGCGGGAATAGATGGGATGGCTGGCCGTACCTATTTGCGCGTTTTCAGATACCAAACCAGCTTCCTCCAGGATTGATTATTCCAACGACTACCCTTTGGCTTCTCCTCTTACTGCATAAGCTGCTATGGACTTGGACGCCTGCTCCCAGACTGCGTGTTTTTCCGATCGCTGCCGCTGGTTTATTCGTTTTCGAATTGATTTGGCTCCGAATGACCAATTATGTTAGATACTGGGTTTTTGAATAATAAATACGTTGCGCTTATAACACTATATTAACTTTTAAACAATTTAAATTGCATTAACGTATATGTAACGATCGTTGGAGCAGATTCTAAGTAACGAAACCTTTTTAGGCAATGACAGTTTTTTCACGTAAACCGCTGATTGGTCGAATCCTTAACGACTCTCAGTGTTGCCAAGTCTGGACACTAGGAAAATGAAATTTCTCAAAATAAATGACTATCAGTTCCACCAATTCAAACTACGAACACGCAGCAAAGCATTTATATCATTGTAATAAATTATAATGACAGCAGTACCTACTAATGTCAGAATGTCACTTAGTATTAATGACAAAGTGCAAATAGCCTTTATCGTTCTATGACGTGCAACGGACTATCGACCTTAGTGTGGTAAACCATTTGCTTGGTCGACCGTACCATCGGAAGGACGCAGCTCCGGTGGCCGTCCATGCCTATTTTGATTAAGGACGAAACCTATACTGTCGGTGTGACTAACGGGAAATACAATTCCCGTTAGTCACACTGGTTTGACAATGTGATGTGACCACGTTTCCTACGCCCTCCTTTTCTCCTTTGTGTCCTTTTTTAGATTAGATTAATTTATTCGCAAACATACGTTATAACTACTTATATATCGTACGTTGTAGCCATTGTAGAAGTCATTTAATTGTATCATTAAAATCTTTATTGTAGATTCTGATCTACAATTTTTATAATAAACTCAATAGACCTCCGCGAGCTATAGAAAGCGAGATTTTCCCAAAAAAACGTATATTGTGACCATTAACCGTGAATATCTCAAAACGCACACGAGATATCAATGCCGATTTTTGATATATTGGTTAGAACATTATTACAAAGTTGTATTCAGCTAACTGGGATTTCGTGGGAATATGAAACATAAAATGTCTGGGCTATTAAACAATATTTACAAAAACACATCTAACACATTTGAACATGACACCTTGAGTGTTACCGATAATAAAAGACATACTTCTGACATTCAAATAGAAGTCAATTCAAAACAAGTATTAACTTCCGGGTTTTGTACACAATTTATATTCTAAATGGGGTCTGAACGCGAATAATAAAGGTATTTGTTTACCTTTTATTCCTACTCGACGTTTCGGCGCGGGTTACATCAGCCACGTCGGGAGGCGCGATGAATTGTATAAAATAAATAATAACTTATAAGATAATTAGTAAATATTTTACACAAATACTTGCAATAACTATAAACCTGCTTGTAAATAGTACGCGACATTACATCTTAACACATAAGGGCTAACACACATAAATACAAAAATAAATTCAATAAATACTTACAAATATATACAGGGTTACCCGTAAATAGAAAAGTTTCTTTAGGGGTGTGGTAGTATGGAGTGTAACGATTATTTTTCATTATTACATACCCTGGCCAAAAGTTAATAGTTTTCGGGATATTTAAGACTTTGTATTTTTCTCCGGGAAATTAAGTTCCCGGCTAATGCCAAGTAACAGTAAAATGGTATGAAATATAATTGAATAAAATTAAAAATTTACATTCTTCTTTCGTGGTCGTGTCAAACGTAATGTTCATTTAGATTGGATAAAGGCGCCAACTTTTTCTAGTAGTCTCTAAATTTTAGATTTTTTCAATTAAACTCCTCGGAAGTTGAACGACAGTTTGAGTTTCATTAACGTTCAACTGTAGGACACATTCTTTTTCTCGTAATTATAATATAAGAAATTTTCAGGTCATATTAGTTTAGTTATCGCATTATAATTTAAGTATCATTTTATGTGTTATTACGATAGTTAAATAATTGTGCCAAATAAAATAAAATAAATTGTTAAGAATAAATGCCAATTATAAAAATGTGTAGAAATTAAGAAATGTCATCAGTGTTGTTAAACACTTAATAATAATGAATTAATAATAATGAATTATTAATAATAATTAAATTAGAGTGTCAATGTATTATTATTAATAATATTAACATGAAAATGTCATACTAACATAATGTTCGTTTTTCAATTACACTTTGGTGGTCTAAAAACTATTACAGAATAAAAGTAGGTAGTAAAAGAACTGTTAATCTGTGAGATAGTGCTCTTTCACGAGTATTGATTGTACTCGTAAAATTTGTCAAAGATTGAGAGCGTTTTATAGTTAACGTTATTAACTAGATAAATAGCCTTTAACTATAAAACTATAAAACTACCTACCTTTGGAGATTTAGGAGTAAATTCAAAGGAATTGACAGGGATAAGAGAAAAGATAATAGAAGGAAATAGGAAAAAGGACTAACATATAATAGCGTCATGAGAACGCTTCTTTCAATACATTATTCCTTGGAGGGAATGAGATGGGAAGTAGAGTAATATGGGAAGTACATCTACTCGTATATCTATACTAATATTAATAATAAAGAGGTAAAATTGTATATTTGTTTGTATGTGGGTATGTTGGGCGTAATCACTGGAACTACTGAACCGATTTCGAAAAATCTTTCACAAATAGGAAGCTACATTATCCGTGTCTAATATAGGCTATATTTTATTTGGAAATTTAAAAAAAATTGAAAAAAAAAAAAAACATAAACCGAAGCGAAGCGAGGGCGGGTCGCTAGTTATACAGATAAAGTTAGAAATACTGAAATATGTTCACGGGTTGCGCTTCATAGTTCTTCCGTACCTGAGTGTTACTTTCAAGAACGTTAGGTAGTTTACTCGAACTAAACGTTCTCCAGATTTAACTTGCTCTATAGTTACGAACAATTTGAAAGGTTTTATAAGTTTAACGTTAGTAAAGTTTAAAACCTTGTGACAAAATAACCTAAAACGACAATTAGTTGCTTGGCAAATTTTGACAGTGTAACAAAGTTTGGCCACGATATTTGCAACTCCCAAAAATTTTGCTTCGAATTGCAAATTGTAAATTTTTCAGTTCTAGAGTGGTGATAGCCTAGGGGTATCTCTATACTCGACTCACAATTGTGTGTTTTTGAGTTCAACTCCTAGGCCCGAACCTCGGCTCGGCCGATTTAAAAGGAAATATCCTTAGCTCAGCGGTGAGAGAAAACACCGTGAAGAAACCCGTATGCTCGATAATTAAAAAAAAAATTGATGTATATCCATCAAACCGCACCCTGTAGTGGAACGTTATGGGCTAATATCGGTATCATTCGATAACATTATTGCAAGGTTCAGTTACCACCTGAACTAATTGTTAGTAAAGAGCTTGCTGGCCACGGCTCATGTCAAGTGTTGTCATTTAATTAATGGCTTTGTTAGTCAACATGTTGTTACTGACCAATTAATTTTAATGGCTTCTGACCAACCATTCAGTACACAGACACAGATTTGATTATAGTTCAGGGGTTCCCAACCTTTTTTGATCGCAGAACCCTTTCCCAAAAAAGTATTAAAACCGTTGAACACAATAATTTATTTCACTTACTCAAACTAATTTTGTACAGTACTTCTGAAGGCATGACCCTGGGTAATATTTATATCATCTATAACAAGAGAATCTCTTTTTGCGATGTACATAGAGATAGATATTTTTTTAACTCTTAATTAGGTACTTATTGTAAAATCATATATATTTTGAACTAATAAAGAAATAGCAGTGTTAAGGGGTCTATCTTTAGCAGTTGTAGACACCCATTTTTTTATTGTAACTATCGACCCCTAGAAAGTTCAAATCGACCCCAGGGGGTCTATTTGGACCATTTTGGAAAAGACTATTATAGTTAGATGACACACATAGCAGTGTTATTGCCTACGTAACAATCAAAATCTAACCAGTGGTCATTTTTATAATTTCGATTCAATATAGTTTTAATATTTGGAAACAGACAGAACACCACTGTGAAGAATCCGTACGCACAATAAAATCCCACCGTTTGACAGTGCGCCTAATACGTCCGATGTTTATATATATACTATAATATATTAATAAAGAGGTAAATTTGTGTGTTTGTATGTTGGGGGTAATCTCTGGAACTACTGATCGGATGTCAAATATTTTTTCACAAATAGGATGCTACATTATCCGTGTCTAATATAGCCTATATTTGATTTCAAAATTTTGAAAACAAATTTCGAACAAAATAAAAAAACTTATATACCGAAGCGAAGCGAGGGCGGGTCGCTAGTTTTTTTATAAAGCCCATCAAGAAGACAAAAACAATGTTTCATTGGTCCTAAACATTTCGAAGAATCTGATGAAATATTCAACCAATTATAATTACCTTAGCTTTATTCCGCGATAAAATACCGTGACCAGCCCTTTTATTATCCGCTGGTGGACACATTGTCTTGTGCATGAGGGATGCATGGGCTTAAAACGCCACGTTGGCCAAAGTACGAGTGATACAGAGCCCAAAACAACTTTTTTTGAAAGTTTTGTCACGTATCACGCAAAAACTACTGGACGGATTTTAATAAAACTTTGCGTTGTGTAACTTATGTGTCAGATCAACATTTTGGGTATTTTTTATCCAGTTAAATTATAGAACTCTCACTGGAATCACTCGTGAAGTTCACGCGAATGAAGTCGAGGGCACTGCTAAAGCGCGCGCCACGATATTAAGGTTATTGAACCTTAATATGAGGAGTCTAGTGAAGTGGTCGGTGATCGACGATTTCATACAAATCTCATTCAATATGGCGGCCGTTTTTCAAATTTGTCCCAGGGGGGTGGAAATCGGCATCCTTGGGGTCGGGGGGCCCCTGATTGAGAATTTCGGGTTGGTTTTTCGATCCCGCCATTTCCAAGATGGCGGCCGTCAATTGAAATTTTAAACTTCGATCGGCCACAACTCCCGCGAGGCCACAGGCCGAGCTCGCCCAGGAGCTGCACTGGGGGCGTGCCCATCCGCATCCGGTGTACCTTCAGCTAGACGGTCGCCGGCCTGCCCAAACGGTGAGAGGTAGTCGTAAGGTGCTCGAGTGAATGTCATAGGGAACTGCCGGTAGACGCCAGAGTGCGCCGCGAAAATTCCAAATTGGAAAAAAAAAAATGGCCGCCATACAAATTTCAATCGCTCGTAGTTTTGAAACGGTATGAGCTAGGGGGGAGGTGCTCGACCAAATGTCATTCGGGTCGGCGTGGGTCTTCTCGTGAGCAAAAAATGTTTTCAAAATGGCGGATTCAAGATGGCGGCCGTTTTTCAAGTTTGTCAGAGGGGGGTGAAAATTAGCACCCGGGGGGTCTGGGGGACCCTGATTTAGAATTTCGGGTCGGTTTTTCGATCCCGCCATTTCCAAGATAGCGGCCGTCAATTGAAATTTTAAATTTAAATCGGCCATAACTCCCGCGAGGCCAGAGGCCGAGTCCAGCGAGCGAGGCCGCAGGCCGAGCTCACCCAGGAGCTGCACCGGGAGTAGGCCCGTCCGCATCCGGTGGACCTTCAGCTCGACGATCGACGGCCTGCCCAAACGGTGAGAGATAGTCATATGGTGCTCGACCGAATGTCATAGAGAACCGCCGGCACTTTGACGAGAGCGCCATAAAAATTCAAAATGGCGGATTCAAGATGGCCGCCATACAAATTTATTTTGACCGTATCTCCCAAACGGGTGGAGATATCGGATCGGTGCTCAAACTAATATGAGGGGGCAAGTCGATGTTCTTCCACTGGACAAAAAATTATTTCCAAAATGGCGAATCCAAGATGTCGGCCATTTTTCAAATTCTTCCGATCGGGATAAACATTAATACCTGGGGGGTTCAGGGGACCCTGATTCGGGATTTCGGAACTTTTTTTTATTCCGCCATTTTTCAAGATGGCTGCCATACAAAGTAGAAATTTCGATTTTGGCGTCCGAGGGCATTCGCGAGGCCGTAGGCCGAATTAGACGGGGGTTGCGGGGCGGAATTCCCCCTCGTTAGAAACTCTGGTCATTGGGTAAACTGGGTAGAAAAAAAAAACCAAGATGGCGGACACAAAATGGCGGAAATTTAAAAAAAAACTTGGAAATTTTATAATTCCTATGCGGCCACTTTTCGAGGTGGATAATCGGGGAGGAAATTTGCATCCCGGAGTTCCGATTAAGGATTTAGGATAGGTGCCGAGATTTTCCAAGATGGCCGCCATACGAAATTCTTTCGTCGACAGCTCGTTTATCATGACGATGTCTTTCTACTGGGGGGAAAATTTATTTTCAAAATGGCGAATCCAAAATGGCCGCCATTTTCCGAATTCATCCGATTCGGATAAAAATTTATATCTGGGGGGCTAGGGGATCCTGACTAAGGATTTGGAATTATTATTTGTATTTCACCCTTTTTGAAGATGGCGGCTATACGGCGAGGCCGCAGGCCGAGCTCCGCGTAGGGCGAAGCCCGGAGCGACCGGACTACATTTTACAGCAATTTTTCAAGTTGTCCGATCCGGATGAAAATTGTTACCTGGGGGGCTCAGGGGACCCTGATTAAGGATTTGTGATTATTTCCAAGATGGCCGCCCTAACAAATTCTTTCGTTGACAGCTTCGGAACGGTTGAACATATCGGATTGGTGCTCAAACTAATATGGTTTATCATGACGATGTCTTCATATTGGGATAATTTTTTTTTAAGATGGTGAATCCAAGATGGCGGGGATTTTTCAAATTCATCCGATTTGAATGAAAATTGATATCTGGAGGGCTGAAGGGACCCTAATTAAGGATGAATGGTTATTTCCAAGATGGCCGCTTTACAAAATTCTTTTGTTGACAGCTCCGGAACGGTTGGACATATCGGATTGGTGCTGAAACTAATATTGTTCACCTTGACGATGTCTATACTGAGGTAGGACAAATTTAAAGATGGCGACCACTTTTCAAATTCACCCGAGCCGAATGAAAATTGAAATCTGGGGGATTCTGGGGAGCCTGATTGAGGATTTGGATTTCTTATTTAGATTCCGCCATTTTTGAAGATGGCCGCCACGGAGGAGCCGCACAACGAAACTACAGCGACCCCTCCCAGTGAGTAATCTACGCGAGGCCGAAGGCCGAGCTTCACGGCGCGAGGTCGCAGGCCGAGCTCCGCGCAGGGCGAAGCCCGGAGCGTCCCCCCCTCAGGGGGAGGCCGGCGCCAGCGGGGCGCCGCCGAAACCTAGTTATATCAAAATTTTTTATTATATCATAAAAGTTAATTCACTTGGGGGTTCATAGTTAAGTTTTTGTTATGGTAAGGGGTCCATGACCGAAATAAGTCTGGGAATCACTGGTATAGATAGGATCTTGAATATTTATAATTCTAGTGCCTACTTGTCGAGTTTGATGGATTATTGTCAGTTTGTTCGACCCGTAAAAGTTTAATAGAAACCAGTTATGTAAGTGCCAATATTGGCTGCCTTTTGAAACCGAAAAGCTTATATATTTTATTAACTGAACTTGGAGGGATTGCCATGTCATTGATTCCTTATCTGATATTCCTAACAAGGAAGTAAACGAAATGTAAATGTTTAAACAATTTTGAACAAATTATCCAATTATTTACATATTGGCTGAAACATTGCAAAATGTCTTTGCAACTGCCAATTCTCTAGTCATTGCTATTATTTGAATTCCTCTGTTATTAGCTAGAGTAGGGGGAGACTGCACGCTGCATTCCCACAGCCCTTGGGCGTGTTTGCCTGGCCGCGTTACCCCTCTCTCACAGAAGACTACCTTGAAATGTACTACATTTCCCTTTTTATCCTATATTCCTAATGTACTTATGTACGTGTTTCGTACAGTAGTGAGTGATACATGTCAGAGCCCATTCCCATCCCATCCTATCCTATTCCTCCCCATTTTTACAAACACTTTCTCAAAATCCATTCCTATGTCTCCAAAGGTAGACAGGGTATCCGGGTGTGTGTCAACGTTTGTCATTCTGGACTAATGTTGCCATATATCACGTGGACTGTATGCTCGTCTGCCAAAAAATAATTAGTTATTTGAAGATTCTGCGGAAGTAGAGACATGTTCTTACATTTAGTTTTCAAGGCAAAGAAATATGTATAATATTATTTTATTTGATATTAATAAGGTCTGTTTGTCAAATAATGTCTCAAATACATATATTTAAAAATACAGTGGTATTTGAAATTAGAATTCTCATTAGTTCTCATTAGTCGAGTCAATGAACCTTAAAAATCGTCACAACTTCATAATCCTCAAGAACCGATGCAATTGTATGTATAAGTTGTATTATTGTTTAAACAATATTAATAGCTATGTCCACCGACTACAATGTTTCTGATTTTGAATAATTAATAATAATTAAAAGAATAATAAGAACAGCAACGAAATCGGTTCTGTTCTTGAGGATTAAGGAGTAAAAACCTTCATTGACATGACTGAATCTCATAAAATAAATTTTAAATAAACTATTATTATTAAAATATTAATGTCTTAATCATAACAAAATGGCAACACAGCAAGTCATAAAATATTAGATCCGTGGATAAAATAATTATTTGCTCGGCTTAATTAAACACGAATCTAAGTTAAACAAAGCGAATTTTATGTTGAACTTTCAGATTTTAGTTTTAACAAGAGAGAACTAGTTTAAACTACTCCAACAAAATGAAAATTCAGATTTAGAGTTAAATTAGTTAGTTTCCTCTAAACATAATAACTTTATGTTTTTATAATTCATCTTTTTGGCCGGCTTTAAATTAGCACCACCCCATATTCTCTTCCCGTGGGTGTGGTAAAGCACAACTAAAGGATAACGAAACGGCTACCAGTTTCACCAGTTGTCACTGGGCCCGCGTGGTGGCTTATGCATATAGCCCGACACTTTCAGGTGATTTACAGGGGAAGGTCTCGGACGTTATAGTTAAAAAAAATCCAAATTTTAAAGCCCGTGGCTAGCGAAAGGCGGAGCAAAATAACGTGTCCTTATTGCATTTGGCTAAAACACACAACACGCGAATAGAATTTGAACGTCATTAGCGGGTCCAAATTTTTTTTTTATACTTTGTTTTATGGACGAAGGCGGCAGACGAGCATACAGTCTACCTGATGGTAAGTGAATACTGTCGCCCATAGACATCCGTGATACATGTCAATATTAGTCCAGAATGACAAACTTTGGCACGCCCCCGGATGCGCTGCCTACCTTTGTTGATGAAAGAATGAATTTGGAGAAAGGGTTGGAGACCTGGGAAGGGATAGGATGGGAATGGGCTCTGGCATATCTCACTCACTACCGAAACACGTACATACATTGGGGAATATAATAAAGTGGGAAATGCAGTACATTTCAAGGTAGTATTCTGTGAGAGGGGTAACGTGGCCAGTCGAGTGCGCCCAGCGGCTGTTGGATTGCATTTAAAATGTATCTTCGTGAAGATTATTGTATACCTTGTATTCTATACTATGTGTACTTAATGATATGGTGATTACGAAACATATAAATTAATAAATTATCTACGCAATCTAGATTCTAGATTATCTAGATACTTTATATTAGATAAAGTTACACGATCCTCCGCTATATCAAGTTCAATCCATCTGATTCGATTAGCTATTTCACTCGACGGCGAGCCACGTGAGGATCGGAAACTTCGGAGTACAGTAAACGTACAGTCAGCTCGAATTCTATTGTGCTAATAGAATTCGATTGATATCGACCCTGGTATTTTATAACAGAGAAATTGTAAAATAATTGAGTTACTTAAAGTGGTCAATTAGGCCGTCACGTTACATCACGCACCAGCTGTAAAAGGCTGCACACGGGTCTGGTCGTGTACATTATCTTGGGTATGAGGGATGTATGAACTGAAAACGCCACGCTGGCCAAGCGGGTTGGCTCCATCACTCTTAGAGATGGTGTAGTTGCTCAGCGCTTGTGGTAGCGATTTTGTTACCCCTTAGTCGCCTTTTACGGTACCCATGGGGAGCGATGGGGTGGGGCTATTACGGTACCCATGGGAAGAAATGGGGTGGGGCTATTGCGGTACCCATGGGAAGAGATGGGGTGAGGCTATTACGGTACCTATGGGAAGAGATGGGGTGGGGCTATTGCGGTACCCATGGGAAGAGATGGGAGGGACTATTACGGTACCCATGGGAAGAGATGGGGTGGGGCTATTCTAAAGTCGGGCAACACCACGCGGCCGATAGATTAACCGATGATAAATATCGCCCATGGATATCTGCAATATATGCCAATATCAGACAAAAGTGACTAACGTTAGTTATCAGATGGTTTCATCCTAAACCTTTGGGAAATTAGAAATCAGGATTTGTAAAGGATTAAGAGAGATTGGAAGTATGGAGTGTCGTTATTCAATTCGGTATGGGATAGGATAATGATACTCCAGTCAGTGGCCTTGTGGTGAATGGTTACGGTCAGAAAATGTTGGGAAACTGTTCAGTTTTCTTGCGGTTTGTATTAATTAGAATACGATAAATTAAAGTCTACTAAAGCGTAATTCGTAATGAAACGTACGTTGTATGTGCTACTAGAATCGGCCCCCTGATCAACCTCGAGTTCGACGTGCATAACTTCATAGTAAGGGCGATATTAAGCCAACCGCAAAACCGCAAGGCGATTGTTACAATAAAATACGTAATTAATAAATGAACAACCTTTTTCCTTGTACATTAGAGAAATGTTCAAACAAAGTGACCAAGAAATTTCAAACAGAAATGACTAATACATGGAAGAAATTGATGTGGTATAAATCTGAAGTTTTTGCAAAGATTAGGTAAGTAGCATGCGAGCATAGTGTGTAAGCTAACATTCAATATTAGTGGGATAAAAAGAGAATGTATGAGATTTTTTGTTTGTTTTTATGTAAGAGGTAAATTAGAATACACTGAACCGATATTGAATGCAGACATAGGCTATGTTTAGGTAGAATGCCTAGGAAATTGCAACATTTATTAACCTGTACAATATTTTGAAAAAAAAAAAAGGTTTGTTCGAGCGAAGCCAAAAGGGGTCGCTAAAGCGATATTTTATATTGTTTCTGTAATAACATGTCATTGTTCTAATAATTTATAATCAAACATTTATTTTGAACAAACTTGCTACCACAATCTTCGAGGAACTACATCACTTCTAAAAGAGTGAACTCTTCAATCCGCTTGGCCAACGTGCCATTTGAAGGCCATACATACCTCATGCACAACACAACGTACAAGAGTAAGGCCATAATCAGCAGTGGACGAAGAAAGAGCTGGTTACGGTTTTAAATATTCAAGTACCGTTAATTAAGGCGAAAGTTGTATTAACTTAACAATAAAATACGTGTTCAGTTGTCACAGCTAATTGGAAGCGCTTGATATCGCTCATCATCATCGTAGATGTTAGTCAAGTCGTATATTCGTATTACTTGGAAAGTCGTCATCGATGCCATCGAATTTCGTATCATTTTCCGTAATGCTATAACAGATATAAAGTCTTTTACGAAGTATAATATTTTTTTATTGAGATGAAGTCCCATTCAAAACTGTACCGAAACCTTTTTTGTTTACAAAAACAAACTCAGTTCGTCGTGGACAAACACAATAAATTTTCTACACTTACCATAAAATATATAATCAAATCAAATCCAACTACATAATTCACTGTCCGCGAACTTCAAACGCAGATTTTACGTGGAAACACGCACGAGTATCGCAGTTTGCTAAATTGAGAGTAGCGACGCGTCCTAACGAGAGCAATGCTGTCGGAAGACTGACGGATAGGGGATGATATACCCCTATATAAGGGGTATGGCGTATGTCACAGAACCACCTGTAGGTATACAAGGATACCATAAGTTCAATTCTCTTAGTGCTTAATGTCAATATAAAACTAACTCATTAGAAAAAAATTGGTGAAACAATTCGATACTTGAAAGAAAAGTTTCATGTATTTTGGATTAATTCGGTATTTTGGATTCATTGAAGTGTCGGCTTCCCGTGAGTGTCGTGAAAGGCTATTCCGGGATAACATAGCCGCTACCACAAGCGCTGAGGAACTACACCACCTCTTAAACAGTAGACTCGCTAACCCACTTCGCCAGCGTGGCGTTTTAAGGCCGTTCATCCCTCATGCACAAGACACTTTACATGAATAGACCCATGTACAGCAATTGACAACAAAAGGACTGGTTACGGTTAAGTGATAGACAGGTAAATAATTCATCTAATGGTAAGTAATTACCGCCGTTAACGTCTGTCATAATCTTCTGAAGCAACCAGCGAACTCAGAGAACAGTTGTCAAACTCTACTGTTGAGTGAAAGCCTCAGACATGCAAATACATATCAATCCGTAGTGCTTGACTGCATACTGATATGCATATTCAAGCAAGAAGATTGCTGTGAAGTCGCGCCGAGCGCAGCGCACTAGCGGTTCGCTTGCAAACTGTATGCGCCAATGTTATGCGCTGTGCGTTGAACGGGCGCAGTTACGGATGTAATTCAAGAGTTATTTGCTGTGCGACGGCGTGAAACTGAATGTCAACAGCTAAGTGAAATAAATTATTGCGTTGAGTTGCGGCCCGCTGCGTCTGTAATGTGCGTTGTCACAGTTTGTATTGCGACGCGCTGCGGCGCGACGCGGCTGTAATGTGGGCGAGCCCACTCTGTTCTCGGTACATGATTTCCGTGCAAAGACTGGTTGTCAGTTCTGCGGTAGATATGAACTAGCCACTGTTATTTCAACGTGGTGATTCTATAAGCTATGTCGGTGACTTTAGTTTTTAAGCAAATTCAAACTTTAGCTGTATCCATAATTCGCTATTAGTAAAATGACAGTTTTGAAAATAAATGTAAAATAAATTAATACAACAAAGTATTTAGATCTAAACCGGTCAAATATGTATCAATTTTACCTAACTACCCACAAGCGAATTATAATGCCGTGGTAAACTCATTTAGTTTTATGGTACCTAGAAATTATCTTTATATACCCTTTATTCGTAAATGTTTAAAAAACTCTATAATAAAAAAAAGAAAGGAGCCGTCGCGGGACGTCTGGCAGATGTGAAAGATCGAAATTATTTTGTAGAAATAATGAGCATAAAAGGATAGCTTATGAAAGGAAATAAATTTAGCACAATTAAAAATATAATATTCAGATTTTTTTAAAGAAAAAGATGATTGTTCATTTAATATACATTTATATTAATTTAATTCAAAAATTAAATGGAAACAACTTAATTCTCTTAATTAGTGAATTCTGTAATTATATTCGATGTTGCCTTTGACGGTATTACGTGGCGACGCATGCCGTGGCGACGCGTCGCCACGGCAACAGCCGGTCTGACCCGCCGCATTAGATGTTTCACATCAAAAACATTTTTTAAAAATATTACAGGTTTCTCGTCACCCTTCTCGTCATCTCGAAAGGAACGTAATAAACGTGGTGAAATTGGGATCAATACACCTATCAGTAACCATTACTATATGCTGTCGTATTACCCTACGAGATATAACTAAAAGGGGGTAATCAACTTCTACTAGAGTGGAAAGAGGTAGGATTTGTTTCAATAGCTCCTTATAATTTACAGAAAACCTAATACAAAATTTTAGAAGGAGGAAAATTAGTATGCTACTTAAACAAAGAGTCTAAGTCTCTGTTTCTAGTTCACGAGCACCAAAAACTCACGGTCAGGATGTAGTAGAGGCGGCGCTTAGCTGGGCGCACGCACAGAGTGATGTAGAGCGGCCATTACCGCCGACTGGAAACAGCGGTCGGACGGGGCGATGGCGGCCAGGCGCAAGAAGCGGCGCCCGGGTAGAGCGCCAGCGCCCAAAGAGCGACGGACCAGAGCTGCTACGGCCGGCGAGAGTAGTGGCCCGGATATGATGTCCAGAACAGCTGAGTCCCCGGAACAGGCGTGTGACTTTCTTCAATACGTCTTCCCTGATCGCTCTCCAAAACAAAAACAGAATTTTCAGTCTTCTTTTTCTTGACAGAATTCGATGGATTTATGAATTTTTGAATATCAGATTATATGATCTCGAACAGTTACCAGCCAGTGCTATTATTATTCATATAGATGGGTAATGTGTTACAGAGGTTAAAAATATTGAATTAGAATACAGATATAAAAATACATAGTAAAAAATACAGAGTACAAAAGTGAGCTATTGCAACAAACACTACAATGCCCTAGTGGTCAATTAACTGGATAAGCCCCCAAGAGGAAATATTTACTTTTCTCAGCATCGGAACGTATACAGACAAATTATACGCTGGAACAACTTTTCATTTAATTAAAAGCGTTTTTTCTGTGCAATTAGAGCATGATATCGATAGAGGGGACGGAAATAAGCTGAAAACGTATTGAGAAAGAATAAAGTATTGTCTCGTCGCTTGTTAGACGTGCGTTTGGACTAGTTCAATTATTGAACTAGTGAGAGTACCTATTCTGGCTATTTCCAGTAGTTCAATTGATAGCTGTAGCTGTTTTATATTAACGATTGAAATAAAAATACTGGGAATAGCCAGAATAGGTAGGTACTCTCACTAGTTCAATGAAACAAAATTTAAAATAGCGGGTAAAAGTAAAATGATTTTTTCTTATATTTACCTAGATATTAAAAGTATTATTGACATATATTGTATTTTTTTTATCGACGAATGGAAGAAGTTTGCCGGTAGTGGGTGGGCAGGAAGAGTGGAAGACTGTGTGTGGTGGGGTGGCGATATTTTTTGGATTTTTTTTAAATACTTGCATATCCCCTGATGTTGCAGGTGTCCGTGGTAGGCGGTAAAATAATTTAATTATCTAGTTAAGTATAACAAAAAGTCGTTTTACCTTTACCGGGAATTTTGTTTAATTGAACTACCTTTCTGGCTATTCCCAGTAATTCAATCATTAACATAAAACAGCTTCCATTGAACTAGTGGGAATGAACTGGATTTGAATCAAATAGACAGCTACATGATAGATAGCAAAGAAAAATTGCAGCTTTAACACCCTCCCAAATGATATATGAACTATATTCTCGATGACTAACTTTTTACATAATTATTTTACCATAAATTTTACAACTTTTGCAATTTACCTTAACTATGTATGACACATTAGTCACCTGTCAAATGAAGGTTTAAGTCAAGCATTTATGTAATTCTCAGCTATAATTAGTTTGTAATAATTTATCAAAGTAATAATTGTGGGTATATGGTAACATGGCGGCGTTGGACGATTTGCCACAGGTTGACTCATTTTTTGGTATCGATTTGAGGACGGGATCGATGATTGTCGCAGCTATTGGTATTGTGAGTACTTATTTCTTTCTCGATCTGATGCGTGATATAGGAATTATGTTTGCAATATGAGAAGCTGCTGGAGCTAATGTGGCCGATAAATAGAAATTTCGTTTTTGGCACAGACTTGGACATTTACTGAGTTGTTGGAAACTAGTTTTTTTTATGGAAAGAAGGTGGCAGAAGAACAATCCACCTGGTGGTAAGTGGATACTGTCGCTCGTAGGCATCGGCGATACGCCCGCTGATGCGCTACCTACTTTTGGAGATTTAGAAATTGATTGAAATTTGAAAGCTGTGAATAGGATTTTGCTAGGTCGGCGGCGCACCCGCATACCCCTTGTGTTGCAGGTGTCCCTGGGCGGCGGTAACACTTACCATCACGTGCAACCGCTTGCTCGTCCGCTTACTTTAATATAATTAAAAAAAAATTGGAGGAAGTGTTGGGAAAATGAGGAAGGATATGAATGGGACTGGATTTTGGCATATCTCACTCACTACCGAAACACGTACGTACATTGCGGGATTGGGTAAATTAGGTGGTAAATGCATTACATTTTACGATAGTGTTCTGTGAGTGGGGGGTAACTAGGCCTGTCGAGTGCGCCCTGCGGCTATGGGATTGCAGCGCGCACCTCTTCCGATATATCTTGTGATCATAAATTAATCTACAAAGTTGGATTCGTATCATCTTTCAGGTACATCCAATGGCATATGGCTGCTCATTCTTCATTCCCATGAGCTACCTCCTTGTTACCATATGGATACTAGTGGCTTTGTACTTCGCGGCTAGTGTTGTCTTGTTCTGCGGTCTGGCAAAGGTAAATATGCCAAAATATATACTTTAGACTAGCCATATTCAACCTTTTTCTTTTTCGAGATTGGTGTTTTTCTCACCATATTTTTCTTTACCATTGAGCTAGTGATATTTTTTAAACACTACGTACCTACTTAAGTAGAAAATCACGAGGCACTGGCCGAGGATTTGAACTCGCGACGTCACGAATGAGAGTCGAAAGTATTATAAATAGAAGGCTGTCATCGCTTCTAAGGTTTGATTACACCAAGGATATTCTAACGGCCCGAGGGACTCAGGTTGGATATGGTGGTAACAGGTTGAAGTATCAAGGTTCAACATTATCTTCTGTCGTTTCAGGACGATATCCTACTCTGCACCATCTGGATCTGGTACGCGGTGCTCTTCGTGGTGGTGATGCTAATGATGATGATCCTCCTCGCCATGGTGTTCACATCGAGGCGGCAGAGGAACCGGGTGTTTGCTGTTATCGTGGGCATGCTTTGGTATATACGTAAGTTATCGTGTAACCTTGGTCTGTATAGCGTTCAATTGACTGAATCGAATGCGATCGATCGAAGCGATCTGCTGCAAATAGCGGAATACTAAAGACTATATTTAGTATAGATTTTTCTATGATTCAAATGAAGTTTGTTAATTTTATGGTAATAAAATTGGCCCCCAGGTCGAGTACCGAATTTGCTGCTCAAAAACAGCAATAATCTTTATTTATTTTTAAGGAAGATTTATAGAGGCACTACCGACTTAATCTAGTCCATAATTTCTCAACCTGTGGATCGCGATCATATATACAGGGGGTCGCAGTTGATCAGGAAAGTTCAAGCCCTTATATAAGAAAAAGCCTTTTACTAATTCATTACGAGTATAATCAAACGTAAAAGGGTAAAAATAATAATAGGGACTTAATTATTAGTGAGGTTATTTACTTTATATTTGGCCTTATCAGAGGTCGCGACACTAAAAAGTCAGAGAAACGATGACCTAGTCTAATTATACCTTAAATTGCTTATATCTGGAATGAACGTTTTCCAGTTATATTCCGTGCCATTTTCCAGTGACAATCTACTTCATACTCGTCGTGAATTCCCATCGAAAACAACTCGTCAAAGATGAACAGAGACCGAAAATGGAAGAAATAAATGTGGTGCGATTTTAGTGTTCTAATATTTAATATACTCTTTACGATTTATGATATTTCTAATTTATTATTATTATATTACAATAATTCACTTATTTGTAATCATGTTATTATTAATAGCTTTTATTATATTATATGTTATTTTCAGGACAAGTGAAAAATGAAACAATTAAATTTTTAATTTCGTGTGTAGTTAAAAATACAGTCTAGAATATTCCCGACGCATGAAACATCATTCTGAGTTCATTCCTATATGATTCCATCATTCCATGATGATTCGGAGTTCATTCCTATATCTTTAGACCGATAACCGTTTTAGTAGAGGAGTCTCATGGAGTCTACGTAGCTGGAAGGGCAGTGTGGCACTTGAAGAAGGTGGCCTATGGTGAAGGGACGAGAAGAACGGAAGATTGTGTGTGGCGGCGAACCATGGGAGAGGCCTATATCCAGCAGTGAAGAGACGTAGGCTGATTATATGGTATAGTACTTTTCAGCTACAGAGATTTTATCAAATTTTTACGGTTTCTTTAGCGAAATCAGGTTCTGAACGGGTAAAGCCGGTAGACAAATACTAGTTTTATAAATAAAACGACATATATTTATTAATGTCACAGGACTTAAATAAGCGTTTTTTTCATAATTCAATCTGTAATCCTTGTATTAAATTAATTTTCTAAGTAGTAGTGGTAGATTCCGATTATCGCAATCCTTTAAGTTCCAACGAATATCCATATCCAGTCAGGACAAAGTATAAAAGTACAGCTGAAAAATATTATGTTAATAAACATTTCACATAGTTAAATGACAAAATTAATATTTTTATGGAAACAAATTTAATGACAATATGAATCCAGGGAAATTGAAAACCGGGAGGAGACCACCTTGGCTGAGAAACCTTCGTCAATGGTTTAAATAAAATAGTCCTGCAATCAACCTCCAAAAAGTCGTCATAAGTCGACCCGGTGAAGAAATGATACTAGTTTTTTCGATTTAATGTATGTAAAAACGCCATTCTGAATAATAATGTTGGCGAGTCCACTCTTTTAGATGTGAATGTAGCCGCTTTGCTATCCCTTAGTTCCCTTTTACGACACCCACGGAAGATCCTAAAGCCGACAGACATCTTTAGTCTTTAGGGAAAGTCTAGATTGTGTTAAACAATAAAAATAATTATTTATTCTGTGTACATTTTATGTCTATCCCTACCATTTGCTTTAGACGATATGAGCTTTGTGGCATGCATTCCGAGAACTCGACCGTGAATTCTGACAACATTCATTGAAATCCGTAAAGCAGACCGATTTACAAATTTCCTTACCAATCCATTTACGATCACTTTTGTTGTTACTCGAAATGCAGTTTAAAAAGATCCTTTATACCTCGGCTAATACCTGAAGAGAACTGAAGTTTTCCTGACACTTTTCGTTTGAGATACAATATGGATGGATTCCTTCAAGAAACTGCATAAGTTCCAATGACGATAAAACACACAAGAGATCACTCAAGTGAGAGTAATATGAGATCCTTACTTTGAACGAACTTTTCAAAACTGTTATCAATAAATCTAAAAGGTCTGAAGCTCCGGAAATTTCATTAATTAAATAAATTATTAATTTGCTACACTGGTACATAAAAAAAATACAATGATGTACAGCTCAGTATGCAAAAGGTTTCAAGGTTGCTTATGCTGTGAGTGCTCGCCTACAAAACGCTGATTTTAAGCCAGCTCCTGCTTCATTATTGCAATGCTTCCAATATGCTATATGTGGGTAGTCACATCTGTCATTTAAAAATAAATCTATGTGTACAACTAAAATTCGGAGGTCTATTCTGATTGAAAACAAATAGAAATAAAGAAGAAAGAAATAATAAATTTATTATACTCGTAACACTGGATGTAAAAAACATTGTTACTTACGAGACTTATAGGTAATATTTTAGTGAAGCCAACTAACCAATTGTAAGTAATCCGAAGAAAAGAGTAACTAGCCAAATCACTAGGCCTGCTCCCTCGACGGAGACACAGATCATTACGATTAGAAGGCAGAAGACCTCCGCCAACCACACTCCCATGATCATAACCCAGCTCATTACAACCGCCTTTTTTTTCTGCGCAATAAAGTCGAGTCAGTGAAGGGTTTTACACCTTTATAATGTTTTAATGCTCGAGGATACAACGGATTTTGATGCTGTTTTCTTTAAATGCGTGTTATTATGAATTAGAAACATTATAGCGGGGGGATATAGTTATTAATATTGTTTTAATAAAAAATTAACAAAACTTATATAGGGTGCCCAGTGGCCAAGGTGGCCAAGCTTGAAACTGTCGATTGAAGGTGATGGTGGTCAGGTCATGACGTATCGGATAACCACAATTTGATCGTAGTGAAAGTCGCACGGTTTTCGAGATATTGGCACGAGATTTTTCATTTACTGTTGTGGTATCTTCCAAAAGTTTACTTTTGTCTTATGTTAAGGTACAACCTTCGTCCACTAGCTCGAATTTGAGCTTGCTCAAAAAAAATTAGCAAACCTAGAGTGGCTCGTCGAAAATTAGAATTAATACAGGACTTCTAGATATATTTTTTAAAAAATGCCTTCAAAATTCTTTTCTGCTAACAAAATAATGTTTGTTGGCAGAACATAATATAAAATAAACAACATCTTGAAAATGTTAACATTACATTTTAAATGTATAAATAACATACATTTAAAAAAAATATTCATCAATATCGCACCTTGAGAATTAAGAAGTTTTGACGATTTTGAAGCTTCATTGACTCGATTAATAAGAAAAGTATATTTTTAGAACAGACGAACAGGCAGACATATCGTCTGAGGTATAATCGGTATAACCGCGGGGCGGCGAGCGGATTCTGCGGGGACACTTGTGAGAGTTTTGAGTGGAAGCGGACATGTCTATTGAGTTTGCGATTTCCGCCACGATTTAGTGCATGTTTGTATTTTTTCTGTGTTTTAGCGTTTTTCAAGTGTGTCATCATATAATATTACCAGTAAAATGTGCACTTCTTTTAGGTAAAACGTCCTCTAAATCAAATTTTGGTTGAGACATTGCCTATACAGAACAGGCTTTTCCATAGCTAGAGTCGCTTTAACTGGTGACACGTTGTACTAACAGCGAATCGTGATGCCGCGCCGGGACTCTCGCTCTTGCCTCCGGCTCCGTCTCCCGCCCCCGGTCGCAACCTAAGGCTGTCTAAATGTTTAATCAGATCTTACCTTCAATACCCCCCAAATAAACCAAAGGTTAATAAGGAGGATGATTACGGCGTACAACACAAGTGTTATGTTTATACCATATGCGTTTCTCCAGGACGAGGTGGTCCAGGACGATTTGAGCGGTTTACAGTTGTAGGCATGGTATTTATAATACTTTCTTATTTCGTTAGCATGAACAGAGCCCGTTATTATAATGATTATTTGAATGCACTGAAAGGAAAGCAAAGTAATGTATTGGCATTGGCCGACCGTTCCCACGATTACAAACTTTTTTTGCATTTGGAATCGCGTTATTACGATGACTTTAAAGTTCATTTTCGTTGATCTAACTGAATGAATAGGTTTGTTCTACAACGTTATATTTGCGGTTGGCGCTACCTAACTGATTATAGAATATGGAGATAATGAGCTGCGAAGGAGTTTGTATTTGTGCGAACGCTCGATTGACCGATAGTTTTAAATATTTCTTCGGAAAAAAAAAACAATCCAAGCATTCTGATTGCACTAATTCCATGCCGCGAAACCGCCAGCACCTGAGGAGGGATATGATAGGATGGGAAATGCAGTATACTTCCAACTTTATCCATTATCTTGGTGTATCCGCAGTGATACTTTATAGGCCGCCAATGAATGATTAAATAACATGTAAAATTAGTTAAAATGTACTTACAATCATCAGTATAGCAATGCCGATACATCCAGGTCTGAGCGCAATGCAACAGAGAAATTTCTTGGGCGTAATTTTATCTAGAAACATTTTCGATGCGAAATTAAAATTTTAGGCGAGATGTTTAGAGCGTGGCCTATTAGATTTATGCGAATAAGTACCGTACATCCTTTAATTATTGTCTATTACTGCTACCTGTAGCCATTCACTGTTGGACGCAGATCTGACTCTGTTGTTTTCTTCGCTGTTTTGTCCCAGTCTCATTACCGATATCGAACATCGGGCTGACGTTAACTATTCGAAAACCCTATTAGCGTAATGTTGTAGAATGTAAGTTTAGGGTACGGTGGAACTGACATGTGCCAAGGCATAAAAGTTTCTTAAAAAGAAAAAAAACCCTATTACCTGTCGGGGAAATTACCAAGTCCTTGTGGGAATAAATCCCTTGTATAAGTTTCGGTTCGTTTAAACAATATAGCATGGCACTTGATGCAATTGCTACATAAGTTGAGAAGAAGAAGTATACTGTACTAACAATAGATATTTTTGTAGAATAGATGGCAGACGAGCGGATGGGCCACATGATGGACAGTGATCACCGCCGCCCTTAGACACTTTTGAGGGGGAGAGTGCACGCTGCAATCCAACAGCCGCTGGGCGCGCTCGACTGGCCACGTTACCCCTCTCTCACAGAAGACTACCTTGAAATGTACTGCATTTCCCATTTTATCGTATTTCCCTAATGTACGTACGTGTTTCGGTAGTAAGTGAGATGTGCCAGAGCCCATTCCCATCCCATCCTATCCCTCCCCATTTTCTCAACCCTTTCTCCAAATCCATTCCTATATCTCCAAAGGTAGGCACCGTATCCGGAGGCATGCCAACGTTTCTCATTTTGGACTAATGTTGGCATGTATCACGGATGTCTATGGGCGACAGTATCCACTTACCATCAGGTGGACTGTATGCTCGTCTGCCGCCTTCTTACATAAAAAAAAAAAAAAAAAAAAAAACTGCAACACCAGGAATATAATAATTAGATGTATGTACCAAAAGTTTCCGGCCTGACAAAGAAAAAGGACACTCAAACTGTTTTTAGGTTTCAATATAGTCTCCGTCTATTTGAACATACTTTTCGGATCGTTTAATTAACATTTCTATACCAGTATAAAAATAGTCAGAAGTTTTGTCTTCAAAATGGGCGAAAACCGTTGGGGTCACTTCTTCATCAGTGAAAATTCTTCTACCCCTTAAGTCCGCCTTGGGTTTTGAGAATAACTAGTAGTCACTGGGAGCCAAGTCAGGACTGTAGGGTGGGTGCCGAATTTCCGTGAAGCCACACTTTGAAACAGCAGCTTTCGAAACTGCGGCGGCGTGGAAGGGTGCATTGTCATGGAGAAGCAGCACACCTTTGCTTGGTTTTCCACGACATTTCTGCTTGATTACTTCTAGTAATTTCTATATAAGGTTAGCATAATAGCTTCCAGTCACCGTAATATTGCGTTTTTTTTATGTTTATAAGCAATATTCCTGGACAATCACAGAATATCGAAGCCATAATATTTTTTTTATTGTATTTCCTATTTAATTTTTATTTTATTTCAATTGGAATACTTACGGCTAGTTACAATTTTATTCAATTACATGAACATTATTAATAAATCGTCTGAAATAGACAAACGTTGTCAGTGGAAATCATATGTGTTTCTGGTGGCCTGAGTCACCTTTGCCTTTCTAGGCAGTGCTTCAGTGCAGAACGATGGCATTCTATCGAATCTCTTTTGGAAAGGGGATCACAGTAAAGAACCATAGTTACATCCACAGTAACAATGGACCCCAAAAAATCCTTGGAAGAGGTCTATATCCAGGAGTGGAGAGACATAGACTGATGGTATGACATGGCATGGGAATGGCATACCGCTTTACCGGCGAGAATATTAAACAGTAACTTACCATCAGCCAATGTTGCTCCATTAAATATTGGATATTATATTAAGTGCTAGTTACCAAACACGATCTGACACAAAAAGCGATTAAATATTATTTCTTCTTAAACGTTTTACTCAACGGGGAATTGGGGTCAGAATCCTAAAGAATAACGTTATTTATTCACTCTAAATTTTTATCATTTTCCAAATTTTTCTTAGCAACTGGTAAAATTTAGCTATGTTAAAAATTTTAAATTTAAAATTTAAATTTTTTTCCGATAAAAGGAAAAAATTTGAGAACCATTGCTTTGTTAGTCTTTTATCGGACTTTTTCATTGGCGAAGAAAACGTGCGGACACTGCTTGGTCCGGGATCACTCATTTTTAACACGAAAACGTCAATAACAACTAATAAAACAAATAAAGATAAACACAACAATAAACTTAACAAAAATACAACTACTTTAACAGAATACTAACAAGAAATGACGTAAATTTTGAAGGAGAATGCACGCTGGCGTCAACATGTTGAGCAAGAGTAAATATGGCGGATATAACCCCACCGAATTTAGAAATAGGTACTTCTTGCAACATAAAAAGGTCACGTTTGCAGTTCACTTTAACTTTGTATCATAAAAAGTGCCCATTATGTTTTTGAACCATAGGCTTATTAGGTTCTTTATAGTGTAAGCTATTGGTTAACATAAATATTTCAGATTTTTTTTGGATTTATAAGTTTTGAACTAATATTGTCAAATATACTCGTAGCTAAGATAGTAATTATTCATAAGTTTTTCGTGAGGATAAATTTTAATTATTATTTAATTTTAAACCGAATGGTTTGACTCGGTTCCAACCAATCCGAGGATGCGATGCGACCAATGAAACCACAAGTATGGTGATATAAATTCTACTATATTGGTAAAACACACACACGCTTTTTTTTTTTTTTTTTTTTTTTGTTAGGAGAGAATCAGGAAAAGTCCTGCATAGGACACCTGGTACCATCTAGTCTGGCTGGGCCAGCCTAGGTGGTATCAGGTAGTGTCGGACTCTTACCGACTAAAAAACCTGATTGCCTCAACATCGTGTATGTTTAGTTCTTGTGGCCCTATGTCCTTTCAAGATAACCGGTCGCGTTGATGTAGGGCGAGCGCAGAAGGCGCTCCAGCCAGGAGAAAAGTGTGCGTTGCAACAGCCTAGGGGCTCCCCCGCCGGTAAACCGGCGGAAGGAACGGACCTCGGCTTAGGGCGTTGCAATGGGGGGATACCGCGGGGTCGCGAGTCGGCG
Organism: Sesia bembeciformis; assembly: GCA_943735995.1. Classification (NCBI taxonomy): domain Eukaryota; kingdom Metazoa; phylum Arthropoda; class Insecta; order Lepidoptera; family Sesiidae; genus Sesia; species Sesia bembeciformis. The sequence goes on along the minus strand of OX031039.1, from coordinate 13,047,212 downwards.
AGAAGCGCCCAGGCACGTGTCTATACCTAGTGAATATAAGGTTGGCTGAGGGCCGGTGTGTGTTAACGGTGTAACGAGGGGGACGTCCACGTCTCGGCCGGCGGGGACGGTGTCTGTGTACTGTGTTTGGGTGCAGAGTGAGAACCGCATTGGCAGCGGTGATCGGGTCGTCGGGTTCTTTTAAGGGAGTTCAGGGGCAGGCCTTGAAGAGGCCGAGGGCGCTAAGTACGTGCTCGTACTTGATGACAAGGTCTAGACGGGCTAGAGCATCTCCGTCAGTGGACCTGAGCGCTTGGGCTAGGTTTTTAATTTCCTGGGGATTTATGGCCCCTAGGAAGCGGCGGACTAGAGCCAGGTCCTCCATTAGCCCAGGGTTAATTCCATTAACTAGGTTTGGGGGCCGGCGCAGGGGCGGCTGGAGTGATCCTCCAAGATTGCTGCGCAGGGGCGGCTGAGATGGTACTGCGCCAGGATTGCGGCGCAGGTTTGGGTGGGAGCGAGGGGAAGCTCGCGGGTGTGAGCACTGCGGCTGGGGTGGGTTGCGCAGAAGGCGCGAGTAATGGTGCTTTTGTTTGCACCGACATAAGGGGGGCCAGGGGCGCCTGCGTAGGAAAGCGCTTGGCGGGGGGAGGGGGTCCGGCGGAGACCCACCTGGATGGCCTCCGCGGCGCTTTAGGGCAACCACGATAGTTCGCGGGATGCCCCAGCTGCCCGCAGAGGACGCAGCCAGGCGGATCCTCGGCGCCCTTGGGTCGGGTGCAGCTGCTGGTGCCGTGGTCACCCAGGCACTTTACGCACCGGGGTTTCGCATAGCAGTTGCGAGAAGAATGGCCATAATATTGACAATTGTGGCATTGGCCAATGCCACCACGCTTATTGGGGGTCTCGAAGGAGAGACCGGAGAGCCCGCAGATAGCACGGGTGTCGAAAATTTGTTTACCCTCGGGGGTGAGGGTGAGTACAATCAGGACTAGGTTGTAGGGGATCCTATCGCGCCCTTTGTAGAGCCGGTGGACTTCCAACACCGGCAGGTTCTGGGATATGAGATCCTCTAGGATCTCGTCCTCTCCCAACTGGGGAGGGAGGACGCGGACCACGACACGGAGGCGTTTTTCGTCCTCCGTGGCGTAAGTGTGGAAAGAGATATTCTCCTTCCGGAGGAAAGCCGTTAAGGACCTGAAGTCCTTGGAGGAGGGGACCGTGACCTTAATGGCCACGCCGGTGTTGGTAGCGCGAGTAAATGAAATCCTGAGGGATTCCATTGCTGCACACACACGCACACACACTAAAAGAAACAAACAAGGTTGCACAGAAAAGAAACCATACCGCGATGTAGACACGATATAGCGACATCCACCGTGGAATGGTGGTACTAACTTTACTTAATGCGCCTTGAACATTCGGCAATTATGTGAAACTCTATTTATACATTGTAATCATTGTAAAAGCGATACCACAAAAAACCTTTTTATGGTTTGTTTACATTTAGTCGTTTGCTTCCCTGAATAGAATATAATTATAACTATAATATAATTATTAAATCTAGCCCCTCGTGAAATCCCAAAATGCTTTATATAATTTTCGTTCACATCGACAATATATTTTTAACGGAAATACGGGAACGTTGTAATGCCTTTGATAGACGCTTAACGCATGAAGGATCACTGAATTTAGGTGCATGTGTTTTTACATTTTACATATTGTGCGATCTTTTCTACAAAAAAAATGTACGTTCCACCATCTACATGATTTGTGTGTAATCATTTTCCATCTTATTTGTTTCCATTGGGCTCTTTTCCACAATTAGTCGATCGGGGCGACCATTTTGTGTGGGGCGGGAACCGCTTTTCGAGTATGACGTCTACTAGGACTACCGTACCTCCTTTCAGAATATGAGCGGTCTTAAAGGCTCGCTGATGATTTTGATAGTGTCCCCGAGGATTAATGCTCTCTGGGATGTCCCCTTTTAATGATTTACAAGAGTACATGGGATAGCACTTGCAATATTCGTTTGTAATCGTCGCCGAATTGATACTCGGTGAACACTGTAGCAGAGACAATCCAGGGGTGCCAGGACGATTTGGAAGCCTGCAACAAAATGGCGAAACTTTGTGCAGAAAGTTAAGCACAAAAGAAAGAAGACTGAAGCCACTTAAATCTGTACCTCCAAATACTTCATAAGTGGCATCAAAAACGCGTGCATAATAAACTCACTTACCGAATGAATACTTCAATGTTACAAGAAAAGAAAACTCGCAACCAAGTGCAATCATTTCCTCGGAACACCAAGTGGCCAGCCAGTCTATCTTAAATTAAAACAAAATACTGCGTGGGAGCGTCATACTCAAGTAAGTACACCATTATACAAATATTTTCATTAAATATAGCGGACTAGGAAATTTAATACGCAGTCATTCAAATGACGTGTAGACAATTCAAGTCTGTATTTACGAATGGTGAATGCAACCAAAGGTAATAGACCAAAACTTGTCAGTTGCGAAGGAAATATACCTGGAAATTGTTACAGGGTGAAACCTCCACATCCTTTTTTTTTATGGACGAAGGCGGCAGACGAGCAAACAGTCCACCTGATGGTAAGTGGATACTGTCGCCCATTGACATCGGCGACACATACCAACATTAGTCCAAAATGAGAAATGTTGGCATGCCCCCGGATGCGCTGCCTACCTTTGGAGATATAGGATCCTATTGTTCCAAAGGGTGGATTATGACTGCGGAGACAGGCTATTCAAAAATGCTTCAAGAGTTTTGTGCATAATTATTACTTTACGGACATACTTACACTAATTATGTTTAAATGACCCCCTCCCCCCTCCACGTTAAGTGGGTCGACAGCTTGTCTGCTTGTCTTTAATTAAAGAAAACTTGCTACGTGGAAATATCGTGAGTTACCACTTATGTTAACAAATATTTTGTTTTAATATAACATAACAACTTTTCACCGCGGCCTCGTCCGCTCAGACCGCTGATTTCACATGGGAATTAGCAATATTATTACGAGTTGGCTAGTTCACGTTTTTTAGTTTTAAGCACCAAAACGTAATTGTCGTAATTGTCCTAGAAGATCAGAGGGTAGCTTTAGCGCCGGCAGATATTCGGTGTTGTTGTTGCAATTTTATTATTTTCATAGCAGTTTATCCTTTATTTTTATTTTTAAACTTTACTTTTCACAACTATTGAATTGCATCTATTAAAAAACATGCTTCTCTATTCCTGTATTCCTGTGTCTCCTGTATTCCAACTACCTATATCTCCAAAGATGGGTCATGCGCACCTGTGCCAACATGCACACATGCATGGCCGTACCAACATTCGTCATTTTTGATTGATGTTGATATGTATTGCAGGTAAATTGGCTCGTCTGGCACCTTCTTTAAATATACTTAAAAAATACAATAAAATCTTTCAAGATAAATCTTCCTTAAATATAATAATAATGAGAAAATGACATGAATATCGAAAAGATTAGCGAAAACTACTGGAATGATTTTTTTCGGAATGACTAAAATTCTTGTGACCCTAGTGAATTTTCAAGTGAATAGATATTTGCAGGGTAGGCAGCGCATCTGTGATCCTCCTGATATGTAAGTGTGCTTAGGCGACGGTAACCACTTAACACCAGCTGGGCCGTCTGCCTGCTTGCCACATTTAATATAGTATAGAAAAAGAGCCACCGGACGTGTATAGATTAGGGCAAGCGTTAAAAGCGTTCAGCCAAAGATGATGTATGTAGAAGAGCAACAATCCTAAGGGTTTCTCCGCCGAATGACGGAAGAAACAGATCTTGGCTTAGGGTGATGCTACGGAAGGTAAGCACGGAATCGTGTGTTGGTGAAAGGTGCCCCGATACGTATCAATACCTCGTGAAAATTAGCTTTCAGACAATGCTGTCTTGCTGAATTGCCAATGCGACGCGAGGGAGACGACCTCGTCTTAATTCGAGGGTGTATTTGTGACGTGTTGTGTAAAATATCGGGCGCGAACAGACAGACACGGGTTGCCCTTTAAATACGTAGAGAGAGTACTTGCAACCAATTAGATATAACTGCCCTTTATGAATGTTTGAATAATTAATGTATAATGTGCGCGCTACGAGCGCTATCGCTATATAACGTAACGCGCTAACGTAACGAGCGCTATATAACGTAACGCTATATGGTTACGTTATCGAAACGGAACGCTAACACGAATGCATTTCTGTTTATATTCCATTACCCTGTAACCGTAACTGAATGCACATTGTTTTCCTTGTATTGTGGACGCAATACTTGTTGTCTTTCTGTATGTATTGTATATACGAGTATAATGTTGTCCGATTGTCTTAGTTAAAATAATGATATTCTAGGCCTTCGCTAGGATGCTTTTTGTCAAGCAAGACTTGACCTTGGATATCTATGCAGAGCTGAATATATTGTACTTGTAGGTACAATATATAAGCATACAATACAAAAGTATACAATACAATATAGCTAAGGTACAATATATAAGCATACAATACAAAAGTATACAATACAATATAGCTAAGGTACAATATATAAGTAAGACTATTTTAGATATTTGTTTTAAAGACAAATGGATATTTGACGGGAAATCTGATTTGGAGACTGCAGTCGATCTAATCAATACTCTGTATCGTACGCATGTTGGTGTGGCGTAACTTCATTATCGTCTGAGCTACCGGCGAGAGCAGCTCACACTACGCTAGCGTTGCCGAGCCACGAATACTACAGGATCACTGTTTCAGGATATACTCGCAAAGTATTAGAATTAGAAAAGTCGCGCCCTTATCCGTATTCGGATAAGGGCTCGGTGTGCTTAACCCTCCGTGAGTCTCATTATTTTTAAAATAGGTATGCTAGCGATTGGAAGTTCTTAGTGGCTGACTTTTGGATTCCTCTACCGATCCAAAACACTACCTCAGTGCTCCGCCCGAATTTGTGGGAGCAAGAAGAGTATGTTTTAACGTTTTAAGTTTAACGCCAGGCACACGAACGTCGTATCGAAAAAAGACGTGGATGACGGACGCGTTCGGATGTTTCCGGATTAGCCGATGGCCAATATTTTCATAAACTGTTTTCCTCGGATCTTAAATTTTTAAAGTACGGATCGGTTTTTAAAGTACAAAATAATTTTGTTATAGGCCGGAAATTTTGCGGAAATATTGAAAAAAACAAAACAAATATTTCTTTTTCCGAAGTAAGTCTTATAAACATTATTTCAAATTCCGAGTGTAAGTTGACGAGTATTCCTCGACGTATGTAAACTTCCTTGACAGTGATAAGATAAAAGATTCATTATTTTTACCCTGGTAACTTCTATAATTTTGTTTCTGATCCTGTTTTTGTGACTATATATAGATAGTGTGACTGTTGACTATATGTATAGTGGACTATAATCAATTTAAATAGATGTATTAGAAGTGGAGGAAGCCTATGTCTTCGGGCAGCCTGACAAAGTTGCTGATGTCAAATATAGATAATTGAAAACTTATAACAACTATAAACTAGAGAGAAATAAAGACTTATTTATTTATTATAAAAGTGTGTATTTTATTTTATAGTGTTTAAACGAGCCACAGAACAAATACACATATAGTATATAAACATATTATATAGACTTAGCAGGCTGTAAGAAGGCGTAGCGTACTTCGCAAACGTACTATACGTACCTAGTATCTGATACTAGGTATACTATACTATACTAGTATCTGATACTATACTTATAGATAAAAATTAAAAGATCTACGATTCAAATAAAAGAAAATTAATTTAAAAATGCAAGCGTCTCCGCATGACTAATGATAGTTATCGGTGTAATAATAAACTTTAACGAATTTTTGTTTTCAATCCTTCGCTCGCATTGTAAATATTTGAGCTTCGTTAAGTCGAGGCCTTTATAATATAAAAGGCTCATTGTTAACTTTTCAGACGTAATAATACTTTAGAAGTAGAAGGGTTCATAAGTCATATTAAGGTTGTACTTCTTAATATCTTAATATATTTAATAAATCTATACATATAATAAAATTTTAACTGAGCCGTGTCTGTACATGAAATATTTTGTGAAAAAATCTTCGCTGTGTACTTACTCTACGAACGATACTGAATCCAAAGTCCAAACAGCAACTTCTAGAATTTTTGTCTGTCTGTATGAACGTACATCACACAAAATCTACTAGACGGAGTATAATGAAACTTGGTCTAGTCTTATGTCTTAAGCTGACTTATGTCAGCTTATGTTGCCCAGTCAACATTTAGGTTATTTTTTATCCTGGTCGATTATATTGAAGAGTTCCCACGGGAATCTTAGTTTACGCGAACGAAGCCGCAGGCACCGCTAGTTGTCTGTTTTTCTCGTTGCCACCCAAAGGATGCCTGGGGAAATCGCTATAGCGATAAGGCCGCCCGTTGTACTTTTCGTGTTACTTACCTATATTATCTTTTTGCAACATACAAGATAGATAGTGATATATAGATAGATAAACTCTTGTACACAAGAGTTTATCTATCTCTTGTGTACAAGAGTTTATCTATCTATATATTTATCTAGTTATTCAATAAACTAATAGTGCCTCCGACTTCTTGCGCGTAGACGTTAGAGTGTGTTGTTAGTTAGATTCCCGTGGGAACTTTATAACCGATCGGGATAAATATACCTTAAATGTTAGCCCAAGTCATAAGCTCTATCCGTGCTGTTTCATTAAATTCTTTTCAGTGATTTTTGCGTCATGAATGAGTGTTTAGACAGACAGACGAAAAGTCCAAAAAATGTTGTTTTGGGCTCTGTATCGTTCATAGTATGAACTGCAACTGCTTTTTAATGAAATATTTGATGTACAGACACCGCTTTGTTACGATTTTGTTATACTTGTGTATAGAATAAACGAAAATTCGTTTAACAGTAGATTGAAAACGACATGGAGAGGTTGCAGTGTAAAATCTCACCATAAAAGTTATACATAATCACTCTTGTAGATGTTAATTTCCGGAATACGCTTAAATTTGAAATCTTGCTTCAGGAACATAATTTGCTACAGAGTTAGTGGTTAAGTTTCTCGGTTCATCTTCTGCTTCCAGTTTCTGCTCCATTTTGGAGTAGGTATGTAAGATATTACATACCTGTGTATTTATGCGTATATGTATGTATGTATACACTTTTGCATTTATGCATGTGTATATTTTATATATCTATGAATTACGTTACTTTTTTTCTTTCTATTATCTTATTTAAAACTGCATCTGCGACTCTTTTTCTGTATAATCTGTTGGTTAACTGATAGAGAATGCCTCGTGGCTAATAGTGCGCCTTTTGGACATCATTATCCAATAAAGTTTAAATAAATAAATAAAATCGCTCCTTGTCGCACCATATTGTCAAAGTTTAGATCTAATACAGTATATCCAATTCTAATCTCTATCCGCGTATGCGTAGCAGTTACATCGACACCTCTGGGAATTTGCTCGTGGATAATATTTTCGATAGTGATTTGAGTGGTATGATGCATGAGGTAGTGGCATAAGATTTGAGTCCTATAGTTTTAACTAGCAAAGCCCGCGACTTGCGCGTAGATTTTATGCTTTCGGCTTAATTCTTGTGGGAACTTTACAATTGGATCTGGATAAAAAGTACCCTGAGAGTCATGACGCACTGTCGACTGATCGCCAGTACGTACCTACTTTTATGAAATATTTATGTACCTATTATTCTTAAAACCTAATCCTTCTAAAAATGTGTTTCAAAGAGATTCAGAACATTTATTTATTTTCGTTTTATTTACTTATTTACAGATACTTCATAGCTTATAATATAAATTATGTATGAGTATTATATTTGACCATTAATAAGTTAATTCCGAACTACTGCTACTTATAAATATTATACTAGTGACCCGCCCTCGCTTCGCTTCGGTATATAAGTTTTTTTTTCAAAATTTCAAAATATAATATAGCCTATATTAATTATACACGGATAATGGTAGCTTCCTATTTGTGAAAGAATTTTTGAAATCGGTTTAGTAGTTCCAGATATTACCGCTAACATACCTACAAACACACATTTTTACCTCTTTATTATACTATTATAGTATAGATAATCCAATAAAGTTGCATGTCATATTCGAGCATAGAGCGTGGAAGTGGAGTGCGTGCAATGTGTACATGTGTATGTGTTTGTGTTTGCACGTATAATGTGTATGCGTGTATGCGAGCGTTAATAATAGAGCTTGTAATAAATACACTATTTCATGTAGGTACCGTACGTACCTTGTCTGCCATTTCATTGTTCACTTATCGCTCTCCTAGGTTTTCTGGTAAAAATCTACATCGGCCACACACTTCGTACGTATTTGATTTTTTGTATCTAGCTATTTTTTTGTCATTTGTGTGTACAATAAAGTATATGATTAAATATTATTCTTTAGCGCGTGGTGTAACTTGGGAATCGGTCACCGCTGCACTCATAAAAGTTTCTTTAACAGCTTGTGAGTGAACCATGAATGAGACCCTACGAGTGGCTACGTTGTACGACTGCACTCGTGCCGAGGATGCTTCAGAGGTCCACAAATACGACCATATGTGGCGCCAAACTGTAATAGGATGCAGAGTTCTGCTGCTGTTACAGGATATGTATAAGTTCAAGTAAGTAAGTACTGAGTGAGATATGCCAGAGCGCATTCCCATTCCATTCTATTCCGCCCAATTTTCCCAACCCCTCCTCCCAATCCATTCCTCAATCTGCAAAGTTAGGCAGCCCATCCGAGGGCGTGCCAATGTTTGTAATTTAGGACTGATGTTGACATGTATCGCGAATGTCTATGGACCACAGTATCCATTTACCATCAGGTGGACTGTATACACGTCTGCCGCCTTTTTTCTATAATAAAAGTATTTACACTATTCATCATTAAGTAACAATACATATAATGATTATATCCTAGCTTAATTACACATCTGTAAAGGCGGAGATTACGATGAATAATAAATGTCCAGGTCCGTAGCACGGCCCTGAACGGCAGCGCACCTTACGGGCATCATTTTTCGCGCATAAAAGGTAGATGGATTTTTTTTTAATGACGCATTTTAATATGTATTTTGGAAGAATCAGTTTATTATCAAATGAAAAATCAAATGTGTCACATTAAATCCGATGAAAAATCAGATTTTCCGCTTGCCACGACGTGGCGCCCCATGATTATTTGGCGCCCTGGCGCCTGCCCAGCGCTGCCTCAAGTTCACCTACATTATAATTTATTGTGTCGTGGTCGTAATGCGTTTGGGTGGTGTTTATCTCATAAACGTTTACTTACTTTCTTAATATTCCACTGTATGTATATTTATTTATAAATAATTGTATTACTATAGACATGGTGTCAGGTTTAACCTATGCGATGGACTATTTTCCATTTCAACCAAGTACACATTACAAATCATGGTTCACATACAGTCCAATAAAATTAGTATGAGAGTGTTACTAATAGTTTGTTGTTACTAATAGTTTGTTCCCACCCATCCATAATTCAATAACGCAAACTACATATGTGGATGCAAACTACACCAATATGTGCCAATTATGCTAATTTTATGAATCAGTTTTGCTAATTTTATTCGAATGCACGTTTGGAAAATCGAATAAAAGTAAACGGAAATTCATTATCAGCTTGTACCGTTCCACTAATCTCCAGGATACGCGCCTCATCGTATAAATACAAGGTGATTAGGGTTCATAATCCACCGAGCAGGCCAAAAGTTGATTATCGGAAGAAAGATAAAAAAAATGATTTAGTTATTAGGTTATCAGTGTTATCACTGAATGACACAAAATTTAGAAATTAGTAATAATAAAAGTGTGCGTATAGACTTTAGCTCAGCATGATGCTGTGGAATAAAAGAAGATGAACCACAGCGTTGATATTCTGCTAAGGCTTTATAAACAAACACCCACGAGCAACGACGAGGGGTCGAATTAAATTTTAATTATATGTTACATATACATATATTACTTATACATAATGTGTGATTTTTATTGACATACGATTATCCCAGTTGGTAGTGCATCCGATTACTATACAATCGGCCCCAGGTTCGATTCCCCGTCAGCCACTCATTTTCGTAATGGAAAATATTTTGATGAACCAATCGTTTAATTGTATGTAGGAGAGGATTGGTCAACTATTCTTAATTTGATTACGTTGCCGGGCAGATCGCTGTGAGTTAACAGATTATCCAAATGAATTATTTAATCCGAATATAGATGAGATCCAACAATTGACTTTCTATTAATTGCAGTATTTCATATGTGCTGGGAGCGACAGGAGGTGATCTCACGGAGAGGGAACGGAGGGCATCAGTGTATCCGAGCTATAACGACTCAATAGACATATATGTACGCCCCATTGCCTTCAGAGGAGTCGTTTTGGACAATGCGTACCCTATTCAAGCTATTTTCACTTGGAGGTACGATTTTTAATTTCGTTATATCCTTCGCCCCATTGCTTCTGTCATTTACCGCCGAACTTGGCAACATCAAATTTAATTGCCTGGCCACACTCAATAACTGTTGACGACGAAATATAGGCTGGCTAGGGTACTTGTACAAATGTGTATATAGTAAGTCTCGCAACTAGTTTATAAGTTTTTATGGTATGTTGTATAATTTTAATGATGGAGTGATCCCTGGTATGTCTTTGCTTACTTATCAGGATATACGTTGGTGTATAGTATAGGTGAGGACATACTAGGGCGCAATGTGGGTGTACGCTGTGACACCCGGAGAATAATGAACAATGATAGCCCGCTTTTTTTTTTTTTTCGGAAGGACTAAATTCTTGTGGCCCTATTGGCCTTTCAAGAGTCACCGGACTTGTTTAGATTAGGGCGAGCGCAGAAGGCGCTCAGCCAGGAGCAAAAGTGTGTGTTGCAACGAGCCTAAGGGCTCCCCCGCCGGTAAACCGGCGGAAGGAACGGACCTCGGCTTAGGGCGTTGCATTGGGGGGATACCGCGGGGTCGCGAGTCGGCGAGAAGCGCCCAGGCACGTGTCTATACCTAGTGAACATGTTGGCTGAGGGCCGGTGTGTGTTAACGGTGTATCGGGGGGGACGTCCACGTCTCCGCCGGCGGGGACGGTGTCTGTGTGCAGTGTTCGAGTGCAGAGTGAGAACCGCATTGGCAGCGGTGATCGGGTCGTCGGGATCGTCCAGGATGTGCCGCGGCCGACGATAGCGGGGAGGGGCACTCCTGTCCTGTGTGTAGGTGAGGGAGGAGACAATCAGAGGATTGGGATGATGGGGGATGGCGTCATAGTAGCGTCGGGCAGAGTCTTTTATGTATTTGACGATGGAGGGAAGCTCAAAGTCTTTGTGGAGGTCGACGTTACGCAAGTACCATGGTGAAGCCGCGGCCTTGCGCGCGAATCTGTTTTGGAGCCTTTGGAGGGTCTTGATGTTAGAGGGAGCCGCGTGTGCGAACACAACGCTGGCATAGGTCATGATGGGACGGACGAGAGATTTGTATAATGTCAACTTATTTCTAAGCGACATTTTACTTTTCCCGCTTATGAGGGGGTTGAGGCGACCGAGCACAAAGGCGGCTCGGTTGCGGACAGTTTTGATATGATCTCGGAAGGTCATTCTGTGGTCTAGAGTGACTCCGAGATATTTGGTCTTTTTGACGAGAGGAATCGTTTGACCGAGAAGGGTTATCGGGAGAAGGGAGAGCTTAGGAGTACGACAGCTAACCATGGGAAAAGGGAAGCACATGGCTGCACTTTTCCCCGGGTTTATCTCTATCCTCCACTTCACAAACCACTCGCCTAGGGCGGTGACTGCGCGCTGGAGGCGTAGAGAGAGCATGCGTACGTTCCTATCTGAAGCGTAGAGGGCGGTGTCGTCCGCGAAGAGGGCGAGCTCTATTCCTGGGGGGTGGGGGGTGTCGTTAGTATAGAGTGAATAGAGCGTGGGTGCTAGAACGGAGCCCTGGGGGACTCCAGCTCTTATTGGGCGGGGGCTGGATAGCGTGCCTTCAACTCTGTAGCGAAAGGTGCGATTGGTAAGGTAGTCTCTAATGATGAGAATGATACTTTCGGGCACCTCCAGTTGGTACAGTTTATAAATTAAACCGTTGTGCCACACCTTATCAAAGGCCCTCGCTACGTCGAAGAAGACAGCTAGTGTTCTGAGAGGTCTCTTTTGATTGAAACCTGAAAGTATGTGCTCCGTTATTCGGTGCACTTGTTGGACTGCGGAATGCTTGGCTCTAAAGCCGAATTGTTCGTTGATTAAATAAAAGGCCTTTTGAGTCAATGTGTCTCAGCAGGCGGGTATGGAGGACTCTTTCATAGATTTTAGCCATTGTATTCAATAGGCTAATGGGTCTGTAGCTAGCGGGATCCGAGCGGCGTTTGCCCAGTTTGGGGATGCCGATGACGACGGCTTCTTTCCAGGCGGCTGGAAAGAGATGATTCCGCATGGCGGCATTGTAGATGGCCGCGAGGAGAGCGATCAATTGGATCGGAAGACTTTTGAACACCCTGTTGGGTATTCCGTCGATACCAGGAGATTTCTTAATTTTAAGATTTTGAATAATCTACTGGATTTCTGAAACCGTAACCGGTAGAAGGGAGTCTGAGGGAGGGATGGAGGCTCGATGACTCACCTCTCCGTCAACCAGGTCGACGTGGGACTCGTCAACCGGCTGGCGGCTAGGGGAGCACTGGGCCTCTAGGCTATCAGCCAGGCATTCGGCCTTCTCTGCATCGTCAAATGCGGGAGGACCGTTCGGTCTAGTCAGTGGGGGCATGGAGGCTGTATTGTCTGTTTTCATAGACCTCGCCATCCGCCAGTAGGCTGTGTGTGATGGCGAGATCTCTGACAACAGGGTTTACCAATTGTTGTTTCTGAATTCAGCGATGCGATTTTTTACGTCCCTCTGTAAAGCTCGCATTCTACGCCTATTCTCGATACATGGGAAGGAGTCTTAAGCACGGATGGCTGCGTTCTTGGCTCTTAGCAGCTCCCTAATGCCCTCAGGCAGCTCCCATCGGCGATCATTCGCTGCTGGGACCCGCCTGGAGGAGCTTTGGATGAAATCCTTAAGGTGGCTGCCGAGTCCAGAGACCGCCGTGTTTGTGTCATCCGCACTGGTCAGGTCGTCGGGGATAGAGTCGAGGTGGGGAGAGCTAGAAGCCTTAAGGGCTTCTTTTAGTTTGGCCCAGTCGATAATGGTCTTGTCATGGGGAGGTGAATCGGTCTGCCGTCCTAATTTCATGATTATGGGGCGGTGATCAGAGTCTAACTCGGCAAGGGTTTCTAGTGAGTTTAGACGTAGGGTATGAGTAGAAGAAGGGTAATGAGTAGGCGTCGTGGGAGCTATGACGTCAAAGTCCAGTAGGTCAATAAGTCTGTAAAGGCGATTTCCGTTACGGTTTGAAGTATGACTATTGAAGCTGGGGTGCTTGCAATTGAGATCTCCTGCCAGGATGACTGAGTTACCTAAGTCGAGGAGTGACTCGACGTCAGTCCTGAGCAGTTCTCTGTCGGGGGGCAGATAAACAGAGGCCAGAGTGACAGGTTGATGACCTGTCATGGCTATACGGCAGACCGAGGCCTCCATGTTAGTCAGTGGAGGGGTAGGAATGGCAATGCAGTGCAGAGACCTCTTGTGGTAGATGAGGGTACCTCCGCCTTTGCTGGCCAACCTGTCATTCCGTACAATGCTGTACTGGGCGATTTTGGGATCGCGGTGACTAGGCTTCAAGAAGGTCTCTTGCACTAGCATTACATCTATTTGGTGATTTCTGAGGAAATCATGGATCTGGGTGCGTTGGGAGCGGATGCCGTCAGCGTTGAAGAACGCGACGGAGAGGGAGGAGGGTTTGATTCTCTTGGATGTGTTATCCATTTTAGAGAATTTAAAAGAGGGGGTTTTTATGGACAGGCCTTGAAGAGGCCAAGGGCGCTAAGTACGGGCTCGTACCTAATTATGAGGTCCAGACGGGCCATTGGGTTGCCGTCAGTGGACCTGAGGGCTTGGGCCAGGTTTCTAATCTCCTGGAGATTTATGGTCCCCAGGAAGTTACTGACCAGGGCCAGATCCTCCGTTAGACCAGGACTGGCCTGGGCTTGGGAGGAGTTGGCCTTAGGGGGCTGCGGTTTAGGGACAGGTTTGAGGGCCGGCGCAGGGGCGGCTGGAGTGATCCTCCAAGCTTGCTGCGTGGGTTTGGGCAGCGAAGGGAAATTCGCGGGTGAGAGCACCGCGGCTGAAGTGGGTTGCGCAGAAGGCGCGGGTTTGGGTGCTTGCACCGACATGAGGGGGGCCAGAGGCGCCTGCGTAGGCGGGCGCTTGGCGGGGGGAGGGGGCCTGGTGGGGACCCACCTGGATGGCCTCCGCGGGGCTTTAGGGCAACCGCGATAATTCGCGGGATGCCCCAGCTGACCGCAGAGGACGCAGCCAGGGGGGTCCTCGGCGCCCTTGGGACGGGTGCAGCTGCTGGTGCCGTGGTCACCCAGGCACTTTACACAGCGGGATCTCGCGTAGCAATTACGCGATGCGTGGCCATAGTATTGGCAATTATATATTGGCATTGCCCAATACCGCCACGCTTGTTTGGGGTCTCGAAGGAGAGACCAGAGAGCCCGCAGATAGAGCGGGTATCGAAGATTTGTTTACCCTCGGGGGTGAGGGTAAGTACAACCAAAATAATTTTGTATGGGGTTCTGTCGCGCCCCTTGTACAAGCGGTGTACTTCCAACACCGGGAGATTTAGAGTTTTGAGATCCTCGAGGATCTCGTCCTCTCCCAACTGGAGAGGGAGGCCGCGGACCACGACACGGAGGCGTTTTTCGTCCTCCGTGGCGTATGTGTGGAATGAGATATTCTCCTTCCGGAGGAAAGCGGTTAAGGACCTGAAGTCCTTGGAGGAGGGGACCTTGACCTTTATGGGCACGCCGGTGTTGGTGGCGCTTGTGAATGAAATCCTGAGGGATTCCATCGCTGCGCGGACTTGTCCCCAACGGGCCTTGTCTTGTATAAAGACAGGTGGGGGGGGGGGCTTTTCGGTGCGGGGAGCCGCGGGCGGAGGGGTGCTCTGGCGAGAGCTTGAAGCTGTGCCAGGCTGGGCTTGGACTTCGAGGGTGCAGGGGGGGTAGGGGAAGTGGGGGAGGAGGTCTTTGCAGACCTCTTCCTCTTTGAGCCGACGACGGTGAACCCGTCGTCGGAGGACTCGGACTCGGAAGAGTCGGTGGCATGGACTATGTCCATGTGCTCCTGTGAGACTATGTCGTCTCGCTCGTGGGCGGGGTTGGGGGACGCGGGGCTCTCAAGTTGAGCCGTGGGTTTAGAAGGAGCGGGGGCGGGGGCCAGTCTCTTAAAAAAAGACTTGTAGACCTCCGGATGGGAGGCCCTTAATAGAGCAACGATCTCGTCGTTGCTAAACGACATGGTGGGGGGGGGGGTCGTAGAGAGAGGGGGGAGAATATTGTCCTAACACCCCGGGTTGTGTAACCCTCCCTGCTGGGTGTAAGCAGGGAGGTGTGTGCCTAGTGAGGCCTAAGCTTGTAGCCCGTCGCCAATCTTAATGTGCGACGGGGCCCTACGGGGCCCTATGGGGTCTAGTGCGAAGGGTGTAGACACACCCGACCGACACTAGGTGTGTCGCTGAAAGGCAAACCAGAGACTAGGCCGACTAGGAGATCCCCCAAGGCCGGTTACCTAGCTCCCGTCCAAATGACTGTCTCACCCTGAAGGGGCTCGGCGGGTGTATTTGGGTCAACACCCCGCTCGGATCGTTGGCACCGTCAGGTTTCCACCGAGGACCACGAAACAGTGGATTTTCCCTGAAGGGGCAAACTGCAGTTGTGCTGCAGTAGTTTTGACGATTTTAATCAGCCGCCGCCTTGAGAAAGGCAACTTTTGATTTGTAGCGATGCGGCCACGCGGTCGGAAGCGGAGTCCCGCGTAGAGCGGAGAGTCGGTGGCGGAGCAGACGTCCGATCACTGGCGCGGTCGGAAGCGGAATGAATGATAGCCCGCCGTTAGGCGGGCAAATATTTATACTCTTGAAGCGGCGGACGGGGAAATATAAATATATCTCGCTCCCGTGCGCCCCGTCCGCTCGCAACCGGACGTCACAACGTTGGGATCTTATTGGATCCCTATGTAAACAATGTAAATACTTGTATTTGTTAGAAAATAAGTACAAATAAGGAAAAAGTAAATAAATGATTCCCCGCGGGTAGCGGGAGGGGTACATACATGAACAAGTGGTGGGGGAAGCCCTTCATTGACCGGTGGTGGGGGAAACCCGTAATTGGCCGGAGGTTGGAGAAGCCAATAAATGAATAAAAGGCGGACCATTTCCGGTCAAACTCACTTCCGCAGCGGTATCCACTCCGAGAACAACAACAAGAACAAGAAGAAGAACAAGTACCTCTGCGTTACCCCGGCTCTATTGAAGAACAAGCCTAGTTGTTTCATTTAAGAACATTCACGAAAGGAAAATCCTATTATACAGTCCACACTCCCAGGCGATCCAGTTGGTGCGAAGTACAAACACGAGCACTGTACGTGTAAGTGTATACGTATCCCGCACAATAACGGTCTGGCGAGCGCGATCGTAATCTACTGACGCGATTATCAATTACTTAAATAAAAAGTGGTGATAATAATATAGCGGATTTTTAGTCAATAAACCTGCAAAGGAAGTGCACTGGGGATGGAGATTCAAGTTCAGTGTCCTGTAAGTACATATCCCGTTTCATAGTCGGGATTTTGCCGGATTTTTACCTATTTTCTGCAACACCATTAAGACGATTTTTTGTGTCCACTCCAGATATTAACAAAATTATTATAGGAGGTTGTTTTGTATACCTACCAATCTCACACAAGAATTGGTGAAGGAATTTCACGGGCCCTTTTACATTTAACTTGTCCAAAAGTCCAAATTTTCCGGTTCATATTTTCCATAGGATGCATAATAAATGCATGTCCCCGTGGAATGTCGCTTTGAAAATCTCAATGCATTTTACTCTTGATCCATATGGAATTGACAGGCCCTTGGGGCTCATTTCTCATTTCGGTTCGGGAGAGAATATTGTATACGATTCCCATATGCAATGGAATTACATATAATTATCAGCTATAACTGTTCACACGATAAAAAATTGATGATAATAGAGATAACAGTGATCAGATGATGACAACAGTTGTTTATACTAGCTTTTGACCGATGTTTGAGAAACTCTCCTTGTGCAAATGAGCTATTATAAGAAAACCGTGTCCTTTCACACTTTCAGATACGGCTTCATCCTTCGCCGTCCTGACTCCGGATTGTTTCACTCTTTGTACAGTGACCCGTTCACCAGGCCCGTCTGGAACTGCCTTTACTTCATGGCAGCCTTCATCACCGTAATGTTCTATGTTCTTCATCGCTGGGAGAGACGGGTGTTGAGGATGAATAATGGCTTTGAATGTACCTTTGGTTATGAACTGTTGGTGACTATAGCTGCTTATTGCCAGCATTGTAAGTGGAATCTGAATTATTGGATCATCATAACACTCAAATTTATTTTAGTTATAGAAAGAAACAGCAGTCGGATATGCAGTCCATCTGATGGTAAGTGGACAGTGTTCCCCATGGACATTCACGATACATACCAATATCAGTCCAGAATGACAAATGTTGTCATATCCCCTGATGCGCTGCCTACCTTTGGAGATTTAGAAATTGATTTGGAGAAAGGATTTGGAAAATGGGGAGGATTGGGAGAGGATGGGATGGCAATATATGGACTATGGCAGATCTCACTCACTACCGAAACACGAACTATTATTGGAAGAATAGGATAAAGGGAGAAATGTAGTAGATACATTTTGCGGCCGTATACTGTAAGTGCCGCGTAACCAGTCGAGTGCGCCCAGCGACCGCGAGATTGCAGCGTGCACCCTCATTACTTGTATAAAAACACTTTTATAATTGTGGCGGTCCATGTTGGATCAGCCAATGTGAACCCTCTTCGATATCAACCTCTAACGTTTCATTGCAAGGTCTACATAAGGAGGCAACATAAACACACAAGGAGAGGCCTTGCAGACATTGCAAAGGGTATGCTTCCGTTTCATTGCTTGGAATCTTTTTTACAGCACTACCAATGCAAGAAGCATCTATCGCCTCCCGGCGTATAGCATGCTTCACATTCTTCCTATTCGCTTACGTTATATACGCGTTCTATACGTCCAACCTGCTCTCCCACTTGGTCAGTGAAAGGGACAATGATATGGACCTTGAAGTACTGGCAGATAGCGACTACGATTGCGTGGTATTGGAGAATGAGAAGTTGGCGATAGAAGGAGAAGTAAGTTACGTTTAACTTTGATGACCTTAGTTTAATCAATAGACAACGCAATTTCGTGGAATTGTATGGAAACCAAGCAACCAACCAACCAAGGTATGGATTGTATGGAAACCTTAATGAGTAAATTATAGTGATGGAAAACTATTTACCGATGAAACGAAATATTTCCCTTGACTCGGCTCACCACTTTTGACCAATTTTCACGATTGATTATGCAGCGCAATTTGTGTTTTGTAACGGATCATTCGCATAAGTACAGATTCTCAAAAAGACAGTCAGAAGGACAGAAATGGTACAGTTGACTGTACAAGTGTTTGTGAACGCTTTTGGGGTAATTTTATGATGGTATCAAGATAGCCTCGGAATGGTTTTCTATGGTCTATAAGAATCGGTCTTTTTGAGAACCTGTGTTTATGCGAATCAGCCTTTGTAAGGCGTAACAACGATTTGCTAACGACAGGGGTTGGAACAAACTGAACGAGCGGCGCGAGAAGTAGGTGCATTGGCATCAACTTCGGGCACGCAGAGACTGACAGCTTGCGTTATCTATCCGTATATATCTGCAATATAGTCGGTAGTCGTCTACTAAAAAGTTCTGGATTCGATTACCTATTGAACTATCATTATATATAAATGTTTGTCCATGATTTGGGTACTTACTAGTTCATATTTAAGAAGGTGGCCGCTAAGAAGTCATCTGATGGTAAGCGATTACTGCTGTCCACAACCACGTTTAGTGATACATGTAAATAGGTATCAGATAAGACAAACTTTAGTACATTTAAAGATGTGCTAAACAATTTTTTGCTCTAAATAATACTGGGTAAGTATTACCATACCATCAGCCTGTGTTTCTCTACTGCTAGATGTGGGCCTCTTCCAAAGACCGCCAGTATACACGGTCCTCAGCTCTTCTCATCCAGCCACTACTGGCGAATTTCTTCAAGTGGTCAGTCCACGTGACCGGCGCTAGGTTTCCCGGTACGTGGTCTCCATACGAGGACCCGCCTCCCCCATTCGGTTATCGGTCCTGCGGCATATATCGCCTGCCCAGTGCCACTTCAGCTTGCAGATGTTAAGGTATTAGGTATATGTATTTTTAGAAAAATATAACATTAAACACACTTCACTCTGTTGTTACAATAGATTAACATGTTAAGTATTGATAGGTCCCTAAGTGACTGCATGTTGTTGTTATTGCTCTTTATTGTATTTTAATTAATGAACTGTTACAATAAGACATATTATTTTAAGTACAAAGGCTATTTTTAATTATTTTGAAAGTAGATTACTGAGTTACCAATGAAAATAAATATTAATTAAAAGAAGAGTTAATTATCGTAAGTTATTTTTGACTCACGATTAAGCAAATCGGTTTGTATGGTAGTTTCATCCGTATTTAGAATTTAATCACGTTATAGCTACTCGATCATAGCACCCAATGTTTTATGTATTTTATTTGAAACTATCCCTACGAAGGACTATAGTTAAACGAATAGAATACAATATAAAATTGAACCTCCCGCTAGCGGGATTTTCATTTATGCCTTTTAGTATTGAATAAGAGATAAAGGGCTCAAAGTCGCATCGCAGTGGCAGCCTAGCCTTTGTATTGATTTTTTTATAAATGACAATACGTTTAGTGTCGAGTGTTTGCAACGAATTTGCTTTTAATGTATCAAGCTACAACCTGATTATACAACTATTAATACAACCTTCAACCTTTAATCTTCTATTGTTCCCTTTTGTATTAATGGCCCTCTTGGGACAAACTACACTTGACAAATAAATGTATCTGACGTTAGATTTTCTGCGTAATGTATAATGTAGTCTGCAGATAATTCTAATTGCCAAAGTCCATCTGCAGTTTAGCTTCCTAAAATTTTAAAAAATTAAAAATCATTTTTAAATTTAAAAATCAAAATTTAAAAATTTAATTTAAAAATTTAAAAATCGAATTTTAAAAATCAATCCACTCAAATTCACAATTAAAATCACAACCACTACTAAGCGTTACCATCCTTCTTGAGATGAAAGAACTATAGCAATCCACTGGTATCAGATCACTGTTATTACAAAAACATTTTCTTTTTAGGTCGCTCCTTATGCGCGCCATCTAATGGAAAAGAAGTTCTCCAAAATCAATGCAGTGAACATTACAGCTGGCCTGGAAGCTTTGAAGAATAGCAGAACAGCGCTTTTGTTGGATTTTATCACGATTTACGAGGATATAAAGAAATGTATGTCTTGGGTTGAGAATTACATATATTAGAAGCATTATATGTATGTATGTATATACTAGCTGTTTTTTCTATACAAACTGACATCCCATTTCACCCCTTTATCGGTTGATTTATCAAGAAATCCCTTGTTAGTGAGTGTTTACGTCATAACAGGACACTACTGTCAAAATTTCACGTTTCTAGCTTTAGCGGCTTCCGGTCGGCAACAACGAATGAATCAGTCAGTCAGGACATTTCTATTTATGCATATATAATATGTATATTGGATTATGTTTATGTATACAACGTGTCACTGAAATAACGCAAAACTTGAAACACGTCAACTAATTTGAAATATATAAAACCGTTCTAGCGAAAAATAAATAAAAGTTACAAACATAGTTGTTCTATCTAAAACGTTTGTGGCGCTCAGCAGTACAGTGTAATGACCGGGCGCCTATTGTAGGCGGCGCGGCGTGAACGATGCGTATACAATGCAACTGCACGTAGAATAAAAGATATCAATACTAGAAATGAACAAAAAATGTTGAAACTGGTACAATCGATTCTAGGAGATTATCTTATGTTACAACTCGATATTATGTTATATCGTTATATATTTAAGAATTTTCAAAATTCGTGAAAAATAGCGACCCAAATTACTCTACCCGGTGATATAGATTACTTAGTAAATAAATTACCTTTTTCTCGTAAATATAAAACCATTTCAGTACATAAAGTTTGTATGCCTTCTCCAGTCTAAGTATGTTGCACTCTATAAAGTGAAAGCCATCTATAATAATACAGTATCTATGTATTTAATGTAAATAAAAACAATTTGAACTCGTAATCTATGCATTACCTATTCTCTGGGGATTTCTTTCTATACTAAATCAGCAGCAAATCATCATCAACCTATTTTTGAATAACTGAAATAGATCATTTTAAACTATTAACAGTGACTTTTATTAGACGTTTTGTGGTTTAATAGTGATAGTTTATTTAACTTCAAAGCGTTTTTCGTGCGTGGTGTTTGTGATAATCAAAGCGTGAGACTGCGTTTTTCGTGTGCATCCAAGGAGTCCACTTCTGTCCGCAGTAAAAATCGCTATCGCTTTACTGAGCGACTCCTAACTTACTTCGACGGGACTGGACATTGTCAGGATACGTTTTATACTTTGAATAACTTGTCACTGGCATAATGTGCTAATTGCACCATTGCCATATATGAAGAAAAAAAATTTACTAAGAATGTCATCACCAAGTCGACAGTGTCTCGCTTCGTGGTATTATCCTATATCTTTATTTTCTATTGATTATTCTATTGTCACCACACTATTTTCTATTGATATCATTCTTAAAAACTGTTTTATTTATTTCAGCGTTCGACAACGACGTCATATGCCAGTTAATAGAAATTGAGCTCTATTCTGGTATTAAGAAATATTTATTTTCTTCGAAGTATTATCCTCAAAAGGAGCTACTGAAAATTGGGTAAGACTTATGGCTTTTTCGTTTGCCGTTACCTGCTGAACTACCTACTATTTTGGCTTATACTTAGCTTTTATTCGTTCTTCATCTCCAAATCGAATCTCCTTGATCAACCCAAAGGTTAGCTAATAGCAGATATTTGAAAATATATACTAGATATATTATACAAGCGCTCTAGGGCAAGCACGTTAGACTCTAATAGTGTTCTATGTTCAGTAGCTCTCGAATTATTTAATTCATATTCGAGTTTTGAAAATAGAACTCCCATCCTATCCTTCCCCATTTTCCCAACCCTTTCTCCAAATTCATTCCTGTAGCTCCAAAGGTAGGCAGCTCATCCAGGGGCGTGCCAACGTTTGTCATTTCGGACTGATGTTGGCATGTATCGCGGATGTCTATGGGCGACAGTATCCACTTACCATCAGGTGGACTGTATGCTAATTTGCCACCTTCCTACATAAAAAAAAACAGTGTTACCGTCGCCCATGGACAACCTGCAACACCAGGGGTATGTGGGTGCGCTGCCGACTTTGCAAAATCCTATTCACAGCTTTCTTGAAGAACCCCATATCGTAGCGTAATGGAAAGACCACTTACCTAAGGCAGTGCGTTCCACAGCCTACGGGTTCGCGGTATAAAATGATTTTTGGACCGAACAGTGCGCAACACATCCGTATCGAGGAAATGCGTATGCACCGCACTTTCTCGGATTTACAATTGATTATGGCGCAATTAAGTATTTTGTGTTTTGTAACAACGACTCGTTAGTTACTTTTGTAGTTACATATTTTTGTGAACTCTAACCCAAAGGTAGTCAGTCTGGTAGAGGTCGCTATTAGCGATAAGTCCGCCTGTTCAATACTATATTATATTTTCGTATTATGTTTTGTTTTTACTTACAGAACTCAAACTTTTTCAGTACACTCCGAATGAAAGAAACCGGTAATCTCCAGCGACTGATCTCTGCGCCTCCAGGTCTGCATTGTGACGTCACGCCTCATGTTGACATCCAACTAGTGCACATTGTAAATCCATTAACCATCCTAGGATCTACTTATCTTGCCGCTGTAATAGTACTAATAGCTGAGAGACTGTGTTACAAACGATTTAAGGTGTGGCCGTACGTCGAATGAAGGACCGTTTGTAGGAGCACAGCTGTACAATAAGCTGCCATAAGAAGTTTAAGATGTAACGAAGTTTAAAATGTTTAAGAAGCGATTGCAACCGCTAAGTATAGATTTTTAAGTAACCACTAGCTCGACGGTGAAGGAAACATCGTGAGGAAAACACGCGTGCTTGTAAACTGAAAAAGAAATCAGAAGCCTGGGCATCCATCATCCGCACTGGGGTCCCGTGCAAGGTTCTCAATAATATAATATTATATGTGTTAAAGATGTTCCGTATATGATCCATTTATTCAATAATTGCAATGATATCTAAGAAGTTCATTACTTCATAGGAGTTTTAATTTCGCTTTAAGGCTTTACTTCCCGACCTAACGCACAGAACAACGTCGCTTCGCGTTCGCGTCGCTTGCGAACGTTCACGTAGAACGAGTCTTTGACAAAAAGTTTCTTAATAAATCGTAATATACATATTTCCCTCATAAACCTATTTTTTTGAGATTCCTTACGTAACATTATTTTTCGGATTTTATGTACATATTTAATAAAGTAATGAGAAAAGATAAAAAATAATTTCAGTATAATGAACAGAATATTGGAAATTTATTAATTTCGGTAGCCCTACAGGGTGCGTCAAGGATCATTGAATACATCGAACGCCAAACCTTCATCAACAGACAAGCTAGACAACCCTTATGTAAAACCCTTAAGAGCTACATTCGATATATGTAGGGCATAATATGGATAATATAATATAATGTATAATATAATGGCATAATATAATGTACGATATATGTCATAATATGGACAGAATTGTATATTTGCGACCGATTTAAAAATTGTAATCGGAATTTTGTTACATAAAATTAAAATTCCCATTCAATTATATTATTACCACTGATTTTTTTGTAATGGCTTTGTTTCAATTTATTAAGTGCTCTAATCCTTTCTCATCCATGTTACAAACCATTAAATTATTTCTCAATTTTTACTTCTAACAAGTCCTGTATTAAAAGCATCAATCAACGAAAATACAGAGGTGTATTTTGGTATTCAAATGGCGTAAACGGACGTCAAATTGACATCGGCCTCGGCCTGTCACTGACCTCTAAAGATGTTCAATTTTAGCACTTTTTTCTATTGCAATTGAACAGCTAAAATGCCTTCGTACGTACCTACTACAGACGTATAAGAACTGAATAAAAAAGTCTGAAAAGCTGATGGGAAAAGTTGTATAAACTTATTGGGACTTATATTCATTGTTACCATACCACTAATCTTGATTACCCATTTTTTTTATATGAAGCGATTGCCGGATACTCTAAAGTATATGGATATAATATTCGCGGAGTAAGAGTAGAAAATAAGGTTAGGGGAAAGACCCCATTAGGTCGAAGTGATTGGGGATGACCACCACCCCATATAAGATAAGATAAGATAAATCTCTCGCCTTCGACTGCAGACAACAATGTCAGCGAAGTTGTTTAAGGATTTGAGCTGGGTGCTAACCAGTTTTAATTTTAATTTTGGTACGGAAAAGTCTGAAGACAAATAGAGGTAACAAACGAAATAACAATATAAGTATTTCTTTTGTTACCTCTATTTGTACCTCGAGTAAGTAGCAAAGAAACAAATAAAACAACCTTCGCATTCATAAAGTTATTAATTATTAAAAAGTATATATAGTTTATGTCTATAGAATAAATACATAGAATGTTTATGTTATACGAGAATATGGTATTTTTAAATATTTCAATTTGTAATAAATAAATACTTACATTTTTTAATTATTTATTGTACAAAGTGATAAAATAAGAACTATCATGCTTACTCTTAAAAATCGTATTTCATTTCCTATAGAAATACATACTTAAGAAATGGAGAAAAATATACAAACAAAAATATTTATTCTTAAATAACTCATCCGCTCCCAGTAGGACCCAATCCAAAAGGGGTCGTTGACCCAGTTGTGAAGAAGTAAGAGCCAGGAGATCCAGATTCAGAGGTTAAGCCCATGTACGATAGCTCGTGTTTTGCGCATATCCCGTCCCGGAACATTGTCCAGTTATCACATTTGCGAGCTGAAACATACGATAATTTCTTTGTCATATTTTTATAGACGAGCAAACTGAAGAGAAACCGCGGACGATTGACCGATGTTATATAGTTACACATATATAGCACATAGATACCAGTAACGCTAAGAAGTTTATTAATATTTATTAAATATTATAAATGTTTGTACTAACACTTTATACCAATTACTGAAAAAATGGATAACTCCCTCTCAAATAGAGCCACAGTGATAGGTTTTTCACCGTTCCCATTGACCGGTCACTCGTCTCCTATTTAAGTCCTGTTTCGTTTATACAATTTTTGTACTTCCCACGCTATTCGTCGGTAAGAATTCGCTCTCGAGACACTCTTTGGAGACTGTTTTATGAATTATCGAGTAGCTTTCAAGGTTTCTTCGATTTTTTACATTGGAGATATTGTTTCTCAATAACTCTGATCTTATCCTTTATTAAGTGTAGTAGAAGCAAAAAACGTTGTCGCCACCTTTATACTTTTATCATATTACATACAGCCTAGGTTCAATAAATCGGTTTAACTATGGCGACAAAGTATCTTAACTTGTTGTAAATTGTAATATGTCATATCATCGGGAGATAAGGCATTATTAACTTCCTCTTATGATTCTTAGAACCACGACGCATCGTGGTTCAGGTGCGCTGGGGACCTTATGTTGATCCCCGGGAGACCTCCAACATCACCCCTTCTAGTCTGCCCTGACCGCCACGCGCACACTCATTAGCTCTCTATATTATCAGCTATGCATCACTATGCTCATTATTATCTCTCGTGTAACTCATTGTGCAATGACTCATTATTATATTAGAAATGCCTTATCTCTCTATGTAACAGTTCTTCAACATAGAAAATCACTCACCCTAAAGATAGTATTAACTCTTAACTATACTACTCTTCCGGCACGAACATCTTCAGTCCATGCACCTGTCCTCCCCTTGGCTCTTTTCCCGTTCCTACCCTCTTCACAGAGCCACGTCGTTCACTATACTGTTCACAGAGCCACGTCGTTCACTATACTGTTCACAGAGCCACGTCGTTCACTATACTATCTATTTTTTCCCCACTACCTTTCTTTTATGCCCCCCGAAACGGTACAAGTCATTGAATAGTGTTGCCATTATAGAGACCCAACAAGATTTAATAAAGTATTGTGCCAATATATATTTTACTATCTTATTTAATTATTATTGATTAAATAATTTATTTAATCATTAACTACCACTTACATTTTCGCGATACTTCGCGACAAACGTTGAAAAACTCATAAAACCATTTCTTGCCTTCGGGTTAAAACAACATTGGAAAGGATAATAAATGCCCTTATTGCACTTTCCTAGAGATCTATGTGATAAAATAACGTTAATTACTTCTCCGTACAGATAAAAAGAACAAAAGCCTAGCTGATAAATAAGAAATTAC
This sequence comes from Sesia bembeciformis, assembly GCA_943735995.1. Classification (NCBI taxonomy): domain Eukaryota; kingdom Metazoa; phylum Arthropoda; class Insecta; order Lepidoptera; family Sesiidae; genus Sesia; species Sesia bembeciformis. Next base: position 13,020,500 of record OX031039.1, on the reverse strand, counting down.
AACGGGGCACAGAAGGATTCGATTAATTAAGTTGTATACGAGTAAAACTAAAGTAGATTTGCTTTAATATTAAGAATTCACAACATTCTTTTCTCTTAATTTTAAACATATCTTAACCGGAACTTATCGGGGGAATGATAGGGCGAATTAATATATTCAGGGCAGAATTATCACACTTTGTGACGAGCCGTTATTCTACTACATTTACTAGGGAAACGCTAGGCTTATTAACGAACTTAGGTCATTACAGTTTAGCTGTGATTCGCTATTGGACTGTCTTCGTCACTCCATGACGAAGACGATATAACAGACTTAATGCATAATTACCAGGGAAATGATAGGGCATATTAATAGACTCAGCGTAGAGTTGCCACACTCTACTGTGATCGCAGGTAGATAAGTAGCAGCCGGGCTGTGATGTGCCGCCATTTGGGTAGAAGTCTTTGTGACCTGAAAAATTAAGGTAAAGGATAAATTAAAAAAGAAATAACATTATTAAAGAGGTTTTATTTTAGAGATCATATTGCATTAAACAGATAATAATAAAAAGCAAGTAAATAGTAACAACAAAAGTTCCCGTTTACCTACAGGTTCTTTGAACCCTAGCACGCCACCGTTAGTGTGAATGACATCCACATACTTCGCGTCATCGCGGTCTACTCTGCCAGCTGTGCCAATGGTACTGAAACAGGGTCCAGCCGGGTCCAGAGCTGAGATGCGTCCAACGTGCTGATTGCTCAAAACTTGGACTTGCTTCCCAGCTATGCCTGCTATGTGAGCTCCTAGACTGTGCCCGATGAGAGTTATTTTACTTGGGTCTTGGCCGTCTGAAATTTGTATTATGAACGAATTAACACGATTTATTATTTATTTTGTATAGACAATATTTTGGTCCGATTACCATGAGTGGTCCAGTCCAATTATATTGACAGACAAATCTGTCTACCGTCTTACATATTCGTTTTTGTTTCTCTTACCCAGAGTGAACGAGTTTTTTTTTATAGACTAGTGGGCGGATGAGCAAGCGATCCCACGTGATGGTAAGTGTTACCACCGTCCATGGACCTATCTGTAACACCAGGGGGTACGCGGGCGCGCCGCCGATCTTGCAAAATCCTATCACAGCTCTCTTGAAGAACCCCATAGAAAGTGAGTGAATAGGGAAAAGAAGAAAAGGGGAGACAGAGAGAGCGATGGTTACATGTGGATCAAAGGACAAAGCACGGAGCAGAGAAAACCTAGGCCACAAAGGTTGTGTGACTTGCAGGCGCGGGGTACGGTGAGATTGTAGTGAATAGATTATATTAACTATATATATACTTATTAACCATATACACTGTGTAACCTACTTTTGTACTTATTTAAGGTATGATCCATTGGAAATATAGTCAGTATTTACTCAACAGTCTCGGCTTTCATTCCTCTCTCTGGGCACCACATTACATGGCGCCCCCGGGTTCCAAAAATTCGGGTTCCACTCCGGTCTGCTGCTGCCCCAAGGGACTCATAACATTATATCACCGTACGATATCACCATACACACCCGAAATTAAAGACATATACGAGTATTTTGTTTGTTTGGCGTTATCGATGTTTACATAACATTTATCATGAACAATCATGATTACAAACGTTAAATCTATCTATATAAATAAAAATGAACCCCTATTTCCCTTGGTCACGCCATAACTTGAGAACAACTTTACCGATTTCATTCATCTTTTCTTTTTTAATTTTCTAACACTTTGTAGAAGGTTCTTACGGAAAGAAAAATTAAGAAAATTTAAAAAAATATCAGAAAACTTAACGACTATTTAAACTTCGCGCGTTTGACAGTTCGCGCATTTGACAGTTCGTGCATTTGACAGTTCGCGCGCCGCAAACAGTTGCGTCATTTAACAGCTACATCGGTCGATCAAAAAATTCATTTATTCATTTCTTGGTGCACAGTCCATTCGATCGGAATGTTTATCCAGTTTTCAGTTTGTTCAGTGAGTTTTTTGAGAAGTGCTGTTTTGTCGTCGTTTTGTCAATTTTTTATTTTTAGTTGAATTTTGGTTCTTCAAAATTCCACCAATTAGACGTACCAACTTAGGTCGCAGAACTCGCAATGCTGCAAGTCAAAGATATATACGAGCAAGTCAAACTGACGAGCAACGCGAAGCGCAATGAAGTTGAACGGAATCGATGGAATAGAAATCAACAACGTAGAAATGTCGCGTTTAATCCCCATCGAGCTGCATTAAATTATAACGTGGCAATCGATTACAGTTCACAGCAAATCGTTGCTATTGGACCAACGAACGTTGTGTGTCCAATGTGGACACACAACGTTCGTGTCCATTTTAAGCAAGGCATTTAAGTTTAAAAATGAAGCCCCTGGATTGTGTTGCGCCAGTGGCCAAGTCAAATTGACGCCATTGGTACCGCCAACAGAGCCACTACATTCATTGGTTTCCGGAAATGGGCCAGATTCTAAACATTTTTTGACTCATATCCAGCAATACAATAATTGCTTTCAAATGACGTCATTTGGCGCAACAAAAGTTATTCGAGATAATTTTATGCCTACTTGCAAGGTAAGTGTAATGGGAAACAATAAACTTTTACCACCATGTGGCTGGTGCAAAATACGTTGGCAGCTTTCAATTGACATGGTGTAAAGTACGTTGGTAGCTCTGAATTGCCAAAAGAAAAGCTACCAGAAGTGAGTGTGTTTACAGAAGTTGATGGGGGAATGGCAGTGCTGCCAATGTATTTTGCCAGCCACATGGCGGTACAAACACTTCGCTATACAATTACCTATATTACATCTATTTACCCTTGCAGGTTCAGGGTCAAATATATCATCGAATCAGGGTCAATCATCCTTATTGCCAACGCCGGATAGTGACTACAAATTTTTGCAAATTTATTTTATGGGCGATTCAGCAAGACAAGTCGATCAGCGTTGTGCACACAACAATTCGGTGAAAAGACCAATTGTGGAACAACTCCAAACATTATTCCATCAACACAACGAATTGGTTGCATTATTCAAGACCGCATTAGACCGCATGCCATCTGATAATCACAAAATTGTCATCAGAGCCGATAAGACGCCTGCAGGACAATACGCAAGAAGTTTTAATGCGCCAACAATTGATGAAGTCGCTATTGTCGTCGTGGGTGAAAATTTAAAAAACCGAGATATTGTTTTACATCGGCGGAACGATCAACTGCAGCGTGTGTACGAAACACATTGATCATATGATGCGTTACAATATCCTATCTTATTTTGGCAAGGTGAAGATGGGTATCATTTTTCAATCAAGATGATAAATCCAGTTACAGGTATGTAATCAATCTACCTTTACTACCTTAATCACAACATTACTTTATCTTATTAACACAAACATTTATTTACAGGCGACGAAACTAACAAAAAAGTTAGTTCAATGAATTATTATTCATACAGACTGATGGTACGGGAAAATGAGGACAATCACATCTTAAAATGTCGGCGTCTATTTCACCAATATGCTGTGGATATGTACGTCAAAGTTGAAACTGAGCGATTGACATTTATCAGGTTGAACCAGGCAAAACTCCGTTCCGAGGAATACATTCATCTTCGGGATGCCATCAATGCTGACGGAAATGCACAGAATGTCGGCAGAATTACTATTCTCCCAGCAACATACGTCGGAAGTCCGCGACATATGCATGAATACGCACAAGATGCTATATTGTATGTACGTCATTATGGCACACCAGATATGTTTATCACGTTCACGTGCAATATACAGTGGACAGAAATTCGACAAGAATTATTTCCTGGCCAATCACCCATTGAGCGCCATGACATCACCGCAAGGGTGTTCAAAAAAAAATTAAAATCACTCATGGATTTTATTGTTAAGCATCGTGTGTTCGGTGAGACGCGCTGTTGGATGTATTCAGTCGAGTGGCAAAAACGCGGATTGCCACATGCATATATCCTCATTTGGTTGGTTGAAAGGATAAGACCGAATGAAATCGATGATGTGATATCAGCTGAAATTCCCGATAATGAAGAAGATCCACTGTTACATGAGGTTGTTATAAAAAATATGATTCATGGTCCCTGTGGAATATTAAATCCCAATTCTCCGTGTATGGTTGACGGAAAATGTTCAAAACGCTATCCAAGACAATTAGTAGCAGAAACTATTACTGGAAATGATGGTTATCCACTTTATCACCGCCGATCCACTGATGACAATGGAAGGTCAACAATAGTCAAAATGAATCAACAGGACATTGAAGTTGATAATCGTTGGGTTGTTCCGTTTTCGCCGTTACTCTCCAAGATATTTAAAGCAAATATAAATGTCGAATTTTTCTATTCCGTAAAATATATTAAATACATTTGCAAGTACGTGAACAAAGGTAGTGACATGGCTGTGTTCGGAGTTGCTGCCGAAAATTCCAACGATGAAATCACTCAATTTCAAATGGGCCGCTATGTTAGCAGTAACGAAGCGATGTGGCGTATTTTTTCATTCGCTATACATGAAAGACACCCCACTGTTTTTCACTTGACCGTACATTTGGAAAATGGTCAAAGAGTGTATTTTACAGCGGAGAACGTATTACAACAAGCTGACAGGCCGCCATCGACAACATGACCAGCTTCTTTGAAATGTGCCAGAATGATGACTGGCCGTCAATGTTCGTGGCCCAACATCATTCCAATATCTGCGAACTGTATTGTGTATTGTGCGGCACATACAGAGAAGCCTGTTAACGTTTGGGATTGCTAGAGAATGACACTCATTGGGACCACACTCTCGAAGATGCTGTGATTTCGTCAAATGCTAAACAAATACGAACATTGTTTTCTATAATTTTGTCTACATGCTTCCCATCAACACCGATTGATTTATGGAACAAATATAAACATATGGCCGAAGATATATTGCATCAGATGCGTCTTAGAACATCGAATGCAGATTTGCAAATGAACGAAGAAATTCACAATGAAGCATTAATTTTAATTGAGGACATGTGCTTGATGCTTACCAACAAAGGATTAATACAATTAGGAATGACAACGCCCAATCGCCCAATGAACAACGTATTTAATCAAGAGTTGAGACGCGAAACCCAATACGATTCCGAGGCATTGAGAGAAACCGGTCAAAGAAACGTTCCCCTTTTAAATCAGCAACAAAAATATGCCTACGATACGCTCATGAAAGTAGTGAACGATGGAACTGGCATATTTTTTTTCCTAGATGCTCCGGTGGAATTGGAAAAACGTTTTTAATATCATTGATTTTGGCAACGATTCGATCGCAAAATGGAATTGCACTTGCACTTGCTTCATCGGGTATTGCAGCTACGTTGTTGGAAGGCGGTCGAACAGCTCATTCAGCACTCAAGTTGCCGTTGAACATGCAAACTAATGAAACTCCAACTTGCAACCTTTCGAGGAATTCTACGATGGCACACAAAAAATCTTTGGAGGCATTAGACCGCACGATGCAAGATTTACGAAACAACCAAAATCGGTTTGGTGGTGCGATGATTCTACTGGCAGGTGATTTTCGACAAACATTGCCAGTGATTCCACGATCAACGCCAGCCGACGAACTTAATGCATGTTTGAAGTCGTCCATTTTATGGAAATACTTCAAAACACTCAAATTAAATAAGAACATGCCAGTCTAATTGCAGAACGACCGATCTGGAGAAGTTTTTTCCAAACTGCTCGACATTGGTAATGGCAAAATTCCTGTTGACACATCCTATGGATACATTAAATTCCCGGCCAATTTTTGTCACTTTACTGAATCAAAGACCGAACTCATCGAGATGGTGTTCCCAAACATTGCTCAAAATTACAAAAATCATGTTTGGTTGAGCGAACGTGTTATATTGGCTGCAAAAAAACGTTGATGTCAAGGAAATGAATATTCAGATTCAAAATAAGATTCAGATTCAAAAAGCTGGCGAATTGATGACATACAAATCGGTTGATTCCGTTACGAACCAAGATGATGTTTTCAACTATCCAACGGAATTTTTAAATTCGCTGGAATTGCCCGGATTACCACCTCATAATCTGCAATTAAAAGTCGGATCGGTAATCATTATGTTGCGGAACATAAACCAGCCACGTATTTGTAATGGCACCCGGCTTGCGGTGAAGAAATTAATTAACAACGTCATCGAAGCCACAATTTTGAAGACAAAGTACAAAGGCGAAGACGTTTTGATTCCACGCATCCCTATGATTCCGAACGACATGCCATTCGACTTTAAACGGTTACAATTTCCAGTGCGGCTTGCATTTGCAATGTCGATAAATAAATCGCAAGGGCAGTCGTTAAGTGTTTGTGGCATCAATCTTGAAAATCCATGTTTTTCACATGGCCAATTGTATGTCGCCTGTTCCCGTGTCGGAAAACCATCAACATTATTTATTTACGCGCCAGAAAACAAAACTAACAATGTTATGTATCAAAAAGCATTACAATGAACACTGTTTTTTAATATTTTTTTTTTAATTATTTATTCCAGTTCGAATTGAATATTCATAGCTAAGACAGGACAACGTCTGTCGGGTCAGCTAGTAACTAACATAAATTGTAGAACTCATTGTTTTTTTTCTTCTAATGACTAGAACAATACCAAACGATTACCAAATATTTTCCCACATAAAATAAGTTACTGTATAATTTTCCAAAATACGTTTTTAAAAACTACTTAACACGTCCACATAACCTTGAATCATATCTTTGACGATCCATGATGCCCGAGTGTTGATTTATTATCATAGTCATCGTGAAATGTTCGTGTTAGACGTGTGAGACATAATTAGGTTACATTACTGAGTGGTAAGTTACATTATGTGTATCACGGTATACAACGAAGCTCAATAAAAGACGGTAAAGACAGAGACAAAAACCAATAAAAGTTGGTAATGATAGTGACAGGGTTTGTCTCCTACTTGGACATTAATTTGTTTAAAGACAAGTATTTTACAGAGAATCGATCGGAGAGGCCCAAAGAAAATATTGGTAATTTTTACTACTGCAATTAGTGTGATAAATAAGTAAATAATTAGTACACTTATAATTATATATGTTTGTGAGTTGTATATTTTAGATAGATTAATTTTATTTTCATTATTAATAAAAAAAGTTTTATTATTAAATAAATAAATTATTTCTTCATTTATTAAAAAAATATTCAATTTAGGTTATTATAATTATATATTCTGAGGGCTATAATTAAAAATAAAGATAATATTAAGAAGGTTTTTGTTTTGTATGAAATTAAAAATATTTCATACGCAATACAAATTTGCGTGTGGTGTTATTGGCCTTCTTCTTAGATATTTAGATAATTTTATTGTTCATTAATTTATGATTAATTTATGATTAATTTATGATTAATTTATGATTAATTTATGATTAATTTATGATTAATTTATGATTAATTTATGATTAATTTATGATTAATTTATGATTAATTTATGATTAATTTATGATTAATTTTAGATTAATTTATGATTAATTTATGATTAATTTATGATTAATTTATGATTAATTTATGATTAATTTATGATTAATTTATGATTAATTTATGATTAATTTATGATTAATTTATGATTAATTTATGATTAATTTATGATTAATTTATGATTAATTTATGATACACAAATCGATGGTTATATCAAAATTAAAATATTTTGAAAACTACTGAGTTACAGGGCTTAGACGTAACAAGTTAGAACTAAAAGTATTTTTCTGTTGATGACGTCACTAACAGACTATACTCCGGTTATTATAGCATGAGCTCTGATAGCTGACAGTAGAAAAAAACTTTAAATAAACGATTATCAACAATCGAAAAAAATCGGTTGTAAGCACTGGCACAATTTGCATTCCGTGTCACGATAATGTGAATTTACATATTAATAGAGTAAAATGAATTAATCCGTTGTGTCGGACAAAATTACGTTAAATATACAATAAAAGAACAAAAAAACACTTGACACTTGATTATTATAATTTTGCGACACTTATATGTCATATATATATTTTTTTAATTTTCGATTAATGCGTTACGGGATAAAAATGTTTTGCGTAAAATAGACAACGCCCCAATCTGTCAGAGGTCATTCTTTATAGAACATGTATCATGTTATTATTAACCGGACTATAGTGCCATTACCAACGCACGTGAATAACAGAAACTGTGATAGCTCCTCCAATTGTTTGATAATTTGAAAAACTCTTTAAAATATGTGTTTGTTTTACTTTCAAACTGCCGAATATGTCTTAAATCATGCCTGTTTCAACTATACTCTAGTACCTCTAAGCAATTCATTTTTCATTCCCTTGAATTTAATAGTGAGGAAACTATTAAGTTGTGCCCTTTATACTTGTAAGAATATCATTCCCCTGTAATTCGAGTTATATTTTTCAAAAGTAATATCACCAACTGGTAATTAGGCATTATCAGAGTTATTGATTTATTTAAATCTGTACCAATTTGCTTAATGTTGGACAGAAATTCAATTAATGGAACGAAGTTCCTTTAGGTGGTTTGCGGTAGGTATGATTCGAGAGAAATTGTAACGTCACGTAAGATTTTTACCCCCTCCATACGCCTTTCTCTTTCTCACCTTTCTCTCGCTCGGACACGGTATGGTCGCGATTCTCGCGATCGTGTCAGTTAATTTCGGTAGCGGGCCGATCGCTAGTTCTGTCTCTCATGCCTCGCTCGATCCGGAACGAAAATATCCGATTCGACTAGTGACATCGATGTTAGAATGATATATATTAAAAAATACATCGATTGTTTTTTAGAGTTTACTACGATTATGGTTATAACATGCTTGAAAATGAAAGTCTAAGGATGCGTGAATTACATTCGGAGTTTAAAAAAACGGAGCGAAGTAAATCAGAATTTGCGTTATGATTTCACATTCAACTACCTTAATTTTAAAATAGTTAAATAAATATTTAAAATAAATAGTCCAAAAATGTTTTTCATATTTTTATTTACATAGTTAATGCAGTTTTCATCTTTATTTAAGGTTATTCCTTAAGGTTATTTATTTGTATAATGTTATTCCAAAACATTTCATAAAAACTGGCAATCCTCACGACTTATTAAAAAAATAAAAATTGTAAGCAATTTTTCTTGTTTTCTGTTTTTCATTTGATTAACAGTACAAAAACAATTTTATAAATTTAAAAATTCCTAGGATGTATTAAGTTTTAATGTAATAGTAGTCTTGCTCTCACTTCATGAGTGACCAGAGAGGACGATTTCCACTTTCAGATTTACTCCATATTTTGAATTCTAAACACTACTTTCATGCCAAATATCAGTTTCCAAGGACTGAATGAGTGTGACGAAATTTTACTGTTTCTATATTTATCTTCTAAATAAAGTGGTAAAAACTTTAAACTTCGGAGTTTCTTTAAGCTTTCAATCTTCTTAGGACATCATTTTAGCCGTCTGATTTTCTCTAGTGCGAAATACAAGCTTGAAAAATGTGACATGAGTTGTTTCGAGTAAAAGGGTGCAGTGTCTTGTACTGCAGCGCGTTCTGGCAGGGGCACTACGGTGCCTTGAACTTGAAACCATAAACGAAGCTAGCCCCTTTATTATCCACTGCTGGACATGGGCCTCCTCATGCACATAGTCTTGTGCATGGGAGATGTATGGTCTTAAAACATTACGCTGGCACCAAGCCCGACACACCACTGCCTTGAACTTGGCCTGGCTTTGAATATGTCTACTTATTATTTAATATCGTACTTACTGTTAATGATTTCACTTAAAAAAGTTCCCAGTTTTTCTCCAATAAATCTAGCGTATGTTGACGATCTAAAATATTCCAGGTTAATGACTTTCCTGCCGTCTAGAGCCAGAATTTTCAATCCGGACTGTTTAAGAAATTCTGGAGCTAATGCTTGGACCATCAAACCGTCAGAACTTTCCATGAAACCGTGGACTAATACTATCACACGTTCATCATTCTTTATCAAACTGCTTAAGCGTTTCGTTTCTGTTAAATTGTATTTAACGTTTCCATTTTTGGTGATTAAGTCTATATTAATGTCATTGAATGCCGTCAAATTTTTCTCTTGCATTTGTTCGTATGTTAATCCCAAGAAATTTTTCAGGGCCTCGCCTAGAAAATTTTAGGAGAGTTTATATTATATAAAATTTATGTTTTTAAAAATACTACATTTTATAACATGATTGTACACCGAAAACATACAGAGAAATACAAAATCTAAGTAATTAGATGTACAACCGGCAGCCTTACCGCTAAAGCGAAATATATTTTATTATAAGTCTATATTGAGCAAAGGCAAAGACCATTCTTCCAAGACCTTCTGCAATTGTATACAATACTGCATATTGGTAGACTTATTTGTTAATGAAATTATGAATATTTTGGGATTCATTTATGTATCTATTTAGTGTTGTATAATACATTTTTTCTCCCAGGAGTGGGTGTACTCGACTGGGCAAGTTCATGGTAGATTACCCTAATATGTACTACATTTCCCACTTTATCCCATTCCCCTAATGTATATACGTGTTTCGGTAGTAAGTGAGATATGCCAAAGCCCATTCCCATCTCATCCTATCCTAAGTCTCCCCATTTTCCAAACCCTGACTGCAAATTCATTCCTAAATCTTTCAAGGCACGCATCCGGGGGCGTGACAACGTTTGTCATCCTGGACTGATGTTGGCATGTATAGCGGACTTTCGACAGTTTTTATTTACCACTAGGTAGACTCTTCTGTCTCTATAAATAAATCTCTCTAGAAAAAAAATTTGAACACTACCTTATTTCCTTTACCTTAGAAGTGGATAATAACTTTTTTTTTTTTATAGAAAAATGGCGGCAGACGAGCATACAGCACCTATTGGTAAGTGGATACTGTCGTCCATATACATCCGCGATAGATTCCAACATCAGTCGAGAATGACAAACGTTGACACGCCCCCAGATGCGCTACCTACCTTTGCAGGTTAAGGAATAGATTGGGAAAATTGGGAGGGATAGGATGGGATGGGAATGGGCTCTGGCATATTAAGCATAGTTAAGCGGATTATGGGTTTTCGATTGTGAGGAAACATTTTGGCTAATAAGTCGCATTTAATTGCCTTGATTTTCTCAAGAGTACTCACATTTATTTGATCCGGTGACAATACGATGAAGGCTGGGGAACGTCGTCTCCAGTATTGAGCTGAGGCTAAACTTGCCGCTTGGACGATGTGTGAGACTACCGTATGACCCGAAAAGCAACACTATTTTGCATAAGTATATAACCTCTACGTATCGAACTGGAAATAAAATAAAATTATATTAAAAACAGTTAAAATTGCATGCGTATTTTTTCTCTAGCGTTTGTTTTAGTCACAAGTAGCAACTACAGATATTTTCATATAATGATATTCAAGGACTGGTTACGATTAGCGTTACCATAATCATAATCACCTCTATTATTGTCCACTGCTGGACATGGGCTTCCGCAAGTACAATGGTCTTGTGCATGAGGTATGTATGGCCTTACAACGCCACGCTGGCAAAGCGAGCTGGCGAGTCCACTCTTTTAGGGATTTTAGAGTGGTATTTCCTCGGGGCGTTGTAAATTTAGTGGCAATTACGCCACCCACAGGCAGAAATGGGGTGGTGTTATTCTAAAGCTGGCTGGTACAATACATACAATACAAGTACATTTACGAAAGAATAAAAAAATAAAGAAAGAAAGAAGATAAGAGAAATAAAGGAAGAAAAACAATGGACATAAAACACGTTCGATACACATAATATATGTCATGTGTTATACGTTATATTAATAAAATGTTAGCAAGGCGTACTGACATTGATGTTTTCTTCTCAAATGAGCGAATTTTGAACAGGTATGCTGTGTAGGTCTATGAAATATTGTTATAAAGAATGCGTGCAGGTATTAATTTTTATAAACTGTAATGTAATAAATAAATATAGGTCTTGCAATAGGATATTACAGGACATTAATGTAATGTTAGCGAGGCGTAATGATGACATAGATGTTTTCTTCTTAAATGAGCGGGTTCTGGGCAGGTATTCTTAGAGAAATTGTTATAAAAAATATAAACCTTCTGTTATGGTTAAATATAAAAATAAATAGGTTTATACGAAACAAACCATAGATTTATAAAATACTAGCGACCCGCCCTCGCTTCGCTTCGGTTAATAAGATTTTTTTTTATTAATAAGGGATCCCTAATTTTTTAGTAATAAATATAGCCTATGTTACTCAGGGATAATGTAGCATTCTAATGGTGAAATATTCTTTGAAATCGGTCCAGTAGTTTTTGAGTTTATTCGTTACAAACATACAAAAATACATACAAATCTTTCCTCTATAATATTAGTGTAGATGAAAAAATTGCATGTGTGATTTGTTTGTAATTTATTCGTTGTGTTTATATATGTATTTAGAATGTAAGAAATAAATGAACATTACGCATGTAAAGTATTGGCTACTGCTGTATACCGTATACTCCGAGATTCAGTCTAGTGACTCTAGTGTCATTCTCAGTCTAGGATGTAACTCCCGTATAATTGGCTATAGACAATGTTATTAGATTCAACAAATTCAACACCCAGATTAGAAAATTATGTTATTAGATATTGTCTATTGATTTCTCTTTCCCCTAAAGCAGTATTAGTAACAAAACACACTTGTTTATGTTACTAAGTAGTGGAGAGCAACCGACCGCTGTTATAAGATCTGTGTAGGAAGTATAATAAATAACATTGGCTACTTTCGGTGATAACCTAGGGGTTGTCATTCTCGACTCTCATTTTTAAGGTTAAGAGTTCGAATTTTAAAAATAATCAATAGCTCGGCGATGAAGGAAAACATTAGCGAGGAAACCGCATGCTCGAGAATTTAAAACACCTGGAGCCTGTAAAGGGCCCGAATCCCCCTAGTGATTTACTAGGGCAGGCCTGTGTTCTGTAGTGACACGTTATAGGCTAATATCGACTTTACTTAAGAATGTTGGTTTGTTTATTTATTACAATTTCAACTAATAATTTAAAGTTCAACTAATATTCAATTTTGACTCCTATTTAGAGAGTATCTATTGTGGAGATCACAATTTTTGACATTAGGAATGATTTAATAACATCTCTATTGTGGCTACATTGAATCCAAACCAACAGTCAGCTTAGAGGTTTAACGAAACGAAAACGAAACGATATTTGAACTGATTAATAAAAATAAAATTTGTCAGATAAATGTGTTAAGTACGAATGCTTTAACTTATGTATGTTAAGATAAAGAAACAAATCGTATCAGTATTTGCAAGAATATCACGGTATAAAATTATCAATAAATCCCAAAAGAATTTAGAATCTTTACATCTATACAAAGTGGGTCTTGCGGAACTACGCCACTTCAAAAAGAGCAGATCCGCTTGGCCAGCATGGGGTTTTAAGGCTATACATCCCCCACGCACGACACAATGTGCATTGCATTGCATTGTATACGTATAAACTATATGTCGTTGGATAGGTCTCGTAAAGTTCTACACCTTTTATTTAAAATATTTTTTTCCAATACGTACGGAAATTAAAAATCTACCTTTCCGATTAGTGCTTGTCGTCGGCGTTTTTATTTCCACAATGTATATCAGCTTAGGATTATCTACTCGTCAGGTAACTCTACCACTGAGATTCTTACTTACAATTATCACTAACTGGGCGGTGAACATCGCGATGAAACCTGCGTGTACGAAAATTTGAAAATCTGATGCACGTTTATCCACTAATCCCCATTGGGCCCGCTTGGTGGATTATGGCCTGATATCCCCTCATGATTACCACACGAGGCCTGTGCCCTACAGTGACAATAAGATATCGATATCGTTTATTTCTTTCCTCAGGTTGATTTCTGTATCTGTCATTGTCTTATATTATTGCGATTTTCATATTTCGTCGACATAGTTCAAAGCATCAACAAGCTGAAGTGGCAATGGGCAGAGCTTATATACCATAGGACCGATAACCGACGCAGGAGAAAATCCTCAAATAGAGACCACGTACCGGGGAACAGAGCTAGGGACGACCCTAGGTGACGACTCGCCAGGTGGACTGACGACATGAAGAAAGTCGCTAGTAGGGGCTGGATGAGAAGAGCAGTGTGTAGTGCCGGTCCTAAGGAGAGGCCTATATCCAGCAGTGGACAAACACACGCTGATGATATGACATATATGATTCGCCTAAGTAAAAATCTCTACAAGTAAAAGTCACTAATTATAAAAAAAATCCAAAAAAATCAGATTGGTAAATAATAAAATTATTCTACTTACATCTGGTCATTTCACGTCGAACGGAACAAAACAACGGGCGTTTCATGGACACTAATCATCGTGGACATCGTTCAACACAATGCGACCACTGACGATACATAACTGACATTTTTTTTATTATAAATTAGAAAATAATAGGTTTCTTAACTTTTGACGGATTGAAGTGGAAATTAACGGGTAAGTATATTTTTATATATAAATGTTTTTATAGAGTATAATTTTATTGAAAGAAGCCGACAGACGAACAGACAGTCCACCTGGTGGTAAACATCCGCGATACATGTATGTCAACATCAGTCTAGAATGACAAACGTTGGCACGCCCTCAGATGCACTGCTTACCTTTGGAGACTTGTTCAACAAAATTGAGCGTGACATTCAGCGAGTTCCGAACACGTGCGTACTCTTCTGTTTTAATAACATCGGAAAACGATCGCACATTACTGATCTGAATGAGACTAATATTCTTAAAGTGGCAGCATGCCGAGAATTGATTTTTTTAAATATAGCCCGGAAAAAAGACCGGAATATTTGTGCAACAAGTTCATTTGGAATAACCCTTCATGAGAAATCTACTCGTAGTAAGTGTGTGAAAATTATGGTTAAAAATATGAGGTGGTTGAAAGATTTTAAAGAAATAAGTTATACCATACCATATCATCAGCCTATGTCTCTCCACTGCTGGATATAAACCTCTCCCAAAGCTTGCCACCGATCCTCGGCTCTTCTCAGTCAACCTCCACCGGCGAATTTCTTCAAGTCGTCGGTTCACCTTGCCAGTGGGTGTCCCGATCCTGCGACAATTATGACTTGCTCATTACTATTTATTTCGGAATGCTGATTATATGAGCCAAGTTCTTTGAGGAATCTCTTAGTTTCGGATCTTATCCCGTAAAGAAACCCGATCATGAATCTCTCCATAGCTCGTTGTGCAACTTTAAACTTAGATGGTTATAAATATTTAAGGTCATTTATCGCTCACGCACAAGCCAATGTGCAATGATACTGAAAGGGCTGATTGCAGTTGCATTTTACCGAAAACATTTATCGAAAATATGTTCTGGAATAAAATATGAAGAAATATGTTCCAAAATCATACAAAGGTGAGCTGCCTGGAGCGATAACATGACCGTATATGTTAGTCATATTTCGGTTCAATTAACATGAACCCTTCGTATCAGCTAATGGCCTAACCAGGTGTTCGAACATATACAAGTACAACTACAGTAGTACTCATCTTCAAGTTAAAATCTGTATTAATTAAATTTCAACTTAAGACAAAGAACCGGTAATGACATGACTCCTTTAGCCTGTAAACAATTTAAACAGGATTTATGTGTTAGCTATATCACGAGTATTCAATTGATTCAGTTTCCATTTGCGACTAGTTTTTTATTATTATTATTATTGAAATAAAGCTGCAGAGGAGCAGACAGTTTTCTTTTTTACTTCTTTTTGTAGATAACGCCATACTCAATGACCCACATTAAGATTAATTGTGTCGTGGTCAAGACACACACAACGACGGACCCACCACCCAGACTGGAACAAACATTCGTCTTTAAACAAATGAGTGTCCAACCGAGAATTGAACCCGGGGCCTTATTTATGCACAACAAACAGGGGCACTACCAACTGGGCTAATTAGTCGTCAACTTGGCGAATCGACTGAACAACTTACGCCAGTGGTACGACAAGAGCACTCGATCAATATTCCGTGCTGCAGTTTCTAAAGTGCAAATCAGTCATGATGATTGCCAACCTTCGTTAGGAGACGGCACTGGAAGAAGAATTAGTCAGAGGTGTCATTAGGTGGCGGTTTCATGACGACCAGTTGTACCATAGGGGTTTATTTTTCCGGTGACACAAATTTCCAGTGGTACTATCGACTACTTGGACATATTTTTTTTTATAGACAAGTGAGCGGACGAGCAAGCGGTCCTACGTGATGGTGTTACTGCCGCCCATGGACGGGTCCACACGACCGGCTGTTAAGTCCGTTAAGCTTACAAAATATGAATTTAGTAGTTTCTGTAGTTTATAATAGCTTCCATTGCATGATGATCTTTATCAAAGCGAAACGTCACATAATTTGGTTCTGCAACAGTTGCTATGTTTCATAGAACTAATACGACATCACGATTTATTATAATAATGCAGTTTACTATAGTTATAATATTTTTTATTTTGACTTATTAATTACACAACTAGAGAAGAAAGTAAACCCTTATAATATTTTTTCAAATTTATTACAAAATGATGTACGAGGAGATATGAGCTTGAGAATAATTGGGAAAGGGAGCTATCGGTATTCTGTCATCTACGCGTAATTTATGAGTACCCACGCGTTTATGAGGGGAAGAGTGCACGCTGCAATCGAACAGCCGCTGGGCGCGCTCGACTGGCCACGTTACCGCTCTCTCATACTCGTACTCGTAGGTAGGTACTATATTAAAATGCCACGCGGCGAAACTAAACAAAACAATATGAAATCAAGTCGCGTCGTGATGCACGTAGCACAGCTTCGGCACATTTATTTCATAGCACACAAAACAGAGCATACCATACCTAGCGCAGCTCGCCAGATAAGAGCTGGACACAATACAGCTCAGTTTCATGGCCTCATCCTAATAAATTGTGAGCCTCGACGAAGAGAAGCCCAATTAATTTTCATGGCAAATATTGTGAAGGAAGCACGATCAAAACTTATTAGTCCAGCATTGAAACTTTTGTATTGTCGTAAATGCCGATTGACCAATATTAGCTCTGACATTCCATTACAGGATTCAGACCTTCCCTAGTAATCAAGAGGGGATTTAGGGCCCTAAGCTACAAGTAGATCCACTAGTTATCACTATGATGCGTTTAGATGCATAAGGGGCCGTTCAAGTATTACGTAAGCAGAATTTTAGTCATTTTAACCCCCCCCCCCCCTGTCAGCGTAAGCAAAGCCCTTACCCCCCCCCCCATGCTACCGTAAGCATTGGTATAATTTTTAAAAAATCTGTTCAAGTTTCTCATTTAATCAGAATCTACTAGATTTTGCCAAAGTTATACGAAAGTAAATAAATAAATATTGCTGACGTAATCGCCATTCAGACCCCCCCCCCCCCGTCCCCCATGTCATCAAAAATAAGCAAAGCAAAGACCCCCCCCACCCTTGGTGCTTGCGTAATACTTGAACAGCCCCTAATGTGAAATTCCCGAAATGTGTAATTCCCAAAATGTACAATCATTTTTGTACAATCAGAAGCAGTTTAGTTATTTAATGTTAAATGAGAAAGATTTTTTTATTAGGTGAAGTAATTCGTTGATAATTTTGTTATTTTCCAATCAATTTGCAGCGCAATCACTGCTACGTAATGCACTTGTAATGAAAGCCAATTTCTTTTGTGTATACAATTAAAAATTATTTCTGCGATTGCCGGAAGCGTCAGATTGGCGCATAATTTTCAACAATGGGTAATGAGGTGCAGATTGGTTTACAATTTACAACGTCCTTTTAATATACGTTATTATGTTTGCGCATACATCAGTATATATGTTTTATCGCTGTAGGCCACTGAATGTCATACTAAAATATTCACACTATTTTTGTTGGACCTTAATTAATATATGTTTACTCGTAGTGCCGCCGACTATGTTCGGACATATACTTTATACAAATACTTTATACAAAATTAATATGCAATATGTAATAAATATTTTTTTTTATGGACGAAGGCGGCAGACGAGCATACAGTCCACCCGATGGTAAGTGGATACTGTCGCCCATAGACATCCGCGATACATGCCAACATTAGTCCAAAATGACAAACGTTGGCACGCCCCCGGATGTGCTGCCTATCTATGGAGATATAGGAATGGATTTGAAGAAAGGGTTGGGAAAATGGGGAGAGATAGGATGGGAATGGGCCCTGGTACATCTCACTACCGAAACACGTACACACGTACTTTAGGGTAAATAAAATAAAGTGTTAAATGCAGTAGTACATTTCAAGGTGGTCTTCTGTGAGATAGGGGTAACGTGACCAGTCGAGCGCGCCCACCAGCTGTTGAATTGCAGCGTGCACTCTCCCCTTCAAGAAATATATATAAATTTTCATTCTGAACTGAAGTTGGCATGTACCGCGGATGTATCCACGGGCGACAATATCCAATTACTACCAGGTGGACCGTATGCTCGTCTGCCGTCTTTTTTCTGTAAATAAATATACAATATCAAATGCTATATAATCCAATCGCATCACCGATTCCATCCGCTCGCGTATACTTTATAATGATTGCCACGGAAACTTGAAACGGTTCGAGAATAAAAGTATCCTACATGTTGATCTAAAACATAAACTATTTAGATTTATTTTATTTTATTGTATCCCATTGTGCCCCATCATGTCCCATTGTGCCCATCGTGTCCCACTGTGTCCCACTGTGCCCCGTTGTATCCCGTCCTATCCCGTTGTATCCTATTTTATGTTATTTTATTTATTAGATACAACAACAAATTTACAAACTTATCTAGTTACAGACACATTTTATAAAACACTTTACGTTTGCAAATTCACTTAAAGTTATACATAACTTTAGCTATAGTCATGCAGAATAGATAAAATAAAACTATCTACATATAATCTATCGAAAAGGAAAAATGTCTATCCAACAGAGTTTTAAAACGGGCGTTGTTTTTAGATAGAGTATGTCAAACTCGTCATCCAGATCGTTATAATAACGACATATTCTATAAAATGGAGTATTTGTATTGTAAGAAATTTTATTTCGAGCCCGTGGTATGACAAATAGTTGATGAATGCTTACAGGGCGGTTCGGTGCCTTCAGATTGAGAATGAGGGGATCAGAATGAAGACGAGAATTAAGAGAACTGTAATCATTGTTTTATGCCCTTAATTTTCAACGAACTCGATTTAGACGTTTCGACGTCCAAACATCTAAACAAAAAAACATCCAAACTTGGGATGGGATGGGATCTTTCGATGTACTGTGTTATCGGGAATAATGTCTATAGTTTTGTCTATTGTTTATAATCGTAGCTCATGTTGATTTGATTAACGTACTATGCAATTTCAAGACTGAAGTAAACAAATTATTACCTGCGATGTGCAATTGTTATCTGCGCTTCACTTGAAAATTATTAGTTAGGCAAGTCATGAAATGTCCTTACATTTAATAATGGTATGCTCATGACAGTCGTGATGACACCGTTCATTACCATCACGCTAACAATTATCGTTTGTGTCAAAATACGTTGTAACATAGATTTCAGCAAAATCAAATCCAATATCCAATTCAACAAACAGTCATCAGATAATACTGTTAAAAAATCCTATCATTATATGTCGTCATCATCATAATGTCTTCATTTGTTTTTTCCTTGTCATGTTTTAGTGGCCGTGGTCATGTTGCATGATTAAATTATATGCGCAAAACTCAATAAATGTTATTACTTATTAGGGTTCTACTAACGTCATCGCAGTTTGAGTGAACAAAATCTCAAATTTGGGTTCCTTTTTTTGGTACTTAATAAAGATCATAATGCAACCGTAATCGTAATCAGCTTCTTTGTTCACTGTTGGACTCATGCCTTTTCAAGCAGATATTCTTGTGAGCGAGGGATGAATCCCCTTAAAAAGCCACATTGACCAAGCGGGTTAGCGAGTCCATTCTTTTAGAGTTGGTTATGATTCTCAGGGCTTGTGGTAGCGACTTTGTTATTTTTGTGTTTGTTTTTTACGACACCCACAGGAAGAGATGGGGTAAAGGGAGACACCACACGGTCAAAGGCTTATGACTTATTATTATAAAATGAAATATGTAATAAATATGTAAATAAATAAAACGAGTTATTACAAATTTTGTATCAAGCTAGAGTTTCATTTTATATCCTTTTATTCAAACACCTTTTATGCCTTTGAATTTCTTCAATGTCTTAGCTACATGAAAGTATGAAAATAAAAATATTCTTAAAATCACATTCAAATTTAAGGCAAAGCACAGACGTTGCTTGTAAACTTAATTGAGGAGCTTAAGATCAAAAGGTGAGATTTACACTTACATTTTCACCAGAAAATGAATCGAAATGCCTCGATCTGTGAAAATGTCATCCTTTGACACGAGCTTGTGATGTTGATTACATTTTGTACAGATATAAATACTTTTTGAAGCAAATAACTTCAGATATGACTCAATATTGAAAGATTGTAGTACAAATGTAGAAAAAAAAAATGGAACCCAAAATTGCATGTTACCTTTTGATGCTAACCTGCTCGATTATCTACTTACCATTGCGTGGTCAGTCTTCTCGTCTACTGCCTTCTTACTATGCAACATGCAATCAAAATAATAGTCAAAATGTTCAACTGAAGACGACAATAGTTACATTAACTATACCTTAGTTACGAATATTACTCGTATGTTATAGTATACTTAATGCGTTGTGTTGCCTTCGATAAACGAGCATGTGAGTACAACATTGAATAAAAAAAAACAGTATATAATAATATACACTTTATAGAAAAATGCAGATTCCGAGCTGTCATGTCTATTTAGTAATATCCACTCAATTAATTTAGTTCCATACAACTGTTTTTTTTATAAACCACAGGATGACGAACATGGTATTACGCAATTGATTCAAATTACAGTGGTACCACAATGTTACTATTTGTGTTTAACCGACTGTGAAAATGAGAAGTTAAAATTCACAGCCTAAATTTTGAAACCCTGTCAATACACTTTTAATTGCTTTTTATTGCTTTTAATTTTAACTGGCGAGAGATTACCAATGTCATCCTGAAGTTGGTAAATCTACGGCCTTCTCCAACGTTACCCAGGGGAACAATTAGTCCTGCCTATGACTTTCAACTACTCTTTTGTATTTTAGTGTCAAGATACTGCAGGTGGACGAAGAGAAAAAATAAATCCCTCCTGGCACACCTAGGTGGACTTGGAGTACACCACTAGGAATGACAGATTAATGGTGAAACCGCAGTTGACTTTATTTATGAAAAAGACATAGACAAGCATACACTCCACCTGATGCTAAGTAGATACTGTAGCCCATAGACGTTGGCACGACCCCGGATGCGCTGCCTACCTTTGCGGATTAAGGAAATGATTAGGGAAAAGGGTTGGGAAAAATGGGGAGGGATAAGATAGGATGAGATGGGAATACCTCACTCACTACCAAAACATGTACGTACATTGGGGAAATACGATAAAGTAGGCAATTCAGTACATTTCAAGGTAGTCTTCTGTGAGAGAGGGGTAACGTAGCCCGTCGAGTGCGCCCAGCGGCTGTGGGAATGCAGCGTGCACTCTCCCCCTACAAAATGACTTTCCGAAATAGCGTCAAAATTAGCAATTCATTTATACATAGTTCTCTCAAAATATCTGCTCATTCGGATACGAGTCAGTGCAGAAATCCAAAACTAATAATTTCTGCAAGAAATAGCTTATGTACAAACAGCCTACGTCTCTCTGCTGCTGGATGTAGGTCTCTCTACTGCTGGCACGCCACCACACAAGATTTTCAACTCCTCGCATCCTACCACGGGCGGACTTGAACCAAGTCAGCGATCCACCTGACTGGACGGTGTCATATATTGCGGGTTTTGGTATGGTGTCTCCAGTCATGAAGGTCAAGAGACCTTCATTTTAAAGAATGTTAATGCTGAAGGCAACATATGCTTATGCAAATAAATAGAAAATAATATTTAAAAAGGTAAAAGAAGCATTGCTTGACTCCTAGCAAAATGTTCAGATGGTGTAAAGGCTATCACTGGAGCCCAGTGGATTGTACGGTAATTACGCCAGGTAAGCTATTTTACAGTATGGCGGTAAGGTAAACCTAACTAATCCTGTTATTAACCCTGTAATCGTCCAATCTGCATCGCCTGAACACATAGATAAATAAAATAAACAAAACAGTATTTAATATTTTTGTGATAATATTGGTTGTATTGTATACAATTTCTTGGTTGTATTTAGAATCTATTTAAATGGTTTAATTGATTTAATTTAACCCTTTCATAAAGTTAAAAAACATTGAAACATTAACAGTCATGTGTTTAGAGATTGTTATAAAGATTGTAAAGATAAAATAAATAAAGTTACTTTTATTTAGCTGAAGCCATCGAGTATTGGAATATCTATTTTTTTTTTAAATAAATCCAAACTACAATGTTATATATCTCGTGTTACCACATATCCGTGTACGTATATATGCAATACACCTTCTTTAGTAATTCTTTGGTGTAATAATTATAAAAAGTACTTATTCCACGCAGGCAAAGTTCTCGTCAATACAGGCAAAGCCGCAGACAGGTGGCAGACTGTACTAAAATTATGTCATTATCTTATGCAATCAAACGAACCTATAAAGGAGTCATCATATGTTCATTAAGTCATTTCATCACGTAAAATCAGTCGGTTATGGTGTGTGTAACTTTTGAACCTTTTTTTATTTAGACGACAATTTTATTAAGTAAGTAGTAGTGTCCCGTCTTTTGTACGAAAGATCCCGATTACAATATCCAATCGTAGTTAAGTCGGAATATTGTTCTGGTTCAGCATTGTTTCTGTATGTTTTTATGTGTAGTTGAACCCACGACACACGAAAACCCAGTGTGGGTTAAATGAGGTGTTCTTAAAATATGATGTTACCTGAGTAACGGGACCCTATTGTTGATCTTAAATTTGGTTGTTTTAATATTGTGTTTAAATACAGACATGCTCAAACATCTGATTTTTGAGATAATGTAATAAAAAAATACATTTTTTTGCACTAAATTTTTTAATAAACTTTTTAATTTTATTTTTTTTTATTTGGAAGTGCACGCTGCATTTCTGCTGCCGCCGGGCGCGCTCGATTAGCCACGTCAACCATCTCTTACAGAAAACTACCTTGAAATGTACTGCATTTCCTACTTTATCCTATTTCCCCAGTGTACGTACGTGTTTCGGTAGTGAGTGAGATATTCCAGATCCCATTCCCATCCTATCCAATCCCTCCCTCCCTATTTTCCCAACCCTTTCTCGAAATCCATTTCTATATCTCGATAGGTAGTTAGCGCATCCAGGGGCGTGCCAACCTATGCCATTCTGGACTGATATTGACATGTAAAGTTTTTATAAACTATCTAATCCTTTTTGTCAGATATAATAAAGTCCCATTGCTCAAATAATGTCATAAATAAATTTAACATTCTCAGAAGAACGTTATACGGAAAACTTTTTTTTTTAATTAACTAAAATATTGTACTCTTATAGTCTGTTAAAAGACAGTTTACAAGCTAAATTTAAAATTATATTTGGACATTATTTCTTCTGTTGAGTAATTGTCAAATTTTGGATTATTCCTTATATTTTACAGAAAATCTTACTGAAAGTGTATCCAGAGAAATCTGTCGCTCCTGTAACATACTCGGCTTGTTGAGTGGTCTTCCGTTTTAATTAAAAGTGTACATGTCACTACAATAAATGAAATATTGATAATACAAATCGAATTAATGCAATTTTTAATAATGCAATTTCGAAATAACAAGATAACTTGTAATTTTACCCTGAAGACTGATTGTTTTATTGGGTATTAAAAAACCGTAACCTAATCGTCCACTGCTGGCCATGGGTTTCCTCCTCATGCATATTGTATTATGTTGCGCATGAGTGATGCGTGAGGTGCGGGTTGACGAGTCCACTATTTTAAAGGGTGCTATAGTTCCTCAGGGCATGTGGCTTTGTTGTCCTTTAGTCACCTTTTATGACAACCTCACGAGAAGAGACGGGCGAGGTGTTTATTCCAAAGACAACCGACACTAGACGATTGATTGTTCATAACCAAATTCTGGTTGCCATTACAAGTTGATTTAGATGTATCTCAATGCAATCGTTGAAACTACTGGACTATGCCAGAAAGGTTCAAACCTCAAATAAATAAATTAGATAAATATTCAGATAAATTTAGTCTACTAATATGAAATGAATTATGATTTCATCGGAGTAAAAAGCAACGGTAATTTGTTATTTTACTTGTAACACTGTTCAAGAGATAAAAAGAATGGATTAATGGGATAGTTTACCGTAAAAAAAAAATATCGTTAAAATAATTAAATAATAACTTTTGAATTTACTTACGCAAAGACTGCTAGCTAAGGGGAGAGTAAACTGGCATATTCATGTAAACTGGCTTATTCGACAGATTGTAAGACTAGCCAAAACGCGCAGAGCTCGAGGTTCTAACTTTAGTTGAATCATGAATGTTTTTCATCGCAATGTAAAGTACTCTTGAACCTTCATTTCAGTTATCATAATGACACAGATTGTATTCAAGATCAATGGAAAACAGTATGAAGGTAAGTCAATATGAATTTGTAATTTTTATTTTTTAATTTGAGAATTTCCTGAACAGTATTAGTGTTAAATCTTCGTTGTTCTTTCTTTCATTCTTGTTCCATCATTTTCTTTGTCTTCTGTTGCTATGCTGCCAGTTTTCACTGCAATGCAATCAGCCCTTATATCCTGATATCCACTGCTGGACATGGGCCACTCATGCATGTGTGTGCCTGTCTCGATACTTTTCAGTGTAATATTGTCATTTATTTTTAAGTGATAACGATACATTTAAGTAGATAATGTTCGTGATGTTTGCAACGTTTATTCCCCCAAACAAAAATGTTGTATTTACCTATAAAAGTGTTGTTACATTGTATACAATTCACAAAATGTATTGTCAATTTATAGTATTGTATTGCCTGTGTAACTCTGATGGTGTCTCGATAATCTATCTATAATATAGATGAATAGATTATTTTAAAACAAAAAGTCCATTGTACGTACGCACCAACCAAAAAAAAACATTCAGATAAAATTTATAATTTCAGGCTCTATCTAATTTATGTATTACTGTTATTTTATTTTTTTTATTTTAAATATTGGCACTATCGCAATTTTTGACTTATTACAGATCCAATTTGATCCATCGACTAATTAACTGACATATACATCCAAACTATTTTTGTGCACAATTTCATTTCTATGTTATTGCTTTAAATTTAGTTAGTCACCTTAGCAAAGCTTATTTTTTCAAAATTCGAAAGTCATGATCTAGGTAGGCTAAGCGTGTTTGTTTTCGAATTCTCCCTAATAATGTTTTTTCCTAAAATTGACAACATTAATAAACTTGTTAACCCTACAAACCAAAAGTAGACCGAATTCTATAAGTGATTAAATCAAAGTTTTCTAATTTGTAGTGTTGAGAAAGTAAATAAGTAATCTATACTAATATAATAAAAAGAGAGTGCGAATCTTGTGAGTTTGTGTGTATGTGGAGGGTAATCTCCGGAACCACTGCACCTATTTGAAAAATCCTTTCACCATTTGAAAGGTACATTATTCCAGGTGGACATAGGCTATATATTATGTGCAAAAACATTGCCGGGCATGCAACGCAGGGCTTAAGTATGTAAATAATATTGTTTTACAATTAGGTCAAAATAGCTATAGCAAGTTTCGAAACAAACCTTTAAAGATTTAGCAGTGGCAATTATTAATGATGCCTACGAGTAAATAATGATAGTTATTTTGTACCACTTTGTTTCTGTCGGTAAAGAACAAAAAAGTGTTATGTTTTGCGACAAAAAATACATGATTACAATAATACGAGTATTGTTATGGAAATATTATTTGCGACTATAACAACATTGATTACAATGACAAACACAAGCACCTATAGTTATGAGAATATCTCTTGCCCATCAGTCAAGGAAATATTGCTGACTAAATTATACACAGATAGTTATCGCTAACAATTACATTGAAACATACAGGATATTACAAATATATTATTGAATACTGAAACCATGAATTCTGCTCGTGATTCTGAGTTAATTGACGTGAAATGTTGTAAAACAATATTTAAATTTATACAAATGACTTAAATTTTTTATACATATTTATAAATAATTTATACAATTATTTATGACGGGTGCAATTTGTATGTGTTCACAATATCTTTTTAAACTTTTAATTCTCTTCCGAAAAAAATCCCTGCGATTCCATCAGTTGTGTGTCAGATACTAATTTCTATTAGTAGTGTATTAGTAGTAATCTATTAGTAGTATTTCTATTAGTAAATATACTATTAGAAGTGTGTGTATATTTTATAGACCTAAAATAAATTAAACATTAAACATAGACTGTTTTGAAATTGATTTGACCAGTCCAGCGCCGACTAGCCCAAAAGGACTTTTAACACAAAAGACAACGGTTGAAGGTCAAGGAACATAATTATCAAATTATTCCGAATATAGTATGAAAGGTTTAAAATGTTCCAGTGGACGGCAGGTTCGGCCCGGATATGTCTTTGAACGAGTACATAAGGAACGTGGCAGACCTTCGCGGCACGAAGGCGATGTGCCACGAGGGAGGCTGTGGCGCATGCATCGTCAGTGTGAGAGCAGCTTTACCGCCAGACAACGAAATGAAAACCTTTGCTGTTAATTCTGTAAGTTTTCCTTCGAGAATCTCTTCAAAATTATTATGTAGTTATTACGAACAGCTACGTAACGGGAAGCGTAGTGTAAGACGCCCTCCGGACAGATGGATGGACTATTTAAAAAAGTTTGCTGGATGAGTGGAACGGACGGCCGTGTCCAGCTGTGACCCTCTTTCAGCGGGACTTGGGGGAAGCCTATCAAATCCAAAACAAAATAAATTATAAGAAATTCGCAAAAATATAAGTATATATATATAAAATAAAAAATATATATAAGTATTGTTTTCCAGTGCCTGGTGTCAGTATTATCATGCCATGGATGGGAGGTGATGACGGCGGAAGGTATCGGCAACAGAACCATTGGCTACCATGATTTACAGACCAGGCTGGCTAAGTTTAACGGCACTCAATGTGGGTACTGCACTCCGGGATGGATTATGAATATGTACAGGTACATGTGTGCTCCAAGGGGCGATGCAATAGTTTTGATATCTTATTTTGCAACATTAGGCTTTTTTATATCTATTTATTTAACAGTTACTAATTTACATGTAACTACATAAAGATTTCTTGTTGTCATAAAACTGTGAGACTTTATCACGGCACTGCACATGCGCTTGTGGGTAGTTAGGTTAGGTTTAGGCACTTTATTTTTTATAAAAAGAGGCGGCAGACGAGCATACATTCCACCTGATGCTAAGTGGATACTGTCGTCCATAGACACCCGCGATACATGCCAACATCAGTCCAGAATGACAAACGTTGGCACGCCCCCGGATGCGCTGCCCACCTTTGTAGATTAAGGAATGGATTGGGAGAAAGGGTTCTGAAAATGGAAAGGGATAGGATGGTGTGGGAATGGGCTCTTGCATATCTCACTCACTACTGAAACACGTACGTAGTACATTGGGGAAATAGGATAAAGTAAGAAATGCAGTACTTTTTTAAGGTAGTCTTCTGTGAGAGAGAGGTAACTTGGCCAGACGAGTGCGCCCAGCGGCTGTGAGAATGCAGAGTGCACTCTCCCCCTACAAAAGTTATGGGAAAACATGTTAATCTATATTATTATAATATGTATTTATGGTTACAATTTTCAATATACGCTTTAATCCAGGCCTTTTAATGAAAATCTTAGAAAGTTTTATAAATTTTTAAAACTTCCGATATACAAAATATATGTGTATCTCCTCACCTACATATATTTGTAAAAATAAAAAAAAAGTGGTTTAAGTGTAGGTGGTCGTAAGTGGTGGCGTGCCTTGAGATAGGGACAGCCCTTTCCGGAGACGTAGGCCGATGGTATGATATGATAAAGTCAAGAAATCTCTATAAAAATATGTAATATTTAATGATCAGATTATTACATGTGAACATCTGAGTATTTTCCATGAATTCATTAATCTTTATTGGTATCAAATGGGTATTAACATCATTCTTAAAGTTCGTGAAGTATCACAGGGCTGACCTAATGATACATAACCAACAAGTACTCTTTAAATATTATTAATAAGGAACTAAATAATTCATAGTTTACAGCCTGTACGAATCAAAGGACAAGAAACTTACAATGACAGAAGTAGAGAACTCGTTCGCGGGCAATATGTGCAGATGTACAGGGTACAGACCAATTGCAGACGCGTTCAAGTCATTCGCATCAGATGCCGACGAGAGGCTCTTGCAAAAAGTGTGCGATTTAGAAGATTTAGCAATATTGAAGTCTTGTGGAGTAAAATGTTCTACAAAATGTTCTCATAAGAAAAGGAACAATGATAAATTACTTGGAACATTTTATTCCAAGGGCAGTAATGAGGTAAAGGCAAAAGATGGATGGTGCGTTTTAGAAAAAACTGATAATAAGATGATTGTTGTGGACTGCGGAACACATAAGTGGTATAAAGCTTATGCGCTGAGTGATGTTTTTAAAGCGATGGATAATGGAGATTATAAGTTGATAGCCGGTAATACAGGACAAGGTAAATATATTTTTTGAATATAGTATTAGACCATTTTACAGTTTCAGAGTTTACCCTTCATTTTACCGTCGAGGGAACTTTCTCTAAAGTGACGCCAAACTCCCGTTGGGGCTCGTTTCCACAAGGAGTTTCTCTAACGCGAGCAGGAGAGAAAACCGGTCAAAAGCTAGTATAAGCAATTGTTTTTTGTTTTTTATAAACGAGTGGACGGGCGGACGAGCAAGCGGTCCCATGTAATGGTAAGCCCATGGACACCTGCAACACCAGGGGGTATGCGCGCGCGCCGCCGACCTTGCAAAATCCTATTATATATTATCTTATTATCCTGTTATCATCATATCACTGTTATCATAGAGTTTTCATCATAATGTAAACAGTTGCAGGCGAGAATCGTATGAAGTTTGGTAGCATACGAGATTCGCATAGGTACAATCTTGTCGCCCGAACCGTTAGAGAAACTCTCCTCGTGTAAATGAGCCTTTATTGGTTTATTATAAAATGAATACTCAACTGACTTAAAACAAATGTATGTAAATGTAAATTACGTATAAAGTATATATAACGTAATTATAAGTGCAATTTTAATATTTTACGCTCGGAAATTAAAACATAAAAATGGCACCATTTTTCATGTATTTCACACGACACCATGAAATTACATCATTAAATCAAACCATCAAACAGACATAAAAAAATTACATCACTGAAAAGGTTTTAAGATTCATTTTATCAATTTTGGAAAATCGTGAGTTCCTAGAAATTCACCTTGTGTAAGTAAATATAATGATTATTTTTTTATGTATGATTTCATTACAAAATCAATGCAACAATTAGTGAAAAACGGCGAAAGCATTGAAAAATATGTTGATGAGATCGATGTATCTTAGGCGTCGGATACAAGGGATTTTGTCGCAACGTCTTACAACCTTACGACTAATATACTGCCCTCCTTAGAAAAGGGCAGAAGTACATTTTAATGATATTTGAGAAAAATTAAAAAAATATTGTAAAATACGAGCAAACTTGACCAAAAGTCAAGTGGTCGCCGCGGCCAGCGTAACCGTATGTCCAACGTCTTTATGGTACATTTATTCTAATACTTTTTTTTCTTATATGAAATGCAATGCAGTGCAGCCCTTTCAGTATCTACTGCTGGACATGAGCCTCCGCATGAACATTGTCTTGATGTATGTTCTTAAATCGCATTAGCGCAATTAGCACAATATGCCAGTGTCGAGTTTACTTCGTAATAAACAAAGTCAAAACAATTCAAAACTTATCCTGTGACCGTCCATTACTATCTAAGTAAGGAGTCGATACAGTATGTTTACTGAGAACGGTAAACTACTCATTGGAAGCTCTCGAAAAACGCAGTCCTACAGTTTTATTTGATTATTACACACATTACGCACAAAAAATACAAAAAAAAAGTTAAAGAAACTATCACTATTAAACGACAAAATCCACAGTACACAATGTTTATAATAATCAAACAAAAATTCGACTTCACTTTTCGAGTTCGCCAAACAGTCCTCTAAAACTTATATGATGCATATGAAATAAAATAAAAGTAGTATGTATCATAGTGTATTTAGGTACGCACTATGTCTGCCCATTTCATTGCTCACGTCACTCTCCTAGGTTTGCTGGTAGAAATCTCCTAGGGCGGCGATGGCGAACCAATGGCACGCGACAAAATAATTTAAGCACGGCATCAGTTAAGGAATTTAGGTACTTAGTCGAAACAATTTATTTTTTCGTCTACATTTGAGGTCATAGTAACAAAGTTCATTGTGAACGGGGCCGGTGCCAGAACGGCAACATCAGAAGTCGCACTAAATTTTTGTTTGATTTAAATAAACGTAAAACTGTTAATTGCTGTACAAAATGTATATTTCTGGTCTTATAAGTTTTATGTTTATAGTATTTAGTTGTTTTCTGTTCGCCATTAATCACTAAGCCAAGATTGTTTGATGGCACATCGTCGCCTCATTAAACATTTCTTTAGAAAAAATGGCACGTGGATCAATAAAGGTTCACCGCCCCTGTCCTAGGGTTTTCCTTTTGTAACTATTTTTATCATTTGTTTGTTCAATAAAGAATAAATATTATTATTACAGGAGTGTACCACGTAAATGATTATCCCCCAAATGTGATAGACATATTCAACGTACCAGAATTAAAGGGCCACATGTTGGATATAAATCTAATATTGGGCGCCGGAATGCCTCTGACGGAAATGATGGAACTTTTTCAAAAACTATCGGCGGAGAACGAAGATTTTTCCTATTTGAAACAGTTCTATGAACATATGGACTTAGTTGCTCATATTCCTGTGAGAAATGTAAGTATGAGTACAGAATAATAATAGAAATAAATAGCAATTAATAAAATACGATTATGTTGTAACAAAAACATACAACATATTGAAAAACCCTCGAGAAGACCCTGTCATTTGATACTCATCTTGGAATTTGTTGATGTAAAAAAACCATTGAAATGTCCGCCATATTAGATTTGGCGTGACGTCATATTGTATCATATAAACATAGAGTAACAAATACGAATGACGTAAATAAATTTAAAATAACATCCAACGATTATCACTAACTAAAACATAAACCATTCGGTACGATATATGACAGGACTTCTGCCCTGTTTCTTTGATATTTGGTTTATCATATCTCGTAGGACATAATTAATCCAAAACCATTAGCGTGAGGTTTCACTTGAAGGATTTTTTTATTATCACTTACGCGGCAGTCAAGGATAACACGATGAGGAAACTCAGCTCGAGAATTAAAAAGTCTGCGATATTGGTATCCACCAATCACCAAAATGCCTGAGGATTTAGGCCTGAGAAAGTCCTTCTGATTACTAAAGGAAGACATAGAGCAGAAAACTGTGCATAGAAATCTGAAATTGCAATTATTAATTGCAACTATAAAAAAGGCATTATACTACGAGCATTTTTAACAAAAGTATCCAGCCGTTTATGCTGGATATGGCCCCCCTCATGCACATTGACTTGTAAATGTGGGGTGTATCGCCTTCAAATGCCACGCTTCCCAGGTGGGTTGGCGAGTCTACTCTTTTAGAGGTGGTGTAGTTCCTCAGGGCTTATGGTAGCCGCTTTGTTATCTCGTAGACGCCTTTTACGACACCTACGAGAGGAGATGGGGCTGTGCTGTTCTAGGCCTACACGACACAGTATTTATTTATTTATGGATTTTTTTATTTATTTATGGAAAGAAGCCGCCAAACGTCCACCTGATGGTAAGTGGATACTGTCTTCCATGAACATGCGCGATACATGCCAACATCAGTCCAGACTTACAAACGTTGGCATGACCCCGGATGCGTTGCCTAATTTTGGAGATTTAGAGGAATGGAATTGGAGGAAGTGTTGGGAAAATGGGGTGGGATAGGATAGGATACGTATTCGGATATTGAAAATAAACAACTCTGGTTATTCTTTTTGTTTTATTCAAAGCTCTAAGTTTCTATCTTGATTATAAACTAATGGAAATTTTACATTTTTTTTTGCATTTTTTCTCAAATGCACTTGTGACTTCTAAGGGTGGCAGTATAAGTGCAAGTAAAAGATTACCAAAAACACATTTTTATTGTTAAAACATGTTTGTTGTATGAGTTTCAGATCGGCACCATCGGAGGAAATTTGTTTCTGAAATATGCAAACAACGATTTTCAGTCCGACGTGTTCCTCCTCTTTGAAACAGTTGGAGCAATGATAACTGTTGGTAAGGTTTAATTGGAAATATTAAATGTATATAACAGTAACGAGCCCTGTCAGTATCCATTGCTAGACATGACCCCCCCCCCCCCCCATGCATATTGCCTTATGCATGCGATATGTATGGCCTTGCTGTCCAAGCGGATTGGCGTATCCAATTTTTTAGAGATGGTGTAGTTTTAGGTAGAGTTTGTGGTAGTCATGCTTGCCATACATGGATTATCACGTATAGATGGAATTTCAAAGTCAAAAAGGATTTTATACCGTTGAGGTTAAACGCTCGAGTCCAAAACGGTTGGTTAAGTTAAGGTTCTTAAGATTCATCAAAGTTGACTTAGTGCAGTTTTAAACAATTTTTATATTTTTTGTATTATTAATATTATATTACATGAGTATTATTAATATTTATACTTACTGCAATATCCATGATAGTTCATGATGTTATTCAAATTACATATATAAATATGTAACGGATAAAGAAATATAGGTACAGGCATAAATCATTACAAAAATAATTTTATTTTTCCGAAGAGTTGTATAACAAATTGAGCTTAATTAATTTTAATTTTCAGCAAAGGGTCTAAACAAGAATGAAACAATTACGCTTCCTGGTTTCCTGAAAACGGACATGAAAGGAAAAATAATAATAAATGTTATGCTGCCGCCGCTCTCACACTGTTGTACGGTGAAAACTTACAAGGTGTGTTATAATTTATGACTTTTTTATTGAAATGCAAACAAACAATGCACCAAATGGTAAGTATATACTGTCGTCTATGAACATCTATATATGCCAACATCAGTCAAGAATGGTAAACGTTAGCATACCCTCAGTTGGGTCGCCTACCTTTGGAAACTTAGGGAGTGGGTTAATATTAGTGAATTGTAACATAATAAAGTACCTACACTAAACTTAATTAAAACAATTATTTGGTTGTTGTTGCTCTTTATTCTACTTATAATGAATAGTTACACTAAGATACTACTGTTACACTAAGATTATCGTAAGTACAAATCTTACAATAACCGTGAGGAGTTATGTCATATGTCATGTCATATATTAAGTTTTTGGTGTACAATAAAGTCATTAATAATATCAATGTCATCTTACTTCTATACTAATATAATATAGAGGTAAAATTGTGTCTTGTATAGGTATGTTGGGGGTAATCTCTGGAACTACTGAACCGATTTCAAAAATTCTTTCAAAAATAAGAAGCTACATTATCCGTGTCTAATATAGGCTACATTTTATTTTGAAATTAAAAAAAAAATTGAAATATAGTGATAGTGAAAAATTGTGATATAGTTTAGAATAAACAATAATGCTACTTGAATCATTATTTAATTACTATGTATTATATATTCAGCAACATACTAATGTATATAAAGTCATTAAATTTTTGCCCTTACTGCATCTATAGTCTACAAGACGAACACTGCCACATTTGACGTGGCACAAGGTTTATTCAAACCTTTAATTAAAACCTAATTCAAACAATAGCCTGAAAGGAAGACGATATTAAAACCTCTTGTTGAAGGGTTAATTTATATTTAAAAATATCTTTTAGCATATTTTTGGCTTCGTAGCTATTTCTCATAAAATTAATGATTTTTGTCAAAGTTCAGATAATGCCCCGCTCCCAAAACGCACACGCAATCGTCAACTCCGGTTTGCTCTTCAAATTCCAAAGGAACTCCAACTTATTAGAAAAAGTAACAATCGTTTACGGCAGCATTTCACCAACATTTATTCACGCGAGCAAAACTGAAGCAGCATTAGTGGGAAAAGATCCATACACAAATGAAACTTTGCAATTAGCTCTGAATACGTTATCAGAAGAAATATCTCCTGAAGAAGCACCGCCTGAACCATCAGCTGCATATAGGAAAATGCTTGCTCTTGCTTTGTATTATAAGGTATGCGTATTACTTTAGACTGCCTTCCTATTCGTATATTTCTGCATATTCGTAAGAATACTGTATATTATATAAACGCTTATTTGATATTTTTTGCTCGGCGAATCTTATCTTTTATCAAACAAATAGTAAATTACTGTCTGGGCCCGAAATAAAGCAATTGACAGCCGAGTAATATTGGAAGGACGAGGCGAAGCCGAATCCTTTTTAAATAAACGAGGCCGTTAATTACTATTTCGGCCGAGACTTGTATAGTACTTTTCTCTAATTTGCGAGGAAACAATAAACAAATGAATTCAAGAAACAGAAGTTTCATTCCTGCCAAATCGACTGCGCGCGGTCTTTGTTCTTTTTTTAAACTTTTGAAACGAAATGCACATTCAGCCTTTATAATAATAAATATCATGTACCTAAAAAAATCTAATTTATGTTAGTGTGCACTAAAAATAACCTCGCTACTGTCCAGCAATCTCTATTATTGTCGTGTTAGAAATTGCTGGCGTGCGTACAGAATAGAGCCGATTGACGTATTCTTTTTTTAAAATAATGAAGCCATTTCCGAGCAAGTAGGAGAAAAATACTAAATTACCCTTAACTTAACAACTTATTGGCTCTGGAAAATAATGATTAAATTCAACACATACGTATTTTGTCTCATTTTATTTATTTGTTCTTTATTACACCAAATGGCAAAGCTTTATGTTTTACAACATTACCTCCTAGTCAAGGTTTTTGTCTTTGCTTCCTTTGTATACTACTAAAATGAATATTTTACTACTCATATTTGAAAGAAATGTACATAATTTATGAAACGTGCGACAGGAATCATAGCCAAATATGTTTTTTTTTTCAGGCAATACTTAGCTTGTGTCCTGACGATAAAATTAACCCGAAATATCGTTCTGGAGGTAAAGCAATAAAGAGAAACACCTCACAAGGAAGCCAAACGTTTGATACTGACAAAAGTGTGTGGCCTCTAAACCAGCCTATTCCAAAATTAGAGGCTTTAGTTCAGTGCAGTGGTGAAGCTACATTTGCAAATGATCTTCCAAGGCAAGAAAATGAAGTGTTTGCAGCTTTTGTTACTGCTGATGCCAAGCCTGGCAGTATTATTGAAAGTTTTGATCCTTCGGAAGCACTTGTAAGTACAAATGAATAATCGACCTGTGAAATCTTTTTCTGTAATATTTCGAGTTGCAGAAAAAAGGAAGGAAAGGGACTGGACGTATTTGCAATGGGAATATTTGCAATGGTATTTTCCAAATGGAAAGAACGTAAATGGTGGAGAAAGAGATGAAGATCTTTGTTACAGTACATATTGTTACTTTTTAGATTTTTACATTGTGACCCCAGTATCTTTGTTACTTTTCAATCATTCCAGCCATATAATGGTAGCCTAGTTTATATCCACGACACATGGATAGATTTTCATCAGTAGGATAGTTATTTTGAAATACCCAAAAAAATGGTAACAATGTTTCTAAAGAATGGAATGGACCAACAGTCTACAAATGTAGATAGAGTTTATATTTTTAAATTCATGTAAACCTTTATTGCAGAAATATCCGGGCGTTATAGACTTTTATAGTGCTAAAGACATACCAGGAGACAATACATTTACACCAACAAAGATTCCTTTCATGACCACCGATGAGGAGATTTTTTGCTCCAAGCAAGTGCAGTTCTACGGACAACCAGCTGGTATCATAGTCGCTGATAGAGAAAAAACTGCAAACAAAGCTGCCAAACTAGTTAAAATTAAATATTCATCCATTAACGACAGCAAACCGATACTAACAATAGATCAAGTTTTAAATTCTCCTGACAAAAGCAAAAGACTCGTAAATGATAAAACAGTTGAGCCCACTGATATGGGGAATGATGTGAAGTGTGTAATACACGGAGAGTTTAAGATTAGTACCCAATATCATTATACTATGGAGCCTCAGACGTGTGTCACTAAACCAACTGAAGATGGAATGGAAGTGTACTGTTCGACGCAATGGTTGGATTTGACCAACGTAGCTGTAGCTCATTGTTTAAAGGTTCCTGTAAACAGGTATGTTCCTTGCCAACTAGCATTTTAATTTAACTATTAATAACTTCATATACTCCTTGCGCTGAGACTTTAGCCACTGTTCGTAACACATTCATTTCATGCTTATTATTGTTACCAATTAACAATGAAAGGAAAATTTATTTTACATGATAAATAAAAAATCTTGCGAACATTAAAAAAATCTTATCCATATACTCGTACTTTTATACAACTCTAGTAATTTATATCTAATGAGAAACAAAACTCTACGCTAACAGTTCGCGAACATTTCAGACGATTTCATTTTAGATTATCGTACCACAAATTTTAAGTAAAACTTTTAACCAACTCTTTTATCGTCCACTGCTGGACATGGGCCTCCTCATGCACATTGTCTTGTTTATGAGGGATGTATGACCTTAAAACGGCACGTTGGCCAAGCTGGTTGACAAAGCCACTTTTTTAGGGGTGGTGTTTCCTCAGGACTCGTGGTGGCGATTTTATTATCTCTTATTAGTTGTCTTTTACTACACCCGCAGAAACACACGGGGTAATGCTACTTCTAAAGCCGCACGATATCTCATATTCTAAATAAAACTTTAAGGGCCTTTCTCACCACCTCCTGACATTTTATCAGAAGGTATCAGTTAATAAAGTTAATAAAGTCAGTTATAATTTATCAGAAAGTAGTATCAGCTAAATTTAATTTGCAGATAATTGGAAGATAATTTATCTATCGATTGGTAACAGTTACCTACTTTATCAGGAGATGGTGATGATCCCTTATCAGATGATGGTTAGAAAGGCCCTAAGTATAGTATATTCTGTAAATTATCCGTGTATAGGTATTAATAACTACGTAAACTTTTTATTGAAAAATCGAAAAAATCGAAACTTATATAGAACTCACTGGGCCGAGGATTTGAACTTACGATCATCTCTAGGCTATCACCACCACGAAATTAATCAACATACTGCAATATGTTTGCACGATGTGCAAAAGGCGTTAAGGTGACACTCTTTAGCGCGTATTGCCAAACATTTTATATAACACACTTCGGATCCAGTATAATAATGGGTTCAGGGTGCTGATGGGGCTGCCACGTCACTGTAGCGCTTCAGCGATGTTTGCTGAAGCGACTGTTGATGAGTCCATTTCCATGTCCAAACGTTGTGCTTCCTGCTGGCTCGAATCCGAGCCAGTTTCAACAGCACCCTGAGCGCCATTGCAATCGGATATAATAGTCCAATGCTGCACTGATGGACACGACTTCACGCTAGCAGATAACCAGTACAGAGTTGGGTTGTCGCATCTTAATTAGAAGTTCTATTTCAATTTGTTCCCCATTACTAACACTGTTGGTTAACATTTATGCTTACTAACACATATTATGGACATTTTGTGTCAAAATAAAATAAATTAATTTTAGCGTAAATGTGATCGTTCGGCGAGTAGGGGGTGGATATGGAGGGAAGATCTCCCGTCCGGCACAATTAGCCTGTGCCGCGGCGCTAGTTTCACACTTGCAAGGGACTACTTGCAGGGTTATATTGCCTATAGAAACCAACATGAGAGTCATCGGAAAACGCATGCCTACCAATTGCAATTTCGAGGTAACATTCATAACATAAGGGTGACTTTATTAGATGCATTATTCGATTTTGTATTAACTCCGCAGACGAATACACCTTAACGGTCACGTGTAAAAATGTGCTTAGTTTCTGCAGACGAGCAGGCAGTCCACCTGGTGGTAAATATATAATGTCGCCCTGTGATTTGCGCGATACTTGACGAAATCAGTCCAGAATGACAAACGTTGGCCCCCGGATGTGCTGCCCACGTTTGGATATTTAAAATAGATTTGGCGAAAGGGTTGGCAAAATAGACAGGATAGGATGGGACTTTCTTATTTTTCTTCCCAATCATTTATGCCCCCTTGCACGGCGCCCACATTTACTAGTCATTTTTCTTTATTTTGTATCCCCGCGTTGCATACCTATTTAGTGGTCTATTCGAACCGGATTGACCAGCGTCCTATGTTAATGATTCTCAATATCATTCTCATTGCAATTTAGTAGTTATTTCTATGTACATAGCATCCCGCTAGTCTTATGGATATATAAGTAACGCGCCAACAAAATCTTTTAATAAAAGTTAATCAATAAAAGTTCAATAAAAGTTAGGACATTACAATTATTTCATGTTCTCATATTTTATTAGTCTTTATTTATTTATTTTTTTTATAAACAAAAAATCCACAGCAAAACAGTGATATGAACTTATTATACTTATACTTAAATATATGTAAAGCTTATTTCCAAGTCGTTCAGGAATTTTTCCGTTCTTTTTCAAGTTTTAATTAAATTAATGTTCAAATTAGATGACAAAGTCTAAAAAACAATTATAATCAAACACTAGGACTGGGTATACATTAATAAATTGAAACTTATTGCTTTAATTACGTAATTGAAAACATAATTACTAACACCGTGGGAGTAAAGAAGGCTAAATGAGAAAGCCTTCCTATCAAAAATATCTTAATTTATAAGACAAAAGCGATTACTGGCTATACCTCTTAATTGGAGACACTTATTTAGCTCAGGATACTTTCTACAGGTATGTTTGTATATTTTAATGATAATATTCGTAACAAAGTAAGAGACTCAGTTTAGGTGAATAGAAGTCTTAAATAGTCATCGGTAGTGACTGGATAGAGACGAAAATCGTGTACACAAAGGCTTTTGAGTGGTTTACATGCAGTATTGGCGAAACATGGACTGATAATGTTATAATGGTATGGTAACAGTAACAAGGGAATAAATTGTGGTTAAAACAACAGATTTATATTTAGATATATTTACTTAAGATTTTAGAATAGTTTGAACATTTTATATAAGAAAGTAAAAGTACATGATAACATACGCAGCATTCAACGAAGAATCGCTGATATTTCCTAATTGTAAGTGTTGTCATTTTAACTAGATTTTTATTGCAGATTGGAGTAAACAAGGAAGGTGAAATACAATACCTGAAGAACATGTTCTACCAAGACAATGGGCATTCATTCAATGAGACCATATCAATGATTACTATGGGGCATTTTCGCAATTGCTACGACACAAGGAGATGGTACATCCAAGCTAACACTGTAGTAACGGACACCCCTTCCAACACTTGGTGTAGAGCTCCAGGCATGTATGGTCATTATTATTATCATCAATATTAATTGATCTTTCTGTAATACTCAATAAAGCTCCTTAATTCTGGTTCTGGTCTCATATATTCCCTCATATAGGTATCCTTATTTATTATTTATAATGTTCTTAAAATTGGGTTTCATTTGTGATTTTGAATCATATCTTTACTTGCTTATTCCAATTTGATTAGAACTTTAGTCTTTATTATAAGCAATATATTCAATTAATTTGAAATTTGTTACGATTACATATGGTTTAAAACACAATATTGTATTAATATGTATTAATATTATTACACATGTTTCACAAATAAATCAATTGAATTTCAGTTCAATGAATAATTAATAAATTGTGTTTGTATTTAGCTTCGACAGAGGGCGTTGCAATGATAGAATACATGATGGAAAGGATAGCATACCATCTAGGCAAAGACCCTATTGAAGTCAGACTAACTAACATGGCTAAAGAAAATAACCCAATTCCTGACATGATAGATCGGTTAAAAAGTGATGCCAATTATGATGAACGAATGAAAGAAATCAAGGACTTTAACGAAAACAACCGATGGAGGAAAAGAGGCATGAAGATACTTCCCCTCACATATGACATTCATTATATGGGAAATTACAACTCCATAGTATCGGTATACCATGGTGATGCTTCAGTAGTTATAACTCATGGAGGGATTGAAATGGGTCAAGGTCTTAATACGAAAGTAGCTCAAGTCTGTGCATATATCCTTGGTATACCTTTGGAGAAGGTCAGTGTTAAACCAAGTGCGAGTTTCACGTCTCCCAATACTATGACTACAGGAGGTAGCATAGGCAGTGAATGTGTATCCTTTGCTACTATGAAAGCCTGTGAAACGTTGCTAAAGAGACTTGACCCTATTAAAGAGAAAATGGGCAAACCTTCATGGGAAGAGCTCATATCGAAAGCGTACTACGATGGTATAGATCTGCAAGCTTCGTACATGTATTCTGTTATAAATGATGATGTAAAGCCTTATGTCGTCTATGCTGTCTGTATATTGGAAGTAGAAGTAGATATATTGACGGGAAACCATGATGTGCGAAGAGTAGATTTGCTTGAAGATGTTGGGAGGAGTTTAAGTCCAGAAATTGATGTTGCACAGGTAAAGCATGTACTATTTTTTTTAGCTTATGATAGTAATTAGATTAAAACTGTCCAAAATATCAACGATCTCACACAAAGATTTAGAATCAGAATTATTAAACATAACAAAATCTAAGGAATGTACCTGCGAGGCTTAACATTTTCTTGGTAGCTTGTGAGATAGCTTTCTGGCTGAGTTAACAAATATGAAATGAGATATCTTTTACTAATTAATTATGTTCATCACAGGTAATGAGCGTTATTCTGTATTCTTCTATAACAAAGACCAAGCTCTATGATCTTTGACCTTTGATTGTTTTTTTTTGTATTACTGACCTTGTTGAACCAAACCTCGCTTAACTGTTCAAGGAGAAATATTATGCAATACAATTAATCAATCTATATATATATATATATTAAAAAAAATGAATGTTTCTTTGTTTGTCCCGTATGCGTTCCTGTACCCTATCATTCGATTTCGATGAAACTGGTGAGTTGTTGTGCGCACGCCCGCAAAGGTTTCTGAATTAGT
Source organism: Sesia bembeciformis (assembly GCA_943735995.1). Lineage (NCBI taxonomy): Eukaryota > Metazoa > Arthropoda > Insecta > Lepidoptera > Sesiidae > Sesia > Sesia bembeciformis. The sequence goes on along the minus strand of OX031039.1, from coordinate 12,979,091 downwards.
ACTTGAAGACCACGCGAACGAAGTCACGGGCAACAGCTAGTTTAATATAAAATCAGTAATGGTTCTCATTGTTGACTTTATAAACCTATCATTAACTTTATTCAACCTTTATCAATCAATTGTCTTTTTATCAACCTTCGACCTCCAATTGTTCTTATTTTAGCCTAGTAGTAATAGCCTAACAGCCCTGTTGATCGCGCATGGCTGGTCACAATTGATCAGCTCTTTCCACTGATAGTGAATCTCTCAAATACTTAAATGAATCATGTGCCATTTTTAGATCGAAGGTGCGTTCGTTATGGGTCTAGGGTACTGGACGTCGGAAAAGGTAGTTTATGACCCAAACACGGGACAATTGCTGACCGACCGCACGTGGACCTACAAGCCTCCAGGCATTAAAGATATTCCTGCGGATATGAGAATATACTTTCTGAGGAATGCGAGGAATGAGTTTGGTGTGCTGCAGTCAAAGGGTAATCATAGTATTTCGGTTTAAAGTTTTAAGGGTTCACGGCAAGTTTTTAGTTTTAAGGCGGTATTGAAAGATTACTTACTCAAAATAGACACATTTCATATTGGAATGAATATAAAATTAACATGGACATTTATATAATTTAACACTGTTACTCCATGCAGCAACTTACACTTATATGATGTGCGTGGGTGACGGTGAAAGTTATTAGAATCTCAAAAATGAAATCAGATATAAAGATGGAAGTTGTTTTATTGATTTTCGAAGTATTATCCGCCACAATCGATACACTTTTTCATGCGATGAAACCATTGCGTGAAGCATTCAACCCACCCATCTCTAGGCACTTCTTCAGCAGCCTCATCATAAAACGTCTTCCTCTGAGTTTATCCTTAATTTTAGGGAATAAATAAAACCACAGTGTGCAACGTCCGGACTGTATGACGGGTGACCCATTAACTCTACATTTACAGTAGGTACACAAAAATTTCTTCGTTTGTCTGGCGGAGTGAAGTAGGGCATTGTCGTGATTGAGGATCATACTATCAGAAATCAGAAATAGGATCAGAAATAAAAAACAAATGACACCTTGAAAATTTAATGGCGTTAGACAAGCAGAGATCCATTTTCAAAAATTACGATTTTTTTTTTCTATCGTATTGTACAGTATTCTAAGAACTTTTAGTTTGACCTATCGTATGTTCTGTTGGTGAACTTCCATAAATAAATAAATATATTGTATATTACTTGATTTAATTTTTTATGTATATTTTAAGTATTTATTGTTATTATTTATTAAAATTGTACATTTTATTTATATTTTTTTCTATTATCTCAAGACTCCGCACTACCGAACAACCACTCTTTTCTCGAAACAATTCTGCGTACATTTAATTTGACTTACACGTACCATACCATTACTAAAGAGCCCCTGGGAGAAAATGCTTTATAACATTAGAGAAAATGCTTAAAATAGAAAATATATTTTTCTATTGTTTTTAAAATTAATCCCGCGACGTGTCTTGTATTGTGGTGTCAAATTGGCAGGATTTAAAAATATGACACTTTTTTCAGCGACGGGCGAGCCAGCATTCTGTTTATCCACAGCTCTGATACACGCTCTGCGGGAAGCCGTGCGTTCTGCTCGCTTGGACTCGGGGTATCAAGATCAGTGGATCGACATAGGTTGGTATTCATAGGTTGGTGGTTACAATATACAAGATTTCAAGGAGTTTACATAGTATGTAATGGTAAGCTTACATATTATGTGTTGAAACCTTAGTGCTTAAATGTATTTGTTATATTCGAAATTGGCGGATATTTCGAAGCTAGTACAACAACGAGTCGCAAGCTCAGCGTATGCTGTAAATACTCGCCTACACAGCGCTGATTTTCAGCTTGCTCCTGTCTCATTATTACAATGGTTCCAAAACGCTATGCGCGGGTAGTCGCATCTCTTATTTAAAATAAGTTTTCTTTAAGTCTTCTTACTTTCTCTTCTTTCTTTCCTCTTTACTTTCTTCCTCGCCGTTTCCTGTAGCCCTTCGTTCTTTCTTTCTTTTTCTGTCAAGAGAGTCAAGACACATGCATACCTGACGCCCAGATGTAATGTTATTGCTATCTCAAATGTAATGTGGAGTTTTATCTCACAACCACATAGTATATAATTTTATTTTCCTTACAGAAAATCCTTGCACAGTGGAAAACATTTTCAAGGCGGTCGGACACAAGTTGGAACATTACAAACTGAAATAAATAAACATTATAATTATTCAACAAGAATTAAGATGTTTTTAAGTTAAGCTAACTTGTTAAGTTAAGAGTTAATGTTTTTACTAATTATTATATTTTTATTAATTTTAATTGCATTTATTTATTACACGTTTCATTGCACATCACCATACAAATTATGAGCTTAATTCCTAGAGGCATTCTCTGGTAGAGATTCGTTTTTTTATAAATAAAACATATTTTTATAAGGCCCATATCCTGTAGTGGAGAGACACAAGCTGATGGTATGGTATGTTATGTAAATTAACTTATATTTTGACTTTTGCAGTAGAACACGCAGAGAAGCGCCACGTCTTCTCGTACTTTACGTCACTGTAAATTATTTCATACGAGATGTTCGGAATCATCTTTAAGAAGTCATTGGGGAAAAATCAGTACTATCATTAGATGTTTTGTATTAAATGATCTGTTGTCCCGTTCATTCGTCATTATACAACCGAGACGTGAAGATTATTAGTGACTGGTCAAAATTAAGTGTTTACTGACTGTTATTTATAAATAAATGTTTGATAAAACGGATATACTTAAAAAGTAAGTATTAGGTAATGCTAGTTCTGTGGGCTATATTGATGACTTTCGGGTCTTATCCCCCAAAGACATTCGCTTTTAGGCACATAATTAGGCACTAATTTCCTTACAAAAATTACCTCTTAGGAGGGACGACAGCAACGTCATGTCCATACAAAACTCCCCCGCTATTTGCAGGATTTAATAAAACACGTTAGTGGTCGGAACTTTTTTTTATTTTAATGTTGCCATGCAGAAATATTAATTTATTCCGATAATCCATACATATAACACCCAGTGTGTAAATTTTACAACTGTTATTTAAAAATGCAAAACGTACAGATATAGAAAAACTATTCCTAAATGCAAAATAGAAAAAAAAATCTATATTTTTTTTTTTTTGGGAATACGGAATTATCAGCTCGAATTGTAACCTATCCCTTTCTCTCAAAGAAAGTTTCGCTCGCTCCTGAGACAGCAACAAATTTTAAAAATACTTATTTTAAAAATCCGGTTCCAGTCATTCTCCGCTCTTAAATGACGAGTATAGCTCTCTCCATAGCTCGCTGAGCGGCTTTGGATATATAATCGATAGATACGAGTCCTTGAACAGAGGCCACGTACCGGGAAGCTCAGTGCTTGACACCCTCCGGTCAAACGGACAAATAACTTAAATAAGGTCGCTGATAGTGGCTGAATGGGAAGAGAATGATCATGTGTGGTGACGAGCCTTAGCAGAGGTCAGTCAGTGGCCAGAGCAGTGGAGTGACGTAATAAATTATTAGTACATTATAGGTTTGGATGTTTCAAAATTATCCATAGAAAAAAACCAAAACCAACTTTACTTAATTATTTTATATGAGGTGTAATTGGACATGAATTTGAACTTAAAAAAAAACCTGATAACCTAATTCTTAGTTATTCTTACTGAGTGGGTTTTTAAATAAATTTGTTTCGTTGAACACGGTTGGAACACAGTTTTGAAAAGAATATTGATCGTATTATATCAATACATGCCGATGTATATCATTCTTGACTATCTTGACTAATGTCGATATGTATCGTGGATATCCATAACTCCCTGTTCGTCTGCCACCTTCCTTATATAAATAATCTCATTCGTCACCCTATCCGTTGCGCGCTCACTGTGGAATGAGTTGATACATTTTCTGTGAGATTGGAGCTAATCGGACATGCTCATCTGTAGTAAACAGCATCGTCATTCCCCGATAACCTTTATCGTTTCATGTTACGTATCATATGTCAGTAAAATTGATATCGGTATTATTACCACCAAGACTATTAATTTATGACGTACTATACAAACAAAATAAAATTTATACTGTCATTGACTCTTTCTTGGGGCTTGACTTAACAATTACGCCACCCGCCGGCCGAGCAATTCCTTACTGCCACCTGTTTCTACCTTTTTGCCAAGGGTATATATACGTAAAGTACATAACCATAACATATTTCTTTAATTCTCAGGTACTCAGGTAATACTCAGGAAAGCCTCGTGATGTTTTGTTTCACTGTCGAGCTTAGTGATTTAAATCAGTAGTACGGAACGAAGTTTTGAAGTCACGACCTCATCGAATGAAAGTCGAGAATGAACACCCCTAAGCTACCACCCGCTCCGCTTGACAATAATACATTTTTTTAAGAGCTATCGATTGCCCGATTGAAATGACACCGTGACATTGCAATGTTTCGTATATTGAAATATCGTTTCATGACAATGCAATGTTTTGTATTCGCACGCTAATTCAGATTGTACAAACAAGGCACAGTAAACTACAGTTAAAATTAAGATTTATAAATAAACACAACAACTTTTTTATGCGCTAATAATGTTTATAAAAGGATCGTCTTGAGTACGAATTAATTCATTCTGAACAACAGTGATCAAGTGACTGATGTAATCTAAGGTTTTAATCAAAAGTTCCAGGTTTGTGTAAAACAAAAAAGCTTTACAAAAAGTTTTGATTAAAACTAACAGAAATATTTTTAGTGGAACGTCACAGTCGATGAGAGAGGGATTAGAGTTAAGCTTTTGTGTGGTCTAAAAACAGCAGAAAGGCGTGACCAACTACAGGAGTGCAATAAAAGGTGTGCAAAATTACGTGATCTCATGACCATTTGTGACCATTAATATACCTCTTTAAATTTTCGCTTCATATACACATGTTTGCCATAGAGATTTGGCACCGCGTTTCACATCCCGGGAAGCGCAGTGTTGGACGCCCTGAAGCCATGTGGACTGATGACTTGGAAGAAGTTCTCCGGTGGTGATTTTAAGAGAAGAGCCGAAAATCGTATGTGGTTGCGAGCCTCGGGGGCGGCCTGTATCCAACAGTGCAGTTAAGACGTTAAAGGGGGCGAACGAATCAATTACGGAGAATTCGACTCTTTGAAGAGGTGGGTCTTCAACTCCGTGATGAGTAAATGACCCACTTATCGAGAGCAGCTCGGCCGCCGATGTCAACGTATAGAGATATTAAACAGTCCACATATTTCTACATAAGGATTCTATCAAGAACATTGTGAAATTTGAAAATAATAATAACTATGTTAATAAGTATATTTTTAATATGCATTACATATAAACTTTTACATTTCAGTATCCAGACAAAACATGTCGTCAATAGTATTCAAGATTAACGGGAAGCAATATGAGGGTATGTGAAAACAATTATATTTCTAGACCATTTTAACTAATAAGTAACATCAAATCTGTGTAAAGGTATCTTAATGTCGAAATGAAATTATTAATGGACTTTGGTTAAGATTTTCTAACTTAAATTTTCGTCGTTTCAAAATTCAATTAATTGCATATTTGCTACAAGTGTAACTTATTAATATTTTTGTGTGTATTCACCACAGCACAGGTAATACCTACAAATTTACTGTGTATAATTAATTAACAGTACAAATTTTAATGCAATTACTTTTCCTTTCGGACAATACTTTCCAAGCTTAGTGACGTAAAAAATCTGTAACAAAATCTCAAATTAAAAATTGGGCTGTGGTGAATTTACATATGTTTTTTCTGTGGCAAATGTAAAACTGTGGTGTAAGTACAGGAACTCAAAACATATGTATAACGTTTACTGTTTAAGATACAGCAATAAAAAATGCTTATATTGTATTTAAGATTCCGCTAGTCTTTATATATTTAGGAACCTAGAACTGAGAATTTCTCAGATTTCCCTTTTTTCAGACAACGTCACAATTGATTATTCTGTTCCTAGTTGAGAAATATTTGTTCTAATATTTCTACTGATCTTGTAAAATTTCATTTTCATCATTGCTAAATTACATCTAAGAGTCTTTTGTCTTGTAATTAAAATACCCCGCTTTACATAACAAAGTCTCGTGCATATAACAAACAGTTACAGCTACATAACAATTAGTATTCAAATAGAAAAATTTCTAGTTTAAACATAACAATCAACAAGTTACCCTAATATAAGTCTATAAGGTCAATTTTTCAGTGGATGGCAAGCTCGGACCAGACGTTTCCCTGAACGAGTACATAAGGAATGTGGCGGATCTCCGCGGCACGAAGGCGATGTGCCGCGAAGGCGGGTGCGGCGCTTGCATCGTCGCCGTGCGAGCTGCTTTACCACCTGATAATCAACTCAAAACTTTCGCTGTTAATTCGGTATGATAATACCTTTTTAGATCTCACATTTTGTACGGTAGGCAGACGAAAATGTTGAGCAATTTCACGTTTGATTCGTTTGACAGAACAGACAGTGATAAAGTTCCAAATATAAATCGACAAGATAGACTTGCAAGAGAAACTCGCCCTTACGTTTTAGAAATGTCAACTTAAAACTTTGAAGTGCTCATAACGTTATCAGTGGCCAACTTTACATATATTTATACAATAAACGGTTTTAAAGGCCACCTCAATCAGATTTTGCACCTTTACACAAAAACACAGTGTTCTGCAAGTCATGGTGTTGATTGTTTTTAGAAGAGGGCGCGGTCACAGCGCCTACGGGTAAGCGGGCGATTAAGCTAGCGAGCGGACAAATGGGCGGCAAAGTAACATTATTATGAATTTGATAGAAGTGACTTTTATTAGTTGACACTAAAATTCTATCACAACGCCCTTTCAAATACAATTTAATCATACTACAGACTACAGTCAGTATTATATGTAATATATAACTACAGGTAGTATTTAATTGATGTTTATAATATTTTAAGTTGATAAGTATCTTTACTTATATTACTTATATTATCTATAATTACTTATATTATAATATAATATAAGTAATTTTTTTTCCCTATTACGTGCTGTTTGTTCTTCGTGTTTTTGACCTCTTAATCTTGGTCTGCCTAGATGCGATTTTAATTTCTAATTATGACTTTATAACTCCGCTGTCGAGTAACCAGTATTAGAATAAACGATTACATATAAATACAACGTAACTACTACTATCAGTTTTTGTTATCTGTAGCACTCGTTACAGCAAAAAGTAGGTATAAAATTGATTGAAATTGGCGGCACTGACTACAGGCGACGATTCATACTAAAATCAGTTTAATCGAGTCGGTAAATTTCAAACTCCAATATGTCCACCATTTACCAAAAAATGACATTTGTATACCGACGTATAGTAAAAAAAAAGAAGAACAGTCTGACGTATTTCATTTTCCAATAAGTCCACGTTTTTACTACAAAAACATTTGTCAAAAACTTACTTTCATTTCAAAATCTAGTAGGTCCCTAAGCATATTCATATCAAAATCCAACAAGTCCAAACGAACCAATCAGATCTAGCCGTCAGCCATTATGGCGGCCATTAGTGTTTTCATTCCCTATGAACTTCGACGTCGCTCCCCAAATTAAATTAAATTTAATTGGTTTATATTAATAAAAATGGACTCAAATGTTAAAATTGTCGAACCTGATAAAGCAAGGAAAAGAAGTAGTATAACGACGCAGCAGAAGAGAGCCCAGAAAAAGCAGAAATTGTGAGTTAAAATTTCATAGTATCATTTGGCTAAACTTACGTTGAGTGTAGGGTTGCCAGAGCGCAACCGATTTGGTATGACTTTGGCGCGCGATTATTTATTTTTGTCTGTTTAAGTTAATGTTTTAAACACTTGAATAAGTTAAGAGGGCATTTACGAAAATTAGTCAAATCATTAATTTTTTAAGAAAAACGTAGAATGCTGTATTCATCATCGAACCGCACCTAAATCTCAAATTTGTTAAGTGAAAGATTAAGTGTATGTGTATAATTATGTTCGTCTACTCCTGTTTTTGTCCTTTTGTTTGTTATTTTAGATTTTACTAACTAATTCTCACTCTCACCCTTAGACCCAGCTAATGCTGTTGCACACCTGTAATTGGTGCATAAGCAGGAATGTGACTTTCGAATTGTTTAATTTGTTTATAATGAAATTGTTTATGTTACTGTTGGTGTGTCTAATAAATATAAATAAAAAAATATAATTAAATAAAATGCGTTGCTTTCTTAAAAAGAACTTCATACGTCTTCTATAAAAATGTTCAAGCTACGATTCTAAACTACAAAAATATAATTAAAGATTGGTCCATTTTTAAAAAAATAATTACTTATTAAAATTTTATTTTTACTTAAGTTCATTTATTGAAAACCCGAAACTATGTAAAAATAAAATAGTTTTAATTAATAATATAATAACGCATTTTATTTAATAATATTTTTTTTGTTAAGAAAGTAGTGATTTGACTAATTTTCGTAAATGCCCTCTTAAATGAATTTAACCCTCAACTGGTATTGCTAATATACGTTACATACTTGGTATTGGGGGTGAAAATTGACCCCACTGGAAAATGCTTAGTAAATCTCAAATAATTCTGATTTTCCTTATATTTTCTATTAAATCTAGTAAAACAACTTATAATCTAAACATCAAACCACATTTATTAGAATTTGAAATATTTCATTGTGCATTTTTTTATCAGCCAACTACTTAGTTTTATAGGTTAATTTTAAAAGACGACTTTAGAAGTCCTTAATTTTAAAAAAAACTTAAAGATAACATAAAAAATCTCCTTATTGACGTTTTTCTTATACAGTCTAAATAACAAAAGAAAGGAGCATGGTTTGAGATCAATGAAAAATGAGAAAATAACGACATGAAATTCTTAGACAAATCACAACTAACTTAAACTTTACTTATAATATCTAAACTAAGTTAGCATTTGGTACACGTAACAGATTTGGCGGTATGGTCTTTAAAAATAAAATAAAAGCACTTGCTACACTTTTTTGTACATTTCTAGTCCTTCTAGCGATCACACAAGGTTGTCTGTAAGCAAATTTTGTTACTGTCCCAATTCCTCTTCTTCATTTTCTTTCAAAAATTTTCTATTTTTTTTAGATCTATGGAAAAAAATTGTTTTTCTTTTTGTCTAGCTTCTACAAATGGTTTTACTAACTTCATTCCAATATTCAGTATGCATTTATTCCTCTTCAAATGCTTTCCTGAATTTGATGCTTTTCACAAAACGTGACTATTAGTCACCGAAATGTTTATTATAACCGAAAATATAACGCAAGGTCAACATTGGGTTCTTCGTGCGACTGAATAATTTGCACATTTTTGATCCAGTGCATCAACACTGCATCAAAAATGTGCAAAAACGCGAATTCTTCCAACGTACGTCAAACCATTTCCTTTCAGTTTATCAAACAAGCTCAATGGATGAAAACCAATTATCACTAGTAATGTTTCTATTAGTCTTCAATATAAGTTCGACGATGATTATTTACTGAAAAAATGATAGAACATTAAAAACGGATGTTCAATATTATGAACGTTCTTGGTGTCGAGGGTGATTTTTCACCCCTTGAGTGTACGTACCTCCGTTTCCAACAATGTCTCAGTGAGGCACGTTGGTTGCCTGTCGCAATTCACGACGTATTGAGATTACATAGACGCGCAAGAGTGTTGTCCATAGACTACAAAGTAAGGATGATAAATACGTTACAGTGGGGTGTTTTTTGACCCCACGATACCAGTTAAGGGTTCAGGTACGAATTTTGGGGGGGAAGAAATAGTTTCCTAATACAAGAGATGAATCAGCAAGTAGAATGGGATTTGTGGATGTAAGTAGGTAGGAGTTAGTTTTGGTCTATAGGAATTACTAGAAGCTTATTGGGATTGTAGGGATTATAATGGGAAACACTTAAACGTGTATGTTTTATTTTCAAGGTATTCAGCGACGGGATTGCCGAAAAAGCCATCTTGCAGACACAATTCCAAAACTTTTAAATGTATGTTACTCACAAGCAGAGACCTCTTTCACTATCATAAAAAACTTTATGAAAATAAATCGAAAATTGAGCAAGACAATTACATACTTAAATATATTACCGTCAAAAAAGTAAAACGTCTTCGTCCGAGAAAAGGAACCAAAAATCCGAGGGCTTTCGTAGTAAAATTTTATATCCCCAACAGCAATACTAAAGCTCTAATACCAGTATGTAAGAAGACTTTTGTACGAGGATCACGGCTAAAGTCATCTAGGGTAGAGGGTGTAGCTAAAAGACATTATGAATATGGCGGTTTAGCTAAAGAAAACAGAGGAGGCAATAGAAAAAAATTTGCTTTTGCCTCAAAAAGAGAAGCCGTAGAAAAATTTATAAAAAGTTTCACACCACTAGAGAGTCATTATTGTCGAGAACACATAAAAGTGCGGCAATATCTTCACCCCGATTTAAATATTAAAAAAATGTTTGTCATGTACAATGATCAGGCTTTACCAGGATTTGGAGTGCAACAGAGCTTTTTCCGAAAAATATTTAACACCCGTTTTAACATCGGATTTGGTAGCCCGAGGACCGACGTGTGTTCTACCTGCCTTCAATTAACTGAAAAAATTAAAGTTGAGACTTTACGAGCCGCAAAACAAGAACTCATAACTCAGCACAGAATTCACAAACTGCGCGCTAAACAGTTTTTCAAAATGTTGCAAGCGGAAGCCCCCGGTCTTCTTATAATGTCTTTTGATTGTGAAAAAAATCTACCACTGCCAAAAATACCTGACCAATCTACGTACTATTCCAGACAACTGTATTTATACAATTTTACAGTCGTTATTGGCACTTCACACGCATCCTTGACGCCTAATAACATCCATGCGTACGTTTGGACAGAAGACGAGGCGGCTAAAGGTTCCAATGAGATCTGTTCAGCTTTGTATCACTGCTTGAATATTGCAGATTTAACTGGTATTAGCAAAATACGACTGGTATCCGATGGCTGCGGCGGACAAAATAAGAATTCTACTATTATCACGATGGTTATGAAATGGCTTCTTGAGATAACTACCAATATCAAAGACATTGAAATTGTCTATCCCGTAACAGGGCATTCTTTCTTGCCCGCCGACAGGGTGTTCGCCTTAATTGAAAAAGTTGTAAGGAAAAAAGAGAACATTATTATGCCAAGTGAATATATAAACATTATTGAAGAACACGCAACTATTCACAGATTTGTGACCCAAGTACCTATATATGACTGGAAAGAAAAAACCAAAGAATTTTTAAAAGGTACTCAGACCTGGCATTTCCAAATCAGTAAATGTAAAAGAATAGTATTCAAAAAAGCTAATTCTAACAAAGTTGTCGTTCGCGGTGAAATTTCTTATAGAAATGACACTTGTGATTATAAATCTTTGACAAAACGCGGAAAGAGATTTAATGAGTTAAGATTGAATTCTATACCAGCCGGAGTTCCCGTAAAAGCACCAAAATTGAATGATGTCAACAAACTTTTGACCAAACATTATGGAAATGAATGGCAAAACTTGGAAAAACTATCTTATTATAAAAATGTACTTACCAGGAGAGACATCGTAATGGACAGTGATTGTGAAAGTACAGTACATCCTGGAGATATAGAGAACGAAGAAGTTCTTGATTTTGTGTGACTAAATTACGTACATAAGTACTTACTATTTTTTTATGTTGAACGCTCTACGTAAATAAATAAACAATTTATCTTTGCAAAAAAATCTTTTTATTAAAATTTTTATTTTATGTAATTATTTTATTTTTCCGTACTAGGTTGGTAACCCTAATGATGACGTCAGTCAATGACGGTTCGAAACAAAATGGAATATGTCCAACCATACATGTTATTCAAAATCAAGTGTGTCCATTGGTTTAATTCAGAATCCAGTATGTCCAAACTATTTTTATCGTGATTGGCGTATTTTTAAAGGCAACCGTCAAATTTAAATGTTGCCAGGGGTAATAATTACCAAAGTAAAGTATATTGAATTTTATGCTCTAGGCAATACCGCCGTTGGTAGGTGCAAACAAAAATACTGCCATACCTCTTTTTTACTTATCAAGGACATATTGGAGTTTGATATTTAGCGACTCAATCGTAGTTCAATTTCATCGCCCGCTCACTCTCCCGTTCATCCATGTTAATGTGACCATACCTTCTAATTACAATCTTTCCTTGATTCTGGTTACGTGGGTGTTCTTTTAAGACTAGCAAAAAATGTACATGCACTAGACAATACTGTGTGAGTTCCGAGAAAGCTGAGATTAGCATTAATTGTAAAATAACACTCTAACCGCATGAATAGATACTTGTATTTAAGTAAATTGTACATTTTAAACAATTTAAATGTTTAACAACGATGTACGTTATTTTGATTAATTTTACGAGGACTTTGTGTGTGACAGAGAAGGAATCGAATGATTACATAGTTTACATAGATTACATACTCGTTCACAGATAGTTAAACCAATTAATTGGATTAATTTTTTACTATGGGAGGAGGCGGACCAAAATTGCAGAGCTTTACGAGCCCCATCTATCGGAATCGTTTATATGTCTGGACATTGTTTTTTTTTAAATGTTTTTAAACACTGCTTTAATTTCGGAACTACTCAACCGATTTGGCTCATCTACAATCATAGCCGAGATAAACCCATAACAATTTTTTCTGCCAAAATGGTGTGATGAGAAGCAACACAACGTGAACAGAACCACAAGCGTAAGAGAACGTGTGTTTTAAAGACGATTCAAGAAATCATTTAGGTTCTAATGCTTTCAGTGTTTGGTGTCGGTATTATCCTGCCACGGATGGGAGGTGATAACGGTAGAAGGAATCGGCAACAGAATCATCGGCTATCATGAAGTTCAGACCAGACTGGCTAAATTCAATGGTACTCAATGTGGGTTCTGTACTCCGGGGTGGATTATGAACATGTACAGGTAAGGTCTTCAAAACAAGAAAGAAAATAAATAAATGACACGAGTAAACATTTACTTTTGAGTAAACTTTTTAGACGTGTTTTGTTCATAAGAAGTTATAAAAATTGTTAAATAAATAACCTGTCATTGTTATTGAAAAAATATATCGTGAGTGCCAAGATAAGTGTAATATACTAAAGCCCTTACATAAGCAAAGGATACAGTTCGTTTTTAAAGAAAAAACGCCATAACTTTTTACCTAGTTGTTTCCCCAGTTCTCGCGAAACAAAGATACACATCCCGAAAAGCATAAATTATTTATATATAATTTAATTTCCATAAGCACCACGAGTGTTGAAATAGCACCCATGGGTAAAGATAGAGTTATCTCTTTCCGTGTGTTGTCGTAAAAGGCGACTAAAGAAGACAAAGCAGCTATCACAAGCCTTGAGGAACTACACTGTCTCTAAAATAGTGGACTCGCCAACCCGTTTGCTCATGGCGATGCGCATGAGTATTATACCGGTCAAACAAGTATTAATTTTACCTATCTACCGGAATGCGAATGTGCAGTGCCGTGATAAACTCACACAGTTTTATGACACCAAGATTTTTTTCTGTATGTTCACTTCATTTGCAAATGTTAAATAAATGAAATGTCCAGCAGTGGAAATGAAAGGTCTGGCGACGGTGATTCAGTAGGTATTGATATATATTTACAGCCTCTACGAATCAAAGAATAAGAAACTGACAATGAGGGAAGTGGAGAACTCGTTCGCCGGCAACATGTGCAGATGTACAGGCTACAGACCAATTGTAGATGCGTTCAAAACATTTGCTACAGACGTTGATGAGAAACTACGGAGCAAACTATGTGATGTAGAAGATCTGGCTTTTTTTAAACATTGTGGAGCGAAATGTGGTAACAATTGTCACCACAAAAATGTTAATAAAGATATAGCACAAAGTAATTGTGACACAAAATCAAATCAAGATGGTAAATGTGCGCTTGAGCATATTCAATGTTTCAAAGATAAAGGTGATAATAAAATGATTGTAGTAGACTGTGGAACACATAAATGGTATAAGGCATACACTTTGGACGATGTTTTTAGAGCAGTGAGCAATGGAGAATATAAATTGATAGCTGGCAACACAGGACAAGGTGAGTAAATGTTTGATTTTACCAAAAATGTGATATTATCCGGGAATGGAAACCTTTTTATTTTTTTATATATTGATTTATGCTCATTCAAACATTAATACATAAACATAACAATTAATGTTGCTTCTTGCCAAATAAACAATACAGGTTTGTCTTGGCACTGCACATTGCCATACAACTAAATATACATATAATTAATTTAATTAGATATACTACATATATCGTATAGGTACTAGTTAATTGTTTTTAAAAATCCATACCTAGGTACAAACTCAGGTCGAGAGCGTGCAACGTTTGACATTCTGGTGTGATGTTGGCATGTATCACGGTTGTCCATGAGCGACAGTATCCACTTATCGTGAGGTGAACTGTGAGCTCATCTGCTACCTTCATTCCATAAAAAAATGTATATCTGCACAATGGAAAAGATCAAATGTTGCAAATGTTTCTGCTTTCTTTTCTCATAGTTAGTGAAAACGTTCATATGAGAATAAAAATTCTAAATCCGGAAATAATAGCAGTAGTACTGCATAGCCTAGTATGGCCTTATTTCATTGCAGAAAGTAATCAATTATTTAGAATTATAAAAAAGTGATTGAACATGTATGATATAATTGCGCATATGTATTACATATTACGTATATAGTAGCCACATTATGCAGGTTAATTTTCATACACCTTAGACAAAATGTGTTTTCTTTTCGTAGGAGTATTCCACGTAACAGAATACCCACCGAACGTGATCGATATATTCAACGTGGCCGAAATAAAGGGGTATTCGATGGATGTGAACCTAGTGCTAGGCGCAGCGATGCCGCTGTCAGAAATGATGGAACTGTTCCTTAAAATGTCGAAGGAGCAAGAGGAGTTTTTCTACTTGAAACAGTTTTATGATCACATGGATTTGGTAGCTCATATACCTGTCAGAAACGTAAATAAACAGAACATTTTTTTTAATACAATATTATTTAATTTTTATTAGCGAAATTAAACCGAATTTGCTGTGTTTTTTAATCATAAATGATTTTTACAGATCGGAACGATTGGTGGCAACTTATTCATGAAACATACAAACAAAGATTTTCAATCAGATGTTTTCTTACTTTTTGAAACGGTTGGCGCCACTGTTACTATTGGTAAGGATATTTATTATACGATCTTGTAACTCATGAGTGCGCGTCTGCCTTGCTTGTAGTGGTGAGTGTATGTAACGTAAAGAGAGACCTTATGTCCTTCACAATATACCTTTAAATAAATTGACGCGAAAGTTACCATTCATATACGGACATTAATTATTCACAATTGGTCAATCAATTTTTGGACAGTAAAGTTTGAATTAACTTTTAACAGTTAATCATGAAACCAATTTCTTTTAGTAAAAACAGAATGGATGGACAGAAGCATGTCGTAAGTAAACTCGCCCGTTCGTTTTGGGTTTGCTCCGTGATATAATTTGCACAGGCACGATGTCCACTCACACTCACTTGGTCTGCCGTCGACATTCCTCGAGTATATTAGTTGGGCACGGGCACGGCTTCACACTTTGGTTGCTTTCGCCATTACGCTTGACACTTTTTTGAAATGTTTGAATTTGAATTGAAAGGTTTTGAAATAGTTCCGATAGATGGCGCGAGATGTATCAGATGAGCAATTCGGCAAGTCCATTTATAATTAAGGGTGGAGAAATATTAAGGCAGTATTAACCAACAATATAGTCTGATACATACACACATATATAGATGATGGTATATAAGGTACTATCTATGACTATCTATTCTAAACACACCTATCTATTTTTATGACTATCTATTTTTTGCTCGACCGATTGGCGCAGTTGGTAATGTCCCTTCTTGCCGTGCAAAAGGTCCCGGGTTCGATTCCCGGTCGGACATACATTTGTTTGAAGGCAAATGTCTGTTCGGGTCTGGGTGTGTGTTTGTGTTTGTCTTTGTATGTGTCTCTGGACCCACGATACGGGAATCCTAATGTGGCGTTATTTATTTAGAATAAGAAATAATCGCGTTACGCAATCACTTGTGTGTGTGAAATAAAAATATATCTATCTATCTATTTATAAACAATCTTCAAATATAATTATACAATACTTATGACGGCCACTTTATAGTTTTCTTGGACAGTAAATCGATATATTAATAATAAATTCTATTAACCGGCTATTAACAAGCCGCCGAAGCTCTGGGAATGATGACAATTCATTATTAAGTAAATTATTGAAGTACATAATACATAATAACGTAGGTACATGTCGCAGGGAAATGACGAAATCATTGATTACGCGAGAGTCCTAGGAATACCGCGAAATCACGAATGATGTCGAGTGCTGCAATTGACATACGTGTAATAAACACGTATGTCCTAATATTATACAAATGAAATATATTATATTACAATACAGTACATAGTATAATACGAGTATAAATATTATGTATAATAATCTTTCAGGTGAAAGCGGCGACAAAAAGAACTCAATATCATTACCCGACTTTCTGATAACAGATATGAAAAAGAAAATAATATTAAATATCATGCTACCTCCACTAACAAAAGACTATTCAATCAAAACTTATAAGGTGAGAGTTGGTAAGCGATGGTAAGGGTTATTTATATACATTAGTCAACAAAAAAGTAATTAAAAGGTTCTGAAATATGTCCATTTCGTTTTTTCAACAAGGTACGAGAATGTCGATTTTTCTTCACATTTCAAAATTTTCAAGTTTATTATCTTAGAAACCAACATATTATTATAGTTTTGTGTAAATTTTTCGAAACAATCAATAAATTGAAAACTCTCCCAACTCAAAAACGGACGATTTGATTATCTGGTGTTTTAACTTATGTCACAAGAAACTTCTTGAATGAATAATAATATACATATACGTGTCAAGCCCTCCAACATTGGAGACATTGAGGGGCGTGACAAATTCTTGCTTAATAATAAAATTAATCATATTTTTTTTAGATTATGCCTCGTTCCCAAAATGCACACGCTGTCGTCAACGCCGGAATTCTTTTCAAATTCCGTCACAAAAGCAACTTATTGGAAAAAGTAACAATAGTTTATGGCAGCATTTCAGCAAAATTCATACACGCGAGTAAAACTGAGGAGGTGTTAGTTGGAAAAGATCCGTACACTGATGAAACTTTACAATTGGCTTTGAAAACACTGTCGCGGGAGGTAAACCCAGAACAAGCACCACCTGAACCCTCCGCCTCATATAGAAAAATGTTGGCACTTGCTTTGTACTACAAGGTGGGTTATATTATGACTGAGTAATAAGTAGATCTTTTCTCAAGTTCTAGCACTCATAAGTATTTACCTACTTCTAGATAATTATCGCAATGTATTTTAGTATTATTAACCAAAAGTTTAAATAGATTATTTTTTAAACAGTTTGAGTTTTGACCACTGGCTGGACCATTCATTTAATAATGCAAAAACAAACATCCGCATGGGCTTATTAATATAAATAACGGTCACTATACTGGTCACGGGACGATAGAATATGTCGTCCCGTAACCAACAAGTTATAGAAAGACCTATTCAATATTTTAACATTGGAGCACCAACAATCACGTCTCAGTTATTTAGATATACGATACTTGAAAAAGTAATTTCTATATTTCAGGCAATAGTAAGTCTGTGTCCTGAAGGCAAGGTGAATCCCAAATACCGATCAGGAGGTGAAACAATAAAGCGCAGTACGTCACAAGGTTCTCAAATATTTGAGACTGACAAGAGCTTATGGCCATTGAATCAACCTGTGCCTAAAATAGAAGCGTTAGTGCAATGCGGTGGAGAGGCCACTTTTGCTAACGATTTGCCGAAGCAAATTGATGAAGTGTTTGCTTCGTTTGTCACTGCCGATATCACAGCAGGCAGCATTATTGAATCTTTTGATCCTTCTGAAGCTCTCGTAAGTGTTATTTAGCAATAATATTCGCTAAAATTTATCGCACTTCAACTGATTTACAAAAAACAAATACACTCATTTGAATCTTGCATATAAAGGCTTACGGACGCTCATTACTGACAAGGGCATTGTTTATGTTCTACAAAATTTAGGAATTGCTAAATTATTATTATCATGTCCTAGGCGACGACCTTCATTCCCAACACCAACACAGAGTATCATGTTAGGTACATCATAATTACACATCAGATATATGACTACATACATATATTCGCGTCCGTCTTCTGTAGACTTCAATTAAAAATCCCATATACAAATAAACAGACTTGTATTTATTTACAGAAAATTCCAGGCGCCATTGCATTTTACAGCGCAAAAGATATTCCAGGAGGTAATACATTTACACCTACAAACGTACCTTACATAGATATGGACGAAGAAATTTTGTGCTCCAAAGAGGTTAAATTCTACGGACAGCCGGCAGGCATAATAGTTGCAGATAGGGAAGAAACTGCTAACAGAGCTGCTAGAGTTGTCAAAATTAAATATTCTTCGGTAAATAAAAGCAAACCTTTATTAAATATAAATGACGTAATAAAATCTCCTCAGAAGAGTCAAAGAGTAATTAAAGACAAAACTATAGAGCCAACTGATATAGGGAATGATGTAAATTGTGTGGTTCATGGTGAATACAGTTTGGATACCCAATATCATTATTATATGGAACCACAGACATGTGTTGTGAAACCAACCGAAGACGGGATGGAGGTATACTCCTCAACTCAATGGATTGATATAACTAATGTTGCAATTGCCAATACCTTGAAAATACCTGTTAATAGGTAAGACTTATGTACTAATTTTCAAAGGAATCATAAAGACCTGCATTTGAAGATAAATTAGTTAAAGGACAAAATTAATAGGATAAACAAGAAGTTGCTGAAAATGGTTTATTGAAAGTAGAATATTGAAAGTTGAGGGGGAGAGTGCACGCTGCAATCCAATAGCCGCTGGGCGCCCTCCACTGGCCACGTTACCCCTCTCTCACAGAAGACTACCTTCAAATGTACTGCATTTCCCACTTTATATTATGTTCCCAATGTACGTACGTGTTTCGGTAGTGAGTGAGATGTGCTAGAGCCCATTCCCATCCCATCCCTCCTCATTTTCCCAATCCCTTCTCCAAATCCATTCCTATATCTGCAAAGGTATGCAGCGCGTCCGGGGGCGTGCCAACGTTTCTCATTTTGGACTAATGTTGGCATGTATCGCGGATGTCTATGGGCGACAGTATCCACTTACCATCAGGTGGACTGTATGCTCGTCTGCCGCCTTCGTACATAAAAAAAAATTGTAGGGCATTATTAAGTATTATTAAATAAGTTTTGGTTAATTGACACTGAATATTTATATTGTTTCTCGTTTTCAGCATAAATGTAATAGTACGTCGAGTAGGCGGTGGATATGGTGGTAAAATTTCTCGATCGTGTCAGATAGCTTGCGCAGCTGCTCTAGTGACTCACTTACATGGAAAAACGTGCAGATTTGTACTGCCTCTGCAGACCAATATGAAGTGTATTGGAAAACGCGTCCCTACCAGCTGCAATTTTGAGGTTATTTTTAAATACAATCAAATATTATACATTTTTTTGTTTTTTATGAACTTTCCTTGTTATCTCCGCTTTTAAAGTATTAATAAATAAAGTAAATTAGAGTTTTGATGTTTCCAAAGATTAGAGAACAAATTTTAATTAGGTATGGTCCGTTATTCATTACTGTTTTATTAAATTTTAGGTTGGTGTTAACAAGGAAGGTGAAATTCAATATTTGAAGAACATTTTCTACCAAGATGGTGGTCACTCGATCAACGAAGTTCTCACAATTCTGACCATGCAACACTTCACGAACTGCTATGACTCTAGGAGATGGTACATTCAGGGCAATAAAGTGCTTACAGATACTCCTTCTAATACATGGTGCAGAGCTCCTTGTATGTATATTTGAGAATTAGTTTTCAATTTAAAACAAATACACTTATTTCAAAGTCTATAAGTATGGAAACAATCATGTTGTATTTTTTTACAGTTTCAACTGAAGGTATTGCAATGTCAGAACATATTATGGAAAGGATAGCTTATAATTTAGGCAAAGATCCAATACAAGTCAGATTGTTGAATATGACTAAAAAAGATAATCCACTGCCCGAAATGATAGAACAGTTAAAGAGAGATGCCAAATACGATGAACGTTTGATAGAAATCACTAACTTCAATGAACAAAATCGATGGAGAAAGAGAGCGATGAAACTGATTCCTATGAAAGTCGACATATTGTATTACGGAAACTTTAATTCTATTGTATCGCTATACCATGGAGATGGTTCAGTGGTGATACTTCACGGAGGCATCGAAATGGGGCAAGGACTAAATACAAAAGTAGCTCAAGTTTGTGCCTATAAGCTAGGTATACCTTTAGAGAAAATCAGCGTTAAGCCCAGTACTAGTTTCACATCTCCAAATGCCTTGATCACCGGTGGGAGTGTGGGCAGTGAATGCGTTGCTTTTGCTACTATAAAAGCCTGTGAAATACTTCTCCAGAGACTCAAGCCTGTTAGAGAAAAAATGGGTAAAGCCACGTGGGAGCAACTTCTCGTTCAAGCCTACAAGGAAGGAGTAAATTTACAAGCTACTTATATGTACTCAAATATTGTTGATGAACCAAAACCGTACGATGTTTACGGTGTATGCGCGTTGGAAGTAGAAGTGGATATATTGACAGGAAACCATGATGTGAGGAGAGTGGATCTGCTTGAAGATGTTGGGAGAAGTTTGAGTCCAGAAATTGATGTTGCACAGGTGACTTACTGTATATTTAACTTTTAATTTACTTCTTCAACCATTTTCATTATATTAATTCGCTTAGACTTTAGATACCATATTCGTAATACTAACTACCAGGTTAGTACAGACTTTTGGTTGATTAATTCATGAGTTATGAAGTTACTCATAACATGAGTTATGATTCATGAAAGTTTCACTTGAAAATTGTAATAAACCCTATATTTTGACTTGTCCAGATTGAAGGAGCATTTATCATGGGTCTAGGATACTTTACGTCGGAACAGATCGTTTATGATGCCAACAGTGGGCAGTTGCTGACTGATCGGACTTGGACGTACAAACCGCCAGGTATCAAGGATATACCCGCAGACATGAGGATATATTTCCGTAGAAATGGGAGGAATGAGTTTGGTGTACTCCAATCGAAAGGTAACTGCTTAAGAATTCAACAACCCTTAATATATATTAATTATTTATTTAAATAAATTTAAATTTTTGAAAACCTTTAAAATGTTTTAATAATATTTAGATTTCATTGGAAAGTATTGATTCCCCATCGGATTTTGAAGCGTAAAATACGATACTTTTGTAAGAAGCCGCCAATGTTTTACTCTTTGTGAGACACTGTGAGTCACTTTGCCGTTGCAATACAATAAATCAAAAGACACGGTAATACCTCCACCAAGACTTGATGTTAAAAACATAAGTTATAAAAGTCGGTTGTGATGTAGGTACTAACCAACTAAAAGAGAAGAGATATCATGAGACATGAATTGACCAGTTCGAGAAATATGGCAATTTTGAAAATAATGAAATGGTTCACAGTGGCTAACTGGTTTCCTGCTCAATAACTATTCTATGCGTCAGAGCGTATATAAATTACTTATAGGAAGAATAGTAATATCGATTAAATAACCCTAGACGCTCGTTCTGTTTGTCACAGAAGTCCCATACTCTTATTACAACCTACACTTCTTTTTAATTGGCATATTTGATAACGATTATTAAATTAAAAAACGAATATTTACAGTTTTGATCCTTGTTTCTTTTAGCAACGGGCGAGCCTTCGTTCAACCTGGCTTCAGTGATAACCCATGCTCTAAGAGAAGCCGTGCGCGCGGCTCGCTTGGATGCTGGGTATCAAGACCAGTGGGTCGAAATAGGTGTGTATTATATCAGTAAATTATCAGCAACTGTTGGAAGTTATTGTTATCGTCGGGCAGACGGTGTCGACTTGTCGCAGATCGCTGAAGTAGCTTGAAAGTGATCTTACAACGCGGCGCGACTAAGCCCGACCGACGCCTTTTTACGTTTTATCACGTCCAAAGCTTTACTCGCATATTTATGTAAAATGAACATCCTTAATATATTGTATGCTTCTCTCCCTCCGTATTTTTACAGCAAATAGTAAATAATAACATTTTATTATATAGAAAGAAGTTGATAGACGAGCGGACAGTCCAACTGGTGATCAGGTGGATACAGTCGCCCATAGTCGTTTTTGGAGGGGGCGGGTGCACGCTGCAATCCAACAGCCGCTGGCTAACTCGACTGGCCTCGTTACCCCTCTCTCACAGAAGAATACCTTGAAATGTTCTGCATTTCCAGTTTTACCTTATTTCCCAATATACGTATGTGTGTTTCGGTAGGAGACTACTGAGTGAGTTATGCCAGAGCCCATTCTCATCCAATCCTATCCCTTACCGTTTTCCCAACCCTTTCTTTAAATCCATTTCTACACCTTCAAAGGTAGGTAGCTCATCCGGTGATGTGCCAACGTTTGTCATTGTGGACTGCAGTTGACATGTACCGTAGATGTCCAAGAACTACAGTATCCACTTACCACCAGGTGAACTGTGTGCTCTTCAGCCGTCTACTTCCTAGAAAAAAAAATATCCACGATATATGACAACATCATGACAATGTTGGCATAACTCCAAATACGCCGCCTACCTTCGGAGATTTAGAAATGGATTTGGAAAAGGGGTTAGGCGAATGTTAAGGGATAGAGTAGGATGGGAAATGGGCTCTGTTATATTTCAGTCACTATCGAACACATACATCGCTCTGTCTTTTGGCAGTCTTCTGTGATATTTATTTACGGCTATTAATTTATTGACTAAAACTTTTCACTTTTTTTTTCATAACGATATATGTATGTAGTTTTAATATCGCAAATTCGCATCGTAATGAAACGAAATCTAACTAACAAAGAACACGTAGACTGCGCTTTCGTGTAAAACTGAATTACACTTAGACCGTCATAAATAGTGTGAATGAAAAAAATCTTTCTAAATATGTATATCAATAAATAATTATGGGGAAAAAAAATGTTAAACAACAAACGAACGGAATTGAAAATGATGAAATAATAAAAAAAGTAAATGAACCGATGAACATGGAAAAGGTTATAAAAATCGGAATAGAAAAATTGAATGAAGGCAACATTTTTTTTTTTCAGTGAATCCCTGCACCGTAGAAAACATCTTTACAGCGGCCGGTCACCAAATCGAGCATTTTAAATTATTATAAAATTAATATTTATGAAGTGTATCATAAACTGTAATTTTGTTATTTCTATTTGTAATAAAATGGGTTTGGTGTTTGTGGAAGCATTATTCTTATTAGGGTTCATTTCCCTTGGTATTTAAGTAAAATGAAGCACCCGGTACCCGGGACTTTGCACCATTTTTTGTGGGCATAAATGCTCGCGTGTGAGAGTCTTTAAGGGCCTCCATAGACGAGGACCTTGTAGCAGTCGCTGTTGACCGAGCAGATGTTGAACGATCTGCAGTTTCAATACAAAACTCTCGTTCGCAATATACGGACCTCTCAAGCGGTTCGCTTGCGGTCGCAGCCATAAAATGCAGTAGGCGTGCAGGCGAGTTTGTTTCGCCGTGCTGCCGGCAGCAGGGAGCTGCCCGGCCCGCCTTAGCGGACCGCTTCAAGCATTCCGCTCCAACTGCTCACGGCTTCCTCTCTACGCGCCTCGCGTAACCCGCATATTGTATTCCCGCTCGGCCTTTGTTTGCGCAATAATAGAAGAAGCAGTATTTCCTTGTAACATTAAATTGATTAAGCAATAAAATACAACCAATAAGAACTGCATGAAACACCTTATATGCTCTGCATAGATTTAGGAATGGATTTAAAGAAAGGGTACGGGAAATGAGGATGGATAGGATAGGATGGGATGGGAATGTACTTTGGCATATCTCACTCACTATCGAAACACGTACGTACATTGGGGGGAATACATAAAGTGGGAAATGCTGCAAATGTTACGGTAGTCTCTTTGAGAGACGAATTATTTGGCGGCTTTGATATTGTGGCGTTTACTCTCTACCTGCCAAATACACATAAGATTAGTGACACGGATAATTTTTACACCAAAAAAGAGTAGTGAACCAAAATGAGAGAGAGACGACAAAGTTGGGCGGGCCTCAAAAACTGGCTTAAGATACGCAAGGTATCAAACTACACCGTCTCTTGCTTACCATCGTCCTATCGTCAAGGAAGTTGGCCCTAACTATTTAGAGTAAGTATTTTATAGAGGTGGCAGCCAGTCAGTTCGACTGACGATTCCTCACATTACTCACCCTTTAATACCTGCACCAGTCACCACTAAAGGAAATGTGGGTGAACTGCCTACCTTACAGAATGTCGTAGAGTTGTGGGGAACCTCAGCATGAAACAAGCATTAAAAAAGAAAGTCTTGGATCATTCCTGTGGCGTCTCTGCAATGTTTCCACTTTCAATGATTATTTATTTGCTCTAGACACTAATAATCTTTAGCGATATACACAAACAATTGCCGACTCTCACATACGACGACATATTTTAAGCGATCTCTTTTTTATAATTAGTCTATCGAAGCGGGCATGAACTCTATTCAAGCCTTCCAAAAGCTCCCCCAGAAGTGGAATATTCTTCCGAGATTGCTGCATGTTTCCGAAGTTGTTGCCGAATTTCTAAGGATCTTCGCTCATTGGGATGCCACACCCGTGTCCTGCAAGAGTACATAGGATGGACGACGACATATTATAGAGACGGCAGTCAAGCAGACCTAACTTATGAGTTGTACATTGATGGCATCATCTGCTACCTAAAAAAAATATGAAAGAACGAACCTGTAGATTTTTTCCCGATCTGCTCCGAATGGAAGTAAGATGGAATGACTCAGAAGAATGTGCCATACAGTTCAAACAGAAGAAACCTTATTTTATACCGCGAACCCGTAGGCTGTGGAACGAACTGCCTCAAGAGGTCTTTCCATTAAGCTACGATATGGGGTTCTTCAAGAGAGCTGTGAATAGGATTTTGCAAGGTCGGCGGCGCGCCCGCATACCCCCTGGTGTTGCAGGTGTCCATGGGCGGCGGTAACACTTACCATCACGTGGGACCGCTTGCTCGTCCGCCCACTAGTCTATAAAAAAAAAATAAAAAAAAAAACCATCAAATCAGATTATTTATTGAATGACTATAGGTAATGAATAGCAACGGACACCGCTCTTTACTTCCGTGTTCAGCGTCCAAAATACAATACTTCTAGCATTGCCCGATACGTCCCAGTACAAACAACCAGTCTTTTTTCCACAAAATCGACGATGGTAGAGCCTCTACTAATTATGGTCCATTCAGATCATTAACTACCACAATTAGCACCGGAAATTATATCATACGTTTGAAGTTAAACATATGTACATCGGCCATCGGCTAATTACGAAAATTAGCCGATGGCCAAAATTTTCGTAATGTACACGTACATTACGAAATTTTGGTACATTACGTACATTACGCATTGGTACTTCGGTTTACAAAGAAAAAACAAAAAATAATGTCACTGCAAATAATGTTCCTATTATTAACGTCAGCCATAAACTTAGAACAGTAACATTATCGTTTTCAAAGCGAAGGCGAAAAGGGCCAACTGTGAAGAGAAAACAAGATGAGCGAATTTATCAAATTATTGTATCGTTTTAGTGTGCAATAAAGATTTTGGCTTTGTATTTAGCAAATATGTATGATTTGCATACATGCAAAGTTTCGTAAATTTTTCATGACCAATGAACTCAGAATCATGAACGGAAATCCATGGCACCGGGTAAGGTTCGGCTACGTCTTGTTTTGTATTCTTAATTTTAAAAAAAAGCTATTTAATAAGGTTGCTGCAATTAGTCCGCATTGGCCATTTCAATATAATTTTCCCATGACATTGTGTAGCAACATAATTTACTGTATAGCCTTTGAGAAAGCCTTTAAAATTGCTCACGTGTACTTCAGCCACACTGACTATTCCACATGCATTATTTAGAAGTAGATCGATGAAAAATTATAAGTGATAAGACCTCGTATGTCAGATGTCCGGTGGTCTGACGTTGGAGGCGGGAAGGGCACTGTACATTGTAAATTTTAGATTAGGAAATGCATCGACTTCGTCCACATAACGTGTCTACATAATTAATTATACAGATGTATATTACGCGATTGAAATAGAATCAGAAAGATATATTCGTAGATGGCACATCTCTAAAACAGAGGAAGCTTCAGTAATTCTAATAAATATATTGAATTATGAATATCTAAAAAGAAATGTATTTGTTGCCAAAAATAAAGTAAGTAACCTCACAACCTCTTTAGTACTCATTATGTTTTAGCGTTAACATTTTATTATAAATAATTAATTGGTTAATAAAAGGTTTTTTCGTACTTAAGTGCTTCATTTTCTTGACTAACTGCGACCCCTATGTGATGGCTACCCCCAGGTTGAGAAACGATGCGCTAGAGCAATGTGTCCCAAACCTTTTTTTACCTGCGACTCACTTCAAAATTATATACAGATTTTTGCAACACATCATCAATTTCAGGACAAATAACAAAAATAACAAAAAAAATCTGATTTTAACAAGGCAAAACCTAAAATTTGACTGTTATTATTGAATGGAAACATTCGTTTAAAATATTATTTTATTTTAAGTAATTTCAGAAACTACGAAACTGAAAAGCTACTGAACATTTAGTATCTTTAGGAGACGAACTTCAATTTGGTGAGCAGTAAAACAAAATCCCTATCAGTAGCCAAATGTTGGAATATTGTTGTTAAATTTATAATTAAAAGTATTATTATGTCTTATTCCTGCCATTTTCCAGAAACAGGATAAGTAAGAAAGTTGTTTGCTGAATTATATAATTATGACATACCAAAAATTACATTTAAAAATATATGAATATTTTTTTAATCACTGAAAACATGTGTAAAAATAACTTTTTGTTATGAAATAATAACAAAAAGAATAATGTGAAAGAAATAAAAATGTTAATAGCAAGGCTCCAATTCGCCTTCGATTTCTTAGAAAATTATAATGGAACTAGACCTCACTAGAAGCGGCATGTAAAAGTACATAATTAAGGCGAATGTAATAAGTATAAATTACATTACGTTGGTAGCTAAATTGATGGACGCCATGGGAGATCTTACACATGATATTTTTTACTTTATAATACATACATTTTTATTGAAAAAAAGTGTTAGACGTTCGTCCAACTCAATAATGCCATAGACTTTTCCATCTAAAAAACACTACGTCTAGTCTGTCTGTTTATCCATTCGAATTTTGATGCGACTTTCAGTATAGTGCAGGTTATTTACTCCGGAAGGTTTTAAAAAGAAGAACGAAAATGTTGAGAAAGAAAACAAACTGGGTTAGCGAGACTAAGCATATCATTATGTCAGCAGTTTTGAAATCAAACACAAGATGCATATGTATTTTCATGTATAAATATGTATTTTCAATAGTATTAAATCAATGAGCTCATGTTATAACCGGATAACGGTGTGCAAATTTAAATTACAGAATGACAAAAAATATTAAATTGCCAAAATGTCACAATTAACTATAGTCACAATTAAAATGTCACTATTAACTATAGTCACAATAAAAATGTCACAATTAACTGTAGCCATAATTAAAATGTCACAATTAAATGTAATTGAGTTAATTGTGACATTTTATTTGTGACTATAGTTAATTGTGACATTTTGACAATTTATTATTTTTTGTCATGACTATAGTTATGACTATAGTCATAATATTCGTTACAGTCCTTGAAGTCTTTTATAACGCCATGTTTATAAAAG
This sequence comes from Sesia bembeciformis, assembly GCA_943735995.1. NCBI lineage: Eukaryota > Metazoa > Arthropoda > Insecta > Lepidoptera > Sesiidae > Sesia > Sesia bembeciformis. The sequence continues at coordinate 12,951,022 of OX031039.1, read as the reverse complement.
CATTTTCAAATTTATAAAACAAAGGAAAAAGTTTATAAAACAGTTTCCTTTTTTGAGAAATTCGTCATTAGAGTAGAAACATCCGTTATTAACTATTCCCGTAAAAAAATATAGAATTTGTTCGAAGGTAAGTCTACAATCTGTTTTGGGAGGCTGTTGTATACCAATGATAATGTTAAAGGTTTTTAAGAATACAGTGATATTTCTGACTAAAAAATTGTATTTTTAAAGTATAAATATCTCTTTAGTATAAACAATCGTAGTCAACAAATATTGGCATTCAATGACTAAGTGCTTTTACTTTTAATGGTGTCGGCAGGTTTTAGAATATCACTAATCCATCTCTTCTCATGGGTGTCGTAAAAGGCGACTAAGGAATAAGACAGCTACCGACACAAGTCCTGAGAAACTACGAGTAACACCACCTGTAAAACAGTAGACTCGTCAACCAGCGTCGTGTTTCAAGGCCATATACATCCCTTTAGCACAAGACAATGTGTATGAGAAGGCCGATGGCCAATGTTTTCGTGATGTAAAAGAAAGAAACACGAGCCATAAAATCACACCGTGTATTTTCACATTCTAATGATTGTGCCGAATTTTGAAACCGCCTATTATTACATAGGAAGCACCTATAATGTGGCATTGTAGGAACAGGTAAGCTGACATTATTAGGAACAAAAATGTTAAAATATATACTTATTAACTATCAAATTATGTACGCCACATGGAAGTTTATGTGAATTCTGAGGCAGTATAATGAGATGTTAGGGGCCATCATTGAGTAAGCCATCATTTGTAAACAAATTGGTACCATCATTACTGGTTTTTACATTGAATGGATCTGTTGTCGTTCATTCGTCATCCTACAACTGAGAAGTGTAGATTTTAGTAACTGACATCTGTTATTCAGAGTTAAGTAGCTGTTATTCAGAAGTGTCAAGCACGAGGAATAGATATTTCAATGGACATATATATTGAATAATTAAGAAAAAGTATAAGCTTAATATTTTTATTCATAACCCTATAAGAACACTGCAATATTAAAAAAAGATTTATTCTTCTACACGTCTAATCAATTCGTGACAAAACCGTGTCTATGGAAAATATCTTTGAATAAAAAAATAGCAATTTTTTTTTTGTATTTTTGTGTCTTTTTGCCTGTCTGCCTCCACGCGCATCACGAGAATACCACTGCATGGATTTTGATGATAGATAGTTACATACTCCCACGGGAATATCGTCAAGTCCAACAACATCAGTCGGAATGTAGATAGGATAGGGTAGGAATGTGTTATATATAGGATGGGATGGGGCAGAAGTATAGAAGTTTAGAACCATATGTATTCTAACAGTTCACGCGAACGGAATCACGGACACAACTAGCAAATATTAAGATTTTCTGCTTCTAATTTCCGATCGATTGCACACAACATCCAATAGCGGACTATTTTTGTGACTATATCTGTTCTCTCTGACTCTGGATTTTTGGTAAAGGGACATTTGTTTTAATCTATAGTCTTCCTTTTGTATTCATATATTAAAAATTTTCCACATTTTTTTTGCGGTGACAACCTGTAAGACAACATTTAGTAGTACCTACCATAAAAGTTACTCTAGTATTTACTCTTGTTTCATTGTATGTCTTGTAGGTTGTTTTGCAAAATAAATACATTAATAAATATAAATACCCTTATTTCAGTTTGCGGACAAAACATGTCGGAAATAGTTTTCAAGGTCAATGGGAAACAGTACGAAGGTAAGTGGATTTTTTTTAAAATTATATGTCAAAATTACTCCAGACATAAATTATATTCCACAATTCACAAATATATATTAAATACACAAACGCAAATATTTATTTGCTAAAATATATTTAAGGGAACAAATCTCATTCGACCTGTGAATTAATTTAATTCACTGAATTAAGCTAAGTAAACAGTGTTGAATATGCTAAAATCTTATGTGCACACATTCTAATCATTGTACCGAACGAATTATTGATTGATCAGAAGCAATTAAACAGTGATGTCTACACATTAAACATGTCTACACGTCTTTGCTTTGGATGGAAGTCCACATTGTCTTGTGCATGAGAGATGGCCTTAAAACTCCACGCTGAACAGCGGGTTGGCGAGTCCACTCTCATAAATGTGGTGTAGTTCCTCAAGGGTTGTGGTAGCGTTAGTCGTCTTTTACGACACCCGCGGGAAGAGATGGGGTAGTGTTATTCTAAGGTCAGCCGACACCACACGGCAAAAAATCTCATGTAGATAATATAATGTGGTAAAAGCACCCTAGCAAGGGAATCCAACACGCTATCTTTATGTATTAATAAAGTATGTCTAAATTATCAAACTCGAAGCTCGAAACATCAATAACTGACTAATATACTGACTAATAATCCAGTGGACGGCAAGTTCGGACCAGACGTTTCCCTGAACGAGTACATAAGGAATGTGGCGGATCTCCGGGGCACGAAAGCGATGTGTCGCGAAGGCGGGTGCGGCGCTTGCGTCGTCGCCGTGAGAGCTGCTTTACCACCTGATAATCGACTCAAAACCTTTTCTGTTAATTCGGTATGATAACATCTTTGTGTTATACGCATATACTAAACGGTTCTTTAGTAGGATGAATATATTTAAATTAACTGCATATTTGGTATGGTAACGAGCCTTGGAAGAACAGTGGCAAATAGATAGTAAATGCCTATGATTCACCTAGATATCTCATTTGTTCCAGACATTCTGATAGAGACCAAAGAGTGTGCCAATAGCCAGTGTACGGGGTCACCTTTTCTTTCATTTTCTTTATAAAACGTTTATTTTTTTTAAAACTAGACAGTATATTTAGGTAAATATAGAGATATTTCCTTAAAGTGTACCTCTACGTATGATAAACTTACGTAATAGTTATGGTGATCTATTGTAAGTGTTTACCTACTATTAATCTTCAATTCCGACATATCTGGTCGATCATCGTTAAGATGAAGAAGCAAATATGAAAAAGTATTTCGAATAATATCATGTAAATTTGGATGAGCGCTTCCTTAGAGTGGGAAGCGCAGTGTGAAACGCCCTTCGGCCAGTTTGACCGACGACTTGAAGGAGTTCGCCGGTGGTGGCTGGATGAGAAGAGCCGAAGATCGTATGTGATGACGAGTCTTGGGAGAGGCCTATATCAGCAGTGGAAATACATGAGTTGATCGTAGGATATGGTGTGGCTTTCATGGTAACTGTGAAATAGTTTGCTGAAATAGTGAATTAGTCACGTAGTGTCGCAACATTGAACATAAACCTTATGATAAAACATGAACCTTTAAGCTACTGCAAAACAACATTGAGCAGTAACGATTTTAATTTTGAGAAGAGCGGTGAAATGGTGTGATAAGGGCAACACCATACTTCCAAGAAATCACGTAGTCTATCATTTCCAGTGCCTGGTGTCAGTATTATCATGCCACGGGTGGGAAGTGATGACTGTGGAAGGCATCGGCAACAGAACCATTGGCTACCATGAAGTACAGAGCAGGCTGGCTAGATTCAACGGTACTCAGTGTGGGTACTGCACTCCGGGATGGATTATGAACATGTATAGGTATGGACTTCATGACTACAAAAGTTAGTATTGTGACAACTGGAATTAAATCATTAACGAATTAAGTGGACGCGGTAGATATTTAGTACACAGTAAGCCGCGTTTGTACGAGTACCTACATTTAGTTTACGCGCTGCTGTTCGAAATTTGAAGGCAGTGGAGTCCTCGAACAGAGATCATGTGCCGGAAAATGCAATGTGGGACACACTGCGGCTAGATGGGCCTGACGACTTAAAGAAAGTCATCGGTAGCGACTAGATGAGAAGAGCTCAAATCGTGTGTGGTAGCGATCCTTTGGAGAGTCATATGTCAGCAGTGGGGAGCCACTGGCTGATCGTATGGCAAGCATGCCAAAAACTTCGAATAAAAGTTAGCAAACTTCTAATTGCCGACAAATGAAATGTTGCAAAAGGTGAAACTTTTATCATTAAAAATTATGAAAAGTTATAACGAAGGTAACGTTAAAGATTATATAACATCTATATATATAATAAAATTGTAACGGGCCGATGTCTGTACATTATAGATATTGAAAAAAAAACTAATAAAACTTTATTAGAGCAACAGAAGCCAAAACAACAGTTTTTTAGAAATTTTGTCTGTCTGTCTGTCTGTATGTTTGTACACGCATCACGCAAAACTACTGCATGGAATTGAGTGCAGTTTTCACCGATGTATTGCTAGAGGTCTAACTTAAAATATAGGCTCCATTTTACCGCACGAAAATATCTTATTCCGATTGTTTTAAATTTAATAAACTGAAGCGAAGTGAGGGCGGGTCGCTAGTAATAAATAAAAATCAGAAATACCTCGTCTCATTCAAGGTTACTAACATAAGAACATAAATATTTAGGTACAGTATAATAAATATGCTAATGTTAATTTTCGTTTTGGGTACCGAACTTGAGTTTGGAGTTCGTAATGGACAATATATCTTTTCAGTAAGTGTATAACACTACACTAATATAAAGACATTATATATATATATATATGTATAACATTTATATTTACAGCCTTCATGAGTCAAAACAGAAACTGACCATGAGTGAAGTAGAGAACTCGTTTGCTGGCAACATATGTAGATGTACAGGGTACAGACCAATTGCAGACGCGTTCAAAACTTTTGCTACAGATGTTGATGAAAAACTACGAAATAAACTATGTGATTTGGAAGATTTGGCTTTTTTTAGACCCTGTGGGGTCCAATGTGGAAACAATTGTTCTCACAAAAATGTTAATAAAGATGTGACACAAAGTACTGAAATAAAATCAGATAAAGAAGGTAAATATGCCCCTGAGGAAATGGAATGTTTCAAAAAGAAAGGTGATAAAATGATTGTAATAGACTGTGGAAGACATAAATGGTATAAAGCATACACTTTGGACGACGTATATAAAGCAATGGGTAATGGACAATATAAACTCATAGCTGGTAATACAGGACAAGGTTAGTACTATGCTAAAATAATTCAAAGAAGTGAACAGTTAGTCTCCAGTGTTAAATTTAGTCTATTTTAATAATTGAACTAGCGACTCGCCCTCGCTTCGCTTCGCTTTTTAAGAGTCCTTTTTTCCCCATTTTTTTTTTAAATTTCATAATAGAATATAGCCTATATTATACACGGATAATGTATAACGTATAATGTGAAAGAATTTTTGAAATCGGTTCAGTAGTTCCAGAGATTACCCCCAACATACCTACAAACACATAATTTTACCTCTTTATTATATTAGTTTAAATGTTTTTATTATATTAGTATAGATATAGATAGATGAAAGAATGAAAACATTTTTTTTTATAGACGAACATGTGGTCCCATGTGATGGTAAGTGTTACCGCCGCCCATGGACACCTGCAACACCGGGGGGTGTGCGGGCGCGCCGTCGTATGTATGTTTGTATTTGACATACATACATACAATACAATATTTATATAATAATTCAGTAATCACTTCTTATGACAATTGTTTTGTTTTTCACTTGGGTTTTTAGTATGTGTATTTATAGTACACACAGGTTCACTCCTCTTCCTCGGACAGTATTAATTAAACCGTCGATTCTCTTTTAACATGTTTAACATCTTTTAATTCGACATAATCACGTAACTTCTTTACAATCCGTCTGTCAGCTCTTCGTGGGCGGAAGTGGGACGGAGTTCATACGGTGATTAGTTTTGCAACACTACCGCTTGTAGCGATAGTGATGTTACTCCGTCACAATTTATATTTAAACCAAGTATTATAAAAAATATTAAATATTCGAGCGCTAAGCTATCGTTAATAAACCTTAAGAACAACAATTCCATCTAAGAAATCGTTTTTTTTTTATGTAACGCCATTCTCAATGGTCGAAACTAGGATTCCCTGTGTCGTGGGTCCGGAAACACATACAAAGATGAACCGACAACACGTGTAACACCCAGGCCCGAACAAATACCTGTCGTTACAATACAAATGATTTTCCGATCGGGAATCAAATCTAAGACCTTTTGAACAACTGGCAGGGGCACTACCAACTATGCTAATTGGTTGTCCTTAACCTTAACTGTTTAAAATTCGAACTTTTCACCTAACACACACTATTTATACGGTCTAAGAAATATATTTTTATAAATAACCTACAGCCATAAATATTGTTACAGAGAAAACATTGATGTTTTTATTTTTACATTATCATTCTATCAGAAATGGTTGTGTTACTTTAGAAATAAATAGGTAAGCATTTTAAAAATATAACGTTTAATCGAAATGGTCATCATTTGCTTTTACACAATCTTTCAAACGACCACAAGTCAATTTTTGATTGAAACACGTACCCTTTCCATGGGAAAATTGGCAACTGGCAAATTGGCATTGTGGAATGTTTTAGGTATTCAATATTATCATGGCGTTTAGAGGATGCCCCATGCTCTATAAAACAGACCATAAGTCATAATCGAGCGGATTAAGATTGGGAGTAGATGTCGGGCAGTCTTCAGGTCTAATGAAGTCGGGAATATTCCTTTCTAGCTACGCTTGTGTTGAACTATAATTATAACCTGGTGCTGAGTCTTGCTGAAAAAAACATTCTTTGAAAATTGAAAAGAACAGGGTGTTGGTACAGGGCCGTCTTTACCACGGGGAGCAAGGGGTGCGGTGCACCCCGGGCGCCCCGCGCCCGGGGGCGCCTGTCGAGCGCTGAATTCAGTGCCGGCTTTACCTATGGTGCAGGGGGTGCGGTGCACACGGGCGCAGGGTCTTAGGGGGCGCCGAGCGCCGCTCGCGACACCTCCAAAGAGTTCAAAACGCCTACTAGAGGGCGCCCTGTACCCGGGCGCTACATGAGCTAGAGCCGGCGCTGGTTGGTACTTACGACCTACTCAAGAATCGTATTTTGATACACTTGAGCCAATGTTTTAGTACCTTCTTCACAAAAATAAGGTTCAGTCAGTTCGTGATAGCTAACACCTCAGCGTACCGCCGAAGAAGTTGTTTTGATTTGTCAACCATATTTTTCGTTAAATTATCAGTTAAGAAATGACCAGTACCTCTTATGTAAGCAACAAGTCTTAAATCATCTTTTAAAATACGTGATATGGTTCTGAATGCTATATTTATGTCTCTGGATAAAATCTTCTGCTTCCGGGCGGAATTTCTTCGGATCCTCTCCTTCACAGCTTTAATCGTCTGTTTAATACGAATAGTGCATGGACGGCCAGACCTTATACTGTCACAAACAGAGGGCGTTTCAATGTTCACAACCATAATACTCCATCAGCTAATACCATATATATCCCTATATTTTAGTCTCCATTGCTTATTTAAAAATATACGATTTATTACATTTTCTTTTCGTAGGAGTATTCCACGTAACAGAATACCCACCGAACGTGATCGATATATTCAACGTGGCCGAAATAAAGGGGTATTCGATGGACGTGAACCTAGTGCTAGGCGCAGGGATGCCGCTGTCACAAATGATGGAACTGTTCCTTAAAATGTCGAAGGAGAAAGAGGAGTTTTTCTACTTGAAACAGTTTTATGACCACATGGATTTGGTCGCTCATATACCTGTCAGAAACGTAAATAAACAGAACATTTTTTTTTATTAGCAAAATTAAACCGATTTTGCTGTTTTTTAATCATAAATGATTTTTACAGATCGGAACGATTGGTGGTAACTTATTCATGAAACACACAAACAACGATTTTCAATCAGACGTTTTCTTGCTTTTCGAAACGGTTGGCGCCACTATTACTATCGGTAAGGATGAAAGCAGTAAGTTTGTCATTTTGGACTAATGTTGGCATGTATCGCGGATGTCTGTGGGCGACAGTATCCACTTACCATCAGATGGATTGTATGCTCGTCTGCCGCCCTCTTAGTCCATAAAAAAAGATATATATATAACAATATAGAAATAATAGAATGTGGATACTCAATATACATTTGGAATAAGTTCATATCATAATGTCTAGTGACAGTCACGTGTTCCTAATGTGTTGAATATTCTAGCATCTTACTCGTAACCACGCTTAATCCAGAATTAGATTTTTCTATCTTTGAGCAATTATTACAATAATCGTGCGCATATAAATTTATTAGTACTTAGATGATAATGATAAAGATATTAAATCAAAAGAACCCTATATTATTAACATTTCTTTGGTTAGTTTAATAAAAATATACATTAATATCTATTGTATCCGTTACATTATAAAAACAAATATGTTTCAGGGGAATGCGACAACAAAAAGAAGTCAATAACATTACCGGAGTTTCTGCAAACAGATATGAAAAAGAAAATAATTTTAAATATTATGCTTCCACCATTATCAAAATCATATTCAATAAAGACTTATAAGGTGAGTTATTTTTTTTTATTTTTTTTATGTGCGAAGGCGGCAGACGAGCATTCAGTCCACCTGATGGTAAGTGGATACTATTATTTTAATATTCAAGAAAAATAATAAAAACTTATGATTCTAGTCCTGCAATTTATTGGGTTTTAATTGGGTTATTTAAAAGTAACTATAGTGATATTGGGTTAAAAAATATTTATTTTCTCATGCATTGAAGCACACTACAATATAAAAATTCAGATCTTGAATAAATGTTAACCATACTTAATAATCATGTTTAAATACATTCGAAAATTGTCAAATTTTATTAACAACGTTGTGATTATATCTTCGTGGTAATGACATCCACTGTATTCTTAACGAGAATGTACCGTAAATAAATTGGAAAAGGAATTGCAAATGTGCGAATATATCGATTTCCTTGTAACAAGACCATCAAAACACGTTATGTGTAAGGTGTAAAAAATGTTTCCTCACTAATCGGTAGGAGGAGAGTGCATGCTGCATTCCCACAGCCGCTGGGCGCACTCGACTGGCAGAGTAACCCCTCTCTCACAGAAGACCACCTTCCTTTCCTACTTTTCTGAAGAATGTACTGCATAGCCTACTTTCTCAATGTACGTTTCGGTAGTGAGTGAGATATGCCAGAGCCCATTACCATCCCATCCTCTCCCTCCCCATTTTCCCAATCCATTCTTTAATCTGCAAAGGTAATCAGCGCATCCGGGGGCGTGCCAACGTTTATCATTCTGGACTGATGTTGGCATGTATTGCGGATGTTTATGGACGACAGTATCCACTTACCATCAGGTGGACTGTATGCTCGTCTGCGGTATGTTTTCTATAAAAAAAATAATTAAAAAAATCTCAAATTACAAAAAATACCTACCTTTGGCATTAAATATATTTTCGTTAACATTTCATAGAAGTAAATGAAAGATTTACTACCGTATGTCTTTAAGCAGGTCATTTTTATCATTAAAACTTTACTTTCATTTGCAATTCAAATGAGAAAACATTCTGTCTGGTACATTTTTATGTTAGTTTGAATTTAATATCGCGTAATTTATGTTTGAGATACTCGTAATTATAAAACAGAAAAATGTATAATAACATTGGCTATCAACGGTGAAGATTTTACGAAAAAAAAACTTTTATAAGATGACTAACTAAAAGACGAACGAAGAGGCCTGATAGGAAGTAGATATCGTCTCACTGGACATCCGCAATACATGACAAAATTATTCAAGAATGACATGTTGGCACGGTCCTTGATGCTCATCCTTACCTTTGAAGATTCAGGTTGAGAAGTTTCACCCCATTTCAATCTCTAGTAAGGTTTTTTCACTAATAAATAATTTGTAGTTCTTGTCACCTACGATCGCGCGTCTGCTTTGCTTACAGTGGTGTGTCCGTACGGATAAAGAGACCTTATATTCTTCACAACATACCTTTAAAAACATTGACGCGAAAGTTACCGTTTACCAACAATTTATCCATAAGCAAGGGTGACGCGCGCTCATGAGTTGTAAAACATTACAAATTGCTCTTTATTTTCTTAACCACTTACTATTAGAAATACTCGTACACCAAAATAATTTTATTTGTGAAATTCCACATATGAAACATGAACCATCAGTCTCAAATATGATCCATCAGTCTTCGTTAACGGTCCTGTGGCAAATATGACCTGGTCATTACCACTTTAACCCATGTTTTCATTAATAAATACCTATTTATCAAATTTTAGATTATGCCTCGTTCTCAAAATGCACACGCTGTAGTCAACGCTGGAATTCTATTCAAGTTTCGCAACAAAAGCAACTTATTGGAAAAAGCAACAGTAGTTTACGGCAGCATTTCGGCAAAATTCATACACGCGAGTAAAACTGAAGCGATTTTGGTTGGAAAAGACCCGTACACTAATGAGACTTTACAATTGGCTTTGAAAACACTATCGCAGGAGGTAAACCCAGAAGAAGCGCCGCCTGAACCCTCCGCTTCATATAGAAAAATGTTGGCACTTGCTTTATATTATAAGGTTGGTTTCTTTAAAATATTCAAGTTTAGTTACAAATCCCCATAAAGTAAGTGTTTCTTATCCTAGTTTTCATAAATTTTCAAAAAATAGTTACATAAGTGCATATTTCTATGATAACGTAATCAGATGATATGATCTTTAAAGTATTTTCTAATCACTTAAGAACTGTGATAAGCTAAGAGACCACCACTATGAGAATAAGTGATAGCCTATTCTCGACTACCTTATTCGTAATCATAAACCCCCGCCGACACTATTAAATTTCTTCCTAAGTACCGATTTTTTCAGTTATAACTAGCTCGGCTAACTAATACTAGTACTAGCTACTAAATAATACTAAAATCTCTAGGAATTGCCAGGGGGCATGTGTCCTGTAGTGGTACGTTATGAACTGATATAAGACAGTGTCCCGTTCACCCAATAAAATCAAACCTGGACGTACCCGGACGTCTGTTATTATGCTATTATAAAACAAAGACATTTCTAATTTCAGGCAATAATAAGTCTGTGTCCTGAAGGCAAGGTGAATCCCAAATACCGATCAGGAGGTGAAGCAATAAAGCGCAGTACGTCACAAGGTTCTCAAATATTTGAGACTGACAAGAGCTTATGGCCATTGAATCAACCTGTGCCAAAAATAGAAGCGTTAGTGCAATGCAGTGGAGAAGCCACTTTTGCTAACGATTTGCCGAAGCAAATTGATGAAGTGTTTGCTTCGTTTGTCACTGCTGATGTTAGAGCAGGAAGTATGATTGATTGCTTTGATCCTTCTGAGGCTCTCGTAAGTATTAACAATCATTTGTAAACGTCAAAGGTTTAATAGCGATTTTATAAAATTTTTGGTTGCTAAATTAGTACCACGCCCTATATTAGTCTTGTCATATGTGATCCTGACAAGACGAATACGAACATTCCTGGATTCCATTTTTCCATTAAATGTCACGTTCACAAATAAACCTATTTGTATCTATTTACAGAAAATTCCAGGCGTCATTGCATTTTACAGCGCAAAAGATATACCAGGAGACAATTCTTTTACACCTGAAAGCCGACCTTTCTTATATGTCGAAGAAGAAATTTTATGTTCCAAACAAGTTAAATTCTATGGTCAGCCGGCAGGAATCATAGTCGCTGATAGAGAAGAGACTGCTAACAAAGCTGCTAGACTTGTTAAAATTAAATATGCTTCTATAAACAAAAGTAAACCTTTGTTGACCGTTGACGATGTGCTCAAATCTCCTCAAAAGAGTCAGAGATTGATTAAAGACAAAACTGTTGAGCCAACTGATATAGGGAATGATGTAAAATGTGTAATTCGTGGCGAATACAATTTAAATACTCAGTACCATTATTACATGGAACCGCAGACGTGTGTTGTGAAACCAACTGAGGACGGGATGGAGGTATACTCCGCGACACAATGGCTCAATATAACTAACATAGCAATTGCTAAGACCTTGAAAATACCAATTAATAGGTAAGATACCCATATGTTCAAAAGAATCTTTATGTACGAGTATTTTCTATTAGAAGAAAAATAAACGTCTTTTAAAAAAAAGAGTTGTAGGAAGAAGTTAACACAAAAGTTGTTATTGTTAATACGTTTGAAAAATATAGGTACATTAGGCTCTTAATCCCAAATTAAATATTTTCAAGCCTAATTATTTTATTATTAATTACTTTCCGAAAATGTTATGAACTCCTGAATGTTTCTTTACATTTTTCGTCTCGGCTTGTTGCCTCAATTTTACTATCACTTCAATTGTAACTGTAAACTCTATATAAATAAAATAATGTTGCTGATGATTTTTAATTGGTAGTTGACAAATTTATAATTCACCATATTAGTCTCCGGTGAAGTAGTCTTAACAAAACATTTTAAACTAGCTACCCGCCCTCGCTTCGCTTCGGTTTATAAGGTTTTTTTTTTTTTCAAAATTTTATTTCAAAATAAAATATAGCCTATATTAGACACTTATAACGTAGCTTCCTATTTGTGAAAGAATTTTTGAAATCGGTTCAGTAGTTCCAGAGATTACCCCCAACATACCTGCAAACAAACACACAATTTTACCTCTTTATTATATTAGTATAGATTAAAAACGAATGTAGGTACAGGGAAAAACATTTTCGGAAATCAAAAATTTATATAAACATAATTTATTGTTTACAGTATAAATATAATAGTGCGTCGAGTGGGTGGTTCATATGGTGGTAAAATTTCCCGATCAGTCCAATTGGCTTGCGCAGCGGCCCTAGTGACGCATTTACAAGGGAAAACGTGTAGATTTGTACTGCCTCTACAAACCAATATGAAGTGTATTGGAAAACGCCCTCCTACCAGCTGCAATTTCGAGGTATTTTTTATATAAATTCAAATATATTGCTGCTTTCTTCATAACGTCGTGCAGTGATTATTTCCCTACATTTACGTTTAACTTACTAGCGACCCGCCCCGGCTTCGCACGGGTAGCACTAATTATCTATAGCCGAATGACTTCTGGTGGATAATATCATCATACCGGTAGCTTATTTTCGCAAAATGTTCATAAATTATAGCCTTAATTTCGCTAAACCTTCCTAGATAATCCCTCTTTCTATTGGTGAAAATCGTCTAAAAATCCGTGCCATAGTTTCTGAGATTATAATATGACTTTAATTTATAATATGAAGTGAAGTGAAGTGAACTGATATTTTTTTTAAATAAATAAATATATATAAGATATACACATATAAAGAGATCCTATCCTTAGAACTTTTCTATTATATATTGTAGGTAGGAGTTAACAATGAAGGTGAAATACAGTATTTGAAAAACGTTTTCTATCAAGACAGTGGTCACTCCCTGAACGAAGTTCTCACAACAATGACCATGCAACACTTCACCAACTGCTACGATCCTAAGAGATGGTACATTCAGGCCAATACAGTGCTTACAGATACTCCTTCTAACACCTGGTGCAGAGCTCCTTGTATGTATTTTTTGGAATATATTTTTAATTCAATACAAATACCTATTTTTATAAATATACAAAAAATATTCCATTTCCTGGGGGTACTAGCACAGTGATTGTTATTGGAAATAATCATATTTTTTTCATACTTTTTCAGTCTCAACTGAAGGTGTTGCAATGTCAGAATATATCATGGAAAAAATAGCTTATGATCTGGCCAAAGATCCAACAGAAGTCAAATTGTTGAACATGACTAAAGAAGACAATCCGTTGCCCGAAATGATAGAACAATTAAAGAGAGATGCCAACTACGACGACCGTTTGATAGAAATTACTAAATTCAACGAAATAAATCGGTGGAGGAAGAGAGCGATGAAACTGATACCTATGAAGGTCGACTTATTTTATATCGGAAACCACAATTCTATTGTATCGCTATACCATGGAGATGGTACAGTAGTGATACTTCACGGAGGCATCGAAATGGGGCAAGGACTAAACACAAAAGTAGCCCAAGTCTGTGCCTATACGCTAGGTATACCTTTGGAAAAAATCAGCGTAAAATCAAGTACTAGCTTCACATCTCCAAATGCCATGGTCACGGGAGGAAGCGTAGGCAGTGAATGCGTGGCTTTTGCCACTGTAAAAGCCTGTGAAACACTTCTTCAGAGACTCAAGCCTGTTAGAGAAAAAATGGGTAAAGCCACGTGGGAACAACTGCTGGCTGAGGCACATAAGGAAGGCGTAGATTTACAAGCTACATATATGTACTCAAATGTTGTTGATGAGCCAAAACCATATGACGTTTACGGTGTATGCACGATGGAAGTAGAAGTTGATGTATTGACAGGAAACCACGATGTGAGGAGAGTTGATCTGCTTGAAGATGCTGGGAGGAGTTTGAGTCCGGAAATTGATGTTGCACAGGTAACTAACAATTCTATAAACATAACAGTAATAATGAAGCTTAACTAGTCTATCAAGTTCATATTTTCACACTACAGAGTTAGGATGTCAATCCATGACGTAAGTTCATTAGGGTTTTTGTTTTTCTGATAAGTTTGTTATTACTAGTTATATTTAACCTACGATTTTGATATTACAGATCGAGGGAGCATTTATTATGGGTCTAGGATACTTTACGTCCGAGAAAATCATCTTTGATCCTAACAATGGGCAATTGCTGACTGATCGAACCTGGACGTACAAGCCGCCAGGTATCAAGGATATACCTGCAGACACGAGGATATACTTTCGTAGAAATGGAAAAAATAAATTCGGAGTACTACAATCGAAAGGTACCATAATCAGCCCTTCTATCGTCCACTGCTGGACATGAATATGAACATCGTTATGTACATGAGACGTGTATAGCCTTAAAACACCACGCTGCCCAAGAGGGTTGGTAAATTCTCTCTTCAAACTTTCAACTAACAATTTCAACGCAGCATACAAAATATCTTACTAGAGTGTACGTGACAAATTGCATTTGTCACATTTGCAGCTAACAGTTGTGCATAATAATGCATAACTGTTAGCAGAACAAGGGTTAATTACTTGATCACACATACTTCAAATTTTATACGAACAAAATTCCATACGAACAAAATTGCAGATACAGCTAGTCACTAATGTATCGTTGACAAAAACAATCCTTTTTCTAAAACGGCATACCACAGCAAAACAAGGAATTAATCTGCATATCTCGTCTCTATCACGTTAAAGCTATAAATCACAATATAACTGCTCCGAAGCTAAACCCTCTATGAATACATTTTCTGGATTCGTTGGAATATTCCATCCGTCATACTATGCGGTATACTCTCCACTTTTTGCTCGTTAAAGCAAAAAGCTATATATATTGCTCGTTATATTAAGCATAATTTTAATTGTCACTTGTAATAAATACAACCTAGAATAAAAGAAAGACAGATTTTTTTTTTTAAACTACAGAACGCACACATAAAGTCATCTAAGCAGTAATTATAATTATAACATGCTGCGGCAACAAAAACTCGTAGGTACCCATCAAAACATGTTGCTTTACCAACCGCTTGCAAGAGGAGAAGCGCTTACATTCTGTTGGGCGGTGATGTCCGTCGAGTCAGATAAACTTCATATTAATTCATCATATTTATTCATCCATTCAGTTGTTTATATATGACGCGCACGCTTATGCGCTGATTTGATAACAATTCCTGCGGGAACTTTATAATAGTTCTGGATAAAAAGCATTCTAAATTTAAATTCAGGAAATTATAATTCACTATGCTGAATCATTAAACTCCATTGAATGTTTATTGCATGAAAAGTGTTCAGACCGACAAACAAACATTCCTAAAACTTTTGTATCATTCATTGTATCATCATTATGTACTATGTACTCGTATCATTCATAAAATACTTATATATATAATGGATCACAATTACAGGAGTACAGAGTACAAACTCTGTAGCGTACATTATAATATGTAGCATAGGTAGTTTGCAGGAAACATTACAATTATTTCCTGATATTTTTCAGCAACTGGTGAACCTTCTTTGATCCTATCTTCAGTGATAACCCATGCTTTAAGAGAAGCCGTGCGCGCGGCTCGTTTAGATGATGGATATCAAGACCAGTGGGTCGAAATAGGTATGTATTTTTAATCACATTATCTACAGCATTATATTTAATCACATTATCTACAGCATTATATTTAATCACATTATCTACAGCATTATATTTAATCACATTATCTACAGCATTATATTTAATCACATTATCTACAGCATTATATTTAATCACATTATCTACAGCATTATATTTAATCACATTATCTACAGCATTATATTTAATAACATTATCTACAGCATTATATTTAATCACATTATCTACAGCATTATATTTAATCACATTTTCTACAGCATTATATTTAATCACATTATCTACAGCATTATATTTTTTATGTTGATTAAACTCCATATTTCAATATTATAATTGTTATATATGTAAACTATGTTATTGAAATTACCTATTTTTCAATTATTCCTGAGGCTAGTTTCATTACTATGTGGATACGCATCATAATGCCACAATTTCGCATCGTAATAAACAAAAAGTATGAACAAACGCGGGAACTTGTTGACTGCGAACGGCGGCTAATAATTCATTCTGAACAGACCGTCGTTTATTCCATCTCCCTACACTCTTGTTTCTCTCGTTTACCCAAATATCCTTCTTGTCAATTTTCCAAATTATTTTTAGTGTTATACAAATCTGAATATGTTCTGATAATAAACATTTTAATCTTTTCCAGAGAACCCTTGCACAGTGGAGAATATTTTTACAGCAGTCGGTCACAAACTGGAGCATTTCAAATTGAGATAAATTTAAAAATATTCTACTGTGTTACAAATGGTTTTATGTGTTTCTGAAATTATAATAAAAACGGTTTGGATTTATTAGAATAATTATTTGTTTTAATTAGGATTCCTCTTGGTAATACAAATATTTTTTATTGAAATATAGTAGTAGTGCTGCCCGTCTACCATAGTGGTAGATGAATAGGTGATCTAACTAATGATAAGTGATCAGCGCCTCCCATGGATACAACAGGTGGGATGCGGGTGCGCTGCAAACATTGCAGAATTCCCTGCAGACCAGACCTCTACATGCACATTGTCTCATGTATGAGGGATGTATGATATTAAAACTATAATAATACCCAATAATAACTGTCATATCAAATTAGAAACAATCTAAGAAAGTGATCGAATGTGAATTTTTTTTTTTTTTATGTACGAAGGCGGCAGACGAGCACGTGGTGGTAAGTGGATACTGTCGCCCATAGACATCCGGGATACATGCCAACATTAGTCCAAAATGACAAATGTTGGCAAGCCCCCGGATGCGCTGCCTACCTTTGGAGATATAGGAATGGATTTGGAGAAAGGGTTGGGAAAATGGGGAGGGATAGGATGGGATGGGAATGGGCTCTGGCACATCTCACTCACTACCGAAACACGTACGTACATTGGGGAAATACGATAAAGTGGGAAATACAATACATTTCAAGGTAGTCTTCTAAATAGACATCAAAGAAGTTAATATTTATTTAAATAAAGAGTGAATCGTCTTGTTTATAATTCAATGCGCGGCCCCTTCCACTGTCAATCAATTTTAGCGCTACTTCAAAACCTGTATGTACACGTCCCAAGGTTATTGTGAAGTACAGTATGCCATAAAATGAAGATATTTACTTTAAAAAAAACTTAATTTCATATAGTTACACAAAGGGCGAGCTTAATGCCCTGAGGCATCTCTATCCACCAGCCTTTGAATTGAGCAAAGAGGTACATTAGAATAATAATTAGGAGTTGCAATGATTGGTATAAATAATAATTGGGAGATGCGATGACAGGTATAAATGATAATTCGGAGTTGCGATGATAGGTATAAATAATGATTGCAGGTGCGATTATTATAGGTATAAATACTAATAGGAGATGCGATTATAGTTATAAATAATAATTATGAGGCGATAATAGGTGTAAATAATAATTACGTGCGATGACAGGTATAAATTGTATAACTTAAATGATAATTTGTAAAGATTTTTAGACCGATTTTGTGAATATTGTTTGTGATACTTTTGTAAAGCGATGATAGCCCAGGGTATACAATAATCTCTACTCATTTCGGGACTTCGTGAATTCGAATCTCGACCCCCCACCTCTGAGTTTTTACTTATGGATTTTTTAATTATCACTGGCTCAACGGTGAATTATAAAATTTATATGTAAAATAAGTACGCGCTGTATAAGAACTTTGCGTTCTTTCCAAAAAAAAAAAAATAATGTGTGATGATCTCGAGTACTCAAATAGATACAAATTTGACATAACAAATCTCAATACCTACCCATAAAAAATAATCGTTACCAGCCCTTTTAACGTCCACTGCTGGGCGTGGGCCAGCCCATGCACATTGTCTTGTGCATGAGGGTTGTATGGCCGCAAAACGCCTCGCTGGCCAAGCGGTTTGACGAGTCCACTCTTTACGGCCATATGTAAAAAACTATCTTTTTCATATATTTCATTAAGTATTTCTGTGTTCTACTACACATGCCCTATATAACGTCAATAACATAGTTGAGACGTTAAAGTATTCTATACTTTGTAACATATACTTTGCTATTTTAATATTATATATTGCAACATACTATTCTGAAAGTACATATTAGCTAACTATACAAAAGTAGATAATAATAGAGAAAGATAAAATAATAATTGGTCCCTTATATAGTAATTAGCCACTGTGTTACAAGTGGAAAAGTAAAAAAGATATACGACAATTAACAAACTAATAAAAACTCGTATTTTTTATAGGAAGGCGACAGACGAGCAGATTGTCCACCTGCAGCTGCTTAGCTGCAGGTGTAAGCTACTATGTAAGTAAGGGACAGTATCAGCTCGGAGACTGTCGCCCTGGGAGATACGTGGTACATGCTCACATCAGTTAAGAATGACAAATGTTGAAACGCCGCCGGATGCGCACCTACCTTGACATTTACGATTGGAGGAAGGGTTGGGAAAATGAGAAAGGAAAGCATGTGAAAAGGAGAGCATGTACGCACTAATATATAGGTATAAAATTAGGTAATATATAGTAAGTATTATAAATTAACAGTTAAGTTAATTTAAAAACAGGACTTTTTATCCTATTCGATAATACTATATAAAAATTAAAAATGTATTTATAAATGGTGGATGTTTTGATTATGACAGCCATTAAGTTAACTGGAATCATGAGATTCTGTACTGTAGGTACCGACTATAGCTGTTATAATTAGTTCAGTTTTAATTGGGTTTCCTATGTGAATGAAGAAATATACAAGTACTGTACTAGATTTTGCCGGTGCCTTCGCCCACGTGAATTTCATTTCTACTTAATTTAAAAGCTGCCTAATTTTAGTATCCTATGTCCTCCTCCGGATTTCAAGCTACCTCTATGTCAAACTTCATTGAAATCGGCTCAGTAGTTAATCACGAAAACGTAATAAACAAACTAGATTTAATATTAATGTATAAAAATTTGCAATTTTGTGTCACACTAAAAGTTTTTAGAATCTCAAAAATGAAAACAGATATAAACATGTAACTTGTTTATTGGTTTTCGAAGTGTGCTCTTTTTCATGCAATGAAACCATTGTAGCCCACACTTCTTTAGGCACCTCTTCAACAGCCGTTTGGAAAGCCGTTACTGCGTTAACTGCATTCATAAAACGTATTCATCTGAGTTTATCCTTAAATTTAGGGAGTAAATTGGAGTCACAGGGCGTAAAGTCGGGACTGTATGGCGGATGACACATAACTCAGCATTTACGGTACTCAAAAATTGCTTCGTTTGTCTGGTGCAGTGAGCTGGGGAATTGACTTTCTGGTTCGTGGGCGTCGTTCTTTGATTTTATTCTAAACCAATCCGCAGTTACTATTCTTTTATTTTCCAAACTCACAGTAGCAAAGTGGCCCAATCTGCCAAAGAAGTTGCCCAATCTTCCTTTCAGCACTCCGTCCTTTCTTCACTTTCGTCGGCAACTCTTCGGAAGGAAAAATCCACTGGGCAGATTGCCTCTTAGTTTCAGGCATAGCAGTACATATCCAAAACAGCATTTAATTGACCATTGTCGATTTTTTCAAGCATTCCACGCTGCAGTATTTTGAGCTTCGTTCAAATTCTGAGGAATCCATCTAGCACAAAGCTTCCTTGTCAGCAAGTGATCGTGTAAGATAGTTTGAACTTGACTGTACCAAAACCTAATGATTCCCGTATCTGCTAATATGTTCTCCGTTTGTCTGCTTATCAAGAGTTGCACAGTTCTGATATTTTCCTGCGTCACCGCCGTCACAGGACGCCCTTCTCTAACATCGTCACTGTACCACCATGTTTAAATTCAATGAACCAGTTATAAACAGTGGCACTGGATGGGACTTCATCACTAAATGCTAACTTAAGTCTTTAATAACTTTGCTTCTGGTTTAGACCGCAACGGAAGTCATAAAAATCATTAAACCAAAATGTTCTTTTGTTAAATTCATTTTTCCGCAAACACTTAATTTTCAAATTACCGCCAGAAATTAAAAACACAAAAAATTTAATGGCGTTTGATAAGCAATGGAGTTGTATTTTCAAAATTCGAATTCGTTTTTACTATCGTTTTGTACAGTAGCCAGTTCTAAGAACTTTGGCGTAGTAGTTTGACGTTTAATTATAATATAGTGTATGATTTAATTATATGTTTAATTATTGTATGTTTAATTATAATATAGTGTTTAATTATAATAATTTAATATAGTTTAATTATAATATAAACACAAATGTAGCCTGAGTTTTTTTTTATTATTACCAAATTTACAAAGAATAAGTATAAAGCTAATTAATATAACTGTAACTAATAAACTAGATTTGCTATACAAGTATATACAAGTATCTGCTCAAATACAAGTATCTGCTGCTCAAATCAGTAGTCGAGACATTAAAAACCTACCTGCAAGCAGTGAACAAATTATAATTTGGACAAGGAATATCTTCTTAGTTTATATTTTAAATTATTTTCGCTGATATCTGTTTTAAATTTAAGATCTAATTCATTTATTAACCTGCGAACAGAGTAAGTGCTGGTCCGCTGACCGTATATGAAGTGTTTGTTTGTGTGTTTGTGAAGTGCATTAATTCACATTATCTGATAAATAAATAAAACATAATCTGAATACGTTTGCTCAGTTTTCCAACTGGCTTTGCAACCAGTTGGAAAACTGGTCGTACAATGGACCACAAGGGATAAACATATGGAAATACAAAAATAAAGAATGTCGCAGGCGGAATCAACTAGTCTGTCATATAGACACCCCCAGGCAGGTAATCAAGTGAATAAAATGATATAGTATGATAGCTATCCATGTATGACGTATTCGCAAGGCATCGCCGGCAGTAGGTGGTAACTGTACACATGCGTGAAAAAGTGGAATTAGGTATTTGAAATTATTTATCTTAAAATACAACGAAATTAATTAATTCCTTAGGTGAATTAAATATAGATGATGATGAAAAGATCAGTGATAATGAAAATCGTGTTCACAAATTTTCCAAATACCTAGGTGATCAAACTAGAGATCATTTTGTGCGACATATTTGCAACACCACAAACGTACCACAGTTAATGAACATACATTGTAAATACATTTCGTCACTTGCCATGTCAGCTTATCTAAATGTATTATTTCATGCCATCTTATCAGAATCCCATACTATCCCATTCCATTTCTTTTGTCAGGTCGGATAGGATGATAACATGCTGTCTCATCTCAATTGCCTCGTCTAATGAGAGGGGCAAATTGAATGGGATTGAATAATGATAGTCTCTTTCCATTCTTCCTAATCCTTTTTGCAAATCCTAATCCCAGCATCCCCAATAGTAAATAAGGTCTCTGTGATGTGTCTAATCGTCATCTTTGACTGACAATGGTGTATATCGCAAGTATCCTTAGGTGATCGTAACCGCTTATTTTCATGCGGAAAGTACTGCCCGTGTCCGCCTTAATCCTGTATAAAAAAGACTGTCTTATACACTTATTTAATTAGTCAGTAGTAATAAAATAGTCGGGGAAAAAAGAGATAATTTTTCAAGCCTCAAAAATGAGAACAATAAATTGATATATCGACTTTCGAGATTTCAATTGGCAAAAGGGGCAAATAAAAAGAATTCAGAAAATCAATTTTTTTTTTTCTAAAAATCTAACTTTATTAGTGTTACTGTTTTAAACTTAAATGTCAAAAATAATTTAATAAAAAAATGTCTGCCTTTTCTAAAGTTTTAATTTATCCCTTCGACTTTATCGGTCGATATGTTGTATGTCATACGCTCTGCGGACTTTTTAATCCGCTACCAGTTTACAGTGCGGGTGTACCGAGACCCGCCCATAGATTAGTAGCGGTGCAATACCGGACAAGTATTCCAACAACTGTCTCCGTAAACGGACCACTTCAAGTATGTACTTCATTTATTTATACATGTCTCTTCTATTTTAAATGTAAATCCGTGACTCTCTTATCCCTGCATACCTATTGTAAATAGAGTATGTTATTACACGGATATTATAAACAGATAATTTATTAGTAACAGCAAAGAGACTTTATTATGGGTCTATCCTTTTCTACCCTTCCATATTTTTCACAAACTTTCTTCAAATCCATTCCAAAAATATCCGAAGCTAGGCAAGTGCTTGAGCGACAGTATCCACTTACCACCAGGTGAGAATTTACTCAACCTACATATCCCTTAGTACATTATTCCAATTCTCCATCCTTCCCTAACCCATTACCAAATCCTGAATCTCCAATGGCAGAGAGCACATCTGCGTTAAATAAAAATAAATATACCTACTACATAAAAAATAAATGAGGAATAATGATTAGATTCCCTGTGTGCTGTAAAGTTCTTCCTCAATCCTCATTGATAGGTCCTTTTCTAAAAATCGTTAACCATGAGTCTCAACTTATTTAAAGAAATCATTTTACAGTTTCATATTCTCTTTAAAAAAGACGTTACGTTTTAGATAAAAATATAAATGTTTAAAATAAACTTATATAGATAGCTTCATGAGCCTTATTCGGCAAGATTTCGTTCGCATATATATATTGTTTTTTTTAAGTGTTGTTACTATTTTTGGAAATTACTCTAATAATATGACCCATCTACGAACTTAATGAACTTGCGAAATTATGACCCAAAACTATTAATAAATGTACCCTGCAGTTGGTCTCCAAATTTCATTACAATTATCCCACATTATACACACATCACTGCACTTAGAGATATGGACAGTACTGCAATGAGAGTAATATTTAGGGTCTGCTGGTCACCATTAGTAAAAATGTAGTAATTTTTTTCGATATTTGAATTGAGCTCCTTATCCAGAGATCACAACTGAATTTGGAAAAAAAACATATATTTTACCAATTATTTCACTGCTTCATTTGACCTGTTTAAAAAAAAACTAAGTCTACAATGGGTACATGAGGTAAAATTATCAAAGTACGGCGGTCATTGTAATTATGGAAACTATAAAAAAATTTAAAGGGTCGTATAAACTAATATATTATAGACTCGTATTATTTTCGAAATTAATTTATTCTAAGTGTTAATATAATATAATTTATGACTTATTACTTGATTTATCATTTACTTATCTCTAAACTATGTAGGTTAAAGAATGTTTTAGGAAAGCAGTAACATGAAAAAATATCATGGAAACGTGATTCAATAAAATGAATAATCCGATACTTCCTATTCATTGCACAAATAGTAATCAATTAAGTCTGACGTGGTCACAGCGAATCTTTAGCCTTTCGCCATGACCGTGTGAACATGCATATTGGAAATTTGCAATGAACTTCGCGGTGGCTATCGATTCCGCGATTAATTCAATACATGCTAAGTTTATCGAATAATCAACGGTAATAAGATCGATTGTCTATTACGATGATTAAACAAAAGGAGGTTGATGTTTTAAAAACTATTTGTATATACCTATAATAAATGGAAGGTAATACCAATCGCAAGGGAGTGTTTAAATCAGTGTTTGACAACCTTTTTTTCGTTTATATTATTTTAAAAATTCGGTAGTACACCTAAACTAAATATATATATGGATTAAAAAAATACTAGAAAAAACATACGTGCATTCTACTAATTTAAAAGTCACAAATCAACGAATAAGTGCAAAAGTGAGAAAAACCTTTGGAAATTTGTCATGCTCATAACTGCTGGGTGATTCAGGTTACACTGTCGTTCACTTCGTCGTCGTCTCACGGCATACCGTTTGCGAAGTACTGGTTTAGAGCTTTACGAGATAAAAGTTGTTGAGCCATACTTAAGCAGAAACACAGTGGTATTGGCAGAGTTTGACGTAAGTTCAATCTAAGAAAGGAGAGTCCATATGTCCCTACCTTGATATAGATATAGATTTTGCCATTTTCCGTACATTTCAGATCAAAGTGATCAACGACATATAATTTCTATGAATAGACGTCGAATTAAAGTGAGATTTAAAAAAAAAATTCATTGTCACAAATTTTGAACTACTGATTAATCAACGATTGGGCATAATCAAGCTTAAACGAAATATAGATACAAACGAATCACAATTTGCCTGGAAGTTTAAGTTTAAACGAATTTAAGGTTGCCTGGAAGAGATCGCCTTAACGATAAGGTCGCCTATTGTATTCTGTCATTTATTATTTGAGCACATGTAGTAACCAATTGTATGCAATAAAGAGTATTTATTATTATTATAATTTGGAATATGTTCCATAATCTATGATAGGATTATGGAATGGAATTGCTTGAATTATAAAGCTTGTGTTATCAGGTTCGAGTCTAGTATATTCCTAAAAGCCGGCCATTAAAATTAATCATTAAGTTTAACCGAAGTCATGTATTTGTGTAGGATGCAGCTACCTAAGCATATGAAGATAGCGGCGGGCGCAGCTGGTGCTGGCATATTTGGAGTACTTTTCGGATGGGTCATATTCCCCTCCCTATTGAACAGTCAACTGAAAAAAGTAAGTTATAAAATGCTATAACTGTAAATATTCGTAACAATATTTAAAACTTTCAAAGATAAAATTGACATCTAAGATATGAGAATGACCCTGTTACTTAAATGCTATTTAACCGTGTTTGAAAAAAAAACAATATTTTTGGGAAACATTTTATATTACTTATTTATTAGCTAGCCCAGCTGGTATAGTTCGACACAACTCAGAGGTTCCAACGATGTACCTATTCGCTCGACCAATGGAAATCG
The DNA here is from genome assembly GCA_943735995.1 of Sesia bembeciformis. NCBI lineage: Eukaryota > Metazoa > Arthropoda > Insecta > Lepidoptera > Sesiidae > Sesia > Sesia bembeciformis. The sequence goes on along the minus strand of OX031039.1, from coordinate 12,925,741 downwards.
ATTTATTTCCTGCTACAACGTCTTATTCGTTGTCGCCTCGAGCGCACGGAGCGCGTCGGACAATCGCACACAACGTGCGTTATACGTTGATTACACATTACATTCGGTAAATGTCAGTTTGACGAGATTAACCGATGGCACCTCTGAGTTGTGTTGTACTGTATTATATGATAGGTATATATTATAGACGAATACTAGGTAGAGTCTGAATGGTTTGTTTTCATCTTTGTATGTCCTTGGATCCTCGACAGGGCGAGTTCCAGTGCGGACCATGTAATTTAAAAAAACAATTTGCCTTTTTAGACTTCATACCAAAACTAAATGAACTTTGGATGACAATTTTAACGCTATATAAGTTTGCTGTCCAGAAAAAAAACTTTAATATGTTATTGGAAAGCTGATCAAGAAACAATTTTATTAGACCATGTTTGGACAAACATTGTAGCTGCAAATTGTGTCCATGTTAGTACGGCTATAAAACGCACAATGCTCGTAATGTAAGGAGTACATAATGTCGTTGCTCGGACGTTTCCACTCGACTGACGTCAAGTCAGACGTAACATAGGAAAGTGTTTGTAAAGTTATACCTACGTTTGTAACAAGACCGTGTTAGCAGAAAAAATATAAAGGGTAAAAGAAATTGTAAGTAGTTGGATAAAGATTTAATAAGAACGCCGAACTCAAAATTTTCATTTTTGTAGCTAGAAACACAATAATGAACAGATACGAATATGAATAGTTATCTTTAAAGTTTTTAGTAAATAAGTTTTTGTCAGACGAACGTAAGCCTATTCGCGAAGCAAATGGAAACACCGCGAACTAGGGTAATCGTTTGACTACCAATCTCTTTATCACTTTGTACAAATTGACATATTTTATCCTTCTAGTATCGTTAATTCTGCGCACGACATGACATCTATACTTACTGTACCTGTATCAGCTATTATTTCCACAATTTTGATAACGAACCTGCTTTACAAAAGGTCCCAGATTCAATTCCCTCTGTGTGTTTCTCTTTATGTGTGTCACGACTAGGAAACTCTGGTTTAGATTGTCCTTGAGAGCAATTCCTTCCGATCTTCGCGGTAAGCTCTTCCACATTGTGAAATGTTTGATCATGTTTTTCCTCATAATTTGCTGCCTATATATATCCAAAAAAGTAATATGATATCCTTAATGTGAAACAACTGGTGCCCGTCCGTATACCTAAAATTGTATATCTAAAATAGTAACAAAAAATGAGGGTGTATCAAATATGTCAAAGGCGCACATCGTCAAAGGAAACGGAAGAGCGATCAAAGAAGTTTTTCAACACACATTTGGAAGTTCTTAAAAGTGAGGTATTCCACATGCGAGATATTATCATAAAGGCATCGCGATTAGCCTAAATTCAGGAAGGACGAATAATTTATACAGTTCAAGGGATTTTCATACTATAATAAATGCAATGAGTGTATAAAATTGAAAAAGTTTTATATTAATATTCAATAACCATCAAAGTTGTCGTCGGTGCATGTCAAATGCATAATAAAGTAGGAATCTTAGCGAGGAAAATAAATTATAAAAATATTCTGCAGTTATCAGCTACTTCAGCGCATTTTAATTTTGATCGTGCCTCTAATACTTTGGAGTTTTACTATCGCACGGCCCTTCATTGTCGTGCTGGTTCATCTATCTGCACTTCCTTGATAAAGAGTCGCTGCGTGCGCTCATCAAGGCCCAAAGTTGTCGAACGAGCTATCAACTGAGGTTTTTCTGCTACCCTACAACATAGGGTTCTTCGAAAGAGCTGTGAACGAGATTCTGCTCGGTCGGCGCGCACTGGCGTGCCCCCTGGTGTTGCAAGTGTCCATGAGCGGCGATGAGCACTTGCGCTCGTCAGCTATCTCTTCCATAAAAAGTAGCACATAATGATATTATGCAACCAAATGCGATGGTTATATTTTACCATTTTCGTATATTTTAGAAAAAAAAAGATAACAAAGTAAGATCGTATTTATATTGAAAGATTTATTCAGTATTTTCAGTCTTTAGAAAAATATTTTCGTAGCAAATGGCCACCACCAAAATGACTAATGTGTATAATTTCATTTTGTAATTTAAGAAATGCTCAATCAGTTTGTCTCCAGATTTCGTTATATGCATTATATTACATGTGTAGTACAATATTTGTAGATACATTTTTCAAGTGACTGTAATTTTGAGATATCTGGAGACTTAATTTTATTGAGATCTGTTGCCAGTTATTAAAACATAAGTTGCTAGTTATTCAAACATAAGTTTCTAGTTATCAAATATAAGTCGCTACTTATTCAAAAAAGAGTGATTCAGTTTAAAAAATATTTTTTCAGTTATTCAAAAATAGGCTGTTTTGTTGATTGTGATTTAGGGGAAGGTAGCCTAAAGCGGGTACACCGCCTAAAGCGGGTATACCACTTCTAACCGTAAGCTATCGACATCACTGTGAATGTGTGAGTGCAGTGCTGTGCCTCGACGGCCGACCAATCAGCGTCAGTCGGCCCGCTCGCCTGGCGTTGAAAGTTTTCAAGGTAAGACAAAAAACTATTTTATTTCATTTTCACTAAAATATTTAACTATTTTTAAGAAGTGAATAGTCAAAAACTGTGTATGCTAGATGTATACCATTATTGTATGATTATTTAGTAGTAAGTCACCCTACTTTTCCTCAAAAACAGTTGGCCACTTAGTTTTGATTTGTAGGTTATGTCTCTTGAAATTTAAAGAAACACGCGGATGGGCAAAGCAGGTAGGGGCAAAGCGGGTTGCCTTTTGTAAGTTAGCTCAATACTATCATATTTTTTATTTTTGCAGATGGTTAATAAATATAAAAGAAAGACTACCCAGGCGACATGGGATGAAAATACCATGAAACTCGCCATGGCAGAAGCTCAAAAGTCGTCCGTTAGAAGTGCTGCCAAAAAATACAATATAAACTTGTCGACCTTACAACGACATATCAAAAAAGGAACTTTCAAAAAGAAGTTGGGAAGATTTAGAACCGTTTTCACGAAAACACAAGAATCGGAACTGCTCCAGTATGTTTTTCATATGGATAATTTGTTTTATGGACTCACAAAATCTGAGTTTTTAGAATTAGTGTGTCAGTACGCCGATACCAACAAGATTTCGCATCCATTCAGAAATGGAACTGCGGGCATAGACTGGTATATCGGTTTCAAAGCTCGACATCCTGACCTTACTCTGCGCCGTCCGGAACCTACGTCAATAGCACGCGCAAGAGGCTTCAACAAACCTCAAGTTGAACGTTTTTTCAACCTGTTGGAAGACCAGATCGACAAGCATAATATTGATGCTACTCGTCTGTATAATATAGACGAGACCGGCATTCAAACTACGAGTAGTAAACCGCCCAGGATTCTAAGTAAATCAGGAAAAAAACAAGTTGGGGTTATATCCAGTACTGAACGAGGAAAACTTACAACGGTGGTGTGCTGCTGTAATGCAGCAGGGGCATTTATACCACCTTTCATGATCTTTGGACGTAAAAGAATGGTTGGTAGACTATTAGACGGAGCTCCACCTGGCACAGCAGCCACATGTACAGATAATGGATGGATAAACGGCCCCACATTCCTTGAATGGTTGCGACACTTTGTTAATATAACTAGACCGACGCCAGAGAGAGAGATTTTGCTTGTAATGGACAACCACGAGAGCCACAAATACTTACAAGCCTTGGAGTATGCATCAAAAAATAATGTGATATTCGTGTCTCTGGCTCCGCATACAACTCATCGAATGCAGCCTCTTGATAAATGTGTCTATGGCCCTCTTAAAATCTATTTCGAGCAAGCAATTTCTGTGTTCCAAAGAAGCCACGTTAGACGCATTGTTTCTCAATATGAGGTGGCAAGGTTATTTGGAGAGGCCTATTTAAAAGCGGCCAGTTCTCAAAATGCTGTGAATGGGTTTTCCTCCTCAGGCATTTGGCCCACAAATAGAAACATATTCGACGATTCCGATTTCCTCCCGTCAACGTTAACGGACAGACCAGAACCAACAAATACCGGCATTGTTGCTGAAGCCAATCAGCCTGCGTCTAATGATTTATCCGAAACTGTCGCTGTTGCTGGTCCCAGCGCAAAAGAGCCTGATCTAAATACCCGTGATTCCATTGATTCTGACCGTACAGTCTCACCAACAATTCTAGACGAAATTATATGAACCACCTTAGGCTCAAAACTCCATCACCGGCTATTTTAGTTGCAGGACAATCGGGAAAAAACTTGACCTCGAATTATGCTGTTAATAACGAAATTATTTGCAAACCTACTAGCCGTGAAACTCCTACACCGGCAATAGCAGAGACAGAACAGTTGACACAAAATTTTACTTCCATTGATGACGTTAATGCTAAAAACTATTCTGGAAACATCGCAGCAAGCTCAATCCCTTATGTCACACCTTTGGACACAAGACCGTCTCCTAAAATGCAGGCGAACAAAACTACACGTAAAAGAAGAATACAAAAAGCTGAGGTACTCACCAGTACACCCATTAAAGAAGAACAAAAAGCAAAGGAATTGAAGAGAAATGCTAAGGAACTTAAAAAAAATGTAGCTGTAAAAAGAAAATTTACCAAAGATAAAGATGCTGCTTCAAACAAAACTGTGAAGAAAAAGGAAAGAAATTCTAAAAAAGAAATAATCTATAGATGCCTGATCTGCAGTGAGCCATACAAAGATCCTCCTCAAGAGGATTGGATTAAATGTGACGACTGCCACATGTGGGCCCATGAGGCTTGCTCCTCATATTCAGGCATTGGCTCATACTACTGTGATATGTGTCAAGAATAATATTTTTTTGTTTATTTTATATAATTATGTTTGATAACAAATTAATAAGTCTGATTAAGGTTGAAAGCAATTTGAAAGAGTCTGATTATGTAATATTAGTAGGTGAAGTTTGTTTTGTTATTGAAGATTATAAAATGTTGATGTAAACGTAATTATAAAGATTATTAGCGTAATAAAGTGATTGATCTCATTATAATTATATTAGACCCGCTTTGCCCAAAACTTAGACCCGCTTTAGGCGCCTACGTCAGGTAAAGCGGGTCAAAAGAGAGTTATTAGTTTTTCTTATTTTTTCATAAAATTGTAAGATTTTTTTTGAGTTTATTTTTAGATTAATGGTCACTGATACACGCTAAATACATATATAAAAAATAAAATGAGTGTGTCTTAAATAGTCGTTTTTATCATACCACAAACGTTAACGTACCCGCTTTGGGCTACCTTCCCCTACTGATCTCATTTGATAATTATTTTATTGCTCCTATTTTAATATATTTAATGTTTTTACCCATAATATTTCTACGAATCTAGACTTTAATTTCTTCAAAATGAAGTCTACCGAAATTAAACAGTTTTTGCGGTAAATTTTCATACATATATTTCTTTTTTTGTAAATTAGAAAGAAAGAAGGAATAAAAGCAAATTCTTTTATTGAAATCAACATATGACATAACATAACATTAATTATTGTGTCAATCGGCACCAACTCAGCGTAAATTCGCAGCGTAAACTGTGACTCTTATGTTCAGTTGGCGCCGCACAGGTCGGTGACCACGGACTGTAATTAAAAACAAATATTAAAAATAGAAAGTATTCAGCGTTCAATATTACCTAGCGTATTTCTATACCTATTTCTTCGTAGGAGATGGCGCTGTCAACGAAGACTGACGTGCGACAGATGTGGCAAAAGATTCCGTTCGCGCTTGACTTCAAGGTATACCTCTTCAATTACACCAACGCCGAAGAGGTGCAGAAAGGCGCCATACCAATCGTCAAGGAAGTGGGCCCTTATTATTTTGAGTAAGTATTTTTATAGAGGCAGACATTTGATTAGACATTCGGTACTTGCCCATATCACCTCAATACAAAGGAGATGCGATGCATTGCTTGCCGAAATTTATGCATACTTTAGGTTTCTTTAGGTATCCTAAGTAGTAATGTAGTGGCAAAATCTCAGAAGCAGTGTTGCTTTCGATACAACAATTACCGTAATAGCAATTTATGGATGTATTAAAGAACAATACATATGCTATTGTCAAGCAAATTGACAGAAGATCCAATAGATAAAAAATAATTTATCACGTAATTCTGTATAAAATGTTACATTATATTTCTTTCGATTGTGCTTCGAAATTGAAAATCTTATTTAAAAATACCTCTACGCTGTACTACTCCCAGTACGTAATCTCTGTTAGATATATCGACGCGACGTTTAGGCTAGGTTTAAAAAAAGAGTAAACGGGTTTAAGACCCGTATATATATATATATATATATATAGTATGTAAAATGATATAGCCGCTGCAATATATACCTACCAATATGCGAAACCCTTCGGTCAGAAAAACTAACGAAGGAAGTTACCAGTAGAGGGTCGGTACGTCCTTAAAAAAAGTTAAAAGACAGTAAATACAGTAAGTAGGCTTAAAGTTTTAAAAGAAAGTTTTAATTTCACAATTAATTTTTAAGTTTAGTTTAAGTATTCCATAATGACAATATTTCGATCAAGAGCCGATATTTCCTCAAACAATACTCTTTTTTCTCATTCATAATTCCCGTCAATGATAGACTTCAACTCCAGAAATTACGATTTTATTCAAACGTGTGAAGGTAACCATATGTACTTCGGTACACATACTTAGGTAATAATTCGCAAAGAAAGAAAAAACAAATAATATCACTGCAAATAATAACCCCATTATTACTTTAAACATACATTACGAAGTTGTTTGTCATTATTTGAATTGATAGTGTGTCATGTGTTTAAGAAACTTAAACGACAATTAGATTGATGCAAACAGAACTTTACAGCGGGGGCAGATCCATATTTTGAAGGGGCCATAAGGTTTCAAGGCCAAATAATTGACAAACTTTTTTCATAACCTCGAGAATGTCATAATATTTTTTGAATCCGCCCCTGCCTTATGACAATATTCGTAGAATATATCAGATTTAATAAACCTAAGTATTACCTATTTATATAAATATATATAATAAATAAATATAATTAGTTTTAAAATAATTGTTGATCTCAGTGGTTTGAATTTTAAAATCTTCACTGATCTATGTAGTGCTATTCGTGTCTTCGGCATATCTCAATCTTAAGTACAGTATCTTAACAGAAACTTCTTCAAAATCATCAACCTTCAACCTTCCGTCCGATTGAGGAATCGGTAAAAAATATATATAGTCATTCGGACAATTGAGATCGTACTCGTATATGATGAAATGGCAGAATCTGTACTCCTACCAGCAGATAGATGGATTACAAAATTCCAAGCTAATAGTAATAATACATTGACGATCTTAGCTTTTATTTTGTACCTATTAATAATAATGCAAGAATTAATATGGACAGTAATTGTGTCTTTCATTATTATATTATTGTACATAGTTTTTGCATAAGCCTAATTGGTTTAATGTTTATTTTTTTATTTTCGAATTATATTCTGAACAGACAACAAGACAAACTTCAGTAAGTTTCCATTTCGATATTTGTCTTTCCACTGCTGGATACCAGTGAGGTCCAAAAGTTTCGGACCTGACATATTTCTAGATGTCTAAAAAAACAAATTATACGTTGTTGTAATTGTCATTTATCCTGCTAATTCGTGTATAATTTTTAGAGTTCAACCCTTGTTAGTTTTGATCCCTCGACTCTTAGAACAACAGGAAGTCGCAAAATCTTTAAAATGTTTATTTAACCTGTAATATCGTTCCGTGATTAAGTTCCTTACAAAGGAAGGTGTTAGACCGACAGATATCAAACAAAGGTTTGATAATGTATCCCCGTACACTCTTCTCCATCATTTTCCACCGTCGAAGATTGGTTTAAGCAATTTCGTTTAGGACGAAAGTCCATCGACGACGAACCTCGCTCCGGTCGATCCGTTGAGGCACTCACTCCAAACGAAATTAGTAGAAGGAGAAGTTCTGAGTGACCCACGGCTAAAGACGAAAGAAATAGCACTAAGGACAAGACTTTCAAAACAACAGTTCTAAGGGTTCTTCTTGAACATCTTCATATGAATAAAGTTCTTTGGTGGGTGCCAAAACCTCTTTCAAGAGTGCAGCGAAGTTAACGAATAGTATGCTCTTGGGAACTTTTGAAGGCCTCTCAGAGAAATGGAAACGATTTTTTGGAGTCAATTGTTACTGGGGATGAAACTATGGTTCTTTACTATGATCCCCTTTCCAAACGGGAGCCGATGGAATGGCGTCGTTGCGGTGAAGCTCCGCCTAGAAAGGTAAAGGTGAATCAAAAAGATCCACCAAAAAGATTGTGGCTTGGATATTCTGGTATTGTCAAGGAATATTGCTTATAGACATAAAAAAGGACGCAATACTACGGTGACTGGAAGCTATTATTAGTAAATTAAAGCTATTATTAGTAAATTATTAGGTTTAAAGCTGTAAGCTATTAAACCTTACAGAGAAATTACTAGAAGCAATCAAGCAGAAATGTCGTGGAAAACTAAGCAAAAGTGTGCGGCTTCTCCATGACTACACCCGTCCACGCCCGCCGCAGTTGCGACTGCTGCTGTTTCAAAGTGTGGCTTCACGGAATTTCGCCACCTACCTTAGAGTAGGTACTGACTTCGCTCCCAGTGATTACAATTTGTTCTCGAAACTCAAGATGGACTTAAGGGTTAAAAGATTTTCCACTGATGATGAAGTGACCGCTGCGGTTTTCGCCCATTTTGAAGACAAAACTACGGACTATTTTTATACTGGGATAGAAATGCTAATTATACGGTCAGAAAACTGTTCAAATAGACGGAGACTATATTGAAAAATAAACATACTTTCATGAACTGCGTGCCCTTTTTCTTTGTCGGGCCGCAAAACTTTTCGACCTCCCCTCGTAGACCTCTCCCAAGGCTCGCAGGAACCACACGATTCCGCTCTTCTCATCCAGCCACCACCGGCGAATTTCTTCAAGTCGTCCCACGTCCTTGTCCTGCATTTTCGATGGACGTCCCACATTGCGCTTCTCCCGAAACGCGGCCTCCATTTGAGGACTTGAATCGTCTACCCAACCCACCTGTTATCCACCAGTTACTGTACATTAAAATATATTGTACTTGTGTTTGTTTCGTATGATTGCATTTAGCCATCATTAATATATCCTACACCTGCGTGTCACATTTACTTTAAAAGCCTCTGCGTCATTTTCTATTCGTTCGTTATTGAAGACTTTGCCTTCAGAATATAATGACTAGCATAGCATTAATTGAGTGTTTGCTACATATTAAAAAGAAATGTGATTTATATAAAAGCCTTTCAAATCATCCACGTGTACTTCAACCGTACTAACTATTACGCGTGAATTATTAACAAATAGTTCCACAAAAAATATGTATGTAAAACTTCGTATGTCAAATAAATATTAGGTTGGTTGGCGCGGAAACGGTAACGTCCAAGACGTCATATCAAAATTACAACTAGGTAAGTTTTTAAACATCCAAGTGTTAAAACGTCCAAGTTACAATAATTTAAGTTTATTTTTATTATTGTATTTAAGTTTTGTTTAATTAAATATAATTTTGTTATTGGAAAACATAAAGGAATTTCCTTTTTTTTAATATTTTTGTTATTGATAAAATAAAAAACACTTTTCAAATAATAGTATCAGTACCAAAATAAGAAGCTCACTTTCCTATCTGAATATATTCCAATATGGACATTTCCCGATCTGGACAAAATCCGATTTGAACAACTGGATATTTTACAACTTGGACGTTACCCTTCAGAGCATGTTGGTTTGATGTTCGAAGCATAGAGGGTACTGTTCTACATAATTATTTAGATGTCTTTTGTTTCAATAACATTGGACCAGAAAGAATAAATGATATATAAATAATTATAAAAAGAGAAAAATATTAGCGTGAGCGAGCCCATGTCTTAAAATAAATAATATTCATTTATTAATTAACTTTCTCTTTCTCACACAGAGAATGGAAGGAGAAAGTAGAAGTGGTGGATAACGATGAAGAGGACACGATATCGTACAAGAAGTTGGACACGTTCTATTTCAGACCGGATCTATCAGGTCCGGGATTGACGGGCGAAGAGATGATTGTCATGCCGCACGTGTTCATGCTGGTAAGAATATAACCCATGTCTCCATTGAACTAGAACAGAAATTCGAATACGATCACCTTGTCTTACAAAGCCCGCTATTATTTCCAAACTGATGAAAACATATTAATAGATACGCTAAAACTTCCGGAATAAATTTCACACCAGTAGTTTCCGTGAAAGTGTTGCAATAACGAGTGCTAAGTGCTTGATTGTTCCAGTGCTAAGTCAGCGCTCGATCACCTCGAAAGTTAAAAGCATCGAGGATATTTTTTTAACTATATCTTAAAGATTAATTAGCGCTCACTCAGCACTGGAACGTCGAGCGCTCATCGCTGATTTCTACAACACTATGCCAAGATTAGTGCGCTCAAAAGAGTCAACAAACGACACCCTATACCTGTAAAACCATAACCAGCCATTTTTTTCGTCCATTGCTGGACATAGGCCTCTCCCTGCACATTTCTTGTGCAAGAGGTACATATGGCCGTAAAACGCCGCGCTAACCCAGTGGGGTGAGAGTGGACTTGTTACCCCCTTTTCCCCATTTTCCTTTAGTTCCTCAAGGCTTGTGGTAGCGGCTTTGTTATCCCTTATCGCCTTACTACACCCACGTGAAGAGATGAGGTGTTGCTAACCAACACGGCAATTATACAAATAAAAAAAAAATCTAAAAAGAACACCTGTTTACAGGCTATGGCAACTGTAGTTGCTCGAGACAAGCCAGCCATGCTCAACATGATCGGTAAAGCCTTAAACGGCATCTTCGACAACCCACCAGACCTGTTCCTCAGGGTCAAGGCCCTAGACATCCTATTCAGAGGGTTCATCATCAACTGCGATAGGACCGAATTCGCTCCAAAGGCAGTTTGCACAGCATTGAAGAAGGAAGCAGCCAGTGGATTGATAATTGAACCTAACAATCAATTTAGGTTCTCTTTGTTTGGACTGGTATTTATTCGCTCATATTACTTAGAAAGTAAACCAAACCGTACCAAATTGATTTTTTATAGAAAAAGGCATACTAACAAACAGACAGGCCAGGCCGCCTAAGCGGTTACAGTCGCCAATGAAAATTTGCGATATGTGTCAAAATAAGTCAGATATAACGAACATGACCACACCTATTTTCGGAGATTTGGAAATCAGTATAAAAAGAATTAAAATGGACGAAGAATAATGGAATGACGAAGAAGATGGATAGGACGGAATGTGATGATTGAAAAACACATTTTGCTTTACAAGTTAGACGATGTAATTAGGCAAATGGCGAACTAGACTTCATGCAAAAATCTAATTTTAACATCAGTTTTCGTTCGACATAGAGACGAAATTTGAACGCAAATAATGATATTTATTTACCAACGAATAATTTATTTCCAAATAAAGACATGATATGATACACATTCCATGATAAGTAGACGATGAATTCCATTTTTAGTATATAATAAGTTTAGCTTCGTTATTTCCCAAAATATCTCACACAAATTAAACCATAACATTTTAGTCACAAATATATTCCAGAATCATGTTTATTTCTTTTTCCATAAATATATCTATTACCATTTTACTACTAAAATCATATTTTTTCAATAATACAAGGTATTACTGCAAGATGGAAAAAATATTTTTCTATCTGCATTAAAGTTATGACACCCATTGTGTACCCATCATGTCTTGAAATTGAAAAACGCTACAAAGAAACCACGCATATTGATCATTTGTTATACAAAATGTGGATTTAGAAAAAGGGACAATGTAAGAAAACGAAAACATAATCATTTCTCTGTGCAAATCAACAAAACAAAATATTTTTACAACTTCCAATTTCGAATATTTCTGATATTTATGAAACTTTTTACTTGATGATAGTCTCTATCAAAGATTTTATTGGATTGGAGTCTACCTGCTCACCGATTGAAAGAAATATAATCTACTAAATCTTTCATATTATATAAATAATTGTAGGGGGAGAGTGCACGTTGTATTCCCAAAGCCGCTGGGCGCACTCGTCTGGCCACATTACCCCTCTCTCACAAAAGACTACCTTGAAATGTACTGCATTTCGGTAGTGAGTGAGTGAGTGAGATATGCCAGAGCCCATTCCCATCCCATCCTATCCTATCCCTCGCCATTTTCCCAACCCTTTCTCCCAATCCATTCCTTAATCCTTAATAGCCAGCGCATCCAGGGGCGTGCCAACGTTTTTCATTCTGGACTGATGTTGGCATGTATCGCGGATATCTATGGGCGACAGTATCCACTCATCATCAGGTGGCCTGTATGCTCGTCTACCGCCTTTTTCTATAAAATATATATACGTTGCAGACGGGGAACCAACGGAGGTAGACCTCACTCTAGTTTATTTTAACTGTTACTAGTGAGTTTCTTCGATCGATAGTTAGCAAAGAATTTAGACGGAGACCTTGCGGTCTCCGGGTCAACCTTCACATCACCCCTTGTTGACCGGGCCGTTCCTCCTCCAGTCAAAACATATTAATAGTTAGTACATTCAAGAAGCTCACTTGTAAGTTTGGAGCTCATTTGAAGGGGGAGAGTGCCATCTGCAATCCAACAGCCACTGGGCGCACTCGACTGGCCTCGTTACCCCTCTCTCACAGAATACTACCTTGAAATATACTGCATTTCCCACTTTATCATATTCCCCTATGTACTTATGTGTTTCGGTAGTGAGTGAGATATGCCAGAGCCCATTCCCATCCTATCCCTCCCCATTTTCCCAACCCTTTCTCCAAATCCATTCTTTCATCAACGAAGGAAGGCAGCGCATCCGGAGGCGTGCTAAAGTTTGTCATTATGGACTAATGTTGGCATGTATCGCGGATGTCTATGGGCGACAGTATACACTTAATGCTCGTTTGCCATCTTCTTTCTGTAAAGAAGATCCGCTAGCCACACAAGGCAATTCGCTAGTCGCCGCAACGAGTAACATGCTTCGTGTCGCAACTACGGACTATGACTAACTCGCCAGTTGAGACTTTTGCCTACTGACAACTCACCGCTGTGACCTAACTAACGTATTGCACCCATGTGTATAGTGTGCATCTCTTAATGTCACCCATATAACAAAGTATTTTGTATGAGTATGCCAACTCCCAAGAATGAAGGCAGAAAGGAAGAGTCTCTACAGAGACTAGAAAAGGAAGTACAACAAAACTGACGACCATCTTACTTTTCAGCGTAACGGCACAGTAGACCAACACGTAATAACTGTCAAAAGAGGTATGAAGAACGTGATGGATGTCGGTCAGGTGATAGCAATTGATGGTAAGGATAAACAGGATATATGGAAGGACCACTGCAATGATTATCAGGGAACTGACGGAACGGTTTTTCCGCCGTTTTTGACAGAGTTCGACCGACTGGAGTCTTTTGCTACTGATTTATGCAGGTAAGTTTATTTTATAGGAAGAAGGTAGATGGTATCCACCTGATTTAATGAAACAATTTGATTTTATATAGGTTTTGTTTAATGAAAACAATTACATATAACTATCATAATCATTAAAAATAACTTAAAAACCTGATGGGATGTCATGAAATATAACAAATTAAGAAAAAACTTTTATTCATAATACTTTACATTCGATGAGATGGGAGGGTAAGGAGGGTACTATCTGTGTACATGGTACATAGTTGTGTACATGGTATGCGAATATTGTACATGGTTGTAGTGACACTAGTAAAGAAGGACGCTATCTTTTTATGGTGTAATTTAATTTCAGTCGCTTTTCAAGTTATTTTGATATTGTTTTCACAGATTGATTTCTAATATTTTAACATACTTAATTATATTATTTTCTATATGAGAATATTGACTATTTTACCAAATTTGAAGCAGAATTTTGATAAAATCTTCACTATATCAGAATTCCATATTTCCATTGTTCTTCAAATTACTATACGTATTGTTCACAATAATTATTTAAACCTACAGGTCGTTCAGACCATGGTACCAAAAGAAGACATCCTACGGTGGTATTAAAACAAACCGATACGTCGCCAACATCGGGGACTTCGCTAATGACCCAGAACTACAATGTTACTGCGACTCCCCTGATAAATGTCCCAAGAAAGGGTTAATGGACTTGAGGAAGTGCATAAAGGCCCCCATGTACGCCTCCATGCCACACTTCCTGGACTGTGATCCGGAATTACTCCGGAATATTAAGGGACTGAATCCAGATGTGAACGAGCATGGGATTCAGATTGATTTCGAACCGGTTCGTAAAATTACTATTCGTCCCAACGTTTTCTTAATTCATTAGATATAAGTTGTCAAAATTACCATTTAGTTTTATTATAAACTTGATCGCCAGTTAGCGAGAACCATATACATGATAATCTGGCTAGCATACCTTAGCTAATCTTGAGAGCGACGTCCTATATCAGCATATAATGTCACATTGGAGGACATAGCCCTCCCATAGTAATCATGGGGGGACATCGGGCCAAAATTCAACAAGCAGGCTCAGTACCGATTAGTGTGTATTTACCGATTTCCTCACGATATTTTCCTTTACCGCCGAGTTGGCCGATTTGAAAATCCGTACTTAAGTAGAAACTCAGTGGTACTGGCTGGAGATTCCTTGAATGAAAGTCGATAATTTAGGCTATCTCAGCTCTATTGAGAGAGACGTAATCATATTGTAAATAAGAGTACTCAAAATGATTCGATCTTGTGTTTTAAATTCTGTCTTAATTTCAATTCAACACCGAATTGTAGGAATAAATCGTTATTGCTCCGTGGCAGAAATACGACTACCGTGGAAGGTCTTCTAAACTAAGTCTTTACTAAGTCTTTCTCCTCAGTTAACAGGCACCCCACTAGTTGCCAGACAACGTTTACAGTTCAATTTGCAGCTGTTACGGACGGAGAAATTAGAACTTTTCAAGAACCTGCCAGATACAATCGCACCTTTGTTCTGGGTTGAAGAAGTAAGTCATAAATTAGCTGCCAGTAACATAAGTTTAGTAAACATAGTGTAGAGTTAACGTAGATAAAATGGGTAAGGATAAATGGGTTTACTGCTCTCAATTCCTTGTAATTTCGTATTAGAAACATTAAAAATAACTGAGCGACTTCTAATTTGTTCGATTTTCTGTGGTAAATAGTTAAACGTTTTGAAGTCATATGTATAAGAAAGATGGCGCTGTACAGAGATCTTTTGTAACACATGCTAGGTAATTGAAAAGCAGTCCTTTTTATTAAAAAATCTCCTTTTTATTTAAAGTAAAAAATAATGACAAAAAGAAAATTCTTAAATAAATAAAAATATTACTAACACAAGTAGGTATTTAAAATTAAAAAAATTGTGAGGTCCCAATTTGCCTTCCAATCATTAATTATGCAGAAAAATATAACATGAAGTGGCCTAACCCTTGTACAAATGGTATATACAGAAATTACATAAAAGTATATATTAAGGGATTATATACATCAGAATTATATATTACGGGAACTAAATTATTGGACGCCATGGGAGTACTCACATATGATATCTTTTACATTATAATACATAAGTACCTACATATTACTGAAGGTTGCGAAATTGCATATATAAAGCAAAATGTATGCACAGCTGCGATTTTCCCAAACAATATTTATTTTACAAATATAAGTATTTATAAAAAACTCGAGGTTTGTAGACAATATAGGCCCTTCCTTTGGGTATCGTAAAAAGCGACTAAGGTACAACAAAGCCACTACAACGAGCCCTGAGGATACATGAGGATGGGTGGGTAGACGAGTCCACTCTTTTGGAGATGACCTAGTTTCTCAGCGCTTGTGGTAGTGGCTTTGTCGCTTTTTACGACACCAAGTGTATACCGGTGCAAATGGTGGAAACGAAAATTTTAAAATTTAATATACAATGAAAAGACTCATTGCATATCTATTCACAGACAGTCCACCTGTGAAATCGAAATAATACATTATTATAAGTACAAAGAACGATTTAAACCGGTTTAAAAACTGACTTCCAACCTTTGATTTTAATTCGTAACTTTATTAATGAAATGCAACCAGCCCTTCCAGTATCCACTGCTGGACATGGCTGGCATGCACATTGATGAGGACGAGTGGCATGAAGGATGAATGACCTGAAAACGCCACGCTGGTTGGCGAGACCACTCTTTAAGAGGTGGTGTAGTTCCTCAGGGCTTGTGGTAGCCGCTTTGTAACCCTTAGTCGCCTTCTACGAGACCCAAGGGAAGAGATGGGGTGGTGCTATTCTATAGCCGGCTGACAGCGCACGGCATTAATACGAGTAGATCTGTAATTACGTAATTACGATCTGTCAGCCAGCTGAGGTTTTTCGGCTATGCTACAGCATGGGGATCTTAAAGATCTCTCGTCTGCCATCTCCTCTATATATATAAAATGTAAAATTCACTTCTCTTTTCAGGGTCTAGCCCTAAATAAGACATTTGTAAACATGCTGAAGCATCAACTGTTTCTGCCGAAGCGTATCGTCGGTGTACTCCGCTGGATTTTAGTGTCTTTCGGCGTGCTGGGTGTGCTTGGAAGCCTGGCCTTTCACTTCAAAGGTAGAGGGGTCCAGGCGGTAGGTTTAGGCTAAAGTTTAGGCTAAAGCTTTTTTAAGTCTGCACACTAGTACTCCAAACAAATCCATACAAGTAGTATAACTATCATTTTAAGAATTAATAATCTTATGCCGTAAATAAGTTTGATCTAATGAACAAACTCTCGAACTAGTTTTCGTTAGAGAAAAGGAAATGACAGTGAAAGAAAAATCTTTAGAAAACTTCTAATTTGACAGTATGTGAATTGAGGCGGTTCACTGAGAATATAATTAAATTACTATAGTATTTCCATTTCTTTATTTTCTCGATGACAGTTCTAATTTGATAGTTGTAGTGTTGTGTGACCAAATAAGTAATGATATCGATCGCATATATTTATTATATTTTGAACAAAGACAAATACAACAAAAACATTCAAATATATTTTTTCAAGGTGGGAACACTCAATGGCCCACCGCCATTTTGTGTTTGTTTTAATCTGTCACTCGCAACAAGACGGTCGTGCTAGTCACTACATTTCTGTTCGCTAGGTTTTTTCACATTATCCATACGTTACGTTGTGTATTTTGTGTTCCTCCGTGTTGATTGCTGCCCAGCTGTCAAACTGTACTGTTTCAAAAATTACTACCGAAGCTTACGGTACAAGCGGCATGCAGGAAAATAAGCTTCGTACGCCGAAGAAAAAACGCCAACCACGTCGTGTGACATCGGTTGATAACTTCGACGCTGACGCTATTCGCCGTCATATATATGACTATTACTTGCGCAAAGAAATTCCAACACTTAAAAAACTTGTTGTTTCTTTACGTGAATGTGGTTTGTTCCATGGCCAAAAATCGTCATTAAGCTTGGTTTTGAAAGAAATTGGATTTTGTTATAAAAAATCGGACAAACGTAAAATATTGATGGAGCGTCACGACGTTGCTATGGCTCGCTGCGAATTTTTGAGCGAAGCCAAAAAGATATCAGATTGGTCAAATGTTATTTTCACTGACGAGACTTGGTTAAATGCAAACCACACAGTATCTAAGAACTGGACTGACGACACCGTCGCTTCCACTAGTTCAGTGCCAATGGGAAAAGGTGAACGCCTCATCATATGCCATGCAGGGTCTACGAAAGGATTCATGTCAGATGCTTTACTGGCCTTTAAATCCAAGAAAACAGTGGACTACCACGAAGAAATGAACGCGGAGATTTGCGAAGGATGGTTTAAAGAAATGGTGCAATCTCTGGAAGAACCGTCGATAATTATTATGGACAACGCTACATATCACTCCAGACAAATTGATAAAATGCCGACGCAGGCATATAAAAAACAAGAGATAATTGACTGGCTCCAACGTCATGGCGAAAATGTGGATAATACTTTATTAAAAGTACAATTAGTGAATATTTTAAAATCGAATAAAAGCCACCCTAAAAGATATGTTATCGACGAAATAGCTGCCGAATGTGGTCATTGGGTTCTTCGACTTCCGCCGTATCATTGCCAGTACAATGCTATAGAACTAATATGGGCACAAATCAAAGGACACGCCGCTCGAAACAATACCCATCCCCCTTTTACGGCAAACAAGATGTTAGATTTATTAAAAAATGCATGTGCGGAAGTAACTGCCGAAAACTGGGAAAAAATTGTGAGAAGAACCCAAAACATTATAGCGTCGGATTGGGAAATTCATGTGGCATTCGATAATATAGAAGTACAGGAACTTATAATAAATGTTGGGGAGAGCTCATCGAGTGACAGTGACGATTCATCAGATTTTGATTAAAATAAATAAATAAAGATTACCTGTCATTATAATTATTTCGTTTCATTGTCAAGTACCTACCTATACCTACTTATTTTACAACAGCTTCGAAAATTTTAAAGAAGTTGGCATTATTAATCAAGAATTAACACGTGTAACATCTTGTAATGAAATATAATATTAGTTAATAAATTTGTACAAAAGTATCCGGCAGTAGTTTAGCAACTTACATTTTGTAAAAAAATATCGGATCTGTTATCGTGTTACGTTTATCGATAACTACATCCCTAAAATTGCTTTCTGGCTGACGTGACCTTGTTAATGAAATATGACGTCTTGGTGCCTAATTTTTGTTCGGAGTTTTAGGCGTTGACGCTAGAACAAAGTTATATCGACCACTGTGTGTCAGCTGTCATCGAGAAAATAAAGCAATGGAACTTGTATAATATGATAAAGTTCATTAGGACCACATGAAAGTTGGGACTGGTATGAAAATAAGAATAGTGGTCTGATCAGTTGCAAGGCCGTCGCCAAGGGCGGGGGGCAGGGGGGAGGGGGCGGCAGTTGTTTAGAGATTCGAAAAAAAATGTATTTTTACCTACAATTAATATTTCTCCCATCCTCTCTCATCTTGTCCCCCTGGCCCATTGGCGACGCCCTTGATCAGTGGCATGCATTTGTTTTCCTATCAATACCATAGAGAGTTTACCGTTCCGAATTTTAATTTTGAGCACAGTTATGATAAAAAAATATTATTCTCTTTATTTCACTCTGACATTAATGTAATTGTAACTCGATATGAACTTACTATAAAAAAATTAATACAATATAGACTTGTATAACAAATATGCTCTATATTATCTATATATAGTTTTAATCCGACTGAAGAATGTCCAGAGAAATAATAACTAAAGTCGGATTATTTATTCGAGTCAGGAATATGACATATAGAACTGTCAAACAGAGCGAAATTTGTGCGGATGTGACACTTCATTGACAGTTCTACACGTCATATCCCTGACTCGAATAAATAATTCGACTACAGCCATCGTCCACGATTCATTTAAATGGTAAGCTCCGCTCGTCGGCTTGTAAGAAAAGCAGACTAATACAATCTTTTAAATCTAGCTTAATTAGAATGACAGCTGTCAAGGTGCCTCGGATAGTACTGGGACAATAATGATCAAATCGAAGTAATATGTTTATTTATCGACTGAGTGATCGATTCTAATCAAGCTAGATTTAAAAGGCTGTAGGTCTCCTATAAGCTGTCACAGCATCATTCATGCAGCGTCACATACCGTTTTCGCATCCACTACACTTTTCATCTAAGTTCTATTACGAGTACAGTATGGACTGCACATTTAAAATAAAAAATGACTTAATTAATTTTTAGTTTGATATTCCCTTTTTGAAATGTCCATTATATGTTATTATTAGTTTTATTAGCCCCCCATTTCTATTCTATGTTTTTATTTCGAGTTTAATTAAGTATTCAAACATCAAAGAGATCAGAACATCAGTGCAAGAATGAGTAAGGAGAAGAAACGGTATTAAGAGTATTGAATATAAATTTTGATATCTATTTATTTAAAGGGGTCTCACTGAACGCGTATGTTTACCTCATGTCTCGATTGGGTTGCACCGACCATGGTCACGACTGTACTGGTCGTGACCATGGTTAGTGCATAGTCCAGTAAAATAAATAGGGTGAACACACGCGTTGAGACCCGTTTAAAAAGATAAATATGTGTGAATAACCCTAAAATCTCAAATGTTATAGAAATTTTCATGTCTAAATGAATGACTTCATTCCATACATGTCTTATCGAATATTTTCTAAGTTTCTAGCAATTTTCTTCCATTTTTCTCAGACCACATAATGAATTTCGCGGTGACTCAAGGCTCCGCGGTCACCAAAATCCAGCCTGAGGAGGTGGAGCAGAAGGACATCAGCGTCATCGGGCATGATCAAGAACCAACAAAAATCAACATATAATCCACTAGCAGACGGTTCCTGCGACTTCTACTGCGCATAAGCCGTCACTATGGACATGTGTATGGGGGAATCTGGGAGAGGTCCTTTGAATTTATGTTAAGGCTAGCAAGAAAAAAGTAATTGATAGGAAATAAAATAGGATATAATGATTCTTAAATAGGACACCGTGATCTATAGTTGCCAAAGTTGTTAAACCAAGTCTTTAAATAAAGAGTTCAAATACATTAATTCAAAAATATTAATTGCGTTTTACAATTGGTGGCCATAAAATTAGATTACCTATTTTTTATTATAAAAGTCTAATTTTACAATCATTGATATTATATTATATGGTAAAGGATTATATGGTAAAAACTATCTAGGGTTGCCACCTTTTTGTAGGAAATATAGGATATTTTCGTTAAATTGCTTAAAAAGGTTTCAGGAAATTCGGGTACAGATTAATTTTTATATTTATTTTTCTTCTAATTTTATAATTTTTCTGTTAGTGTCATATCCAAAGAATTTATTTGCCTTTGCTGCGCTGTTCTAATTGGTTTTTATTTTTTTTTCATAATAATGTATACATCTAAAATAGTGATCGTGTATTCCTTATAGATATTTCACAATTTTGTTCAATACATGCAGTATATGACTGACAAAATGAAAATAAATTTCAATGTTAATTTGACTTTCTGATTAATTTACTAAAAGAATATTTTGCAACTATGTATCCTACTATGTATTTTGCAACTTCCTCTAGACTATCGAAATAGTTTCTTATGGGTAACCAATTAAGCACTATTTTATCAATATAAAGTAGTAAATAGTGCCCAATTGTCCAATTCAATTGTCGAAATAGTTCACACTGAACACTATCGGTGTGCACTCACACAAACGCAATGCTCATGTCTCATTGATTTCTCTGTACCAAAAGTCACAGAACTCATCCGCTCGATGCCTCTTAAGAATGAACCGAAACGTATAAATGCAACATAGCCCTTGATGTTCTTGATGTTAGAACTAGTGTTGTCAAAACAAGCGTGGAGCTCTTAACGCTCGCACGCCGAGTGAGCGCCAATAAACTTGTAAGACTAGTAATAAAGGCCGTGAGCCTTATAGTCCTAATGTTTAATGTTACAAGTCTTAAACCCTTGTAGTTACAAGCTCAAATCTAAAACGGTTAAGATTAATGTTCAATGGCGTTTTAACTACACTAATAAGGACCTTTGATTTATTTTTTCCCATACTTGTTCATATGTAACTTAAAAGCCTCATGCTATTTGAGAAAAGGGACCTTATTGTGGGTTCTCAGATATTGAGATTTTAGTGACTTAACAAACCCATTAAAAAAAATATATATATTTTATAGTTTTAAAAAAAACTATAAAACGCATGTGTCTATCAAATGTTGTTAGTACCGCATGTGTCTATTTAAACACAATCTTGAAACGAAATTTTAAATTAGACATAACTATAATACTTATCCATAATCCATAGTCAATAAGTCTATACCGACATTAAGGTCCTATTGATCAAATAACATCACAAATAAATCAAATAAGTAGATTTTAATTTAAGCATATTGTTAACATGTTGACTAAATTTTTGTCTATCTTTACTTGCTTAAGAAAATAGTATAGAATATATAGAGTATAAAGTTCCATAAAGGGACTCTAGTCCTTATTTTCCTAAAATATTATAAGTAGTAGATATTATTATTAATAATAACTGTAACTTAATAGTTTAACCACTTAGTATTATGCTTAGAAAGAGAGCTATTTTTATAATCGATACATAGTAATTATATTACTATACATAGCATTATTTTCGGCAAAGGATGATGGGACAAAATGTATGGCCGTCGTTCCAACCCACCAACAAACCCCTTAAGAGAGGGGGGGTGTGGTGTTATATGACGCTTCCCCGCGATTAATTGAAATAAAAGATTACTGCCTTATAAGATATATCTTAAGCGTGTTGGAACATGTTAATGTCTGGGACACTTACCCATCGTCCTTTAGTTAAATTAAATAATTCATTAATCTTCGTTACCTAATTAAATTAGAATAATTATACGTTATCTCAGTCGTTTTAACGTAATTATCTAGGATTAAATAAAAGTTAGTAACACAAATTGTTTCATTTCACAACTTTGCTTAATTAAGATAGGTATCAAATTTTAATTTTACTCAAACATTCGGCACGCGAACCATTGAATCATATTAAATTTTAATGAGCGAAACGGAAATTTAGTGAAAATTAAGTTAATCCGGTTTTTGTAGCAAAATAAAAAAAAAAAACAATCAAATACATACTTCGGGCACACGGAAAAATTTGCACACTCCTGGACACTCATAAATATTTGAATTTTGAATGTTGAAACATATTACAATATAAATTTTAATTATGGAATACAATAGATAAATGGTTTTTGCCGGGAAATCTTTTACGTTTTTAACGGGCGGGGCAAATATATAAATGAAACGAAAATTAAATAAAACGTCTTTATTAAAAACTCTTACTTATTTAGTACATTTTTTGGTATTCCCATGTATCGCACGGGAAAAATAAAAATATATTTCAAAATTCACAGGACGGATTCCAGCCAGCTTACAATGACATTATTGGTGAAAAGGTTGGTGTCATCGTCAATTATCGTTTATACTCATTTATTAGAAAATTAAATATTTCGTTATGGATTTCGACTTGGAATAGTTTAGTTGACTGAATCTAAAATGGTAAAAAATTCATTAAATCATTACCAGCTGCAAGAGTCGTTTTATTATTTAAAGTGAACTGAGAACAAAAATGATGATTTCAGAAGAAAAAACTAATTATTGTCATCTATTGGGACAGGTAAATAACAGTGAAATCTAATTTAGTTATAAGAGTACCTACTAACATTGACATATTTTCTCTGAAATTAAGTAAATAAATGGAAAAAAAAAGTTTTATTGAACTTTTAGATTTTTTTTAGAATCTTTTAGATATTTTTAAATTTTCATATAAGGTACGCAAAATTACGGAGCAACACCCACCAACCATAAAATACCTATGGTTAACTTACCTTTGTACTGATAATGCCATTTAGGTATAGCTTCACATAAGTGTAGTATATACAAACTTTTATATATACCTTTAGTATATTTACACATTAGTACAATTTTGCCAAAAAATTGACAGACTTAATTGCAAGCCAAAAACCACTAAGTAGTTACTTATTCTAAATATGCATCAAAAATCAAATTGTATCACAAATTACACTATAATTACACATAACAAATATTTACAAAACTACAATATGAGTATCGTACAACATTTGATCGCTAGAGTTTTTTTCACTTCTCTCATGGTAACAAATAATGGTAACCATCATTATATCTACACTAAGGTTTATACAATATGTCAATAACGCTAATTTGTATTATATATATATATATATATATAAAATTATATATATAAAATTATATATATATATACCATTCGAGCGAAAAATTGTTGTTCAAAAGTTCCAAACATGTTGTTTTATCTCCAACGTTCATGGTTCTAATTACTCAGTACACTCTACAGTACCTGGCCAAAAGGAATACACATCGGCCTTTAGAAAGGAGACTATCGGCTAGCTTTGGTTTTGTAGTGTCGTCTCTGTCGTGTATTTTGTAGTCTGCGGTTACGACAGAGACGACGCTCTACAAAACCGAGCTAGCCGATCATAGTCTATGTGTATTACTTTCGGCCGGGATGTGTACATGGGAGGGATGTTCCGAATATTCGTGTTCGTTTTGGCGAATACTCGTCAATTTTCTAAAGGAACACTCGAATACTAATCGAATAGCTTACTGAATAGCTCGGCTCTTAAGCCCAATGCCCCAAAAATAGATATTCTACAAAAAAAAAAAATACTTTCAAGATTACACAATAGATTAAAAAATACATTCATTTGAAAATCAGTTACGTATTTGATTTTTTAGTTTAATCAGTAAGCGATGTAAAGTGTAATTTAAAGTTAGGTAGCTACTTAACTTTAGATAAAACCACAAAGGAACTTACTGATTGAACTAAAACAAATATTTATAGCACTAATTTTAAATTGAACTACAAATTACATACTTACTAATTTTACAAGTGCGTGCGTAGTAGGCTAGGTAGGTACTATTTGTATTCGTATTCGCGAATAGTGGAGCACATTAGTCGTATTTGTATTCTCGATTAATGATTGTTTGCTATTCGAATTGTTTGCTATTCCTAGTGATCGGGCGCCGCTCCCGGTAGTTACAATGAGTGTATTTGTTTTGTGAAACTGTGCGTATAATAAAAGATATACTATACTAGAAATGTACAATAAGTTATGAAAAAAAAAACTTTTTATAAAAACTGGTACAATCGTTTCTACTCTCGATACTGACAAACCTGTTTCCAGGTTTTGCGTAATTTCAATGACACATTATATAAAACATTGATCAACAGAGTTTTCGCACGATTACAAACTTTTTGCGTTCGAAAACGACTTATTATAGCAACTTCAACGTTCATATTCGATGCTCTAACTGAAATTACAAGTTTGTACTACAACGTTGTATTTGCGGTCGGTGCCACCAGCCGCCTATTGTATATGTGCCAGTGATGAGCTGCAAACGAATTTGTATTTGTTCGAACGCTCAGTTGGCCAAACTTATGTACCTACTTATAATTCAAAGCTCAAATTTAAAAGATATTTGTTGACAAAAAAATTAAACAAACATTTCGTTTTATATAAATAAAGAATTATTCAGGTTTCAATATAAAAATAACATGAAAAATTCTAGTACAAACTGAAGTATATTATGAAAATATCGCAGTCAAACTTCTTGCTCATTTCATTCGCTCTCAAATTCAAAACTTAAAAATTACGCTATGTATACATAGCGTTATGTGTTACAAATAGCGATTTAAATTGGAAGCCTGAATGTGAGCCTTAAACGAACCTTAATAACTAAGTCAGAATATTCAAAGTTTTATACAGAAGAGTAAAACAGCTCCTCGATATGGATTACTTTTGCATAGATAAGTACAGTCGGTGTAAAAATGCAATACATCCATACAGTCGTTGTAAAAACGCAACGCAATCGCTCCACTATATCTATATCCAAAAAGTACCGTTTGTGTAAAAACTGCGTCAAAATCGGCTCAAGTGATTTCCAATACCCTCTGATCTTTTCTATTGTGTAAACCATTTCTTAATAACCATTTAATTTATCGTTACAATGGACTTATTATTGTACTTAAGTGAGCCTTCAGGAAAATAATAAATAGATAAAAACTGGCTTAGACCGGCTTATTCTGTCTCAATCGTAATTATTGTAAATACAGTACCTAAATCAATTTTGGTTTACAAATTCTTTTTCGCTTTAGTCGCCCGGTCTATCAATTTCTTCGAACGTTTCAACAAATCGTTCGACTTAGCTATCAATTTATTCATTTCTCTGTTATGTACGTAATCTAATAATCTCTTAAAACCAATTCTTAATACGTAAGAAATAAGAGCTAGAATAGAGAAAGATGCTATTAAAAATATTAGAGCTACATCTAAGAGATAGTATTGAAAGAAATTCAAGTCTTTCGCCGGCGATTGTAAATGGTAAGCACCTTTGTGTCTTATAACATATTCAGTCCAATATATGGCTCTTTCTAATGGAGTTTCTTTTTGGTCTCGTAACAGCAACTGCCTTTTCTTAACTTCTATTCTGTATTTAGGTTCATTTATAACTTCTTTAATCGCTCTGTATAGTTTTTCCGAAGTTAAGTATTCGAGGTCTAGTTTATTCGCGTATCCGTCAATTTCAGCCTTAGCAGCATTGGCATCGTGGTCACAGAAAACTGGGATGGTGACGATTGGTACTCCGTGGTATACAGTCTCAAACATGCTGAGAAGACCGCCGTGGGTGACGAAAGCTTTAATCTTTGGATGCCCTGAAAAAAATATGTGAATTTACTAATGCTTATATTTAGAAGCTCTTCTTTTCACCTATATCAGAGTATTTGAAGAAGAGTTTAATCAGTACGACGGGCTCAAATCAAATCGATGGGCAGTAACGACGTACGGTGTCTAAACGTAGACACTGACAGTAGATCCGATCCACAACTTCAAAGTCACTAAGCCAGTGATGGAAAGAGATAGTCTTCTGAGTATGTAAACAAGATCTTTCAAAGAATGAAGAGAAAAATCTTTAAAAGAACTAAATTCATCGACATAGCTTGAAAAATAAGTATTCTGTAGTAGCAACGGGATGGTCACATCGGAAAATAAATCACTAGGTATATTAAATTATAATGAAAATCGCTGCAAAATCAGTCGAATATATTCAGAGATTAGCGATAACAGACACACGGGGACAACGGATACAATTGATATATTCGATAAATACGATTTTATTTATCGAAATATTATTTTTATAATATGAATCGGTCTCTATAAAATACCTTATAAGACTTCGAAATTCGAAGCACATCTGTATTATATGAGACGAAGTATTAAACATTTAATAAACTGTAGTCATAGGCAGAACACAAGGTTAAGACACAAAATATTATTCTATAAAATATATGAGCGTTTAATAGCGAAAATATATGGACAACAGCAGCGTCTTGTATATACTAACGTATTCACTATTTTCTCCCTGAGTTGTGGCAATAGGGCAATTATTTTATAATTTGTTACAGATATCTAACATAGGCAGCTCTGATAAGAGTTAGGACCTTCAAAAAATCTAAAAAAATGCCCCTGTTTAAACGCTGCCAAAAGAAACCCAGTGTGCAAATTCTACAACTCTTATTTTAAAAAGCAAAACGTATTGACATAGAGAATCTATTCTTTAATACAAGTGAGAAAAAGAAATTATAATCGATGCATTTTTGGAGGAGGAAACAGGGAAATACGAAACCTTGATTGTAAAAATAGTAACAATACCTATTTTTGAAATCCGCTTCCGCGAAGCTTGCTTTGAAGGCTAACAACTAGAAAAGTATAATTCTACGAACTAGGGCCTGTCTTTCGTAGAAACAACTTTCTTCGTTTCAAAATGCATTATACTTTTGAGAATACTACTTTCTCATTTGCCCCTCGAGAAACGTTATTGTAAGCATTTTGTATTTGAGTTTCTATGAAAGCTATTCTTGATATCGCCTTGAAGTTTGCAATAAAATTTTCAAGATCATAGATATGAGAGCAATTCGCCAACATACATTGTGAAGGACTCGAAAGAATTCCATTTGTCATTTTATTAAATGACAATATATTTCTCGAATTTCTATTTTTAATCGGATGGTTGAGAAAAGTATAAAATCTGCTTTGAAACGTTTATATTTCATGTTTTTCTTTTTCGTTTCATTTCTGAAGCAAATATGTACATAATATTCTGAACTGTATTCACATTTTCATAAGCGAAATATTTAAAGATATCTCGACTATTTACACTACACTCGTTAGTTAGAAATTTTATTAAAGATGACAAGGAAAGTTTATTAAATGTTAGTCGGGAATGTTTGACCATTCGTCCGACAGTAATTTTGTATTTTATACTCGATACATGCTTACCTAATAGTCAGATGTTTGCATAATAAAATATTCTATAAAACGGTAGTGATGTATTCCTCGAGATAAATAATCAATAGGTACTACAGTATTACAAAAAAGTGAAAGAACTATTAAATACAAACCGCCGAAACGTCCCCGTGTGTATATTCCCAGTAGATACAAAAGCTACTGAACGAAATTTGATGCGGTTTCCGGAATTAGGCCATTTTCTCCGGACAGTTTTCGTTTTATTATACAGCTATAGCCGACATATCGGTGACAATAATGTAAAAACAAACGTATAAAAAATGGTATTTTACATTAAAGCAGATTAAACGAAAATCTTGTCATTTTTCTTATTTACCACTAGTGTCAACTACTTTTGCAGATTAGAAATGGCTTTAGAACTGGGAAAATGGGGAGGAATAGGTTTGGATGGGGTGGGATTTAACTATACCATATCTCACTTACTACCGGGATATGTACATACATTGAGAGAACAGGTTAATGGCGTGGGAAATGCAGTACATACATTTGACAGTAGTGTTCTTTGAGTAAAGTGAATGTTAGTAATAATGGCAGCCTCTC
This sequence comes from Sesia bembeciformis, assembly GCA_943735995.1. Taxonomy (NCBI): domain Eukaryota; kingdom Metazoa; phylum Arthropoda; class Insecta; order Lepidoptera; family Sesiidae; genus Sesia; species Sesia bembeciformis. The sequence goes on along the minus strand of OX031039.1, from coordinate 12,897,159 downwards.
GGCCAGCCGAGAGCCTGTGGGATTGCCGGGGGTGAACACACCCCCTCCTATCTTATTTTTCTCTATCTTTATCTTATTATCTTATTTATCACACACCAGTATCTATTTTTTTTAGAAAATTTGATTATTAGAACTCTTTGTCCGCTACATGTACCTATAGATAATTTAGTCTTACCCAGTAAATCCTGCTGTGGCAGCCACTTGTACAGCCTGACATTAGATGGTATGTCAGTCATGTTTTGTTCCACATCTTGCTTCCACAGTATTCTGTGTGGCAACCTTCCTAACGCGTTGACGATTAGGTGATGAACAGATAATGGCATTTTACTGGTCCTTACTGAAGAGCCCATCGATACATAGATGAAGCCTGTATCGCCAGCGCCAGAGATCCATTCTTCTATTTCCTGGATTTTTTTTTCTATACAATTAATTATGCATTCGGAAATTAAGAAGCATGAATTTCAAAATTTTTAGACGTAAATATTCTACAAATCGATACCGTGAATAAGAATCAATGGAGATGGACAAAATGGAGAAAATGAGTTATATTCAGAATTTCGAGCTTTTTTTATATGGAAGTAGACGGACAAGTAAGCGGTCCCACGTGGTGGTAAGTGTTACCACCGCCCATGGACACCTGGAACACCAGGAGGTGTGGAACACCTGGAACACTCCACCGACCTTGCAAAATCCTATTCACGGCTTCTTGAAGAACCTCATATCATAGCGTAATGAAAAGACCTCTTGAGGCAGTTCGTTCAACAACCTACGAGCTCGCAGTATATAATGGGTTTTGGACCGAATAGTACGCAACAAGTCCATATCGAGGAAATGCGGATCCATTCTGTGACGGGAGGTGAGGTTGTAGAAATCCGAAGTGGGAATTATGTTGAACAATTCGTCAGAGCATTCCCCATTGTACAGGCGATAGAATACACAGAGAGACGCAACGTCTCTCCGAACGCCGAGAGGTTCTACACCGCCTGTCAGATTGCGATCTTCGGCAATTCGAACAGCACATCGTTGGATTGAGTCAAATGGATCCAATTGATATTTAAGGTGCTAAATCCCGTATTTTTTATTTACCTAGTTTAAATTGACAAAATATAATAAAGCCTTACGTCAACATCAACGGTATTTTTTCACGGGCATCACTTTTAGTTTTTAACTGAAATTTTGTTACCGTGTGGACAACTCTAATTGTTTTCTTAGTGTAAGGACCACGCTATCTCCTAAACTAGAAGGTTAAACAATTATTTAAATAAATGATGGTGTTAATCACAAAAATCTTAGAAACTTTCCTATAAACGTCATTTTAATAGCTTATGAAACAAAAAAGTTGTCGAACATTTTCGAAACAAGACCTATTTGGCTCTCCTGAAAAGTTGCAACTTGTCGCTTACATTATTTCTTATTTCTGATATCGAAATTTAGAATTAAATTAAAATACCTTAGATACTTTATAAGTAAATATGTGCAGACCTGACAGTTCTCATTCATATACAAGATAGCAAAAACACAATGTCACCTAGTAGCTTCAGTCTGTATATACTCGTAGTGGCTGGGGGTTAAATCAATTAATGAAAATTCAGTACCTAATTGATTCTCAATACTGGGTAATCGATAGTCAGTCATCTTCATTAATTGAGAATTGAGTTAACACTCAACCACTACGAGTATATACCGACTTACGACGCAAGATGGCATTACTTTTTTGCTGCCATGGAAAGGTATGAGAACTGAAATTAATTAAACATAACAATTTTGCTACATTTAATTGTAGCAAAAGAAATTTTGCTACATTTAATACCATCATTTAATACCATCATTGGGGTGAACGAAGTTTATTCGGGAATAAACAAATCTGTATACCCACTACACAAAAATCTTAGTGTGGCCTATTGAATAATTATGAAGCATTTTAATTACTCAAATATGAATATCTTGCTATTCGTCTCAAAGGGTTTATTGAAGCATCACTTACCGGATTCAATAGCTTCGGCTCCTTGCAATGAATGCAGGCGACCTCCGCAACATTAGGCAAATACGGCCTCGGGTACGACACAGAGAAGTGTCCATTCTGCAGGATAAAGCTCACGTTCTTTGCCATATCATACACATGCGGCATTTGAGGACCAAAATGCCTTCTTAACACTTGTTGCAAAATCATCACCATCAGACTATGCATTGATGTTGTTCCAATATGCCAGGCTGCGTTCAGAGTCCTGTCTATAAGGCCCATGTTATCCGTAAAGGCTTTTCCGAAGAATGGAGTCACGGATAAAGGTGTAGGGCTTCCTGAATTACTGAGGGGCATAGTGTAGAAGCCGACTGTGTTGATGTACATGAAGGGCACTTTCAGCCGGTAGACTATACCTAATGCACATTCTGGGTAGGTGCCATCGAGGATAATGAGATCGAAGCTCCTTCCAGACCTGAGGAAGGACCTCGTCTCAATATCGCTGAGGAACGCGTCGCAAGCCTGTAGGGAAAATCTACAGTTTATTCTTAACATTTGTATACTCTTGAAGCTGTTAGATTTAAAAACTGTTTAAATGTAAGGTTTCATAAACTTTAACTAAAGAGTTCCTATATGAGATACCTAATTAGAAATGTATTGACAAACTCTGGGTATAGAATTGCTGATGTTAAAGCAATTAACCTTTGTGCTACAACTTTCTATATTAAACTGTATAGAATCCTATCTATACTAATCATAATCATAATCATCATACCTCAATCATACACCTCAATCATAGTACGGGAATTTTTAGCCAAAAATTCAACGAAAATCATCGACCAAGCACCATATTCACCAGATATGTCCGCGTGTGACTTATTCTTATTCCCCAGACTCAAATTACTACTTCGTGGCAGACGTTTTGAGTCCATTGACGTAATAAAACAAAATTCGCTAAAAGAGCTAAAGGTCACACCGGTAAGTGCCTATAAGAAGTGTTTCGACTAATGGATTATTCGGTGGCGAAAGTGTATTGCGTCAAATGGAGCCTATTTCGAGGGCGACAAAATAAATTTAGATGATTGAAGCAATATTTTTAGTTTTATTAAAAAAATCCCAAAACTTATTTGACAGAGTAGTATACTTTGACATAATAAGTATACTCGTTGTGTACTAATATCATGCTTGACCATACTTTGACATGATATCCAATTAATTGATCCTGTAATTGACAATAACTCTAAACATACTGTACTCATATTTATTAAACTAAATTAGATCTCAAACATGTAACTATAAAATATTTACCGCCATTACAAATCCGTCGAAACTAACTAGGTAAATATACGCGTCTAAGACCTACTTAAGTACTAATATAAGGGCCATAACTCACCTCGTACCCATATCTGAAAATATCCTTAATCGGCAGCGGGTCTTCACCCCTCATTCTAGCTCCGACGAGGTCCCAGGACATGTAGTTCCTGACGTAGGAGACCAGCCCCTCGGGAGCGATCTCCTCTAAGCCTTCGATGTGGAAGTCAGGCGGGAAGGCACTCATGAACGTGATGTTGTGACCTCTGGAATGTGACGTAATATTTTTTGTTAATCTGATGAAATCTGAATATAAGTGGATATATGAATGGTGTCTTTCAGGGGCCTGCGTCTCATACGTAAACAAACATACCTTAGCAGAAGAGATCTCGTGCCCACTCTCGAGCGAGTGAAGACGAAGGAAACTGTTCGGTACAGTCACACCGCCCTCGCGGAGCTAGCCTACCGGGGGGATTCCCCTCATGGAAAGCGTGGTGAGTTCAACATCACCCAAAGAACCGCAAAGTAACACGCATCAAAGCGCGATGATGTTGCACATTGATATAGCTCTTAACATGGCTCTTACCATTTAAATATTACAGATTACAGGTAACCTTCCTGCAGCAAAGCATCCTACAACGCTGTTTCGCTCTAACACGATAAGATAAATTGTGGAAATCCTGCCACCTATAGTACGGTTCGCACTAACACGATCAGAAATTTACCGAAGCCCTCTTAGAACATTGTATGTACTTTATCTACGTTCAATCTGTGTGAACGTACTTGACCCGCGAGCAATCGCTAGTGTGTTACTGCCTCTGACATTTCCCAGTTGGTTAAAACAATCTCTATAAGGGTGCCTGCATACTGACACTGCTACTTATACTCTGTATAAGTTTAGAAAAAAGTGATGCAAACTGTCAATTATGTAACGGTTTTTAGAAAATCTTTGAGTCCCGTTTCTCATAATTCTAAAAACGAAAAAATTCTCTATTTCTAATATTTAGTTTCAATCTTTTCCATACCGACTTCTCAATAAAAGTGCCCGTATATCAATATAATATATGAACCATATCTAAGTATCAGAAAAAGCATTCAAGGTAAAAGAATGAAAATTAAAGTGCCATGCCAAGAGTAACTATTGCATTGTTTATCAATACCACATTGCCTAATGGGACCAATATCATTGCTCTCATTAAAGTGCCATGCCAAGAGTAACTATTGCATTGTTTATCAATACCACATTGCCTAATGGGACCAATATCATTGCTCTCATTAAAGTGCCATGCCAAGAGTAACTATTGCATTGTTTATCAATACCACATTGCCTAATGGGACCAATATCATTGCTCTCATTAAAGTGCCATGCCAAGAGTAACTATTGCATTGTTTATCAATACCACATTGCCTAATGGGACCAATATCATTGCTCTCATTAAAGTGCCATGCCAAGAGTAACTATTGCATTGTTTATCAATACCACATTGCCTAATGGGACCAATATCATTGCTCTCATTAAAGTGCCATGCCAAGAGTAACTATTGCATTGTTTATCAATACCACATTGCCTAATGGGACCAATATCATTGCTCTCATTAAAGTGCCATGCCAAGAGTAACTATTGCATTGTTTATCAATACCACATTGCCTAATGGGACCAATATCATTGCTCTCATTAAAGTGCCATGCCAAGAGTAACTATTGCATTGTTTATCAATACCACATTGCCTAATGGGACCAATATCATTGCTCTCATTAAAGTGCCATGCCAAGAGTAACTATTGCATTGTTTATCAATACCACATTGCCTAATGGGACCAATATCATTGCTCTCATTAAAGTGCCATGCCAAGAGTAACTATTGCATTGTTTATCAATACCACATTGCCTAATGGGACCAATATCATTGCTCTCATTAAAGTGCCATGCCAAGAGTAACTATTGCATTGTTTATCAATACCACATTGCCTAATGGGACCAATATCATTGCTCTCATTAAAGTGCCATGCCAAGAGTAACTATTGCATTGTTTATCAATACCACATTGCCTAATGGGACCAATATCATTGCTCTCATTAAAGTGCCATGCCAAGAGTAACTATTGCATTGTTTATCAATACCACATTGCCTAATGGGACCAATATCATTGCTCTCATTAAAGTGCCATGCCAAGAGTAACTATTGCATTGTTTATCAATACCACATTGCCTAATGGGACCAATATCATTGCTCTCATTAAAGTGCCATGCCAAGAGTAACTATTGCATTGTTTATCAATACCACATTGCCTAATGGGACCAATATCATTGCTCTCATTAAAGTGCCATGCCAAGAGTAACTATTGCATTGTTTATCAATACCACATTGCCTAATGGGACCAATATCATTGCTCTCATTAAAGTGCCATGCCAAGAGTAACTATTGCATTGTTTATCAATACCACATTGCCTAATGGGACCAATATCATTGCTCTCATTAAAGTGCCATGCCAAGAGTAACTATTGCATTGTTTATCAATACCACATTGCCTAATGGGACCAATATCATTGCTCTCATTAAAGTGCCATGCCAAGAGTAACTATTGCATTGTTTATCAATACCACATTGCCTAATGGGACCAATATCATTGCTCTCATTAAAGTGCCATGCCAAGAGTAACTATTGCATTGTTTATCAATACCACATTGCCTAATGGGACCAATATCATTGCTCTCATTAAAGTGCCATGCCAAGAGTAACTATTGCATTGTTTATCAATACCACATTGCCTAATGGGACCAATATCATTGTTTTCATTAGGCAAAACCATGCTCCTTTATTTTTACTATACTGATGGTAAGTTATGCAACTAAAATTGCGTAGGCGCGTTTTTACTAAAACATGGTTGAGTACTACAGGATAAATAAAGAAATATTTCGAAATGTATTCTAATAAATGTCAATACAAAGATATGAGCCATTTAAAATATTTACTCAGAAATGTAAAGCAACTTTCATTTCACCTATAGGAGAGCTCAAAATCTTGTATTTTTCGCTTAAAACGTGAAATGGCTCTTAAGTCCCATGAGTGTTTTTGTTCGTATCTATGTTAGTCAACGTTACACACTATTGCTAAATTAGTGGTATACTGAATATATTTCATGCAAGAATGCTTTCTGTATTTTTTAAAAATTCAGTATCAAATTGTCGTCTTTCCATTTTTTAAATACCGTTCTATAAATCTGACAAATGTCAGAAATGTAGCTTAATCAGAAATATAGTCAGAATGTAAATACTTTCTATGTAATTAAGTTATGACTGACACGAGTTTAAAAGATTCAAGACACAAAAATAGGCTCGAGTGAGATCATTTATAATACAATATTTATTTAAACTTCATTGAACAAGTATTTAACGTGTACAAATGGCGGACTTAATGTCTTACAACATTCTCTACAAGCCACGAATTCAAACGAAAGATAAAACGCGGATGTAGTTTTATTTTATGTTCATTCATTGTGCTTTCAGACTTGGATACAAGGTGACGGTTCTAGGTACGTCCCCCTGCCTGTTACTTACCTCTCCGAAAGAACATTCACTATAGCAAAAAAATTTAGACCACACAAACGAAGCCCTGATTAGAAGCTAGTGTAGTGTAATAGAAATGCAATTTGTAATTGTTTACGCCGACAATTAGGAGAATATAAATCACTACTTCATGGGATAAGATGGATCCATAGGATTCTACGATACCTCAGAAAATAAGCCTTACCTTCTAATAAGTCCTCTGGCTAGTTCCCAGAAGGGCATCTTGTGTGACTTCGTGCCGCCCATTGTGACCATGAGGATGTCGCTCCCGCATGCCGATGCCGCCAGCAGAATCGGCAGACATAGTATCGGCCACCGGGACCGAAGCTGAAAATAAATAAGAATTTATATAAGTACAAGACCTTGAGGTGGTTAATCTGAGATTTGAATATTTAAGTATGATCATTAACTGGTGCATGAACTATGTCTACAAATAGGGGCAAGTTTGAACATATTACAAGTTAAAAGTTAACATTAACCAGTTACCCTTGTTATTGATACTACTCTTGAGTTCTTGTTTATGGTCAGTTGTTTTTGGCTATTGTGTAAATTTAGATTATTTTTCCTAACTTTAAACTGTGATGCAGTCCACCTATCGTTATAAAACACTTTTTTGCATACTGCGTTCTTCTGTAAGGGAGCTGCTATATTTGTCAATATATATAAATAATTTATATTTATAATGTACTAGCGACCCGCCCTCACTTCGCTTCGGTTTACAATCGGAATAAGATATTTTCCTGCGGTAAAATGGAGCCTATATTTTAAGTTGGACCTCTAGCAATACATCGGTGAAAACTGCATTCAATTCCATGGAGTAGTTATTGCGTGATGCGTGTACAAACATACAGACTGACAGACAGACAAAATTTCTAAAAACTGTTGTTTTGGCTTCTGTTGCTCTAATAAAGACCCCCCCCCCCCCATATTAGTTTTTTTTTCAATATCTATAATGTACAGACATCGGTCTGTTACAATTTTATTATATGTATAGACGTCTATGTATGACAGCTTGTTGGAGAATCAAATAAAATGAATAAATATTTTTATCATCTGCAATTTCATCAAATTATCATCCCACAGTTAAATGGTCTGAATTAATCCTATTAATATTATAAATGCGAAAGTTTGTGAGGATGGATGTATGGATGTTTATATACTCTACTACTCTTTAAACTACTCTTAAACTTACTTTTAAACTACTCTTTCACGCAAAAACTACTCAATGGATTTTAATGAAACTTTACAATAATATAGCTCATACATCAGAATAACACATAGGCTATAATTTATAAAGATATTGTGTAAATTGGCCAAAATATAACGATAAGTGTCAAGTAAGTCGGAAAAAAACTCTGGCATCTGCGAGCTATTTTGGTGTGCGCTGCAAACAAAAACCGTAAGAGTTACACGAATATAATGTAGTTTTTTTTTTTTTTTTTTTTATGTACGAAGGCGGCAGACGAGCATACAGTCCACCTGATGGTAAGTGGATACAGTCGCCCATAGACATCCGCGATACATGCCAACATTAGTCCAAAATGAGAAACGTTGGCATGCCCCCGGATGCGCTGCCTACCTTTGGAGATATAGGAATGGATTTGGAGAAAGGGTTGCGAAAATGGGGAGGGATAGGATGGGATTGGAATGGGCTCTGGCACATCTCACTCACTACCGAAACACGTACGTACATTGGGGAAATACGATAAAATGGGAAATGCAGTACATTTCAAGGTAGTATTCTGTGAGAGAGGGGTAACGTGGCCAGTCGAGCGCGCCCAGCGGCTGTTGGATTGCAGCGTGCACTCTCCCCCTCAATAGTGGAAATGTTTCTAAAATTTTCAATATAAAAATTGTAAAAAAAAACTTAAACCGAAGCGAAGCGAGGGCGGGTCGCTAGTGTTACATAAAATATAAATGAAATAAAATTTAAAAACATTATAATTTTGAGTTACGCGTTAACAATTTCCATAATAAGTTTCTTATAATTCAGGCATTATAATAATAGTGTCAATGCAATATTTTGATCGCGGATTACGCAAGCCGCGGTGAAATGACCGCGTGATCTAAATTGCAACACTTGTTTGCGAGCGTTCGACCGTTTCGTTTCCTTAACTGGTCTAATTATAAAAATGTTTAATTATTAACATTAATTATAAAAATGTTTAATTATCAAAATTAGTTTAATTATTAACATAAAACAACTTCTTGTTTTATTTAACGAGTCAATTTCGTGGAGGTCCTGGTGGTTCTCCTAAAAATCCAGAATAGCAACAAGTTGTTAATATACCTACTATAGGTATTTCTTTTACATGGAAACATAAAAGTGTTATATGTGTTATACATATACATAGTGTTATATACATAAATATGTTTACATAGAAACATTAAGCATTTACAAGCATATATAAAGCAATAGGTAAACACAGAGTTAAAAGAGAAAGACAACTATTAATTTTAACTAACTGCATCGTACATGGGCCAGTGAACCATCGGGTTTCCGCAGTGGTGTGAGTGACGATTGACAGATGTTATTATTGTGTTGTGTTGTCCGGAATAAAGTGTTGTCTGTTGTCTAATTATCGGTACCTAAGTTTTCGCAAATGATTAGATATCTAAGGTTATGCTAAATTTAATTGTATGCTAGGAGGGGGAAAACTAAAAAAATAAGTTGAAAGGAAATTTCTTGCTGCAGTAAACTTTGTACAAATAAATCAATGTCTGAAGATTGCTCAGAGAGCGTATTGAATGGTGAAGTGCTCTGCAAAAGAGTTCTATTCTTCATTTTATCTGTTTCAATGTCTAAATACATGTTACTATTAAAATCCTTCTATACTACTAGCGAATTAAAACACAAAATACAGACGTCACAGAAATTCGTGTAAGGACAATTTAACTTTTAACAGTAGATATAGCGAATGTTTTGTTAATTTAGGTAGGTATCTGTTTCTGTTTATTGTTGCTTCGGTCCGGCCTGAAGTTCGAACGGAGGTCTGTGACCAGAGTAGACCTCCAGTTCTCATCGACGTTGAGCAACATCGGGCGCGGTCAGTATGGTATCTAGCGTAATAAGTGGATATTGCACACTCGAATACTTACGGAATAGGACATAATATGCCCTATAGCGGCACTGTACACACCAGTACTTAGAGACTACAAGTCTGTATTACCTCATAGATCCGTATAACGCGTGTGTATAAAGAAAAAGCCTAGACTATTAGGTAATTCAACCCAGTTGACCATGCATATTCATTGATTGCAATATTTCTTAAAACGCACGCAAAGGACGCACGTGACGCATTTTGCAGACAAGGAAAGTTTCGTTTAAAATCAGACAGTAAAAAATAAATTATTTTTTTTCGGTTTATATTATTCTATTCGTATTTGACGAAGTTATCCTTAGATACATTCACTATTTATACATACACATAGAGGTTAGTCAATTTCTTAGTTACTCTTTTGTATGAAAGCATATTTTCACATACGAAGAATCTATATTGCTATAGTATAAAAGATAATGTCTACCTATGTTTTCCTATTTTCAGCGCCAATTTCAGTACATATGTATATTATTTGATATTATTATTTTTTATAGAAAAAAGGCGGGAGACGAGCATACAGTCCACCTGATGGTACGTGGATACTGTCGTCCATAGACATCCACGATACATGCCAACATCAGTCCAGATTGACAAACGTTGGCACGCCCCCAGATGCGCTACCTACCTTTGCAAATTAAGGAATGGATTGGGAAATGGGGAGGGATAGGATGAGATGGGAATGGGCTCTGGCATATCTCACTCACTACCCAAACACGTACGTATATTGGGGAAATACGATAAAGTGGGAAATGCAGTACATTTCATGGTAGTCTTCTGTGAGAGAGGGGTAACGTGGCCAGTCAAGTGCGCCCAGCAGCTGTGGGAATGCAGCATGCACCCTACCTGTGGATTCCTGTCGTATACACTTATTTACCATCAGGTGGACTCGTCGTATGCTCGTCCGTCGCCTTTTTTCTATAAAAAAATGTACTTACATTTAAATAATAATTATATATACTGTTTTCGATAAGTATTAGTTAAAAGCCTTGATTATTAGCTTATATGAGATGCACGCCCCTCGGAGGAATGGATAAGTCCTTTAAATATACCTAGATATACAAATCTAGACACACTGACTAACCAACCGGATCCCCAGTGGGTGAAAAGACACTACAATGCTAGTTACAAACAAAATAATATAGACGGAACTCACACTGAAATAGATTACCAGTGATTGTGAACACATGTATGATGTAATGTCATGAACACATTCTCCAGTATGTTAATTAGAAAAGTAAACAACAGGTTAGTACCTGCTGTTAGCAAATTAATGTTAGTGAGAAATCTATTTCACACATCTATTTGTTAGCCTTAGGTATTTAAATTAAAATGTACCCAATGGTAAGCGGATACTGTCGTCCATGGACATTTGTCATATATACCGACATCGATCAATAATGACAGACTATACAAAGTTCGTAAATGCTCTTTTTACTTTTGGAATATGCGTAAAAGATGGTGAAGGATGTCGAATATGTAGATTGTAGGTACCTGTTATGATGATTACGACGTTAGAACTTTTGAAAAACTTCACTACATCTCAACTAAGAGTCGAGGTGAGTCCAAAACACCAAAATATAAAATGAAATGAAATTTGGCCGAAAAACAGCTAGGCTCATCTCATTTAAGTTTGAAGATGAACCAAGTCATAATGATAATTAATTTTGAAGCTACTAAAATAAGTAGTTCCAAGATTATGATAGAGTAAATTTTTCAAAACATCTCGATAAAAAATCGTCATACAAAGTAGTGCATGTCCTTGGACGGGACTAGGATCTACAGATCTCCTTTTGCTTACACTTTTTTCTAGAATATACAGAAAATAGCGAAATCTTTTTCCGACTAGCGTTCTTACTCAACCAAATTGGCTCATTTACGAGCAAGTGGTCCAAGTTATTTTTATGACGAATTTTATTTTGATAGAACTTGGCCATTACTGGCTATTCCAACCAACCAAACATACTAGTATATAAGCAAATACAGCACATTGGTAACTAAATATGTATTTAGGTGATTTTTAGCAATAGTTCAACGAACTGCAGTTAGTTGTTTCTACGTAAATATTACTGTAGATATTACATTAACTGCGTCACAACAATTTCGTATGATCGTGTTCTTTGCATAAGAGCTCATTTACAAAAAATATCTGATTGTTTTTACCTACATAATGACGTTGTTTTTACACATTAAGACGTATATCACGTCACCAGCCCTTTTATCGTCTCACTGTTGGACACGGGCCTCCTCGTGTCTTGTGCATGAGGGTTGTATGGTCTTAAAACACCACGCCTGGCGGCGGACGGGGTTCCACTCTTATAGAGGTCTTTAGTAACTCAGCTCTTGTGGTAGCGACTTTGTTATCCCTTAGTCCCCCTTTCACGACTTTGATTAATAAAGTTTTTGTTACATAAAAGAAGTATGCCGGTGCTTTTTTTTATCTACGAAGGCGGGAGACGAGCATACAGTCCACCTGGTGGTAAGTGGATACTGTCGCCCATAGACATCCGCGATACATGCCAACATCCAATACATGTCCAAAATGACAAACGTTGGCACGCCCCCGGATGCGCTGCCTACCTTTGGAGATATGGGAATGGATTTGGAGAAATGGGAATGGTTGGGAAAATGGGAAGGGATAGTATGGGAATGGGCTCTGGCACGTACATACATTAGGGAAATAAGATACAAGGTAGTCTTCTGTGAGAGTGAAAATAACATATATGTGCTACCGAGGCACCTACCCCCTATTTTAAAATATTAAATTAAAATATACCCAATGCTTCTAAACATTTCTATTACAAAACGCAAACGGGCTTTATGTGGAAGAATTGAATAATTCTTCTCACAATCAAAACGAATCAAGTGTTTGATGGTGGTCTGTTCCCAATAAGGCACAACGTAATGTCCCACTAATGTCCCACGCACATGTCATTGTTTCTAATTAATTTTGTTTACATACAGAGGCGCGGCTATTGGACATTTCACATTAGGCATTTGTATTTCAATGTGCAATGAAATAAATTTACTGTATAATGCGCATCGAATTATGTTAAATGGGTAATTTTGAAACAATTGTTGAAGCGGGCAATGAGCGAAGAGATGTTACCATTAGTTAAATGGGGTAATTTGCTTAAAAAAAATATTTTGATATGCATTTTTTTGTACAAAAACAAATTCCCGAACAACGTTTCTGAAGTGGTATAACATTATTTTTCACAGAAACTATGAGAATCGACTTATTGGATTGGTACCATTGGTTGTGTTCGAGTTTTATTAAGTAGGAACATACAAGTAACCATACCATCAGCCTCCATCTCTACACTGCTGAATATAGGACTCTCCCAAGGACCGCCACCACACACGGTCTTCAGCTCTTCTCACCCAGCCACTACCGGTGACTTTCTTCAAGTCGTCAGTCCACGTGGCAGGAGGGCGTCCCACGCGACGTTTCCGGGTACGTGATCCCCATTCAAAGATTCACCTCCCCTATATACGCGGCCCTGTGGCATATACGTCCCGCGCACTGCCACTTCAGCTTGCTAATCCATTGAGCTGTCGGCAAGCTTAATTCTTCGTCGAATTTCTTCGTTATGGATTTTCTCCAGCAAAGAAACTCCAAGCAAGTAAATGCTTCAAATGGGAAGCATTGGGATAATTGGGATTTTTCCCTTCAGGCAAGGTGGACCGGACCGACTACTTCAGTTCGCCGGCTGTGGCTGGATACAGGCGGCGGTGAGCCTAGGGAAAGGCCTACATTCAAAAAGGTTTAAGCTTAATTAATGGCCGATACAAGCAGAGGTCGAGTCGATAATTTTAATCATTTAAATTGACAAGGTTTTAACCTGTCAGTGCACAATTTCGTTAACAGATGCTGTTCATAAATTATATAATTTACGATGCAAAAAAACTTGAAGTGAATGCAATGAAGGTGACATAAAAGTTCACATGTTTCCATGCACGAGGGTCATTTACTTGACAAGGTTCACCTAAAATAGTCCGGCTTTTATTTCCGCATACAGTTTTAAAATTAGTTATTTTAAGTAAGTAGAGATAATAATTTTAAGGCAATTTAAAACTGCACGCTAGATGCTGCATGCATGCAAAGTAATTAAGTAGATAATTTGTATTAAATTAATAAATAATGAAGGTCAAAAGTAAACGCAAATACATATTTTATAAAGACGCAATTTTATACTTTTTATTTGGGCACCGAACTTCGTTCAACGGCGTGCTGTCCCAATTATCTACGATCCCACTTTCACAAGTGATTTGAACATCCGAATATATTATGCGTTTTCGACCGTCTGTACAATGGGGAATGTTCTACCAAGTTCTCAACCTCCTTCAACCTTCTGTCATCGTCGTACAGTTCATCTGCAAATTCTTAGACAAGAAGTCGCTGCGTACAGTGCTGTCATCATTATACATCAAACCCGAAAATTGCTGATTGAACTGTCAACTGAAGTTTTTTCGCTACCCTCTCTACGTCATACATTCATTTGAATATTCACAGATTGTCTCAAATAAATGCTTCAACAATAAACTGAAGCAATACTAATGAAGCGAGCTGATTGCATTCTTCGCAATTGTTATTTGCAATAATGATTGCATAGGCGCCCATTTTTTAATCGTTTATAGCGAAATCAAAAGGTTTTTTTTGTTTTTTACTGCTACATTTAAGAAATAGAAGCAGCAATTTTATATTCACTGTACATACTGAAATAAGTAGGTTCCTTTCGAAAACTAACAACTTCCTTAAGAAGATACAGAATTATACACATAACGATATCCCGTTCCGATTTATGACAATAGGACTTTTAATACAGTGACATTCAAAGGGACTTCTTAGTACTCGGGTCTAAAGGTAACCTCAGGGACCTTTTTATAGCATTAAGATTCCTGTTTTACCACATTTTTTTACTTTAAATGCCCTCTTTCAGATAAACGAAGAAGAATATAAAACATAAGTGTACGCTTTTCAGCAAAGAAAAGAGAATTATATCTATGATATTTCGATCTTCAAAAAGGAAACACATGACTGGCTGTAGTTTATTATGTCTCTTCTTTACATAGTATAAAACAAAGTCGCTTCCCGCCGTCTGTCCCTCTGTATGTACCTACGCTTAGATCTTTTAAACTACGCAACGGATTTTAATGCGGTTTTCATCAATAGATAGGGTGATTCAAGAGGAAGGTTTATATGTATAGTTTAATATTGTTTTAACGAAACCGAAGCGAAGTGAGGGCGGTTCGCTAGTATAATATAAATACAAATAAATAATACAAATTATAATACAAATAAAAGCTCATAATATAAATTATGTATAAGTATAATATAGACAATTAATAAGCTAATTACGAACTACACTAATATAATCTAATAATAATAATAATAATAATAATAATAATCTAATAATATCTGTAGTGCTAGGTTTAGCCGGTGCATGACATATGCGAGCATAGTTACAGTATATATAACCATATTATATACACTGTAACTACTGTTGTTTTAAACAATGTTTCATACACAAGTGTATTGCCAGAAAAATACTCAAAAAACAAAATGAAAAACTATCCGCTACTAGGTTACAGACAGACAAACAAACATACGCATCAAACTTTTAGCACCCTTTTTTGTATCGGAGGTTAAAAAGAGACTAGGTAAATTTTGAGATACTCATAATGAGAACTCATTTCACCTGTACCGTTTTAAAAAGGTCATTTATTTTAAATTCGAGTTCCGAAAGTCATTTAGTCAAAACGAAAAAGATAAAAATGTTGTGTTCACTTTTTATTCCATTTCGCACGCTTTTCATTACATCAATGAAATTCGAACGAGAACATTTTTGTGCAATGAAATTATACGATTTTAAAGTTGGATATACGTTATACGTTTTTAAAGTCGATTTTAAAAGTGAGTGTAAAGATAGATTAGTATCAGCTTTTACGAACATCGCACCGTTCTGTACAATAGTTTTTTGATGGTTTTCTCAATTTAAACAAGGGATGGCGAGAAGTTCCTTAAAAGGTGACGAGAGTAGTGGCCGTCCTGCGACTTCTGGAACGAATGAAATCATCGAGGCGGTAAAGAAAATGTTGCACAAAAACCCAAAAACAACCAAGAAACAGATAGAGAAGACTCTTAAGATTAAATTTTACACCAACACCTTCAAGTCAAGAAGCTTTGTTCACATTGGGTTCCTTATTCACTAGCTACTGAACAAAAACAAGCTCGCGTGACGTGGTGGCGGTGGTGGTGCAGGGAAATGATTGTAAAATTCGAAAATGGAGAGGGACGGAATATATTTAATATTATTACTGAAGATGAGAGTTGGATCTATTAATATGACCCATTAACTAAGCGGCAATCAACGGTTTGGGTGTTTCCAGACGAAGACCCTCCCAGGAAGGTCAAGCGTGGGCGCAGTGTGGGCAAAAAATGGTGGCAACATTCTTCTCTGCGGGTGGCCATTTAGCGGCAATTTCTTTAGACGCTCAAAAAGCTATTAATTCCCAATGGTACAGTGAAGTGTGTTTACCAACTGTATTCGATGTGTTAAATCAAGAACGTCCTAAAACAGGTTTGAGAGGGTTTTTCTCACATCATGACAATGCATCGTCTCACAAAGCAAAACTTACACGAGAGTTTTTGAAGACCACAAAGATCCAAGAATTGAGCCACCGTCCTTATAGCCCTGATTTAGCTCCATGTGACTTCTTTCTCTTTCCAAAAGTGAAGCTTGGACTCTGGGGCATTCTTTTTGACAGCCCTGAGAACGCTCGGAATGCTTTTATGGCAGCTGTTGAGGACCTCGCTAAAGAAGAGTATTGCTCGTGCTGTAAATCTTGGATTAGACGAATAAATCGCTATATAGAGACTAATGGGGAGTACTTTGAGAAGTTGTAATAAAAAATTGTGTTGTAACCCAACACAATTTTTTATAATTTTTATTGTGTGTTGTGACATATTTTTTGTATCTCAAAATTTCTTAGTCAGCCACGTACCTTATTGTTATGGAACGCCTTGCTCTGAGTCGGGTAATGTAGACAACATTTTCACAATATCTAAGAAAGCCCTCAATAAGTGACATAACCAAGAAACCAGTCAGAGAGGGCCTCACGTAATATACGCAACACAATATTATAGTGTAGATTCCACTTGAAGATTGATGTAGATTGTCAAGGAAGTTATGTATGGCCGTGTATGATTTCATGTGCTTATTAGGTAGTAGAAGTAGTATCTTTTTCTCATCGCGTCAACATTACGTGTGAAAATATAATTTATTACATCTGTGCACAAAGTATAAAAATCAAGACTGTATAGACTTATAACAAATGTGCTCTATGGTATAGATATTGTGTATTCCCTAAATATTTAATACTTAAAACTATGTCTTGTCGTAGAATTTTAGAAATTACTCATATTTTGATCAAGTAAATCCGGGGAGAACAGCTAAATTGGATCTGGAAACAAACTAATTCCTATTGCATTTGCACACGGGCTTTTGCTTCAGCTGCAATTTGTGTGATTTAAAGCAATTTTAAGCGAAAGGGTGAATTATTACAAAATTGCGTCTATGTAATTGCAAATGCAATAACTTATTGCGTATGAATTGGTACTTATCTAGATATCTACTAGTATTAAGTAGTACCACTTCTATCTAGAAGTATGCACTCACCATTTCATATGTCGGTTAAGAGAAACTAATCATTTAAAAAATAAACAAAATAGCAAGCTCCAGGCCACGTATTTAGGAATGGTCTAAGGTGTATGAAATCCTTTGAAAATTTTCAAACTTACATTAGATAGAACTATTATACTTTTTCTCTTTTTTAAAGCAATGCGTTATAAAGTGAAAAAGAAACTGAAAGAGGTTAAGATGATAAATCAATAATGGTTCAGAGTTTTATAGTTTGAACTTCGTGCCTTTTTGGGACACCTCATGTGTTTAATACATAGATACAGTCGGCGAATGATAATGTTGAGCACTTCAAAGTTGAGTTTCAAACTTACACGTAATATTTAAGGGAGATTTTCGCTTACCTATCTAACTTGTCAATTTATATTTGCAACTTTATCACTGCAACTTTAATTTATTCTTAAAAACGAATCTTACGCGAAATTGCTTAACATTTTCACGGGGGCCCATCTTACGTACGGTCGCAATAAAATAATTGTTGAGACACCTTTATTCTTAATTTTGCCGTGTTATAATACTGTCATGTTTGTTACGTACGTACGTACGTTGTCGATGTTTGTTTAATACTGCCAAATTAATAATAAAGGGTCGTGTACCGCACCCCGCACCAAACCAAAATCTGGATATGAGCGTGCCAAACTCCGACCACCCTCCAAATAATCTGCTGTTAAATACGGCAAGTATATAGAATTTCTAAGATGTTACTAGACATAACTGGATGTTGCAAGCGATTTGTAAGAAAAAAATATTTGATCTTGACAAAGAATGACTTAACCTGAATTCTGATGCAAGGAAACAAATTATGTAACTCGAAGATAATTCACTTGGGTGGCGGTTTACATGCGCAGGTGGAACCTTGGCATAATAAAATTGTTTAACATTTATCTTCTTCAAGACTTTTTATATTTTTATTTCATTATTTAGTATTTTTGCATTGACTTAAGCAGTAGGTACCAGGTGGACCGATGAAGAAGTTTGCCGATGAGAAGAGTTGAAGAGTTGTCAAGCCTTGAAGAGCCTTGGGCCGATATCCAGGGTATAACACTAACTTATTGCCTTAAGGCATTCTCTTTCAATTGACCATTTTTTAAATCAGATAAATTAAAGCGGATTGTTACTTCAGACAATAAGTATCTCAAAACTATATTTTTTATCAATAATGAAAATACCTAAGTTTATATAATATTAAGGTTATTTGATATAGCAAGTAAGTAAGTATTCTTTATTGTACATCACAGATAAAGATACAATGTAACACAAAACGCACACAAAAACATAAAACAGTAAGTACCTATACAAAAGGCTGTCTTATCGCAAACGGCGATCTCTTCCAGAAAACCTAACGTTGGGTTAGAAGTTACTTTCTAACATAAGGTTATGAGATCATTGATCAACATTAAGACTTTTCAAAAAATGGATATGAAAGAAAGAAAAAATGGGGATGGAAGTAAGAAAAAGGTAGTGCGTAAATTAAATAACCGCCTTAAAGATCGACGCCTGTTTCAAGTTCAAGGTGCCCATTATGCTGGTACCTTCAAAAGCGACTAATATTTACTGCCTCAATTTGCAGAAATTACATTTTTTAAAAACTTCGTTTAAATTCACAATGTGATATGCCCACACGCAGTATGTGATAAATTCACATTAACATATTACTAGTTTAAGGTTAAATTAGGTACAAGTAGGTGTATATGACATGTGCGAGTACCTATATTAGGTACAAACTCTAAAGTTAGGTATTTATAAGTTTTATATCATCTTTATTACATGGTCATTTCTGGATTCTTGAATTTAGGCATCGCATCTGGTGCTTGCTTTTTAATGAAATATAATAGACGTTGACATGTAGGCATAAATTTACGTTGTGAAATATAATTACACGTATGTAGATAATGCAGATTTACATGCACAACAGTATTAGTACCATCAGCCGGTGTGTCTGTTCGTCTGCTAGCATTTTCTACGAAACTTCTTATCCTCCGATGCACATGGCAATGACATTTAAAAATTTACCTCGTGTAATTATATAATTAAAAAATAGAGATTTTTATCTATTTACCTATTACAAAATTTAACAAAAATCTACCTACCAATATTATTATATGACATATATACCTACTGTAGGTATTGTAATAAAGCTAACCTCATTGATAAATAGTTGTTTACAATCCTAAGCAACATCAAGTAGGTAACAGCCACGTGTTTCCCAAACCACACGTGGCTGCCCTAGAAATAAATGAAATTTATTATCATATGAATTATTCAACATCTTACTAATTGTTGAATTATATAATATTCACATTCGGTAACAGAATTTAAATAAAAAGCAGGTTAAAGCATCATTTAACCCATTTATGTAGGTAAGTAGGTATTTATATGAAAACGAGATGGAGATAAAAATGTACGTTGTTACATACGAGTATTGACATTTAAGAAATAATTTATGTACGGTCAACCATTTTGTAGGTCAGTCTAGAATATTCTAGAACCTTTGCACAGCAACGAATAAAACCGATTTTGTCCGATATTGACAGTGTTATAGTGACAAGGTTCTAATGCCTACAATTCCAATTGGTTGACCGTTCATACTCCTAAACGACCATAACAAAGTTGATACATTCAAAGAAAGTTTATTATTGAAGGTTTCTATAAATATAAATACTTACAAAGTAAATAAAGAACCGAATGATTAAAACGAAGATATATTTTAAAGAAAGAGGCAGACAAGCGGACAGACCACCTAGTGGTAAGTCCACGATACATGCCAACATCAATTCAGAATGACCAAGGCTGGTACACCCCCGGATGCGCTGTATACCTTTGGAAATTTAGGAATGGATTTGGAAAACGAATTGGGACAAATGGGGAATAGGAAGTACAACGGGACATTATACCTCCCAATCCTTCTTTGGGGATGGGGTGGGATGGGAAGTCAAGAATATAATCGAATAAGTTTTTATTATTCCATTCGAGAGGATATCTGTCACTGTATTTTAATGTCAAATATTAAAAGCATATCATGACTCATGAAAGTTGTGTCATAATTTCATGAACACGAAAACGTGTGAAGAAATCCGAAGCGGCAGCATGTCACACCGTGAGCCGCTAATCGTGTAAGGAAATCTGCAATTACTTAAATCGCAGTATAAACTGGTGTAAATGAACGAAACCGCTCATTAAGTAAATATTAGCGAAAGCGTTTAATTACGTACCACTGTTTTATGATCCATGACATCAACATGTTGCTTAAGGTTACACACAAATACTGGGAGCTCAAAAAATCAGCAAACAGCAGACGAGCAGACAGACTTCCTTGTGGTAAGTGGATATTAAGTATCGCTTAAGGGCATCAGCGATACATGCCGACATCGGTCCAGAACGACAAATGTTGGCACGCCCCCGGATGCGCTGCTTACATTTGGGGATATAGAAATTGATTTGGAGAAAGGGTTATGAAAATGGGGTAGGATAGGATATAATGGGATAGTAATGTGCTGTGGCTTCAAGGATGAGTGATTTAAATAAATTTGATTTAAACATGATAAAAATCAAGTCATGATAATTTTTTTTTATTTTAACAAGTAATTTAAATCAAAGTCAAGGAGGGGGCCAAATTCAATGAATTACAATAGAAATATTATACAAATATGAATTACAAATATAATAATTCTTTATTTTACATTAATCCACATATGTATAATCACATCCAAAACTAGTTCTAGAACTAGTTGTCACATCCAAAACTAGTTTTTATTCGTATTTGTAACCAACCACAACAAAATACACAGATTTTACTCGTTGACAGTGACAGCTGATACGACACAACGTCACCAACTACGAGCCGCCCAGCTTAATTTACCCCCTTTAAAGAAAAAATGTTGCCTATGTAAAAAAATAAAATTTAGGTATAATTTCTTGATTAAAATAATAATAAAAAATAAAAAAATCTGACTTATCAACCGTCTGGCATATCTCACTCACTACCGAAACAAATTCGTAAATGGGGGGATTAGATAAAATGGGAAATGCTGTACACTCGAGGGTAGTCTTCGGGTGACGTAGCCAGTCGCTGGGCAGCAGTATTGCATGTGTGATTGCAGTGTTCACTCTCGCCTTCCCAAACTCCAGTCTATATCCAGCATGGGGTTGTGAGTATTTATTAATCTAAGTATTTAGGAAGTTTTGGGTTATCGTAAAAACTTGCGAGATTGTACGTTTATTACTCACTTACGTGTATGGTACGATTTACTGCGGAAATTACGCTAATGATAGTTAAAGCAATTACAAACTTGCGAAGTATAAAATTCCAATTACTTAATCATGTAATTGCTTGATATGATACACCGTACGACTTTGGGGGAAAGTTGGTGAAAAAGCTTATTTATTACAGTTTACTATGTAGATATGGATTTAAATACAGAGCTTTATTGATGGCTGAGAACTGTATTTTTTTTGTGCAGACGCATAAAATGGCAGCTATTTGCAGACGAAATCGTGTCGGTACATTTAATATTTTTTGTCAAAGTGTTTACAGTGTAAAATTGTAAAATCTTTCTTACTTAAAAACTACAAAATAAATTGGGTAGGTATGTGTAGTTTAAACTGCTTTTTTAAATAATGGTAAAATCTAAATGTCGACACAATAGGACTTACATACGGCTTTGTTAAACTGATGGTACGATATGTATGTTCAGTCACATGATAACATATTATACAGTCATTTGCTCGAAAGTGGTAAAGCATTATCCACAAAAATGTAAGAACATAGCAATTCGGCCCTCGTTTGTTCTTCATAGGCATCCATAATCCACGAGGCTGAGAGACCTTGTGAAATGTATCTTGATTTTTACATTCACTCAATAAAACTTCTGCTAACTTGATAATACCAGGTTCTACGTCATCCCAAATTTTACTGTACTGAGATGTGATTATTTTGGAAATAAAACGTAGTATTTGATATATTTAATCTGGTTCTTATTTTAGGATTATTTATACACTTATTTATGTAGATATTTCCGTTCGATGTCAGTCTAACTCAGTCTGCAGGGCTTCAGGGTTGAACTAAGTGGGGTTCAGTGAAAATTTTCACTGAGCCAGATTAGTGTGAAAGAATTTCCAGGATGTGCGATTCCTCACAATATTTTGCTTCATTACTAAGGTAACGATAATTTAAAAAAAAATGGTATTTAATTTAAAACTCAATGGGCGGCGGATTTGAACTCACGACCTCACGAATGAGGTTATGGATAAATATTATAATTTGTAGCTTAAGAATAATAAAATAACAATAAAGTCATATATTAAGTATGCAACTTTATTGCATGTTTTCTTAATGGGGACTAACCTCCATACATATTTTGTCTTGTCCTTTAGTATTAATATTATTAAACTTTTGGGTATGTGTAAGCAAGTTGCTTTTGCCTACTTTATATTCAAGCACTAATGAAAATGTACTCGTGTTCGGAATAGGTAGGTACGCTTAATTACTGCACACGTAGTTGGTGCGCGCGAAATTTAATGGCTTCCCTTTACATACGACTTGAAAAGAAAACCATGTTGCAATATCATTTTTTAATTTGCTTAACTATTAAACATATATTCTGCAATTTTTCAACCGTAAAAATAATTATCTTTCTTTGATGATTATTATTTTGAATATTTGCGTAAAATCGCAAAACAAAAGTAAATTACCAAATTGCTAATATTTTAGAAGACACGTTTTTTAATTGCTTACGACACTGGAAGTGTAATTTTGTTTTTAAATAGATATGTGAGAGTTATCGGAATGAAATGGAGAAGGAACGAATATGAATTGGCTCACACTACACATCAGATGCCTTCAGAAAGCCAAAAAAGCTTCCACATTTCTGGATGGAGCTGGGATGACCGGTGTAGCCGCAATTATCTACTGGGAGCGAATAAACACGCACGCACAATGGTGGCCGAGTCCCACTAAGTGCGGAAACCTACCAGTTAAGATGAAAATCCCTGACAATAATTGTAATTGTAATTAATATTATTTGACATACTTGGTTCAAATTAATTGACGAAAAAATTTTACAGGAATATTAAAGATTAAAATATTGGACAATGTACCTACTCGTGTTTAACTTTACCTCTGTTCTCAATTACGTGTTCTTGCAAATTGTATAAAAGTTAAATTTATTATTAAATTTAAAATATTTATACCTTCATATATCATATAAGATTACGCATAAATGATATTATTTTTTACGACTGCAAATAACACCGATTGAAAACATCACGTTTAAAAAAGAATGCGCCTGTCCTCAGGGCTAGGGATTACGTATGCAATGCGCGCGTACATTCAAAAACTCATACAAAAACCTCGACCGTGACCGTACTTAATAGTGAGAGTAAAAAAGTGAAGCACGCCTAACACTTTCGCTGGTTACGCAACTTCAGAACGCACGCAAACTCCTGCTAATCTGCACTTCGATGTTAAAATTTTAGAGAACATAATTGCTTGGTAAATGTTACACAGATGTTTAGACTGTTGATTAAAATGCAACTTTAAATATTTGGTTTTAAGATTCAGTATTAATTTAAAGGTGTTCTTATTGCGGTTGAGTTGTTGAGGGTAATCAAAAGCATTGAACTATCTGGTAAAATTAGTTATGTAGGTAGGTAGATGTATTAGTGACCCGATAGAAATAAATAAAATTATCTATACATAGAATAAAATCGTAACGTGTTTGTAGATGAAATATTTTTGGAGAAAATCATGTGTGTACATTAAGAATGATACAGGGCCCAAACAAAACATTTTCTTTTGTAATTTTTGTCTATCTGTATGAACGCGCTTCACGCAATAACCGCTTGACGGGTTTTAATGAAACTTGGCATAATTACAGCTTTTGTGCAAGGTTAACATTCAGGTTGCTTTGTATCCAGGTCCATTATAGAGTTCCCACCTGAATCATTATTAAGGCCACATGTACAATATCATAGCTCACATAAAAACCACTGGATGGATACTTATGAAATTTAGTAAGGAATAGTTTTTCTTGGGCCGTTAAAAGTTCCCGCTGAAATCATTGTAAAGTAACTTAAAGGCTCTAAAGGCCACGCGAATGACGTCGCGGAGACATTTAGTCTATACTAATATAATAAAGAGGTAAAATTGTGTGTTTGTAGGTATGTTGGGGGTAATCTCTGGAACTACTGACTGACCTACATTATCCGTGTCTAATATAAAGGCTATATTTTAATTTGAAATTTTGATAAAAAAAAAATGAAAAAAATACTTATAAACGGAAGCGAAGCGAGGGAGAGTCGCTAGTCTATACATATAATAAAATTGTAACAGGCCGATGTCTGTACATTATAGATATTGAAAAAAAACTAATATGGGGGGGGGGGTCTTTGTTAGAGCAACAGAAACAAAAAAAAGGGTTTTAGAAATTTTGTCTGTCTGTGTGTCTGTATGTTTGTACACACATCACGCAAAAACTACTGCATGGAATTGAATGCAGTTTTCAGCGATGTATTGCTAGAGGTCTAACTTAAAATATAGGCTCCATTTTACCGCAGGAAAATATCTTATTCCGATTGTTTTAAATTTAATAAACCGAAGCGAAGCGAGGGCGGGTCGCTAGTATTATACTAAATAAAATTGAAAAATAATAATGTATAATGCTTTGAAGGCATTTATTATTTAATGTACTTTATTTAGAGGCTTTTATGCCAGCGCCACATAAAAAGAAAAATCAACTACATAAAAATAATGTAGGTAAGTACATTACATAAACTAATGAAGACTCACAAACCTGTATAGTAACTGGGTAGTTTGTGAATTTGATTCAAACATTATTTTAAAAGTAGTTTTTTTGATCAAATGAAAGATAACGCAAAGTTATCTTTCATTTGATCTACTACTTACTTACTTACTTTCATACTACTTACAATGATACCTTTTTTTTTATATAAAAAAACCTACATTCGGCGCTTAATTAGCAAAAAGCTGGCAGATATAGTATATAATATGCCTAAACTTGGACCGATTTTGATAAAACAAATATCCTATAATAATAAAACATCAAAATCACAATGTATTTGTCAGGAAACAATATAATTAAGTTGGGATTTACAGTACATCAACCAATTCGCCTTTTCAGGGCCAATTACATTATATCTTCAAAAAATATATAATATATTAAATATTGTTACATTAACAAATAAGGGGCATTACGTTATCAAGACAACAGTTTTTTTATATAATTCTATATCATAACATCTTATTGTATATTATATATTATTATTGTATGATTGTATATGTATTGTAATATCTTATATATTATGTAACTAGCGACCCGCCCTCACTTCGCTTCGGTTTATTAAATTTAAAACAATCAGAATAAGATATTTTCCTGCGGTAAAATGGAGCCTATATTTTAAGTTAGACCTCTAGAAATACATCGCTGAAAACTGCATTCAATTCCATGCAGTAGTTTTTGCGTGATGCGTGTACAAACATACAGACACACAGACATACAAAAATTTCTAAAACCCTTTTTTTGTTTCTGTTGCTCTAATAAAGAGTTTTTTTTTTCAATATCTATAATGTACAGACATCGGCCTGTTACAATTTTATTATTATATGTATATATAGATGAAGTTAGTCTATAACGGCTCACTGCATGGCACAGGCCTCCCCTGGTGAATTACTGGGAGATTTCGGGCCATAATCTACCACGCGTGGCCAGTGCAGATTGATGGCTACACATGCTCCAGATTCTTTTTTATTTCTCGTCCATGTGGGTTTCCTGACGATGTCTTCCCTCACCGCCAAGCTGGTGATAATTTCAAAAATTCGTACCGAAGTAGAAACCTACTGACATGGGCCGAGGATTTGAACTCACAATGACATGAATGTGAGTCGAGTACCTATAGATACATCTAGGCTATCAACTCTCTAAGATGTATGTATGTATTGACTAAGCCAATTAGACAACATCTATTGTATCCCGTACTCTGGTAGACCTGTATCTGAATTATAATGAATTATGTTTAGTAGCAGTATTCGCTGTATAGCCATCAATTCCAAAACCGATTAAAAATTACGTCGAACGATTAAAACTCCCTTTGCAGTTTTCAATATGCGATGACTAAAAATTAATACAAATTTTTCTTTCTTCCTTCTACCCTTCCGTATGCTCGTCACCCCATAGTACACGGCATTCCATTCTATATGTAGAACATTTAATCATCTATTGTAGTACTATTGTTGTTGATAGAATGATGACATTAAAACAATTATTACATTAATGGTAGGGAAGTCACGTGGTCGCGATTTGTTTTGATTGGAGACTTACAAGGACGCAAAGGGGTTTTGACAATGCGCAGGATAATTGTTTTAAATTAACCATAAAATAAACATGAATCATGCGCTATGCATGTGATTGAATGGATGATTTGAAATAAATCCCGCAGAGGATATTTTATCGGAACAATATCAAAATGTGCCGAACGGAGAATTCGATATCGACATATATTCCAATCCAATGTGTCTAAAATTTAACCAAACATGGCGGCGTAGTTTCAGACTTTCTATATCTATGTATAATATATTATACATAGATATATATATGATAAATAACACACTAATGCACTCAAAACCATGCCATTTTGGCTATTATTAATAGCGCAATACGGCGTCCATAGGTATATGCTGTTCTGTTGCTGACTGTACGTATATCGAATAGGGTTTGTGGACAAACTGCATCCGGGAGAATTTCTAAACAGATGAAAATGAAATGTGTCAAATCGATTCAGTAGTTTCAAAATTATAACGGGAAAACTATTAAAAAACCCCCAAAAAAATATTGATGTTGAATTGAGTAGGTAAACAAAACTAACTGTCGAGGATATTACTCGTAAACACTGACTTACATATGAAAAATTTATAAATTCCGGTCATTGGCGACCAAGAAAAAATAAAAATTGCTTGACGAATACTTCTCTAACCAAGTGAAAAACCTAGTGTTGCACCTACTTTTTTTAGGTTCCTAAAGTAAAAAATAGTAAAGACATAAGTAATAACTACATCTAGAAAAAGCAAAACAGGGGGAGGGGGAGAGTGCACGCTGCAATCTAACAGGGGCCGGACGCGCACGACTGGCCACATTACCCTCTCTCACAGAAGACTACCTTGGAATGTATTGCATTTCCCACTTTATCGTATTTCCCTAATGTACGTACATGTTCCGGTAGTGAGTGAAATGTGCCAGAGCCCATTCCCATCCTATCTCTCCCCATTTTCCCAACCCTTTTTCCAAATCCATTCCTATATCTCCAAAGGTAGGCAGCGCATCCGGGGGCGTGTCAACGTTTGTCATTTTGGACTAATGTTAGGATGTATCGCGGATGTCTATGGGCGACAGTATCCACTTACCATCAGGTGGACTGTATGCTCGTCTGCCGCCTTCGACCGTATAAAAAAAAATACAATTTTTACTTAATGTTACAAAAATATGTTACATAAGTACTGTTATTTTAGCAAATATTTATTTAGCATAGTTTCAACTTAATGTTAATTTAAAGATTTATCTCACGATTTACAACAATTTAATCAACTCATATTATTCATTGAATAAAATATTAATTTAACTTGCTAGAGCCACTTTATATATTTTTATAGCAAATTTAGAAATGACTGATGTAGAGCGATTGCCTAATACTAGTTTAATTGTGCTAAATGTGTGCAAATTAAGACTATATATTATATTAATATATAGTTGGCTATAAAGTTTCATAACACTAATAGTGTCAAGATTAATTTTAGGTAAAACCTAATTAAATGCATAATTAACACAAGTTTAATTGATCAAGGTTTATTTCAGCATCTCAAGTACCTAGGTATTTTTGTAAATTTATGTTCAACTACAATACTGTCGCAAAAGTTGCAAAAATCACATTTCTTCGCCATAACAATTCTTTGCAAAATTATCAAAGTGTGACATCTTGATGGGTCTATGTAATTTATGTTTTAAATGGCTTCATAATTCTCACATTATTTTATAATTATCTTAATAATTGCAGGCTTACGTGGTATATGACTTGTACGTAATGGTTTTTTACTCGTATTTTACACGTAGAATTAGTAAAACTCTCGATGAACTCAAATAACTTTAAAAAAACATCAAAAAATGTTTCAGAACATCTCTTTTCAAAAATAAAGTAGTTATAGTGCTAACTGTTAATTCTGAATCTAAATAAGAAATGCCTATGCGATTTATAATTAAGATAAAATTAATAGATGCAATTAGATTCGTTAGTTTCATAATTCAAATTAATTAGGCAATTTAAAATCTCAACAATCAAAATGGAAATTAAAATATACAGTTATGTGTATGCAATGCAACCAACCCAGTATTCACAGCAGAACGTGGCCCTCCTCATGCACTTTGTATCCCGCATGAGGGATGTATGACCTGAAAATGTCACGCTGGGCAAGCGGGTTGCCGAGTCCACTCTTTTAGAAGTGGTGTAGTTCCTTAGGGCTTGTGGTAGCCACTTTGTTATCCTATCACTTAGTCGCATTTTACGACACCCACAGGATGAGACGGGGTGGTTTCTTGTATACTATTCTATGTATAGCCGGACGACACCACACGGGACATTTATGTGTATAATTTTTAATATTCACTCACCATTTTCATACTTTTTCTTTAGGCCAGGACACAAAAAAAAATCAATCACCAAGACACATAAACCACAAAAAACAATTCGACACTATATTATAATCACAGCACTGTCTCTCAGAAGGCACGAAACGGTTCTCTTCCTTTGCTTCTCAGGCGCCTGTAAAAAAAAGAAATAAGATAAAGGCGACTTAGTGAAAGTGAATGTGGCTGCATGCACCGTTGTTTTTGCCTTGCGATAATTTCGACGAAGATTCGAGGATTTTTGGCGGGAATTGGTAAGCGATCAAATGTCACGGTATTGTGGACAAGTTAGGTAAAAGCGTACCATTGTTTAAAAACTGACAAATTGTGCTTGAGCAATTTTACGTGTCGTTCCAATGAGATATTCCAACTTGAATAGGTTATGTAAGATATTTTAACGTCTATTCAAAATGATCTATTCGTTGGGGGCGTGTGTGTGAGGCAATTACCTATCGTCTGTCTATGCAACATAGGAAGATGCAAGTACAATCCATTCTAGTGCAGATGATTTCGATTTTACAATCACTCGTTATGACTTACATCTGTGGAATTATATAATTTTCAACGTAAGAAGTAAACAGGCTGTTTCCAATTCTTTGGCCAAGCCTGAAACCACGATTTTCAATTAATTGGAGTATAGTTCAATGTTTCATGTTACGGTTTTTTTTATAAAAATATAGATTTTATTTCTTTATACTTATTTAGCAAATTTGTATGAAAAATGTGGTACCTACGACTGGAGAATTAAACTTTACCACATTAAACTTGAGACGATTGAATTTTTAGCAGATAAAAATTTATAAAATTATCGAGTCTATGGACTCAGAATCATGAAAGGCTTTGCGAAAGGTTTAGACATCCTATATACCAATGTACGTAAATAAGCACATACGCATGTATTCGGAACCGAAACCAACCCTTTTAACATCCACTGTTGGACACGGGACTCCACATGCACATTGTCTCGTGTACGAGGAAAGTACGGCCAA
The DNA here is from genome assembly GCA_943735995.1 of Sesia bembeciformis. Taxonomy (NCBI): domain Eukaryota; kingdom Metazoa; phylum Arthropoda; class Insecta; order Lepidoptera; family Sesiidae; genus Sesia; species Sesia bembeciformis. Next base: position 12,866,845 of record OX031039.1, on the reverse strand, counting down.
AACCACGCTCTGGCCAAGTGGGCTAGTCCACTCTTTTAAGACTTGTGGTAGCGGCTTTGTTATCTCTTAGTCGCCCTTTACAACACCCACGGGAAAAGATGCGGTGGTGCTAGAGGCCGCCGACAATACACGGACGCATGTGTATTATTTACGTACCTATTCAAGAATTTGTATTTTTAAAGACGGTCAAGAAGTTGTTTATTCTCGTTGGTCGTTATCACGATGACCTCAAGAGCCACTTTCCACGGTGTCTCGTTTGTCAAAAGGCATTGCATAATGGCTAATTTAAAGCCAATTTTATAAATTTTATGATCGAATTTTATCGATACCATTTAACTATGTCCTTAGTTGGAAGTAGTTAATCGCCTGTTACATGCACCGCTGAATAAAATAAGTATTATATATTATACTTGTTTTTTTTTTAATTAATAAGGTCGTATAAGGATGTTAAGAATGTCTACTTAAAAGTAGTATGTATTCGAAAATAAATTCGATATTTTTTTAAATATAGGAATCTGTAGGGTCAAGGTCAGACGTTGTATTTATTTTTAAATAAATTAAAATTGCTGAATATAAGAAGCTCCATTTTACCTCATACGTGGGTTAGGGTCAAGTAGGTATGTAGAAACTAAAATAAATATTGCATTTTACATACTTATAGGTACTTTACATAGTTACGAGTACTTGTTGAGTACATTTTTACGATATACAAAACAACTAAAGTTTAGTTTTTCATTTGATAACGAAACCGTAAACAAACGTGCTTTAACTGCTGCGCAATCGAATACACAATTTCTTTACCTATTGGCAATATAATTATAACTACTATTAGAAATTGCTTAAAACTAATATATATTCCGAAGCCAACGGTTGTAATATCGTATGTGGTCGTATCGTATACGAAAGAATACCGTACGGGAAAGAACAAAATTAAATAGTAGTTCCTATGTTAAAATATACTTTTCCATTACTACATTGTTTAAAATTATAACATGTTCAAATATATCGAAATTCATAAAAAAATAGGTATTAATGAATTCAAAGAATAAAAAAGAAAAAAATACGTCATTTGTGTCATCTGACACAAATGACGTATTGCAACATCAGGGACGTAATTTTAAGAATTACATCGCCCATCTAACCTATAAATACTTCGATTGTAACAAAGTTTGATGAAAACAATAATAATTATTATAATATTTCGTTTTAAATTTGGACGATGCACTCGCCCAGACAAGTTAAAGTTAAAACATGTGTCCTCTCGTAGTTATCATAAACACATGCAAATACTAACAAGGTACTAAGAAGCTAAAATACTTTTGAAAAAAAATTAAAAACATTCTAACTCATGTTATTAAGGTTACCCATGAGGTGGTTAACATGTTGCCGACTAAGCACCTGGGATTTTTAAATGGCGACCCTATTTGCTAATTCTTTCCTCTCAATTTTTACAAGGAATTATCCTTGTAATATTGTTGTGATCATAAATATTATTTTGACAACAAAATTGCGAAAACATCTGAAACTTGAGCTGTTGAATGAAATTTATTTTACTACGACACGCGAATACGTAATCGAAAGTGGTGTCAGTGTGTCGCTTCGCGTATTTACAATCGTGACATGGCATCGCGACTGTTATATATGAAAATTTGCACACACCTCTGATGATGCAGTTTTGAATAACGTTGGATATGGTGTGCTACTGACCAATTTGGGTAATTTATTAGTTTAAGAAACTATTTTAAAAAATACTTCAATTTCAATTATCACTACCTAGTTCGGCGATGAAGTTAAACATCGTGAGGTAAACCGAAAGACCGAGAATTTAAAAAATCGTGTGCTTGTAAATACGCCAATTCGCCCAATGAAATAACCTAATTAAATAATAACCCTAATTTAAGGTTAATAAAATAAAAATAATACCCATGCGTGAGCAGTGGCGTGCACTGGTTTTGAAGTTAGATAAACAGTAGAAATATTTAAAAATTGTTTTTAATGTACTGGAAAATGTGGAGTACTAACAACACTAATGATTTCGTCCACGCTAGTGTAGATTTTACGTCGATAAGCTTTGGTTAAAAGCTCTGCTTCTGTATTTGCTTATATGAGATGCACGCCACTGTACGTGAGTGATAAAGGAAATAATAGTAGCCCACCGCCTCCCAACTTAAAATATTCTTGTGAATTTAAAAAATAATGTTTTGTATATGAATTAAAATTTAGAAAACATTGTTCTTTTACACTTGGGGAATAAGCTATAAAATATTAGCTGCAGTATTTACATAGTATTCTTCCGTTGAAATTCCATTTAGAATCGACCTCAATCCCAAGTTTATCGAAAGCGTTGCAAATTAAAAGTTTAAATTTCCAGGTATTTTAATTAAGATATTTTAAACGCAATCAAAGTACTTTAATTAAGTCTACATACACTTTTTTTTTATTTATCTACTTACTCATTTTTAGAGTGAAATTTAAATGTGGGTTTAGTTATACACAGTTTTTTTAATTAAAAGAAAATTTCACAGGTTTTTGCGGCAAATACAAAACTTTGATTTTGTATTTGCATGCAAATACAAAGATATATATAAAGATACAATTATATATTTGCATGAGATGCAAATAGCAAGCAAAATAGCAAGCTCCCCTTAAAAACTTATAAACTTCCCTCACATCACTACGTAAAAGCAACATAACTGTTGTGGACTTCGTACCGAGACCTTTTTTAAGTAGTTTTTTTTTAAATAATAGGTAGGTATATATATTATAAAAAATATATAAAAATATATGTATATAAATAAAAATAATCGAATTATCAATAAATCTTGATATTGCCCTTCAGCTTTATACCCAATAGGAAAAATTTGTGTAAATAAACCATTTTTCAGAGATATTCCATTCCAATCAAATTTGATCAAAATGTAAACAAACATGGGTAACTGAACTGACAAGGCCTTAAATTAATTAAAGTCAAATGTTGAGATATTTCATTGGTTCGATTTTGTTTTCGGCAAATTGGATTGGAACTTACTATAGATAGTTTCCTATTTTACTCAAATTTCTCAGCTTCGAATTCCACCTCAATATAAACCCTTTCAAACTATCACCACTTTGTCACGGATTTTTTTGCTGGCCGAAATGTTTATCTTTTCTGTACAGGTCCTTAGAGTATCGATCAAAAATTGAATTAGGAATTAGAATCATGAATGTATATATTATGTTTGTATTTATATTTAGCAAAACAATAAAATTAAAAGAATATGGTACTAAAATTCAAAGAGACGAACGTAAAATTTATTTTACGAGCTACGAGTTTTAGCATTTGAATGCCCAATTCAATCGTTTAGTCAATTTACACGCAAATGTTTCATTTTAGATTAGGTAATGTACCTATTGAGTAAAGATGCAATGTCTAACACAAATAGGTACCTACCTATAGTAGGTATTCCTGAATTAGTAATATAGGTACTGTAAAGTCCGTCTTGCAAAATGCAAAATCGCAAAGATAGATATTGATCTATCTGCCTTTATATATTTATTTTATAGATTGTATTTTATAGGTGGTAGATAGGCCTAGTTCAAATGATTAGGGGGTAAATGACATGATGACATGACATAATGACATGACTGGACATGATTACTGTCACCAATGAACATTCGCCATACATGCCAAGAGCAGTCAGAATGGCAAAGGTTGACACGTCTTCGGTTGCGCCTTCAGGAGTACGATAGGACTAATGAGATGAGAAATGGATACTGGCTATCTCACTCAGTGCCGAAACACGTTATTACATTTCACGAGGGTGCCTAACGTCACCACTGAGCCACAGTGGTTGAGTGCTCTCGGTTGGTTCGACACAACAAGATTAATATAAAATAGTACCCCCTGTACATTTGGTGCTCGCGCCCGTCAGCACCTTGTTTGTCAGTACCCTGAACGTGTAGTGCCAAATGGACAACAACTCAAATATTGAGCGGTGACAACTAGTCTAGGGCGACTACCCTAAGTCATGGCCTAAATAACCTCAAAAAGACTGAACTCACCAACTCATAACGGCCGGCGAGCCGTTTAAAGACCTCAAAACACCCTCGTGAGTAAAAGGAAATACCGGTACCTTACAATGAGACTTTATATCAATATAGGTAATAATGTCAAAACAAAAACATGGTGATACTTTTTTATTCTAATAACCCAGCGGAGTGCATCTCATGTAAGTAAATAAGCAGAGCTTACCATTTCTTATCAACGGTGTAGGTATACCGTTGATAAGAAATAGTAAGCTCTGCTACTAAGTCACAGGCGATCGCTAGTGTTGTTGGATCTCATATTTTCCAATCGATAAAAAATAATCTTTATGCCCTCCATTGCACAATCAGGCTCCACGGGTGGATCCATGGATAATATTTCCTCCTCTTCGATCTACCAATTATAAATTAAAATATAATATAATAAAAAAAAATATACCACTTCGATGCACTAATTTCAAAATCCACGAATGTATATGTATCCAGATATGTATATTTCTAGGCCACTTCAATCCACACATTTGTCAAGGCAGCGAAGGTAATGATTAGAGGCAAATACAATAACTTCTTTTTTTAAAACAACAAAAATGTAAATCATTACCAACAACATCGATCCATCCGTGGATCGAAGAGGAAAAGGAATTATCCATGGATCCACAGGTGGAGCCTGATTGTGGTTCCATGTGAACGGAGGCTCTTTATGTAGATACCTGCATACGACCAAGTTTCAAAACCAATGCATGCCACTGGTCTAACCCCATACGAAGAATTTTAGAATTCTGGTACAAACGCATCGACTTTATTATGTTATATATGGTCACAGTCTATAATTAGTTCATATCTACACACATAGTTCTATTATATCATTCTTTATACAGTTTGTATTGTTTTGTTGTAAAAGAAAATAAATTACTGGCAACACCTTATAAGCATACATCAATGGAGACATCTCCACTTATTGTTATGTGCATCAACGAGCTAAATGACCTTACAAACAGACAGACAAACGATGATGACCTTAAATGCATCTTTATGCCAATCTATTACGTGCATGTTAGTTGTAAAGGAAAAAAGTCTGTGATGGAAGCCATGAACGTGAAGAGACTTTTTCTGCGTATTTTTGTATGTGTGTGTTGTAAGAATATTAGTATTAAAAAGAATTGCATTGTCATCATTGATTTGCGCTTTTGTACCCACTTTTCCCTTATAAACAATGTTGCCGTGTAGTGTCCGGCCAGCTTTAGAATAAACCACTCCCATCTCTTCCTGTCGGTCCCGTAAAAAGTGACTAAGTGATAACAAAGCTGCTACCACGCGCCTTAGGAACTACTGGACCCCTAAAGGAGTGTACTCGCCAACCCGCTTGGCCAGCGTGGCGTTTTAAGCCCATACATGACAATGTCCATGAGGAGGTCCATGTCCAGCAGTGGATGTTAAAAGGGCTGGTTAGGGTTACGGTAGTAATTAAATGGAAAGCTCCGTTTGTCTGCTTATATGAGATGCACAGTATTGGATTGCAACATTGCTCTCGCCCGCAACTAAGAGTTAAATTGTAAAGCACCATAAACAAGTCTAGTAATTTAGTAATCGAATACCAGTCATAGACGTAACGTAGGTCATAAACACGTAACGTAACAAACCAGTCTCGCCTCGTTTCCTGACTAAATACTACGGGGCCAGTAGGTGGATTGTACGAACAGGTCGGTCGGCAAAAGTAGATATTTTAATCAAACAGGTACTCAAGTGTCCAGCTGAAGGTATGTGAATGCAGGTAAAGACCTGCGCCACATATTGTTGGCATGTCATCTTTGTGAGGAATCACGTGAGAAGATGTTGTAAGGAATAATAAACCACAGAGAGAGTAGACAGGTCTACTACCCAAACCTTATGAACTCGGCGACCAACTTCGGTTACGAAATTCGCACACTGATGACATAAACAGACAAACAGATGGTAGTGGGAGTCGTTTGGCGCCGGGATGACCATCAATGTTTCGTCGAGCTGCAGAAAAAAAGAGAGTTCAAAGGAGAAAAGAGACAAGACAAGAACTTGAGTCCACAAAAGTTCCTCGTGCTCTTCCCGCGATTGGTTTGAATAACCGCTAGGTTGGTTGAACCATCTGAAGGTGGAAGGAGTTCACGATTCCTTATGTCATGGGTCCAGGGATGTAAATACGAAGAACATAAAACAATCATTTTAGTTTTGAATTTTTTTTCTGGGTCTAGTTGAAACTATCAGTTTCAAATAGATCAAGACCACTTTCAATCACGTTGAATCAATACCGAGTTTGGGGGTGTGCGACCCCTGCGGCCGTACAGGACACCGGAGGCCCGGAAGGCGCCTTGCATTGGAGGCGCTCTACACAGCAGCTAAGGCCGCCACTGCGTCTAATTAAGTATAGGTAATATGTTACTTCAGTATAATAATTATGTTGGTATAATATGTTACTCCGATCGAGGGAACTACTTAATTAATCCGTCTTAATTACCAAAACTTATCATATATAAATAAATAACGCCACACTCAATGGCCCACATTAGGATTCCCTGTGTCGTGGGTCCACAGACACATACAAAGACAATCACAAACACACACCCAGACCCGAACATACATTTGTCTTTTTTTTTATAACAAAATTAAATGTATGCCCGACCGGGAATCCAACCCGTAACCTTTTGCACAACAAGTAAGGTCACTATCATCTGTGCCAATCGGTCGGCGAACGATATATACGAGTTGCTATATATTAATGCAACGAAGTTTGTTGATTTGTTTTATAATTATAAGGGTAACAACCAAACGAACCTACTTTCGCTATCTAATATTAGTTAGGATTTGTTCTCTCCTGAAAAAATTGAATTTTGTAGATTTAGGTATCTAATTTGGTTATTAGCGGTAAAGGCTTTATTAACACAAAAGTAGCCGTTGACCGTCGCCAGTTAAACATCTTTTTAAACTTTCGCGTTTTATACACATTTTATTTCATAATTTATTATGCTGTTGAAATAAATAAAAAGGACGAAAATTTATATTGTAAATCGGGTCTAAACGCGTAAAATTAACGTGAATGGCTGCTGCAACCCGTGCTGAAACGTGGAGTAGAAATAAAAAGTAAACAAAAACCTTTAATTAATTTTACGTTTTCAGACCCGATTGTCAATACAAAATGAGTAAAACGTCTGACAAAAGGTTTATTTTTTTATAAATAAAGCTAAACGAACACACTACAGACACTTATTTACTTTGTGTTACATCTTTAGAGCGTTTTAAAATATAACGCCTTTGATACTTCCTTTATAAGCACACGAAAATAAGTTTACTGCGATGTAAAACGAACGCCAATGAACTTCTCAAGCGAAGGCTCTTCCATATTATTATTTTCAATTTCATTTATTTAAGCGCTAAATGCCAGTCCATTCCCAACCTATCCCTTCCCAGGTCTCCAACCCTTTCTCCCCAAATCCATTCTTTCATCAACAAAGGTAGGCAGCGCATCCGGGGGCGTGCCAAAGTTTGTCACTCTGGACTAATATTGGCATGTATCACGGATGTCTATGGGCGACAGTATCCACTTACCATCAGGTGGACTGTATGCTCGTCTGCCGCCTTCGTCCATAAAAAAAAAAAACTACATTTTGGGCGGGACTATGTGTTTCAATAGTCGCGCGGCGCACGGTCTACATGGATAGCCTATGTATAAATCTGGATTACAATCTACCTATTTGCCAAGTTTCAACTTCGACATGATTGAGTAACAAACATCCAAACTTTTACATTTATAATATCAGTTGGATGATTGATACCGCAGGTAGGCATTAGCTATCAACTGTGTATTATTTTCTTAAATTGTATAATGAAGCGTTAAAGTCGGATAATAGAGTCAATGTTTTGGAAATGACAATTTTGCGGTATTCCACACAAGGGAGCACGAGATAAAGGGGGTTTAGGAGATGCCTATATCCAGCAGAGGGAAGATACAGGCTTATGGCATGTATGGTACTAAGCATTAATCTCAACGAGTACTCGTTCTCATTTTTAACATTACACCACATTATCACAACACATATATGTATTATGTCACGTATACAACACATCACCACGTATTATGTCATTTACCTCATAAAGTTAGCTTATATACACTAACTTACCTATGTGTTACGAAATTTATGAGTAGAATACGGTCCATTAGTAGATACGACTCTTAGAACCCTTATCGAGATCAGCCCATTACGTCCCACTGCATGGTACAGGACTCTGTTAGTAAAAATACTGGAGTGTTTCGGATTATAATCCACCACGCGGTCCCAATGCGGATTGTGGTGGACACACATACTCGTTTTTTTTTAATTTTTGCTCCCAATGTTTTCCATTACCATCCATTCCAGAGTTGGTGATATTTTTATTTGAAAACCCACATTGAAGTAGAAACTGTAGTACGGGCCAAGAATTTGAATTGGCAACCTCACGAATGTGAGCCGAGCATAGATACCCTTAGGCTATAATAATATCGATGTTACAACTTTTATACGTGCTTCAATAAATATAGATAGTATAAGACAGTAATAAGCGAATAGTGAAAGCAAAGCCTGAAGGCTTTAAAAAATCATTTAATTAATCTAAGACAATATTTACTAAGACAATTAAAACAAAATATAATAAACACTATGAAATGTTTAAAGTTTTATTGCAAACGATGTCCTAATAGCGGTAACGAATTGCATACTTTCGGATTTTACTGTAGATATTTTAGACTTAAGCGATAGATCAATGCATCGTTGAAGCAATTTTGAAACAATTGACAAATCAGTACTGAATTTTAACTGTCGCAATTACTTTGACTAATTTAATTGTGTTGTAAAAATAATGTCCAAATACTTGCAAAGGTCTTGGCCTTATTCTCAAGTCTTGACAACATTATTTTATAGAGATTTCCTCGTTTCGTCATTAAGGGTCGTAAAATGATTATCACAAAAAAGTATCACCGTTACCAGTCCTATTATCGTCCACTGCTGGACATGGGCTCCCCCTCAGTCAAATTGTCTTGTGCGTGAGGGATGTATGCTTAACGGCACGCTGGTTAAGCAGCTTGGCGAGTCCACTCTTATCGAGGTGGTGTAGTAAAAGAAAAAAAGTAAGAATTTTTTTTTTTAACTAAAAGAAGTTACTCGTTTGGATGTAGCTAAATAGATTCTTTGAATTCTTCGATGTTATTACTTTATTTAGTTCTTAATTTATTATCAATGAAATCATTGGTAGGTTTTATTGACAATTAAATAAAATTGATTAGTTGGCTATTGTACACCTTACATCAAGCTATTCCATATTTATATTAAGGAAAAAGCGATGGATATCGTGGTAGTCTATTCAAACTAAAAAACGAGAATATTTATTTCAATACAGTACTTAATCAATTTAATTTCAATTTTCGATTATGTATAAAGAATTCAGAAAATATGTTTTAAAAAAATTAAAATGTATATAAAATAAAAAGGTCTAATCATATTAAACAATTATAAATCTTCGTAATTACTGTCCGCAAACTATTCTATAGAAAAAAAATTAAAAACTTACCCGCGAAAAGTTCAAATCCATAGACAAAAAAGAAACAAACAATTCGGCTGTTCGGAATTTGAAAGTTTGAAATCGGCGCGTGCGGCTGCCGCGCGTTGTCACATCTAACAACAGTCCCTACCACGCTTCCTTCTCTCAACACCATTCTACACTGTCCGTTTTGTTCCGTATATTCTAATATAGATATTTTGAACCTTACTAGTCTAAAAATAAGAGCGAACTGTCACCGTCCTATGTATGTCAGTAGATATACCTAATAACAAAACCGAGTAGCTATTGCACTTCCTAAATAATTATGCTTTATATACGTAATGAGTAGCTACTTAGATAGACGAAAATGAGCACCGTAAATAAATAAATTACGAGTATCATGATCATCTCATGGTAACTGGCTTTACCATCTCCTTAGTCATTGGCATAAATTCGCCTCCAATTTTTTATGTTATTCCGTATTACAAAATTTGCCTCAGTCTCCTAGGGTCTCCATGTCGGGACATGAATCCCCTGTGGGGTCTTTCTGGATTTTTTCTCCACACGGGCCCCCCAATATACTGTTCGTTCTGATACTAGCGTTTTGTTCAATAAAATATTTGGAAGCATGGAGAAACTATGGGACTTACAAAAGATAGAATCGTATTATTATGTATCACCTTACTTTTACCGTTACCTCTCCGTGCATGTGGAGGTCCGTGTCAATCTGGACTGATGTTGGCATGTATGGCAACACAGCAGACAAAACGCGATGGGGTTATTTTTACTATAAATTACAAAAAAAAATTAACTAATACAAGATATAAAGGGGTTTCGCCCACGGTTTTGACATTAACTTTCTGGCTTGACTCAACATTAACAGATTTATGAAATAAACGCTTTCATTTGAGTTATATCTCGTGCGTTAATTTTTTTGGAGCACTAACTCATTGTCGTTTAAGAACATCTTATACTATTATAAATAAAGACATAATTAAAGATTTCGTTTTTTTAAAATAAGTTTTATTTGTAAAAAATACTTTGGATAACCTTTGTTATTTATTGTAACTTAGGATTAACAACTTAATATTATAAATAGTATTGTATTATAATAGTTTGGATATTTTGATTAAACACTTGCAACTAAATAATTAATTTAGATAACAACTATGATTTAAACATGTACGATATTTTTAAAATCTTAATCCATCAATTCATATTCCATTGAATGGTTAAAATTGTCAATGGTTGTAAAACCGATCACCTGTAGAAGTTTGCCTCGAGCGAGTGGATGAGAACAGCGGAAGACCGTGTGTGGTTATCAGCCTTTGAAGAAACCTGAACTTACTATAATAGGTACATAACGTGCAGAAATAATAAGTAAATAAAAACAATTCTATATTTTTAATAACATACTTAAAGTACACTGACCAACCATTCCTTCGCAAGGTTACAAAACATTTTTATGTTAGTAAACGAGTTATTACAGTGGCTTTAGCGTTCATTTTCGTTGCTCTAACTCAGGGGTTCCCAAACTTTTTTACCAAACTATTAAAACCGTTGAGTTCCCATCAAAGTAAGTTACTTTACTTTCTTAAACTGACATGCAACATGTGAGCAAGTGCAGACTTGCTTTGCTACTTTCGATGGGACAAAGCACACACACGTTTGTGCTACGTGTTATTGATTTCATGCATTCTTACGTGTGACTCTTTTTGCGGTGTACATAGTTAAAAAATCTTTATCTTCTAAATTAGATACGTACCTATCGGAATCATAGATATTTTAACTAACGAATAGCAGTGGTGTGGGGGTCTATTTTTAGCTGCCATTGACCTCCATTTTTTTATGGAAGCTACGACCCCTAGAAAGTTCAAATGGAACCTAGGCGGTCTAACTGAATAAATAGATTTATTCTACAACTTTGTATTGACTATGTACCACATTTATATGCGGTTGAGGCCCACCAACTGCTAACGGAATATTATAAATATGGGGCTGGAAATGAGTTTGTCAGACCCCTCTAAATAAGCCCGTTCGCCAAGCTGGTGCACGAAATAGGTACAATTAAAAAAAGTAGGTACAATACGACACAACTCACGAGGTTCCAACGATGTACCTATTCGCTCGGCCAATGCAAACCGATTTATTTCCCGCTTCAACGTCTTATTCGTCGTCGCCTCGAGCGCGCGTTGCGCGTCGGACGATCGCACGTGCGTCATACGTTGATTACACATTACATTCAGTAAATGTCAGTTTGACGAGATTAACCGATGGCACCTCTGAGTTGTGTCATATTGTACCTACGTATTTGTTTTTTTTTTATAGGGTAGTATGCGGACGAGCACGCGGTCCCACGTGATGGTGTTACCGCCCGCCCATGGACATCTGCAACACCAAGGGGTATGCAGATGTCCGCCGACATTGCAAAATTCTATTCACAGCTTTCATAAAGAACCCTACATCGTAGCGTAATGGAAAGACCTCTTGAGACAGTTCGTTCGGCAGTTATACCTGATAACTGGTAATTCACTAGCAGTATTGAAATTTACATCTCACTAACTCATATGTATTTACTAACTCTTCTCTGATTGGCTGATATGTCTATTTTTCTAGTTGTAAACGAAGTAGTTTGTTATCTCCATCTCCAACACGCGGTCGTCCATACTACTATTCTTCAAACATATTTGAAAAACAGGAAGATAACTACGAAGTCTCAGTACTATTACCACTCTCTACCACCAATTTGTCTTGTATAACCCGTTCATTCAACTAGGTAGTTTGTTCAACACTGTCCTTCTCATTACAGATGACCTTAACATCGCTCGATTTATCATCAGTGTTGAGGGCAGCTAGTTGTGATACAATGAAATGTTCTGAAATATGCTGACGGAGCTCGGTCGTCAGTCTGAAGCTATCTGTACATTGAGTGCATCTGTAATTGAAAGAAAGGACAATAAAACTAGAAAAGTATGTCAGGATTCTCAAGTAAATGAAAATTAAACATCAATATCAGTCTACAACATCCCACTACAGAGCAAAGTCACCCCCTAAGGTTTTGGGCCATAATGCACCAGCAGGCTCAGTGTGGATTGGTGGATCCCACTCAAGCAGGATTGCGAAGCGTAATGGTATTTGAAAACTCATTATCCCATTATAATTCCTAATCCCCATTTTTACAATTCCTTTTTAAATACCATTCAAAGGTAGACAGCAAAGTCGCGGTTTGTGCCAACGTTTGTCATTCTGGACTGATGTTGTGTCGCGGATGTCGACAGTATGCAAATACTACCAGGTAGGCTATCTGCTCATCTGCCACCTCTTTCTAAACAAAAACGTTGTACACTACAGGCTTCCAGTTTGTACCTTAGAGTGGGATGTCATAGGCTGGACACATTAATATTAATAGTAATAATAATGACATGATGCCGGCCGACCGGCACCACGTCATTATTACTTTTATTCCTGCATCATTTCAGCATGATTGAGGAAGCCTGTTATTTCGTGACGGTCGTATCCTTCACTGCTGTAGGGTTGTAGGTAAACTTAGGTCGACTTTTACACACGAGCGGTGAGATCTTCTCCAAAAGAGAACAATAGAGGAACTATGAGGTGTGACACCAACTTTTAACAAGGTTAACTTTTAACAAAACCAAGACAGGCACGCTATAATTACGATTACTATTAAATTACCCATTGCAATGCAACCAGCCCTTTCAGTATCCACTGCTGGACATGGGCCTCCTCATTCAAATTGTCTCGTTCATGAGGGATGAATGGCTTTAAAATGCGTAGGCAAGACCACTGTTTTAGAGATGTTGTAGCTCCTCAGCGCTTGTGATAGCAGCTTTGTTATCTCTTAGTCGCCTTTTACAATTATTCAATAGCCACCACATGCGATCTATAGCTCTTCTCATCGGTCCACTACCGGCGACCTTCTTCAAGTCGTCAGTCCACTTAGGCGGAGAACATCCCACGCTATGTTTCCTGGTACGTGGTCTCCATTCGAAGACTCATCTCCCTTATCCGTTATCGGTCCTGTGGCATATATGGCTTACCCACTGCCACTTCAGCTTCCTGATTCTTTGAGCCATGTCGGCAACTTTAAGCAAGTCCAGCAAAGGAACTCCGAGCATAGCTCTTTCCATCGCTCGCTGAGCGACTTTAAACTTATAAACCATCTACTAGTATACTGACTTGTAAATTTTATCGCCCAAATGCGCTCGTCGATGCTTCACCAAATCATTGCTTTGAGTGAAGGCTCGCTCGCAAATGTCGCAACGGTAAGGCTTTTCTCCAGTGTGAGTGCGATAGTGGCGCTTCAAATGATCTTTGCTTGTAAATCTGTAAAAAAAAACAGAAATAATGATCTCAGAACTATTCGTAACATATTTAAGAAAAAATGTAATTTATTTTGAAGCGGAATAAGAAATCATTCTGAGGGAACCAATAAAACTTATTCTTCTTCTGAAAGACCGTTGTTTTAGCAGAAGCGTCCAATAAATCACTTATTCTTGGATTAGAATCAAGCCTAGAATTATATAATGTCACTTACATATGGGGGCATCCATTAATTACGTGAGGTGTTTTTTTTTAATTTGGACCCCTCCCGCCCCCCTTGGTGAGATTTGGTAAAAGGATCCTCTCCCCCCCCCCCTCCCCCCTTGTGCGGCACTTGTCTCAATTCGGGGAATCCCGGGCATAGAAAATATTTAATATTGTCTATGGGCGGGATTGATTTTGTAATACAAAATGTTATCTGTAATAATAATGTATATTCTTTGAATTAAAAAGTTGACGTAAGTTTTTCAATGAGCCGCCGCTCCCTTTAAATGAGATTTTGCCGGAGCCGATCCGGCAAGCCGAGGATCCCCCCCCCCCCCGCCCCTTTAAGCTCACGTAATTAATGGACGGCTCCTATAATATTAAATGGAATTGAGTGACATATATAGTGATATTTTGTTGTAAATACTGTTGATTTCCTAAATAAAATAAATCACTCCTTTTATTTTCATATTATAAACAGTGTGTGAACCTAGCCATACTTACTCCTATGAAACTACCATAGAGATTAATGCTCTACTGTGCACCTAGCACAGACATTTAAATATGTGGCTCACTAAATGTTATGCTAATGCACTGGCGCGGGGTTTGGGTTTCTGCATCTCGCAAACAATAGACAAACATTAAGAAGTCATCGCTAATTAGTTAGCTAACAAAAATGCAGATGGTAGACTAACAAAAATGCAGATGGTACTACAGTTATACACAATGTTTATGTTACTTGATGTCACATTAAAGTTGAAGCAAATAACTAAAACTATAATAAAAACACATTCAATTTCCATTTCTCAGAATGTCTTATTCTCAAAATGTACCAAATTGAAAAGAAGGTTCACTTACTTCATAGAACATGTGTCACATTGATATGGTTTAATGCCGAGATGCCTCAGCTTGTGTTTATGGAGAGAGCTGCCTTTTGTGAATGTCGCTCCACATTCATCACAAGTGTGTGCACGTTCGCCTGTATGCGTTACACTGTGAGACTTCAGCTCACCTGGAAATCGAAACAATTAAACTGAATGCATGTGGATGCTGTAATAGACTAGAACAGTGATCGTAAAACTCTTTTGGTCAAGGGCCAATAGAGACAATGCGGGGTGGCACCTTGGGCTGCATGCATCCCTTATCCTTACTAATATATTATACAAATGAAACGTTGTCAGTTTGTTTGAACGTTCACGCTTCCATGGGTGGATAAATTGTGGTGAAATTTTGCTTTAACCTTCCTGGAGACCACGAAAAGGACATTGGCTACATTCCTTCCCAGAAAAATAAACGGTTCCTACGGGATAAACGAGAATCCGCAGGGATCATTGCAGGGCATAGGGTAGTGTAATAAATATAGTTATTTATTTGCTATAACTAAATTGTACTCAAAATCAGTCTCTGTAGCTAGGTTGGCTAGGTAGGTCTTATAAAATACGACCCAAGGCCGCATGTGCCATTGATTTGGACTGCAGTTTACGTACCGTGAGCCTAGAGGCTTCTATTCTATTATCTATTCTCATCTATTCTCATGAGATTATGTACTCAAAACTAACTTTTAATGCTGGCCAGGCAATTGAGATGGTGCAATTTTAGAAGAAATAGAGTATAGATTTTTTGTCTATATTTCTACAGGATAATACATAATATAATAATACAAATAACAGATATTTATTATTAAAAATTAAAATATATAATAGTTTTTAATAATAAAAGACAGTAAAATAATATAACACATATTATCTAAAAGTTTCTCCCTTTTCATTTATAAAATGAAGGCCTGTGATAGGCAGACCGAAATAGTGTTTCGTTTAACGTTAGATATAGTAAAAATATACCTAACCTTAGATATAACCTTAGGATCCTAAAAAAAGTAAATGAGTAACTATCAAAATTAGCTACACTACTCACCTTTGCTAACAAATGTTGTAGGGCACAAATGGCATGCAAACAATTTTAAACCCAAATGCCTTTTCAAATGCTGATTTAGATTATTGCTAGAGTTAAACCTCTTTCCACAAGTAGGGCATAGGTAAGGCCTTTCCTTTTTATGTATTTTTATATGTGTATTCAAAGTGGACAAGTGAGAAAATGTCTTGGAACACAGGGGACATTTGTGGGGTTTGATACCATTGTGTTTGTCTATGTGTTCTACCAATACTGCTTCAGATGCAAATGATTTTGAGCAGAGTGAACATTTGTATGGCCTATTATCTTCATGCACCAATTCATGCCTTTTTAAATGACTAAGTTTCTTAAATATTTTTCCACATAAAGAGCAAGAAAGAATCCTTCCTTTTTTGGTATGTTTCCGCTTGTGAGCTGATAGTGAATTTATAGATTCATATTTAACAAAGCATACTTCACATTTAAAATTTTGGTTTTTATTTTGGTCTAATTCTGACAGATATGTGTTTGATTCATCTTTATTATGCAAGAGCAAATGTTTAATAAATTTGGATTTACGTTCAAAACTTTTTGAACAAAAACTGCATATGAAACAGTCAGTTACATCTTTGAGTTCATGACGTTTTAGCTTTGAATGTGTTTTAAAACTTTTACGACATAAATCACTACTGAATTTTATGTTTCTTTCAAGGTCTTTACCACTGCCTTGAATTTCTAAATCATGTTTGTTAATATCATGTAAATCTAAGTTGGATGTCTCCTTTTTTAACTCTTTCTCTTGTTTGAATTCATAACCTAAATTATCATAATCAACATCCATTTCAGCACCATCATTTTCACATTTTATTTCAGTCTCTACTGTTTTACATGTTTCTTGCAAGCTTCCCTGAGGATTATTCTCCAAAATTTTTGTGTGCAGCTTCAGATCTATTTCTTCTGCAAGTTTACGAAAGTGATAAAAGCTGACAATACATTTGTAACAGTTATCACATAGCTTTTTTGGCAAAGAATCTTCTTTGGTTACCTGGAAATACAAATAACAATTATTATTAATTTATGTACTAACATGTACTTTAGTAATTTCAGTTTATGACAAAATATAAACTACATATTCCCTTTTTAAAATACACATGAAACATTTGTATGCTTACTTTTATATCAAGTTTTTGTAGGAGAGTACACGCTGCACTCCCACGGCCGCCTGGGCATACTCAACTGGCCACGTTATTCCTCTCTCACGGAAGACTGCCTTGAAATGTACTACATTTCCTATTTTATCGTATTTCTCCAATGAACGTAAGTGTTTCGGTAGTGAGTGAGATATGCCAGAGCCCATTCCCATCCTATACTATCCTTCGCCATTTTCCCAACCCGTTCTTCAAATACATTCCTTAATCTACAAAGGTGGGCGCGTCCAGGGGGGGTGCTAACGTTTTTCTGGACTGATGTTCGCATGAATCGCGATGTCTATGGATGACAAAATCCACTTACCATCAGATGGACTGTATGTTCCGTCTGCCGCCCTTTTTTCTATAAATAAAAAACATTTTTCAATATATATATGCTTCAAATATAAAAAAATATATAATATCACACCCAGAAAATAGGGTTCTATGTTGTGGGGTCTAGAAACACACAAAGATAAACACAAATCAACCATGCCTGAACAAAAATTTGTCTTAAACCAAATGAGATAAACACACCAGGAACTTTTGCACTCCAGACGCATTGATCAACCAAAATGCATACAGAAAGTGCAGTGGCTAAATAGATAAGGTTTTCTACATTTTCTCTAAGTCCGACGATCTTCGTTTCTTACCTTTATTGATGTGCAAAATGATAACATATCGGCTGCATTAGAATCATCTATTAGCGTAAATATATCAAACATATTGTCTGACACGGCACATAAACAAGTGCGACAAGACGTTACAGGGTTCTGAAGTTGCGTTAAAGTAGTCATTTATAAGGTAAAATATTACAGTCTAAATGTTTTATTGTAGGCTTGATTGAATTCTAATTTTTCTGTGACTGCTAAACACTGTTTTCGTCGTTTCTTGTTCAACTTCAACTTTCGCCTACATGGCTTCTATTGTGACAGCCACAATAATTCCATCACAACCATGTTTTTGATAGAACACGGTGGCGAAGCTAATTTCAGTGTATAGATAATTTTGTATCAAAGTTGCAGGAATGATCTAAAACAAAAGAGAATACAACATTAAGAGTTAGTAATGCTAGTAGTTTATAATCTACACATATAATAAAATTGTAACAGGCCGATGTCTGTACATTATAGATATTGAAAAAAAACTAATATGGAGGGTCTGCATTAAGCAACAGAAGCCAAAACAACAGTTTTTAGAAATTTTGTCTGTCAGGGAAGCTAGATCAAATGGGAAATTTTTGAAATGTGACAATGTACCACATAAAATGCTAATGAAACAGAACATTTACACCTTTTTCAAGTTTCTGTGCTATGTCCTTCCGGACAAGTGTGAAGGCAAGAAAAGAATGTTGGCATTTAATAGTAATGGACCTGTTCATTAGAAGGCTATATATGAATCGCTTTAAGGATGATACCACAACCAATAGGGTGTCACAGTCTGCAAACTCCTCTATTGAAAGGTCAGTATCAACTCCCCTAATGAGGTCCATTCTTGTAACATTGAATATGGGTATTTTTGCAATATATTTACATATCTCTAAAATGGAACTTTCCAGAAATTAATTTACTGCTACCACAGGAAAATTTCACTGAAATCCTGTTGCCACCAACTCTCTTCACTCCATCTTTTATTATGTTTTTTAATTGATTAACCATAAGGAAATGGCCAAACTTAATTGGCGGCAGTACGGTTCCTGCCCAAGGATGGAGGATCCTTCTGAAAAATATGAACAATGTAAGGTCCTTTGTCATTGTTATCGTAAATTCTATGATCATCATTCAAACTGGCATGCATGTAAACTAGCGGAATGGAAGCTTCAGGGACTGATCTTTTACTGCTTATTGCAACCTCAGATTGCTTTAAGGGGCGTTTTCTCCCAGAAATACAATCTTCACGGATACTATTTGGTATATTGGCTTCCTGTGAGACCTCTACAAAAGACAGAAAAATCCATTTTGGAGTTGTCTACCACTGTCGGTTAGTTGGGGGGATCGTTCGGATACGGAGGCATATTTAATACAATAAAAACTTACTATTCAATAAATATTACACAAATTTAATACCCACCACCATCAGATATAACTAAAAACAATATAATATTAGATTATATAATTTTAGATACAAAATTTATAGAAAACTGATATTGGAAACTATGGTACTAAAAGGATTGTCCACCAAACAATTAGTTGTTTAAGCGGTTTTCAAAAACCTAAAAACCGGTTTTATTTTAAGAACCGATTACTTTTTGCTACTTGCATTGTTTACAATAGTAGAAGTATGCTAAAAGTATTTGAATTCTGAACGAATTTATTTATTACACATGTATCCGAAATTCGAACGAATATTAACATTATTCATCGATGCGTTTCCAAACATGAGGATAGTCTTATAACTTCATCATATCGTTACATCTCTTGATTTCGAAGTAAATTTTATTTAGTACATGTACACTAAAAAACAAGCCGAAATAAGTTGGTAAAGTGTTACACAAACTGAGTGAGTGAGTTTTTTTCGGTAATAATCATCAGAAAGTAATTAAAACTATAGCTACTATATCAGTAATTATTTTAGTAAAAAATATACTTAGGTAGCCTCTTTATTTTTTTTTGTTTCCTTTCTTATGACGCAATCTGTCCCATTTGAGGACATTTAGCATCTGTAATGATTAGAAGTGACTCAGGTCAGGACCATCCAGTGATTCCACCATTCCCAGTGACACCATTCCCGTTGAATAAATTGCATTTCGGGATGCCAAAAGTGAAAGGCATGTCTTTTTGATAACAACCCAACTGGTTCTACAGTAAATATTTTACGAATGTACTTGGAGACTGAACTTCATTAAGGAGAAAAAGAATCTATAAAGGTCGCCGGCACTTTTTGGTTCAGCATTTAGCGCTACTGAACAAACTGGCGCTAAAATATTTATTAGTACCAGCGAGTTCTGTGCCTTCGGAGCGGATGTGTTCCAAGTCTGGATACCTGTCATCTAGAAGGAGCAGACTGCAGGCGGACGCTGTGGATCAAAATGATTTAATATAATTGTGTTCTTTTACATATGTTTAATAACGTGTAGATATCGTCTTTTGCCACTCGAATAACTAATTTATATAAAAATAATACCTTTTTTAATACATTAATACGAAACTTACGAATCTTTAATTTTTCATTATTATTTGAGTGTTTAAAGCGAGATATTGGCCAAGTCAAAACCGAAAAACAAAAAAAAAACGGTTCTCTTCTGAAGATACCGGTAGAAAACGGTTTTGAGAATTGTAATCGGTTCCACCACTAGAAACAATGTTCGCAGTAGGAAAAACTAGTCTTTATCTTGATTAGAATGACAGCTGTCAAAGTACCTCTAATAATTGTACTGGACACCAGTGTGACCGTTTTTAGTATATTCAGTACCAAATTGGTATAATTTGGGCTCCGTAAAACTAATTTCGTTTTTTTTGGTATCCTTTCATATTCTGGTATTTTTTGGTACATTTTTAAACGTTCAACATTTTTAAACACATTATTGATATATTTTTGGGTTGGGCGGGCAACACTAATTTCCATTCGTTCGTATTTCGTTCACATAATTTTGTCTTTGTCTGATGTTTACCGCAACTGTATCATTTTGTCTCTTTCGAACGGTTAATGCTAACAAAACCGCGATCGTGCTTTAGCTACATATCTACGTTACATGCTCTACGTCGCGGGGAATTACTGAAACTTAAAAAATGATTCCTAGCAATAAGTATAAAAGGGACCACGGATTTTTTTGTTCTTTATTTATGTCTCTCTGTGTTATCGTGCGTGTGTAGTGAAGATAATGAAGCGCAAATACGATCAGAAATATAGATCTGAGTGGGAACAAAATCCTGAATTTTCGTCATGGTTGACAAAAGATAAAAATAGTGAGAACGCCTTGTGTAAAACTTGTGGAGCAACATTTTTGAGCAGAATCGCAACAATTAAAAGTCATGCAGATTCTGAAAAACATCGGCAGAAACTTATACATTATAATGGACAATCCAAGGTAAGAAAGCTATGCCCCCATTAACATATTTATAAGATTATTGTGTCCCTTATTTTTTTTTGGCACTAAATTAATTGTCCTACTTGTACAGGATGTCCGATGGATCTTGGCCAGTGTACATGTACAGTTGTACACACATGTATAATCGATTCTCAAGCGATTTCAGAAAGCTGAATTTTGAAATTTTCATAAATGAAAGTGTAGGTATACATACATGCCGAACTGGTTCTGTGGGATGGAAAGATAGTTTTGCAGGGTTCAAACAGTTTTTTTATCAATAATATTAATTTTCAACTGAATGAGACACTAGTTTCCCAAGATAAGAAATAGGTAGTTATTTTACTTATTTTTTACGATAGGAAAATTAATCAAATACTGTTTATTTTCAGATCGATAAATTATTTCAAAGGAAAGGACCCATATCTGAAGAAGTAAGAAAAGCAGAGCTTATATTTTGTGCAGCGTTGGCAGAACATAACATACCATTTCGGGCCATGGATCATCTCAGCGATTTATTCAGCAAAATGTTTTATGATTCGGAAATTGCAAAGGGTTTTTCCTGCAAACGCACTAAATCTGCTCAGTTAGTTTACGACGTAATGGCGCCATCATTTGAAAAGCAGTTATTAACCGATATAAAAAATACGTCAAGTTTATCAGGTAATGCTGCTACTTTTTCATTAATTATAGATGAAAGCACAGACATTACAACAGAAAAATTACTTGCCATTGCAATAAAGTTTTATAGCGTTCAGGATAATATACAGTAAAAACCAAATTTTTATGTTCTGTGAATCTATCAAGTGAAACTGCTGAAAATATTTTTAACTCACTGTGTAAAAGTTTGCGAGAATTAAATTTAAACATTGAAAATATTTTAGGATTTGCAGCTGATACAACAAATGTAATGTTTGGCAGAAATAATAATAGTGTGGTTGGAAAGATTAAGTCGGTCAATTCTAATTGTATTTTTGTAAAATGTGCATGTCATTCATCAGCATTAGCTGTAAGTTATGCCTGTAAAAAGTTGCCTAAAGCATTGGATCAAATTGTGAAAGAAGTCTATAATTATTTTGGCCATAGTAGCAAACGCAAAAGAGAATTTGCAGAATTTCAGACCTTTGTAGAATCAGAGCATCACAATATTTTACGTCACTACGACATACGTTGGCTCTCCCTACACGGCTGTGTAAATCGCATAGTAGAACAGTGGAATGCACTTCAGCTGTATTTTCAGCAAGAACATCTCGTAGAACATAACCCTAGCCATTCGGCGATTTTTTTACATGAAAGTTTCGAAAATAAACAAATAAAGCTCTACTTTTTGTTTTTAGATTATATTTTGCATATAGTCAACCAAGTTTAACATAATTTTTCAAGGTAATGCATGTGTTGTTCATACTTTTTATCGGGATTTGACTGACATGTTTAAAACAATGTTTAAAATTAAGTTGCTACATGAAAAGCAGCTACATTCGTGCCACTGCTATAGAGGACATAGATCCTAATAGTAATATAAATTTTGTAGAATTACATGAGATATACTTAGGTATAAAAGTATCTAATGAAATAGCGCTGTTAAGAAATCAACCAAGTAACAGTAGTATCGTAATTAGAGACTTTTTAAAAAGGTGTCAAAGCTTTTTGATAGAGTTATGTACTCAACTTAAATGTCGATTTCCCATTAATGAAAAAATATTTTCCGAGTTACGTTTCATAGACCCAAAAGTAGCGGCTTATGAAAATTTTACATCTCTTATCAGCGTTATGAACAGGTTTCCGAACATTACTACAAATGATACAGTAAGACAATTAATTGACGAGGAATATCGTCAAATTAAGTATGATTCAGAGGTACAAAACCTGATGTGTGGTTATAGTAGTAGTGCTAGTGCTGTAAATGTTGAACAGTTTTGGAGCAAATTAAGTTGTATTGTTAACAGTAAAAATGTTCCTAAGTACAAAAATTTGACTAATTTTGTAAAATGTCTAATGTGCATACCCATTTCAAACGCTGAATGCGAAAGATTTTTTTCAAATTAATTAATCATATAAAAACTAAATACAGAAACAGGTTTCTAGCTAAACATATTGCGTGCCTGTTGCATGTTAAGCAAGGTCTAAGTGAAGGGAGTGTAGGTTGTGTCTCATTTGACCCATCGAAAGATATGGTAAAAAATAATCCGTCGAATACTGACTATTTGTAATAAAACTTATTGTAAATATTTATTATTATTTTAATATGTCTGTATAATGAAGGTGTGTAATTGGTAAAATTAAAAAAAATAACTGATAATAAGTGTTTTAATTCAATTTTTCCTCTTCTACTTTTTATTTTAGTATATTTTTAGTATAATTCAGCATGTGTTTTGGTATTATTTAGTACTGGCACCTTGTAGTTTTAGTAGATCACCATTTTTTAAAACGGTCACACTGCTGGACACTAAATAATGATTAAATTGAGGTAGAGTCCTTTTCATGAAAGAAGTCCCCCAGACGCAGCGCTGTACTCGCGTGACATAATGTTGCCATTTATGAGTAAAAAATTTACCTATTTTACATTTAGCATATGTAATTTATCAAATAATACTATTTCCTGCATACTTCGATGAAACAATATAAGCTCTTAAATTGTATTAAGAAATAAATACATTTTAGATGGGCTGTAATTTCATTACTCAAGCCCATACTATAACAATAGTTCAGATTAGTGAATCATGTATATTTCTGATAAGTCAAAAGTATATTTGGGCATTTTTATCAAAATGTCTACCAACCCACTCATGGGATGACCCATGTAATAAGTCCAAATAACTAACGTTATTATGACTGTAAGTGTCGTGTTATTATTAAATAGTTTCAAATGACTAAAGTTTCGTTTTTTACTATGTTGTTAGGTGCGAAACTTAAAACAAAGTAATAAAATTAAACTCAGAAATGTGGCATCCTACGTTTCCCAGTACTGTCCCCTGTTTTCGGTAACGGTCATGACCAAAAATCGTAGGCTTTTATTACTTTGTTTTAAATTTTCGCACCTAACAACATAGTAAAAAAGGAAACTTTAGTCATTTGAAACTATTTAATAATAACACGACACTTACAGTCATAATAACGTTAGTTATTTGGACTTATTGCATGGGTCATCCCATGAGTGGGTTGGTAGACATTTTGATAAAAATGCCCATTTACCTATATTTCTGTTATGTAAAAAGTATATTTTTATTTACTTATATAAGCGGTGTTCTACCTACTTACATGTAAAAGATGAGAAAATAGGGTAAAGAAAAGCATTACAATTTTTTATTCAGAGTTTTATTGAATAATTGTGATCAGCGGCCATAGGAACATCACTGTCTGAAGAGTGGATGGAATCAGAATCAAATTCTGTTTCAGTATCACTAGCCGTAGATATAATTATTCGGTCCATCTCTTCATCCATAAGGCCGTCATTTTTTAAATATTCCTCCTCTAAATGTTCGACATGCGTGCACTGAGCTGTCCAATCTTCCGCCGTAATAGACTCAAAGGCCTCTTCAGTTAATTTTACAATTTCTTTTGGATCTTGTGCCACGTTCTTATCCGCCACCTTTCTTTTTACAAGGCTCCAGATTTTCTCAATCGGGTTGAGGTCGCAATGGTAAGGCGGCAACCTTGTCCATTACCACAAGCGACCTTTCAGATAGATTAGGTATTAGTTTTTCCGTCACCCATTTTAAGAAATTTGCAGAGTTCATGTCATCGTGGTAATCTGAGGACTTTGATTGGGATTTGAACATTAATAATGCACCATTTATGAATCCATCTTTTGTTCCCGCATGAGCGATTATCCAGCGACTCCCCGATGACTCTGAGACGAACATTCCTGGTTCCTCCTCACTCTGCCAACAACTTTTTGTATGATAAGTATTGTGTATATAGGTCTCATCTAAGTATACAACGGGTCGTTTTTCCACAGTGCGATTTATTCGTATTTTATCCAAATATTTTGCACGCCATCGGTAATGTCGTGACGTTCCATAAGTAGTTTGCGTCTGGATTGACATCGCTTGTACTTGAAACCAATCCTATTTAATATCCTGTGCAATGTTGTGATGCTTCCCTGAAAATTGATGTCTTCTCTCAGAGCTGCCCGTAATTTAGCCAATGTTGGTAATTCTTTATGCACAACGTAAAAACTGTGAATTTTTTGCCGGATAGCGCACAAATCGAACCCGTCTAAGTCGACCTTTTTCGGATGCGGGCGACTCTTCCCCGGGGTGACAATTTTTTTCGAAGTACTCGCCGCTGTTATACCTTCTTTTGTAATTCTTGTTACAGTTTTCTCTGACACACCTGCAATTAAATAATGAACAATTAAAAATAATAGTAACTTTAAGTTTATAATGCTTATGTACTATGTAATATATGTTTTAATTTCAGTTACCTAGTTTCATCACGTTTGGTATTTGTTCAATTTTATCGCAAAAATGAATTTATATCCTAAAAGTCCCATCAATACAGCAAAAAATTATTATATGGCAACTCTAAAAAGTACCTGTTATGGCGGCGACTCTCTTCCGAACATTGTTTAGTGGTATTAAAACACCTTGATTCTTTTGTTCCGCTTCACAGAACTCTTTCACCTTCAATATCATTTCTCGAGCCGAACTTTTTACAACTTTTGGCATTGTAAACAATCTTTAAAATGCACTAAGCTAGTTACAAACTCACAAAAATCTACCACAACAAACGAACTTGATAACATCGACGAACGACAACATGGCCGACCTGTCAAATTTAGTTCCAAAAATCACCGCGGGACTTCTTTCATGAAAAGGACTCTAATGTGTTTCCGAGTAAATGTGATGCACTACAAATAAAAAAATACTATCACTATCACTACTATGGCTTTACTGAGCAACTCCTGACTGATTTCGACGGGACGGGATTGGGCAATCGAGAATTGATTTAACTTAAGAGGACCCACTCAGAATATCAATATGATTATTTTTTAAGCATTTTGTACAATTTTTAATATTTTTACTATATTTTTAATATTTTTATATGTTAGTTTTAAGTTATTTTACAAATAAGTTTAGATTAGTTTTTAGATATAAATAAATAATTGTATCTAACGGAAATTGTTTGTTATTTTATTCTAAGAGTATGTACTATTGAACTTTATTTTGTTTGCTGCTGTCACTGTGACAGTGACAGCAGCTGTGACAGTTATAGTTGAAGTGACTGTCATGTCTTGTTAGTTGAATGTTGACTTTCAGTTGAGTGTTCGTTAGTCGATGGACCATCAATTAACGTAACGTAACTAAATTTATCCAGCCAGCAGTCATATTACAACTCGAAATTTAAATACGTAAAAAAACAGTACACGAACTGTTGCGCACAAAATTTTCCTTCCATTTTCTAAGTAACCGGTAAGTTTGTGTAGTTCATGTACTTATTTTGCTTTCCTTCTCCCTAACTAGTTGTACTACATTTGTTTTAAATTTACAAGATACGTCGGTTACCTATACTATTTTTTAGATGCCCGGTCTAAACAAAAATATTGTCCATGCGGTTTTCACTACATCATTAAATACTATATTTCAGGTTTCTATTATTAACTAAGTATTATATAATTGTTTTATATTTATATTCCGAACCAGCATACGTATTAAGCCTCTACAAATGCGGTAGTAAAATTAAATTGTTGCATCAATAGGCATACTATATACTATTGTACATTCGTGATGTCATATATTCATCGATTTCTAAACTCCATGTTCCCAATAAAAACACTTTTTATAAATAATGACCTTTTCTTATAGAATTTAGGGTAGGATTTTAAAATCTGTAGAAATTGGTACCTATATAGAAGACAATGATTTTATGGATATTTTTTGTTAAAATATTTTGTTTCATTAATTTTTCTATAGGTCCATTAATCATATAACATTTTTTCATTTATATATAAATGAATTTATTTATAAGTATTATGGATAAGTTACTGGATTACCAAATATTATCAAAAATCATTATGAAAGCAAGGGGACTTTACTGTGTGTGATTTTCTAAAGTAATTATTATTATTCAAGATTTTGTTCAATAGAAACCTACTCCATTATTATTTTTTCTTTCATCTTTTTTAAATTTTCATTGCAGTGCATAGGCCACAGTAAATCACTACGGAGTTTACGACCATAATCAACCAAGTACTCCCACTGTGGATATTTTCTAAACATGCTCCAATATTTATTTTTAGATAGTTGCTACAGATACAATAGAGCATTCCTTTGTATTTATATCTTTTCACCTTAACCCGTAATTATCAATGAATAAATACTTAAATAAAACATTTTATATTTTTTTGTAAGATTTCATTAGTCTCTATAAGGTCCAATGAGGTCAATACTGTCGTCTGCTAACTAAAAATCACCTAAGTGATAACTGAGATTTAGGTGGCAAACAGGCAGACGGCCCAACAGAGTTTTGCCAATATCTTAAACTTTAAGTATTGAAATATTAGCAAAAAAACATGGGAATCAATGTCTCTAGGAAATATGAACAGATACGAAAAGATTTTTAACACTAATTAGCGACATAATTCCAAAACAGGCCGATAGATAATTTTCAGCTTAATAACACTGTGTAGAAAATCCGAAATTGCCATTTTTAGCCTCCTAGTTAGCGGACGGCAGAATAAGGATCATCCATAAATCAATAAGGTCAGTATGGTATACACCACTAAGGTCTATTTTGTGATATAATGTAATATTGTGATGTACTTGTGTGATCCAATAACTTAAGCATAGTAGATTTAATAAGTATGTGAATGCATAGTACACTTGGTTAGTGGATCAAGGTCTACAAGTTTCTTTCACATTTACAACTTACATATGCAGCTAATCATTGTACTATAAATGAATCATTTCTACTTTTGTAGGTATATTATTTTTTTGTTTAAATACTATTCCTAAGATAAAATAGTGGGAGTGGGAGTTCATTACCATTTTATTTTTGTAATTGCAGATTTTAACTTTGATTTTTATAGAAAAAAGGCGGCAGGCGAGCATACAGTCCATCTAATGGTAAGTGGATACTGTCGTCCATAGACATCTGCGATACATGCCAACATCAGTCCCACCCTGGATGCCTACCTTCACAGATTAAGAAAGGGTTGGGAAAATGGATGGGATGAGAATGGGCTCATCTTACTCACTACCGAAACACTTACCCATGTAACATAACTAAAACTGCACCCACGTTTTTTTTATTCTGTTTGATCTGGTGGTTTACTGGTAGAGAATGCCAAGGGCTATTAAATTTGTCTTTTGTACATGTCAAATACATTGCAATGAAGTTTAAATAAAGTAATTATATACTAATAGGTTATATACTTATAAGTTGCAGACTTCAGATCACTAGAGTACCCAGTGTACTCCACAGTACTATAGATTATAGTACTTATAGATTGCATAATTATAGTACCTACTTATAGGTTCCATGAAATATAAAGTTCTTTATCAGTTTATTTTTGTAGTGCCAGTCACGAAATAAATTCATCTATTTGACATATTCTTATCACAAAAAATCATCTGTTTTAATATATTTTCTCCTTTTCGTGTTTGACATATTTAATGTTTGTATGATTAATTGATCAGGTATCCAAAAACACACTAAGTATGTATTCTTTTCACAAAATTAGGTATCCAAAAACACACAATGTATTCTTTTCACAAAAAAGCGCAATTAAAGAATATGATGTATTTATTCTTTTCATGATAAAAGCATAACGTCATTAACTCATTAAGCTAGTTAAAATAGCCATTGATTATGAATAATTCCTTTAAAATACTAACTACTTCATTGTAAAATTGTGAACAAATCTGGTAGACACATTATGATTCCCTAAAACATTACCTTCCTTCTGGTTTCACCGCAGTCAGTTAAAAAGGAACATTTTTTTCTTATAATTTAATGGGATGATGGGCTCCCTAAGAAGTGACTGTAGTTTAAAACACTTAATACTGTTCCTGTGCCAAAATTGCACATGTTCTCTCTCTGACAAAAATATAAATGAAAATCTAATTTTACGTCTCATAGTTTGGCACAAACAGTAGTCTACCTGCTTTTTTCACTACTATTTGTGGTTTAAGAATTTATTTCTTCAAAGAATTAACAATTTACACGAGAAGAATGGCATAAGAATAAAGAAGTATTTAGGCGTTATGATATTGGAGCTGTGTGTGTGGCGACGAACCTGCCCCGATTTTGGAGCGGATTGTGACTAGAGATGAAACATGGGTTCATCACTTCGAGCCTGAGTCTAAACAAGACTGCAAGGGCACAAAAAGGGTACACCACCCCCGAAGAAACGGCCGAAATGGCCGGATGGCTACAGTTTTTTGGGATCGTGAACGCACGCGGTTTCTGACAAAAAAAATCTAATCCATTGCAACGCATGCCGGGCACAGCGGGTAGATTATAAAGAAAGAGGTACCAAAATTACTGGAGAGTACTACGCTTCAATATTAGGGAGACTAAAAGAAGCCGTCAAGGAAAAAAGACGGGGAAAATTGACCAAGGGTGTATTGCTTTTGCAAGACAACGCGCCAGTTCACAAGAGCAAAGTTGCAATGACTGCCCTACACAAATACGGATTCGAATCACTAGTTCACACACCTTACAGTCCTGACTTGGCCCCTAGAAATTTTTATTTATTTCTAAATTTAAAAAAGAAGCTAAGGGGAAGAAAATTTTCTAATGACAATGAGGCAAGGACGGTATTTCGATCCATTTTGAGAGCAAAGACAAAACATATTTTTATGATGGCTTAGAGAAGCTAATTTCAAGGTCTAACAAATGTGTTCAGCTCAGAGGGGAATACATTGAAAAAGAAAAATAGTTTCGTTATTTTATTTAATTTACAACCCTTCCATTCCGCGGACTTTTGGACCTTCCTCGTAGGTAGATAATTTTGATGTGTGTTCGTTTCCTTTAATTATTGAATAACCCCTAAAAAATAATTATCAATTTCAACTGCAGTCAACTACTATATTAAACACTATAATATTATGTATAAATTGTACTTTATTACAGTGTCAATATACATATTCTGTATACATATGATCCATCTTCTAGTCGGCGCCAAAATATTTGAAATTACAATGCACTAATATATAAAGTATAGTCTTATGATATAATGTTATCACATCACAAGACTGATCAGATCACATTCCCTTGACGCATATCTAATTTATGATCTACAAAAACAATATTAATTCATGATTTTTTAGCGGAGAAGTTATTAATATTCTGTGTCATAGTATATTTGTTCTGTATAATTTGTTCTCTGTGTTCCCGATACAACCAGTTATTGACAAAAATTATCTGATAATCTAGGTATTTACTTATGGTCCCCGCATACAATCGGTTAAAAATTCTGTTTTGACTGAACAGTTTAAACTGATAGTTAAAATTGACCTTCCTAGTATAAAGAACTGACAGTTTTCGTATGAAATAACACTCGTTGACCGGGTGGTCAGTTTTAGCTGTCAGTTTAAACTGTTCGCTCAGGACTGTCATTTTTAACTGATCGTATGTGGCAGCCATTGGAGAACCAGGTCGAGTTACTCTTCAAACCTGTCCCTATCTTCTCAAATATCGTCACGCTTTCCAAATGAGCTACAATTAGTGTGATTAGACCTCTCTTGCCATTGAACTCCACTGATAAGCCAGTTTAGAGGTCGCTGTGACCTGTTTATGTCGTAAACGCCAGTATGGTGATTGGTGCCGGCTGTCGCGGTGTGTACGTCCTGAGCGCTGCCATTGTGCGACTTAAATACGACACTTTAGTAAGGTAATATTTTGCTTTTTATAGTAAGGAATGAGGAAAATTTTATATGTAACTTAATAGCATAAAATAGTTTTATTATTTAATTGATCATGTAGGTAATGTAATTACTAATTATACAGCCATTGCAGTTACCATTTACGACCTTCATTTCAACATCATGAAAAGTAATAATCTAATAATACAAGAAGTTATCTTCCCACATTATTTACATTATTTACATTATAATGAGCCGGTTACGATATTTATTTACATCTTCCAGATAAATACTAAAAACATTTTCAAATAATACAAATAAATATTAAAGAATTTCTATTCATAAAGTATTGTTTATCAATTGTGTTGTATTTATATAAATTATGTTTTCATGTTTTATTAATAACGATAAAAGCTTTTAAATTATTCCAAATGGATATTATGTTCAATGATTTCTTTCAATGTCCAGTATGGTCAAAGTCCATGAGACAGAATTGTTATTCGTTGATACCGATTAAATATGGTCGGATTATTATTAAATAATCAATTTACATATAGATAAACAATTAAAAAGTGAAGAAATAATTAACATTTAATGCTCCAATACTGGATATGTGCCGTTGCTTAAAAAGAACTACAAACGGTTTGAATTAATTGGCGACAAAAATAACGGTACAAGTGTTCTTATCTTGTATGTACCTACTCAAAAGTGGTTTGACTAAATTATCGATCCGTCAATACCCATAGTTTAATTTTCTTAATTACCTTTTTACGTAAATATTTATGCGGTTTATTTACGTAATATCATAGTAAATGTGTGATAGATAAGGTTTATAACATTTGATAAGTTGTACGATTTCATTATGTATGTAGTAGATAATACGAACTTTAGAGTGAAGTGGAACGATACGAACTTGAAAGGAAGATTGTTCATTAGAGTAATAAAAATACTTAGTAACATAGGAAAACATAACATATACTTAATATAGTGTAAAAGAAGAATATTAAAGCTAGTTGAACTTTTACCTTGTATGAAAATGTATCTTATTTTAGGTTAAAGGTATGCGATGCGGATTTAGTAAAATACCGTTACCATACAATCTGGCTATTCGCTTTACCATTAGATATTTTCTACAGCTCGCTTCGATACCTTTACAAGTTCGTATACCTTATAATTAATTCGTTACCTCATTATGGAGTTTAACCTCAAGTTACAATTTATAACACTTACCGTAAGTTTTCTCGTCAACTGCTAATAAGCTTCAAGGAATGTTATGGTCTGAAAACGCCGCGCTGGTCAAGCGAGTTGGAGAGTCCTCATTTATAGTTGATGTTGTTCCTCAGGGCTTCGTTATCTCTTAGTCGCCTTTTACTACACCCACGGGACACCACACGGCAAATTATAATGATTAAACCATATTAACTTATTTGAAAAACTTACAATCTACATATCGAGGCCTAAGTTCTCACATCACGTGTCATTTTTGGCAGTTTTGAAATTTTGATGCCATTCGCTCGAGAAACGAAAGACGCGTCGTTTCGACCAATCAGAAACAAGAAACGTGCAATAGAAACTCATAAAAATGGAATAAAGTAACAACACGGTATCGATCAAACAATCCTAACCTCTGGAAACAGCACGTAAGTCAGTTAGTTAATGGTATCTATGTTTATAATGGTATCTATGTTTATAATGGTATCAATATTATAATGGTATCTATGTAAAATTATGCAGCTTTTTCGCTCTCCTGTAAAGTTGCTAATTTTGACTACGTTGTGTTAGAACTTAAGCGACCATATGTGGGTTAGTGAAATCCGTTTACGATTCATTTATAAATTTCACCTACAATTAGTAATAATAATTTGATATTACAAGCAAGGAAAACTTTATAATAGTTATTTTAAAGACTAACTTTCTTTAACATTCGTTCATGTATTGCATCTATTCTAACTATATGAACTAAAATCTTTACAAACGAAATGTTCGAAACAGTTAATCTAATAATTCTTTAATTTTAAAATAAATTAAAACTGTATAAAGTCACGTGAGCAGAGGTTTGATAATCTCGTTACCATATTACCATAATACATATAGGTGTGGGTTCGATGGCCGGCATTGACACACGTTTACTATGTAACCAACCAAACACATCATGGCCGTTTACTTTCAACGTAAACAAACACACCGATCAATCCACGGATATCGCATTGTTTTAGGTTTTCGTATGTGTTTCTTTTTTCCTAACTGGATATTCCTATTCTGGTTCAATGTGAACTTGGCTTCAAGCACATATACGGTTACCTAATTCATATATTCCGTTTTAATTACCTTCTATATGAACTCGGAGATGTTGAATTATTATCAGGCTGCCTGGACTCTAAAAAATCACAAGCAACGCACTGAACTCAACATTTAAGTAAAAAAGAAATGTTAGTCCATATTATACCAATAGGTTATGTCTGCTTTGATGGATATTCTCCCCAGACTCGTCACCACACTCGATCATAAGCTGTTCTCATCTAGCCACTACCAGCAAACTTCTTCAAGTTATCTGTCCACGTATTCGGTGGGTCTCACACTGCATTTCGCGGTACATGGTCTCCATTCAAGAACTCGTCTACGCCATCGATTGTCAGCGTGCTAATTATGTCGGTGACTCAAGTTATTTTGTTAAATTTCGCTCACTAAGCGACTAAATAAGAGTCGAAATTTTCGGCACCGTGCCTACATCATAGCAGTGGTATCAGTCCATCGATATAAATCACATAACTGGGATTTCCTTCATATACTCCGTGATAAGAATATAAATATAATTATCCAGGCTAAGATAAATCTAAAGCGACGGATCATTAATATAGAAATTAAGAAATCGTTGAGAAATATTGAATTTCAGGAGTAAAATGTGGTGTCAGCAGACGAACGATCATAAAAAAATGACCTTTACGTACCGGTTGCATGAAAGATCTGGGTAGAACTAATTATTGTGAGCTATTAGTACTCGTAACTCATCGTTCGTACCTAATTACCAGTAATACATTGCTACAAAATACAAGTTTTGAAACGCACGTAATACGTTTATTGTTATTTTTGAAAAGTTATGTTTCGTCAAGTACTCTTCAATGTTTTATTATTATTATCTTATTATTAATCATCCGTGAGAATATTTATTTAGTGCAAATATCCACATTTGAAACGTTCTCGCAT
Source organism: Sesia bembeciformis (assembly GCA_943735995.1). Classification (NCBI taxonomy): domain Eukaryota; kingdom Metazoa; phylum Arthropoda; class Insecta; order Lepidoptera; family Sesiidae; genus Sesia; species Sesia bembeciformis. Next base: position 12,832,622 of record OX031039.1, on the reverse strand, counting down.
TTCTTTTAGTTTTTATTACCGACTGTATTTTATTAGTAACTAGCGACCCGCCCTCGCTTCGCTTCGGTTTATAAGTTTTATTTTTCAAAAAATCAACCTACAATATTGCCTATATTAGACACGGATAATGTAGCTTCCTATTTGTGAAAGAATTTTTGAAATCGGTCCAGTAGTTTTTGAGTTTATTCGTTACAAACATACAAAAATACAAATCTTTCCTCTTTATAATATTAGTATAGATAATCCGTTGTATTTACTTTAATGCAACGGATCGAAGGATAAAACCGGATTATCATAATCATACATGGTTTGGAAGAAAGCAGATAATATTACGAAGCTAAAAAGTTATGTCTTCCTGAGTGCCAGTCTCTGGCTGACCGCCTTCGATCTAAATTCTCAAAAAATGTATTTTTGAATTAAGTCAGTACTTTATTTAAATTTTTAATTAACAGATTTTACTTTATACGGTTACACAACAACTGTATTAATTATCAATTAGTAGACAATACAATAACTACAATACAATAGTAGCAACGCTCTAGCTGAAATTATCTAAATTGAATTCCAGCAGTGAAACACGTGCAGTAATAAAAATTGTGATTGAAACGCTGCAGACTTATTGGACTTCTGATTAGGACGAGGTCTCCGAACAATCAAAGGAAGCCTGAACGATACAGAAAATTGAAAACACTACGTTTGTGTTTGGAAGTTGTTCGTAATTGTATGGGTACTTTGTTCGTGTACAAACTCCAAGTGCAGTTTAAGGCGCAAGACACACAGATGAGACATCGTGCGGAGACGTGGCGCCGCGCCGGCAAAATATACAGAGGCACGAGCATGATCATTCGCTACACGCGCCGCGTCATTTGCAGAAAATATGTATCTTTTAATATTTTTTACGTCCCGTAATTTGATGGCGTATTAATAAAAGTAATATATTATATAACAAATAAAAATCAGAAATAATTTTACAATGTACATGCCTTTAGTAATAAAATTACGAATTTCAATTTTAGGCTTCCCTCCGAAAACATGAATTTTCATGTCTGAAAATTTTGTAAGAAATACCTCCCTCCCATACTGTCTAGTAATAAAACTACGAATTTCAATTTTAGGCTTTCCTCCTAAAACATGAATTTTCATGTCTGAAAATGTTATGTGAAACACCTCCCATACATTTTTACTATATCCCAAGTGCTGATTCGGTTTGATTGTCTATCATTTGTTACGGCTTTTGTAATGTCGCGTCGCGCGTACTTACTCGACGCGCGATGTACCAAGGTACGCGCGTCGCATCGGACTATTTTGGTCAAACACTGGACAAGGACGTTTTGTGTAAAAATAAGTTACTACATTGAATTTAATATGTTTTAAAACGTCGTGTCCGTGCCCATCTGTGCCATGTCTTCGTCCAACTACGACAACCTAATAACGCCGATGTTTGAGTCACTTTTTTACACAAACACTAGTGGAGACTGGTGTGTAGAGGCCTTATAGAACGTGTTTTGAATCGCACTAGATTACGAAATTTTAATGATCTCCAAACGTCCTATACGCCACATTTTGGGTCGATGACCGAAAATTTGTTATGCCGGCCGCTGCGTGAAACATTTAGGTACTTACATTATATTTTAAATAACAAAAGAAAGAAGGAGTTAATTATTTGCAACTGAAATTAATATTCTATTATCGTCTACAATAGTAACCTACATTGTAGACTAGGCTACTACTATTCATGCTACAATCTACCTATATGCTAAACACCGAAATCTGTTGAACCGTTTCGATGTGCTCGAGTAACAAACATTCAAACTTTCGCAATTATATTATAAGTGAGATTGTTTGTATATAAATTTCAATAATGTTCATACAGTGACTAATAAAATTAAACTGAATGACTTCTGAAATTTAAAAACATAAGTTAATTTGATATAATTTATTTATTACAATATTTTTTAATTAAATAACATCACCCGTTTAATCCTCTTGCTCGTAAGAAAATAATTAAACGTCCTTTACTATATACAAATTTGACTTCGACTGCTGTACATTTATCAAACAAAAAGGTATTCACGAAATATTCCCAACTTATTCACGAATACCTTGGGAATTAATAAAAGGGAATTTTTCTCCTTGGGATTTCTTCCAGCACACCCGCCGACAGTGATCAGATCACGCGTGTAAAGGGTGTTTTTTTTACAGGTATAGAACTTTGAAATGGAATAAAACAAGGATGAATTTTTAAAATTGACATGTAATTGACTTTATTCAAAAGATAATCTTTTGGCATTATAATTTAAATATGATTTCTGGCATATGACCGCCACGGCTGGCTCGGACGTAATCCAATCTGGAGGTCCAATTTTCAATAACTTTTTCCAACGTTTGTGGCCGTATATCGGCAATAACGCGGCAAATGTTGTCCTCCAAGTGGTCGATCGTTTCGGGCTTATCGGCGTAGACTAGCGACTTCACATATCCCCACAGAAAATAGTCTAGCGGCGTTAAATCGCACGATCTTGGAGGCCAATTCACGGGTCCGGAACGTGAAATTATGCGGTTACCAAACGTTTCCTTCAGTAAATCAATTGTGGCACGAGCTGTGTGACATGTTGCGCCGTCTTGTTGAAATCACAGCTCCTGCACATCATGGTTGTTCAATTGAGGAACGAAAAAGTCAGTAATCATGGTTCTATAGCGGTCACCATTGACTGTAACGTTCTGGCCAGCATCGTTTTTAAAGAAGTACGGACCAATGATTCCACCAGCCCATAAAGCACACCAAACAGTCAGTTTTTCTGGATGTAACGGTGTCTCAACATACACTTGAGGATTATCTTCACTCCAAATACGGCAGTTTTGTTTATTGACGTAGCCATTCAACCAAAAGTGAGCTTCATCGCTAAACAAAATTCTCTTATGAAAATCGGGATCAACGGCAATCTTGTTTTGGGTCCATTCACCGAATCTACGCCTTGCTAGGTGATCGCGTGGCTTCAATTCTTGCACGAGTTGGATTTTGTAAGCACGCAAACCAAGATCTTTCCGCAAAATCTTCCATAAAGTGGATGGACACATATCCAATTCCTGTGCACGATGGCGGATAGACTGATTCCGGTCTTCCTCTACGCTACGCTCTACAGCAGCAATGGCTTCTTCTGTACGCACTGTACGACGTCTCTGTAGATGCGTATTATCATTTAGAGTAAACGTGGTGCGAAAACGGTCCATAGTTAGTCGAATTAATTGCTCTGATGGACGATTATGTTGACCGTAAAATGGACGTAGTGCGCGATACGTATTTCGAACAGAACCATTATTTTCAAAATAAATTTGCACAATTTGGAAGCGTTGTTCAGGCGTCAGTCTATTCATGTTGAAATGCCAAACCAAACTAAACACAAATCACTTGACAGCTGACAAAATGGCCGCCAGTTAAAACAGTAAAAGCCAACATAAAGTTCTATACCTCTAAAAAAAACACCCTTTATTAATTAGGTAGGTACACATCACAGAACGGATACTTCCCGTATATTCCATGGTAGACATAGTATACAGAAATGTTCTATTTACTTGTAATTGTAGCATACTAAAATTTAAACCGACGTAAAACATCATACATACCACATGTAACGTATAAATAAATACAGATGTGTCATACATTGATAAATAAATATTTAATTGTGAATCGATACTATGTTTAACATCTATATATGCTACGCTTACGCGAGTATATAGGTATGTGTACATATATGTATATCTTGGTTTAATTAAACAGCAACCCTATGTATTTTTCTTTTTTATTGGCACACACAACGCAAAAACCGAATAAGAATATTATTTTGTTCATTTTGCTGCCAGTGTGTCAATTTTGTTTAATATTAAAAAAGTATAAAAACTGAATACCGCCTCGCATCCAATTGCGAGTAAATGACCAATTCCAAGGTTAGGGATTTTGTTTTTCGTAAGCTTTTTGTTTCGATCATTTTAACTGGACTGTGTAGTGTAAAATGGAATTTTACGATGCAAGTTAATGTAAAATGATAGCAGATGTCTATTAACTACAGTCTATTAGGGACAATTAACCATTATTAGAAGGGTTATTTTTAGCATATACATATATGTAACCTAATATTAGCAATGAAACCAACTTAGCGCTTTTCTTACGCTAACTAACTAGATCTGACGCTATTTGTCTCTGTTAGCACATTACAAACTTACTTGACGCTTAACGCCAAGTCTAACGAACGCTTTAAAAATAATTTTCCTCTTCATTGAAATGAGGCAGTTCATAGATCTAAATACGTATAACGAAATGTAATTGTTTAAATGAAATATAGACTATCTCTAAAGGATATATACCGTAGGACCGATAAATAACCGATGGAGGAGCGTGGGACGCGCTCCCACCCGGTGGACCGACGACATCAAGAAGTCCGCCGGTTGTGGTTGAATAAGAAGAGCCGAAGAACGTGTGCGGTGCCGAGCTGCGGGGAAAGGCCTCTATATCCAGCAGTGGAGAGACAGATTTAGTAGAGATGAGTTATTTTTAACAGGAAAAGAATGAAAAGTCGTTTAAAAGCGATCGTTTGTCAAGATGTTGTCTTAGTAAGAATATTTTGAACGGAAAAAATCAGACACTCGAAGTAACATAATAATTAATTATGCATCATCCGATAGCGGGTAAATTGTAATACTGTGAACAATAAGTTCATTAAAATATAGGAAATACACACACTATGTTATGACTAGGTATGTGATAAAACATGTTAATAAATAATGCGACAAGGAAACACGCAATACAAAATCGTGATCATCACGTGACTATAACGACCTCTTCAATACATAGTTATGTCCAGTCTTCCAATTTATAACCCCTACGAGGTCATTCTCCATTTGCGGTTTTGATCGGGCTAATACTAAGTGCCGGTATAATTTTCTTCCCAGCCGTGGTGTGCAAACCTAGAAGGCTGCATTTGCCACTGCTGTTAGTGGCGTGAATACCTGGTAACACAAATGGAAAAACATCCCAGTTTTGAAGCCTGCGATGGAGTTAATTAATGATTATTCGTAAAATTTACCTTGGAGATTCCCATAAGTAAAAACCAGGTCAGGATCGTGAGACATGTGACTGAGAAAGCATCATCATAGATTGATATTTTCAAAAACACCAGTCTGCCGATTCTGTCATAGAAAGCCGGAATTTTCAATCCACATACTCTGTGATTGACCAGCTTTGGCATCTAAACGAAGCTCTATTCTAGATCACCTTTTGATCCCGGCTTGATTAAAGGCCTCTCAACAGTCATCAGCTCACCAATTTATATAAAGACTACGCATAAAGTATAGTTTCGCGAAATGTTCATGTACTTATTTCCTGCCTGCTGTGTAAAAAGTCCTGGGTTGGATTGAATTCCCGGTCGGACATTCATTTATTTAAAGACAAATGTTTGGTCGGCACTGTATGGTGTGTGTCTTTGTATATGTTTCTGAACGCACGACACGGAATGCTAGTATGGACGATTGAGTGGGGCGATATTTATTTATTTATTTTAGTATAAAGGTGAATGGATACATAGTACATGACGTGCAGTCTCGTTATGTCTACTTTAATTAAACGACTAATTAAGATACAGCAAATGTTAGGTCATGTACTCTTGCGAAAGTGTATCGCTTCTCTGTGCTTTGGGAAAAATTTTTTCATCTTAAAATTCTTTTCTACATGTTTAATGAATCAATTAGAAATTATACATTAAATCAGATATGAATATCATAGGGTGCTTCTTCATTGTAATTTTAGCTAGTTTAATTCTTAGGTCCTAATAAATAGAATCAAAGGCTGTTTTATATATGTCTTAAACTTGATATAGTGTGGTTTGATATTAACCTATATCCATAACTATCTCATCGATAATCCGCAGTATAGGATCCTAGATTCTACAAAACGCGACTCGGACTAATTCTATGACACAGACTGTTTTATCTGGCCTTTATGTCTTATTCCATCAGCCTGTTTCTCCACTAATTAATATAGGCCTCTACTAAGACTTGTCACCACACGAGCACCTGCTCTTAGTGTACGATCTTCGACTTAAACCCGGTTCGCATGCAGCCACTGCCGCTACTCCTCGCACTGCCCTATTTACATCCCAAAATAATTATGCAATTCTGCAGCAGCGTCGAAGCGAGTGAATGTTTACATTCCCGTCCCATACTTTCATGTTCAACCTTCGGCATTGGATTAAGTAAAAATTGTTGCAGCGTCAGTGCAAAAAGCTGCAAAAATATGTGAATAAAATGTCAAAAACATGTCATCGTAAGAGGGGATGGTGGATAATAGATAGTACGCCAAGTGCGCGAGAGGGCAGTATGTAAACACTTCCTGCCGCTCGCGCTGTCTTCCCTTTAAAATCCGCGCAAAATACCGCCACCTACGGGAGCACAGGCCAACGACAGTGGCTTTTTTTCCGGAATGCTTAAATTCATGTGGCCCTAATGGCCTTCCAAGAGTCACAGGACATGTATGGTTTAAGGCGAGCGTAGAAGGTGTTCAGCCAGGAGCAAAGAATGTGTGCAGCAACGAGCCTAGACCGCTCCCCCAGGCTCCCCCGCTGATAGACCAGTGAGAGGAACCGACCTCTGGGCGGTAGTGACATGAGCAGTGTTAGCAAAAGGGACGTGTTTACATACTCGCGCTGCCCACTTCGCTGCTTACTGCCGTGAAAGTGGACTGCATGTAAACTAGGGATTAGTTTCTAATGCATAACTTCATCTGCGATCCTTTTTTTTGTATAATCTGGTGGTTGACTGGTATTAATATGCCTTATTAAGTCCGCTTTTTGTTATTATCATTGTCCAATAAAGTTTAACTAAGTGAATATACTATTAAGTATACTACTTATGCCACTGTTTTGTGTTTTACTACAAATTATTTTCGTATAAGAAGGTTTTTTATCGTATCAGAACTCATTAACACAATAAAATTAGCAATTCAGCCGAGTGAAATACACAATATTTCTATCGGGCGAAGTACATACATACATACTCGTACATATATTATATCTACCAGCAACTATGTAGTTATAATTTCGCTTTTATCGCTCATCTAGGTAGATAAGGGGACTAAATATGCTCACGCGTTTATGCAATTACGATATAACTTTTATAACAACTTTATAATACGAGACGATTGCAAAAAGTTGGTCGACAATGTCATTCAGGTCGTTTGGCTTGTTTGCATCGCCAATGGCTGTGACAAGTAACCTATATAGATAATGTGGTTACTTATGAGTATTTTGTATTTACATTAACTTGTACGGAAGTCTCTAAATTCTAATCCTAATGTTGATTTCGCAAGTCATAATTGTAGTTGATAATCGCTGATACCTACATACTCTAAAATTTGTAATGTGCCAAGTACGAGTAGCTGTTTGCGTCTAATTTATTGATTCATTATATTAAATACTAGCGACCCGCCCTCGCATCGCTTTGGTTTGTTTTTTATTTCAATTTTTCTTTCAAAATTTCAAAATAAAATATAGCCTATATTGGACACGGATAATGTAGTTTCCTATTTGTGAAAGAATTTTTGAAATCGGTTCAGTAGTTCCAGAGGTTACCCCCAACATACAAACATACAATTTTACCTCTTTATTATATTATAAATATTAATTATATCTCAGATTGATTAAACGGAACAATTGAATAAAACTCTACCCTAATGTGTTAGGACTACGTTGCGTCTAAACGTGTTTACCTAGAATAAGTCATGCAGAAATAGACTTCTTTTTTCAGACACCTAAAGTACTCGTACACAAGGAAAACCCATATCGTCACTAATAGCATCCAATCAAATAAACTTTTACGAACGTACGCGATCCTTGCGACAGGTCTATATCGAACACTGGAGAGACATTGGCTTATTGTATGCGTTTTATTTTCTAGTTTTATTAGCGTTTCAGAAGCATTGGGGGTTGGCGAAGCATGTCCACGCGACGGAAAACGTTCACTTCGCTAAACGTGCTAATTGCCCATGTTTACTCTCCATTCTGCCTACACAGTTTAAGACCGAAAATCATAAATTCGCCTCTGGCTTTTGACCTAAAGCTAGCATTCATCCTGGCTTTACTCAGTTGACATAACTATTTCCTAGGTAACCCAAACACAGCCCGTGTCTAGCATTAGTAGGTATGGCGATCTAAAAGTTAAAGAATTTTCGAAATCGGTCCAATGGTTTTTAGTTGACCTCTAACATAAAACAAATTCACAATCTATAATATTATTATATTAGTATAGATGTCTCATATTTAGTGTCAGTACAATGAACACCTGGTGGATAGCAGAGTATTTTTCGAACAATGAAAAGAACTTTATCTACCTCAATATTCAATTTACAAAGAACAAACGTGACTAATCAGACCGCAGATCCGTATGTCTTGAACTGAATATATCCAAATAGATAAACTTTACATTTCATTGTGACGTAAAGTTGTTCTCCGCCAAGTGTGTACTGACCCTTACGACGCTTGCTAACTTACACCAAGGAATTCTACAAATCTACAATCATGTGATAATTATGTATCCATTATTAGTATTTAAGTGAACATATTTAATAATGATCGTTTATGTTATTAAACCTATCATTGCACCTTCCAATGTAAGTTTATGTACTTACTACCTCGAAATGTACTGCATTTCCTATTTTATCGTATTTCCCCAATGTACGTACGTGTTTCGCTAGTGAAGGAAATATTCCAGAGCCCATTCCTATCCTATCCCTTCCCATTTTCCCAATCCATTCCTAAATCCGGGGGCGTGTCAACGTTTGTCATTCTGGACTAATGTTTGTCTATGGACGACCGTATCCACTTACCATCAGGTGGACTGTATGCTCGTCTGCCGCCTTTTTTCTATAGAAATATCTTCCAATGTTCCTGCCTCTCTGCTTAACCCAAGAGTAGACCTGCTCAGCTCACTCGGCTAGAAAATAAAACCTTTTGAATAAAATTAAGCAATAAAATTTTTTAAGTAATAAAATTAACAAATCTGCATATCACATGCCGTATTTTTGCGTGTTATTAAAAACTAGCGACCCGCCCTCGCTTCGCTTCGGTTTATAAGTTTTATTTGTCAAATTTTTTTTTCAATATTTCAAAATATAATATAGTCTATATTAGACAGTACATGTAGCTTCCTATTTGCGAAATAATTTTTGAAATCGGTTCAGTAGTTCCAGAGATTACCCCCAACATACCCACAAACAAACACACCTCTTTTTACCTCTTTATTATATTAGTAAGTATAGATAAAAAAGAACGTATTATGACGGTTTGCCCTTTGTGTTATGCCATGGGGTACTTCAAGAAACCCACGATTGTGCAAATTCGGCAACTCGCATCTTCCTGCTGTTGTATCTGTCATGTATCTGCGGCTGTACTGGCGCGATGGCGGTGGCAGCCAAGAAATACTAGATAACATTAAGTTTATATAGAGTTTATATAATCTATATGAACGTAACCCCTGCTAATCATTGTGTGTTACAAATAAGACGACATTTTTATGTTATTATTTATTGGTCTACTGGGGACCATTATCGTGCATTTATTTATCACGCAATACACCAATTACCCCAATTTATCTGAACAGTCAATATATAAATTGTGATAAGGTAAATAATATCCCTTTATAATATCTTAAAAGATAAATTATCGCACTCTAATACGGGTATACTACTCTCTTATCTCTTTGTTATCTTTAATATGCTTGTATGTCTGTATATTCACCTACGGGATCTTTTGTATATTTATTAATAATCGTTGAGATGCGATGGAAGCCTGAACCCCATAGCACAAGTGAAACCTAGATTGATGTGATAGTACTATTCATGGAACCTCAGGAGGTTCAGGAACATAAACAAAGAAACTATCTACCGAACTCCACAACGATGTTACAGTACATATACCAGTAGTTTATCTTTACAGGTGCGCGAGTCACGGGCCACGGCTTGCACAAAATGTCCATTCGTACGCACAATTAATTGAATATATTCCGTTTCATTGCAATTTATCTAAAATGCAAACAAACATGGCGGCCTGAGGTAACGGACACGGCCTTAAATGAAATAGTAAGGTGATAATTGTTTGCAATGCAATCAGCCCTTTCAGTATCCACTGCTGGACACGAGGCTCCTCGTGCACAGTGCATGCATGAGGGATGTACGGCTTCAAAACGCCACGCTGGCCAAGAGGGTTGGCGAGTCTACTCTTTTAGAGGTGGTCTAGTTCCCCAGCGCTTGGGTAGCGGCTTTGTTATCCGATAATTGTTTACATATCTATAATTTCATTCATCGAGAGTGCAAGGTTGCAGGGCCGTCTTTACCAGGGGGTGCAAGGGGTGCGGTGCACCCCTGGCGCCCCGCGCCCGGGGGCGCCTGTCGAGCGCTGAATTCAGTGCCGGCTTTACCTATGGTGCAGGGGGTGCGGTGCACACGGGCGCAGGGTCTTAGGGGGCGCCGAGCGCCGCTCGCGACACCTCCAAAGAGTTCAAAACGCCTACTAGAGGGCGCCCTGCACCCGGGCGCTACATGAGCTAGAGCCGGCGCTGCAAGGTTGCCTTAGACTTAAAGCTAAATGTTGAGATATTTCTTTAATTTAAGGCCGTGTTAGTTACTTCAGGCCGTCAATGTTTGTTTACATTTTGAACAAATTGGATTGGAACGGAATATACACAATGTCACTGTGAGTTTCAGTGCGTTCGCGTCGCTCTGATTCTTCCAAATACGCTTTCAAAATGGCGTAAGTCATGACTAGTACGTTTTTATAAAGATAACTTGTCTTTTTTACTACAACGTGATAATAGACCGTAATAATTAATAATACAGTAGAAGCCTCACTAATTAGTATTTATCTTTGTTGCAGATTAAGAATCGACGAGCCGAAACCACGACACGACACGACACGAAGCCGCTAAAAATAATCTAGTCAAATAGTTTGTAGCGAAATATTTTATAAGTATTTCTTTATTTAAAAATGAAATGAGCGCAGTGCAGTTTTAATTTTAAATTACTTATTCTTGTACTTACGTTTAAGTTTAATTTATAAATAGCAATCATGCAAATATTGAAGGCCCGTTTCGCTCTAAGAGCGACTGCATCGCATTTTCAAGCATGGAGCTGTGCGAAAAGTCGCACTGCAGCTACAGTGAGTAAATGTTTATTTTAGTATTTTCTTTATGGATAGACGGCGGTATACGAGCAGACAGTTCACCTCGTGGTAAGTGGATACTGTCGTCCACGGTCTGCCCCTATTCTCATCCGACCATTACTGGCGATTTTATGGTTTATTTGACGTAAACAAGGCGGCAGACAGTCCAGCTGGTGGTAAGTAAATACTGTCACCCATGGACACTCGCGGTACATGCCAACATCAGTCCAGAATGGAGAGTAGGAAATTTTTCTTTGGAGATTTAAAGGAATGGATTTGGAGGAAGGTTTGGGAAAATGAGCGAGGGATAGAATGGGATGGGAATGGGCTCTAGCATATCTCACTCACTACCGAAACACGTACCTACGTACATTGGTGTAATGGAATAAAGTGGGAAATGTAATACATGTAGTATAATATTATACAAATGTAGTAAATGTAGTAGGAACTGTATGAATGTATGAATGAAAATGTATGAAAACTGGATTTGAAATTTTTGGTGACTAGAACAAATACCTTAAAGTATTTCTTTCGACGCTGACTATCACAACTCATAAGGAACTATACCAGCTCTAAAAGAATGGACTCAACAACACGCTAGGCCATACATTTAGGCCTAGGCCTAGGTTTTTAAAGCCATACATCTCTGGTGCACAAGATAATGTAACATGAGGAGGTGACAGACCCGATTCTGAATACGTGTCTACGTGCCTTTCTATCACAGTTGTCTCTCTTTCTATTGTTTGGAATTCGTAGTATTTCAACTATTTCACAAACCGCAACTACGCCACACTACAACTTCCATCATTATCGTAATGCAAGTTTGATTTCAGTCATGATATCAGTGCAGATAAACTACTCAAATATGCGATAATGTAACGATAACTTATCCGTGTGGAATTTGTACTCGTATATATTTTTTTATTTATTTATAATATAATCCTGTATAAGTAAATAAACCAAAGATAAAACTTTACCTTAACCGACAACGAGAAATCTAATCAGATCCTATTGTTTGTGACTTTTATCAAGTGAATTGCATATTTAAATAATTGCTATTATATCTTACAGAATAACATTTTTATATCATCACGATATCAGACTATTATATAACGTCCTCTCCTAGTAATTCACTAAATTTCGGGCCGTAATACACCACGCGGACCCAGTCCGAAACGGTCCGAAAACATGCTCCGGATTTTTTTAAATTCTCGAGCATGCTATTTTCAATTCGTGATAATTTTCAAATCCGTACTTAAGTAAAAACTCAGTTGTTGTAGACATTTTTTTTATGGAATGAAGGCGACAGACGAACAGACAGCCCGCCCGCCTGGTGGTAAGTGGATACTGTCGCTCATGGACATCCGCGACACATGCCAACATCAGTCCAGAATGACCGCGAATGGCGCGCCTAACTTTGGAGATTTAAAGAATTTTTATATCTGTCTTTGTCGACTAGTTTAACTAGGTGTTGAGGTACATATCGTGACAGACAGCAAATCTACAATGACGTGAGTTACTGTAGTATGAACCGGCTATAACATTCTTCCAGGACTCCAAAACGGTGGAATACAAGCCAATCAGAAGCGTACTGGTCGCGAATCGAGGCGAGATCGCCATCCGCGTGTTCCGAGCATGCACCGAGCTGGGCATCCGATCTGTCGCCATCTACAGCGAACAGGACAAGCTACAGATGCACAGGTCAGAGAGAATAGCACCCCTGTCTCATTAAATATGTCATATATGTATATTGAAATATCTTATTTTAAACGCTTTAATATATTAGGGCCGCACCGTAGTTTCACCACACCGCGCGCCCTCGCGCATCGCCGTGCTATTTAACGAATACCCTTGGTGGACGCATACAATTACTTAGCATTTAGCAACCGTACGTAGACGCGGTCGTTTAGTCACGCTGACATGCCATGAGAAATCGTTAACAATAGCTCTAATTTTTAATTAGCTTAAAAAAGGGCGTTATAATGTAGGTAATAGTACTTTGAGGAAAAAAAATAAAGTTGGACAAATTGTTTTGGATTGTCTTATTGAAATTCGCCACATTTCGCTTGTGAAGCTTCAGGTTGTAAATTAACAAGGTAGGCGTGATCTGTATACCAAAGAGTATGAAACAAAAGGGTAAACATTTTAATTCGCGAACACCGACGGCACTGAATGAATACAGAGCGACGCCTTTGTGGTATTATAAAAAATGCAAGTCTCCCTTCAGTAGTCGTTGCCGATTGTTTTTATAAATGTTTGTACTAAAACGTAAACCCTTCACAATAAAAGGTCAGGACTTAGAATCCACGCCGACAAAAAACAAAATAAATATAAAGGTTGGCTGGTATAAAATGTTTTAAGGCTTTCAGCTCACTTTTTGTACGATAATGTACAATTATGTGTATAAATTAATAAAATAAATTATTATCTTTCTACAATATAATTTAAATGTAACATAATTTGAAATAAATAATAATAAAGGCTTATTGTGCAAAATGCTCACAGTACCGAACAGTACAGTATTGAGCATGTGAACCTAGGTGAAAACATATTTCTGTTTTCGATTATCTACATATAGCCAAGCATTCTTAGCTATGACAGTATACCTGCATCTTTTAAGCTTGAAAATGAAATAATTGGAATCTTAAGTCATCTCAAACAATATAAAAAGTCAGTCATTACATTTATCTTAAAAAATAACAATACGTTTTTTGATTTCAGACAAAAAGCCGATGAGTCATACATAGTCGGCAAAGGACTTCCGCCAGTAGAAGCGTATCTAAGCATTCCAGAGATAATCCGAGTGGCCAAGGAAAATGACGTGGACGCCGTACATCCCGGATACGGACTTTTGTCTGAGAGGTACGATTGATGTTTTACAGTCGCATCCGATATCATCCTAGAACGTCCTAATGCAGGGCACATTCTCCCCTAATGCGGAATAATGGTTATCTTACATGCTTCATTTTTATAACTCGGGCGGGTTAGTTTACTTTAATCGTGTGGTGTCGGCCGGTTTAAGAATAGCACCACCCTATGAGCTAAGAGATAGAGGCCTTTTTTACCAGGTCCATGAGCACCTTTCCTCTAAAAATGTTGTAATACTTATATCGAACGTAAATAACACACGGCGGAAAGAAAAGTGAAAGATGAAAATGTGTGTAAGCGATGAAATTTTGAAAGACATTTGAATAATGATAGTCGGAAAATTTTGATGGTTTGTAAATCACTCCAAGCATAGCTGAAAATTTGAAGGTACTAAATACTGTTCTTATACTACACGGAAAGCGAGGGAAATCCGAGTGGAATATAAATAGTCGACGGAAATCATAATGTCCATGACCGCCAATTTGTATGTGCAATAATTATGATTTCATAAGTGTGCACGACAGAATAAATAAGGGCGTAGCACAAGTGCAGTACAATTAAGATATATTATGTAATATGTAAATATTATGTAAATCGAGTGTACATGACATGTACGTACTGGCATCGCACGGCTCGGGGAAGAAAGGGGGTTGTCTCACAAGGGTTGCGCAACTAGCGAGGTGAGGACGAAGGAATTCTCACATTACACTAATAGAAGCGTACGAGACAAATCCATACACCTTTCCTACGAGACTATGGGATGTTAGTGCGTACATTTATATTATATTTTTTTAAAGTGTCTTTTGTTTATAAACTGTATGTGTTTGTATTCGCTCTCCATAAATGTATTAGGGAAACTAGGTTACGGGTCAGGGTATAGGCAAAATAAAGGCTACCGCCCGCAGTGTGTTTTATTGAGCATTGAATTAATTAAACATATAAAGTTGCGGGCTAGATGACGAAGTTCCGGTATCGGCGCCACTACTTCCCCTTTACCTTCAGTCCTCCCATTCCCCTTGCTACTCAACGAAGGAGGGAGGGAAAAAAGGGCTAAATTGCCCAGAAAGATGTAAAATCATCATGCATCGTCATCGAAAATAGCCTTGTTCTCCGCATAAGAGGAGAACCGACCCTAGGATAAGTGACTTGTAACCTAGAAGTTATGTATGACGTAGGAGAGCGAATAGCACAATAAACTACCCCAGGGAGCAGGGGGATCGCACGGGCAGCAAACTTGCTATAAAAGGCATGGGTTCCGACCTCTCTTGGCCAGTTCGTCCTCAGCACTTCAAGTAGTAACTTGAACTGCTAGTTTTACATTTATCACTTCAAGCAGTAACTTGATCCAACAGACTCCTCATTGTGGAGGTACCTAACAAGTTCATTACCTGGAGGTACCTAAGGAATAACAAAGACGCTAAGGAATACCTTTAAGAGAGTGGACCCGCTAATCTGCCTCCCGCTTGGCCAGCGTGTCTTTTAAGACCATATATCCCTCATGCACGAGACAATGTGCATAAGGAGGCCCGTGTCCAGCAGGGGATGAAAAGAAAGAGCTGGTTGCGGTTGGTTTCTTAATATATTCTTCTTCACGCCAAACTAGTGGTTATAGAAAAAGATCGTTGGCAGCACCAGTTGGAAGAGAAATTTCTCTATTTTCCGTACATTTTAGAAAAAAATGTTTCTACATTTTTTTCTACATTCTACATCAAAATTATGTAATATTTCGTGGCGCCCCTGTGTGGAAGTCGCGGCTCTCCAGCGCACAAGGCAGATACTTTGGGAACCACTGCGCCATGGTGATCAGTTATAAATAAATAAATAGGCAACCATATCGCTAATACGTTCTTCTTCAGGCAACCATGGAAGACAAATAAAAGGGATATATAGGTAGTGCACAACGATTGAAATTTATAAATAGAATTAAATTCAATATTTAATTAATTAATTAGAATTAATTAGAATTAATTCAATGTCGTTCATCAGTAATAGACATAACGTAATACATACTTACAATAATAAATAACTTAATAATAGGTATACAAATAAATAAATATACAGTATAACTACGTTGAAGGTGATGTTCTCATCCTCTAAAGCCATCTTTCAGATCGGACTTCGCGCAAGCAATCATTGACGCAGGGCTGCGGTTCATTGGACCCTCCCCTGCTGTCGTCCAACAGATGGGTGATAAAGTGGCCGCCAGAAAAGCTGCCATCGAAGCTAGTAAGTATTTCTTTACTTAAAAACATACAATAGTCTGATTTATTTATTTCAACCACACAACTTACGGACCTTTTACACCTCAATTTTAAAGGCAAACACACGTTAACAGACAGAAAGGGTGCATAGACCATAGCTACCCAAAAAATTTCGTCTTATAGCTCACGCACAGATTTTACTGAACGAAATATACAAATACGAAATATACAAAAAGTTGATACAATAGGGCAAGTAGAATAAAGTCTAGTTAAAATAAATAGTTGTTCTTGAAATAGATATTTTATATTTATGAGTTTTTCGATAATTAGAGAAGAAAAAACACATTCAGAAAAAAATTCCAAATTGGTTCCAACTATATGAAGACCGGTTACTAATTTATAGTATGTGGTGATACTGGTGCCTTTTCAAATGTGCGCGTGTGTGTCTATATGTCTTTTCTTTTCCCTGGCCCTTCTGCACCACGAGTCAGACTTCCGGGCTACATGTGCCAACCATTGCCATTTAAGCTTCGCCTCCCTTTGCACGACATATAAGACTACTGTATTCTCGAAACCAAGTATTAGTCTTTTTGTCTCTTAGGCAAATATGTTCGTAGAAATATGTAAATGTATGTTTTATTCCACAGAGGTGCCTATTGTCCCCGGTACGGACGGTCCGGTGACCACCAAGGAGGAAGCGTTGGAATTCTGCAAGCAACATGGTCTGCCTGTTATATTCAAGGTAAGTGTTTATTAATTGAAGTACGCATTTCACATGTCCAAAATTAAAAAAAAAAATCATTATTATGTGTAATAATTACCAATTGCCATTTATTTTTTTATTAATATTTATTAGATGCTATTTTCTCTATTTTTAACACCGTGATGTGTAAATTAACGATTATTAAAAAAAAAAAACAAAAGATAGATTTCAGAAAAAATCTATTGCTGTGATCACGGCTTTCGAATTTCAAACAAAATTCTTTACATCGCGGATGTCTATGAATGACCGTATTCACTTACCATCAGGTGAACTGTATACTCGTCTGCCGCCTTCGTACATAGAAAAAAAAACTTAATAAAGTACAGACCTTTCTTATTAATTTGTTGAATTAATTTAATACCAAGAAAAACGAAAAACGTTCCAATACCACTAATATATTGATATGACGTATATGTATATTGTATAAAGAATTTTATGTATAGCCTGAGCAAGAAAATAAAAACCTCGCCATGATGCGTAAAACTAATAGAACTAATATCTTCTACTGACAACACTAACTAGCTATGAAAAAAGCAAATGTGGCGCCCCCACAGCAGGTTTTTTTATTTTTCTGGGCAGGCTTTAATTATGTATACTGTACACCATCTGCCCGTGATCAAAATATTTGTTTCCTCTCCACCCAAAGGTTGTCTGGCAGGGATCGCTTTTTGCAATAAGCCCATCTTTTGTCAATTTTTATCTATCTATCTAAATATATACATATTATATTGATGGTATAATCCACGCCAATGTTATTTTGTAGGCCGCATACGGCGGCGGCGGTCGCGGTATGAGAGTGGTGCGTGAAATGAGCGAAGTGACCTCTTCCTTCGAACGAGCATCCTCAGAGGCTCTGGGGGCTTTCGGAAATGGATCCATGTTCATTGAACGATTCATTGAACGGCCTAGACATATTGAAGTGCAATTACTGGGTAAGATACACTTAAATGTACAGTATAATACATACAAGGAGTGTTCTAGACATTCTCCGAAGCCTGTAACCTTTGATGATGATTATGAATTAATCGATGTATAATGTAAAGTATTTTTCCAAAAAATATAGATTTTTCAGCTTTTACTTTGTAAAAATAAAAATATAATATTGTGGTAAGTTTCGACATTTACGTCACAGAAGTGCGGTCCATCCGCATTTCCTCGATACGGAGGTGTCGCATACTGTTCGGTCCAAAAATAATTTTATACCGCGAACCCGTAGGCTGTGGAAGGAACTGTGGAAGCTACGTTCTTCAAGAGAGCTGTGAATAGGATTTTACAAGGTCGGCGGCGCGCCCGCATTCCCCCTGGTGTTGCAGGTGTCCATGGGCGGCGGTAACACTTACCATCACGTGGGACCGCTTGCTCGTCCGACCACTAGTCTATTCAAAAAAAAAAAAATGTTCATTTTGGTTATTTTCCCACTTCATTTGCATCCCCGCAGATCCTTCGTTCCGGGTCTTACCGGATCCTCGTTCCCGGGTGTCTTGCCCGGACGCACCCAAAAATTATTTTCATCCCTCATCTCGCGCATACAATATTTTTTTAACAAAAATATATTCAAAATTTTTTAACTTCATTGAGCTGAGAATGATCAACAGAATCCATGATCTCAGTTTTCTGGAAAGGTCTGGACACAGCCTAGTACGTATAACATTTCCAATTGAGCGTTCGAACATATACAAACTCCTTTGCGGCTCATTATCAACATATTCAATACGCGGCTAGGTGACGCCGACCGCAAATACAACATTGTAAAACAAACCTTTTCATTCTGTTAGAGCAAAGAATATGAACGTTAAAATCATAACAATAACTCTTTTACGAACGCAAAAATAAGTTTGTAATCATGCAAATGCTCGATTGGTCAATGTTTTTTAGTATATCAATGTATTTACTACAAACTTATTTTCGTCTTCATTCGAACGAATACCATCATAGCCTCTGGGTGTTTTAACAATAAATTAGTATTAAAATTAGTGAACGATTATTGTGGAATAGCCTATACGTTATTGGGGAATATTTGCTATGTAAAAAATATCTAAATAATATGAATCTTAATGCTATATAATTAAGATTAATAAAATTAGATAGATATTGACGCTATTTAAATTCTACTTTCTGTAACCCCCTTTCTGTTTCTCTTAACAATATATCAACATTAAACTATACACCTTAGTCTGCTTGTAATAGGGACTAGAATATAATGTATATTAAGTGTATATTACTTGTCGACTATAGGTGACAAAGCCGGCAACGTAGTTCATCTCTACGAACGTGACTGCTCCGTACAACGTCGCCACCAAAAAGTGGTAGAAATCGCACCTGCGCCGGGACTAGATCCCCTTGTTCGTCAACAAATGGTGGACTGCGCTACGCACTTGGCTAGATATGTCGGTTATGAAAATGCCGGTACTGTTGAGTTCTTACTGGATGATAAGGGGAACTTCTACTTCATCGAAGTCAATGCTAGGTGAGTTCCACTATATTGTTATATATTTATCTACGTTTAGTTACTAAGTATAGGAAAACGAAGTGTAGGAAGGCCGTCGACTAGATGGTTCGTCGACTTAGGAAACTTGGCAGATTGAATTAGGACCAGATCAGCCACAGATTGTTCTAGGTGGAGAAACCGTGGGGAATCATATATCCAGCAGTGGGCGAAAACATGCGGAGAAGAAGTTTTTACAATAAACAATGAACAGACGGACAATAAAGGACGCATTCAGCTTTTGAAGTCGAAAATCTTCAATCAGTGCATCCTGCCAGTTATGACATGTGGTGCCGAAGTGTGGTCTCTGGTGATAAGCCTGATTCACAAGTTCAAAGTCGCTCAGCGAGGAGTCTCGTACCTGGACAAACTCCGTAACAAAGAAATTCGACTAAAAACTAAAGTTGCCGACATAGCTCAAAAAATCAGCAACCTGAAGTGGCAGTGGACAGGTCATATCTGCTGCAAGACCGGTAACCAATGGGTGAGACGAGTTCTCGAATGGGGACCACGTACCGGGAAGGGTGAGTTCACATACTGTAGGACATCCTGGGGACACGTGGACCGTGATGAACAAATTCATTCGTACTGGTGTTTGAGAAGAATGGTAGACCGTGTGTGGTGGCAGACCTTGGGGGAGGCTTATAACCAACAGACAAAAGACATGGGCTGATACTACGGTAGGGTCTAATCTTTTTCACAGTAATGTTACCTCCTGGCTGTCAAACTAGGATTAACTCCTCTCTATCACGCTATTATCTGCTAGTCGCATAAAATAGAACTTTTTCGCGACTCTTTATATCATCTACCACCTAGCTACTGGATGACCTACACTTCTTTTTCCAGCTCTCAGCCACAACTTAATTAGTGATCTCCATCTGCTATCACCACATCTGGCTACACATCCTCCTTATACTTTGAACTTATGACCTTATTCTAGTTCCGATGTTCAGGACTCTATACCAAAGTTTGATGTCTAGAATGGCTTGCTCCATGACCGTCAGCGCGAATCTAATGACTCGGTTAATGACGTCTAATATCTAATTTAAACTGTATAGCGGAGCGGTGATAGCTTAGAGTTATTTATCCTCGACTCTTATTCCTGGGGTCGTGATTTCAATTTCTCAGCCCATACCACTGAATTTCTACTGAAGAACGGATTTTTAAAATAATCGCCACGTCAACGGTGAAGGTATACATCGTGAGAAAATCCACATGCTTGAGATTCCGTGTGGAGGATAATAGCCCGGAACTTCCTAGTGGTTTAGTAGGGGAGGCCTGTGCCCTGTAGTGAGATGTTGTAGATTGATATCGAATATCAACATCACGTTATTTAGACGTTAGTGGGTCGTCTAAATAACTGTATGAACTTTTCACGCAATGACGTCAGAAATTACACAGGATTCTGACGTGAGAAATTACAGAGTGAGAAATTACACAGGATTCTACTATTAGGAACTAATGTCAATACAAAAAAAAATGAATATAAGACATCCTAGAATTAACATCCTTTTTTTAGGTTACAAGTAGAACACACAATAACAGAAGAAGTCACCGGCATAGATCTCGTGCAATCTCAAATTAGAGTGGCAGAAGGTATGACCCTTCCCGAACTAGGGCTTACACAGGACAAGATCCATACTCAGGGATACGCTATACAGTGCAGGGTTACCACCGAAGACCCGGCTAATAACTTCCAGCCTAGTACTGGCAGGATTGAAGTATTCAGGTTAGTTGTGTAATCCATTAAAATATGTTATATAATAATTCATTGGGATATGTGAGTATATCGTTATTTATCATAATTATTATCAATATTTCTTTATTACCAAAATTTTCGTTCACATTTAAATAATATATATGTACTTAATAATGATTTTTTTTAAATAACTCTAATTGTAATTACAGTAACTTTGGTTTGACGATATGTATAACAATTTGTTTAACTAAATGTGTATAAACTCACGTTAACGCAAATAAAGAATTATGAATATCATCAAAATAATGTACCATATCGTATGCTTCAATTAAACAGTTTTTTATATCTTAAATGAATGAACGAATAAAAATTCATTGTTATACTCTAAACTGAATTACATACATAATAAACTTAATATAAACAAACAATAAGCGGCCTTATCGCTAAAAGCGATCTCTTCCAGCCAAGTAAGACTGAGTAAGTAAGCATTGTGTAATAAGTGAAAAATACTATACATTTCTAAAGCGCGCGCCACGAGCAGGAAAGAATTTCAGTCATTGACATGGGGTCAGCCAAGACTGGACGGTAAAGAGATTTGTATGAAATCGTCCACTTTACTGGACCCCTCATATTGAGGTTCAATAACATGAGGGGTCTAGCGCGCGCTTTAGATTTAAATTGTACTCTATGCAAAATTCAAAAGGTTTCGATTTTGCATAGTGTCAGAATTGCAATTCTACTTGCTTTATTCATCTTTTAAAGATTTTCAAAACTGTTCATATTGTCGCCTTTTGTATTGTAAAATCATTCCAATGTTCCCAATAAGGGCTCTAGCCCATGTAGCGCCCGGGTGCAATCAATACCCTGGCGCCCTCTAGTAGGCTCTTTGGAGGCGTCGCGAGCGGCGCTCGGCGCCCTCTAAGACCCTGCGCCCGTGTGCGCCGTACACCCTGCACCATAGGTAAAGCCGGCACTGGTGGTAGTCTTCATTGTGGGTCTTATCCCTTCAGTAATAACGTTCATTATATTCTTAGGTCAGGCGAAGGAATGGGCATCCGTCTCGACTCTGCCTCCACATACGCCGGCGCTGTTATATCACCATACTACGACTCTCTGCTTGTGAAAGTAAGTTTCAACATAATTATTACGACGACATTTTGTAAATTTACTTTGTTATCTACATTTATTTATGTTATTCAAACCGAACAGTAAACGCTCATTTAAACGAAGAGTTTCACGAACGAATGGGGAGTGTTATGGTTTCTTCTACCATTATATTTCTTACTTCCTATTTTATCCAATTTTTCATGTTCTACGGTCTCCATTTCCCATTGGAACGGTAGTGTCATTTCCCAGTCCTTTATCCAAATCTTTTCTCGGGATATGGCAATGTTTATCATTCCACTAGTTTACTAATATATATATATTTATATAGGTAGGTATACATATACTTTTGTTATTGTTATGTTTAGTTACATTCTACAAAATTAAAACGGTAGTTGAAAATTTTTCATCAGGTCATTTTGTTTACTGCGAATTTACTTACTACTTTAAATTGTTTGACTACTTTTTAATGATTTACTCTCGCGGGTGACTGATTCAAAAATTAATTATTTTAATTAATACGATAATATCAAGTGTTCTAACTTTTAGATATGTCATTATACATCGATATGGGAATAGACTCAGGTGACGCATCATCATATAATACGTTCGAGGTTGAATTAAAAATTAAAATTTGAAACAAGTACTATGTAATAAGAATGTTCGGTTTTCAAAACACATGTGAATTAAAGAATTCGTAGAGCTATTCAACATAGAAAGCTATTAGACTCCAACGTGGCTCTCCTAGAGTGCTTGTATAACATATCCAGTATGTATTCTCAAATCGATAGTAATATACGGTCCACAGATACGTAAAATACTGCTAACGAATTTGAAGACATTATATTTTTAAAGAAAAAAAAATGCTTGAAAATTGTTTAAAATATTTAGTTGTTACGGAATTTTTATAACATATATAAGATGGAAAATATCAGGAAATTGTTGCTGATTTATTGCTAAACTATCATGAAATGGGTTTACACGTGACTCTTAACACACACTTCCGTAATTTACACTTGGACTTTTATTCTAAAGACATATTTTCTAAAGTTGTGGAACAGTTTTCACAATTAGAAATGCTGCAGAACACCATGTTTACCGCTGTACGTTTCAAGAGCAACTGAATCACAACACGCGCATTGGTGGCCGACGCGTCACCAGTGTGGCGACAAGCTCATTCTATTCTCTTATTATTTAGATTTCTATGGCTATAACTATGCCAAGTTTCAATAAATTCTTCCAGGTGGATTTTGCGTGATACGCGTTCAGATAGACAAAAAATCTAAAAATGGTTATTTTGGGTTCTGTATCGTTCGTAGAGTACACTGCAATTTCATGTACTGACACGACAATGTTACAGTTATTTAGAGATGCATTTATGTTTTTTTTTTAGTTTAAATGAACATAGTTAAACCCCTCCAGGTAATATCACACGCACAAGACCTATCAGCTTCAGCTGCTAAAATGAACCGCGCATTGCGTGAATTCCGCATCCGCGGCGTCAAAACCAACATACCTTTCCTGCTAAATGTCTTGGAAAATCAGAAGTTCCTCAACGGTGAGCACCTCTTTGACATTCTTTTCTAATTTTATCGATATCTTTAACACGTCTTAACATTCTATATTCTGCAGGCCAGAGTCCTTGTAATCATGAAGGATTTTAGGACATAATCCATCACCACGGACAGGTTAATGGATATTATTCAAGCCCCAAAATCTTTGTATTTTCGGGCACACAATTTCTTTACGTCGTTTTTGCTCAACGCCGAAATTCTGTTTATTGTAAAATCCTCATTGAAGTACAAACTTAGTGGTACATACAGACCGAGGTTTGAAGTCACAGTGTCACAATATATGTCAATCGAAGATAGATACTTTTGGGATATCAATATATCATTTATGGTACTGAAAATAAATCTTTGAAAGTCCACAAAGCCATCCTACAAAATTTCGACCGCAGTTATCGGTCATTAGATCCAGTTACATGAACCGTGCTCATCGCAGTTTCGTCGTAATCACGATTTCTGTAACTGAACCAAAGAAACAACTATAGAAAATATATACAAATCGCAAGTAACCGTTATTATTTTCAACCATGGCAAAAAGAATAAAAATTCCTATGACCATATCTATATACAAGTCTTATTTTATTGTTATGTTTCTTATTGAACGTAATTTTCTACTTTTATTTATTGAAATAAATAAATATAGATTTTATCGGATATACTCCACAATACCGGCCAATCGACCGTCCGCACAAATAGAAAGTGCACCGCATTATCGACCTATTCAATAAACGGTTAGGTGGCGCCTAACCGTTTATTGAGTAAGTATTGAAAATCATCGTAATAATTTGTTTAAAAACGTAAATAAGTTTATAATCTTGCGAACGCTCTGTTCGGTTGACTAATATTTAACTAGGAAATGTAGTACTGTAGTTCTTTTTCCTGCTTAGTTTTTTTTAAGTTTGTCAGTCATTTTGTATTAGGAACCGTGTAATAATGATGCATGATTTTTTATATTTTTATTATTTATACCGATGGCATAATGTAAACCTCCTCCGTTTCCACAGGTGCGGTTGACACGTACTTCATCGACGAGAACCCCCAACTGTTCATGTTCAAGCCGTCACAGAACAGGGCGCAGAAGATCCTCAACTACCTCGGATACGTCGCCGTTAATGGACCTGCCACACCTTTAGCCACCCAAATACCGCCCTCCGATGTCAAGCCATACATACCGCCGGTGCCATTGGGTGAGTCAATTCACTATTATATTTTAGGGGTCTTGTGAAGTTTCATATTTAAATACATCATCACACATACCGCGGGTGAGTGTGTGACATGGGGTTTGTGTACGTCCAAGTTACATACCGCACTGGGTCACGTGAGCATTTGTACTGGGACTTTTGTGAAAATTTACTCCAAACATACTGTGTTGGATAAGTCACGTGACCATTTATACTGGGACTTTTGTGAAAATTTACTTCAAACATACTCTGGGTGATCACGTGACCATTTATTCTGGGGTCCTGTGAATGTCCAGTTTTAATACCACTCTCTACGTACTAATATTCATATATTATGTTTTTACTTCCTGCTTATGTATCTTTACTTTTTTTTTAATCTGACTTACTTTTAAACTACTTTTTTTCTCTCGTGTCTGTAAAATATCTGACGGATCAGATATCTCCATTTATTGATGCAAAAGTTGTTGGTTTTAATTATAGAAATTCAATGTTGAGGGGTGCAGGTATTTTTTTTGATTTAGCCCTATATACAATCTTGATTAGACTGATCTCAATACT
Organism: Sesia bembeciformis; assembly: GCA_943735995.1. NCBI lineage: Eukaryota > Metazoa > Arthropoda > Insecta > Lepidoptera > Sesiidae > Sesia > Sesia bembeciformis. The sequence goes on along the minus strand of OX031039.1, from coordinate 12,806,994 downwards.
AAGTTTATTAAAAAATATATATTGGTACAAAAATTGGAAATTTACATACTTATTGGTTCTAAATACCTATGCTCATTTTTATTTATAAAACCTAGGTAAAAATTATGAAATAAATAAAGCAAATAATATAAATAGTATTCTTAACTTTTGTTTAAATGCAGGATGAAATTTTGATTTTTTTAAAAATATTATTGGCGTAAGCCCAGTTGGTGTGTATCATAATTTTTACAATAATATATTTACGAATTTTTCTTCCAGTACGCTCTGGGTATGGTAGGTCCAATTTTATTCTAGATGTTTACTCGCTTGCAGTTTTTACTTTGCGGTGCTTTAATACAGCTTCAACATTAATTTATACCTATATATTACGTTTATACCTACCCAAATAATATTAGGTATTCGTGTTGGGATTACACATAATATATTATGGAGCACAATGGTTTTGTTTAATTTTGATATATATATATTTTTTTTTGTATAACTCCATTATGTCATGAAAACTAAAATTTCACTCTTCATTTTATCTAATCTTTCGTCAAATATAAAATTATATGGTATTATAACTGAAATTATATGGTATTATAACTTTGAAATTATATGGTATTATAACTTTGAAATTATATGGTATTATAATTTTGAAATTATATGGTATTATAACTTTGAAATTATATGGTATTATAACTTTGAAGTTATATGGTATTATAATTTTGAAATTATATGGTATTATAACTTTGAAATTATATGGTATTATAATTTTGAAATTATATGGTATTATAACTTTGAAATTATATGGTATTATAACTTTGAAATTATATGGTATTATAATTTTGAAATTATATGGTATTATAACTTTGAAATTATATGGTATTATAACTTTGAAATTATATGGTATTATAATTTTGAAATTATATGGTATTATAACTTTGAAATTATATGGTATTATAACTTTGAAATTATATGGTATTATAATTTTGAAATTATATGGTATTATAACTTTGAAATTATATGGTATTATAATTTTGAAATTATATGGTATTATAACTTTGAAATTATATGGTATTATAATTTTGAAATTATATGGTATTATAACTTTGAAATTATATGGTATTATAACTTTGAAGTTATATGGTATTATAATTTTGAAATTATATGGTATTATAATTTTGAAATTATATGGTATTATAACTTTAAAATTATATGGTATTATAACTTTAAAATTATATGGCATTATGACTTTGAAATTCACATTAAATTATTGCGATGTAATATCGAAAATTGAAAAGAAAAATGTTTTAAACTTAATAATTATTACCATTTATTTTATATTGTGACACCTATCCTCCTAATATACTCAGAATAAACTTCATATTTAGTAATATATATTAAAATATGGTGTTTTGGTGTTATGGACCATTTAGCTCCGCCATATTTACTGCACGCCATATTACATGACCGCACTGTGTCATTTGTATACTAAAATATTTTTCAGACCTTTCGCCTGAGGCCATTAAAAGACAAGAGTTAACTGGCGAGAACACAGGTAAGAATAAACAAGCATATAAATATATTTTGTTTACCATACAGTGTCATTTACCATTAGAAAACACAAATATTTCATTATTTTGTTTAATCTTTATTTTAGGTAAAGTTGGTAAGCAGATTTTTTAGTTTTTATTCTTATTTATTTAACTAATAAAAGGCCCGGTGCAGGCGGGCGCCTACAAAAAACAGTTCAGGCTACTGGACTTCAATCACTGAAATGAAGTGCTAGGTCTTGAAAAAATGTAAGAATTTTGTTATATTATATATGTGCGCTTCACGCAGTTGTGTACATATTGAATTTTAAAACTAGGTAAACAGTAGTGGCAGTATCCAAGTTCCTATATATTTAACAGATTGGAAAATATTCTCAGCAATAACAACACTACCGATAGCCCGTGACTTCGCAACGTAGGTAGGTAGGTTTATACCTACAGCCCTAACGTAGGTATACTAACGTAGGTTTATTGTAGATAAGTTAATTGGTGAGCTTTGCTTATATGCCTTATGAGATGCACAGTACAGATTGTCTCGCTCTGTTTTTATATACAATTCAGTTCTGGCAAAAAGGCACTTTCGTTTTTGTAGGGATTTTATTATACAAAAGGTGGCAGGCGGTCGAGTGGCCTATAAGATGGTAAGTGGTGACCACCGCCCATGGTCACCTGCAACACCAGGCGAGTTGGGGGTGCGCCACCGATTTTGCACGAATTTTCGTATTGAACTTTATTGAAGAGACCCGTTTCGTAGTTCATTGGAAAGACCTTCATTCCACAACTTGCTGGTTTGAGACATAAAGTGTCTTTCATGGTGACCGCTCTGTACGCAGCAGTTCCTGCAGCACTCACAGCACTATAGGCGTGCGTATACTTCTGTAGGCATTTATAATTTTAAATATGAATGAACCTTTTATACGTTAATACCAGCGCACAGGCTAATATGTAGATATTAGAACTATTAAGTGCATCTTTTGCCTCGGGACTTCTCCGCGTGGATTTTGTATTAAAAGTAATTGACTCTCCTGAAAAAACTTATCAATATTCCAGGATAAAGTCCGTCCCCGAATTTCAGGCAACCTCTCTGCTAAATTCAATTGAAATCGATTCGGTATTCAGTAAACAGACACACTTGGATTATTGGTGTATTAGTTTTATTGATGTGGAAGTGGAGTATTTAAAACTAACAACAAACCTCCACAGCGGTTGAACCTCCGAGAGGCTACAAGCAAATCCTCAAACAAGGCGGCCCGGAGGCCTTCGCGAAAGCCGTCCGACAGAACAAAGGGCTTCTCCTTATGGACACCACGTACAGGGACGCGCACCAGTCGCTACTCGCGACTAGAGTGAGGACGCACGACCTGCTGGCCGTGTCGCCTTATGTCGCACACAACTTCAGCAATTTGTACTCATTGGAGAACTGGGGTGGAGCTACTTTTGATGTCGCTCTTAGGTGAATATCCGTATAATGTTGTTCCGTAATATCTTTTATAATTAACTAATACACGAATCATTGGTATTATTATGATCAACATTTTGTTTTCTGTATTTAAAAACAAAATGTTGATCATAAAGACCGTAGAATCGGGGTAACTGAGAATAGAAGTAAAATAAACTTTAATTTATTCTGAAATGTACAACGACTTGAAGAACTTTACCGGTGGTGAATTGATGAGAAAGAAGTGTGGTTGCGAGCAACGAAAGAAGCCTATATCCATCAGTGGAGTGACATAGGCTTGTCGCATGGTATGGTGCCTCAAAACTAATGAGATATGTCACCTTGTTTTCTATCGTACTTAAAGTATGTATGTTACGTGGTAGACCGGTGGATCAGTCTTGAAGCACGAAAAACAATAACATTTGTTAATAAAAAGTGTCGCTGATTTTCAAGAACACTTAATGTTCGTGCATTCCAAGATTTAAAAATAAAAAACTACTATATAAGATAACATATAACATAAAATTTGCACGCCGTCGAGGCATCGAATATGTATGGACTCAATTAATATTACGTACAACATCTATTGTAACCCATACTCTGTCAAATAAATAATTTAAAAAGTGAGTCACTGTGTACTTTGAATTTTTACATCAATATTTATCACTCTTTCTCCATCCCAGGTTCCTCCACGAGTGTCCATGGGAACGTTTAGAGGCCATGCGCCGGCTGATCCCCAACATACCCTTCCAGATGTTACTGCGGGGCGCCAACGCCGTCGGTTACACCAACTATCCCGACAATCTTGTCTACAAGTTCTGCGATATGGCTGTAAGTGGGATTATTATTGGTTTTGTCATTTTTTTAAGGATGCAATCTGTCTTTTTGACATTCAACCTCGGGTTATGAAGGTGCAGTCAATCGTGCTTAGCGTGTATCCAGTAACACATCCGTCATGGCATTAATCTTCCATTGTAGGAGATCTAAACAGAAGGGTTTTAATCTATAGTGGTTGACGATTTCTTTAGTCATGATGCCAATAAATTTAGATGTATGCCTCTATGCTGGATATGATTTTCTCTTCTGCAGCTGCAAAGTGTGGAGCAACGACGAGTGGTGCCTTTATTCAGTTGTGTCAGTAAAGTTTAAATTCTAATAACTTTTACCCACTTTCCAGGTAAAATCTGGTATGGACATATTCCGAGTATTCGACTCACTAAACTACCTTCCAAATTTAATCCTCGGCATGGATGCCGCGGGCAAAGCCGGGGGCGTAGTCGAAGCGGCCATCTCCTACACCGGAGACGTATCCGACCCCAATAAGAAGAAATACGACCTGAAATATTACCTGAATCTAGCCGATGAGTTAGTGAAAGCTGGAACTCATGTTCTCGCTATTAAGGATATGGCGGGATTGTTGAAGCCACAGGCTGCTAAGTAAGTGGAAGTCATTTTATCGTATTTTTTGTTTAAAAGTGATATGGTTATGACGTCGGCGGGCTATAGAATACCACCACTCCATCTCTTCCCGTGAGTGTCATCAAAGGCGACTAAGGGATAGTAAAGCGCTACCACAAACCCTGAAAAACCACACCACCTCTAACAGAGTGGACTCGCCAACCCGCTTGGCCAGCGTGCCTTTTTAAGGCCATACATCCCTCATGTACGAGACAATGTGCATGAGGAGGGCCGTGTCCAGCAGCAGACGTTAATAGGGCTGGTTACGGAGCGTTCCAGAGCTGACTTAGCGCAAATTAATTTTTAAAATTCAAGCGTTATATGCTTGTGAGGGTTATAGTTTAAGTTTTTAACGTCTGCAAGACTTAGGGCCTTTCTCACCACGTCCTGATACTTTATCAGAAGGTGATAAAATAACTACTGACTTTCTGATAAAGTATAAATTCATTTTTACAACACTAAAAACGCAGATTTGTATAAAAAGTGTCTACTTACCATGAGTAAGATTACTCGTCTGTCACCATTTTAAAAAAATCTAATTCCTCCACTTTTCAACTCACCCATTCCACTCCAGGTTGTTAATATCCGCCATCCGCGACAAACACCCGGACGTACCCATCCACGTGCACACACACGACACGTCGGGCGCCGGCGTGGCTGCCATGCTAGCGTGCGCGGAAGCGGGAGCGGACGTGGTCGATGTAGCGGTGGACTCTATGTCCGGGTTGACCAGTCAGCCTAGTATGGGCGCGCTTGTTGCGTCGCTGCAGGGAACTAAGTTGGATACACGTGAGTTTATATATGTGTGTTAGATATAGGTGCATTCTGAAACGGACATATAAATAAATGAATGAGAACATTATTTGACATACACAAGCACTACATTTTCATTTACAAAACACATTTACATATTTATGTAAATGTGTTTAGATATATGTAGTTTAAAGATATATTTTTTGTAATAATAAAAGTGATAGCTTAGGGGAGGGGTATCTATACTCGACTTACATTCGTGTGATCGTGAGTTCTGCCAGTACCACTGAGTTTCTACTTAAGTACGGATTTTTAAAATTGACATTAAATTTTTAAAATCGCCGGCGAGGGACAGCATGCTCCAGAAATAAAAAAAAGAATAAATCAAAATACACTCCTACCTTTTTTCTAATGAGGGCAGAGGTGTATATTCTCGCCATTTTTATTTAAATTAACTATTGTTATCTTAACCTACATACCATATCACACCATAAAATTAAAAAAACAGTGGTTTCTTCCAACAGAAATCCCCCTACAGAAAGTATCAGAGTACTCCGCTTACTGGGAGCAAGCGCGCACACTGTACGGGCCGTTCGAGTGTACGGCCACAATGAAGTCTGGCAACGCCGACGTGTACCTCAACGAGATCCCCGGCGGCCAGTACACCAACCTGCAGTTCCAGGCCTTCTCACTGGGACTTGGCAGCCAGTTTGAAGAAGTGAAAAAGGCTTACAGGTATATTGTAGTTATAAATCCCCCTACAGAAAGTATCAGCGCATTGGAAGCAACCTGCGGTTCCAGGCCTCTCTAAGATCGGCAGCCAGTTTGAAGAGGTCAAAAAAGCCTACCGGTAACTATAAATCCCTCTAGTTACCTGTACTGTACAGGTAACTCTAGGGTACTGTATACAACCTCGACGAGTACCTGAACGAGATCCCCGGCGGCCAGTACACCAATCTACAATTCCAGACCTTCTCACTGGGACTCGGCAGCCAAGACGTCAAGAAGGCCTACAGTTGTTATAAATATCTGTATAGAAAGTATCAGAGTACTCAAGCGTACTGGAATAAATCTAAAGTAGTTAAGATAGTAGTCTGATCTAAGGTATACAAAGGTAGGTAAAAAATTCTAAAAGCAGGCAGCCCATACAAGGATATGCCAACGCTTGTCATTCTAAACTGATGTTGGTTATGTATCGCGGATGTAGCAGGGCGACAAGTATCCACCTACACAGTAACTACAGTATCCACGTGTACTGTCTCCACCACACTCCTATTAAAAAAGAATGAGCCAAAATGAAGATTGATTCAAAAGCAGGAAAGCATTTATTTTTCGAGACAGCAGACAGGTCTATATCGAAACGACATCACAGGCAGAGAGAGAGAGCGTTGTCAAAGTCGAGACAGCATTAATGAACAATCGACTTGAACGTGGTTTATTTTTAGTGGTATAACGTTTTTAGTTTATAAAGCTGGCTTTTGACAAAAAGTCTGTCCTTTTTTCCGTCAGTGGTTTGTCCTTTACATCATTTACAATTTATCATTTTCATCATTAATATTGCAGAACATCCAATCAATTGTTGAAAATATATTCAGTCATATGTAAATTAACATTATTTTCCCTCAGGGAAGCGAACCTACTCCTTGGCGACATAATCAAAGTAACCCCATCATCGAAGGTTGTTGGTGACCTCGCCCAGTTCATGGTGCAAAATAAGCTAACGGCTGCCGACATCGAGGCTAAAGCTGAAGAATTATCCTTCCCCAAGTCCGTGGTGGAATTCCTGCAAGGCGCCATCGGTATTCCCCATGGAGGCTTCCCGGAACCACTTAGGTAAGTTGCAACTATATTTAGGGGCATTATCATCAGGGTGGGTCATTATTAGCCCGCCTTCTATCGATATTTTGGCCTAAAATAAAGTGTCTCGAACAAAAATAAATTTTACACCAATTTAATGTTTAAAATGTCCTATAATTATAACTTTTCATTTAAAAAAATAAAGATGGAAGAACATTGCAATAAACACTTTATTTAGTTATATTTTCTTGCTTAATCAAGTATTTATTTTCGTTTGATATTTTTTAACATTTCTATTTTGTCACAGTATCCATACGAATTGTCAATATTAATATGTAACATTTTTAAAAAGTCCGCTCTTGCTTTCTTCGGAATGTTGAATATAGATTATGCAGTTAACATTTTAAAAGGAAATATCTATAATTGTCAGACATAGCAGATTGAACATGAAAAAATATTTTTCACTTGAACGCCAATGTTCATTTCAATGTTCTCCCATTTTTTATTAAAAAATAACTTCAGATTCGTATTCAGCGACCTCGAAAACATTAGAAAAATCTGAAACTAACATACAGGCCATTTTAGGCTCCTCTATATTACATCCACGAGTAACTTTGTTTTCAATTTTTAGTTATCGTAGAAGTCATAAAACACATCAGTTTAAAAGTACAATCAACTACGATGTTTATAGTATTACGAATTATTTTATTAAATGATTTTTAAATATATTTTTTCTTCCCCAGATCAAAGGTGCTGAAGGACATGCCGAGGATAGAAGGTCGTCCCGGTGAGAAGATGCCGCCTTTAGACTTCGACAAGTTGAAACAAGAGTTACGGGAATCGTACCCTAATGTAAGTAATTAACGGGGTGATTTTGCATCACAAAGCAAGATATCAACATACAATTTAATCTAGTGTTTAATCTAATTATTATTGACATCCCAATAATGTGATGGCAGCGTGATTGCTAGTGGTTATAAGTAGATAAAAAAAAAGAAAAATGAGTGAGAACAAAGCAAAAGGAGTAATTATGACGCTCTGTAGTGAGATCGTTAATTGTTAATTATTTTGTATTTATTGATTACATCTTCAAGAGAAACAAACTGCAAAAATACAACAACTATAGATAAAGTAAAAACATAGGCCAGTGAAGTTTATAGGTCAGGTGAAGAAGAAAAAAAGAGTATTACTAGAATGTATCAAATTAGATTAAAGTGACACTTAAATCTTTGTTTTACATTCTAACATTAGTTTTTTGAGGATATTTTTTAATGTATTTAAATGTATATTAAAGAGATCAATATTCTAAAAATCTTCATTGTATTTATAACAACTATTTTATAAGGAGTTTTACAATATAGGAACTTAAAATACAACTGTTTTCTAGTTTTGGAGTTGGCATCGGAAAGGGATATTTTCTAGTAGGTATAAGGTCTCTATTGTTTCTTCTTTTTTAGAATTTTTCTCTGAGGGTTCTAGAGAATTATTATTTTGGTGTTTAGTGTATCTCATAAATTTATTTTGTATGCTCTGCAGTTTTTTTTTATCAATTTAGTAACAGTGGTCCCAAATTGTGAAGGCGAACACGACATGACTTCTAACTAATTGGTTTAATAGGGTAGGGTAATGTTGTATCTCGCAGTCGACCGGGCGCATCGCACTGGTTGCGAGTGTCGAATCACTGAAAAGTAGTGATTCGAGGAAAGTAATTACTCGGGGAGTGTCCAGATAAAAAAGTGTCGAATTAGGAAAAAATAAGAGTTAACGAGTGTCGAATTTATCCAGTGGCGAGTCCAGGATCAGACCAGGGACGTGCCGCTGAAGCTGCAGCATCTGGAGTCCCATTAAAGGGCTTATGTACTTCGAGTTGCTGCAGTACACCAGAAGCTGTTTCTGAGTCCAGACTTCTGGTACGAGGGGGGTTCGGCGCTTTATGGAAGCGAAACCGACCAATAAAATCCTTAATAGTGATAAATAGTTATTTTAGTATATAATGGGCCCTCGATGCCTGATGTAAAAAATAAATAAATAAATATAGAGACGAGTCATCCCAGAATCTACGGATACAGCTAAATTACCTCCTTTCTATAAAATAATAGTAATAATATTGTTTATATTTGCAGGTGAGCGAACACGATGTGATGTCCGCGGCGATGTATCCGCAAGTCGCTAACGATTTCTTCCGTATCCGAGACAAATACGGACCCGTCAAACACCTCGACACCAAGACCTTCCTCGTTGGGCCCACGGTCAGTTGTATTTTATTTTACTTATCTAACCTTAAAGTACATTTCATTCCAGCAAGCAGGATACTGACGTCACAATGAGAAAAGGATTCATAAATATTTTCTTGGTGTACATTTTTAATTTTCAAATGAGACGCAAATTTTAAATATTAAATGAATAATTTGAAATTACTGTGAATGGTTATTATCGAGTCGACAGAGACTTCTACTTCTTTGTTGCCACCAGTAAACCTAACCAGACTCTTATATTTTTGCTGTCATCGATTCGCTGCCAATTCAATATTTTCTGCTGTTAGTTTAATTATATATTTTTTCAATAAAAGATACCTTCGCCTCAACACTGAATTTCTATTATTAAAACTAAAGACTTGTTCTACGAATTCGTTCTGAACTTGATAAAAATTTGAACAGTGTGCGACGTTGCCATTCGTAGTGTGTGGTCAGTAAGTAGTACAGTTGTGTAACAAACACAAAGATTTCATTTAAAATGTTTAACTTTTCTGTAATTTGTCCCATTAAAAGAATAACTCTTCTGGGAGCTGACGATTAAAAAATATTAACTTATCTGGGGAAACTATAAAAAATATTTTTTTAGAAATCTCTGTTTGTTACTGTGTAGCACTCACTATAAGCTGCTACAAACGGCAATCATGCGCATCATAAACAGCTGTTAATCGAACCGCTACTATTAGATGTAATCGGTGCACTTGAGCCACGTACGTACACTCGTACGTGGCGCAAGTGAGTGAGTCAAATTAAAAATATGAGCATAACCAATTTAAAATATATAAAAAAGGCCCAGCGAACATAAAATGTTTTTAAAAAAATAATTAAAAGTTACAAACATGCAAGGCTTTGATGTCCTGGAATAAAAAGTCCTGGAATGCAAGGCGAAGAATAAAAGAGTGTAGAATTGTTCAATAAATCATGAATAAAATCCTATTGTAAAAACTGGTATTGAACTCGCGATACTGTTTATTTCAGTGACAAGTTGCATATATATTACTTCGAAATAACCAATAACCATACTTTCCAGGTGGGTGAAACGATAGAAGTGAAGATTGAACGCGGCAAAACACTAGACATCAAGACTTTAGCCGTCTCCGACGAGATGACGGCGGCCGGCGAGAGGGAAGTGTTCTTCGAGCTCAACGGGCAGCTGCGCTCCGTGTTCATACGCGACGAGAACGCGAGCAAGGTATGCGATAACATACCTTATAGCAATCTAATAAGGGTCATTACAGTGTAGTCAATGTTACTAGAGATCTAGACGTTATTAGCTGTGAGATGAAATGACAGCGGCCAGCGAGAGGGAAGTTTTATTCCAGTTCAACGGGCAGCTTTCCGTGTTCATTCGCGACGAGAACGGGAGCAAGGTGTACGATAATATACCTTATAGCAATGTAATAAGGGCATAAATATATACGCAAAGGACATGGCTATTGATACCTCAATTTAACAACCACTCAACGGAGTAAAAATGCGATAACTCCATTGGGGATTTAGGAGATTCCATCGTCTTCGCAATAGCGGACCGTGATATAAAATGACAAATTGTGCTGTAAATAAAGGTAACAACCACGAAAGAAATCGTACAAAAAAGAACACGGAATATCTTATCATCGATAAGTTGAATTATTCGACCTTTTATTAAAAAGGTCGAATAAATATTAATTAATATGAGATAAATATTAATTTATCTCAAAAAAAAACTTCAATAATAAAAATATCAGTAGTCTTTAAAAAAATACTTTCTAATAATTATCTCCGGCCGCTATTAAAGGTTACATTGTTACGTAAAGTACGTCAGCTCTAGTATTTTACATCGTAGTACTCGTGAAATCCCACAGATGGCGTTAATTTATTCCCTAAGAAGGCATGTCGGTAAAAAAATATGAAACTAATAATTTTAATAAATACCCGACAGTTAAAAAACTCGTAATTACCTTTGAAAAGGTTAAAATAAAACCATAAACCGGTCAATTAGCAATACTTAGTCTGGTCATAACCGTTACAACAAAAAAAAAAAAATAAGTTACCTTTGAACTTGGAATCTGACATTCTCGCGTGAAAAAATTTTTCTTTTCTCATTTTGGCGCCAGTCATTAGTAAATATTGTACTAATATTAAAATGGAGTGGGGTGATAAAGAAAAAAGTATTGCTGTAATTGGACTACAGAAAGTGAGGCATACAGCCAATTGCAATTTGGTTCCGTTGTGGGTAAAAAAAGTCTATTAATAACTATATCCTGTCATTTAAATCTATGAATTAGGGTATTTTTTTTTTTAATAATCCACCACGCGGGCCCAATGGTGGATACACATACTGTAGATTTTTTTTTATTTCTCAAGTACGTGGGTTTCCTCGTGAAGTTTCCCTCTCCGCCGTGCTAGACAATTTAGAGAAAAAAATCTGTACTTAAGTAGAATCTCAGTAGTACAAGCCGAGGATTTGAACTCACGATCACACGAATGTGAGTCGAGTATTAAGATAACCCTAGGCTATCACTGCTCTGTCATAAAAAATCTTAATTATGTTTTTACGTAATTCATTTTACCTACCTTCGACATATTTTATGATAATCTTAATTTAGCAAATATTAAATGGGACTTCTTGGCTTGGAATTGGACTTCTCAAGGGGAGTGAAGGTTGAGTTTTTCTTGAACACGTATTGTGGGTTCTGTGGTCTAATAGTGATAGTTTATTAAACTTCATAGGTGCTAGTATTTGTGATAATCAAATAAAAGCATAGGACTGCATTTTCCGTGTGTTTCCAAAGAGTCTTCTGTCGTCAATATACCCATTTTACTGAGCGACTTCTGACTTACTTCGACGGGACTGGACATTGGACAGGACACGTTTTAGATTTTGAAATTGATTATTACAAAGAAAACATGACACTGGCAGAATGTGCCAATTGCATTGCCACATTGAAAGGAATAATAAATATTATATGTATCTGTGTTGTTCAGGAAATGAAGATCCACCCGAAAGCAGTGAAAGGCGACAAGAACCAAGTGGGTGCTCCCATGCCGGGAACTGTCCTCAGTAAGTAATACATACACATTTATAGGTTCAAGTAGACTACTCTAGTGTTTTAGAGACCTTATACAGTCTGCATAGGGATTAGTTTTCAATCCCTCGGATTAAAATCTATACAGTGTCAAATATATTTAACAGTAGAACATTGGTCGTTCATTTATAATATAATTCAATTGATATATTTTGAGTAACATGGATACAAAACAAGACAGTAACATACATTGTAACACATGAAATGCACGTTGGGAGAGGTGCGTATAACTAAAAAATAATATCTTAGTATATATTTTACACCAATACTTGCAACAACTATATTACAGCTTAATTTCTAAAAACATACAAACATAAATACATGTATACATAACGCTAATTTTATCAATGTTTCCTCCACAGCAATAAAAGTGAAAGAAGGCGACAAAGTAGAGAAAGGTCAGCCAATAGCCGTGCTATCAGCCATGAAAATGGAGATGATAGTTCAAGCGCCGCGCGCCGGCACCATACAGAGTGTTACCATTACCAATGGTCAAAAATTGGAGGGGGATGACCTCATTTGTACCATAGAGTAGACGGAAATATCCATAGACAAGCCTAAAAATGACCCACATATAGGCCATATAAAAATCCAGTAAGCAACAAATTTTAAAAAGCCGATGGCATGCGCCAGTCTACAGTGAGATGTCGCTATTTTCCGTTAATGTTTTGAACAAAAGTTGTAGAGGTTTATCCAATGACAGTTTGTCTAGCTTTTGCCTGCGGTTTCGGTCGCGTGCTCACTATTTCCAAGAAGGCCCGTTTTGTTTTTAATCATGTTTAAAATAACGAAAAAATTAGTGATAAACCTGTGATGATACCAAATATGACTTCGTATGCGGTAGATGAAACAATAGGTTAACACTAATAGGAATAGTATTGTCTGTAAAAAAAGGTTTTCTACCCCCCCCCCCCCACACCCTAAAAATTTATGATTTGCCCTTTACGCAAACGAAATTTTCACGAACCATATATTATTTCATTCTCTTATTATTAGGCCGAGGAGCGATGGCGTAGCTAGTCCTAAAGGGCCCTGTATCAAAATTTATTGGAGGGTCCTTTTTATTTTTGCTTATACACGTCAGGACTCCTGTAGCTCGGGGGGCGTGTATCATTGATACGGCGGTAGCTACGCCCCTGCTGAGGAGCCAATGTTTGAACCGAACCACTTTAAAAAAATCTCGAGTTATAAAACTTACAGAAAATATTGACAGGTGTTAACATCTAAATCATGTCATTGGCAAGTTATTGATAAACATGTATACAGAGCAAAACTCAAAAGACATTTTATTTATTTCTATAAGGTATCCTTATTTTTGTATATTTGAGGATTGTCAAGGGTGGTTTGCGAATGGAGCCGTTATATTTATATTATATTGAAAAAAAACCTGTGATAACCCGCACATTAAATACTTATTACATCAATTTCCACTACAAAGTATGAGTAGATAATGTATTGCAGTACGAAAAAAAATATTTTGAAATAAAACTTATATTGTTCATACGAATTTTTAGAAATAATACTTTTTGTGTAGTGAAAAGTAAGATGTACTTTAATAGAGAATAGCATTCCAACGCGACCCTACGGTGTGGAATGTGAATGTGTAAAAAGTATAGACTTAAAGTGTAAAGTATGAATGTGTACAGACTTTTTTTTAAATAGTAAAATTTCATTCCATATCCTTCCAAATCCACTCTTGAATCTCCCAAGAATCTGAATCCTGTGAATCTGGGGTGTCAATGTTTGCAATTTTTTACCGATGTTGACATATCCCATTTTTTTCACTCAGGAAAAATGCGGAGTATAACTTCTTTCAGTTTATACTTCGTCGTGAATTTTTCCTAATCCTTTTTTTTACAAATCCACTCATACCTTCAAAAATAGGCGGGACGTGCCAATGTTTATCATTCTTGACTGATGTTGGGTATGTATAGACAATATCGTTCAACAAAGTTACCGAAGGTTGTCCACTATTATAAAGGTATGCGGCTCATCCACTGGTGTGTCAACGTTTGTCATTTTTGACACATATTGCGGATGTCCATGGAGGACGATACCTATTTATATTGCCACAAAATTCTAGAAATTGTTTTCTTATTGTGCTCAATCTTACTGTAAGTACATAACTGAACCTTAAAAGACAATAGCTAAGTCTATACTTTTTACAGAGCTAAGACAGTGTATTAGTTGTTATTTAAGTGATGCGCGTGCGTATGTCGGTGCTTATTTGTTATCGATTTATTGTTATTTTTTTTTCACCTTTTGTTTTTATATTATTCAATAAAGTGAAGTTTATATTGATGACGTCCTTTCTTATCAATCCATTTTATCAGTAAGTAAATAAATAGTTATAATCATCAATCGTCTTACTGTAGGGCTCAAACTTCGTCTCGTTATTCGGGTCGTACACTGACTCAGTGCGGATTGGTGGAAATTATACATGCAAGATTTTTTTTTTTAATTATAGCACTCAAGGGTTGATTTACGATGTGTTCCACAGCTGGTGATAATTAGAAAATGTTTAGTGATAAACGATATAAGTAGCGCAGCGAGAATTGAGGCGAATAACACAAGCAAGTTGCTGAATCAGTACTCGCTCGCGGCGCCAACATCATTGTAAAAATTGGTTAGTAATTTTTAAAGTCTAAGCACATTCTTCGGGTTTTCATTTTATTTTACACTAGCGACCCGCCCTCACTTCGCTTCGGTTTATTAAATTTAAAACAATCTGAATAAGATATTTTCCTGCGGTAAAATGGAGCCTATATTTTAAGTTGACCTCTAGCAATACATTGGTGAAAACTGCATTCAATTCCATGCAGTAGTTTTTGCGTGATGCGTGTACAAACATACAGACAGACAATTTTATTATATGTATAGATGAAACAGCGTAAACAGTATAATTACATTATATAAATAACTAATCACATGCCCGTTAACGTTTCAACAAATGGTAAGTAATTGCTTATATTATACTACACTTTTATTAAATTACCTGTAAAAATTGGTTCCAACTATATGAAGACCGATTACTAATTATAATATACAAAGATAATTGTGCCTTTAAATGTGCATGTGTGTGTGTGTGTGTGTGAATTCAGTGAGTATGGATAAACGATAACATAATAAACGAATTTAGTTAGATACAAAGCCAAAGGAGAATTACAAAATAATTCAATATCCCCATATGATTCATTGTAAGTTTTCATCACTCTTGTTAATCGTGCGTTTGAGCAGTAATTGGTGGATTGAAATGGGGGACAAAAGAGTGAAGTTAGTCTGGTCCTTTTAATGGGAACATTCCATCGGATGGTTGACAAAATAGATGTATTACCGATTATTTACTTAGCGACCCGCCCTCGCTTCGCTTCGGTTTATAATATTTTTTTTCAAAATTTCTAAATAAAATATAGCCTATATTAGACACGGATAATGTAACTTCCTATTTGTGAAAGAATTTTTGAAATCGGTTCAGTAGTTCCAGAGATTAACCCCAACATACAAAAACACAATTTTACCTCTACTATTAGTATAGACCAGTGATTCCCAAAGTGGTCTATATCGACCCCTAGGGGTCTATGACAACCTGCAAGGGGTCTACGTCAGCGAAAAAAAATTTGGGGGTCCATGAAATGAAAATTGGGGTCCACGATAGTGGATCTCAACACATACACTGATAGTACCTATTTACTTACATCATACTATCTTATAATATCAAGACATATACATTATTTATAAAAGTACCTATGAAGTAAAAAAATTATTATATATGTTTATAAATTGACGCCAAATGTTGATAATTTATTATTAAAGCATCAGGTTCATCCTTCTCACTAACAATATTGACTTATTGCTTATGTTATTTTATTTATAGTTTATTTTATGTTACGTATATTTTACATAACAGATACAAAATTTTATTTTGAGTAGTTTTAATTTAAATTCAATTAATAAATGTACAAATTAACATGTGTTTTTACTTTAAGTTTTTAACACTAAACTTCACTACAATTAGAAATTTACAGGAAATCAATATCAGGTAAGTAGGGGGTCTACCCAACACGGAAAACATGGCAAGGGGTCTACGACACAAAAAAGTTTGGGGAACTCTGGTATAGACAATGGCATACAGAGACCACAAATCTACTAAAGCATTCCAACTATTTCAATTTATATTAGAACACCTCTCGTCACCGAAGAGCGGTTCATCCGCACCCCTCCGTCCACTAAAATCCATTGGAAAGATCCATTGATGGATTTTTATGCACTTTAATCCTGCACTGAGACTGACTATATGAAAATGATTTCGAATAACTGAAGTATCAAAAAATCAAAAAAATCGCTAAACGTATCGCTTGGGTGGCTAGTTATTACTAATCACTAAAAAGGAAGGCCTTGAGATTGTGGATCACTTAATTGAGCTGTCAATACAGCCCAATTAAGTGAACAGAAACGATAGTCATTTTGCTTATCGCCAAGTTGGACACAGCCTGTGAGCGAGAGCTCAAACTATATAGCACGTTCACCATAAGCAAGAAAGAGTCGCAACCAACAGTCAAGGCGATATGTGCCGCGAGAATAGTTTTGTCATCCTAAGGCCTGGGTGGGCCCTTATAAATACACGATACACGGTTTTAGAATTCAGAGTCGTATTTTAAAACATCTTATACAATCTGAATAGAGGTTAATTTCCAACGACTCTCAAGTAAAGAAGTGATAAGTAAGTTGTAATATCTGGTAAGTACTAAGGTAATAAGCATTTAAAAACATTTTTAATTAAAAAGAATATTTTATTTGTATGTTAATCTTCTTTAAATATACATTTCATTGAAAATAACTATTAATAACATTTGTAAATGTTAGTTCATTGTCGCGGCCATTCAAAGCCAAGATCACTAACTTTATCTTGTTACCAGAAATATGTACATTCTAACCAGCCTAATATCAACGGAAGTATCAACGGAAATTAAAAAAAAAAGCATCAAAATCAATATAATATCTCCTAAAACCAATTTTTCCACAAATATTTTAAAGATCACCTTAAATACAATCACACACACCCTCTCACTCGTGCACAGACACGCACGCACGAGCACACACACACCCGGACACAGCCATGCAAACACAAATCTACATATATATATTATATATTATTGAAAGACCAACATTGAAAAATGAAAATTTAATCTAGATCTTTAAAAAAAAATCCGTAAAACTATAAAAATAAATATTGAATCTAGGGACATTAATGAAATTTATCGTAAGCGATCAGATAATGACCAGGACATGATTGTTGAATTTAAAACCGTAGATCATAAGACGCGCGTGTGCTTAAGAATCGAACCGTTTGTATGGAGTTGTAAGATTTAATTTTAAATTTATCGCTTGTCACACATTCAACTCATCTCAATATATTTAAATCGTGTCATATACTATATTACCGAAAGTGTGTACTATATATACCTGGTCTGAGTCCAGTGAACAATTATCGTAGCTAACCAATACGGTGGCGTTAGGATTCCAGCATCTCAGCCAACAATAAAACGTCAAAGGTCATTGTTAGATTGGCTAATGGACAATTTCAAAAGAGATTTAAAACTGAAACTAAGCTTCTGGTAAACAAGTATCGTGGTCGGTGAACGAAGATTGCACATAAGGTCTCAACATTACAGGGCACAACATAAAGACAGTGAGTTTGTCAGTGAACGGTCCACTTTACTTTGTTCATAGTGTCGACAACAACGAGATTTGCGCAAGTGCGTCACAGCAGCACGACCACCGTTGTATAATTATTACCTACATCACAAAAAATAATACAGTGCTACTAGTCAAATAATACCAATCGGCCATTTTCGATTCCGAACAAATACGAAGAGATGTCGAGTAACAAAAGAAACAAAAATCCACACATTTCCAGAGATTAGTACGTAACGTTGTAACCACTCTATGTTATATATAACGGTCGTAACTACGAAGATGGCCGACAGGCGTTATTTAATAAGTAGTATTTTATAGTTCTTGCAACTCACGAGCGCGCGTCAGTGCTGCTTGTGGATAAATGTTCGTATACGCAAAAACTAACATTCGCGTCAATGTATTGTCAAGGACAGTCTCTCTTTACGCATGCACTCACTCACTACTACAAGCAAGGCACACACGCGCTCGTAATTTGCAAGAAGTATAAATGTTCTCTTGTGCCTAAAAATAAAAAACAAATGTTCATATACTTTTAAAGATATATCGCTTCAAATTATTTTACTGAGGTACGTCACCCCGGCAGGACTATCATAGTGGAGCTATTTGAATCGCGTCAAATAATGTCGCGACATTGTCGACCTACGAGAGGTCTTTACAAAAATAGTTCAATCAAACTACAACTTTTAAACATTACCACGCAAATAGGCCAAGAGCAATAAAGTACATATGATACTGACAAACAAATGTTTGTGTATTTGTTCGGGACGACCGATGCGACAATTGTTTTAAGTCTTTATTTGTATAGAATTTATTATTTAAGTATTTGATAGTTAACATTGTTATTATTTGATTACATGTTGTGCAGATTCAAATATTGTCGCTTTGCTCGACCAATCAGAGAGCCGGAATTAACAGAGAAAAGTAGCGCCGCTGTCATTGGACGACAGAATTAAAACAAGCTCTCTGATTGGTCGGCATACTACACGAAAATTATATAAATATAGGAGCGAGTGTCCGTAGATTCATTCCGAGCTGTACAGTTGAATAATAAACAATATCAAGAAAATAGAAGAAATATTTGTATTGGCATCCTGAAGAAAAACCAGTATATACAGCAAGCAACAACCGTACCGGCGACCGCGTCGTTACATACAGTCCACTAATAGGAAGCCGGTGCGGTACAGTATTGTTACATAATATTACATTAAGTACCAAAATTGACGGTAACTATAATAGTATAACTACATAATGTATAGATTATATGTATTGTGTGTACTCGAATCCCGACTACAATGTCGGCCAATCGGGCGTGAGCACAAATACAAACCTCTTTGCAGCTCATTATTAGCTTATACAATAAACGATTGCCTACCGCCAACCGCAAATATAACGTTGCAGAAGAAACATATTCATGCAGTTAAGAGTAACGAATATTAACTTTAAAATCACCATGTCTCGTTTACGAACGCAAAAAAGTTTGCAATCGTGTTATACGTTGTACAGTACGGCAAGAAATGTAATGCGTATAGAAATCTATGCCATACTGTCCGGCAAAAACCGAATCATAAAACGTAACGTGGTAATTAGGCCAGTTGTCATCGAGTCTTGACGCCAACCGGACACGCACTTCTTGTCACGGAATTCTATAGAGCTGTTATTTACACACCAATACGACCTTTGCCGAAGTGTGGCGAAGGTTCCTATGCGCAGTATATTTCTAGCCGTACTGTATTTGCGGTTGGCGCTACCTAACCGATTACTGAATAAATTGATAATTAAGCTGCAAATGAGTTTGTACTCGTATTTGTGCGAACGCTCGATTGGCCGATACTTTTTTATTATTTATTCGTTCATCACATTTACTCGTTAAAGTACGTTTGTATTGATGACACTTAAAAAGGTTATAAACCGGCTAATAAATCCGTTGCTGTACATCCAATAGCCTCTATTTTCTGTTATCACAATAATTAATTAAAACATCGCAATACGTCAGAAACAAACTACGTATTATATTAATTTTATTGTCCATAAAAAAACATTCCCTAATTTTTTTACATAAGAAATCGTAGCAGCACATAATTTGGTCCCTAAATAAATGAGAAAAAATTGGCGTAACAGTTCATAGATTACAAAAAAAATATGCCCAAATTCGACTTCATCTAAACTTCATTTTCCATTTATCATAATTATGGGCCTTTGTTGCCTGATATAAATAAATAAATAAAAAAAAAACACCTAAATGATTCATAATCCTCTTAAAAATAGCTAAACATGATTTTGGCAAAAATCTATCCATAATTTTGTTCATGTTAATTGTCTGTTTAATTGTCAGTTTAATTGGTATAGTGAAATCGACGAGATATGAACTTTGCGTTTGTGCACACCGATAGTGTACAGTGCGAATCAATTCGACAATCGGATTGGACAATTCCGCACTCACTGACACAGATGCAAAGCTCATGTCTCGTTGATTTCACTGTACACACGGTAAATTGGATAATTTTGCAGGCAAGTGGGCTTGCGCTCTACGTACAACGAAACATGCACACATAGATATATACAACGTTAACTGATTCACTGAATATGCAATAACATTTTACTGACGGCTCTCATAGCTTCCGTAAGGCAGTCAGTTGGTTAAGTTCTGCGAACAAAGTCTTTTGCATGGAAACTTATCTATTTTTCCGTGTGCACTAGTACCAAATACTTTAGATACTCTTAAAGAGCCTGACTTTCCCCAAATGGTACGGTGCGTCAATTGCATCGTGCATTTTAATAGTGGACTTTATCTCCAACGTATATGGTTTGAATTTGTATGAC
This sequence comes from Sesia bembeciformis, assembly GCA_943735995.1. Taxonomy (NCBI): domain Eukaryota; kingdom Metazoa; phylum Arthropoda; class Insecta; order Lepidoptera; family Sesiidae; genus Sesia; species Sesia bembeciformis. Next base: position 12,786,176 of record OX031039.1, on the reverse strand, counting down.
GCTGCGAGTATAGCCAGCGATCGTTGACTACAAAGATAGAGGGATGGATAACGCCAACTATCCGTCGCTGCGTGGCCGAAGTTGGCGCTGCTGTTCCAACCCGTGTCGGTAGCAAGTCGTTGTTACAAAGGGCAAAAATGACTAATTGCTATAATCAATTGTAAAAATACGTCAAGAGGTGAATCGAGTCAAGGGTGATATTTCGTTTAATCGGTGAGTTAATCTAAAGTGGCACGCTTGGCTTCCACACAATTTTACGTAGTCTATCTGCGTAACGTTGACGGAAATGTGCGGCGATACACATCTACGATATTAATCGGCTTGTACTTGTATCAGCTTATAACGTCTCACTGCAGGGCCCGGGCCTCCCCTAGTAAATCACGGGGGGTTTCGGACCTTAATCCATCACGCGGGCCCAGGGCGGATTGATTGATCACACACTCCAGATTTACATGGTTTAATATCGTATGAGCGTTGGCGCGTTATATGTTACTAAACCATGTGCGGTGGAAATAAGTCCACTATAAAATACACGACCTACTTGACATACCGCATCGATGTCGTGACGTGCGGCTGCTAAGAATTAATTAATATATGCAGCTCTTAACAGTGCTCATTCATTTCCATGGCAGCAAAAAACAATGCCATCTAGTGCCTGAACTGAAAATTAACTGAATTGGTCAATAAATACATTTGCTTGTTTGAATTGTACTAATCGTGAAGGAATTTATGGATTTGGAAAGAAACAAAACAGATTATAGAATATCATTAAACCAATCTTGGTGTATGGAAGCAAGACCATTTCGAATAAACGTTATATTTTTATGCTTACCAATTTATTTCTAAAATAACATAAATTCTTCTAATAAAATGTTAATGTAAAAAAAATATCAATGTTTCCTTTGTATACAGCTTAAGTATACATATATGGTGACGGACAGCCACAGTTGGTAACCCTACCTCAAAATAAAAACTTACTCAATTAGTTATATTAAAAGCAAGTGATAAAATACACAAAATATAAAAGAGCTTGCCACCCTTACAACAAACATGTTAGAGCTGCATACAAAATTGATTATTGATAAAATTATTTATTATTAATGTACCCACGTATTCATTATTCTCAAAGTTTTGAAACATTATAAAAACGGTCATGTTTCTCGTGTAAATAATAACATGTTTGAATACAGGAAAAAACCATTTTACACATATATCACTATTTGAAAGTCCTTTCAACTGTGTTCAATAGAAATAAAGTTGACTATAAAGTTGTACAATGGCAAGTACTCACCGCGATGTCTCTGGATATTTTGTGATTTGTACAATTTAATCAATATCTCCCGGATCCAGAAGTGACTTCTCTACAAGTGTTTGAGAGAATGTATTTATCAGGTCCTGAGAATTGTCTTTGTCCGGATGTAAGTCTGTGGGTTCTTCGAGTTCGTTGTTGGAAGCGACTGAGTTCTGATCGCTCAGGCTTAAACTGGAATCAGCTTCTTCGCCATAACATCTCCGTTTGTGGTCAGAGGGGAAGTTGTGGTAGGAATGCTCTACCCGAATGGCTTGCATTGTATTTCTGAAATCGTAATAACTTTATATGGATAGCTGAAAAGTGCATCTAATTTAATTTAGATGAGATTTTTTTTTATTCTGTTAATATACAAACAAATTGGAGAGGGAGGGTGCATGGTGCAATCATACAGCCGTTGGGCACGCTCGACTGACCACGTTAGCCTGCACTCAGTTAACTATACCGTCAAATGTACTGCATTTCCAACTATATCCTATTCCCCAATGTACGTACGTATTTCGGTAGTGAGTGAGATATGCCAGAGCCCATTCCTACAAGCCGCGTGTCTCAATGAGACCGCGCGCGCGTAACCCATCTTATCGATAAAATTGGGCAGTGTGTTCGTCATGCAAAAGCTCTGCAAGACGAAGAACTAAGGAAGGCGAATTTATCTGAGCGCCTCATAATAAATGTGTTCGAGGAGAATGATTCCGATGATGACGGAGAGAATGATTCGGTCCAAGATTCGTTAGAACATAATAGTTAATTTAGTTTAGCAATGTTTTATTTGTCTTATAAGGGGTTCTCCAATAGGGACTTGACAACTTTCAATTCAATTTGTGAACGCACCCTTTCACTAATCATCAAACTGTCACTGTCAATTTATTCAGTAAACTTAACATTTTCATCATGGTAAAGTACACGAACGAACAACGTCTGCAAATTATAAAAATTTACTACAGAAATTCGGTGTCGGTGACCGCTACTTTAAGAGCGTTAACTCCGATTTTCGGTCGTAATTCTCGCCCTAGTAGACAGGCAGTAACAAGTTTAGTGCAAAAATTTGAGTCTACATATTCGTTGTGTGATGTTGCCGTGCCAGTGAGACAACGGGTTGGTCGAAGTGTCGAAAATATCGCTGCCGTTGAATCGTCCGTAGCAAATGATCCAAAGCAGTCAATTCCACGGCGTTCTCAAGAGTTGGACATCGCCCAGACCACTTTATGGCGAATTTTGCGTAAGGATCTTGGTTTACACCCATACAAGATCAAGCTGACTCAGGAATTGAAGCCGATGGACCATTTGAAGCGACGTACGTTCTCCGATTGGGCTCTGGAAAAGATGCGCCAAGATGATCAATTTCATCGCAAAATCATCTTCAGTGACGAAGCTCATTTTTGGCTCAATGGGTTCGTCAATAAGCAAAATATGCGTTATTGGTCGGGTGAAAATCCACATGTGCTTCATGAAACACCACTTCATCCACAAAAAATAACTGTTTGGTGCGGTTTGCATGCCGGCGGCGTCATAGGGCCATATTTTTTCGTCGACGATAATGATCGTCACGTTACTGTGAATGGTAATCGTTATCGCGCCATGATTACCGATTATTTTTGGCCCGAATTGGAAGATATGGACTTGGACAACATGTGGTTTCAACAGGACGGTGCCACAAGCCACACAGCACACGTTACAATCGATTTATTGAAGAGTAAGTTTGATGAGCGTGTTATCTCAAGAAATGGACCAGTCGATTGGCCGCCTCGTTCGTGCGATTTAACGCCTCTAGACTTTTTTCTTTGGGGCTACGTCAAGTCATTGGTCTATGCCAACAAGCCGACGACGTTGGAAGAGCTCAGAGCCAACATTGAACGCGAAATAGCAGCCGCTTCGGCCGAAATGTGTGGCCGAGTCATCGAAAATTGAGTCCAACGAATCGACCGCTGCAAACGTGCCCGCGGTGGCCATATGAACGAAGTCGAGTTCCATTCATAAATGTTTTGATTGTACTTCAACCCGATAATAAAGTTTTTGAAATATCTCAAATGGTTTGCATTTTATTTTGAAAAAAAGTTGTCAAGTCCTTATTGGAAAACCCTTTATATGTAAAAAAATAAGGGTTATAAATTAATTATGTAGATGCCTTTAATTATAAGTAGTATTTATTAAGTAAATTTTACTTAATTATTTAACTTTAGTTCAATTTAATGCACTGTTAATATAATATGCATTATGTTAATAAACTGTTTTACTTTTCAAACACCAAATGCATTCTTTTATTTTTCGCATAAAGTGATTAACACTATCGATAAGAACGTGGCGACATCACTTCCCCCGTCCATAAGGGCCGAAAGTGCGCTGCACCGTTCCCACGTTTTATGACTTCGTGTACAGCGAAAGGTCGTACAGGATATAATTCCTTTAAGTAGATTTATTCCAATAGATGGCATTGTTGTAGGGGAACAATAGTTCATGCTCATACAAAAGATAAATGAATAAAATAAAAATTGAGTATTAAATTTCCAAAGAAACGTATGAGATACAACTATATGGGCTTCATTTTTGGGATTAGCACTATAACTATAAATGCACTATACTATAAAATTACAGGAAATTACTATAAAAAGACCTCAAAATCTAAATTAGCAAAATCACTGTAGACCTGTGTTACCATCAGATACCTACCTATATTTCTGCGGCTCCTAGTCAAATTCCTTCTGTCCACTAAAATTCATTGCAAGGGTCCATTGATGGATTTTTATGCACTTTTATATCCACATTATCAATCCTGCATTGAGACTGACTATACGAAATGGATTTTTAAGGACTCCCAAAATGTCCAAAAATTCATTTCAAAATATCCAAATATGTCCAAATTCACAAACTTGGCATTCTAATTTGCCTTTCTAATCGTAATAAAAGTGTTGGCAGAAAGAAACCCAATTTAGTTTATTCATTAAATATATTTTAAAAAGATGCAGGATATAACGCCATACCAACAAATTATAAAAGAATCAGACTATAACGCCATAAAAATAAATGATAAAAGAACCAGACTATAACGCCATACAAATAAATGATAAAAGCACCAGACTAATGCCATACGAACAAATGATAAAAGAACCAGACTATAACGCCATACGAACAAATGATAAAAGAACCAGACTATAACGCCATACGAACAAATGATAAAAGAACCAGACTAACGCCATACGAACAAATGATAAAAGAACCAGACTATAACGCCATACGAATAAATGATAAAAGAACCAGACTATAACGCCATACGAACAAATAATAAAAGAACCAGACTATAACGCCATACGAACAAATAATAAAAGAACCAGACTATAACGCCATACGAACAAATTATAAAAGAACCAGACTAACGCCATACGAACAGATGATAAAAGAACCAGACTATAACGCTATACGAACAAATGATAAAAGAACCAGACTATAACGCCATACGAACAAATGATAAAAGCTCTAACGGAAGGACTAAAGATCAAATTACATATGACAAGTTCATTTAGGATACTCAAATTCTTAGAAAAAATAAAACAACTAATTAATTCTAGACTTCATTTTTTTTAAATTATAGTAGACAGTGTATATAGTGATCTTAATAATGAATTTTTGGACACTTTCGAATGCTTATAAAATCTATTTCATATAGTCAGTTTTATTCAATGCAGGGTTAAAGTGGATAAAATCTATCAATGGGTCTTTGTAACGGATTCTAGTGGACAGAAGGGTCAAATTTATAACTTTCAAACAAAAATTGTACAATTATATCAATTTCATAGTTACCTAGTCTTCCTAAGTACAGGCCGGCCCATCTCCACTTGTAACTCCAGCGAGTATAACTTAGCCAGAGACTCCAACTTCTCTTTCTCTTCTGAATCATGTACACTCGGCAACTTCAGTTCAGTCTGGCAAGAGTCTTGAAGGAATTTAGACAGCTGCTCATTCGCAGCGCTAAGAATTAGGAATCCAGGTCTTTCATCCCGTATTCGGCGACACCCAGCCCTTATCTCCCTTACTTCATTCACATTTGTGTTGCCCATAGAATGTTCACTATAATAATGGTCACTCTGAGGTGATTTTTCACTCAAATTAAAGTCACTTGACGAAGTCTTCTGCAAAGAGAAGTTCGTCCGCGGCGTCTGACTAAATGCTTCATCCTGACTACCAGATTTCTCTTGAAAGGCTTGAAAGGACTTGAAGAAAGACTCGCTAGCATTCTGTCCGGAAACGCCCGCGTTTTTTATATCGCTAAAACTGGAAAACGACGAATGAGGCTGCAATATATCCCTGTTTTCTTTAGAAGATATCTCTTCTATGTCCACAACGGTCTTTGAATCGGACATCATTGCGTCGTCTTCGTTCCCCGAATCTACTTTCACTCGCTTCTTTTTAAACCTGTTTTTGCAGCTTGCCCATCCACTTTTGACAAGTAACTTCTCCTTTTTCAATCTCTTTGGAGGAGGCATGTTGCTCACGGATTTTGTAGGGTTATTGTTGACAGACTTCGACGATTTGAACGTCAGGCTTTTATTGAAGACCTTCAGCTCTTCAATGCCAGGCCAGTCTGTCAATTCATCATCTCCTTCCCTGTCACTATCATTTGTTACAACGCCATCGGAATCACTACTGCTTAATGAACTTGATTCGTTCCCCGCACAATCCATCCCACTATTAGAGTCATCAAAATTCAGGGGATTTCGTAAAAAGTTAGGTGGATAGCTCTTGTTGAACATTTTGGATTTTCTGTGGAATTTAGCATCGTAACTGTTCTTTCCAGTGCTTGTTGTTGGATTGAAAATTGGCGGGAGGTCAGTTGTAATCTTATATCCTGTCAATTTTGACAGTGTTGGTGTGCCGTTTTTAGAAGAAATCTTGTAGACAAAATTAAAACTGGAACTCCCTGGCAAGGATGGTGTATTTGTGAATGTTGAAGGTTTCAAACCCTCTGCATTTTGCGATTTGAGGACAATTTTTCCGGGTTGTACTACTGATTCCTTTCTCTTTTTCTCTGAATTCTTTGCCTTGAAGTCATTTTTGAAGAATGTGGATTTAGAAGAGCATCCGCCACTAAATGACCTCTCTCTCATTTCGCAAACATCCCCTTTGTCTCTATGCGACCACTTTCTTTTACCACAGAAAGCATTTCTGAAAATAAATGAATTCCGATTTTATAGCATACATAAATATGTATGTACATTTTATAAATACATAGATAGGTATATTTTACCAATAACAGATAATAATTAGAAATAAATCACACTAATAAGGTAAAATTAAAAATATGAGTTAAATTATGGCATAACATGTCAAGCATAACAGTTATGTCATGTTATATTATGCTGACATCTTATCAATGTGTTGGCACTCTTCACTTTAGTGAAAATCTAACATATGGGGCACAGGTTGGTACAAATGAACAGACTCTGAAGGGAAAAGCGATACAAAACGCGATACGAGTAAATTTGTTAAAATAATAAATGTTTGCACTCAAGAAAATGGATCTGATTTGGTCCAACGGTTCATTAGTTAAGGTATTAGTCATTAATAACTTTGTACTAGAGTAAATAATTAACTTTGTAAGATTTTTTTTTCTTATTTTCGAAAATAAAATAAAATTTCCTTTCAGTAAAATTTACTATATTTACCACCCTGTAGACAATTGAGACATGAAATGATGTCATTTATTTACCTTTCTGGCTTGAGCAACGATTTGTGCCTGGGCCCATGTGTTAGTGGTGCCAGTCCTGGTGTCTGTAGCAGTATTGTAGCTGGCAATGTATTGGGCTAAAATAAACACATTCACTGTTACCATACACGGTTATCTATTCCTGGATGTTCTACATCCAGAGTATTAGCAACCCTGTGCGGTAACAGTGCAGAAATAAAAAGAACAAACAATAAACTGAATGTTATCAAAATAAAAGATGTTGCAATTAAATAGTAGGTCAGCATACATGAAGCATAGGACAAAAAGATTACACAATTATTTGGGTGATCTGGATGATCAGACACTGAAAAAATCTTATTCAATATTATTCTATGATGCCTCACTGCCAGGTACAGACCTGACACTCATGGTCCTGATCATAATTCATCATAGTGTAAACTCTTGATTATAGGTAGCAGACAGTCCACTTGGTGATAAATGAATACTATCACTCATCAATATCTGCAACACATGCCAACCTCAGTCCATAATGACAAATGTTGGCACACCGCGGGATGTGCTGTCTACCTTTTGAGATTTAGGAATGGTTTTGGAGAACGGGTTGGGAAAATGAGGAGGGATAGGATTTGATCGGAATAAGCTCTTAGATATGTCACTCGCTACTGTAATAAGTGTACGTATATTGGGAGAATAAGATAAAGTGAAGAAATGCAGTATTTATTTTATATATTTATACTTTATTGGTGGGCAATAAACTTGTAGTTCTTCCACCCACTGCTTCGACTGCTGTTTTGTTTAAGGAGTAACTTGGTAGACCCACATTTCATTCATAGCAACAAGTCGGCGCAATGCTGAGAAATTCGTTTTCTTGTTTGTTTTTGAGTAGTTAACAAATGCGGCACCCATCTTGCACAAAGCTTTTTCATACCTAATTCATCATGTAAAATGAAGCGTACCCTTTCTTCTGAGATGCTCAGCCTTTTTTTTTTTTTATGTACGAAGCCGGCAGACGAGCATACAGTCCACCTGATGGTAAGTGGATACAGTCGCCCATAGACATCCGCGATACATGCCAACATTAGTCCAAAATGATAAATGTTGGCACGCCCCCGGATGCGCTGCCTACCTTTGGAGATATAGGAATAGATTTGGAGAAAGGGTTGGGAAAATGGGCAGGGATAGGATGGGATGGGAATGGGCTCTGGCACATCTCACTCACTACCGAAACACGTACGTACATTGGGGAAATACGATAAAGTGGGAAATGCAGTACATTTCAAGGTAGTCTTCTGTGAGAGAGGGGTAACGTGGCCAGTCGAGCGCGCCCAGCGGCTGTTGGATTGCAGCGTGCACTCTCCCCCTATCAAATCTCCCCTATAGCCTTAGCTCTCATACACTTTTAAACGTCGATCGTCCAGAACCATATTGTGTACCTTCTCGATATTTTCATTGGTGGTAGCGGTTTTTGGCCGTGCTTCACGTGGATCATCTTCAAGAGATGTACGACCACGTTTAAACTCAGTCGCCTATTTCTTCATAGTTGAAAATGAAGGAGCACTCTTTATAAACCTTTACCAACTTTGGATGAATTTCTGTTGGCGATAAACCGTCCAAAACAAAGAATTTTATGATGGCACGATATTCCAATTTATCCATTTTTAGGAGACACACACATCTACTTTAAACATCCATATACAGAAAACCATTTATCCGATCAAGGTAAAACTTCAAATTCGTTTTTCACATGTGTGCCATTATCACAATTTTTTTTTTGATAGCAACGCCATCTCTGTGCTAGGACGAGAACTTTTCACCTTGCCCTCATATGCTATAATTTTTAACATTTTATTTAATTATCTACTTCCTTATCTTAATCAGAATTTACGAGTTTGAATAATTCTTAAATTCTAAATTTGAAATAAAAAGACATGAAATGAAGGAAATACATCAAGTTATGAAAGTAGCTCTGGGTTATATGAAATACATCATCTATTTATTAGTTTCGACAAAAATTTGAACTTATTTCTTTAATCTGTTGCCTTTCAAAACAAAAAAATGTAATGTGGTAAAAATGTAACTTACCTCTGTAGTAATGCTCAATATTTCTACTGGCGGTGACCTGTTCCCATCGGCATATTCAACTGGCATTTTCTTATACTTCCTTTTCCTCCTTGCATTAACCGGCCGAGTTGGTGAGAAGTTTTCATTGAATGAGTCTGATTCGAAATTACCGAACTGACAGTATTGTCGGGCTTTAAGATTTGTGGACTTATGAGAATTGAGTTGGGGATCATCAGAGTCTGAGAGGGGCTGTGTGACCAGAGGAGCCTGCGGTGGGCTACTGGAACTGCCATCTTCAACCAAACTCACTGCTACTGCTGCTGCTAAAAGGTTTACATATTTATAATTATGGCTTGAGGTCTAGAGTAAAAGATAGATTAGATTTGTAAACATACCAGGGGAGGTCAAAAAGTTTCCGGTCTGACCAAGAAAAATGACAGGAAGTTCATAAAACTATTTTTATTTTTCATTATAGTCTCAGACTATTTGAAAAAACTTTTACGATCGTTTAATTAGCATTTCTATCCCAGTATAAAAATAGTCATTAGTTGTCTTCAAAATAGGCAAAAACTGTAGCTGTCACTTGCATCATCACTGGAAAATCTTCGACCCCTTAAGTCCAAAAGACTCAAAACTTCAAACTCAGTTTTGAGAACAAATAGTAATCACTGGGACATCAGGACTATAGGATGGATGGTGAATTTCCGTGAAGTCATATTCTGAAACGGCAGCTTGGCAGCTTTCGCAACTGTGGCGGTCTGGATAGATGCATTATCACAGAAAAACCGCACACCTTTGCTTCCTTTTACACGACTTTTGTTTGATTGCTTCACGTAATTGATCTATAAGATTAGCATAATAGCTTCCAGTCACCATTCTTTTATGTCTATAAGCAATATTCCTTGACAATTACAAAATATTTAAGACAATCTTTTTGGTGGACTGAGTCACCTTTGCCATTCTAGCCTGCTTCACCACCAGAACAACGTCACTCCATTAACTCCCTTTTGGAAAGGGTATTATAGTAAAGAACCAGTTTTATCCACAGTATCCATTAACTGAAAAATTATTTCCAATTTTCTGAAAGACCGCCAAAAATTCCTTAGAGCATGCTACTTGTTCACTTCGCTGCAGACTTGAAAGAAGAAGTTTTGGCATCCACCTCTCACTAACTTTATTCATATTAAGATGTTCATAAAGAATCCTAAGGACCGTAGATTTTGAAAGCCCTGTCCTGCTACTATTTCTTTCGTCTTTAGCCATTGGTCGCTCAGAACTTCTTCCACTAATTGGAAAGATTCAACTAATCCTGTTGTTTGGATTGCCTCAACGGGTTGAATGGAGCGAGGTGCATCATGAACGGACTTTCATCCAAAACAAAATTGTCTTTGATGATGGAAAATGATGGAGAAGAACCCCCCATACACATTATCCAACCTTTGTTTGATATTGGTCAGGCTAACACCTTCCATTGTAAGGAACTTAATCGCAGTATGATTGATATTCCTGTTTTAAAGATTGAAAGAAAGATTTTAAAGAGTTTGCGACTACCTGTTCTACAAGTCGAGGAATCAAAACTATTGAGGATTGAACTCTAAAAATTATATACAAATTAGCAGGATAAATGACAATTACAATGACAAAAGATTTGTGTTTTTAGACATCTATAAATATGTCAAACCAGAAACTTTTGTACCTCACTGACGTTCTATTCCAATCCAAAATGACCATGTGCAAAACATGCCCAAGGTAACTGACATGGCCTTAAATTAAAAAAATATGTGCACATTTAGCATTAAATCTAGGGCATTTACTTGTAGTCTCAATGAATCATATAATGAATATGTAAACTATTATCACCTCACTACTTAAATGGACAAAATGGATTGGAATGGAATATATGTACAATGCAGATAAGCATAAAGTCAGTTCTCAATGTTTTGCCAAGTGACACACAAATATTGGGAAAATGTTTTGCCAATAAATTATAATTATACAAGTGAAAGTAAATATAGAGTACATAAAATAAAAATTATAAGATAATGAAGTATATAATTATACTTTATTATAAGACCTCTTTTTAGAATTACATTAGAAAGCAATATCTATCTTAAAATTTACCTATGTACTTTTGAATAAATTTGGTGGAATTTTTAGTGCAGTAAGAACTATGAACCAGATTTCTATTAGCACTGTAAAATAAACTGCATTTTGATTTAAACTTTTGCAAATGCTGTAAAAATCTTCTGGCTATCCCAGAAACATAACAAACACTTTAAAAAATAATAGATTCAAACAAATGTGATGTTATTATACCTATTTTACATCTGAATTAACAAAGCAGTTTTTAAGGTGCCTCTTTTACCTACAGGATTTCTCAATGCAGATTTGTCTTTGCATGAAATAAAAAATTACTTCTCTCCAGCCAAATTCTGTGTCATGCGCGTATCAAAATGTAAATAAACAGTAATACTAACGCAGATTCCCGGCGGACCTAGTCCTCCGGCGCAGTCCGAATCTCCGCCGTTCGTGGCGACCGCAGTTGCTTTCCTCCAAAGCTAAATTCAAGTCGTGAGATAATCTCTCCATAGTACTTTAAGCTGCAAACCCAAGCCCTAGATACATGTTAAAGTCCATAGCAGCGCACAAAAGATCTAGAACATACTATCTAACCGCCGACATATTGCTCTATTTACGGCATTGTGTAGCAAAATTCTTAAAGTTTTAATACACATAGAATGCAGAATCAATGAAGATTTTTCAAACACAATAGATAATACAGGTCACTGCGAGATTTTATTACATTTTAGACGCCAACGAGATCTTTAGAAGACAAAAATGACACAAAGTGGTGGTTAAAAAACTAAACACTTGATGGTAAATAATCAGTAATCACACATACTTTTGTTTATCGTAAATTGTTATAATTTCCATTAATGTTTATTGAATTTTTTATGTGAAACTACTTTCTCGTTTCTTTCTGAAATAACTATCAAATCAAAGACATCTATGACAAAAAGTGGATATATTATCCATCCAAAACAAAATTTCCAATGTAAACAGCAATAGATATATGAAAAACGTAGAGAAAGAGAGAGAAACAAAGTGAATCTTTATTCATCTACAATTTATTTGCGTAATATTTCTTATTCACACAACAAAGACTTCACACAAACTGTCAAGCAATTGGTAGAATTTAATAATAATAACACATTATACCAGCAGCGTTTAAAATATTTTGAATCTAATTAAATATTTCTTTGTAACTTTTATATTTAAAAAGTATTTTGTTTAATTATTACTGCATTAAAGTACATTATATCTCTCATGCGTAAAACGGAAAATTAGGACTTTTGGCGACTAAAAGTTAAGTTTTTGTTTGATTAATATAGAAATTATGTATAATGCGTTTTATGGCTAAATAGTGATAGTTTATTAAACTTCAAAGTGTTTTTGTGCGTAATGTCTGTGCTAATGAAATAAAAGCATAGGAGTGCGTTTTTCGTGTGCTTCCAAGCAGTCCTTTTCTGTGCTCAAGTGTACTCAGTAAACCTTCTTATTTTCATATATGGCAATGGTGCAATTAGCACATTCTACCAGTGTCAAGTTTTCTTCGTAATACATTTTTTTTTCCTTTTTTTATGCGGCAATGGTGCAATTAGCACGTTCTGCCAGCATCAATTCAACTTAACTTCTCGAGTTTCCGCCAAAAGTCCCTCATTAAACCTACTATAATAGACTATCACTTCTACTACTTTCACTTACTTCTATCACTTTACAGACCGACTCTTAGCTAACTTCGACGGGTAATGGAGATTACAAAGCAAACTTGACAATTGACACTGGCAGAATATATTAAATGCATTATTGAAAAGAAATGCATTCAATAAATCGATTATAATCGCACTCTCCTCTCAAATCATAAAAGAATAATATCTCGTTTGTTTGCTTACTCGAGGTATTCGCCCAAGTTGATCGATCGTGATCTCCAAATCCATTTTTTTATGAATATGCAAACCCCTTTTCAAACTCATATCTAAATACAAGATGGTTTAGAATTTAGATGTTAGGGATACAATAAAAAATATTTTGAAACAAAATTGAATCGAACTGTCTGAAACATTTAGCTTTTTTTATAATCAAACTACATTTTTTGCTATAGTGCGATCATCGCCGTCCATTGGCACCTGCAACACCAGGAGTTATCGAGTTATCGATTGTCCAATAACATTTTTGTACATTGCGCATCACTACACCGCACTGACCGTTTGCTTTTGTTGTTTGTAAATGTCATATTTGATATTTGTCAAATTTTGCGCCAATTTGTCTTTCATTTTTATGTTTTTTTGTAGATTTACACTGAGTTTTAGACCTAAGTGTTTAATAATTTTAAGTTAATTTGGGTAAGTTATTAAAATATAACTTTAAATGGAGTTTTTCAACAAAATTGCTGAAAGTGAACTGACCATGTTTTATTTTAGGCGGGAACGCGAATATTGTTTTTTTAATAATTTCTATTAGTGAAAATTAAGAAATAAAGGTTTGTTACTAAAACTGCCTATTAGTTATAATTTACAAGATGTTAAAAGTCTGTTTACCGTAGTATCATGCGATATTTATGAAGCAGTCTTCGCCCCGCTACACACTAGTAAATGCGATTGACCAGTCGTTGAATGGAGGCCACGAACCGGAAAGTGCACTGTGGGATGCTCTACGGGATGGTGGACCGACGATTTGAAGAAATTTACCGGTGGTGGTTGAATTAGAAGAATGGATCGTGTGTGGTGTCGAGCTGCGTGAGAGGCCTATATCCAACCGTGGAGACAGCCTGATGTTATAGATACCCTGATGGCATGAGTACATTAGTGTAACTCTTTATTTGTTAGTCTTTTGTTATTATTGTTTAAATTCAATATCATTAGCATTAATTACTCACTCAGCATGGCATTTGTTTGTTCATTCATTTGTGAATGATCTGTCTTTTAAAAAGATATGAGCAGCTTTGTAATGCACATATTAAATCTCATTAACTAGTTAGAACTGTCACTTGAATTATTTTTTTCACAATTGTGCCCGGTCGTGGTAGGTAAGTAATGTATCATTAGTCTGTACAAGAAAGGCAGTGTTGTCATTAGATGATTTCAGTATCTCTTCCCACAGTATTTTTTCCCCTCTTTTCCCTACAGAGTATGGGTTAATTTATAGTACAACTAGAGAGTCATTTGGGGAGTCTGATTAGGATACCACCTTTTGATAAAATACATACTGAACCATAAAAATATTGATTTATTAGAACTAGTCATATTCTAAGAGACTATCCCAATTGTCTTTAGAGACTGGGCTACTGATATACAGATCTATACATAGTATAAAACAAAGTCACTTCCCGCCGTCTGTCCCTCTGTATGTACGCTTAGATCTTTTAAACTATGCAATGGATTTTAATGCGGTTTTCATCAATAGATAGAGTGATTCAAGAGGAAGGTTTATATGTATAGTTTAATATAGTTTTGTGTTAATTTGTTGAAATATGACGATAATAGTTCAAGATGTCGGAAAAATTCAAGCCAACTGAGAGCTTTCATCGAAAATGCTGTCTTATTCTTTTGAAATATAACAATGTATGAGGAATCACTCCACACTGACACCACATTAGTATCTACATTGCACCTGTGCGAAGCTGGGGCGGGTTGCTAGTATACTATATATCAGTGGCCCATTATCTAACTGCATATAACTAAAAGAGTATAAACTTGTTATAGTGACCTAGCTGTGTAACTTGGTTGGATGCTCATTATAATTTAGGCCACATTGTATAATAAAGGGTGACCAACTTTATAAGTGACTTAACTGTCCTTTAGTAAAATGAATAAAACAGTAATTAGATAGCTTTTTATATTATTTATTTATAGATAAAATTAACATCAATAGGTAACAAAAAAAAATAAGTTTACACTTTAATTTCTTCTGTCATGTTAACAAAATCAGGACCATAATTTGATAATGTCAACCTTAACGTAAAATTTTATACCAGTCAATAATTTTAATTTCCTTTTACCATCCACCACTCTGTATTTAGTGATCTCCCAGTCAATCTCAATCAACTTGCCACCGCTGTTATAATGTATAAGTTATTGTATAGGCAACTATGAACTACTATGTTCATAGTGGTAATTTCCCCACATTCTGCTCTTTATCTCTCTTCATTTCCTTTCAAACTGGATTCTAATATTTTATCCTCGAAAAGGCAATTGCCCTTCAACACTGAAAAAGGGGTTGCATTAGAGATGGAATTTAAAATGGGTTGGGAAGGATTTTCATTTTTCCCAAAGGTGGAATTTGTAGTAAAGGGTGTAATGGGATCCTTTAACCTCAGTGGGGTAAGAGAGAATTGTATGGGTTAGAGCAGGGGTCTCCAAACTTTCCAGCCTTAGGGCCATACTGATTACTCCAGTAAGTTCCGAGGGCTATTAATAATTATTCAACATAAAATTAGAATACTTCAGTAAACTAAATTTAATTTGCTATAAAAAATATGTTCTCTAAAAGGAGTTTTCAAGTATGCTAGCTCTCCGCGGGCCGGACAAAATCTGTCCGCGGGCCGGATCCGGCCCGCGGGCCGTAGTTTGGAGACCCCTGGGTTAGAGGATAGGAAATATAATGGCCCAAAAGACAACTCTTTTACCGTTATACTCCTTAATAGAGGTGGAATGGCATTTGAAATGGCCTCACATATCTCACTCACTCTCGAAACACATGCATAGTACATGTCATGGCAACCTTTTATGAGTCTAACAAGAGTAACTCAACCAGTGTGGGATTGCAGCATGCATCCTACTCGTCAATCCCCATTAAGAATTAAGGACCTCTTTAACATAAGAATGTTTCTTGGTGAACGTGTTTTCAGCTTAGATGGAACACGCGGCGATCCCAGAAGGCGGCCGCCGGACGCGCGCCGCCCTCGCAGAGATCCCCGTGAGACTCGATCGACTGCGAGTAACGCCCCTACAACCGCTGACGAACCATCGCGAGTTGTCCCCGGCCTTACCCGCCGGATATCTAAGCCCCGCCACATCGCCCGATGAGATGCTTATACAGCAGAGAGGTATGCACTATTCATTAATTAAGTATGGCAGTAGCACAGAATGCAAAAACACAAAAAGCAAAAACTAAATTTAATTAATATTATAATAGTCAAATTAGTAATGTCAACCTATAAGCATCTTTGATGATCGACTTTGAATGTCATTGCTAAAAAAACCATTAATGAACTGATGTGAATTTGCATTGGCCATAACTGTGTGTTCGAACTGGGGAATGCTCCAAATAACTGTTCGACTCCCACCTCGTGTTTCTACAACCGCACCGCCCGTCACAGAAGTGCGGTAGCCACTTACCATCACATGGGCCGCTTGCCTGCCTACCTTCATAAAAAAAAAGCTGATATTATATTTAAAATTAATTATAGTTATAATTATCAATTATGTTATATCCATATTATCTATATTGTATTGATCTGAAATGAAGAGATTCGCCAAAGAACTAAAGTCACCGACTTAGCTCATAGAGCAAGCAAGTTAAAGTGTCAATAGTGTTAAAGTGGATAGGTCATATTCTGCCACCAAACAGTCGATGGGGTAGACGGGTCTTTGAATACATACCACGTATTGAGAAGGGTAGTGAGACACCCTTCAATTAGTGGACAGACATAGTGTTGACGACCGGCATGAAACTCGGCGGGCCGAGCGATCGTATTCTATAGAAGACGCATACGTGCTCCTTACGGTGGGTCGCGTCCGGACGCAACTGGACGTATTTTTGGCCCAGATTGGCCCTTCTTATACTCCTAAACTATGTTACACGACTAGAGGTATTATATAAATACAGTTCATTCCAAGAGATTTTGAAATAATTATATAAAAAATAATACTCTAGTGAGAAAGCATGCATTTGCTGAAACAAAACTGAGAAGTTAATATTATTTATACATATATTTGTACTTGTCATCTATGAACATACTTGTACGTGTATTGCAGGTCGCAAGCGTCTTCCAGTGACATGGTCTCCCGATATCGAGATCAAAAGAAAATCCTTTCACTCTACTGTACGTACACCACCTAAAACCACACCCAGCCGCCTTTCACCTTCCAAACTTGGGGTAACTTTGCGCTCCACACCCAGAAAACGCTTGCTTCTTAGCGATTCCGAAAGAATCCCTCTTACACCAGAGAAAATCGACTTCAGTGACATCAGTACACCCCAGAAATTCAAACTAACTAGCCCTATTAAAGGCACGCCGCCAATAAAACGGTGCAGACTTGAAAGAACCATAGTAGACTGCAAAGAGCCCATCGACACTCCTCTAAGAGGTTTATCCCCAACGCAGCTAGTGAATATGATAAAGACAATTGTTCACAAGCATCCAGAAATCGAAGACGAGATTAGAACGAACATGCCGATCCCTGATATTGCTCCGTTGGAAGAGAAATTGAGTTATCTAAAGTCGAATATCTTTAAAAGTCTGCCAACTTCCCGGTTGACTTCTAAGACGGATTCGCCTGCATATTCACGCGTCGCTACGCATTTAATGGCATTTAAGAAATGCGTGATTGAGCAAGGAAAAGTCTTGGTGGAATCCCAACATTGGGAAACGGTGACCAAATATGTTTTTTTAGCATGGAGCTATGTCAGAGCAACGCCAGTTTGGGATAATCAACCGCACAACGCTCAGCGTAAACAGTGCTTTAAAGCGCTTGCAAATTTTTCTATGACTGCTTTAAAGAAAGGTGCATTTGACAAGGATTTACTGATCGAGATTCATGATAAATTGCAAGGGATGGTTGCGGATAGTGAGGAGGTACAATCTTGCCTGAAATTTATTCAGGGACAATTACATGGCTGCTTGTAATTAGGATACATACTGCTTGTAATTGTAATTATGACTTATACATGTTTTGATAATTTACAATGAGTCACTGATATAACGCAAGAGCTGACACCAAGTTGTTCAGTATGGCAGTAGAGTTGATTCTACCAGTTTTTACGATAGGTCTTTTTTTTTTCATAACTTATTGTTCATTTCTAGTATATCTAGTAGTTGCGCAAACCAAATACACTCATTGCAAATAGCGGGCGCGGCGCCCGGCTAATACTCTGTATTGAGTAATGAACGCTACAAACATTTTACACAGAACCACAAAACTTTATATGTTTGTAGCTCTTGATTTATTCACTATAAATTTATAATTTTATTTCTCTCTTTTATATATAATTAATTAATTATATATAATTAAGTTGAGTTTTTTCGCCTTTTACATTATTTTAGTGATTCGTTGTATAAACGCCTTTACTACCAATTGGTTCGAATTAAATAAATAAAAAAAATACGATTATACCAATGTTTTGTAAACTATTCTAAGTAATTTACTTTTAAGTGTCTTTCAGAAAATTCAAACTTGCATGATTTAAAGCAAAATGCGTTTTAATAATAAAGTTTTTTTTTTTGTTTTTTTCTTGTAATCGGGCTTTTTATTTAATACTAGCTTCTACCCGCGGCTTCGCTCGCGTGGACTAAGCAGCTGTAAAAGATTTTCAACACCTGTAAAACGTGGTGGATTTCACGGATGAAAATTCATCCCGTAGTTTTTGAGTAATTCTATTAAAGGTTATTTTTTTATTTTCCTCCATAACTCAACTTCCTTGTGCCATATGAAGATGACACATATACGGGTTTTCTTCCTTGTGGATACTTAGCTATACATTAGTGAAAACCTGATCAAAATCCGTTCAGTATTTTTTACGTGATGCTCAAACAAACAGACACAGGTACAGGCAAACATACAGACCAAAATTTAAAAACTACTCTTGGATTTTTTCGCTTGTAAAGAAACGCCCAAAATTATTCTTTTTAAATTAGGTTAATTTAAAGCATCAACCTCATTACTGTTTTATTATATGTTTAGATAAAAATGAAGTAACTTATTTTTTCTAATTTTCAGAGGAATTAAATGCATTTAATAATTTAATTCAATATATAAGTAAGTATCGCTCATGTCTTCCAGGTGGAAGTATCGTTGTGACAGTTTGTGATTTAGATGCTGATGATGGTGTATGAATATTTGATTCTCTCCAAGTAGCTGTGAAAGTACCAAATTATTAAGTAAATTATTAAGTATAGTTGAATTCACGTAAATTGACCTCTCGCACACTAGCCTATTAACTGCCACATTAGTTTTCGACAGGCTAATTCAAGTGATACTGATTTGTAATATTGCAGATGTTTTTGCTTATGCATAATTAAGGCTCATTTACACAAGGAGACCTTCTGGAACGGTAAGGGTGAGAATATTGTATACGATTCTCGCCTACAACTATTCACATGATGACGAAAACAGGATGATAACAATGGTAACAGTCAGGGCCGTTTTAGGTCATCCCTGCACGGCACACAGGGTTTCGGGGCCCTTTTAGAAAACAAAAAAAAAAAACATCAATGAACGAAAACATCAGAATTTACTTTTGTTTAGTGACTATTAGTTACTTCACTTCGGTTTATAAGTTTTTTTTTCAAATTCTTATTTTAAATATATCCTATATTGGACACGGATAATGTAGCTTCCTATTTGTGAAAGAATTTTTGAAATCGGTTCAGTAGTTCCAGAGATCACCCCCAACATACAAACACACAATTTCACCACTTTATTATCTTAGTAAGTATAGATTACAATTAGCTTTATAAAAATCAAATTTAAGTGATTACTGTTTTTAGAATTGGAGTTACGTTGATGTTAATGGTTTCTTTCGAGTTGGCTATCAAATGAAGCGATTCGACGAGTAGAATACGATAAAAACTTGTTTTAATAAAAACGATAAAAACTTGTAGAATAATTTTACTTATTTATTGTTTAATTGCATAAAAAATACATAGGCAATGGACTTCGGCATTTCGGGGCCCCCGGCGGGCCGGGCCCCCGGGCTCGTGCCCCGCGTGTCTTTAGGGTAAAGACGGAACTGGTAACAGTGATCAGATAATGTTAACAGTTTGACCGATGTTCGAGAAAATCTCCTTGTGTAAATGTACCATTACGCATCATATCGTAACCTCAATGGAATAAAGCCGTAAGTCGAAAATTATAACTTTGTATGAAGTGAAAGCAGAAAAAAAAAACTAGCTATAAGATGTTTAATAACCTTTTATTATTTTCCTTACCAGTTTATATATATATATATATATTTAATGATATAATAAATAATAAAGACTAATCATTATTACTTTTTGTAATTATTATTTTTTACACACCACATTTTAAAACAAAAATACAAATCAAATCATTCTTATTTGACACTAGTGACCCGCCCTCACTTCGCTTCGGTTTACAATCGGAATAAGATATTTTCCTGCGGTAAAATGGAGCCTATATTTTAAGTTAGACCTCTAGCAATACATCGGTGAAAACTGCATTCAATTCCATGCAGTAGTTTTTGCGTGATGCGTGTACAAACATACAGACAGACAAAATTTCTAAAAACTGTTGTTTTGGCTTCTGTTGGTCTAATAAAGGCCCCCCCCCCCATATTAGTTTTTTTTTTAATATCTATAATGTACAGACATCGGCCTGTTACAATTTTATTATATGTATAGATAACTCAAGTTCCAGTAGATTGCTCACTATCTATTAAAACATAACTATCTATTGTATGCTGTACTTATTTAAACGAGATTTACAATAATATAGATCTCAAATTATTATGTATTATAAAGCATAATTAGTTTTAGTAAATAAAGAAAATATTTTTTTGCGTTTGGTTTTCCTGTTAAACTTGTTCTTAATCACCTTCAGAAAGGCAAACTGAAATATGTCTGCTGGTTCTGTAAAATTCGATTAAGTGTACTGTTTAATTTTAATAGTTTTTAAATCCTGTCTTAAAGAAATGTAAGAAAATAGAATTTGTTTTATTCTGCATTTATACTCTGTACATAACTAAATCTAGAGCTAAAGTTCTTTATCACGAAAAATAACTTAAATACAATCACGACTTAATTTCCCGGATGTAATTTACTATAATTGCTTATAAAGGGTACTTGACTTTTTAAATAATAATATAATTAATAATCTCCAAAGGTAGGCAACTCGTCCGCGGGTGTGCCAACCTTTGTCATTCTTGACTGATGTTGGCATATATTGAGCATGTCACAGGGCTTACCACCACTTACCACCAGGTGGACCGCCTGCTCTTGTCCCATAAACAAAAAAAACTTGATTAATATCAAGTTTATTTTGTTTTCAAGGTTTTAAAAATTGCCTGAGTTATAAAAATTGGAATACACAAGTTAGAAAATAGAAACGGGCTATTTATAGGGCTGTTTTGTGGCATAAATAATGATAATTTTAATTGTATGTGTTTTGTGGCCGACGGTACGGTTAAGGAACGACCTACCATGAATCAAAGGGTCTACCATGAGTTTATTTAGCGGGCTTATAAAGTACCATGTAAACATTCAAATTGACAAATTTTATCGTGTAAAAAACGTGTTTGACAAGGGCGCAAACATACAATCAAATTAGTCAAACCGGACTTAGTTTTATTGAACGTTTTAATATTTAATGTAGGAATATAAGCCACAAAATAATATAAATTTTTAAGTAGTCAACTACCCTATTTAAAAAAAAAATCACAATGTTTTCGTTGATAACTTATATTATGACAAAATGAAATCAAGCAATGAGGGTACTAATTCTGAGATTAAAGTTAATAAATGGCGGCCTTAGTCTATACAAAAAATGCATGAATCATTGTTGATGTGTCTTTAAGAATTTTGTGCCTTAAATGTAATAATTATAAATAACCTTTCTTTTTATCTGTATTGAAGAAATATGGATCGACTCTGTTGTAATTAGATTTAAGTTTGTGTTCTTATGAATAAAGCATATTTTTCAAAATACAATGACTTTATATTTTATTTGTAGGTACCCATCGATGTAAAGGACATTAAATACACAGAAGTATTTACAATTCGTTAGTACTTTTTATTATAAATACATATTATCACCATCCGATAGATTTATTTTATTTTTCATAGAAAAATGCGGCAGACCCCTGATGGTAACCCACCGCAGGCGGTCCACCTGGTGGTAAGTGGATACTGCCGCCCTGTGACATGCTCAATACATGCCAACATCAGTCCAGAATGACAAACGTTGGCACGCCCTCGGATTTGCTGCCTACCTTTGCAGATTAAGAAATGGATTAGGAAAATGAAGAGGGATAGTATGGAATGGGAATGGGCTCTGGCAAATCTCATTGGGGAAATACGATAAAGTAGGAAATGCAGTACCTATATTTCAATAAAAAAATGTAGGTAATGTAGGTACGAGTGCGCCCGTCATCGGTTGTAAGAATGCAGGCTACAGGTATTTCTTATACAAGGAGACCCCCACCTCCATTTATAAAATTGTATGATTATTTTAACAAAATAAAGTTTATTTATTTATATTTATGACATAGTTGAAGTAACTTTTTATTAATTTTCCTATGTTTATAACATCAGAGATATTATACCTGGACATCAAAATAGCTTTGTTTGACAATAGTCTGTTGTAATCAATTTTCTAATTAACTCGTCTCACCAGAACAATGTTATCACCCGACTAGCCATTAACTAAATACCGTTTTACTACTTACTGACCGCTAAACAATGGGTTGTTTTCTATAATGATTCCCAATTTGCAAATTGCTTTCAATCCTTGGAATTTTGCATATAAATTCCTTTCTTGACTAGGTAATAATAATAATTATCTTTATTGTTTATATTTACAATTAAATTTGCACACATAGCTACAAAACAACAGAAAACAATAGGCGCTCTTATTACAATTATTCAATTCCGCACAACCTGCGATAGGGAAATGTGATTAGGAAATGTAGGCAATGCATCACATGTGATATTAAAAAGAAAGAAAGAAAATAATCGTATCTATACACAATACATTTATTTATGTATATACTTTATTGTACACACAAATGATTAAAATAGTTACGAAAGAAAATTCACACTAAAGGCGTGCTTATCTCCTTAGGAGATTTCTAGCAGCAAACCTAGGAGAGCGATAGGTGAGTAATGAAATGGCCAGACATAGTGCGTACCCAAGTAACGCATCCATCCAAGCATCCACGACAGAATACGATCCAAGAAAATTCCGAGATTTTTCATCCTACCACTTACCTATATGGTAGGGGATTGCCATCAAAGTGTACAAGCGGTAAGTCCTTGCAATCATTCCTACAGATAAATTTATGACATGGATTTTGGCTGCATTGATTTTGAGAACATGAGATTTGCTCCATTCGAGTATAGGAGACAAGTAATTGTTTGTTGAGTCAACAGCATCACTTAAACATTCTAAACGTGCTTAAGCGTGAATTTAGAGATCGTCTGTATAAAGGCGGTAAGAGGAAGAGTGCTGATGAGTAATGGAATTTATGAAAATTGCAAATAGAAGGGGAGACAACACGCCACCTTGCAGTACACCGGCAGCTGTATTTCACCAGGAAGATACAGTATCTTCAATGTGAACACGCTGCCGACGCCCATACAAATAACTACGAAACCAGTCAATTGCCAATACAGATATGTTAAGAGAACGCAAAAGGCCAAGTAAGATATCGAAATCAACAATGTTAAACTCTATACGTTACGTTTACGTGTTACGTTAACTTAAGGTTTATAAAATTTCCGACACACGAAATCTACCCACTTACAAACAAATTGGTATATAATCTACATACACACACGTCAATTCATTTAAATTAATATTTTGCGCGAAATTAAATGATGCTGTATCTTCTGAACCAATTTTCATGTTCATATTCATTATAAGGGCATACTAAAATTTATCATTAATAGTTAATTTAATTTGATTCAAGGAGCATTTTCACTGTTGACCAAAGTTATTTTTGTTTTATCCAACACCCAATTTACTAGCTTGATTTTGAATTAATCAAAATTTTATCAAAGAGAAATGCATTTTTTAGAATGTGATAAAATGCCTCTCTCTATTCTACGGAGAGTAAGTACATTTGGTTTCCTATGTTTATAAATACATACTGTAATTTGTGATTTTGAAAACTAGTGGAGAAAATCCAATCGCAAACATTGAAATACTTGTTATTACTTCTATTAAATGCGGGAGCAAATTAACTACAATTTACTTAATCGTTATACTGGTGATAGGAATGCAAAATACATAAATTAGAATTAATTTATTATTTTTAATATAATACAAATATGTTACATACATACCTACGTACAAATATGTAGTAGGTACCTATAACAAAAGAATTATTACTAATTCATATTTAAAGATTAAAAATAAACTACTATTAAATGTAGATACTATAAATATTACACACAACAGATTTGTCATCCTGACAATTATACATGTAGGTACCTACCTAATTAATTAAGAAATTACATTTCCATGTCTTATGTCTATTTTTATATATTAAGTACAATAAATAATAATTTGATACATAATATCTTCAAATTCAAATTAAATGTATTCGTTTAAAACAGGTAACTACAGATGACAATTAAATTGTTTCACAGTTGTTTTGTTCTGGCGAGCAAACAAATTTTAAGTAAAAAGATACTTAGATCTAAAGTTAAAAAGTTATCTAAAATTGAAGTAAATTAATTACTTTAGTTATGTTGACATCTCACTTGGGTATAATAATAACATATGATTAGTCCGTCACGGGTAAAATCAACACATCCTAATTTATATTTACCTATCGTATAATTAAAAATCAACACAACATAATTTTTGATACATTCAGTCAAACACTTGATCCCACAATTTGATTCTAATTAGTGTAATTCCTAATTAGACAATCAGTGTTTTCACATGGTTTCCATTATCATTTCACGTCCATGTGTGTCTCCATTTCCGGTTCTTCTAATTCACTGAAACTCAACTTCCTAGGTTTCAGTTTATCGTACACTCTGTGAATTTGTAATTTCTTTGGAGTGGGGAAAATCGGAAGCTCTGTCTTCACAAAAGGTGTTGAGAATAGCGACGTGTCCGCTGATAGAGTTTCTTCGCTATCAGAAACAGTCTCCATCTCCTCAGTTCCGCAGAGACGAAGTTCCTCATCCTCAGTTTCTGGAAACAATAAAATACGAAAATACTATAATAAACTAGTAAATATTTGGACATTTTACAAACTTATGTTTAAAATTTATTTTTTTATAACTTGTACCAGGCGTTATGATTTCTTGTTGGTAATTTAAAATTTGCGAACATCTTAAACGGGCACGATACAATATTACTACCTAATTGCCAGTTTTTGCTCGCGGTATTATCCGTTAAGAAATTAATTTCGGCAAAAAATATGTTAAATTTGATCAGTCTGTCAATTTTGTTTCAATACTACTGAACTGATACACTTCAAAATCAATATTCTAACATAACAGGTAACACCACGACAAATAAAATCCTTTGAATAGTTTCGGAATTTATCGTGAACACGCAAACATATTTCAAAGTTTTTTATTATATCGTTTTTTTTATATAAGTTTTTTATAAGTATAGACTTAGAACTAGAAGTAGAATATAACTTAGAAGTCTAAGTACATATAAGGGGCCTAGCTAATGAGCTGTGTGAATGAAACTAGGATGGTAGTCCTAAATAACTACGTTTTCATCAATTAGAGTTTCAATTGAAGTATTGATATAACAGGTTATAGGAAACCTGTAGGTATCTATTACATGAGATAAAATTGCTTACCTTCTACATATTCTTCACGCGGCATCACCTCTTCTTCGGTAGGAACGCCTAACTCAATATATATAGAACACTTATTGTCCACTATATTTATTTTTATTCCAATATTAATGACGTCCTCCATTTGAACTCCCTTTGTATTGGTAACAACTATTGCAAAATTCAACCGAGACCAAGCTTGCCAATAGCTGGTACCGACGTGATTGAATCGCCGACTGTGTGAGAATAACTTAGAATCTAAGTTATTCTAAGTCTTAGATCGTAGAGACACAGGCTGACCAGTATAGTTAGAACTATTTGATTTGACCACTGGAACTATTGATACAATGCACAAGGCACTGATGTAATAATACACAATCAAATACGAAAATGGTATCTGGTTCGAATGTGTCACTAGATAGCCAAAAGATGAAATAAGTTACAAACACCTCCATCGGAAGTATTTATACCCAAAATTCAAATTGTTGATAACCATTAGCAAATGAGTAGTCACTAATGTTAGTAAACAATCCGTTAGAGTCAATAGTAGGAAGTATTTAGTTAATAGCTATTTGTGCGATAATGAGGAAGGAGTCATTAGGAAAATAGATTTCATTGGGATACTTTAACGATACCTTATAGAAGACAAATGTAATTTGTTAATTGGATACCTATCTAATCCTTTATTTCACATGTTTTTTTTTAAATCACACAGGACATTTCCGGGAGCTGAAACTTTTCCTCGTGATTCTGAGTTAATTGACATATTTTTTTTATAAAATAATGTTTTATGTGTTTTGTTTGTATTATGCAAATATCTATCTATGTATGAGAAATTTAAAAGAATTTCAAAAGTTTATTTTGTTTTTCTAAAGTTGCGTACCTATAATTTTCATGCTCAGAACTTTTATGATCAAAATCATGAGCGGATAAACATGCAATGAAATGTTATACTTACTTATATTATAGAACAGATGGCAGACAAGCGGCCCAGTGGCATGGACCCTAGGCCACGGTGGGGCAGGTTGGGGCGCTTGCCCCCCCCCCCCCCCCCCCCTCATGGCATAGGAAAAAACAAGTAACAGACTTTCTGCATTACACTACCTCTATTAAAATTATGAGAAAATTGTTTGCTTTTGCCCCACCCTGGATACAATCCTGACTACGCCTTTACCGAGTGGTGGTGAATAGGTGGCGTACAAGCTGCCCACGACGTAATAAGATTATTATGCCTACGTAATAATAAGTAGTCACTACTACCCCTGCAACACCAAGGGGATGCGGGATCCTACTCACGGCTTTCTTGAAGAGCCCCATCTCGCAGCTCAGTGGAAAACTTACTCAGTAAGCAGTTCTTTCTATAACGTTCCATTCGTACTTAAGTATTTGCCTGTCACAGTACCTATACAAAAGTTAGCTGAGTGTACAAAAACATTGTAAGGCCTTGGACACAGATTATATAATCCTAACTTGGGTAAAAAAATGTATAAAAATATACGTTACATATGACAACGTTTCAGTCGGTTTTGTAATTTACGAACGCTATGTCGTGTGTAGAGTTTACAGTCAATGGAGTAAAATGTACAGGTAAGCGATAAAATTACACTACATTTAAACGTAATATTTTTTTATATTTCTATTATTTTTAGTATGTATTTATTATGGGTCAGTTTTAATAGTGATCTATGCCCTAAATACAAGAACACAGATTTCCAGTTTTAATCTTGACACCTTAAAAAAAAAAAAATTTTTATAACTATGAAGAACCAAAAAAGAACATCAATCTGCCTTTAAGAAAATATTAGTCTTTAAATCTGAAATCGAACCCGGTATCTTTCACAGCAGCTAGCTATCGATACCTTTGACTGAGCGTCCTAAAATTAAAAAAACCTTAGATTTAAAACAAGCTGTTACATATACTAAAATTTTATTTTTGAATTACATTGAAAATTTTGAAAAGTGCGACGATAACCTATCCATTCTATTCAAATAATCATATCCTCCAAATCATACCCATATCCAAGTATCATAGCGATCATATCCAAAATAATATTTATCAACGTGAGGTTTTGAGATCAATACTCGGTTCGTACCACTAAGTTTCTATTTAAGTACGGATTTAAAAAAAGTTATAACTAGGTCGCAGATTCCTGAATTACACAAAATTCTGGAGCATGTGTATCCACCAATCTACATGGGGCCCGGATGGATTATGGCCCGAAACCCCCAACTAGGGGAGGCCTGTGCCCTGCAGTGGGAAGTTAACAAAGCTGAAAAAGTCTTAATCTGTGTTTAGTGTAACTAAATCAAAATCAACCGTCACATGCATCCTTATAAAACAGTTTTAGTTTCTAGGCAGTTCAAATGGAAAAATCCAACTTCATTAGCAACACATAGTCTTGTTCTGAATGTTTAAGTACTTACTACTAGGAACTACTAGTTTCAAAATAATAGTATAATTTTGTCGCAAGCCAAGTTGCATAGAGTATGACGTGAGCGCAATGCCATCATTAGTACATGATGATAGGTTGCGTAGTGAAGTAACATGCCACCATGTAAATTACGGCAAATGAAGATTGTCTTTTAAGAGTTTAAAGGAAACATACATTTGATGGTATCAAAGCACAAACCAAAGCATTGGCCAAATCTATAAACGTGAACCTCCCTATTCTAAACCCTTCCTGTTCGGGCTGGAAGTGGATTTCCCAAACAAGTGTTCAAGTTTGGAGAAAAGTGCAAAAAGAATGTGCCCATCCTCTTACTATGAGCCTATCTTTCTATACAGCTTGATAGGCCTCTCCCAAAACTCTCCACCACACACTATCCGCGGCTTTTCCCATGATAAATAAAAGTGATAAATCCACCCGCATGCACTGAAACTATCTGGGTCACACGCTGCCGTGAGTGCAGACACAATACCTAGCTAAACTACCCAGATCTTATCTACAATTCTCGTCAATACAACTTTCATGGAATGTTAACACACAAATGTATTTTTTACATCGTTTGAAACTTCTATTGACGAAAAATATAGTCGTGTTTATATTTGTTCTATCGGAATAAAATCCGGGATTTTATGTCCGACAAGCAAAGGCTATCGTCTATCACATCTATCAACTAGCCGCCATTGACACTTAGATTCCCTATAATCCGTGAATAGGATTCTTCAAGGTCAGCTGTACATTTCAATCCCTCTGTTTTTGCTGGCGTTTCTGGACGTCACTGGTGATGTTTATGGGTGGATACTTAGCATCATATGTGCTTCCAGCTCATCTGTAATATCTTCTATAAAAAATAAAATAAAAATGAAGCAATTAAGCTCCATTGCTTCCAGCAGTGAAGCTACTGGATTATTTATTAATTACTTATTATTTACCTTATAATAAAGGTACATGCACTCGCAGTAGCGGACTAGCCTAGAGGTTAGGGTGGGCTTCAACCCCGGGCCCTACCCTCGATTGGCCACATTTATATGCAAAAAAAATGCATTTATATGCATTTATAGGCTTTTTATTCAAATATTTTTATACCTTAAAGGCAACTACAGGATAACAAAGCCGCTACCACAAGCGCTAAGGAATCACATCACCTATAAATGAGTGGATTCGCCAATCCGCTTGGCCAGCGTTGCGTTTTAGGGCCATACATCACACATGTACAAGTGCATGAGGAGGCCCATGTCCAGTAGTCGATAATAAAAGTACTGGTGTCGGTGACGATGCAGCAACAATGCATCGACTTCTATCTAACTATCGATTCCTTCTATCGATAGGAACTCAAACATTATTGACAGTTAACTTACATTTGACGGCCATTGTACGAATGGCCTAAGTCAGCTACTGGATACATGCCAATACATACATACATCGCGATACATGCCAATATCAGTTCAGAATAAAAAACGTTGGCACGGCCCCGGATGCCCTGCCTAAATGTTATGAAAAAGGCGAATAGATAATATAACGGGTTTCCTCTTCCTATTAGACTTTCCGATTCTCCTTGGGAGGTGGGGATTCAAGAGGATGGGAAAGGAATGGGCTCTGGCGGTCACACTCACTATCTATACGTGTATGTACCTACATCATAAAGTACTTATAATCTTTTCTTGCAGTCGACGCCACAATTCCTCGTGGCACATCTCTAAACGCATACTTGCGGTATTGTGCGCTCTTGCCCGGCACCAAGGCGATGTGTCACGAGGGTGGATGTGGAGCGTGCCTCGTCACCGTGCGTGCGAAGCGATTTCCCAGCGCGATTGTGGAGACATTCTCTGTTAATTCTGTAAGTATGTCTCTTGATTTGCTACAGCGGCTAATTTGAATTTTATAATTGTAATAAAAGTTATAATTTTCTGGAGAAGTGATAAAACTGTTCGAAACATATCTGTATGTATTTAGGTACATACATAATATATTTATATATTCATATTTATTTTTCTGACCACACAATACGAGTATAAGTATGCAACAAAAACTTTACCCGTTTTATTTGTTTTTATGTATAAATCCGGAAGTCAAGTTGTTTATTGTATTGCAAAGGTTTTCGTCAAAAGTATTTCAACTTTTTTCGACGTAAACTATGACACCACCAGATTGATTGGCATACCGTGTAGTCCAGTCCACTGTCGTATCATTGAACCAACATACGGGCAAAATGATTATATAAAATCTTGTTGTACCTATATGTTTAAGAGTAATCTATCTTTATTCTAGTAAGTATTCGATATATCTGATATACCTAATCTTTTTAACCTATTTTCCACGTTTTTATTTTGTCAGATAGAAATCAATTGTAATTGAAAATCTTTTTTTTCAAATAATTTACGCAACTGCACCTACTCGATAAACTTAACTAATCCATTGTATATATAGGTAACTGCTTCATAACGTATAATGTTTGGTTGTAGTGTTTAGTGCTAGTATTCTCCTGCCACGGCTGGGATATTACCACGATCGAAGGCTTGGGAAACCGCCTGGACGGCTACAATGAGATTCAGAAGAGAATTACCGCGTTTGCCGGAACCCAGTGCGGGTACTGCACTCCTGGATGGGTTATGCATTTGCACAGGTAAGACATGTAGGAAGAAAGAAGAAAATTATTTTATTGACATAATGAAATGAAAGGCAATAGAATTATTAATCATTGTGCCAATCGGCACCAATTCAGTATGTAATAAATTTTAAGTTGTATTTATTTTATGGGAGTGGTGGAGCTTAGGGAAGTGCAGTCGTGAATTCAAAATTCTCTGCCCATACCACTGAATTTCTACTTAAATACGTAGTAAAAACTAGCTCGCATGTTCCTGAATTAAAAAAGAAGTCTGGAGCATCTGTATCTACCAATCCGTACTGGACCCGCGTGGCGGATTATGACCCCTTGGTGATTTAATAGGGGAGTTCTGAGTCCTGCAATGGGACGTTAAAAAGGCTGAAAGTAAACGTTAATTATATGGCGGCTTCAACCTTACCGCCTGGTGAGCATGCCAGGGCGGCTACCACAGCCTATAACCCTAAAAGAAGTAAACTCACCTACTCGTAACAGATAGTGCGGTGGTTAAACCCTCTCGTGATTACAACGGGAGGTTTGTACCATGTAGTGAGAATTTATAGGCTGTTATAGATACAGATTAACTAAAGAAGCTAATAGAGAAGTGATATGTGTAGATAACATTAGGGGGAACTGCAGTTGTATTCGTAGGTATTCAGCTCATGTGGAAGCAACGATGTTCCTCCATTATTTAGTGGATTTGTTATTTATCGATGAAGTGTCGATTATGAAATGAGCTATCGTTATTTTAGTTGAGAACCTCGCGGATTGGTAGATATAACACATGCCCCAGATTTTATTTTGATTCTGGGGCATGCAGGTTTCCTCGTGATGATTTCCTTCATCGCTGAGCTAGTACTAATTGAAAAATATTGTACTTCAATAAAAACCCCTATAGTACTGTAATCAACCCCCAAAAGGCTGTCAAAAAGCGACTGGGTGAGCGCGACGAGATGGCAACTTGTTTTTCGTGGAAATGGTAGCTTTCATCATAGATGAAGAAACGATATGACTTTTTTCGGTTCAAATGGGGGAAGGGATTTATTTGCCACAAATCGGCTTAAAAGTGACTACTAGAAGATTTTTCGGCTTGCTTAACACGTCAAAATTAAGCTGGACCCCTCTCCGTTCCAGCTTCCATCCTCAATAGCAGGTGTTAATTAACTTATGGCTCTGTCTTGTTCATAGCCTTCAAGACAAGCACCTCACGATGGCAGAGCTAGAAAATTCATTTGGAAGCAACACCTGCAGATGCACCGGCTACAGACCAATCATGGACACCATTAAATCCTTCGCCGTAGACGCCAGTCCAGATCTATGCCAAAGAGTCAATGACATTGAAGACCTGAAAATCTGTACCAAAACTAAAACTATTTGCGAAAGAAAGTGCTCAACCAAAAGCGATGATAGCGACTGGAGCATTATAGTTGATTTGGTTAAAGTAAATGGGGTGAAGACTACAGCTTTGAATTTGCATAATAATTTCTTTAAAGTGTACGAAGAGGACGAAATTTTTGATGTTCTAAATTCGCATGGCGTTGACTCATATATGCTTATTGATGGGAACACTGGGAAAGGTACTTAATTATGATTAATTACAATATCGCCACGCGCTTTACCACTTCCGTAGGTAAGCGATGCTGTTAACACTGGCTCTAGGCCGTTATACGCAGTAAGTCTATCGGTACCCGAAGCCCAAAGCGGTTAGAAAATATCGCCTATGGGCGAACGAAGGAATTATCGCGTACACACGCGAACATCACTACCGCAGGAGCCATGCAGGGAATATCGCTTATAAAACAGGACTTTGGTAGCGACGCGCACTGGTTATATTTATTAACATCATATTTAATGTGGATAAAAAAATGCCCTAAATGTTTACCCAGCATATGCCAAACTATGCCAAGTCTCATTAAAATACGTCCAGTGGTTTCAGACAGACAAAAAATCTAAAAATGGTTGTTTTGAATTATGTATCGTTCGTGGATTACACTGCAACGGTTTTTTTTAAAAAAAATATTGCATGTACCTACGGACACGGCCCGATTTTGTTTTTTATATATAAGAATAGTCACATTAAGGTATTTTGCAGGTGTAGTAGAATCATTTGAATATCCCCGAATATTAATAGATATTAGTAGCGTGAAATCGCTGAAATGCTACGAATTTGACCAGAATCTAATCCTCGGAGCGAATATCTCATTAGAAGATAGTCTGAAGATATTCAAAGATACGGCTAAAACCAGAATCGAGTTCACGTATTTGAGTGAATTCGCGAATCATTTCGAGCTGATTGCACACATTCCCGTGAGAAAAGTGAGTAATACCTAAATGAATAAATATTAATCGGTCTGTAAATTTTATGTCTATGTTTCTACTTTTTGATATTTTACGTCTGTGTCATGATAATTCGTGAAATAAGTTGTTATTTTCTTTGTAAAAAATGTTGCAGTGTAATACTTTTGTAGGGGCATAGTGTTCGACACAGGGCAACACGGTGTTTTGTTTATGATAGGCTTGTTCGCGCATCTTTCTTGTACGTCCTATGCGCGGGGTCGTGCGTCGACTTTCGCACGCTCAACTAAATAGTTTCGTTTTAGTAAATTAATGTATTCAACCAATATAATATTTAGATTAGATTTGCCGTTGTGCTATTTTATATACTCTAATTACATTCACACACATTGGCCAATATTGGCATCCTTTACTGCTAAAGGTGCCTTTTGTAATTGGTTAATTAATAATCTGTCTCAATCTTTAATAAATGAGAAATTCATATATTTTTTTATTTTATTTATTTGGAAAACTTACAGTCTGAAGTATTATAATTACTGAAATATAAGTAGGATTCTACATTAATTTACATCCGATAATTATCAGATTTACCTAATCTTTCTTTCGTAATCCTTATTATAATTCATAATGATAATTTAATAATAATAAATCTTTCTGATAACCTTGCCTTGACTGAAACCTTAATATCGGTGCATAAATTTATCATGATTATTTTTAATAAATAGGATTTTTTTGGAATTAATATATCATAAGGACGTAAGGAGTTGGAATTTGAACAAGGCTTTAGATATTTCAATAATAGCTAGTTCTCGTCTTAGTACTGTGACGTCACCGTAGGAAAGGTTATGAAATAATTAAAAAATTGCACTGCTTTACTACTTATTACATAACGACTAAATAATTACCTACCTACGTATATACCACAAGTAGATTACCAGAGCAATATGAAGTTAACGTCATTTATTTATATTTTTTGTCGATTTTACTAATGACGTACAGGAGGCCCACGAAGGCGCGGCAAATACTATTGCTTTGTATTATATTTATAATTTTATTCTAAAGGAATTTAGTTTATTTCCTTTAGGAGACATGTTACAAGACCCTTTTTAAAGACAGAAGTACAAACATTGGAATAAAATTAATAGAAATTGATTGAGAGAGAGCCTTAATATCGACTTTGTAAGTGAATACTTATCTCGATACTGAATACATTTTAAAAGTTCTATGCATAGATTTATTATACGGCTACGCTCCCACCACAATTTCATTTTAAAGATTTATATAAAGACACCCCACTTGATGCGATTAATAATTCTTTTCAACCTTTTAATATCAAATTTTCACATTTTCTTTCATTCTTCGTTGATAAATAATAATAGAATCCTCTCAATAGACACAAAAAAATACCATTTTTGTCGAGTCGCTTGTACAAATTTTTTGTCATATGCAAAATTTCGACACCAGCGGCGGTAAAGCTTGTTTGTCGTGAACGGCGACAAGTTAACGATTTGTTTAACGCTTGTCTGCACTCGGCAAGAGTCTGAATGTAGCTGGTGCAGACCAGGCGAAGCGCAGCGCGGTTATCCATCCGCTTTCGCGCTCAAAGGCTGGTAGGTGCGTCGGTGAATTTTTGACCTTATTGCCTATAGTGTCTATAAGTGTCTATAAAGTGCATTGTTATTTGTTAATGAAAACCGCGCCGCGCTGCGCTTCGTCTGGTCTGCGCCAGCCCTTAGGCTATGATAATACAAACGGGTATAACAAAACTATAAGGGTTCCTAATTAGCTAGGAACCCTAAATAAGCGACTTTTCATTAATAAAAACCATTTCAGATCGGTTCGCTTGCGGGTAACCTAATTCTGAAACATAGCATGCCTGCTTATGCGTCCGATGTGTACGTGTTGCTAGAAACGGTCGGCGCTATGGTTACTGTCCGTAAGTTGATACATTTTTTTTTATATTAGGTAAAGGTGGCAGATAGGCAGACGCCCCACCCGGTGTTAAGTGGTTACCGTCGCCTATGGACGCCTGCAACACCAGGAGGATTACAGAGGCATTGCCTACTCTGAAAATATCTATTCACAGCTCTCTTTGACGAACCCCATGTTGTAACGCAGCGGAAAGATCTCATGAAGTAGGTCGTTCCACAATCCTCAGGTTCGCGGTATAAAGTGCGGTGCTGGATAAAATACGAGGTACACGTTATATTGAATAGTTTCCCAGTCATTTCACTGTCACTACTCAAGTGACATGTAGTTGAATTTTGCCACGTGATCCATAACAAAATAAAATAAAGTATGCGTCTACCGCGTACAAAATGCGCACTTGTTCATACATTTTCGCCGTTTCACTTTCAGGCAACGCTCAAGGTCGCAGAACAATGTTGTCGATGACAGATTTCCTTAACTACGACATGCGTGGTATGTTGATGGTGAACATTGAACTACCACCACTAAGCTCCTCACATATATTTAGAAGTTATAAGGTAAAGCTTTAGTAAATAAGGTGAAGCTAAAGGCAACCAATCGAGTATTTGCACAATTACAAAATTTATTTTGCGTCCGTAAACGAGTTAATGTTGATGATTTTCCATATTCATTTCTAGTAACTGAAAATACAGATACCTTCTACAAGGATGTATTTGCAGTTGGCGCTACTTTTCCAACAATGGGATATGTCAATAATGAACTGCAAAGTAGTTTGTAGTTTGTCGGACGCTCGATTGACTAGTAGGTAGGTAGGTACTAAAGCAAAAATACATTAATAAAAAATATTAATGATTGTCTTAATAATTCTGTCGTCTTTGTCAACAGTAATGCCTACTATAAACTACCTACTATAAAAACCGTCTACGTATAAAAATAGTAAATAATTAAATAAAAAGCTATGAATTAATTAATAATAGAATTATCATAATTACTAAACTATTTAAACTTTAATTGTCCAGAAACCTGAAATAATTTTAAATAGTTGTCATTACATCAGCTCTACATAAAGTGGACATCCTTTTAAACAGTTTGCTAAACGAAACACATGTTTCAATCCCCCATGAAAAGGGACACTCATTTTAAAGAATTAGAACGAATTAGAATTAATATTTATCAATAAATGTGTTCAGTTTCCAATTACAAATCACCATTTAATAGGATATATTTACACTAATTTATGAAACTACATAAAACGTAATACGTTTATTCGTTTATATTTACATTTTAAATTGAATAGGATTAATACGTTATATTTACATATTTAGAAATGTAAATATGTACTGACGTAACTGAGGTAAACTTGTCCTTCTTACGTTCTACGGCCTTCTTACGAAGTGCGACGTCAGTTCGTCTCTTAATTTGGG
Organism: Sesia bembeciformis; assembly: GCA_943735995.1. Lineage (NCBI taxonomy): Eukaryota > Metazoa > Arthropoda > Insecta > Lepidoptera > Sesiidae > Sesia > Sesia bembeciformis. The sequence continues at coordinate 12,749,668 of OX031039.1, read as the reverse complement.
TATCAACAGAAACTATTTTGTTGCCGTTTTTACTGCTATGTAGTGTGTTTACGTCCAATGGTCATAATGGTTATTTTTATCAAAAAGGCAATAAAAATCATGCATGGAACCGACACCATCATGGAACCGCCAAATTTCAAAGAGTTCCCTTACTAATCTTCGGCTTCAGCATCAGATGCTGACGGTTGTGTATAATATATGTGCACCTCCTTAACTATTCACTTCATAAAGACGCATTCGAATAAATACAATCGTAAATTATAAAACATTACAACATTTAACTTGGTATAGCAGTGCCACCTGGTGAGTAAGAACCACAACATCCATCCTCAAACATGCTCCAATGTAAGATTAAACGTTTATGTATCGGTCCGGCCATTTCGGAGAAAAGTGGTAACAAAGGGGTACACAAAAATACATACATTCTCTTACTCTAAATGCATACACCATCTCTGTTCCGTCGTGGGTAAAAATCGGACTTGTAGTTTTGAAAATAACGGACAGAGGTAAGTCATCGTGATTTTATATCTGTATGATATCATGATAATGTGTAATGATAAGACCTAGATAAGACCTATTCAGACATATCGAGAAACTTGTTTGAGATTCAAACGGGCGAAACCCCAGGAAAATGCTAGTCTAGTAAAGAAATATATAAGAAAACCTATTTCAGATCATGCCACGAAACCAAAACGCCCTTGCCATAGTAAACGCAGGATTCCTCATAAAATACGACAACCGAACACAAATCGTCGATGAAGCTACCATCGTTTATGGCAACATCTCTGCCAAATTTAGTCACGCGAAATTGACGGAGAACTTCTTGATGGGGAAGAATATTTTCAAAAACACAGTGTTGCAGGCCGCTGTGAAGTCATTGAGTAATGAAATCAGACCGAGTAATGATCCTGCGCTACCTTCTGCGGAGTGTAGGAAGAAGTTGGCTATAGGTCTATTTTATAAGGTATGGTATGAAAGAATTCGTATTAATTATGCACTGTGGTCCCGCCGCCGAACAAAGGTGGTCATAAATATATAAGAATTGATTATTTTTCTTATTGGACAGTGGTTAATACCTACCATAATGTCGCGGTGATGGAGACGTATCCAACGTACGTACGGAGTAAGTGCTTCACAGAAGACCACCGTGACATATTGCATTTCCCACTTTATCCTATTTCTCCGATGCACGTACGTGTTTCGGTAGAGTTAAATATGCCACAGGCCGTTACTATCCTATCCTATCCCTGCCCCTTTTGACAACTCTTTCTCCAAATCCATTACAAAATCTCTAAAGGTAGGTAACGCATCAGAGGACGTGTCTACATTTGTCATTCTGGGCTGATGTAGGCACGTATCGCGAATGTCCATATGTGACAGTATTCACTTACCACCCGCTACACTGTATGTTCGTCTGCTGCCTTCTTTCTATGAAAAGAAATCCTCCTGATCAGAGATCGCAGTTTGAATCCCACTCTGTTATAATGTGTGCTCGTTATGAGCCTGATAGCAATGTTTGGGTCCGTTGATGGGCAGTGTTTGCCGTGCAGAATTGTTGGCGGGACACGCCCCTCTCCCGCGGGTTCTGCGCCTGCTCAACGATCTAGTACTATGGAACCCGGAGTGGGTTTCACTGCATCTTGCAATTATTTCGCAGGGCAGCGGTACGTACTCGTTAGTGATTTACATTTGATGATTATTTGTTTGACGCCTCATGTCAGAACTAAAGCACTGGAAAGAAAAACACAGAAATGCATTTGATTTTATTTTATTTGTGGAGTCCAAGCGAAGCTAATCGCGGACGTAGTTGTTAGATAATAAAACTATATATTATATAATACAATTTGTAGTGAATTTGTTACACAATACTTGTTTGTTAATTGACCTTGCTTACGCACAAATCTTTCCAGTTCATACTAAACATCAGTCCCACTGGCACGCCATACTCGCGTTACCGCTCGGGAGGTTCCCTCATCGCCCGGGGAGTATCCCGCGGTACCCAAGACTATCAGACGGATCAGTCTCTGTACCCATTGACCCAGCCACTCCCTAAGCTAGAGGCAGAGATACAGAGCGCGGGAGAGGCGCAGTACGCGAACGATATACCGCCACAGCCGAAGGAAGTTTTTGGAGCTTTTGTTTTATCTACCATACATAAGGGAGAGATTGATCAAATTGACACGCAAACGGTTTTGGTAAGTTATACCTATATATGTATAAAAAAACAACAAAAATACAAGTGAACGTACCAGTCATCGTCAGGTTTTCAATAAATTTATATTGAACAGTACTTTTATTAAAATATGTAATTAAGAACAGATACATTACAAAAACATTGGCCATCGCCTAATTTGGAAACACCCGAACGTGTCATCCACGTCTATGCATTACGGTGCCTCTAATTGCATAAGTACTTTATATTATTACGAGATACTTTATTGTATAGACGTGGATGTTCGGGTGTTTCCGGATAAGCCGATACCCAATGTTTCCGTGATGTATCTGTACATGGTTTTGGAACCAAGTGAATAAAAACGATGATTAACATTAGTAAAAAGTAATTTTTAAATGCTTTTTATGGATAAAAATATCATTAAATTTGAATAATGGGGTTTCAAAGATTAACCTTAATCATTTAGAATAATGCACTGCTCCAATCATTTAAAATCAGGGTTCGCTCATATATATGTATATCGGATATATATCCAATATCGGATATTTACGAACCCTGATTAAAGTATAAGTAAGTACGTATACTGCAAAATTAAGTACAGTCAATTCCGCTTAATTGGGCCACTGGTTATTAGTGGCAGCCGTTTATTTGGGCCAAATCTTAAAGAACAGAATTCAAACTATGAAGAAAACGTTAATTTACATCGGATATTTGGGACAAAAAATTTAAGGTCGAAATTTTTAATATTTAACTATTTACAAAATTTTATAACAAAAAATCTAAACATCCAATATGAATATGGTCTGAAATGCAGTGCATAAGAGCACTTGACGGCCGTGTTACACCGTTGTTTTCAATCTAGTTTAGCTCCAACGCGTATCACCGGGGAATAACACGTGTGATTGCCCGGTATGGAGAATCACCGGTGTCGGATTTACAGTAGGCACGTTTTTAAGCAGGAAGGCAATGATGAAAGTCCTATGTCCGCACTGGATACCTGTGCTGATTTTGTGCAAAAACAGTCATACAAACACAAATGACAAGGCTACATACACTTCATGAATTCTTTCATATTTAAAGTTTAGTTGTTTTTACATGTAAAAAAAATATGTATGTACATATTTATTTTTTATTACCTAAATTTAAATGTTCATTTATATTCTTATTTTATAGATCCTACCAGAAATGTGTTTCTATTTAATGTGAAATTAAACTGCAGGAAAAGACACTTTTCTGTAGAACTTCGTTTAATTGGGCCAAAATGTTCTGGTCTCAATGTGTCCCGATTAAGCGCAATTGACTGTACCTATATGAATATTAAATTTAAATGAATAGTATAATACTTACATATTAAATCATGTTTAATAAGACGTAAAAATAACATTTTCGTGTAAATGCATATCTATTATTATGTTATTTAAGTACTTATTTAAACAGTTGCTAACATAAGTTAATATTATCTATATGTGTAAAAAAATAACATTGGTTATAGGTACAGCTATGATCGCGTCACAAACCAAAAGGATGTTGTTTCTTTTACAGGCCATTACTTTAATCATACGTTAAAAATATTTAGTTAAATCGTTATCCGTGACACGTGTAATTAATTATTATTGTCTTTAACATGTTTATATGCATATAATGTCAATTATTTTCACTATTTAAGGATTGTCAAATGAAACTAACTATATTGTGTTGCTTCGGTATACAAAGAAACGACATATAATGTTTATTCTTCAATCCTTTCTACAATCTATTATTTACAATAGTCTTACTGATCTTGACCTACAATTTTGACAGTTCGCACGATTGTCTTCACCTCACGCCATCTTATATCCTACCCTCTTTTACCGACACTATGATAGTCCTACCGACAGCGCGGAGCGCGGCAAAACTCAAATGAAAGAAATATATTTTCTTTACATCTGCCCCCCTAGGGGAAATAAATTTTCAATAAAATTTTCGCCATATTCACCCATCTTCTCCTGTTTCTTTTGTTTCTCTGTCTTCATATAATTTTATAGGTACTGGAATAAATTTTGTAATATGGAAAAGGTTTGATTCCGTTTTTTTGTGTCCAGTATCTATCCTATATATTGTGTTAGATACTGGACACAAAAAAACGGATACATGCATTTCTTTACATGCATATTTATGATTTAATACGCCAGTCGGCAGGGAAATTTTGCTACATTCCGTGCATTTAAAAAGAAATGTCTAGACAGGAATCTTAGAGCTTTATGAGTCCTATCCCACGACATATATAGTGTGTGTGTATAGAACAGGTAGTGTATCGTAAAACCTGAAACATGTCAACTCATTTTAAATTATATAAAACAGATTTAGAGAAAAATTAAATTGTTTTAAAGGATAAATTAAAAGATACAAACGTGTAAAGTTTTGTTGTCCTGTCTAAAACGCTCGTAGCGCTCATTACTTAGACAGGGCGCCTAAGCAACGCGCGCGGCGCAGCGCGGGCATTGCCCATAAAATTTATTCTAGTATTATTTATTATAAACTAGCTGACCCGACAGACGTTGTCCTGTCCAAATTTCAATAATACAATAATTTCAATAAGTTCATACAAAAATCCCATAGAAAAAAGCACTTACAGTTTTTCCCGAATTTTTCAATTATTCTTTCCCTAAAAATTTTATTCGGACTATAACGAACATTTTAAAAAAAGGCCATATCGGTGCAGCCGTTCTCAAGTGATGCGCTTACCAACGAACAGCATTTAATTTTTATTTATATAGGTATAGGTGTAATATAAATTATGGAAAAAAAAACCTATGGGAAGAACAGGTAGAATCGATTCTACTCTTGATACTGAGCAATACCTATTTTCATCTTTTGCGTTATTGCGGTGGCACGTTGAAGATGTCGAAAATTTTTAGGATTTTAGAAAAGAATAAATGGTGTACATCCTAATTTTAGAAATACCCAACCGATTTGACTCATCTTAGAACTTACCGAGATTTATTTTTATCACCATTTTTCTGCCGAATATCATTCTAAATATCTCTAACACAGAAACTGTAAATAAATCACACATTGGTTTCAGAGTACAGACGGTATACTAGCCGTGTACACAGCAAAAGACATCCCTGGCAAAAACTCCTTTTCTTTTCCCGGAGTGTTTCTCCAAACGGAAGACGAGGAAATTCTCGCGAGCAAAGAAGTCTTGTTCTACGGACAACCGGTTGCAATAGTGGTCGCTGAATCAGAGGCGTTGGCTGCCAGGGTTGCTAAAATGGTCAAAGTCACTTATAAAAATGTCAGCTCTGCTGCCCCTGTGCTAACTATAGACCAAGCTAAGAAAGATAGCAAAAGATATCAATTGAGTGAATCGACAATCGACCCTGTAAGTAAAGGAGATAACGTGACGAAGGTTATAAAAGGCGTGTATGAGATGGAAGCTCAGTATCACTATTATATGGAACCATTGACATGTGTAGTGAAGCCGGTAGATGACTTGTTGGAAGTATATGACTCGTCGCAGTATATGGAGATGTCGCAGTATGTCATTTCTAACAGCTTGGGGATAAAACAAAGCGAGTACGTCCATTTTTTTTATAATTTTAGTTTGATTTGTTATTTACTGTTTAATGGCGGATTTAACAATTCATTAAAACAATATAATGATCACGATAAAACTCATATCCTACAGTAGGATTCCTACTTCACTTACCTGTTCACCTGTTCACCGGGCAATATCAAGGGACGTTTCGTTACCAAGTCGTTTAGGTACCTAGCATTTTATCCTTTTACTAGTACTTTTGGATTAATGACAATAATATTTTTCCTGTTAACATATTCAACTCGTTCAATAATGAAATTAAATGTCTATCTAATTAAAATTTCTTCCCTTTAAATCCCTTTAAAATACGCCTAGAAGTTCCGTTCAATTGGTACTCTCGACTGTCGTGTCTTATAATATAATACAATAATACAAAAGCAAGTAATTTCATACAATATGTACTTAGAAGTTGGACTCAGTTGGGTTCTTTGTTTTAAAATAATTAATTTTTATTTATAAATTTTCCAGAGTCGTGGTGAAGGTGCGTCGTATCGGTGGTGGTTTTGGCGGCAAAATCAGTCGTAACACGCAGGTGACGGCCGCTTGCGCACTGGTCGCCAAGAAAATGGACGTGCCCTGCCGGTTCATACTGCCATTGCAAACCAATTTGACTATTGCCGGCAGGAGGTTGCCGTGCCAGTGCGAATATGAGGTGAGCTCATTCAATACCTACTACGCTCATTGCAATTACACTTGTAATGAATTTTTAATTTTGCAATATGCCGAATTGTAACAGCGCCCATGTGCTATTCTAATGGCCATGAGCCATCTATTCGTTGCGTAAATCTATGTCATCTATGCGTTGGTGTCGTAAAAGGGGATTAAGGGCTGGTTTACATTGGTAGTGTTAGTAGTAGAGGACACTAGCATACTTTTTATCCAAACCACTACACTCTAGCATTCCTGGTAGAGTAACCGTCTACACGAGCTAAAGTGCACTATTCCACATGTGCTATCCACTGTACTGTACCGGACACTGTATTTAATACTCTACTTCTGCTATCTCAAAGTGTTTACATAAAGCTAGTAATGGAATAGTACGCACTCTACCTCTGTACTCTACTACTAATACTACCAGTGTAAACCGGCCTTAAGGCATAACAAAGCCGCTACCACAAACTACACCTACTACACCACCTCTAAAAGAGTGTATTCGCTAACCCACTTAGTCGACGCGCCCTTTTAACGTCATACATACATCCATCATGTTCAAGACAATGTGCGTGAGGAGGCCCATGTCACCAAGCCAGACGATAAAAGGGCTGGTGACAATCGACTATAAAATTTTGTAAAAGATTACAATTTTTTATGCGTTCGAAAACGAGTTAATAATAATGACTTTATCCTTCATCTTCATTGTTCTAATTCAGGGTACTGATGTGTTCTACAACATTGTATTTGCAGTTGACACCACCTAGTCGCCTTTCAAGTAACATTTAATTAACGCTTTTTAAGGGAAGTAATTTTGTTTTCAACGCTATCAATAGAATATTTATTTAGGTATTAAATTTTCTAGTTTGAATAGAAAATTTAATATATTTTTTTTGTATATCGTGCTAAAAATGAAAAAATACGAGAAATCAAGGAATAAAACTAAAAGGAAAAAAATTGAACACAATAAGATTTAATAGTTTTCTCTCTCAATATCTTCAAAACAGTTCGATGTAGGAGAAAACCGAGTTTATCAGTAGAAAAAGCTGAATCTTTCGCTACAATTAATTATTTTTTGGAAAAATTGTCCGATAATTTATTTTATCTGTACGGGTACAATATCTTTGGTACTTCAGGTGGGAGTAGACGATACGGGCAAAGTGCAATACCTAACCGCGACAGTGGTGGAAGACGACGGGTGTTCGCACAACGAAGGTATCTTAGCGTTCACCCTCGGCGGTTTCAAGAACTGCTACAACGTGGACACGTACAGCGTCAAGTTCGCTGCAGTGCTCACCGACTTAGCCTCCAACACATTCGCTAGGGCCCCGGGTAAGTGAACAACATCATTAGGTCATTATAGAACATCATTAGTTCACTTCCATAAATTCATTCCAGAAACACATTAGGTCACATCTGTAGTTCGTTATTCGTTTAAATCGATAACGATATCAGTGTTCGATATTTTCTTGCAGTAATACTTGCAGAACGTGCTAATCCCACTGCAAAGCCTCATGGATTTGAGCCATAACAGTCACTCGAACGTATTTTTAAATTATTTTTTGTAGATTGATAGATATTACACATGACACAGTGTTTTTTTTTCTGGGGCACGCTAGAGAACCCTACTTAAATCCTTACTTGAGCAGACTCATAGCGAATATCATCGTAATTCCAGGAACCTCGGAAGGCATAGCCTGTATAGAACACATAATGGAGCACATAGCTTTTTCTGTAAACAAAGACCCGACCGAAGTCAGGAAGGTTAATATGAGAACTGACGATAATGATTTACCACAGCTCATTGAACAATATAAAATAGACACTGATTATGACCAACGAGTTAAAGAGATAGAACAATTCAATCAAGCCAATAGATGGATGAAAAAAGCCATCAAACTCAACGTCATGGCCTTCCCAGTGGTTTATTATGGGAATTACTCCGCTGTGGTATCTATTTATAAGGGCGATGGTACCGTAACAATAACTACAGGAGGCGTAGAAATGGGGCAAGGTATAAACACGAAAGCAGCGCAAGTCTGTGCCTACGAATTAGGTATTTCTGTAGACCAAGTGTCGATTTTGCCTAACTACTCTTTCACCGCAGCTAACAACGTTTTCTCCGGATCTAGTATTACTAGCGAAAGCGTTTGTTACTCTATAATAAAGGCTTGTACTACTTTGAAAGAGAGATTGCAGCCGATAAAAGATAAAATGACCAATCCCACTTGGAAGGATTTAATTCGGAAGGCTGCGAATGAATATGTGGATTTAACAGCGATTTATATGATGTCGGATAAAGAACCCGATTTGAGTGGGTACACAGCGTTTGCTGTAGCCATATTGGAAGCGCAGTTAGATGTTTTGACGGGAAGATATGAGATGTTAAGAGCGGACATTTTGGAAGATGTCGGGTTGAGTGCTAATCCGCTTGTTGATGTTGGTCAGGTAAGGATTTGTGTAGTGTTTTTTTTTATATAATTATTATACCTACGTAATATTAATGGTTACTTGCTATTTTTAATCATTTTTAATACTATTTTGGTCTTACTATTTTTAATCATATTGTTGGTTTTGTTCAATCTGTGCACTGGCGGTCCGAGCGTTTTAAAACGCCGCCCATTCGAAAAAAATCATCTGTGTGCTTAGATATACGAATATTATCATGATGACTTAGCCATCCTTGTCAAAACCACTGGACCGATTTTGATAAAAAAAATACCCTATAATCTTTCGGGATTATAGTTACTATAACTATAATATAATACTGGTTATTATAATTATAACGGGATTATAACACTTATAGTCTTTACTCAAGTTAACCTTTATAAATTTTAGGTGGAAGGTGCGTATATCCAAGGTCTAGGCTACTTCACTTGCGAGAAGTTAGTGTACGACACGACGACCGGCAAACTGCTCAGCAACCGCTCGTTGAACTACCACGTACCACTCGCACGGGACATCCCGGTGGACTTCAGGATTAAGCTTCAGTACAATTCGAAGAATCCCAAGGGAGTGTTAGGCTCTAAAGGCAAGTTTTTATTTTTCGTATTACCTACTAGTTAAGTGTCCTCGATTTTGTTTTAAAAGCAATCCTCATATAAAATATAATTAATTACTTTTCTAGTATCCTAGTTCTAGTTGTCCGGATATCAGGCCACCTCAGCGCTGAATTTCATTGAAATCGCTTCAGTAGTTTAGTCGTGAAAACGTAACAGACAATCAGACGGACAAACACACTTTCGGATTAATGAAATTAGGTGGATGTGGATTAAGTAGCACATATTATATAATTCCTACCAGGCTGCGCCGATATACATACTCCGTATGCTAATGCTTTACTAGCGACCTGCCTCTCAATTCGCTCATGTGACTAGGTCCATAGCTTACTAAAAGTGAAAGAATTTTCAAAATCGTATACCTACCTAGTAGTTTCAGAGTTTATCTCTTACATATAAGCAAACAAACTCACAGTCTATCTTTATAATATCATGATGTACGCAAACAAAGACACTACCACAAGCCCGCAGAAACTACACCATCTCTAAAAGAGTGAACTCGCCATCCCATTTCGCCAGCGTACCGTTTCAAGGCCCTCATGCACAAGGCAATGTGCACGAGGAAGCCCATGTCCAGCAGAGGATAATGAAAGAACTAGTAACGGTCCGCCTTTAACGTCACACTACAGAACAGAGGCCTCCCGTAGTAAATCGTTAGGGTGTTTCAAGTCATAGTCCACCAAGCAGGTTCAGTACGGATTGGTCGATTCCCACTGGACTGGGCTAAAATGAATCTATTCTCTTGTTATTTGCTTGATCATAGAAAGGAACTCCGTACTATTTTAGCATCTCGTAACTTTGGCCTTGAACTGGCAAACAGGACAATTTTTCACTCTTAAAAGATAAGACACAGACTTTAAAGTTCTGCAATATGCAATTGTCCTCACGATGCGAACTCCCTTACCTTCACCGCTAAGCTAGTGATATATTTTAAATAGCAATTCGTAATCAAGTAGAAACTCAGTGGAACGGGTCGAAGATTTGAACTCACGACTATTAATATAGACAAAAATATAAACAGCTATTTATTTGTCAATTTTTAGCGGTGGGTGAAATGAGCATATGCACTGCACACGGCATCACGCACGTTCTGAGACAGTGCATACTGGAGTCCAGGAAAGATTCCGGTTACAACACCACCGAGTGGATTAATATTGGTAATTTTTTATCATTTTATAGCGGTGTTCCCCGATTTAGAGGCCTGAAGCGATCATAGGGGGTAATAGAAAGTTCAGGTCACAATCTTTTTTGGCTGTGATTGTTTTTCTGCAAATAAGCCGCACACAAAGAAATGAACTAGTATCTAATGTATATCTGAATCAATCCCTCCTCTTTTATTATATTATAAAAAACCTCTAGAATTTTAAAATAGCTTATAACAAACCGCATTGCTAATGTATAAGACGTGGCAATTTCTCACATTACGTCGAAATTTTAAAATTATGATCTTTTGCGCATTTGGTTTTCGATGCAAACTTTCAGTTTTATACAACGCATCTGTTGATGATTGGAAGACCCATCGTTTATAGAGAAACTGCAAACGTTTTAAAGAATATTCAAACGAAACCACATCGCGTTTTACATAATTGAACACGTCTGGGTGGAAGATTGAAATTTTACATATTATTATCTACCCATATTGCTAAGGAATTTACAATAATATTTTTGTTGTGGAGTTTGTTTTCTTACCTAAATATTAAAAAACATACAAATTTCTGGAACAGTCGACTACTCCATTGAGAATTTAATACTTTTCCAATTTCAGATATCCCGTATGATACTGAATCTATTTTGAAGGCGTTGGACGTTAAAATGGAAGAATTCCTCATTACAAAATAATGCAGATCGCACTTTTAAATGGTTTAATTCCAACGTACCGGCTGCGACAGTGTCCTACGCCTTAGAGAATGCATGATATACCTATATAAGATAAACTTGTATATAATAAAATATAATATACATATATAGGATTTATTATATACAAGTTTATTGCATGCTCTAAGGTGTTGGACACCGCCGCCGGGGACGGGCCCCCGGGGACGGACCGCCGGGGACGGACCGCCGGGGTCATTGGGATTAAACGTTAAAAATTTAGTTACGAGTAGATATATACGTATACTAGAGTACCAAATATTTTATGGTAATACTTCCTTGTTAATTGACTTAACAAGGAAGTACATTACTTAAAAATAAGGTAACATCTACCTCTTATTTGTAAATAATGTTGGTATGTATTTTTATATTATGTATAGTTGTTATTTTGTATTTAATGTAATGTAATCCGTTCTCATAATAAACAGTATATCAAAGTCCGTTTTAGGCATTTTATGGAAAATAAAAATATATTTGTTTCAATTGTAGCTTAATTTTTCATACTCATTTTTCATATGTCAATTAAAAATAATTAACATGTCATGTCAATTAACTTCGTTTTACGAGCCTGTAATATGTACGGGACAGCCGATTTACATAATCAAAACAATATTATAATTTTATCAGTGTTCCAAATGAAAATAAAAACTATCTAATTTGTTTCTACAAATAAACACACATTTGTTTCTGTAATACGTGTTTATTTTCGCATCAAATCTTCAAACAAATTTTAAACCACAAATGAATTTACACAGAAAAAATATTAGGCCCTAATACGTAGATTAGTCTTCGATCTACGAAACAAAAAGCACAATTCAATAAAAATAAAAAACAACCGAATGTCGAAACAGAACGCAATAAATACCTACAAAATAAATTATTATTCGCTATACAATTTGATAAAAAAAAAAGTCGCTTACACAAATACCTACATGATTAATTAAAAAATTCGTCGCCCCTCACATTAAATATACATTAAAATCTATACACAATTATATCAACAGTTATGTGTTATGCAAAAAGTGCAATCGAAATTTCATTTTTTATTGTTTTTACATCTAATAGTATAGTTGCTATGAACAGACTGAAAGTACACAATTGTAAAAAAAATAAGTAGTAGTAAGATTGTCCAATCGAGAGTTCGTAAAGATATGCAGTTCATTATCAACTTATTCAATAAGCGGGCAGGTAGCGCCAACCGCAAATAGAACGTTATAGAACAAACCTATTCATACAGTTAAAGCTACGAAAATGAACTTTAAAATCACCATGATAACTGGTTTACGAACGCAAAAAAGTTTGTAATCGTGCGAATGCTCTGTTGGACAATATTTTAATAAGTCACTGATTAAAGGTTTAAATTACTCTTGGGTATGAATCCAAACTCAATTGAGTTTGAATAGTTAACTTAAATAAGTCAATTAAGTTTGAATAGTTAACTTAAATAAGTCAATTGAGTTTGAATAGTTAACTTAAATAAGTCAATTGAGTTTGAATAGTTAACTTAAATAAGTCAATTGAGTTTGAATAGTTAACTTAAATAAGTCAATTGAGTTTGAATAGTTAACTTAAATAAAACTATGTTCCGAAACGTGTCGAATTTCGTTATTTGACAATTTAGTTGCGATTAATCTTTTTATTGGCGGAAGAGTATACAGTAATAAGTAGATACTGTCACGCAAGGATATCCATACATGCTAACATCGGTCAAGGGTGACAAAAGGTGGCAAGTCGGATGCGTTGTCAGCGTCAGTAATGCTTGCTGCCTAGCACGTACAATATCTATAACCTCTACGTCACCTGAAGCTTTTCCCATATTGTCTTTGCAAGGTACTTGGGAACTTTTACAAGCCAAACATCTCGGCCAGCGTTCGACAAATCCGATTGGCGATCGATCTGAGAATCAGCGTTTCGATCATTAGGGAGGTACTCATTTTGGTTTAAATTTCTGTCGAATATAAAAAATAAACTTGAAACAATTACACTGTTTGAATTCAACGACTTCAAAAAAACAATCTCGAAGATTCTCGATTGTCATGCATACAAAGCGTATGCAAGCAATGATTACACTCAGCATGTATATAAGCGACACCACGTGACTTTTATTTCGTGTATGCCACGTGATCTTTTATTTTTTATAAGTAAAAATAATGACTTTTATTTTTTGTTTCTGGGAAATAAGACTTATTTTTATTAAGTAAAAAAGGACAAATAACAATTGTGTTCGCGAACAGTCTGCTCATTGATTGGCCATGGAAGCGAATTGGTCAATTTTACATCACTATTTTAACGAAGATATAGCTTCTATGGACATCATTACTTGTGCCTTGAAAGCGTAGCAAAGTAACTACAATTTGACGGGTCATTTAACAAATGTACATGAAAATGAACTTTATTAACATATGAATAAAGCACATTTTCACCGTTACATACGATATCATTTATTTTTAGTTTTATATATAATGGCTATGAGAATGTTGTAGTTATATTGTTATGCTTTTAAGGTTCACATATTAGAAAACTAGCTCTACATTAGACGCCATATTTAATTTGTAGATCCTTAAAATTAGCCCGTTTAGCAATTCTCCACATAAATTTATAAAACAAGAAGGAAATAAAACTAGGGGAGGATGTCATTTGTAATGTTCAAGTTAAAGGAAATAAAACTAGTTCATGCTGAGGACAGACAAAATGTTTGTTAGATGTTTCTTTGCTTGGTCTCACGATTTATTGGTTGGAAAATGAATTCTAATTAAACTGCATAAAGTTCATAAAAACACGATTCGGATTCAACGTAAGACAAAGAATCGTGTATTTATATGTTCAGATAAATACAGAATTCCTTGTCTTGAAATCTGTATTTAAAGTATTTATGTCTCTCGGATTAAGTAAAAGCAAATAAACGGCTAAGAAACAACTATCTATATGGGTTTAAGATGTCAAGTTGGTCTTAAAACTCATGGGGATTATACAGGATGACTGGTGGCTCAACCTATTCTTTTTAAGGGGGTGAAAATAAATGGCATAAGCATTAAAGTCATCACACATAAGGTCCAATTGAGCAATTTGCCTATGCTATGTCCAATATTTTTATTAAGGAATCATCATTACATTTTTTTGGTTCATATTACAAAGTTTGTTTTATGGAATAAGGCGGCAGACGAACATTACAGTCCACCTAATGGTAAGTGGATACCATGGACATCCACGATACATTTCAATGTTAGTCCAAAACGAGAAACATTGGAAAATCCCCAGATGCAATGCCTACTTTTGGAGATATAGGAATGAATTTGGAGAAAAGGTTGGGAAAATGGGGAGGAATAGGATGGGAATGGGCTCTGGGTCATCTCACTCACTACCGAAACACATTGGGTAAATGGGACAAAAGTGGGAAATGCAGTACATTTGAAGGTAGTCTTCTGTGAGAGGGGTAACGTGTCCAGTCGAGCGCGCCCAGCGGCTGTAGAATTGCAGCGTGCACTCTCCCACTCAAGAATACTTATATGTGTAATGACTTTTTGTTCGTAATGACCTCTACTATATTACTATAACAACCTAAAAGGAATAAGGTCGAGCTACCAAGTCACCAGTCGCACAATAACTTGAAATAATAATCGATTTTAAATTTTACTTTTAACATAATTTGAATTGTATCAATCATTTAAAAAGACGTTTTATGCAGAGATTTGCAACTTGTAGTTTTATACAGTAAAGGAGAATATCTATGTACAATAAAGAAAAATAAAAACTTTAGCGGTACCTCTCCTTAAGTGTATAAAACAGCAAAATATGATCACACATTAAGCTGGTAACGAAATCTTTGATGTTCATTATAAAATTATTTAAAATGTATCTATCGAAGCTAACAAATTATAAAATAATACTTAGCTAAGGGTTCTGTTAAGACTATAACTAGGAATAATCTATATTGATTATTTATTTATTTACTTTTCGTTAAATTTCTATAAACTGTACCTGAGATTACTGAACCAGTCTTTGCTTTATTAAGTTTTGTACAGAACCCCTGAGAGGTGAGCGCCAAAAATATACATTTTCAAAAATGCCCACTATATGTAGCTACATACATGTATAGTAGAAATACATAGACTTCCGATACAAAATGGACTGAATTTTTTTACGTAGATCAGCGGTTAACAATTTTTGTAGCCAATCACGTTTAAGTAGCATAGGTCACCAACCAATAACGTTCAAGCTTTCTATCGACATATAATCTAAATGGTTTACAATAACGTATTTTTTTTTCTGTTAGCTACAAAAATAAGTTGCGTATAATCGTTGCAAGTTATTAGTCAGTCAGTCATCCATATAGCGTAAATCTAGTATTGTATTGGCCAATTGAGCAATTGAACAAATACAAACTCATTTGCAGATCATTATCAACATATTCAATAGAGGCTAGGTAGTACCAACTGTAAGTATAACGTTGTATACTCTATTCGCGTTAAGAATGCAGAAATGTTTGTAATTGCGCCAACACTCCGTTGATCCAATGTCTACGTTCGTAGATTCGTTGAAGGTCTTATACCTTAGATATCAGTCGAAATACACGCTCCTAAGACCATAACAACATATTATCACATTGCAATTGATTTTATTATGATTAGTGATGGAAAAGGGCGCGAATAAGATGGCCGTTAAGGTATGAATATTTAAAAACATATAGAATCTACTGATGAAAATCTTCCATATTTATTGGACCTATAAAATGGAAGTTGAATGAAAACGCATGGATATTTTATACTTATTTATACAATTAGATTAGAAAACAGGATTTTTTGAAACATAGGATTCGACTATTGACGACGAAATGCTAGAACAGGTAGAAATATAATGGTCCAATAGAAAATAAAAATTGGATTAACTATTGTGACAATTGGTCGAAAAATCAGTACAATTGTGCCCGATCAATAAAATCAAAGGCTATCTAAATGTAACCGCCATTTTAGAGAATAAGAGGTCCCGAAAAGCATAATCTATGGGTTTCGAATTAAATCAAAATCACTTATCTTAATGAAAATCGATCCATTATTTATCTGAAATTAATACTATTTTTTTAATTGCAGAACGTAATGACAAACAACTTGATGTTGTTTGGTCCACGGAAAAATAATAAATCATCAATTGAAATGTAGCAATTTTTCAATGGATTTTCAGCACTCATGGAAATTATAATTACGTAAAGGAAAAACAAATACTTTTCAAGGACGGGTAAATAATGATTCTTTATACAAAATCCTCTGTAACATTATCAGTTTTACAACTATTGTTTCGACCTTAGTCTGTAAAATTAAAACAATACTTGTCTTCATTAGAAAAAAAAAACAAGAGCTATTTATGACATGAATGCAACAATTTTTGGTAATGTCTTTGTTAATTTAAAATCAAGTTAGGAATTTGCGAGTTTTGAATAAAATAAAAGGAATAACCATAACCATTGTCTATTCGCTTTGTTCATTTATAATTTCCGAATATAATGTTACTTGTGCTTTCCTTAAAAATGTTACTGTATTTTCTTCTTAGGCAGGCAGAAAAGCTGTAACACCAATAAAGTTACAGAGATGTCTTTTGTGCAAAATAGTTTTTGACTCGTGATTGAAATGTGTTGATCGTCTCTTACGTTAATTGGAATTTCCATACAATATATTGTGGTACACTAATCTACGCTACACTATGTAACTGGTTTCCTACATAGCATTCGTTATACCCTGCACATATGTATACATAGCTACATCTATATATCGGCGCTTATATGAAACATTGAGATGATGGTACAAATCACACGTAAAATGTACACTTTTGTTTTGTCTCAATGTAACAGTAGAATGCATAATAAGTTGGTAGAACGCATCTTAACGACACAACCTGCCCCACGGTGTCTAATTTTTGTAAAGTAAAGTTTAGGAACACAATGCATGTATAAATGCATGCTTTTTTTGGATTATTGGTAAAATATTTTAATGTAAACATGTCAATAGTTATATTAATGTATTGCATTATTTTCAACAATGATCTATTCTTCTTCTTCTAATAATTCTTCTATTGTAAATTATCAAATTGTAATCAAGAAACACTTGATTGAAATAAAGTATTATTACAGTAGTTGGAAAAAAATATTTTTAATGAATTACATAGGTATTCATTTTAATGAATTATTTCTTAGTGATAATACTGAAAATCGTATGAACTTATCATATATTTTATCGTTGCATTCTACTGTTACAAGAGACGTACTTCAGTCGCACAGAAAGCACTAAATTAGCAACCATATAATAATTACCGGACAAAATTAAATTATAAACATTAATCTATTATTAAAAGCCAATTATATAAAAAAGGCTGAAATCTTTAGTAGCTACAAAATATGAGGTATATTTAGAATATCTTCGTTTCATTCTAAGTTTTGGTGGAATGGAACATTCATTACTTTGGATCAGTTTTGAGTATAACACGTCTATGTTTGAGCCTATATACAAAACAAACACAGTCCGAATCAAACTTACCTTAAAACATGTTTTATCACCGATTCACTTCACAGACACTACAGTTGATTGTATTACACACATTTATACACAGTTTTTCACTACACAATACACAGTCACGCAACACCACTGTCTTGAACATGGCTTCTTTTCTTCTCTGATCGGTGATGATCCGGAGTGGATTTTAATATATCCGGTTGTCCGTGAGACAGGACTCTGTCTCCGTGAAATGTTGATGTGTGGGAACTTATGGTTAATGTTGCGTTTCTATCAGATCCTAGTGTCATGGTCGTTGCATGGGAGTTGAGTGTGTTGTGTCCGGTCGTATGATGGGAGTGTATTTGTGGATGGTGAGTGTGTGGTAGGGTGGATGGGCTGGAATGGGGTAGGGTGGATGGTTTGCGGATGGAACGGTGGCTTCCGTTGCGTGTGAGCGAGTTCATTTGTGGTGTTCCGCTTCCGCAAGGGCGGAGAGCGTTTTTGTAGTCCGCGATTAAGTGAGTTAGCTCTGCCATCTGTAATAGAAATGCCACTGTTCAGTGAATCTTATATGCATAAATACTTTTAATTGAATAATACTTTAGTTGGTGTAAAGCGACTAATAACAATATGGCAATTTATATAGATTTGTCATATCTATATAGATGCCAATGGGATATCCCATTTTCTAATTATAAATAAATTATATTGTAACTCTCATTAGTTTGAATAAGATTAGTTTTCAAACACACACCTAATTAACAAACCCATATTTGCCATATTAGGACAAACACAATTTGCCAAACTTTGCAGGTCTTTATCAATTAGCCACCTATTAAATTAGTTTATTAATATAATGTTGTAGAACAAACTGTTCATTCGGTTAGGGTAATGAATATGAACGTTAAAGTCACAGTAATAAAGTGTTTAAAAAGTTTGTAAGCATGTCAAAACTCGATACCATATTTTTTTATAACTATGCCACAAATAATATTGGTAATTGGAATATAACGTCACATGTCACATACAATATAATACATAACAGGTATTTGATACTATATCTATGTATATAACTATATAAAAGAGGATGTTGGTATATTTGATGATAATAGACTTCGACACCGTTTGACCGATCAACATGAAAGTTGGCACATATATGTATTTTTTCATGGAGAAGGTTTCTATGCTATCGAATTTGTTGTAACTCGCCACTAGATGGCGCTGCAGCACATCAACTTCTATGGTAGGACAACAACTGCGGGGTTTTGCTAGTACAATATAATACATAACAGGTATTTGATACTATATATATTAGAATTATTTTGTAAACTTACTTTGGGTTTGTTGAGACTGATCAACATCTTGTGTACTGGACTAGCCGCGTCATCCGCATCAATCAGCATCATTAGGTCATCCTGAAACATCACCAAATACACTTATTTATAACAAACAAATGACTTGACTTCTAAAAGATCCTCTATAGCTTTCTTTCATAGTAGTAAATTCTTTTTATCGAGGTTGTCTGGAACAAAGATTTGAAGCGGGAGGGTGTACGGTGCAATCCAACAGCCGCTGGGCGCACTCGACTGGCCTGTTACGTCTCTCACGGAAGATTTCCTTGAAATAGTACTGCATTTTAAACTATATCCTATTCCCCAACGTACCTACATGTTTCGGTAGTGAGTGAGATATGCCAGAGTCCATTCTAATCCCATCCTATTCTATCCCTCTCCATTTCCCCATCCTTGTCTCCAAATCCTATTCCTACATCTCTAAAGGTAGGCAGCACATCTGGCGGGGGCGCGACCGTTTGTCATTCGGGACTGATATTGGCTTGTACCGTGGATGTCCATGGGCGACAATATCCATTTACCACTAGGTGGACTGTATGCTCGTCTGCCGCATTTTTACTATAAAAAAAAAAACAAAATGCTATAAAGCAATAAGACTGGCTGGTTGTATTCTCTTATTATAACTTTGTTTTCCTCTATCAATCCAGGTCGTGTGGATTGATAGATGGTTGGCTGGCTATAGAATATCACCACCCCATCTCTTCCTGTGGGTATCGTAAAAGGCGACTAAGGCGGCTACAAGCTCTGAGGAACTACACCACCTCTAAAAGAGTGGACTCGCCAATCAGCTTGGCGAGCGTGGCGTTTTAAGGCTTTTAATGTCAAGTAGTAATTTCTTCTAAACATCATGAGATTGACAAAGCTATTTACATGAGACACCATATTAAAACTGGGCATCTAAATACTATGAAAAGATAATGTGATGTAATCGAGCGTTTGCTTCATTGCTAAGCTAGAGAAAAATTAAAATCTAATAAAAAATATGTACAGATGTAGTGAGAAAACATTACCCATCGGAAATATTCCTGTCCACGATAATTTCCGAGTGCGTCAATAAATTGTTGTATTAACGAATAGTGTTAGATAGTATTAACAGTTGTAATAATAACACCAGTTATTAATACAATAATTTATTTATAAAAGTTTGTGCGGGTCTGGGTGTGTGTCTTCGTTGTATCTCTAGATTCACGACACAGAGAATCCTAGTGCGGCCCATAGAGTATGTCGTTATTGAAAAGAAACAATAAATGACATTTATTGTTTTAATGACTGTTGTTAACAGTTATACTAATAAAATACGTTTGTTTTATAAGATTAACTACAATGCATTACGGTGTAATTTGTCCATTTAGATTATAATTAATTACAATTGTTGATTTAAACAGTCAGATAGATACAATTCAAAAGCAATATCATCATTAGGTTGGAAATACATGAATAATAAGTAAAATTATATATATCAATTGGCCAAACATCTCATTTCAAACTCAATATCTTAATTCATGTAAAATATTATCTATTAATACAATAATTTATTGATGCCTTCAGAAATCACCGTGGCCATAAATATCTCCGACTGATAAGGTTTTCTCACTACATTTGTAGTGTAATAATCACCTGTAATCCACCAAATAACCCGATAGAGTTAAGCGCATACCGCCCTATAACGGCCATTGACGCCAACTCTAGCACCGTAACGCCATCTTCCGATACAGCCAGCCATACCATAGACAAGTCTGGCTGTTTTATCTGAGGATTATTGTTGTCTATGAGCAGGCAGACAAGCGAATTCTTTCTCATGTACTTGAATTATCTATACCATATTCATGATAGCACGAGACAAAAGGCAAACAAAAAAGGTAGTAGTTTTAAAAGTTAATTCCTATCACTAGTATTTTCCTGGGTTAAGCTGGCATGTAGCCTATATGTTAGAGAGAATTTAAATAAGAACTAAAAACTCAGTCTAGGCTAATTTAAATAAAACAAAATTATTTAAATTAACCATTTGTCTCGTGCGTCAATATAGGTCTCGGTAGAATATAGGTTCAACAAGTTTTAGACAACACTTCAGTCTGAGAAAGGGTACCGTTTTGTCGGTTCTAATTTCAAGATTTAAGTGTAATCTTAAAAAATAAGATAATTTTTAATGCTTCATGTCAAAAAACATATTAAAGCATATTTGTTTAAGCAATATCTTGAAAAAAAATAAATTTTAACGTAGAAAATCTTAATAAAGTCAATAAGATACAGACAAAAAAGATGGGAAACAATTAAATAAGCAGCAGTAATATTGAAAAAGGCAGCAAATTTAAAGGCGGGTTAGGTTCTGGTTCCCTGGTGACAATGAAGACACAGGAGTACGTCGACTTTGTGTTCACGTCCTTAGTAATAAAAAAATGTTTATTTCAGTTAGTCAAACATAATTTGTTTTGCTGATCGGGGATTAGAGGTCCATTTATAATTTTTTTCTACTCAATTAAATACAAGTTAATAAGTCTATTTGCTCAAATAACGTCACATATTAATATTAGACAACAAAACACACGAAATAAATGTAATAATTCTTACCCTGGCTTGAAATAGCGTAGCACCAAAGAAAGGCCATTTTCTCGTACAGTTGAGGTAAATTCTTAAGCAGTCCGCCGTACTGCGACCCTTTAACGCTATCCATTTAGATCTTAGTTTCTCTTCCAAGTCCCTGAAAAATGCATAAAAATCGCTTAATATGGCATGTTTCCGGCTAAAAATACCACACGGCTTGAATTGAGATTCTAATTATCGTGATATTGACCACAGTAAACAAACAATAGCTATTGTTTATTATTACGGCAATTGTTGTTAATAGTAAACAATAGCTGTAACTAATAATGTTTCAGAGGATTTTTTTATACATAATTGTTTCTTTACTAGCCGTTGAAAACTTTAGTTTGTACCTTATACCGATTGAAATTTCCAAGATATTTGCATTTTGTACAGTTGGGTAAAAAAAAACAGTGTGTAGTGTCTTTTGTTTAGGTTGACCTATATATAACTTTAGGAAAGTTACCGGTAGTGAGTGAATAAGAAAAACATAAGATTGTGTATAGCGATGGGATTCGGATGTAGACTATATCCAACATTGGAGACATAAACTAATGTATTGGATTAGATTGGGCGAGACAAATTATTGACTTTTATTAGATTATAAATCTTCAATTATTTACAATTTTCTACCACATAGATCCCTACACTAGGATCCATCAACAAGATGGCCCTGGGATCCGTCTGCACTCACCAGTTTGTTAAGATCCCCCAGGGAATCGACAGACCACGGAGGACTTACTAAGAGATGTATTTTCCTATAGATTAATATGCGTGACTACTGCGCGGGCCGAGAAGACGTTAGACCATTTATATTTTCCATCTAGCGGTAAAAAGTAAAAGCTAAAAGCTTCGTCTTCACTACGTTGTTCATGAAATATTTCGCTAGCGTGGAGATAAGCACGCCTTGTACATATTTTCTTTTGTAACTATTTTTATAATTTTGGTGTACAATAAAGTATATAAATAAATAAAAAATGTATACTTACCTCAACTCATCGTTGTTAAGTCCCGCCCTATACCTATAAGGGTAGAATCTATGTGCAAGGGGTTGGTTGTGTTGCGAATTAGAGGGCGAGTAATCGCCCATGTCTAGTTGCGCCATTAACGCTCCCAGTTCAGCTGCCAATTCGCGTGTTACCGGAAAACGGCCAGCTACCACTGTCAACAGAACGTCGTGTTTATTAGTTTTGATGTAAAGGTAAACTTCCGAGTCATGCGAATTGCATCACTATGGGCTATACTTGTCACTATGGGATTGTAGGAGACCTCCTCCGAGCAATGCGTCATCGCCGCATGCGCTATGTTGCAGTGAAACAAGTATCGACGCGCGGCCATGGCAAGCGAACATAGTCATTTTTGTTAAAAAAGTTAAAATGAAGGAAATTTTGTCTCAAGATGACCAAATTTTATTTATTTGATTGGTGTATATAGCTGTCTCCGCGACAACGCATATTTACATTACAAAAATTCAAATAAAATATGACAGATGGATAATATAATTAAAGTAAATCGTCATTTTCCCCCTCCTCACGTATATTTGAATATTTATAGGCATTGAACCACCCATTGTTACAGTACACGAAAAACTGGCCAATTCAAACGTGTATCGCATAACGCGTAACCACTGACGCATTGGTCGAAACAGGGCCGTCTTTACCAGGGGGTGCAAGGGGTGCGGTGCACCCGGGCGCGGAGCGCCCGGGGGCGCCTGTCGAGCGCTGAATTTTTGGATATTTCATTGAACTTAACGCCATTGCACAGTTTTATATACTTGTTACTTACGACAAATATGTATGCGCAAGCAAAAAAAAAATAGTCATTAACAATAATATTTTTTTTACTTTTATTACGCTTTCGGCGCTTGTCATACCGCATTAAGTAGGTAGGTATGTTAAACTGCTAAAATCTGAGTAAACTCTATATTCACCATGACAATACGAATGGTCCGCGGAGTGAATTTGTTAAAAGCATAAATCTTAGAAATCAAGAAAATGGATCTGTCTAATTGGGAGTAGGTACCTACCTAGACAATTAATTTTGTGAGAAATTTGTATTTTGATTAAAATCTAAGAATGAAATATTTCTTTAAGTAAAATTTAATAAGTTTAATATTTAAAGTAGCGTTCGAATAGTGCCGGCTTTACCTATGGTGCATGGTGTGCGGCGCACACGGGCGCAGGGTGTTAGGGGGCGCCGAGCGCCGCTCGCGACGCCTCCAAAGAGCCTACTAGAGGGCGCCAGGGTATTGATTGCACCCGGGCGCTACATGGGCTAGAGCCGGCACTGGGTCGAAAGTCACTCCTGCGTCGTGCGGCTATCGCAATGCGATCATGCCGTGATCGACGCAAGTCGGATGGCTCGGAACAGCTTTACAGTTATTTTATGAATATAAAGATTTTATTTATTCCCTTTTACACAGCGTGTCATTGATATAACGCAAAAGCTGAGAACAGATTGTTCAGTATCGACAGTGGAATCGATTCTACCTGTTTTTACTGTTCATTTCTAGTATATCTTCTACGGTAAAGTACCGGGCGCAGCGCTCGGTCACTACCACTGTACCGAGTAATGAGCGCTACGAACGGTAGAATGTTTGTAATTTTTGATTTATTCCTTATATTTTATTTTTTTCTTGATACGTTTTTATATTTTCAAGTACTAGACGTGTTTCATTGACGTGTTTCATTGACGTGTTTCATTGACGTGTTTCGATGACTCGTTGTATAATAATCAGTTAGTAAAAAGACGTGCTATCAGATATTTGTTTGTTTAAATATTTTTATGTAATAGTCCCTTATTTATTTATTATTTTATGGATAGGATTTTGTGGATTTATTGTAGGGGAGAGTGCATGTTGCATTCACACAGCCGCTGGGCGCACTCGACTGGCCACGTTACCCGTCTCTCACAGAAGACTACCTTGAAATGTACTGCATTTTCCACTTTATCGTATTTCCCCAATATACGCACGTGTTTCGGTAGTAAGTGAGATATGCCAGAGCCAATTTCTATCCCATCCTATCCCTCCCCATTTCCCCAATCCATTCGTTAATCTGCAAAGCTTGGCAGCGCATCCCGGGGCGTGCCAACGTTTGTCATTCTGGACTGATGTTGGCATATATCGCGGATGTCTATGGACGACAGTATCCACTTACCATCAAGTGGACTGTATCGAGCATACAAGAGTCTGCCGCCATTTTTTCTATAGAAAAGGAACACTTGTCAAATAATCATTTGTTTGTTCAATATAATACTTGTTTATATAATAAATTTCATATTGAACCCTTTAAACCCCATAAATTACACAAACAAGAACTTTCTCGTATACAAAGCACTTGCCTTGTATACTACACATCATTAAAAGGGTTCATAACAATCATTGGAAAAAAAATTAATTAATGGATGTGGAATAAACAGAAGTGAACCATGTACTCTTTTCAAGTTAAAGAACAGTTATCGTCGGTACAAAAACGTTTAATTGGCAGCGTAATTAATCAATCAAGGGACCGCCCTTCGTCTAATTGGTCAATCAGTGAAATGACGAAATTTACTTTGTACAATTTGAACAGTTTCTATACCACATAACTGTATAAAGACACGATTTAAATACTAAACTAGACGTGTTATTTAATAATTTTACTGGAAATTTCAACAATGACCTATATGCACTTTGTAGATAACTATATGTAAATAAGTAAATCATCTCACCTTGATTATTGACTTGATAGCAAAGCAGCAATCTCTCCTTATCAGTTTCAGTTCGCAGCGAATTCTTGAAGTACAATCTGTTTCTATACGTGAGTCGGATTACTCGGGAATTTTCGAACTTTCCAGAGCCTTTCTCTCGTAACGCCGTCTCCCATTTTGATATCACATCGCAAAGCTAGAAAGAAAGCAAGTAATAATATGTTACTGTAAGGCTATATGAATAAAATAGTAGACTCGCCAACCCGCTGGGCCAGCGCGGCGTTTTGTAACCAGACACCCCTCATGTACGAGACAGTGTGCATGAGGGGGCCCATGTACAGCAGTGGATATTGAAAGGACTGGTTGCATTGCATTGCAAGATCATATGTATCTTTTATCTTGTATAGGTGTAGGGATGCAGATTTGCGAGTCCTTTTTAGAGAAATTTTTGAAAAATTTACCTATGGCAGGAGATCACGACTTTTAAATTTAGTAAAAAATCATTTTTTTTTGAACTGAAGGCGAATAGCTGTCTAAACATTTCAGTAAATCTATAAAGAAAAAAATTGTCATTCGATGGGGTTTTTCACAAATTTTGTCAAAAAATAGTTTTTTATTCTACCACGGTGTTTTTATTATACAATCCACTAGTTCAATGATATAACTGATCAATTGAACTAGTGAGAATGTACCATTTCAATCTGATTTAATGTGAGAAATTAAAAGAATGCACATTAATAAATGACGACACATTTCATGGCCTACACTAGGATTCCTCGTATCTTGGATCCAGAGAAACATACTAAAAAGAACACGCCACCCAGATCCGTACAAACATGTGTGTTTAAACAAATTAATGTCCGACCGGGAACCGAACTAGAGACCTTTCGCACAGCAGACAATCGAGCTTAATTAATATAATTAAGTAAACAATTAAAAGTATACAAACACAATTATCGTACGTGTCTCATTATTTGTTCTGATGTGAGGAATAGAAGTGATTACATCTTTTAACTGATTTGATGTGATAAATTAAAGTATATAGAGATGAATAGACTACCTTTTTATCGGGTTTGATGTGGTGTTCAAGGTCCTTTTCAATAGGGTCGTCACTGAACAGTGCAAACCCTGACGCCGCGGATTCCCTGCATCCGAGTTCTGTACTTAAAGTGGCTAAGAACTCTTCCACCGTAGTTGACCCGTCGAAACTTATCACCTAAAAAAATTATTTATTTTATATACTGCAAAATCTATACATATAATAAAACTGTAGAAGCAGCGTGTCTGTACATTGAATATATTTACCAAAAACTGATTGGGGAGATGAAGGACGAGTATCAGAATACAAAAAGATGATTTTGAAATGTTTTGTCTGTTTGTCGGTTCGAACATGCTAATCTCCAAAACTATAAAATTATTAAACCATTAACTCTCTAAAATCCCATGAAAGGATTTTCGTGGGGCTTTCACGGGTTAGTTAAGCTTAGCTTGGCGCTTCAAATAGGCTTTGTTTCATCGAAATCGGCTGACGACAAGAAAAGATATCCCAATTTAGAAGTTTAAAAACTAAAATTCCCCGCATACGAAGTCGCGGGCACAGCTAGTTGAAAATAGAGGATAATTGGTCAACAATCTTTTTTTTTAAATATAATTTATTTAGGCACTTTTGCACACACGCCACATGTCAGCCCCATCGTAACCTGAACTTAACAATCTCAAAAGAGAAAAGGAATCAAAGGAAGACCACACACAATTATTTCTTGCGACCGTACTATTAATAATATTAGTGCTCTTCTATAGTAACCGCAAGTTTGTTACTAATAAGTAGTGACGTCACTTACCTGGTAAGTGTTATTGAGCATGTGCACAGGTATGGCATGTGGTAGGCAGTGGTGGTAGGGATTCTTCAACAGGATGGATAGCACCTCCATCCTTGAAGGCTTATCCTCCCTTCCGCCATTGCGGATCGTACGCTCTAATGCGCGGGCGCAATACGCAGCATATTTACCGCATTCCGTTCTGTAATATTAATAGTTTCAATTTAGATAGGTAAGAAGCAATAAAATAACACATTATTGCTCTGTGTGTATATAGAGGATCATTTCTCATTGAAATATGGTGAAAAATATATACATAACCCCAGATAGTGACAGGACAAAACCCATCAATTTTTAAAATGTTTCTGTGTATGCTGTATAAATAAATAAAGAGAAATCAGTAATATCCGAGTATGGAGGGAATAAGGTGATAAGTCAAAATACACTTTTTCGAGGGGGTAAAGGTAAGTTTTGTTTATGTTTTCGTTTTAAATTAAGAATATCACTTTGCCCATTCCCATAACATCTTATCCCTCCCCCTTTTCCCAACCCTTTATCAAAATCCATTCCTAAATATCAAAAGTTAAGCGGATCAAAGAGCGAGCCAACATTTGTCCTTCAGGACTGATGTTGGCATGTATCGCGAATGTCTATCGACAGTATCCACTTACCATCAGGAGGACTGTATGCTCGTCTGCCGCCTGCTTTCTATAAAAAAAATACTTACTTGGTGTCAGAATGTCTCGCCAGGTGCAATTTCAAGTACCACAATAGCCTGTTATTCCTCGGCACGAAGAGGCTAACAGCCAACGCTAGTAACTGCCAGCCTTGCACGAAGCTGTATGTAGGGGGGTTGCTCTTACAATCCACCGACAGGAGAGGCGCCTGAAATGTTCCGAAAACATCTAGTAGGTAGTATACATATTCTAACCTTTAATGACTTTACAGAATATTTAGTTTCGGATCGAGTCGTACTGAAAAATGACATGTTTTACACAAGCCACTCGTTCGTGTGTATATTTTTATTCTTTTTCGATATCGGACGAGCGTTCGTAGTACATATTCGAGCGTAAGTACAAACTGCTTTGCAGCGCATTTATTAACATATTCAATACGCGGCTAAATGCCGCCAACCGTAAATACAATGTTGTACAATAAACTTGTTCGTTTATTTAGAGCAAAGAAAATGGACGTTAAACTCATTATAGTAATTCATTCAGGTATGCAAAAAAGTTTGCGAACACTCGATTGACCACTGCTTTATTTATAGTCAATAAACAAACATAACTTAAAATAATACAAATATCAATGGAGGTTTATAAGAGAGAACGTCGAAAGTGATAATTTTGTAAACACAAAAGAACGTGTTTTGAAGACGAGGCATTTTTTTAAATAATTTGTCACTTACAGTATTCTCAGGAAGCATAGAATCGATGTTTTACAAGAAAGAAATCAATATCTTTACTATTGTTCCTTGTCCTTTTGTTAATACAGTTTATAATACGTAGTAAGTTTATAATTGTACTCTCGTAACTATTTTTACGAATATATACGTATACAGGTACGTATGAAAATACACTCCTTATTACCTTTCTCATATGAATTTTTTAATCCTTGTAATCTATCTATACGATGAAATTTATGAAAATAATTGAATGAAAATAATTATTTATGAAATAAATGAAATCATTTCCTAAATGAAATTTATGAAAAAAATTATGAAAAGGATGAAAATAATTTTAATGGCTTCAGGAATTTGCATCTAATAACTACGAACTAAAAATATACGAATACGAATACGAACTAAGTGTATGGATAATATTTCGTTAATTTGTATAAAATACTAAACAATAAAAATATACTATGCAATATTCTTCTAAAGTATTATAGTATTTTAAATACGATTTTATATGAAATGCAAAAATGTTCACATTTGTTATCATGTAACACATCAGAATATCTGTAGTGTTGCCAGAATATCTAATAAACTATTGATGCTAAAAACATTTTGTAGTTATGTAGTATCTAGTGATAGGTGTTCTACTTTAATTAACATTGATATATATATTTTTTTATTTAAATTACATGCTGTTTAAACAAAACAACTCAAATATTATAGTTGTGTATTATCTCAATACAATACAATACAATACTACTATGGAACGTTGTTTGGTATCAGGTAGACATGTGGTAAAACTATCGGCCCATAAAATCTCTGTGTATGATTTAGAATAGCTAACAGTATACAATGTGTCATAGGCCCGCGGCGCATCCCCAACGGGTGCTCTATAGTTTTTTTTTATGAAATCTATAGTCATTGTGGAAAATATTAATACTAACTAACATATCATTCCGAAAACAATTAGGCCTACAGGGGAGACCATAATAATATAAAAACGCGCCTTCTTATTTAACTCATAGGTGATGTGGAAGTGAATGCAGTCAATGAACGCCTACTCTCTCTTCGCTCTAAGACAAAAACGGGTACTACAAAATATGTATAGAATCGTTTTTGTAGGAAATTTTCCGATTTACAATTTTTGTAATAATCTCCGTTGACTTCCGGGCCATAGAAAGCGAGATTTTCGCAAAAACACAATTTTGTGAATTTTGACCTTGAATATCCGGCGCACGCCAAAATTCAGCTAACTGGATTTTTTCGGGAGAATGAAACCTAATATTACTGGGCTATCAGCTAACCGCGCTCGTGTCGCGCGATTCGAAACGCTCGAAAAATTTGTCATAACTTTTTAACGTTTCACTTATAGGTCTCAAATTTTTCACAAAACTTCGTGAAGGTTTGAACTACGATGTAGTTATGATAAAATACTCGATTTCAAATATTTACAAAAGTGAGGAAAATATTGGACTGATTTTCAGTATGTTCCGTTTGAGTAAACTCGAATAACTCATATCACAGGGGTCAACTGGCATATATTTTCGATCAAAATTGGTTTCATGAGGATACCCTGACCTTATTGGTTTAGTTGTATAAATGGGGGTGTGCCGCAAGCCTATCAGAGCAAAGGTCCCGTGACATGTTATCGAAACTTCTTTTGATTAAAATGCTACATAGCTGGCACATGTGTCCAGACCACAGATATAAAAGGATAGATACGTAAGCTGTCTGTCGCTGAGTGCCCGATAAAAAATCGTGCCAAGAGAGATGTTTCGTTTCATCGATGAGTGGTTTCCCAACACTAGCTATTCGTGACAGGCTTGAATTCCATACAATTTCACGAACTTGTGTTGTCTATCTCTATGGTCCAGATACAAGTCACATATTATGTAACGCGACTTATGTTCTAGTGTGTATGAGCCATAGGTTGAATTTCCACCAAACCAGTAGCATCAATTAATGTCAACTAATAGGATCGCTGGAATTTTCTAATCAATAAGATTCAAGCTATCTAATTGATGTATGTACGTCTCTTCCCTACTCCGTACTTAACTCTAAAATTAAAACACTTAATTAAATTTAAATTAAACGTTCACTTAATTAAATGTAACAATTTAAACGCACCAAACCCTTGTACAATACGAAAGCTCTCGAGTACTGTGTTGTGAGCTATCTACGACATGTACCTGTATAGAGCTCGGCGAGCCAGCGGCGTGCGGCGGGAGGTCTCCGCTCTTCACATCGGAGCCGCCAGTGCTCGTGTCGCAGGTGAACAGCGACTGTGTCGCGCACAGTAGCAGTTGCTGTACAAATGAAATGTTGGTGTCGGACAAACTGCCGGGGAAACGACTAGCCTGAGGGTCAACTTATGATGGACGAACGACTTGTGTGAGGGGTATTATTGTATCGAAAAAGGACTCTTCTTCGCTTAACAGTTTTGGGCGAAATTGACTTTTGCAAATAGCACTTCCTGTGCTGTAAATTCCTATGGTGTAAGTAGTACAAACTTATTTTATTATCAAAGGGAAAAAATGTTCAAACAAATTCATACTGTGTCAGAGTGGACAGTAAAACCAGATTATGGAGATACATAATGTCATTTCACTCGTAATTTAGTGGAATGTTGAAATATATTCAAACAATAGGCTTAATATCATCAGAGGTGATTTCTGGTGAACATCGAAGTTTTATAAACTGTCTTACAAAAATGTTATATACTGCGAAAACTATCATTGTTGTACAATTTTCTATGTAACTAATTAATTAAACATTTTTAAATTTATTAGCTTCTCAATTTACTTATTTCAAAGTACAATTATTTATTAGAATTACAATATAATTAAACCAAATGTAAATGTATAATTAACTTTAATTTTAAAATTTTATTTTAGGCTCTGACCCTTTATATGATCGGAAAAAAAATGTAATGCTGAGACTTGAAAATAAACCTTGGTAAAATTTACTCTTTTCTTTCTTTAAATGATCCTTTTTTTTACACCATAAATTATTATTATTGATAATTAAAAAAATATGATCTTCACAAAATAAAACTATATTTTTTTCCAGGAACAATAGAATTAGAATTGTTAGAAAACGAATCTACACGCCCTAATAAATCTTTTAATAAAGGAACTCATAAAACCAAGGGCTTTACTGATAGTATGCCAACTTTGCAAGGCGCAACTAGGCCAAGCAAAGGGAACTTAATCTTTACAAATAGGTAATCTGTACATTTTGAAGATACTGTTAGTGCCGTGCTGTATGTATGCCAATGTGTTGTGCTATAAATTAAACCAATTTGCCCATATTTTAAAGGTAACCTTCATTTCCCTGTAGGTACGTACAGTTTTTGAAAGAGAATGATGTATAGGGGAGGAAAGAATGATTTATTTCAGGACTGCACATTATGCCACTTCAATTTAGGTAAAAAGGGTTTTGCTGAAAACTTGCTTGAATGAAATTAGGTGCTGTAATATTTTCTGAAATTCTTTAAACTAGGAAATGTTTAAATTTTTTACGATTGTGACTTCTAGATATCCAATTTATATAATACTAATATTAATAGTTGTCCGTTATACATTTTATTCCCGCGGGTGTCGTAAAAGGCGACTAAGGGATAGCAAAGCTGCCACCACAAGAGCTGAGGAAATAATTACCTTCAATCGGTAAACACATTCCTTTGAAGCAAGAGCTGGATTTAGACATAAAGAAAACAGTTGGTAGCCGTGAGCTCGAAGTTGAAGTATACTCGGCGTATTTACATATCAACATAGTACATATGACAAACCCCAGCGTTTCACGTACAGTGTTGATACCAACGTTCAATGAAATAATTATGAACGCCTTCCGCTAACTTTTAGATTCAATTTAGCTCGCGTGTTGCTGCGTTTTGTTTTTGTATCCCCCTTTTGTAGTCATATGCAGTTTTTACAAGAGAGACAATCATCTACTGTACATTAGTTCTATTAGATATTGTACACAGATCTTCTTGGGGTAAGGATGTTGCCCCCCTTAGGACACCATGGACTTTCCTGCCTTTCGAATGCGGGCCGGCTTTCACGCCACGCCACTCTTAATGACATTATACGTGGGGCACTTGCCACCGTCAACGTACCGTCTCTTTTAGAGCAAAATGGTGTCGTACGTGAAGATGGCAAGAGACCTGATAGGATGTCTTTAGTGCAGTAGAAAATAGGCCGACCACTGTTATGGGATGCTTACTGTGTCGATACACTTGCCCGATAATCGATAATCTGCGAGGAGGCTGGGGCAGCGGCAGAAGGTGAGAAAAGGTGGAACTCTTAAATACCGGAGTATCGGCACCGAATACATTTTTGTTCCTTTCGGTGTCGAAACTCTGGGTCCATGGGCTCCTAGTGCTGACTCTATTTAAGAGCCTCTCAAGGAGTCTTTTGTACATCAGCTGCGAGCCCAGGGCCGGCAATTACCTCGAACAACGTATTAGTCTGGCCACTCAGTGAGGTAATGCCCTCAGTTTGGTAGGTACCTTGCCATAAAGACCTAATTTATAAATTTTCAATATTATTAACGCACATACTGAAAATGTATATTTTGTTTTATTTCTAGCAGTAAATTATATTTTTGTATAATAGACATTAGTAGATATAATTTTATTTATAATTTTAATAGTAATTATTATATTATTATTGTTATATATAATGTGTGTATCAATCGGGATATTTTTATTGAAATTTCTGGAGCATGCGAGTTTTCTCACGATGATTTCCCTCAACGCGGAGTTGTTAGAAACAATTTAACAAAGTTAGATAAATGAAATTAATTTACTCATTACAGTTCGATAATAGAAACATTAGATATTCTGTCACATAGATGACAGTCGTTTAGTAGGTGCAGCTGTCCATGGCCGGCGGTGACCACTTACCATCACGTGGCCCGCTCGCTCGTCTGCCATCTATTCTATATAAAAAAAAGTATTATGTAATATTGGGGAAGCGTAGTGTGTGACACCTTCCGGTCAGGTGGAACGATAATTTGAAGAAGTTCGATGGTGGAAAGACTAGGGAGAGACTATCCAGTAATAGGGGGACGTGACTGATAGTATTATAAGTAATATGCATTTGATTATAATGGCAATTCCTGTAGACATACTGTGCAGTCGAAATACTTAAACCTAACATATACTTACCCAGTTATGACATCGAAGATTCCACAATATATACATACAAACTCATCTAGGTAAATATAGTTACGGGCCATATACTGTACCATACTTGCAAAGTCAACCTTTCATTACAAAGGAAGATCTAGTAGTGCGTAGGAACCACTAGCTATGATAGTATATATGAATAATATAGAATAACTTAAAAGGAAATTCATTCCCTAAATCTAAAGGATGGGGGACAAACATTCTCGGAAAAACTTTGAAAGAAAAATAAAAAAAAACTCCGGGGAAAATTTACACCAACATTCCATTTGAAATTTGCAACAACGAAACAAGTCACTCTTTGTTGTGGCAACATTGAAATCTTTTTGAAATTCGAACAACATAACCAATGATTATGCAAGATTTTGTTCCTTTTTTCGAAGATTCTACATAATAATGTTGCCAGAACTTGACGATCAAGTTGGAATACAACTTTTCTCACCGATCGATTCTTAAAAATAATATTGCCATTTCAAAATACAATTTAGCATGTTCCGTGAAGCCAATAAAAGGTTTATTTTCACATACACAATTCCAAATTGATCAACCACGAGACTTTAAGCGTATACATATATATATATTTACATTATCATAGCGACACACAAAGCTTAGAAGTACTAAAATAAAATGGTTTGTTAGTGTATATTTACGCAAAATTATTTTGAAAGCTTTACATATTGTACCATTTTATGTTTAAGAAAACTATAGAGTACATGCGGCTCACTGAAGCGACATATTTTTAATCATCTGTTTTACACATTTATCATTCTTTTACAAGTCATTATTTATTCATTTTAACAGGTCATCAGCATCTCTCTTAAAACACCGGTTTATCTGATTCCTTTATAATTGTTAAGACTTCTATATATGTAAATTTCTATATAGAATATTAATTAAAAAGACTACAAAAAGTGGTAACCGACATTATGAAACCCTATTTAAAACTAATACTTTAACGTTAGTATTTTAATGTATCTGAATCTTCCGGTCTTTTCGATGTTTAGTCGGGGCTGGTTTACTCATAGTATGAAAGTGGGTCTAAATGTATCTCTACCCACCGACATACCAGTATTGCTTGTGTATACAGGCTTTGCATTAAAAAGCGCCGTTCGATATGCCTTAAGCGCTCTTCGCTTACTTTTAGTATAGCGAAACTCGAGCGAAACTATAAGACGTTTTACTAGGCATAGTTATGTAGGTTTTCTAAAAAAATGTTGGTTGCCGATTAACCGGTTATTTGCAATTTTTACTACAGAATGAAATTTGTATACATTAGTATCAATTAGTTATTGTGTGATTTAGAAGCAAATTTTAGTAAAAAGGTAGTCCAGTAGCGGATTCGGACGTTTTAAATAAGCACCAGTTTTATTAAACCTTAATTAACAGATGATTAGTCGCATTTTTTTCTGACATGTAAAAAATATATAGCGACAGTGAGCGTTTCGACTGTATTGTACTCTTTCTACTCTATGGTACAGTGATTATTGTGGTAATAGTGGAAAACACTCGTGTGGTCTATGATTGATAGAAAATTATTGATAACATATGAGAAAAGCATTGAAGCTTATCGCTTGAAGCAAAGCCGTTGCTAATATAAAGCGAGATTATTTTAATAATGGAAATATCGAATTTATACACTTGAGAGAAAAATAAATAATTATTACAAAGAAATAAATTTAAATTGTATCAAGAGTGCACATATTCGATAGTATGTATATTTTTTATATACATGTTCCTGGATACAATGAAACCTTGGTAGGGTTTATATTCAATAACAAAAGGCTCGTCTGTTTTGTTCGTTATTTTTTTTATGGTACCTTTGATAACTTATAACCTTCTAAACATTGAAAGCCATGCCATATTTTTTTTTTCTTCTAAAATGTGACGACACAAATATTTTCTAAAGGCTGGGGTGTAGAAAATATTTGTAACTGAAACAGCAAATAAAAAATAAATTGCAAAAGTGCTTCCGCCTTAAAATACAAATTTGTTCAAATTAAATTATTTATTTCAATTTTTACTTTAGGCGGAAACACTTCGAAATAAGGTTGTGGTAATAATAAGAGCAGCAATCGCGGTAATTTTGATTCAGCGCTGTTGAGTTTACAGAATGTGATTTATGAAGTTCCGGTAAACAATTCGTTTTACCATCAATAACACAGATAACTTATTAAAATTTCGCGTTTTGTACACATTTCATATTATATTATCGGGTCTGAACGCGTATAATAAAGGTATTTGTGTACCTTTTATTCCTACTCAACGTTTCGGCGCGGGTTACACCAGCCGTGGTCACGAGTAAACTCGTTTTTTGTAAGTCCATCTGTAAGTACTTAATGGCAGAAACAAATTGAAATTATTTTTAATATTTTTTTTTTTTGTTTTATTGATTACATTACTAAATTTGGAGACAGTTCTAAAATTTTCGGCACACAATGAAAAGCGACGCTGTGTAGATAACAATAAGGATATATTATTCGTATGTTATTGTGATTAATATATCTCTACCCAAAGGTGGCAGAGATCACTTTTAGCGATAAGAATGTCTTTTGTGCATTTAATACTGTGTTTGCAATGTACTATTTTGTTTTGGTGTGCAATAAGTTTATATTCTATATGTATAGTTTATATGTATAACTAAAGCCGAAACAAACTCTAATTTAATATTAATCTACGATGTTATTATCTACGATTTTTATTATGATTTCTGTGGTTTTAATTATTATTTGCGATTTTAATTATTATTTATGATTTGAATTATGAAATATTGTACACCTTATCAGGTAGCCTATAGAACAATTTTTATTTTGTTGACACCTTACTTTACCTATGCTCATGCAATAAATGATTTGATTTGATAATCACATACGCGTCACGTAACCCGATCGCTGCTCCCCACACAACCTGTAACGAACTCAAACGACTTACGCTCTTAAGCTTGGCAGCTTTAACGTTTAGTTTCGCGTGGCGCGCGGCCGGCGGCGTTACCTGCACGCCGAGCTTCGTGTGAGTGTGCGGGGTCGTTTGCTTGGCGAGTGCGCTCGCTAGCTCGTCTGCCAACTCGCCCACTTCTAAACACTGCTGGAGCGCGTTCTGGGCGAGTACCACGTGGTAGTCGATGCCGGCGTGCTCGACTGCCACTGACATGAATAGTTGCACGCACTGCGGAAAAGGTTATTTGTTCTTTATAAAAAGAAAGGGATATATTTCCATAAAAAGAAGGCGGCAGACGAGGATAGGGACAGGTTGGGATGGGAATAGGCTCTGGCATTTACAAGCTTGTGTGTTCGATTGCCAATAACGAATAGATACATGCACAGCTGAAGAGGATTCGATAGATAGAACAAATAATAATAGTCCTTTTATTCAAGTAACACATAATAGAAAAGAAAGAAAACTCGTCCGTTAATTCTCCCACGTTAGTTTAGTTCGCGTTTAGTTTCGTGTGAGTCTGCGGGCTCGTTTGCTTGGCGAGTGCGCTTGCTAGCTCGTCTGCTAACTCGCCCACTTCTAAACACTGCTGGAGGGCGTTCTGGGCTAGTACCACGTGGTAGTCAATGCCGGCGTGCTCGACTGCCACCGACATGAAAAATTGCACGCACTGCGGGAGAGGGTTTTTTTATAACAAGGCGGCAGACGAGCAGATAGTCCAAACGGTGGCTGGTGAATACTATCGCCCTATGCGACATTAGTGTTGAATGACAAACGGTGGCATGCCCCCGAATGCGCTGGAGATTTAGGAATAGATTTTAGAGAAACGGTTTGAAAAAAGGAATGAGAATAGGCCATTTGATGAAATAGGATAGGATATAGCAGAACATATCTTATCAGCGTGCACAGACACCCTCCAAACAGTTCTTTAATTTGACTCGTAACAGAAACGGGGGAAATTTGTCCCGCAGCTCGACCACTTCCAGGCTCTACTAGAGGTTATTCTGGGCGAGTGACATATGGTAGTCGATGCCGATGTGTTCGGTTGCCACTGACATGAACAGTTGCATGTTCTGGTATAACTGATATAATTGGATCAGAGTCAAGTTTTAGTCCTTCAATATTCGATTTCAAATCTGTTTTTTAAAGACTGGAATCGCTCCGAAATATCAAGTTTTTTTAAGACTGGACTCATAAAACAAGAGCTCAAGTCTTATTTATCATTATTGTTTCATTCAAAAGAATAGCAATGATGATAATTTACAAAATAATTTACAAAATAATAGCAAATCCTACCTTAAACAATTTTAACGCTTCGGCTTGCAATGCCTCTGAGTTAAGTGATGTTAACGGCGATGTAATATTTTCCTTTGAATAGAGTAACGTTGGGTGCCTCCATAAGACGCAATCTGAAATTAAACACGTATGCATGTAACAAAACACTATATGTCAATAACGTAACAGAAAATACATATATTTATATTGCTTTATCTTAAAAATCAGATGTTGGAGTATGTTCCTGTTTAAATAGAATCTTGAAACAACGAAAATTATTACTTAGAAAAATCATAACCGAATTTAATAAGTACATCCTATATAACCTCATAGTTATACAATTTATATTGTTTGTATAACAAAATACCTTATTTTCATAGTTTTCACAGTTGTACCAATATATTGTCTTGACTGTACTAATAAAAAGATAAAGCCGCATGTCAAGTTTATAAATTTATTTGTGTTTTTTCCCTAATGTGAAATGAAGAGTATTTCATAATATGTATGTATATATGTGACAAATATAACACTTTATCAAGAAGACAGCGACATAGATAAAAAAAAACAGATCGTCGACAGATATCTGCCTACATTTATCAAAAAATGATGAACAGTTTTTTTGCAATCAGCCCTTTCAGTATCCACTGCAGAACATGGGCCTTCTCGTGCACATTGTCACGTGCATAAGGGATATATGGCCTTAAAACGCCACGCTGGCGAAGCGAGTTGCCGAGTCCACTCTTTCAGAGGTGGTGTAGTTCCTCAGGGCTTGTGGTAGCAGCTTCGTTATCCCTCAGTCGCCTCTTACGATACCCACGGGAAAAGATGGGGTGGTGCAATTCTGTAGTCGGCCGACACCACACTGACAAACATATGTGCGACCGCAATAAGAAGGAAAAAAGTTTAGGAATAGAAACGATGGGGAAGAAAAACAGAAATTACATTAAATTAATTTAAAAATTTGAACTTACTGGGGTCTCCATCGGTCTCCATCAACTTCTGCACTAACTGTTCGAAGTGTGTGCCTTGACTGAGGCCTCCTCCGCTTACGACCGTCAGGTGATAAAGCCACGAGTCTTTATCTGCTTTGCATTCAAACAGCAGGTACGTGGGTCCCTGGAACATGTCGGAGATCCACTTGAAATCTCATGAAGCACACTACTATTGTAATAGGCACGTCGTTATGGATCGAAAATTAGACTACAGAATGAGTCAAAGAGCTTGGAGCAGAATTTAGGTTTTCATTAGCAGCCAGTTAGCGATTTAGTAGCAAGATATTCGGTAAAGGACAATATTCACAAAAATATTGTTACATAGCCTCGCCGATATGTATACATTACCGGCCAAACCCGATTTCAAGATAAAATAAAGGGTGTCCCAGATTTAGCGTCGGATTTAATTTAGAAAAAATATAAAGTAATTGTTTCTCCCGCTGTGTGACATGTGGCACCGTCCTGTTGGAACCACAGTTGAACGAGGTCTATAACTTCCAATTGGTGCCGAAACTCCTGTGGCATGTTCCGATACCTCTCTATGCCTACCTAAATACCGATACCTAAAAAAATTACCCTATGATCCCGCCGAACCAAAAGCCACAAAAAACTGTAACTCTGAGGATGCATCCGTTTTTCATTTATCTCATGAGGATTCTCCAAGCCCCAGATACGACAATTTTGCTTAATGACGTATCCGTCAAGGTGGAAATGGGCCTCGTCACTAAAGATGATTTTTTCGGCAAAACAATGGCCCACTTCATACTGCTCTAAAATTCATACTGCGTTGCTCTTTCGTGTAGCGTTCTATGTTGACTAATTGCAACTGTCATATTTGCCATCTATAAATAAACCAGGGTTGCCAATTGCCAAAACAAAAAATTAAGTGAAATTTAAATCCGGCGCTCAATCTGGGATATAGTTTTTCGTAAACCGAACTATACAGTTTATTTGAATCGTATTAGGGTCAATCAGTTTAGCCTAGGATAAACTAGTTTGTCGCGATAAGAAAAAAAGGACAAACTAATATTGCGGAAACTAAAACTCATACGAGTAAATTTCGTATCGCAAAGTTACATTAAGGGATCGTTTTAGTGAGACGAGAGAACATTCAAAATATTTTTATTTATATTGTATGCATAGATTCTTATAATTAGTCTCTTGCGTTTTAATCACACTGGGTGTGTAACGGTCAATAACTTATTACTATTTAATTAACTACATTGGTGTACTACAATATGTATTGTAGCGCACAAAAAAAATTGGTGTAGTGTTCA
The DNA here is from genome assembly GCA_943735995.1 of Sesia bembeciformis. NCBI lineage: Eukaryota > Metazoa > Arthropoda > Insecta > Lepidoptera > Sesiidae > Sesia > Sesia bembeciformis. The sequence continues at coordinate 12,709,353 of OX031039.1, read as the reverse complement.
GAATAAAAATTAGTGTGTGGACATGATACGAATTGATGTTATTGTGCATAACAGTTCATATACCACAAGTATAAGTATACAGTACTATAAGCCACAAGTATAAGCGATATTGACTGTCCCCAGTCGAATTAGATATAATTGTGCATAATGGTTCGTTTATAAATTATCATCTACAAACAAGACGGCTAAATAGTATTGTTAAAACGAACGCTGAGCGCTTGAGAGCTACGTTAGTGTCATTGACCCTTAACTATTTTAACTGGAGCTTTTAACTACAGGTGTTTCCGACCATGAAACATTAAAAATTTGGACTATAAGGCTCTCTAGCTTTTAACGTTACGTTTTAAAAGTTCATTAGCGCTCACTCAGCACTCGAGTGTCGAAAGCTCAACGCTCATTTTTACAACACTACAACTAAAGGACATAAGTATAAGAGATGGTGACTGACCCCAGTGACCTGGTGCTGCGGATGGATGGCTACTGTCAGGTGGGACCTCGCGTCATCGTTCTTCTCCTCAGAGTCCGAGTCGGATACGTGTTCTACGTCTTCAACTCTTGCGTCACGCATATTGATTTGACCCACTGGGTTCTGGGGACAAGGAAATTGTTCATGTATTGTTATAGTATAGACATATAGTATAGACATCTATTTATTTCATTGAAAGCCAACATCAATATGTACATAATTTAGGCTTGTGTAACACAATCATGTATATACATTATTGTACATATCATACTTAACGACCAGCTCGGCATGTTACAATACATGATATACATTAAACAAACATTATCCTACATTATCCTAATACATTATCCTGACCCGAGATGCCGTAGTAAATAGATAAAATAATCGAAGCCCAAAAGACTCACCGTACGTCCTTTAAACATTGTTCATGAAAATATAGTTTAATTTTCTTTTGGAAGCAGGGTCGTTAAAAATATTTATTTATTTATTACACTCTAGTTAAATTATTTATTTACACTTAATGAGTTTAAAAAAGGCGGACTTAATGCTATAAAGCATTTTCTCCCAGGCATTCTTGAGGCCAACCTTGTGACGGTATGGTAGATGCAAGTGAAACAGTATAGAATAAAACAAAAATTGGAATAAATAACCGGACAAAACTTCATAGTAAAGAGCTCGTGACCATGGTTGGTATAACCCAGCGGAAACGTTAAGTAAAATAAATAAGGTAAACACACGCGTTAAGACCCGTTTAAATAGATAAATATGTGTGTAAAACGCGAAAAGGTCAAATTATAATATATTTATATCCTCTCCACTGATCGCCACTAATATCGCGTGGTTTTGTCGTAAAAGGCGACTAAAGGATAACAAAGCCGCTATCAATACAGAATTGCATTTTTAGGTAAGTTAGTAATCAATTGATTACGCAGCCATTTTTCATAATTTTCGTTGTCCATCTCGTTATGATAGTCTCCTGTTGTATCCATAGATTTATACACTAATAAAGCACCGGGAATTTAATCGATACCGAGAAAATTTTGTAGAGAAATTTAGGAAGGTATCGATATTGACTTGGGGTGTGGAGTTGTCAACGTTTTTTTATCCGCCATCAAGAAAACCTGCTTACCACAGAAAAATTAGGCAAAGTAAAAGTTAAGTTAACGATTACAGTAGATAATTTTTTACTGATCATATTTTTTTTGCAATAAATCAAGTACCCGATCACAGTTCAATTCCAACATACCTGTTCCCCCGGCGACTTGAAGTAAAGGAACATTTTTCCAATAAGCACGCACCAGCTTTTCTTGGCGTGTCCGTTCTTCACTTTGGTCAGCCAGCCCTGGACCGTAGGCTTGTTGTCTTCTTTACTTAGAAGCAGTTTCGTTGCGTTGCGTCGTTGAACGTTCTGAAATTTTGGAAAAATATGTAAGTACATATAAGGACACGGCAAAGGCTCGACACTTTTCAATATCGAGTACTGTTTTTTTCGATACTGATACTTTTTAATTGATACTTTCACTCATAGGAGTACCATATGGCCGGGATTGTATTGAATGAAATCAAATCGATACCCAGAAAATTTTGTGGAGAAATTTAGGAAAGTATCAATATTGACTTGGGGTGTGGAGTTGACGAAGATTTTTTATACAAATCAAGAAAACCTGCTTACTACAGAAAATTTTGGCAAAGTAAATCAGTTAAATTAACGATACTTTAGGATGTTGAGTTGTCGACGTTTTTTTTAAGTATCGATACTTTGATCCATACCGTACTTTTTTGCGATACTACTCATGAGTAAAGTATCGATAGTTTTGATTCCATACCGTATCGCTAGGTACATAGATTACTATCAATAAATAATGACAATATTGTTATTGTTGCGACTAAAAGGTTTTGTGATTACAATAATTATTTTTTATTTACACAAACACATATAGTTAGATAAAATATATCTCCTATATAAAATATATAGGTTCCTATATATAAATATATAATTCCTCTTAACATTGAATTTCTTTAATATTGAAATTTACAATTTGTGTTGTACGATTTTTCAAAATGTATTTATTTATTTATGTAATGAACAGCCTTTCATTTAACTTGTTTAACAAATATATTAATAGTGTTAATAGCCAAATACAGATTACACTGACATTTAAACAGTATTTAATAGATAGTCGGTATGTAAAGTATGATTGTCGGTATGTAAAGCGTGCGTGCGTGTCTATGTGTGTACTTTATTTTTAATGTCTATGTTTAATTAGGAGGTGCATGCTTTCATGGTCTTTACACAATTTAGATGGTGTGGTAAAATAAATATAATACATTATTAATATAAATACATACAAACTTACACACATACATAAGAATAAATATCTACAAGGTATACATAATCAATGAATATATTATATAAATAAAATATCTAGGTAATAAGAAACAAAAAAACACATGTTGCTGACAAAAGTAAAATAAAAATGAAAGAAAAGATAAAGCAAAAGGAGCTGACTGAGACACTAGCGATGAGAAATGGACAGGTAATGTTCCCAAACCATCTTTTTAAAAGAGATTAGGTTAGGTGCTTTACGGATGTCAGTGGGGATGGTGTTCCAGTCTAGCTGCCTGCTACAGTGAAATATTTGGTCATAAAGGCAGTACGGCAAGAAGAGACTTGGAGTAAGGAGTTGCTATGCTTAGAATATAGAACAAACATGCTAGAGCGACATAAAAGTTTGGTTATTGACAAATTTTATTAAATAAATGTATTCATCATTCCCTAAAATAAGTGTAATTAAATAAATAAAAACAAAGGCATTTAAAAAAAATTAAACACCTCGCATGAATGCATTCCTCCTTTTGCTTTTCCAACAAATGATTTTTCTTATTCGACCAGTCAAGCGCGACTTGGTTCAATAGAGCTGTTAATACAAGAAAAAACAAGAAAAGGTCCAAAGTCACATAGTTTAATCGATGTAATTAAATATATTCACATACCTGTAAAACCCTAATCCAATCTTCCATAGTAGCAATGCTGTCAGCCGTAAGGTAGTAGGTTCGACTGCCAGTAAATATCTCGAAAGTGGCCGCACCTTCGTTCCGCGATATCTTACACGCCTCGCCTAATCCGATTTGCCCTTGAGGTTTTCGAGTCACTTCTGATTGCGACTTCCAATAAGACAGAGTGCCGTTCTTTAAAACGAACCTGGAAAATTTATCTTTTTAGATTTCTATGTCCACGTATTTAAGGAAAGGAAGGACTTCCTATAAAATGTCCTATAAACTTTCAAGTTTATTACTACAATCAAATGTAGTCGCTTGTCGCTGTCGCAGAACATTTGAATATTACGAGCGACACAAATGAAAAAATATGGCATGCCGCTTCAGCAATGCCAACCAGAAGTTTGTTTTAGTATATTCGCCGTCGTGTTGTCATCGCCTTAACAGTGCGGCATCGGCCTTACAAATTGGTTGTCCTTTTCTACTAATTAGAATTTCAAAATGTACAGAAATTGACATATAATACACATATAACACATCAATTAAAGATTTTAAAATTTTCAAACAGATCAAACGTTTTTCTTACCATCTCTTCCTCCAAGTCTTCAGCTTGCCACCCAACTTGGCCAAATGTCCACTCTTCTCCAGCGCGTCTCTCGCGTGTCTCGGCGAGTCGGCCGTGGCCGGGCCTTGCGGCCCCACCGGGTGCCCGTGCGGACCGAGCGGGCCGCCCGGCCGCCCCGAGGCCCCGCTGTCACATGATACCGCGTCGGGAGGGATCGCGTAATCGTCCGACATGCCCGATTCGAATGATGTATCTGGCGACGAGTGCGACATTAATTTATTGTTAACTATTTTTATTTATTAACAACTAGTTATATTTATTTCATAACTTCGAAAAATCAGACTGATTCTCTGATAGATTGGTTAAAATGGGTCAACTGTATAGTTATAATTATATCACGTGGTCAAGCCGCCCGTAGGACCCGCTGTTACATGACACCGCGTCGGGAGGGATCGTCATTCAAATCGTGCCCGATTTGAATGACGTATCTGACGAGTACGATTTTTACTTATGGTCAATTTTATTTGTCATTTTTGGTTATTGATAACTAATGTATTGGTAACTTAGAATATCTTATTGAAACAATTCATTATTAAGTATAACAAAGAGCAACAACTACTACTGCTGTTTATTGATTTACAATATTTTTAGGTATGGATAAATATTTGTATGTATTTTTATTTTACTGATTACATTATTGTTAACTATTTTTTTAATGAAAATTGTCCGATAATTTTAAAAATCACTAGCAAACTGCTTCTCAAAAATATTAGCTTGATATGGGTGGGTTATGTCTAAGATTATTGTTTGCATAAGAAATAAAATAAAACCAAAAAAATATTAATTGACAGTCGTTATTGACTGCTCTCTCATTGTCAACGGATTGACTGTTTATTGATTAATTGATTTGAGTGTCAACTGATTGTCAGTCATATTGATTATCTTAAGTTATATATTTTTTTTATTTATAGAATAGATGACAGACGAACGGGCGGACCATATGGTGGTAAGTGGTCACCGCCGCCCAGGGACACCTGCAACATGACGGGGCTTGCCAACCTTGCAGAATCCTATTCACAGCTCTCTTGAAGATTCCTTAAATTTATCGAATAATCTGTCATCAAACGTAACAAAAAAAAAGTGATTTATTGATTATTCATAATATGATTAAAAAGGAAGAGTATTATTATAATACTTAAACTGAAAAATGCTCTGAAAATAAAAAAAAAAATGAAAAAAAAAAAAGATTTACTCACCTCTAGTTTTACTCTGTTTACTGGGCGATCCACTACTCGACCGTTTAGCTGGACTCAAACTGGAACTAGTTTTCACACTTTTCGAAGGACTACTGGCACTAAGACTGGTATCCGAAGAACTACATTGTCCATTTGCACTATTTATTAGCACGAGGCCGTGATTGGATGTCTGTTGTATGGATGCTGGCAGCATGCTTGTCATGTTCACATTGTTGATTGGCAGGTTCGACGTTTGAGCTGAGGATGGTTAGTTGTGATAGGTTAAAATGCGTTTGTTACATGAGTACAGATCCTTACTTAGCTTAATATTTACAAGTGTGTATTAGAAAATTTCATTTTTATAATTTTCACTGAAAAAAGTGTACTGCAAAAGTTTTCGTTAGTTAACAAATCGGCTACAAATCAACAATGTCATATTTGATGCATTTGTAGTTTAGTTTTAACCCTGTAACACAGGATTTTAGTCCCAATTCTAGGCAGGCGAATGCCCAGGCAACTATTTGTATTCATATAAAATTGCCGGCCCACAAAATTATTCAATTCAAAAATAACTCAATGTTATCTTCTCGTCTCATAAAATCCACTACAAATGTTCACAGCGACTGAACCGAATTTGATGAAATAAATTAAGTTCATGTGTGACGACGCTCCCATTAGTTTTTTCAGCATACAATATATATTAGTTAGTGTATATTAATAAATGGCGATAAGGCCGCCGGTTGTACTTCTAATTACTTGTACATTGTATTTATCTGTATGTTTTTGATGTAAAATAATGTGTTGTGTATCTATCTATTTTTATTTAAATACGAAAAAGACTGCTAGTTCTAAGCACAGTGAACTTTTCCGTTGTTTTTCCATATTCATTTATTCTAATTTTAATACCATGTCAATTACATTTATTTATTTTTATTTTACTTCCGTAGGAATATGGCTGGTACAAAGTAGGCTGGTTATAATTTATTGAAGAAATATATAATTAGTATTTTGTTATTTTTTTAACTTTATAAGCAGTTATTTTGGTATTTTTTAACTCTTTTAACTTATGTTAACTTATAACATATTGTATCACAGTTAATTTGTGATAAGTACAAAAAAAAACATTAAACGTTCACTCACCAAATACATGGTGTGGCGTATTATGTACAGTAACGCCCATAGACTCCTCGCCGTCTGAAGAGTCATCCGATGAATCGCCGGTGAACGGCATAGACCTTATTTGACTAGCGCGCTGTAAATAAAAAGAGTTAAAGAGAATTTTATAAAACTTTACAATCCCTGTCGAATTTTTCGTGTTTGCGGGTTACGGATATTTATAATTTAATCAATTATATATGTACGTATATTCTTTATCATAACCTCGCGATTTCATAGACTCAAACGTCACTGAGGACTGTCGGGACCCTTTGAGAATTACCCCATGAGAATGTCAAAAAGAGTGAGTTAATGCATAGATACTCTTTACCGCTAATCATAAGAAGAGTTCAGACACTGAAAAGCTAATTAAAGATTATTTAACTATCAACTGACTTTATTACTGACTATTGTTTTAGTATCTTTTTTTTTTTGTAGATATTATGTTGTATTTATGTATTATATTTATTTACATATGTATGTATATTTAATGTGTAATACCATGCTTGCGCTACTCAAACTACTTTTAGTTTTTTCTCAAACTTATCTCTATCTTAGGGTTGCTTGGAAGAGGTCACTTAAGCGATAAGGTTGCCAATTTTATAAATTATTCATTATTATGTTAAGTATTGTTCATTTTTATACAATATGGTGTATTATGATTTATGATTATTATTAATAGTTATTATTTTGGAAAATGCTTATTTGTTAAGTTAATTTTATTGTGGACCATAGGTTCACAACGAACGGTGTTACCTAGATTTAATCACTACCTTACGAAAATCACTTGCAGTGTGGGGTTCAGTTTGAGGTTTTCTTGCAGATCATATTTACACTTTTAGGAAGTAGAAGTAGTGCGTTATTCCTTTGAAATAAGGTTCAAAGTAGTACTTATCCCTTAACAGTCTCCACCTACGTCAATGTTAAATGAATAACAGTGGAATAGATGGAGACAGATATGTCCCGGTAGGAAGTCAATTCATGCAAAAAGTCCTGAACACTGTCTCACCGCTGGACTTAGCTGTTGTAATAAATACTGTTTGTATCCTATTCCTCTAAGGCAAAAAGTAACACCACTTTAACAATATCTTCGTCTGTTTGCAACCGTATTCCTTTGAGATAAGGTTCAAATAGCACTTACCCCTTTAACAGTAGCGTAAACGGGGACGGATATGTCCTGATAGGAAGTGGATTCGTGCATAGGTCTAGTACACGGAGCAGGCGCTGGACTTAGTTCCTCTTCTACCGATTGTTGAAGACCATCGTCTGCCACCTGAAAGCAGAATATAGCACTTTTTAGTATGTAGTAGTATTAGGATCTTTTATCATGTATCTCTCTGTACTCCACGTTTCGGCACGGGTTACACCAGCCGTAGTCACGAATAAGTAAAGAAATAAATAAATAATGTAAAATTTAAGTGCCGAAACGTCGATTTGAAAGTGTAAGAAACTCCCTTATTTTCGATCTGAACTAACGCAGTAGCTATCAAGATTTGGCCAGGTGATACAAAAGATTTGTTTGTAAAATGAGAAGAGATTTGATTTTCAGTAGTACTTTCTACTGGTATTGATACAATAGAAATAGATGGATTGGCTTCCGCTTTATGCACGAACTCAGGACGCTGATCTAAATGTAGCAGAGAATGATGTAGTTTGCCACAACCTTTACATGAATTACGGCTCTTACATTCGGCAACTGGATGACTTGTGGCAAAGCAGTTGAAACAAAGTCTATTTCTCTGTACGAACTTACGTCGATTGTTGCAATTCTCTTCCTAGAACTTCTTGCAGAGGTACAACAAATGATTCTCGGAGCAAAATGGACATGACACAGTAGTCGTAGTGATAGAAAATACTTTAGGTTTTTCATTCGTCTTCCCCTTTTCTTTCATCTTAGCTTCTTTCTCATCTCTTCCTTGACCTAAAAATTCTAGTGCTCTAAATTGTCCATCTAGAAAGTTTGAGTACTCTTTGAAAGCTGGTGAAGTGTCTGTCTGCTCCTGTTCACTCAACTTATTCTCCCATAACTTTCTGGTTTCTACGTCTAATTTAGATGTGAGAAGATGGATGACGATCCCTTACTTGTTCTGCTGAAAGACTTATATTTGTAAGTGCATCTAGGCAATCCGTGGTGGTATCTAGTAGTTGCCTTACTCCGATTAAAGATTCCGTTGTCAGCGATTTTTGTCTCAGTAAACGCGTGATGACGTTATTTGTTACATATCGTCAATTATTATAACGTCGCTTCAACTGTTCATTACACCGATCGTAGTTAGACTCCAAGATGGATATTTGATGGAGCAACTGTTCAGCCTCTACAGTCAGACGTGCTTTAAGATAGTGGAACTTTTCTACTAATGACAAGGTTCGACTTTTGTGTACGATGGAGTTAAATAAATTGTGGAAGGTTAGCCACTCCATGTACTTGCCGGAGAATATTGGTAGTGATATTGTAGGTAGCTTTACGCTGATGATATTGGCACTAAGGTTGATTCAACAGATATACTGGCACAACTGCTTGTAGGTTTAAGACTGAGCAACGTTTCTTTTAACAGCGTCTTGTATTCTGCGTAAAAATCGTCACATAAATCATACACCGTATTTGTGAAATAAGGTTTGTCCTTTCTGATTTCTTTCTCAGCTTGAACGATTGTATGATGATTCGCTTCAAACTTGGCCCAATATCCTTCAAGCATCTGATTGGAAAGGCTGAACAGTTGCTACGTCAAATACGACCATATGTTCGACTATCGATTGATGTTTTTTGGTGTAACCGAGAACGCCAACAGATGGCACTGATTCGAGACCGTACATCACACTATGGTTACGTTTTGAGTAGCTCTCTAATGTTTGTTTTTCTACGTGGCGGCATCCAGGGTAGCCCATAGCGACTTGTCTCCAATAAATGATTATGGCAGTGACTTTTTTTGAATACCACCTAGCTGTTTGTGCGTGGTCCCTTCGAGCCGGATGCTAATTTACTGTGCTTTAAGGTGCTTAATGATCAGCGAGAACAAAAACAGCACTCAATTGTCTCCATTGTTCCTTTGTCAGTCCATTGGTTAGTACATGATATAATGCGGACTCAGACGAACAATAATACCTCTATAAATGTAGATATATATGAATATAGAGAAATAATAGTGGAATAATCGGAGTTACCTGGTATATCTTGGCTTCCCAACTAGGGAACCTGTGTAAAGGCGGCGTAGGAGGTCTAGGTTGCTCAGACGTGGAACTGTCTCCGGTCGAAGACCCTCCCCGGCTATTGCCTTGCACTATCACGTTGACTGCACCTTGCCACGCTGGTGTGCGTTCTGATAACAAGGAAAACAGTATATAAAGGCCAATGACGCGCATTAGTTTTGAGTAGTGGCAGTACATATTCTTCTTGGAATAGTGTTGTAAATACGAACGTTGAGTGCTAGACGCTGAGTGAGCGCTAATGAACTTTTAAGACTCTAGCTTTAAAAGATAGTGAGTGTTTGATAGATACGGGAACACAATTGAAAAATGCAACTTGGGTTTGACGTGCTTTATTCGCGACTGAGGGCGCAGAGAGCGAACGCCCTCCCGTTGAGGGTAGATGTATATATGTGGTTGACATCTACCCTACTTGATATTAATACATATCAGTGTTATAGTCCAAAATATTTATGTTTGGTGGCTTAAACCCTTGTAGTTAAATCTTGAGTCAAAAACAGTTAAGGTTAAGATTGAATAGCACTGAAATAGAGCGCCAGCGCTCAAGTGCTAAAGCATTCAGCGGTGGTTTTAACAACACTATCTTGGAGTTTTATCTTCTAAGGAAGGTTGGCAATCATCACGGCTATTTGTACTTTAGAAACTGTAGTACAAAATAGTGATCGAGTGATCTTGCCAGGATAGCCAGGATGTCCTTCGTCTTCCGGGCCTCCTTATGTCTTGGATCTTGCCTTGTATAATTAGTTGAAGGAGCTCCTATTTGTTGTTACGCATTATGCGACTGAAACACTGGACTATAGGGTTTTCAATATTTCTTTGATTTGTTTCAGGTGGCAGTTAATCAGGTACTTATGCAAAGATGTTTTTAATAGACTGTGATAAAGTCAGGAACAATAACAACATAAGCGACCACCCGCGGCCTTTGCCCACGTTAGTAGTAAAATGGTAAGCTCTGGTTGTATGAGATGCACACCAATGTTAATAGTTTACTCCATTTGCAAAATGGCTACATTCTCGAAATGCCTACTTCGCTAATGACCATTTTGATTTTTTTACTTGAGCCACGTTTCCACGCCTAAACTCTAGAAGGAAACTCTGGGGAAAAGACTAATTAAAATAATTGGTAATTCAAACCTCTGCTGGGCGTATAAATTTCGGCGTAATCGTGTGTGGTGTCACCATCCGTTGACGTATTTGGTGTTGTCGGCATTACCACTAGGTTTTCTACTGCCGTCTGTCAACAAATACATACCATTGTATACATTATTATTATATTCAAGTATGTTTGTATAATTATAATTGAATGTTCCTCATGAACATTCAATGAATGGATAATGCAATTACGATGTAATTCAATTTACTGAATTGTATCGTAAATTACATTACAATATACTAGGGTTATTAGGGATATATTTCAGATACGGATATGGATATTTACAATCTTTTTATCGGTTTCGGTTACGGATACGGATATGAAATTATTTCGAATATTATTTCGGATACGGTTACGGATATGTTATTAAAAAACTTTTTTAAGACATGTATCATTAAATGAAATCAAAGGGAAATAAAACCAAATAGAGAATAATTGCAACTTTACTTTTAAGGAATTCTATTAATCAATGACAGCTATCATATTATGAAGTCATAATTTAAAGTATAATAGTTTAAAAAATTACACTAATAACGAACATAACATTCCCCTGATTGTTAAATACACGATAAAAAGAGATTCACTTGTGTCCTCTTCCACGACCAGGTGTCAAATACGACAGTGGCAAAAACCGAAGAGTATACAAATGGGAGGTTGCCTCTGCACAATTATTAATATATTAGAATATTAAAAATTAAATATTTATATGGCAATGGGCTGTTCATCGGCCATGTAGTATTGTGTGGGTTTAGAATAGCACCACCATACATACCTCTTACCGTGGGTGTCGTAAAAGGCGATTAAGAGATAACAAAGTAGCCACCATAAGCCCTGAGGAATTACACATCTCTAAAAGAGTTAAGGCTATTATATACCTCGTGCACAGGACAATATGCATGAGGGCCGACCGACACACACGGCTACATAGAATATCAAAATGCATACCGCTAAATCATCAGCAAGTAAACTGGCTGTCGTCCTGTCATCCATAGTTCGATTCATCGTGTTGACGTTGGTAGGATTGACAGTACTGACGTTGTTCGCAATGTTGGTAGTGCCAATCGATAAATTTCGTCTGTGGCGGACTGGCGTACTATAGTGGGGTTCTGATGAGTTTATGGAAGGCAGCTGTGGACAGGAAAATTATTTGGTAAAAAATAGTTATGTTTACTTAGCAGAGAATGAAAGGTAATGAAATATTTGATGAGTAGATGAATATTCACAAATAATTAATTTACATGATGAACTTTCGAGAATGTTTTCTCTGTAATTTTAGGAAGTTTAAGATTGTCATGTAAATTATAACAGATGCAGGCCAGTATTCCAAAATCATGACATGCTGAGCACCGTCACATTTCAATGAGCATTTAAACAATTTTGTTTTTATTCAAGGAAGTTGCTTAGAATTTCACAACATTAATTGTTTAAAATGTTTAAAGAATGTTTAATGTTTAAATAATTTAAAATGTAAATCTTATAAAATAACAAATTATTGGGAAAAGGTAAAATAACATTTTTGTTGTTTTCGTTTCAACATTCATATTATATTAAAGTTGTATTTCCACTACAGGTTTATGCAGCATTTATGTAAAAACAAAAAAAAAATGTTGCACTTAGATTAAGGAAAAGTAATGTGCGAAGCTCTAGCAGACGTGATTGCACTAATTATAAAAAAAAAATCACTATTTGACAGTGTCATCAGGCAAATGAAAATTGAGACTGAAAAAGCGCACAAAATTAAAAAAAAATTAGGCTACCATAAATAATAGTTTGATACATGAGTAATAAAATTAGCCTAGCATTAAATTCAAGTATCAAAATTATTTATCCAACTATTTTAATGATAAATAAGTTAATCTATTAATTTTATTTGCATTCTCTGCGCTGTTCCAGTCTCAACTTCCATTTGTTAAACTTTAAAAGACGTAGCATAAATCTACAGTACTTACACAATAAACAACAAAAATAATTGTTGAATTGTCAAACTATCAAGTTTTTAGCTCTTGTGTGATTAAGATGAAAAGCAAACGGTAATTTTCAGGATCGTGCCTATTAAAGTGCTTAGGAATAACATAAAACCTCCCTTTTTACATATACCTAAAGCCTGTGTAATGGAAGTGAAATAAATTGACACAAATAGCAAAAACAGCTAGTTCTAAAGGCGACAGGGCAACAACATTCAGTGCCTCTACCTGTGGCCCCTCAAGGCTCTCTGATCTCCTCCTATTTGCTGCCAAGAGGCTGCTTGAGGCTCGAGCTGAGCTATCCTCACTTCTCACCTCGAGGGAGAGGCTGGCTCGAGATGGCAGAAACTGGGGAGTTAATTTTTTCATAAGCAAGAGCTTCTTTTTGCTCTTAGATTGTCTTATCCCAGGGGCGTGTAAGTAAGAAATTGTATCAGTTTAATAAAGCATGTTAATCTTTATAAACAATCACAGCAATGTAAATGTAATCTTCATGTAATTCATTAATGTAATGTACAGGCACATTACGAAAACATTGGCCATCGGCTAATCCGTAAACACCCGAATGTGTCATTCACGGCTATGAATTAACATACCTCTAATTGCATACTTTATTATGAGATAAATACAAAACTTTATGAACATGTCACGAGTCAGTGCAGAGAAAGCTGTTATAATACAGTAATATGGAGCTGTTATTTTCCCTTGAATAACTAATGACATTATATCTCTACTAAACAAGTCACTATATCGCTAGATAATCGTATTACATTTTTCTAATTAGGACTTATTTATTTATTTATGTATATTTGCATACTAGATAATTAATTATAATAAGTATCTATATTGTGTAATGTATGAAGATATAACTTTATATTGCTTTTATTAGCCCTATTCACATTATATCTTAAAAAATTAATTATATCACATTATATCACAGCACCTATATGTCAATCATCAGGCAAACGTTACAGATCATTTAGGAGATTTTGGTTGACATTCTGGTGGGTGGTATATGTATTCAATATCTTCCATGTCATAACCAGAATAATAATAGTCTTCATCGTTACTTTCAGAATCATCAGAACTTGATGAAGTATAGATTATTATCCTATCCATAAAATCATCCATGGCATGTTCCTATTTTCTATATTCATCTTTACATTTGATTGTGTGATAACAAATATTTTCCATTCATCTGGACCAATCATATCATTTTTATCCAATGACAATTTTTTTATTGTGGTCAAATTCATATCAACATTTCTTCGAATTACATAACCTTTAAGCTGTGACCATATGTTTCCATTTCCTGTCTTAGGTAAGTTTCATCCATATATACAATTCCAACATTTCCTGTCATATGTAAGTTTCATCCATATATACAATTTCTCTGCCTTCAGATTGAAATATTTTAATAAAATCTAAGAATTTTATCGGTTTCAATTTTACATCATCCTTTTCCATCAAAACTTTCCTGTTGTTGTTGGTTTTAGTGAACCGACAACACAACTGACGAATAATTTTTCGTAATGTATTGTGGCAACCTTTCAAATCAATGGCTTCTATTAGTTTCAGTTTAAAAGGCTTGAATGTAGGCACTTGCTTAAACCTTAAATGGAAATTATGCACCATTCTTATTACAACAGAATAGTTAAAATCGTCAAGACTTAATAAGATTTTTTTTTTAAGTCTACCTAGTTTTTGAGTTTCTGATGAATTCGAGCTGACATTATGAGCTCTTACAATGTTACGGATACTTTTGTACGAAAATTGTAGACCTGTTGCATCACAAACTCTTTGTTGTATTTTGTTAAAATAGGTTTTCCAGGACGCATTTTTAAACTTTTATCGTTTAGTTAAAAAATAAAGATATATTAAAAATATTTTCACCACTTGTTTATTTATGGTTTACCTTGTCTTGAATTCTTCGGCATATTTATTAAAGCGACTATAATGGTTGACTGTAGTTGAGAATAATGTGGCTTTTTAAGGCGTTAGTGAACGATTTTGATATACATTACATAATTACATTGACAGGATACCTTTTTGAAAATAAACTGAGGTCCGTAGTAGTTGACAAAAGCAAATATATACATATAAAATAGTAGCACAATATATTTATGAATTCGATGTTTGCCGAAGATACCGAATATTCCCGATGGCCAATGTTTTTGTGCAAGATCTGTAATTTAGTGTTGTTCTCAATATGACAATTTGTGAAAGAACATTTTTTGGCCTTTTGATGATGTAATAGCCTTTTGATATGTAATTAGTATACACAATTAGTATTCACAAATAACAATATTTTATATTAAATAGCAACATTTTGTTTTTTATTCTCAAAATACATCAAGAAGTTTTTTTTTAATTTATAACCCAAAATTTTACAAGAACAACACTGGTGGTCCATCTTTGACCTGAGAGCAAAATATTTTGGTATTTTGCTAAGCTATTATGCTAGGCTATTTGGCTACTTTGCTATAAAATAAGAGAGAAAAGCATGTAATGTAACAACCTCTAAACTCTAATACATTGTTTTTAACTGTATTTGTGGTTTCTTCTGGCAGTCAGTAGCAGACATTCAAATGTTATTAGGATCTTTATTGGTCTATTTTGTGATTAATATAGTGTTAATACTGTTTCAATAAAATACTAGTTTCTGTCCATAGGACTATAGGACCTTGTGCTGCCACTGGGGATTGTAGTTTTTCCCACATTCAGGCTCAGGGGAGAGACGGCATTGTCTCTGAAACCATTTCTTAAATAATAATCTTTATTTCAGATCATCATAATAAGTGTCCTTAGTGTTTACTCATTTGTTTACTCATGCAGATTGTTAATTTAAACCTGCACCATGTGTTATATTGTATTGTACAATTTCACATTGTAAGGCTTTCTTACGACTGACTCAGGATAATCAGGTCACAGATTAAATTAATATATACTCAAGCTAATTTTTGGAACTATCTAGATCAACTGACTCAGTAAATTCGGTCATAACCACCGACTCAGTAAAAAGGGTCACAAGTATCTAAGGATTTCTTCTTATGAAATGGGGCAGTAAGCCAGTCTGGGCATGTACAATTTATAATAATATATTACTTAACCTAATACTCTTAGAATTTAAAGTAATTAATTATATTAATTAAACTAAGCTAAGATGTTACTCACAGCACAATTCCTGCTGCCCTGAGTTGCTATATGATTTCTAAGTAGCTCCAACTGCTGGTTGCACCGATCGTTCTGCTCCCTCAACTGTTGATTCTGTTGTTCCAACTCACGCAGTTTATTTGTCACCCACTCCTTGATGCGGGCTGCCTTCGCCTCTACCTGCTTCGCGTCCTGGAGTCTTAGCTGTTTCTGTGGAATTTTAAATTATACTTTGATATTGAATTTAAAGTGGCGAGGTGGACTGACAAGATAATCCATAAAACATAAATTTCAAGTACAGTTTAAAATATTTAAATACTAGTTTATAAATCTAAAATGTATAGGCAATTAACTTATTATTGTTATTTTATATATAATAATGACGCTTATAGCCTTTCCAGAAGTATTACAATCAAATTAATACTAGGTGCAAGATAATGGAGTCGAATTGACTATGAAAGGCATCAAAGTTAAGAAATCTGCTTGTATACACAATTTTATAACAAATAACAATTGAATAATTACAAGTAATGGCCTTTATTGTGGGGTAATAGGTAAGTAATAAGGTAATAGGTATATTTATGGGGTGAAGGAAAATAGATTCTGAATCTGTTAAAACATTGTTTCATACCTGCATTTTGTATGCTTATCAAGCTAAATTTTGAACAAAAATTTACAGCATGTATTACGTTAAACTTTTACTTGTCATCGGCTCTATTGGTGATATAGACATTGTTTTTTCAAAATACATCGTATATTTACAAACACCAATTCAGAAATAACAAAATAAACTAAAATGGAAAGGTCAAACAAAAAATTGTTTGAATTATGTATACGTCATAGTGACAAGTGACGTATACGTGACGTTTCTTGCGCTTACGTTACTATACGTCATGGCTTGTTTTTATGTTTGGACGCGTTCATAAATAAACCAATCATTTAGAGGTACTATAATTATTTTTTATTATTTTATATATAGTAAATACTGTAATGCTTTCATATAATAATTCAATATTCAAGTAACGTAAAGTCTATCCTTATAGAAATATTACAATTATATGTTAGTTTGGCAAGTGAAAAGTGGCGT
The DNA here is from genome assembly GCA_943735995.1 of Sesia bembeciformis. Lineage (NCBI taxonomy): Eukaryota > Metazoa > Arthropoda > Insecta > Lepidoptera > Sesiidae > Sesia > Sesia bembeciformis. The sequence goes on along the minus strand of OX031039.1, from coordinate 12,692,374 downwards.
ATTCTAATTTTATTTTGCATAGAGAACCTTTTTTGAAAAGTAAGTTGAATTTATAGTCTAATTTAAACATTTTGATACTCGTTGTTTTGTATTTATTTTAATTTAATTTTATTATATATAGAACACAAGCAGTCACAATAAATTAAATAATATAAAATAAACATAGCGCAAAGACAAAATAGCGTTCACAAATTATCAGAAACACACTCATAAACAAAGCAATACATAAGTTCAAAATAACTATGATATACGCTCTATACATATTATACTCGTACGTACATGTTATAATTATCTAATGTCTTTCTGTATTCATGTACGTTTCAATTACATACCTAATAAAAAAAAAACAGGAAATACAAAGTTTCATTAGTCAGACACGACTATAGAAAGAAATTTATAGGTATTTAAACACTTCGATTCCTATTGGAAAGTTACCATTAAGTGGACGTTCTTATATTACGCACTATATGTTGGGATTCAAAATGTTTTTAAAAATGTGTAAAGTAAAATAATACCTGTTCTTCAATCTGGCCTTCTAGCCTCGTGATGGCTCTGGGTGGACCGTCAGCGCCCGCGGGCCACTCGCATAGCCGTTGCTCCATGGCGCGGACCTGAAACAAAAAAAATATCGTTTACATAAAGTTTCATTATATACATATGACTTTACGTCTTCATAACCTAGATATTATTGTTCAATAAACTAACAACGCTCGCGACTTGGTGCGCGTAGACATTAGAGTACCTATGTGTATTTAGCTTGATTCCCGTGGGAACTTTATAATGTATCAGGATGAAAAGTAACCTGAATGTTAACCCGGCACATAGGCTACAACTATGACAAGTTTCATTAAAATTCATCCAGTGGTTTTTGAGTGATGCAGACAAATATAGTCCCCGTCACGAGAAGCTAGAAAAGATGTACAACAAAACATCCAGGTGTTCATAACGTTTTTTCATATTTTATAAGAAAAAATATTTTTATTACGGATCATAAGATGGAAAATAAAATTTGTTATTTTTCTTAAATGTTTTTATTAAATAATAATACAAAAAATAAATAAAAAAGTGTTAAGTAGATAAGTAAATTACAAATAATAATTATCTAATAAGACAAAAATTGCAACAATTCTTGTTTTGGACTGTATCATCACTAGTATAATAATTTTTTTTCATAGAATATTAATGTTTAATGTACAGACTTTAATATTTAATAATATTTAATGTATAGTTTTTTCCCGATTTTATTATATGTATCGAAGAAGATTGCGCCATGTTTTTTGGCCAGAATAATAGTAAAATTCCCAGTCAGTCAAATTTTATTTTATCACGTACCGTACTATTTACATTTACTTTGATTTTGGTAATTTGGTTATCAAATAAAAAGTGTTTCTCGACAAGGAAATACCTATGCTTGGCAATAACACTTCCCGGTCCCTGCAATAAACATAACCGCCAAACATTACACAATAGAGTTAACATAAAACCACGAGATTTAAAACCCTCGCGGCAATTGCGCTACGTTCAGATACATATCAGAATATTGCGACGACAGTTTCATGCCTCCGACCGCAGAGGCTTTATGAGTATCGGCTTACTGAACTTGTCACAAACTACCAGAATTATGAAATTTTCATAGTTCATAGAACTATGAATATCAGAACTATAAAAAATTGAATTTTCATAAAACTATAAAAAAGTTACTTTAACCATTATAATCGGATTTTTCTTTGTTTTAGCCAAAATTCAAGCTTCTAGTTTGATTTTAAATTCATGAAAATTACCACTTTTATTGCATTTTTCTCGAATATCATCCAAATGCACTTGTGCCTTTTTTTCTAAGGGCAGTATTGTCTTCAAACTCTGTATTTGTTTTAATTATTTAAAGTATGTTTCCGAAGGACATCAATATCAATCGGTTTTTAGCTGAATGATAGTTTAGTTACATTTATGTACATTGTGGATTTAAGGCTGCAATAAACTGCGAAAACATTCTTTGTATGATATCAATTTCGAAAATATTCAATCGTATACTATCAGAAGAGAAAATACTCGATCCTATCTTAGATGAAAGCAAATTAATCTGAGGATCCTATGATATTAACTTATAAATCAATCTGTAGCACCTTATTTGAACAAGCATTGGATCAAGTGCTATCGGTAGATAAAGTATTGAATGACACGCTGCCGGCTGAAAAGCTTTCGATCGTATGCTATCAGTTGATAAAGCTTTATGTCGTACGCTGTTAGCTGCGAAAGCATTCCATCGTATGTCATCACCTCAGAACTACCACGGAAAATTAGGGGTCTATTCTTATTCTCTCTTAACAAAATTAATTAAAATTTAATAACAGATAATGTCTAATACTCGTTTGAATATTTGGCAAATCATTGTTCAAGTTTTGTTCACATTCATTTGTTATCTATTCGTACATTTGTTGATATACCATGTTGTCGGAATCGACATGTTATATACGAAAATGGGACAGTAGGATTAACACATTATGGCGGACTGGATTAAGGCCCACTGTCCACAGAAGCGTAGCTTCATAAACGCGTATTCGTCTTTTCACACTTGTTGTACGCCTGCTTGCTGCTTACATATAAACTAATGAATCTTTGTCGACGGAACGGCAACTGCATGAAATCGTTGCATGAAACCTGTATGACGCCAGTCGTCCCACGTGTCAGATGCCTAATAATGACGGGAACAGCTGCTAAATTCGTTCAGATAGTTGAAAAGTACCCGTGTCTGTATAATACTAATCTCGCAGATTATGTTAGGAAGGATATTACCAAGAAGATCTGCGTCAACACATCCTCACATATAGTATAATATACTATATTATAGTATATAGTATATAGTAAATTTTCATAAGTATTTTTACACATTCTATAAAATGAATGAAATACATTATCATCTTCTGCCAATTCTCTTGAAACTACGAACACTACAATTGATATTTCCTTGTATGTATGGGATGTATCCATGATCATATGATCGTTGTCGTCGGCGACGTGGGATGAAGTGGTAGGCGAAAATATCATCATCATCGTTGGACAACGTTATCACAAATGAGAGAAAATGTACGCTCCTGGTACGCTTCGTGGATACGTCAGGCTGCACAGACAACACGATACATTTTGAAGCATCTATGAAGCTACGCTTCCGTGGACAGTGGGGCTAAGTGATAATTCCGTTGAAATTTGAAACAAAGGTGGTCCAATACATAAGGGATTATTGTCACCTTGGCATAATACGTGTTATTGTATATGACTAGTCGATTCTCAAATTACAAACTTAATTAATTCAAGCATAGAGATTCAGAGAAGCTTTAGTAAAACTTGGTAAATTGGACTTGGTAAAATAAACCAAACATGAAATGTTTATATATTGAGTCGAACGATTGATGCAGTACTGTAAGGAGTTGCAGACGATGATGGAAAAGTTGGCAACAACTTTGGTCAATCGCTTATCTCCACTTCTTCTTCATGACAATCAATGCCCGCCCTCACACTTCTCATAATACGAGAGTTGTTAAGTTTTCAAGAGCTGGCCCTGGAGACTCTCACTCACTCACAATACTCACCGCACCTGTCTCGGCTGATTTCCATTTCTTTTGAAAATTGGACAACTTTTTGAAAGGAAAAAAATTTAATCTGAAGTATCAATAATTAAGAAGTTTCCCGTGAGGTGGCGAGCCTGTTGATAATATGGGTCAATATTTCGACTAACATAATAATTAATTTTTTTTTTCAGGTTCTCATACAAATCGGTCATTTCATAGGTAAGCTCCTAATATCTACTTGTCTATTCGTATTTTATATTACGACGATACTTACATTTTTCCGCATATAGGATTGTAGACAGCATTCCGATGGCTTCACGTCTCAACATTTCGTTGTATCATCAACACAACTTTAGTTTACAGTTTTTACTCCTCGAAATATACACACGCACACTCACGGCTTCTTTACAATTATAAAACAAATCGATTTTACGGCCTTACGAATTGGTTCGTTGACCTACCATTTTTAAACTGAAATTTTATTGTTTGGTTGTTAACGGAAGGAACTTTTATGTGCAATATCTGTTACTCGTATTACTCGTACTATTCATTGTGTAGTTGATGTTTAGAAAGAATCAAACTTTATTTTCTATATATTTAGAGGACCTAGATCACCGACGTACCCTACTATTATGACAATTATTTCCAATAATTTCGACAATTATCTCTCTTAGATACAGCCAATTATTTTTTATAGATATTATTGATAAGACTCTTTATTGCATACCAAAACAAAATAAGACAGTGACAGATATTGTAATGAAATTCACAAAAGGAGCTCTGTTCGTTAAAAGGGATCTACCAAATAACCTTTCGATATAGAGGAAATAAATATTTAAATTACAAATAGATGGTGGAACATTATAATTTCACATATTACATGCATATTTAAATACTATACATATACATTATTATAAAGGGTATCTCAAAACCTACATTTCATTTTATTTCTTTAATAAAACACATATTCCAGTTCAATTTTGCAAATGTTTTTATTTACATATGAAATACGGATATGGAGATTACGTGTGGAACACATTTGATAAATGGCCGGCTTGACTCTGTTGGCAAACATTATCACGAAATTTTCGATCACATTTTGGCATAATTGTGGATGAATTTCGTCAATAATTCGTAGAATTTACTCCTAACCGGCTCGTGATAACAAATTTTCTTGGAATAATCACCATCGAGTTGTTGATGCTTTAGTATCCAATTGACGAATGCCTGGCGCTGTGCATGGTCGGTTGGCTTTAGATGCTGTTTCAGTTGAATCTTGTAAGCGTATATATGCAGGCCTTGAATCAAAATTCGTTGCAGAGCTTAGAGCTGAAGAGGTAAAATTGTTAAGAACAACGATAAATCGAGGTGGATGGGCGTTCGTGTGCACTTTCCCTAACCGCCGCATTGTTTCCAAGCGAGCGGCTCGTGCGAGGACTGCCACCTGTTTTAACATCCTGAACTGAGCCAACGGTTTCAAATTTATTGATTAAATTCTCCACAGCGGGCCGAGATGGTGCGTGATGATGACCGAAAAATGTGCGGCATATTCCAACCGTTCTCTGCAAAACTCACCATTTCGGTAGTGAATTTTCACAATTTATATGCGTAGCTCGACTGTAATAAAACGCTCCATGATTTAACCTCAAAGTTTGCTGATGACAACTGCGAAATATCAGTGTTCCACGTTTCACACCACGAAAATGATTCGAAATTCAAAATGAAAGGATGTTTTTGAGGCACCCGCTATATACAATAATCAATAAAATAATTAGACTAAAGTAGTAATACAATAGCGATGATAAAATTGAAGAAACCTATGAATAAGGTATGATTCGCGAACAGAGGAACATTAAAGTATTGCCTTACACCTAACTTGCCATTACAACCATTTGTAAGAACAAAGGAAAGTGAGGCAGCGAGTGAAGGATACGCCCAGGAATAGCGCGTATTAATCACAAAACGCGGCAATTTGCCTGACTCATGGCACGAGGGGACGCCACGAATATCGAGAAATTTCTAAATAGGGCTGCACTTAGACAGCGGGAAAGAAAAATAGGCGATAGTTTACTAACTAATGTGTACTTCTCGGGAAAATATATGCTAATGAACAATTTGTAAGCGTTGCTAAAATAAATGAAGTTGGAACTCTAGGATATAAATAAATCGCCAAAAACATATAAATCGCTTAGTCTGAAAACAAAAATGATACTGCTACTAAGAAAATTAGAATTCTAAGGAAAACAGCGGATATTATTAATCATGAAAGCAAAACGATGCGATGACGATTTTAATTATGATGATACATTAGCATCCTACCTAAAAAAAGTTTGTAAAAGATATAAAGTTAACTAGCTGTTGTAGTCGTTGTTCGCATTGACCTGAATAAAAACTATCCCTGTTAACTGTTAAAAACTATGCGTGAAATAAACAGTGAATATGAAAGATGATTTAATCGGTGAATTTAATTGAACATACGAAAACAGATTGTAATGATGACTGATTCATAAATACAGAATATGGTCAAGTTAAATAGCGCGTAGGAGCCAACATACGAATTTGTTCATTACTAAGCTTCGTCTAATTAAACCATTCGTAGCGCAATGAATTGCTTGGTAACAAACTTCCTTGTTTATTTACCACCAGTAGTTAATTTCGTAATCTCCGTCTCTGGAACTAAGTAATAAAGAGAGTGTATGTCTCATAATTGATTAATAATTTACAACGTTCTACGTAAGATTATAAAAATAAAATGTTGATTTGTAGAACTAATTTATTAAAATAAATTTTCATAATCATTTTTCATGGTTGAAATTACGGCACGTTGAATTACGTTTCGCCCGCCACAGCATTAAATTTATGATTTGAAAATAGCTCGCCACTGAACGCATCGGTAAGCAAGCGCCGGATGAGCAGTTGTTGCTTTCTTTGCTTATTAGAAAAGACAAAACTTATTGGATATGACATGACATATTCCTCTCAGCACAAAAAACAAACTTATTAACAGTGTTCAACGCTGGTCTAACACATTCTAGACCAGTCTGATATGTTTTTTAAAACTAATATGGATGTAGGTAGATTTTTTCTAATAAAACATAAAGTTTATTTTGCTTTTAACCTGCGCGAAGGCACAGAATCGTAATAAAAGCGGGAAACAGGGTGGAAAGAGCGGGCTTTTTGAAAATGAAACAGTACTTAACTGTAACAAATGACAGAGATATAACGGCTGTTTGGACTGCGGTTAGAGCTGCGTTTTTAAAGGAATTTCAAAGGCTGCAAAGTTTATATTTTCAGCAGTAACAATGTGTATTTATAAATGTGAAGTACGTAATGCCATAAAAGTAATGGGTTGTTACAATAAAAGTAGATTTACAATGGGAAAACCTTCGTGTTATGCACCCATTGAACACACACGATGCCTCGTTCAGAGGAAAATATGTTCCCTAGGGGAGGCAAAACCACTTTTTATGCCATTTACTTACTTTAGTTTACCACAATATTAGGTATAATATCTGTGCTTTAATCGCAATCGTTTTATAGAAAATTATTATCACTTGTTACATCTCTACTAATTCCATTAAAAGTAATGGAGCGGTTACAATGGTCATTATATAGAGTCCTTTTCATGAAAGAAGTCCCGCGGTGATTTTTGGAACTAAATTTGACAGGTCGGCCATGTTGTCGTTCGTCGATGTTATCAAGTTCGTTTGTTGTGGTAGATTTTTGTGAGTTTGTAACTAGCTTAGTGCATTTTAAAGATTGTTTACAATGCCAAAAGTTGTAAAAAGTTCGGCTCGAGAAATGATATTGAAGGTGAAAGAGTTCTGTGAAGCGGAACAAAAGAATCAAGGTGTTTTAATACCACTAAACAATGTTCGGAAGAGAGTCGCCGCCATAACAGGTACTTTTTAGAGTTGCCATATAATAATTTTTTGCTGTATTGATGGGACTTTTAGGATATAAATTCATTTTTGCGATAAAATTGAACAAATACCAAACGTGATGAAACTAGGTAACTGAAATTAAAACATATATTACATAGTACATAAGCATTATAAACTTAAAGTTACTATTATTTTTAATTGTTCATTATTTAATTGCAGGTGTGTCAGAGAAAACTGTAACAAGAATTACAAAAGAAGGTATAACAGCGGCGAGTACTTCGAAAAAAATTGTCACCCCGGGGAAGAGTCGCCCGCATCCGAAAAAGGTCGACTTAGACGGGTTCGATTTGTGCGCTATCCGGCAAAAAATTCACAGTTTTTACGTTGTGCATAAAGAATTACCAACATTGGCTAAATTACGGGCAGCTCTGAGAGAAGACATCAATTTTCAGGGAAGCATCACAACATTGCACAGGATATTAAATAGGATTGGTTTCAAGTACAAGCGATGTCAATCCAGACGCAAACTACTTATGGAACGTCACGACATTACCGCATGGCGTGCAAAATATTTGGATAAAATACGAATAAATCGCACTGTGGAAAAACGACCCGTTGTATACTTAGATGAGACCTATATACACAATACTTATCATACAAAAAGTTGTTGGCAGAGTGAGGAGGAACCAGGAATGTTCGTCTCAGAGTCATCGGGGAGTCGCTGGATAATCGCTCATGCGGGAACAAAAGATGGATTCATAAATGGTGCATTATTAATGTTCAAATCCCAATCAAAGTCCTCAGATTACCACGATGACATGAACTCTGCAAATTTCTTAAAATGGGTGACGGAAAAACTAATACCTAATCTATCTGAAAGGTCGCTTGTGGTAATGGACAACGCTCCTTACCATTGCACTCAATTAAACAAAGCCCCTACAATGTCAAATATAAAAAGTAGTATGCAGGAATGGCTCCGGCAAAAGGGTATATATTTTGAAGACACCTGGAGAAAAGCTGTGCTGTTTGAGCTAATCAAACAAAATAAAGGTCCACCGACATTTGCATTGAATGAATTATTAACAGCTCACGGACACGAAGTATTAAGGTTGCCGCCTTACCATTGCGACCTCAACCCGATTGAGAAAATCTGGAGCCTTGTAAAAAGAAAGGTGGCGGATAAGAACGTGGCACAAGATCCAAAAGAAATTGTAAAATTAACTGAAGAGGCCTTTGAGTCTATTACGGCGGAAGATTGGACAGCTCAGTGCACGCATGTCGAACATTTAGAGGAGGAATATTTAAAAAATGACGGCCTTATGGATGAAGAGATGGACCGAATAATTATATCTACGGCTAGTGATACTGAAACAGAATTTGATTCTGATTCCATCCACTCTTCAGACAGTGATGTTCCTATGGCCGCTGATCACAATTATTCAATAAAACTCTGAATAAAAAATTGTAATGCTTTTCTTTACCCTATTTTCTCATCTTTTACATGTAAGTAGGTAGAACACCGCTTATATAAGTAAATAAAAATATACTTTTTACATAACAGAAATATAGGTAAATGGGCATTTTTATCAAAATGTCTACCAACCCACTCATGGGATGACCCATGCAATAAGTCCAAATAACTAACGTTATTATGACTTATTATTGTTTTAAGTTTCGCACCTAACAACATAGTAAAAAACGAAACTTTAGTCATTTGAAACTATTTAATAATAACACGACACTTACAGTCATAATAACGTTAGTTATTTGGACTTATTACATGGGTCATCCCATGAGTGGGTTGGTAGACATTTTGATAAAAATGCCCAAATATACTTTTGACTTATCAGAAATATACATGATTCACTAATCTGAACTATTGTTATAGTATGGGCTTGAGTAATGAAATTACAGCCCATCTAAAATGTATTTATTTCTTAATACAATTTAAGAGCTTATATTGTTTCATCGAAGTATGCAGGAAATAGTATTATTTGATAAATTACATATGCTAAATGTAAAATAGGTAAATTTTTTACTCATAAATGGCAACATTATGTCACGCGAGTACAGCGCTGCGTCTGGGGGACTTCTTTCATGAAAAGGACTCTACAAAAATTTATGTCAACCTCTCCATCACAAATTAAGGATTTTTTTCTATATTCTCAAAGATGTTTTTGTAGCAAAGGCGCGGGTTTGTACATTATGCCAATGTCGAGCAAAATATATAGATATTTCGAAAAAAAAAGATGGATAGGAGCAAGTGTTTTCATTCTCATTCTACCTATTCCGGAATTTATGTTTTATTTTTATTTTATTATTTTTTATTTAGGATTGACTAAATTTTTGTGGCCGTAATGGCCTTTCAAGAGTCACCGGACCTATTCCATGATCTTAGCAAAAGAACTCTATGGCAGTTTTTTATAACTGCCATTTACAGACAGCCACAATTATGTGCCCACAGAGAATAATAGGATCTCAAGCCTTTTGGCGCTATTCAGCCGCCGCATCTCTTTGTATCTGCACAAAAGGCATCAGGCGAGTAAAGGCACTTACCGCTAAGTGTTTATTTGGACAACAAGCAACAATCAATCTTTAACTTTACAAGCGACGCGCCACATTTGGTGCTGAGAATAGATCAAAGTCGTCTCCAAGTCGAATCACGATCGAGTCTCGGATGTGAGACATCCGGAATTCTCTGTATTTGGGTCGGACAAATTTGGTTTCGTTCTCTATGGTCAACGCATTTAAGGTAATAATATATGTACTTATTATAATATACCCATTTAAAATATTTCATATATCTATATATAATATGAAAATTCATAATCAAAATAATGTTAAACAATACTTTTGTTTTTTCCCTGCAATTGATTTCCCAAGGAATGGAACCTTATATTTCTAAGAAAAAAAGGCATTAGTAACTTTTTAACGAAAATATAAGTGACATTATATTTGAAAATTAATAATAAACACAGAGAACAATGGTTATTCTTTTTGTTTTATTCAAAATTCATAATGTTTAGCTTCATTTTAAATGAATAATTTCTTTACATTCTTTTTTTTAATTTTTTTGGGGTATCAGTAAAATGTACAGTAACAGGACATGAAAATACTCTTTTCTTAGAAGCACTTACATGGATACTAATTTGAAATTTTCTGAAAACTTCTTTTACATCGATCTAGGGCTTTTGTGCATGTGTTGCACTACACCTTGTCTCATTATAAATATTTCTACACTTGTTAAGACACTTGCTTAGAGATTACCTACTGTAGAATACTAACTTGTTGTTAGTGAAGTAACTTGTTCATTGCCTCGCATCTCAAGTTCTAATTAAGTTTACTTAGCAGTGAGTCAAGACATCGCAATAGCGTAAAATCCTCCCGTTAATAAATTACAAGGTAGAGCAGATCCGAGTTCCCGCCTAACCAAGATACATCCTTGCTTACACTTAGTTACACTAAGCTTAAATATTTAATACATTCAAGGGTTTTAATAATTTTGGATGTTTATAACGGTTATTGCTCATAAAAGTTAAATGAAGTAAATGGACTAGAATTTAAGCACATGTTATTTATTTTCTTCTGGTTTAATTTCATACAGATAAAAGCTGATTTCATTTTTATAAAGGAATATGTATCCAAAAATATTTATTCTAACATTTTTAATATAATTAAAATTAGTGATTTATATCTACATTATGCAATCAAGACTTTTTAATAGGAGTATATACTTAAAACTTCAATTTGAGTTCAAAAGTGATAAATGTAAAATATACGAATTTAAATAACAATATCACTACACTTTTATATCGCCACTAATCATAAAGTCACTTTCACAATGTAAATAGAACAAGAGTAATCCGGAACCGTTCTTGGAGCGGAACTGTTATTTTTTCTAATTGGAATAAGAGAACGAGACGCGTGCTCGTCGATCGCGCTGCGGAAACCGACTGGGGCGGGGATATCCTGTAGGACGTGCCTTGTAAATATACTTATACTTAGTGCTTTAATATGCAACCGTGGCTTCTAATTTTAATGATACTTGAATAAATGTCGAACTGGTAAATGTTACAGCAATAAACTTTTCAGAAACCACAGGAATAATGAATTGAGTTTTTAAAAGTTTTTATGCATAAAATTCAAATTATATAGTCATTATATCGTCAATTATTTGCCGATTCCAATAAAATGTATACTGTAGAAAGGTAGAATAATATGTTTCATTTATCACAACAAGATAAAATATATAAACAAGTTAATATCCATAACTTAATTTTCCAAATATAATTTTTCAATTTTAATGGTAAATGAATAATCAACAATGGAATATGAAGATATCTAAATATAAAAACTTATGGATACTTTCGTTAGGGGGGAGGTTTAATTTGTAACAAACAGGTCATTGAAAAGAGATGTCAATTAGTCTTCGTAAAATCTATGTTTGAAATTGAAAAATATCTGAAAGCATTGAGGATGGGAATCAGAGTAGAATCATGCATATTAATAAGTTCCTAGTGAAAAATATACGGCTGAGCTGTGATTTGCTTCAAAATAAGTTCACAACTTTTTGATATTTTTTTTATAGAGTAGTGGCTATAATTTTTTATAGACGAGCAAGTGGTCTCACGTGATGGTAAGTGTTAACGCCGCCCATGGACACCTGCAAAACCAGGGGGTATGCGGGCGCGCCGTCGACCTTGCACAATCCTATTCACAGATCACATATATTGTCTTGTTTCTGTTATTTTTACCACAGTACCACAGTACTGAGCTTCTGTCGCTAGTCAGTACTGAGTTTGCAGTCTGTATCTCATTCCCTGCATTGTATTTAATTGACCGTTGCTCATTGTCAAATTAAGTCCGATTGTTTAGTTGGTTTGTGATCTATTAATGAACAATATCTCTACCTAATGCTTAGATAACGAATATCAAAACTTTATATGTTTACAAATATTCCTGCAGAATTAAAGATAAATCAATATAGGTACTTAAATCATTACCTATATACTTTTATAATTAATTTTTTAACTTAATTATTAATAATTTAGTTTACATCGAACGTCAATTAAAAGTATGTAGGTAGTAATTTTGTAAAATATATTGTAATAATGTCATAATGTCGGTATGACAGACATTCGGTAGTGAGTGAGATGTGCTAGAGCCCATTCCCATCCTATCCCTCCCTATTTTCCCAACCCTTTTTCCAAATCCATTCCTATATCTCCAAAGGTAGGTAGCGCATCCGGGGGCGTGCCGTTTGTCATTTTGGACTAATGTTGGCATGTATCGCGGGTGTCTATGGGTGATGCTTATCCACTTATCCACTTACCATCAGGTGGACTGTATTCTCGTCTGCCGCCTTCGTCCATAAAAAAAATCTAAATACATATCTAAATGGTATGCTTGAATATTTCAAGTATGACGACGCAAAGCAATATCGTCATTAATGTTGTCATAAATTATAAAATAGAAGCCGTTAGAAGCGCAAAGACCCACCGGCAATATGCAAAGTACGCATTATGCATGTAAACAACCTCGCTTATTCGTGCTCTTGCTTAGAAGAAGAGTAAGAGCACGAATAAGCAATGTTATTGTTACATACTTAATAAATGTCGCTGAAAAATCGTGTGGTATAATCTTTATGGATTTTCTTGGCAACAATTAGGTTACATAATTAGGTTACATAATGACGTTGATTTTAAAAATCGGAAATAATTGAACAGATTCCTGTCTTGCCTTCGGCTTTCCTAAAGGTTTGTGGCTTTCTGAACTTTTGACATGCTGCGAATCTTAGTAAATAGATCAAGACTTAAGCATTAAGGTCGCCTTTTGTATATTTCGTAGCTGCGCATTGAAATTTAAATAAATATTTATAAATAACTAAGAAAAACCAAATAAGAATTTAAATTTATTATCTCATCACCCACTAAATTTTATTTCGACGTGACAAAAGCTTGGCAAAATCTACAACTTCCAGTTTATACTTATTTTATTATACGCCATGACGCATCTTGGATGGTGGCCAGGAGCCCGAGGACACGCTCCGCCAAGGCTAGCCTTGCCTTGAAATCACACAATAAGTGAGAGATGCCAAAAGGGATGAAAGTGCAAAGTTTGGTTTGCCGTTTATTATTTGCAATAGACGGGCCCCTCTTTTCCATTGGCCACTCTGGGCAAGTGCCCAGGGCCCCGCGATCGATGGGGCCCCCTAGTTCCCACCAGATCACCAACCGATAACCGATAAATATATTTATTTTGCGAAAATCAAACGATTTATAACAGATAATTACTGACTATAATACCTACTTACTTATTAGCTTTCTTGGTATTCTAATGAACAAGGGGCCTAACACTGGCAACTCTGTTTGGCTGCCTACCTACAAGGTGAATCCCCGTAAATTATTTTTAAGTTTTATGTAGCTAATAGCGTAGTAAAATAACGCGACCCTATTGCCAATAGAAGTAAGCAGATATGTCTGTCATAATATTTATATATGTATATCACGTTTATGTCGGTACTGTCGGTAGTACTGTGCTCATTTTGAATCAACCATCAATACATTTATAATTATAGCAATATACTTGTTACCACTAACATTTTGCATGTTCTTGGTACGACTTATCTATTACTATGTATTGATCCGACACGATCGTTTAGATTCACAGAATCCTTGTCTTTGTTTCAGATTCCACAGTCATATTTCTTTCTTACTACTAATTAAAGACGTCTTTAGCCTTTATAGCGACACGTGATACTCATAAATCATCTATATATATTATACAAACAGTCCTGCCTCTCTGGGGGCTAGACAGATACTCTAAAGTTTCACCTCAGTTTCAGTTTGTAGTAAGTCTGGCTTCAAACCCGTTCTTGCATATCTAAGAATTTATGAAACCATACATTTCGAAACGCGATAACTGTTACTAATATTTACTAAGCAACGTGAAAACAGTAATATATCATATAAATGGGTATTATAAGACCCATTTAAATTATAATAAGCCACAGACGACTTTATTGATCGCCGTAATTGGGTCAAAACTAAAAACGTTTGGCGTTTACTACTTCATTTTAGAAATACATAATTTATGTATAAAAAATTTTAGTTTACGTTCATTCGATGATTAATATTCATTCATTCATTTAAAAAAAAACATTGCAGATAGTCTTTACGAGTAATGTACTCGTATAATGGAAACCGTGTACTGACGTGTACGTGCAGGTAAATAGACCAAGAATGTAATCTTATATTACTTAAACATTCCTTTATTAAAGATGTTTATTATCTTCACAATGGGAGCTAAAATCAAAACAAAGTTATGAAGAGGATAAAAAGCAACATTCATGTAAAAAGGTCTACAATAACATATTGTCAACCAGGCGTCTTTCCACTGCTAGATACAGACCTCTCTGAAGGCGCATAGATGTCCAAATGCAAGAAGATTCTCTAATAAAGTATCAATTTCTCATTGGAATTGTTCCAGAAGGAATTTGCAGGGGAATACCTTCAGTGCGACAAAATTGGGTACTCCTGCATTGCAAGAAATGTTCGGACAAAATAAGAGAAAATAGCGGCTCACGAAGATAATCTTAGGGCTTATTTTTATGAGGATTCCTTTTCATCTCAATTTTGTGAGGCTGACGTGAACGTAGAACCGAAGAAGGATACGGTTTCCACAACCACAGCCGATAAATGTGTGAGTATTCTGAAAATACAATCGAAATGAACTATTGGTTTAGACAAAGATAGGTATTTTTATAGAAATAGTTTGGAATCCAATTACGCAAGACTTTTAATTAATAAAGCCTTTATTGGAATAAAATTGAAAAACTACGAATAGAATAGGAAGTTTCAAATAATCTATAAATATAAATATAATTATATAAATAAAAACCTATAGGTTTAAATAGGAAGTATGTATTGAGAAAATGAACATTTGAAAAGAATGAAACAAATGATCAACAGAATTAACATTTAATGAAAAATTTTCAATGTAACTAAAGAAGTCTGGCACTAATTCCTTCAACGCCACGTCTTAAATGCAATTACAATGCAACTGCATAGCTCAACATAGTAGCTCAACATTAACATTAACAAGAGCAAATGAATTAATGCGCGTGATCAGTTAATTGGATAATTTCAAACTTGAGCTCATGAGCAGTGTATAACATGCTTTCCTTTTAAACCAGGTTTTAATAATAAAAAAAATATAACCGGCACCTAAAGACGGATCGTTATTTAGCTCATCACAGAGATACCTAGAAGATATGAAATTAAACACTGAAAGAAATGCGTAATCTTAAAATATAGAGCGGTATTTTAGCGCAAGGTTCAAGATGCGCCAAGTTTTACGATTTTAATCTATTTATTTGGGAAAGCTACAAATTCCTGTACGGTCAAGGTGAGTTTGTACATAATGGATCATCTCTAGAAAACGGAAGTTCCATATATTGAGTAATAATTTTCTGCGTACTACGTACATTTTGTAAGTACTTCATTAAAATATTTGGAGCAAAAATATCGATTAGTGAGTGAAAGTAAGCCCCTAAAGCGAGGGTGGGTCATATGCACCCCTGTTTAGATGCTTCACTGAGTCATATCAAGGGATCACATACTGTTTCCAATTACAATCAGCTGCTATTCCATTTTGAACTGTGTTCTTTTGTAATAGATCGAACAATCAAACTGAGAGTTCGGTTTGCGAATGCACTTGTCTTTATTATGAGCACAGGGCGATCAAATATTTGTCCATTTTCTTGATGAAGAACATAGCTCTGTCGTCAGAATGGTCAACAATAGAAATAGTGGCATTAATTAATTAAAATTGGAGAAATATTTTTTTTTATTAATCAATCAGATTATACATTTTTTTAAAATCTATATATAGACTACAAAAATCTCCAGGGTTTAATCGTAGTACCGAAGCCGTTCCTTAAATATACCATTCTGTCCCACTTATTGTTAAAAAATGTTTTTTTAGTTAAATTTTATTTTGTCGCGTTTGTTATTGTGATAATAGAAAAGCTAGTGAATGAATAGTAACTGTATTGTGTCATTGAACAAAGATAGCGCTGTAATTATTCTGTCAAATGAATGATGCATGATGCAAGAGATATCAAAACATAGTAACAATATAAAACAATCCGTTAACGACCCAAGTTTTAATCTCAAGTGTGAAGTTAGTGGAAGCAAGTAAAAGTTTTCTTACGACCTAGCATTTAATAGTTAACCTAGCATAAAATATTTTCAACAACTGTAATGCAGTCTCCAGACAGCATTCCATACACAACTTTGCATGTAGAATCTATTTTACGATGATAGTTTCGAAAAATTTTATTTACAAAACAATGTTTATAAGTTTAAAATAAATAACGTCACATTCAATGTAATGGCCCAGAGTAGGATTCTCTGTATTGTGGCTCCAAAGACACTCGTACAATGACTGTCATACCATCCAGACCCCAATAGGCATTTGTCCCCAAACCAAAGCATATCCGACCGCGAATCAAACCTTTTGCATACCTTGTGCTGTGCTAATCGGTCATCACATGTAACCGTAAAAGTTGCTATTCGCATTGAAAAAACTTTTTCCTTATAAAAAAGATTCATCGCTGAATCATATACAAACGTATCCTATACAAAATACAAACAAAAAATCATGCCGAGACTTAACCCAAATCTGCATTGCAGTAGAAATATGTCACAAAAATGTTCCCAGTTTTTAACTAGAAACTATTTTAAGATAGCAGTATTGGTATTCCACTATTGTGGTATTTATACTATTATGGTATTATTTATGGGTGTGGTATTTATACTATTGTATTGAGGGCTGACGTTAGAGATATTTAATTACTTAAACTAACTGTAGATCTGTGGAACAAATGTTTTTATATCGGGAGAGTGATAAATTAATCCAGGTCCTTGTAACCTTAACATCGAAAAAGCACCTTCAAGCAAATTATTTTAATTGAATGTAAAAATAAATGCAGTTGTAATTATTTAGTTTTGAATTTTCGGAGCCAATGATATGAGCTTAACTGAAGCAAAAACATTGGTTACGAAGATTACACTATGGAAGATGATAGAGAAGTGTAATTTCAATTATTTATCAAAAAAAAACAATTATTTTGAGATCTAAAGAATATTTTTATAATTGTAGAATGTTCTATTTTATAAACCTACTGGTGCTACGTTAAGATATTTTTTAATGAAAAGAGAAAAGAAAAAGGAAGACACGACGCGATTGAAACTAGAAAATAAAAGCTGGTCGAAGACAATATAATGCGTCCCTTCACCCACACGTCAGACACCCACGTACCGATGGCGCCGATGTGGCGAGTTGGCGATTACTTTATAGAATTTAAAGTTATCGTGATGAACTTACTCAAACTTGTCTAAAAATGCTTCGATGAAATTAATTATTTCTTTCAATTACTTAATTCTTTCAACATTTTGTTTTATCACCCCTTGCCCGAATCATAATCTTATTTTAACTTGTATTTATTAAAAATTAATAAATAACAAAGAAGTGTATGTTCTAAATTTTTGTTCCAAGTTTCATTTTGAGACTAGTGTTAGAATTTTATATATAAAAAAAATTTGCACTTTAAACATAATAGCTATATTGTGTTCTCTTTTAAGTGTAAGTACAGTATAGTTATGATTTAAGTCTAATTATAAAATGTAAGTTTGATGTATCTTGCGTTGGAGATCCTTTTGTAAGTAAATAAATAAATAAACATGTGAACGTCTACGTGATACTCGTTTTGTACTCTAGAACTAAGTTTCAAGCGGTGCATCGAGTTCTAATCGTATTTTATCGGTGTTAATTCGGTACGTGTTTGTTGATAGCTGTTAGTGTTAATGTAAGAATAGTGTTAAGTTAGTGTTCTTTCAACGCTCATCCTTTGTCTAAAGAGATAAATGTATTTGCCACTGATATTAAGAAAGCACCGAATAAAAACAGATTAAAAAGATTTATACAATAGAGAGTTAATAGTTTATTTTTTCAGTTCACTCTACTACTTTCAGTTTTCTGTTAAATTTTGGTGTACGTGTATGTATGTAATATGTATATGTATTATGTTACATTTTTTGTACTTTCCATTTTATAATCTAAAAAAAACGATCCTTTTGCTATATAATTTAGTAGAGAATGGCATTTTCTGCTTATATTTTAGTTAAAAAGAAATTGTACGATTCCAAAGTTATAAAGTTCAGGTCAAACAAAGTCAATGGAAGGTCAAGTCAAACGAACGATTACCTTTTTAATTGCGCCAATCGATTCGCAAGAACAATCGAACCCAATTCTTCAGTTACGGTCTGATTCCTTTGCGTATTACTCTTCGGATTCGGCCATAAAAATCAACTGTGGGTACTCGTATGTATGTACACGAGTAATCGGTTCAGTTTTATGTGAATACAAAGTAGACTAATAAAATTTGAGGTACTCACATATTTTTAAGGAACGTGATGATATGTTTATTTTCAAATAACAATCTTTAATTAGATGGTCTATACCGAACACACAAAAAAAAGTAGTGTCGTCCGATATTTCGGATGATTCGTACCACGAAAACGTACGAAACGTACACGTACACGTTTCACAAAAACGTCGATATATTGGCCCGGACAATGTTCATTTGCCATTTGTTGCGTCGAAACTTTACTCTAATCGCAACGATCTAAATATCGATTTTCGATAGGATATCTCCTGTTTGACAGGACTTCGGGATCAAACATCAAATTTTACGATAACAAACCAGATACTTTTTAGATACTCAAGAGATACCCGGTGTATAATACTCGTATAGAGCTCTGGCCTAAGGAAAGTCAGAGTAGGGTTATAGCACTTCGTTCCTTCAAACTTCCGTCGCGCCCGAAATTTCCAAGGTGTAAAATCAAAGCAGACACCCAGGTCCAGCCAACCGCAAAACTTTTGAAGACCATTAATAATATCTGAGGAAATGCCAATTTACATTTTCGGAAAGGTTTAAATGTAAAATTTCTTAAGTTTCATAATTTTCTAAAAGTAATGTTCCTGAAACCGCACCTTGAAGGGCCCCACAGTTTGTATGTCAGTTTAATGAACACGTCATGTATCACTCAGATTAGTCAACATTGCAATAATCGTGTTTTACTTTAGTGAGTAGGTATTACTCATCAATTTCTCCCCCAACTTTCTGGCAATCCCACTTAATTTTAATATAAATGCTTTTATAGTTAGTCTTTGTGATAAATACATGTAGATCATACAAAATGGTCGCTATGATTGGTTTATTGTGGGAAAATCCATATTAGAAAAGACCATATAAGTAAGCCAATACTAGGCCAACCTGCTGTGTAAAGGGTCTCGTAGGAAGGTAGGAAAACTACCAAAATCCATCGTTTCATCGGTAAGAAGTATCAAGTAGTTACATATTTATAATTTTTATTAAGAAAATTAGGAGTACCTGCTTATTTAGTTTTCTCAAGGTTAATTGTTTTTTATTTACATAACCTCAGCGCTTATGGTAACTGCTTTGTTATCCCTTAGTAGCCTTTACGACCACCACGGGGAGAGATGGGATGGTGCTACTCTATAGCCACCTGACACCACACAGCAAACCTCAACACCAGAAACACTGAGCACAGCGCTACCACATGCGCTGAAGAACTACTCTAAAAGAGTGGAATCGCCAACCCGCTTGGCCAGCGTGGCGATTTGAGGCCATACATCCCTCATGCACAAGGCAATGTACATGAAGAGGTCCATGTCCAGCGGTGGCTACTAAAAGGGCTGGTTGTATTGCTTTAACATAACAAACCCATAATGATAGAGTTATGAAAAACTGAATGAGGGTTCAAACATGTACTGCCAATGCAAACATGTAAAAATATTACTGGTATATATACCAAAATAAACTTGTATGCGTGTTATTATTGTTAAAAGTATTGTTTAAAGCATGGTCTACCACTTCTCATTAAATTTAAAGCCTTGGGTATTTATTTAACTTCTACAAACAGCTTTGTGAATAATGGAAAATGTCTGCCTAGTTGAGATAAAGCGTTTAGTTTCGTTTCAGCATTACGCTAAGCTCTCCCTAAACGTTGAAAGAAAATAAAACTAGCAAACTTATCTATGGTTTGGCACTCGTCCAAATACTAGATTCTCTTAATTCTGAATAGCTAGGTATACTATTTTACTTATTTAACATTTTCTTGATCTAGATTTTACTTTATTCAAGGACAATATACAGGATTCAATTTTTTGTGTTTTGTATACAGTAAGTATGTAAAGTGGGAATCCGTGATTTTAGTCTTCTGTAATGCTCGTTTCTTTGTTGCGATGATAAAATATGGAAAATCTTTATAATAGTAAATAGGTACCAAATTACATACGTTGACCCACGAACTTTCTGATTAAATGAATAGTTCCAATTGTCAATCAAATTAGATCTTTTTTTTTGTCGTGTTTTATGGACATCCTACACTACCTTTTCCTTCAATAATTTTGTAAATGGAAAATCTGGTAAAATATTGGTTGCAGCCTTCCTTAGACTTCCCGTAAGTTTCACCATTACCATTTCATAAGGTCCTTATATTTTCAGATCAAACTTGTCTGATTTTTCTCACGCGTACGAATGAACATTAATGTGTAAATGGACTATCGCAAGTATCGCAAGCCTTATAACTACCCACAATTGATTGGAATTATTTACACCGAATACTTCTTTCCACCGACTTTATACCCGTCTATTCCGATTCCGTGTTTTGATGTAAATGGAAACATTTCTTAAGGTATATTTTTACTTTATCAACATTTTTCTATCCGCCCCCGGATGCGCTGACTACCTTTGGAGATATAGGAGTGAATTTGAAAAACATAGGGGAAGGATTTTTGGAAAAGACGAAGAATAGGAAAGTATAACGAGACGAGTTTTTCCCATTGCAATTCTTTCATTTACATACCTAATAACACAGTTATACCAGTCTCTCCGCATAGGGCTGAATGTCAATCTCTGTGTTGGCTTCGAGCCAAATATAGCTCGGATTGTTCTCCAAGTATTGTTGCAGACCGTATGTGCGATGTAAGCGTTTTATGTCATATTTGTCATCACTAGAGTGATGTGAGTTTTGTTTCTTCTTTGGAATTGTTTGTTGATTAATAAGTTGTTTTAGAGAGCGGAGAGGTAGTTTACAATCTACCTCTTGTAAAGATCAAAATTTTTCAATTTTGGACTATCGAAATTATAAGTTTGCGTATTTAATTGTTTTTATTTGTTTAGAAAATTTCATTTTCAGAAATAATTAGCATCGTTATTTTTTGTACTCTGAAGTACGGGCGTTGTTATTTTTATTTTATTTTATTTATTTTACATGAAACCAACAGCGTAAACACAGTATTAAATGGGTGACAAAAGAGTGAAGTTACACTGGTCCTTTTAAGGCGAACAATTCATCATATGTTTGACAATATGGATTAATTATCGAATTTATTATTTACAATGGCATATAGAGTCCGCAAATCTGCCAAAGTACGTCAATTCTTCGAATTGGCCAATTAAACCTCAATTCAAGTGATTCATAATTTTAGGTATAAATTCGCTCCATATAGGTTAGCTGTCGCAAGAACTTATGCCGGATTGCTTCAAGCCTCTTTATGTAGACCTGATATTGAGGTGACCATATGGCTGAACAGAACTCAAGAATCGAACATACATGGGTTGAACATAGTTATTTTACAGAATAGGCTGATCTGAATTCTTTGGCTATCCTTAAAATAAAACCCGACATCGAATATACTGGCCATGATTACGTCGAGGTCTCTAATGTTAAATTTCTCCACAAGGGTCTTAGATGAGATATTATAAACAAACAACATAGGATTCTTTTTACGAGCTAAAATAATTTTGAAACATCTATCCCGACTATTAGTTTTACAATATGTAATAACACGATTTAAATCGCCTTGTAATTTATGACAATCACCCTCAGAATTTATAGCTAACAAACGCTTCAGGTCATCTGCGAACAAATTGTATTCAACAAAATGGAAGCAATTGCCCAAGTCGTTAAGGTAAGCATTTAAAAATAATGGTCCTAAATGTGAACCCTGTGGTATTCCCGAGGTTACATTTTTGAAATTAGACTTCATGCCGCCCACCACGACCACCTACCTTCGATTAGTTACATAGGAGGTATCCCAGTGAAGATAGTCGCCATGTATGCCAAGGCTACACAACTTCTCCAAAAATATTCGATGATTTATTTTATCAAATGCCTTGAAGAAGTACGTGTAGACCGCATCAATTTAGACACCGCCATCGATATTATCATAAACATAATTAGTCGATTGCAGCAGATTAGAGAAAAGTGAAAGTTTGCAACAAAAACCATGCTGGGATTCAGGTGTATTCTTGTATATCAATAGACATACAGTATCATACACAATCTACTCAAGAATTTTACTGATACATGGCAAGATGGAGACAGGTCGGTAATTAGTTACTTCAGACTGATCCATTTTTAAATATTGTGGTGATCTGAGCTGTTTTCTAAATGCAAAGTACTATTGCCTTCGGATACCGAGCGTGAGAATAGGATGCTCAGGGGCTTAGCTAACTCCGCCCCCACAATTATAGACAAACACAGGTGGTAGGTTAATAAGTCCCATACCCTTATTAATACCCAACTTCTTGATATACCTCAAAACAACCCCAGTCACGTCACTTACACAATCAAATACGTCCCAGTGCGTTTCTTGGTCTGTCTCTCCAAGATCGAGCAATATATTAGGATCACCATTTACAAATACACTTACAAAATAGTCTGAATAACACTGGCCTACCTCAACAGACATATTCGCAATCCTACTTCCATATTATACACTATTGGGTTTTTCTTCAAATTAGCTTCAGGTTTTAATATAAAATTCTTGTAGTGCACTCGAAGCTCTGAGGTCGCTCTGAGGCTTTTGAGTTCGCAAGAGGGCAAATACGTCAAAGTCTCTAGGTATTGTAGGTCTTGTATAAATTGTGAAATAATATTTTTTTCCGTGTCACTCTGCGTAGGGTGGGCAAAAACCAAATTAGCCAGGATGCATTTGGATTTATAAAATATAGGGGGAACATATTTCCCAATTATATTGTTAATAATAATGTGGAATTGCTCCACTGCATCATCCAAATGCTGTAGTTTGCCCGTTTATACACTGTATTATTGCTTATATAGTAGTTTATTTTAAGTGAACAGTGAATTACACTGACCAAACTGTTTAAATTACATTTTACCGACAAGTTACCTACTTATTATATATTTCCGCTTATTACTAGGACAATCCTAGTAATAAGTGCATATGTCGTCCATGTACGACTTTTTTTTAATTAATTTTAATTTATACTGAATCTTAAAATTATGAAATAAAACCAGAACTTATTAGATTACTACAATAATTTCTGAGTCTATAATCAGCATACTCAGTGCTTAGAACTCATTAACATTTATCGTGTCTTGAACTGCAATTGCATTTAAATTTAAAGTTACGTTAATCAAATTAAATCGTAAAATAACGTTTTTATTGTCTTCCCAAATTTATGTTCTTCCACAGACTTGTAAAATCCTATCACCAATAAAAGTAGTACAACCGAGCACAACTACGAGCATGTATCACTACTCACCGGCGACCAATAAACTTCGTCCAGTAACGCACTGGCGCCAATTACCATACCACTACGTACACACTAAACGGTAAGTTAACTTTATACGGACGAATGAAATGCGGTTTACACACACACATGAGCAGAAATTTACAGGTGCGGAGGGACACTGTAAGAGTACATAAATAATACGGCCGAGGACTGCGCTGTCCTACCATGAAATCTCACGTTGTGTTTTCCTTATGCAGTAACATGAAACATTCATGGGTGTGATTATAAATATAGAAATTCAAATTTATTACTAACGATTCATCTAAATATGAGTGAAAGCCTTTGCATTTCAATAATGTGTTCTACAGAGAATCTACTGAAGCCCCAGTGTAAGTTTTTACCCGACTGCGGAACACGAGGATGTGTTTTTCACCGTTATGTATGTTTGTTTCTTTATTCCCCCGCAGAGCTTAAACGGAGTGACTGGTTTTAATGAACGAAGTGCCGTCAGATTCGTCTTGCTGTCGCAATGCTATTAGGGTATTTGATTCCTTAACAATTCGAAATGGTAGATTGCTTCAAAAAAAAATAATTTTATGAAACTCATTGAGTGGGATATTAAATTAAAGGTCATGATAATGTAAGCTTTATTCCGAAAGCTGAAAAAATAAGGTCGTACAGAGAAAGTTCCGATGAATACTATAAAAGTGCGACATTTCGAATATCATCAGATCGTGTATAAAATTTCAAAAGTTTGCTTCAACGGTTTCACGAAGCCGGGTTAACTGAAACTAATGATATAAAAAACCTCCAGCAATCTGACGAGAGTGCGAAATAAATCGAAATATAAAATTTTAAGATGACAAATTAATTAACAAACTGGGGAACGGGGTTAAAAAGGGGGCTGGTGTGTGGCGGAGAGTATTGCATGAGGCCTATATCCAACAGAGGAAAAACAGACTGATGGTACCTATGACATGATATTTACCGGTTCGACATTATAGTCAAGTGGTAAAAAATGTCGTAGATGTTGCCAAGAAGTTATACATCAATTAGCAAAATATGATTCTTTGCAATAACAATAACTACCAATGAGTTAATTATTTAAAGAACAAAAATCCGCTTACGTCCAAGTCCTATATGACAAATACTATTTTGACAATTCGGTATCAGATTCAAAGTAATCGGGACTAGAATTGCTTTGTACTGTTACCGATTGCTTTGAGCGTGATATTGAATTGTCAAAACAATAGCGCCGCGTTTGCGTCGATTTTTCTCTATATGAACGGCGCATATAGCGGAGGACAAGTGGCTAGCTGGCTTGGCGACAAGAGCGAAAGACCGTGTGTGGTGGTAAGCCTTGGGGAGGCCTACATCTAGCAGTGGAGAGACACGGGCTGATGGTATCGTACTCTACATACTCGCACCTCTGATATCAGAATGTGTGTGGTCATAATACAAGTTGTATCCCTTGTTTCCTGTAAACCTTCTATTTAGCTAAGCTATAAATTATAACAATTTTCACATAGAGCCTATTCGCGTACTGTTCGTATCTTTACTGCGTAACGTAGCTCTGCAGTTAAGCGTAGGATACAATATGGAAATTCGGTCCGAAATGACTTTCAAATGTACCCAGTACCGTATAAAATATCAGTGCAACAATTCGCATTAAACTGACTTTCAAATAATCCTGCTAGATTAGTTGTGACTGTCGGACATTTACGTTCATTTATTGACACGCATTTGTATTTTATACCTAAACCAGTAAATAACTACAAACATAACTTAAGTTTTGGTTTCAAATGTCTTGTATTTAACTTATAGTTAACGAAACAGCCTATTTTTTTCAATAACTGAAGTAAAAGAAATTAAATTACTAAGAGTGTCATCACTAAGTTCCGCTGGACTCCTACTTATATCTTTATTGTCACTAGAGAATCTAAATCTAACCCAGCTTTAAATTTGCTACCATAGATTTTGCTCGTTTACTTGTTCTCCTTTCAAATTGGACCGAGTTAGATAATAGGTATTTTATTTTAAGGAATAAAATGTTTAAAAAACTTTGGGAACACGACCTCCGAAATTCGCAGAGATAATGGTATTTTTCTCCTTTATTATCTATATTTATATTATATATATGTATGTATTATAAGTACTTATTATATTTATATTATCTTATTCATTTGTATGGTCTATATATTTTTTAGTATGTATATTATTGTATGTTTATATATTTTACCGTATAAGTATAATAAATTATCAATGTATTATTATTATTTATATAAATGAATTAAGTTTTACTGTTTAATTTCATCTGCACCCGCTTAAATTTTTCACATTTAACCAACGGTCGAGTTTCACTCGAGGCCTCGAAAACTATTCAGTATTAAATATTCAGTCTATTCAATCTATATATAACTATTCAGTCTCGAAACAAAGTATTTACTTAAGCTAAATATTTAGCCGTTTTTAAATAATTTATAACTTACATATTTAATTTTCATTTCGCTGCTACTGCGCAAAGTTAAAGTAAAAAGGCCGCTATCAGAATATTTTAAACTAAGCTTCATTGACATATGTACCAGAAGGCGTAGTCAGGATTTTAGTTCAGGGTGGAATAATCCAGGTGGCAAGGAAAATAATCTTCTTAAAATTTTAAATACAGAAAGTCGGTTACTTATTCTTTCCTATGTAAGAGAGGGGGCAAGCGCCCCACCCCGCCGCAGCGTGAACACCTCCGTGTGTGCACCGCACCTATCTTAAAATCATGCAAAGACAAATAGAGTAAGCCGACGCAGGCGCCGGAGCTACGGTCTGGCGCAAGTCCAAAAATGGATAAACACACCAACTAATGCACACACAACATGCAGATAGAAATAGGGTCTATATTAAACACGATTATAGTGTAAATAATATTTTATATGGAGGGCCTAGGGATATTTCTCGGCTCTTACTCGCGAAGTTATAAATTCAAATCTTCGCCCCGTAATATTCAATAAATTTTAAATGTGGATTTGTTTCAAATTATAACAAGCTTGGCGTTGAAGAAAAACATCCTGAAAAAATTCGCGGGTTTTAGAATTTAAAAAAAAATGGAGCATGTGTATCCATCAATAGGCACTGAGTACGCGTGGTGGATTATGGCCCGAAGCCCCTAGTGAATAACGGGGGGGGGGGGGGGGGGGGTTCGAGTCATAATCCACTACAGTGGGACGTTAGTACAGACCGAGAATTTAAACTCGTGAGTTCATATCCTCATTCCTCACGAATGAGATTCGAGAATAGAAATATCATCTATCGATAGCAGTATTGGTTCTTTATTGAATCTTACTATAAATTATTGGTTCTTACTTACTTCATTGGTTCTGACTATAAATACGTTCTTTATTGAATAATTATTTTGACAACAAAGATTTTATCTCAATGTAAAAAATTAAAAAAATGTATTTTTATTTTTATTTTTTACACTTATTGAGATAAAATCTATGTTGTCAAAATAATTATTTAATAAAGAACTTTATTAATAATTTTTTATATAATAGAATTTTTAATTATAAAATTAATAAATAACTTGCATTTTTGTCACGAATTAGAACAGTGTATTTGGTTATCATTTATCAATTGCACATATGCTCACTCTTAGCTTTAATGCTAGCCAAAATATCGTAAAGGAACTGTACAGTTTCGACGACCGTCGGTACAGGCATTTAGCATACGCAACGACCTAAAATCGCCGTAAATGTCGATAGCACGTGTTTAACATTAGCATTAAGTTCAAATGAGCAGTAAAACAACTACATAATAAACGAGACCAGAAATACTTGCTAAAAATATCTATAATTTAATATAACTAATTATCGCGATTGAAGCAGCAAATTACAGAAAATTCGGCCAGCTTTCCTCAATTAATCCTACCATCATCAACATCATCTATGAAATGTACGATGAGAAAACCGTATAGAAACAAAGTTCATGTTTAAAATATCATAAAGCCAAACGGCATTGTTATTTTCAGTTAAAAAGCAACCCGCGTAAGACGAACGTGCACTTACCAGAGTTGTACTCAAGTCCTGGCCCTTTGGAATTATGGTTACACATAATATTGCAATGCGAGAATGTAAGAGCACGGAATGGCAGTGACAGGATGACAAGACGCATTTAACTGCTCGTGTACAAAGAACTGAAAAGTTACAGCTAAACGTTTATAATGCATTGCCTTTCAAAGCATATCTGTGTACTGCCTCATGGGGTACGAGAAATATGTCTCTGTTGGATTTTTAATTCAAAGTATCCCATAATAAATATGTTTATGACAGTGACTATGTTGATAGCTAAATTTCGATATCTCAGATAGTGACAAAAAGATTGGCATTTTTTTTCGATAATGACCGTTTACCACACCATACAATTACATTGCATTGAATACAATTGCATACAAACAATTACATTATCTATTAATTGCACAAGGGAAATTGTTGTGACATTTACTATAGCACAGGACCATCTTTTTATTATGCACAGATTCTTTTATTGATACATGTAGGTATGCCAAAAGGTTTACTTACAAAAACATGAATACAAAAGAATACATGAACTTGAATACAAAAGACGAGCAAGCAAGGTGAACGTTCTAAGCCAAGAAATACAAAGTTCGCTATTCTAGTTTCATTGTCTACTTACATAAATAATTTTAACCATTTCATGAAGGGTCTAAATATTCCAACCAGATTGTATTATTTGTATTGTAATGTAATTGTTTGATGATAATGTATAATTGTAGTGTATAAGGCTAGAGCACAATAAGGCATAATAATAGTATAAGGCTAGGCTAGAGACTATTTGTACATGAAGAAGCTAAATATTTTAGACCTTGGTGTCTGTCTCTTCCTTAGAAACCAATACATTAGAAATATATACTTTAAGAATCTACACTATGGAAATATATTCTCAGCAGGCTAAACGTCTAGACTTTATTTAAGAAGTGAATACTTTTTGCCATTATTCAACAGAGGTGGCGTCATAAGTATATAAAAAATCGTAACTTCTAAAATGTTGATTTTGAGTAAATTACAAAATTGTTTCGCATTTAGTTTTTAGTGATTATTGTATAGTTTTTTACGTTATAAAAAATAATCGTTGCGCGTTTTCGTAAAATACGATAGTATTTTTTCATTTAATAACTAAGTTACTGTAAGTGGCTACGACATACTTGCAAGTTGTGTACGTCAATGGACCGACGTGTGTTTATATCAATACCGTGTCATGCCCAAACTGTCTGGAGGCTCATTACCGTCCACGTGTTCGGACTGACTGACAGACGGACAGCTGACGAATACAGATAAGGTGTGCGGATGAAAGAAGGAAGCTAGTGGCAATGCGTTTCCTGCGACATATTTGGACGTGATTTCCTGCGAGAATCTTTTGCTTTCGGTATCTATTTCTAGCTATCCACGTGCAACGCCATATCAAAATGGAAAGCTATTATTAATCAATGCGTTTTCGTAAACTTTATTTGACTCATTTTTATTTCATTGACATCTTCAAAAGGCGGATATAATGCCTTACAGCATTTTCTACCAGTCAAGCATCAGAGCAGCTTCATTTTAGTCAACTAGTTATTACAGTGAACAATGTTCAATAAATACCTTGGAGTTTACTTAGGCATTAATTGGCACCTTTTGTTTTGTCACCTTGGAAATGAACTGAGCAAATGAAAATACTATAAATTCGGTACTTGACAGTATTTTTAGATAAAAATAAGGTTTTATCAAAATGATAGATTAGATGTTAAAAAGTCATATTTCAAGGTCTATTGACTTTTTATAGTCATATTTTTTTAGAAATTCAATAATAAAAATAAAGTTTTTGAACTGTTTGTCACGTGACTACGAACGCCAATCACGATGCGTGACGTCATAGTTCTTGTTTACATGTCGCCGCTAATAAAGTACCAAGTGTTTTTTCGTAGTTATTTTGTTGGTGTTTAAGGAATTTTGTGGTGTTTTGTGGTTGCAAAAGAGTTTTATAATGGACAACAATTATGGAAAAGGATTACATAAAAGCAGACAGTGCAAATCTGCCCAAAATCGACGTTCTTATGGTGGGAAGTTTTTTTGCGACGAACTCCGACTTTTGTTCTGCAGAATTTAGAAATGTAAAAACATCAGTGTAAGTACTAATCATTACATATTATTATGTCAAAGGATTATTTATGTAAACAATATCTATTTATGTTCGAAATATCTATTTTCTTGAAAGGCGAAGTAGACACGTTTGTAAATGTTGATTTTAACGGTGAAGTTGCAATATTCATCGTACTGATATAAGATTGCGTTTGTTTACTTCTGTATTGTTTGTATATAGACACTTGAATCGATTTATCAACTTGCGTAGACTGCATTGCGCTAAATTGTGTACACTGGTCTTCTTCCATTTGGTTTGCGGTACCTTGTATTTCAGATGGACTTACTTGGCCTTCTACTTGTTGTGAATCTGTAAACTCACCATATTATTGATATTTGTATAGGTAATATACCGTGTCACCGTGTTAATTTTTATACAATATGAACATTTTTTATGAAATATTTATTATCGCAAGCATACCTGTCGCAATATCAGTTATCTCTTTTTTTTTAGCATCATTTAACGCCTCTTCAACTAATGCTATTCTTTGCCTTTTAATGATAACAGCCCTCGTAGTGATTGCAGCTGTCCGCTTTCTTCTATCTGGCTGGCATTCGAACCTTGAGGGTACACATCCCTCTTTCATTTTGATTTGTTTAACTGAGCCCATCAAACGGTACCTGGTGTAATTTTCCATGTCGTTGGGTAGCTAAAAATATTAGAACGCACTTTACGAAATAACTTTGAATGATTGTTTCTTGACAAATATTATAACCTCAACAATATTATAACCTCAATGTCTATGGTAAATATTATAATCTCAACGAAATAACATTTCCATATAACAAATTTTTTTGTATATATAATATGCAAACTACTTAGATAAACAAATAATACTTACATCAAAGTGATCTTCACAAAAGTAAAGAATGGATTTCAACGATATGTCAGATAGATTTCTTCTTGCAAGTAGCAACCACTTTCTTCGAATTTTCGGTTGTTTTGGCGCATGAATGAATAATTTAGTGGGTGTACTTATTGTAGTATTTGTACACAGAGGGACTGCACAGCACTTATAATATGTAGGATTCATGATGTTTAAAAATTAGAAAGAAAACCCGTAAAGCGATTCAACTTACATATACAAAATCGTTTGTTTATAGAACTATGACGTCACCAACATGGCGTCACGACAGAGTGCCGTTTTCGCGGGATAATCGAAATTTGACTATAAAACTTCGAT
Source organism: Sesia bembeciformis (assembly GCA_943735995.1). NCBI lineage: Eukaryota > Metazoa > Arthropoda > Insecta > Lepidoptera > Sesiidae > Sesia > Sesia bembeciformis. The sequence goes on along the minus strand of OX031039.1, from coordinate 12,660,925 downwards.
TTTATGTTAAACCTTGACTTCAATTTAATATACGCTTCAAGTTATAAACATATACACATATAATCTTTCATTTTAAATCAATTCAAAAAAAATGTCAAGTACCGAATTACTACGTGTTGCTTAGTAAAAACAAATAAAAAAAAAATAGTAAAAAGTAATTATTGAGCCACTGTATCCTTGGTTCTTTTTAATTTCGCGGTATATAACAAACATTGACACCATACTACGATATAATTCAGCGAGTCATAGTTGTATGTAACGGTATAAAACATGACAGTATTATACACGGCAAAATTAACAAATGAGGATAGTGTAATGGCTTAACAATTACTTCTTGCAATCGTACATAGACTAAATAACCAAATTTCACAAGAGGGACGTACGTATCTAACTAAATCAATTTAGTTAAAAGTTTTATTAAATTCTACAAAGTTCATTACCAGCGCACAGCTGGCGCCTTCTCTCACTTCTCTATACGATTCTAAATAATGATCTTCATTTGTAGCAACAAGCAAAACATATGCAAAAACATTTGTAGCAAACATATGCTAAAATCTCAAGAAAATAGAAAGAAAATGTCTGTTTTTACACGAACAGTTTAAATGTATGACCGCAGCAGCTGTGCCCGATAGCCTGAGGGTACGTTCGGAATCTATGTATGTAAAGCGCAATGCGTCATAGCTACTATGCGCAGACTCATGAATTATGGAGATGCCCTCTAGGGTTGTCGCTTGCCAATACAAGTGTAGGTTGCGGAAGTCCTAATTTGAATATATAAATGTAAATCCGTAGTGCAGTGCTAACTTATAAAGATTCCGTCGTTAAAAGTAATAAAGCGAAACAGCAGACACCTTCGATGGTCACAGCATGCACGTCACTGCGTGCATGTAGTCAAAACTATTATTTATGTAGATGATATGATACTATGATATGATAAGATTTTGCCGTGTAGTGTCGGTCGTCTTTAGAATATCACCACCCTATCTTTTCCCGTTGGTAATGTAAAAAGCGTCTACCACAAGCCCTGAGGAACTGCACCACCTCTAAAAGAATAGACTCACCAACCAGCTTGGCCATCGTCATACATCCCTTATGCACAAGACAATATGCTCGAAGAGGCCCATGTCCAGCAGTGGATACTGAAAGGACTGGTTACGGTTAGACGATATGATGACGACTTATTTAAAAAAAAATGTTTTTAAAAATGACCACGGTTCATCGATAAAAATTACAAAAATAAATAATTTCAAATTATACTATTTGTGAAGATTTTTTGATCTTTACAAACCTCTTCAAGCAGTATGACCTTTCATTATCTCTTATAATCGTTTTCTTAGAGCATGGTGCGATTGATAACTGTCAATTGACTGTGACCAGTGATGTACGGAACTTGAGGCATTTTGTTACGATTTTCGATATACGTTCTAAACTGTTTGTAATAGATTAACTATTCGTTAATTAATTAGTTATGGACAGTAGTGACACAGGTGTTAATTTAGGTTGGCAACCATTAAATTAAAAAAACAATAAATTCCTATAAAATATTGTGTTTTATTCAACATAAAATAAATTAATAAATAAAACATGAATTAAAACTACATGAATATTATTCAGTATATAGACGCGACACCCCGAACGTAGTTTAGAAATGTTTTTGATTATTATCGATATTTTTTAGTCGCGTCACTAGCTTGACACCGGATAAACAGGTCACAGAATAAATTCATATACCTGTTATATGTAATTTGATTTTCCCTAGTAAAAACTAGAAGACATTATTTTTATGCACTGAGTCATATTATAACGTTTTGTAACTGTTCATATTTCATAAAACATAAAAATATTACAGCTTCTATTTTAAGTGAATAATTTACATTCTGCGTATTCCCATATTCTATGGGACCTGTCACCCACACCATGATTCGTGAAAAAATGTATAGTATGTATAAGTATATCAGTGGCGCCATAGGGTCAAGAATTGCAAAACATAACCATAATGGAATAAAAACATGACGAATATCAAACAAGACATTAAATTAAAAACATAATTAAGGAAATTGCCAACCCTATCGATACAAATTTCTATACATCGATGGTACACGAGTAACGACAATATCATCACTAACGGCTTTGTGCACCGCTTTGATAGGTTTATGGTCAATATACCGTAAAGCATGTATGGCATGCTATAACAAGTTTCACGAAATAGGTTCTCAACAGAGATAGGTGGAAAAGCTGGACTAGATTTGTTGCTCAGAAGATATTTATGGGGCTGGAGGGAGACGCAGCAAAAACGATGCAGAGGGCAACGATGCAGAGGGCAACGATGCAGAGGGCAACGATGCAGAGGGCAACGCGGTGTTTCGTTTATGTTTGATAGGTTTTATAATAGAACTGTCGTGTGCGTTACAAAGTACTCAGCGGTCATCAGTTATCTGATATCTTTCTAAAACTGGACTATTTGGTTGAGCACACGCTCAACCAAATAGTCCAGTTTTAGAAAATTCAACCAATAGGTACCGATTTTATTTTAGAGTACACAATAATATGTCATTAATTGAATCAACCTTCTGATATAAACCTTTGATACTGTGATAACTCTACATCATGAAAGCAGTGGTGTTATACTCAATTTGTTTACTAAACGCGAGAGAAAAATTCGTTGATAAGCAATATATCGTAATATCGTAGAGAATTCTACAGGAAAGAGCAAATTGTCGAATAATTACTACAAATTTAAGGATTGCAACATGTTCAAAGTGTATATCCAATTAAATGAATTATTAAAAGTACGACAATATTTCTATTCCCTACTTAAAAATATGTTTGTTTGATAAATGAATATGCTGTATTGCTAAATTTCCACGTAAACGTTACTTAAAATTTGAGGATTAAAAACGCGAATCCGTTCCGGTATTAATTTCTGTGGTTAAACCACTCAAATTCTAATTTGTTATAAACTGCTTTGGAATATCCAATGTGAAACGACCAAGTTCTATACAGCTCTAGACCAGTTTTAGTGTACAACTTGTTCCTTTAACTGTCAAACTTGTGTACGTGATTGTATCTCGTAATAACAAAACGTACAGTCGCAAAGCATCTACGAGAGCTGGAATTATGAATAGCTAGACTAAATTAGCTTCTGATACGAGTATAATATAGGAAGTTATTTGACGAGGTGGAGCGACACGACGATTTAAAAAAGTCGCTGGTAGCGGATTGATAAGAAGAGCGAAAGAATGTTGTGGCGAGCTTCGGGAGAGGCCTGCAGTGAAGAGGCTGAAGGTATGGTATAGACTTATAAGTGATCATGAGAATTATTGTGTCATGGATCTTAACGATTAATGTTAGGTGTGTGGATAAGCAAGCATTATCCAGATAAAACTGGCATTATCTTAAGACTTTGGATAAAGTCCAAATATCATAATATATGGATTATAATATAGATAGGAAGGATTATCCCGTTATTTAAAAAACAATAAACACCAAACCCGAGTCTGAATTCTAACCCAAACGAGCCAAATTGTTTGTGGGTGGGAAAGATTTCGGTCTTGGAACGTTTTTGTAGAATTTCGAAATTTATTCAAAGTTTTTAACCGTTATTAACTGTCACATATTATATTCAGAGTTATTTATGACTACGTTATAACGAATCTAACGATACCTTGTTTGTATTATTCAGAATTATAAGCCGATCGTAGGAATTTATCCACAAACATACGTTTGAAATGCATTGTTTGATTGTCGGGTAAATGCATAAAATTATCTTGTATGTAGATTTTTTCAGTTTTTAATTATTTTTCAGTTACTTATACATGTAACGTTCTCACATTCGACGCTTTTATGTCGACCTCTTTCCACACTCTTTCCACTTTCCATCCGCCGACAGATCTGCCAACCGATCGGAGGACAGATCCGGACCACTGTCTGTATGAACAGGGTTATTGCACTCGATGACTCATACATCGATTCGGATTTGCAGAACTGTACCACTGAAAGACATATTTGGTCTACACTGAATTTAGATGCATTCTCGTTAAACACGGTTGACCAGAATTTTGTATTCGCTTTGAAACGGTCTCTAGACAAGTTTATAAGATTTGTATCATTTATATGTAGGTGTGAAAAACGTAAGCATACAAGTGACTAAGTGGAAGTTGACGAATGGAAGGTAACCGAACAGTTGTGCAGTTCACAGTTCCAAGGGACTGTGGGGGACTGTGGACTAAAGTGTGGGGGGGGAGAGTGCACGCTATATTCCCGCAGCCGCTGGGCGCGCTCGATTGGCCACGTTACCCCACTCTCACCTTGTAATTTCCTACATCCTCCTATTTCCTCAATGTACGTACGTGTTTCGGAAGCGAGTGAGATATGCCAGACCCCATTCCCATCCTATCCTATCCCTCCCGATTTTCCCAGCCATTACTACAAATCCATTCCTATTTGTCCAAAGATAAGCAACGCATCCAGGGGCGTACTGACGATTGTAATTCTCGACTGATGTTGGCACGCATCGCGGATGTCCACAGACGACAGTATCCACTTACCATCAGGTGGATTGTATGCTCGTCTGCCGCCTAATTGATATAAAAGGAAAGGATCTAAAGAGCAATTAAGATCATTAATCTAAAGTATAATTGGTCGAGTTATCATTTATTTTATTCAACATATTTTTAAAGTTTATCAATCAATACACTACACTTTACTACAAACTTTTTGTAGTACTGTATCCAATAAAGTGTATAAAGTGTATGCTGTGAACGAAGTAAAGTATTTTTTTATAAATAATACCCACCAAAACAGAACTTGCGAAGAATGAAACTAAAATTTGGCGTGACACAAACTAGCGTGTTCTAGTCACGATTTACATAATCTACAACCATTTTGGAAACCCTTTACCAGCACCTGAAATTGTTAAGGATCTTATTACATTGGACACTACTGAATTATCCATTTTACTAAGAACTATTTATAAGGAGAACTTAATGTGAAGGTTTCAGAGATTTTCTAAAGTGGTTAAGATTTATTTAAACAAAACAGATAGGGTTAATAATGTAATGAATTCCTTTTAAGCGTCGTTTAATGACCTTTATGAAAAACTAGTCTTTGACCCCGTAGAGCGAAAAGTCATTAAGTAACAAAGTCGTAGTTTTGGGATATCATTAATTAAACTTTTATAAAATTTAAGAAATCATAACTAGTTGCGTTTTCGTTTTTTTTTTACTTTAAGAAGTAATTAAGTGGTATTACTGGGATCTTTTATAGAAAAGTATAAATGTTTCCGGAAAAGCTATGATTTCGGAGAAAATTTAAAAAATATCGCTGTTATACTTTTCGCTCTTAAAAAATGTCAAGGAATTTTTAATTAATTATCTTTTCCATGCAGTTAGTGACTATTTATTGTTTCAATTTTGCAATTCAATTATAGAGAAATAATACTCAAAAGATTTTAATGATTATTATTATTACATGCAGGACAGTATTTGAGTCTGATATCATTGTAAAAGTCATCAAAATGTTTTAGTTAATTTTCACTTTGGTATTTTCGTGTGTTAAAGTTACATAATGATTTTTCGCGTGCAATATTACTATTTGCTAGTTTACAAATAATTAAAGTATTTTATACATAGACCTACAAGGATGAAGAACATAAAAACTAATTCAAATATTTTTTACATCTCTTCTTATATGTATAAATATAAAAGAAATGTTTATTGCATTTTATGAAGAAATTTAGAATGTTATTGGAGAGCAATTTTCAGGGTTTTTTTTTATTTTGGAAGTTATTTTTCTTTCTTATTTCATCTTCAAAGACGGCGGGAAACCCAACGCGCATGCGTACACAGAACAGCTGTGGCATCCATTTTGAACCAGTCATAGAAATCACGTGCTTATCGCGTTTATATTTAAATTATTATTATAGGTATTTTATACCGGAGATTATCTAACAGATATGATAAACTACTATAATAACTAACTAACTGATAGAATAGGCATGAGAACTGCTGAAAGAATTTCGTTATAAGTCAGAAAATATTCCGTAAATCCAATTTGTTATTATAAATAGGGGGTAGAATAGAACAGAAAGGAATGTGTAGCATAAAATCGTTAATAGGGTATAAGCATTTGACAATGAAACTAAGACAATTTTCAACTTTAACTTATAGGTGAAAATATTAGTATTATAAGTAGTAATAACATAAATTCACAATTATGTAAATAACTGAAAGATTTATAAGTCTAAACGAAGAACATTAACAAACAACGGTAAACTAGGGTGTACCACAAGGTTCCATCCTGGATCCTCTAATATGATACAGACAAATTGCTTAGAATTTAGTAAATGCAAATTATCGCAAGAATTTATTATATTTTTGGGGTTTTATCTCAATTCAATTTAGGTTAGTTTCCTTAAACTTATGTATATGAACTTAGACATAGTTAATGTTAAAGAAATACTTGTTACTTACGGGTGATTGCTATGATTTCGATGGATCTGTTTTCCTCAAGGACTGTCCTCTTTTCTCCGCGAACTCAGCACTCAGTCTGTGTGCCTTCAGCGTGTTTGGTTTCGACATATTTATACTATCACTTGTTTCCTAACACTTGTTAAAATTGACGCTTAACCAAATAAACACTAAAGCTTAAAGCGGTAAAATATAGTAAAGCTTTTGATACGTTCGTTGTCACAATTAGGCTCGAAGATATCACAAACACTTGAGAAGCGAGAATCGACGCGTTTTTCGTGTGAAACACAAATAATTAATAAAGACCACCTATTGATCAAAAGTATTACAGTCTTCGTACGGGTTGTTCACACGTCGTTATGAATGAAATGCGGCGTCTTTTCACACACATGCGTTTTAAGGTACACGTTACGTTTTGATAGACGGATTGGAAGGATGATTTCTTTTTAGATTTCGAGTTTAAAATAATAATGGGAATGTTATGTACATATCGGGTAGTGAAGCGAAGTTGTCGCGTAAGGTGGCTTGGTGTAGTCGCCTGAAGTTGGCGAGGATTGTACGCATGCGTGAAAGGGTGGTCACGAAGGGTGAGATTCTCATTGTTGCCAGCTATTTGATATCAAAAAAATTGCATTCAATCGACAAACGTTTTATAACTGTGTCGCTTCGTCTACCGTTTTACTAATACGTTGACTTAAAGTTTCGTTTGGTTAGATTTTTAGTTTCAGAAACGGGTGATTAATTTTGTATGTGATTACGTTAGGGTGCGGACCGCAAGGGGTAAAAGTTGGTTATTATATTATCGATTATTTTGTACAAGTAGCGAGGGATTTTATTTTGTAATGTAGATTAATATCGCTGACATGTTTCTCAGGAATCTAATAATTTTTAAAGAGCTGCACACGTTGACTTACGCCACACAGAAGGAAAGAAATGGTGGATCAAATTAGTCAAAAGTATTTTCTCTATACATAGTTATTGTTAGAAAAATTTTAACGAAAGATCAAATAGGTAAATCTTTTCTGAATAAGATTCGAGTAAAATTATTAAAAGACAGAACTGTAAAACTGAACATTATTAATTCTGGAAGCATCGTAACTGACTTGGGTACTAAAACTAAAACCAAGTAACTAACTATTAAACAAGAAACTTATTTTGTTGGAGTTCTTGTAGCTCTAATGGCCTTTCAAGTCACCAGACATAGAAACAAAACCACACGAAAGAAGTCACAAACTTTTTCCGAGTATTCGTTGAACATTACACTACACTAAGAGATTACACTAAACAAATCCAATGCGTACAACAGCAAAACAGGACGTCCAGTTATAAACCCCCCAACATGCTCTATGTTTTTACAACCTGTGGACCAAAAAGAGATTACCAAAATCATTCACCTTACAAAAAATAAAAACAGTTGCGGCATTGATGATATACCACCTATATTGTTTTTTTTTTTTTTTTTTTTTTTTATAATTAACAATTTTACAAAGATTAAGTATATAGCTAACATAATTGTATCTAATAAACCATACAGAGTTGTCTAAGATACAAGTACTGCTGGAATCAGTAGTCGATACATTAAAAACCTACCTGTGAGCAGTGAACAAATTATAATTTGGACAAGAAATATGTTCTTAATTTATAATTTAAATTATTTTCGCTGATATCTTTTTTAAATTTAGGATCTAATTCATTTATTAACCTGGGAACAGAGTAAGCGCTGGTCCGCTGACCGTATATATTGTTCGCGGCGTTGGTTACCAAATGCTTATGTGTTTGCACATTGTAAAACAATGTGCGGAAGAACTCTTAAAGCTATTAACCATTTTAATAAACCAAAGTTTCGAACAGAGCCAAGTTCCGAACCAGCTTAAAATATCATTAGTGAAACCAATTCATAAAAAAGACGATACGAACATTCCCAGTAACTACAGACCCATAGATAGCCCTTCTACCATAATTCTCAAAAATATTTGAGAAAGCAATGTGCTACCGGATGTATAATTTTTTGGAAAAATATAACATACTTGATGACTCACAAAATGGCTTTAGGAAAATATGATCTACAACCATGGCAGTAACGTACAAATGGCCCTACAGCACATAAACGATACAAAGTCTACGTTAGGTATATTATTAGACATGAATAAGGCATATGACAAAGTTTCCTATGATATCTTGTTATCAAAACTATATGGCTCAGGAATACGAGGACCTGCATACCAATGGTTTAAATCTTATCTAAGTGATAGACAACAAATAGTTGAAATAGAGTATCATAATATTCAGAACCACTAATAAGATCACAAAAAAAAACCCTAACATGCTCAATCCCTCAGGGAATTGTGTTAGGTTGTATCCTATTTTTAAACTACATAAACGATTTGCCTACATCCTTTGATAAAGACAAAATCCTGCCCGTACTATTTGCAGACGATATCTCCTCGCTAATAAAACGTGAAAATACTGAAAATCCTGAACAACTACTACAAAACACCTTAGAAACCGTGGCTGATTGGATGCAAGATCATAATTTAGAAATAAACTACAAGAAAACAAAAATAATGCAATTTAGATCATATAAAACTCCCCCCCACAATTTCAATGTCTCTTTTCAAGATTCACATATAGAGACAGTTGAGACATTCAAACTACTAAGAGTTAACATTGGCCATCATATAAATTGGAAAACCCACATAGAAGAAGTTAAAGCAAAGCTCTCAAAATATACCTAGTTGAATTGAATTTCAATTGAAACATAGCACAAATACAAAAACAGCATTGTCAGCGTACTTTGCATATGCGTATTCGTGGCTTAAATACGGAATTACATTATGGGGAAATAGTGTAAATATACAGCAATTATTTGTAATGCAAAAGAAATGCATCAGAATTTTGGCTCACATAGACAACAGAGAAAGCTGCAAACCTTTCTTTATAAAATATAAACTACTTACACTTATCTATATATATATATATATATATATATATATATATATATATATATATATATATATATATGATATATGCAATTATGTATCTAATCATATTGACACATTTACTAGAGTCGAACAAACACACAACATAAATACACGCCACAAAGGAAGATTACACCTACCACCTTCAAGAACTAAAGTGTTAAACGAAAGTCCACAATACATGGCAATTAAAATATATAATAAATTACCACACCATATTAAGAATGAGATCAAATCTCCAATATTTAATAATAAGCTAAAATCCTTTCTAATTAACAAATGTTTTTATTCGGTTGAAGAATTCCTAAATACTTAATAAATTAAAACCATCATCTCCATATAAAGGAATTAATATTAATGATACGGTGATCAGCTTAGAATAATTTCATTAATTTAATTAATTCCAATGTACCATATAATATTCCCATGTACTATATAAAAAAATATTTAATTTTAACTTTAAAAATAAGTGTAGCATTCATCACAGTCCTCAAATTTGCTCCGCCTGGAAAGGGCCTCTAAGTTGTAAGTGCATGTATATAGATTTTAAGACCTACAATGTACACTTAGTTTGCAAATAAATAAATAAACATTGAAATAAAGCTGTTTTTTGTAACACTAATAAAAACTTTATTACATTATATGTATTCTAAGTTAAGGTATATATTGTATGCGCCTTAGTAGCCCGAAATAAATAAATGAATGAAAAAGATAGTCTGATATAAAGACTAACAATTATACATTGTGTACTCGACTGTGCAAGATCTAGTATTATTATTATGTGCATTTGTAAAATAAGCTCTTGTAGAATTATACATTTCAATAATGGGTCATATATAGAATGTGTAGTCATTTATAGAATCAATCATTTGTTGACTAAACCTTTATCCCGCTCAAATTGGGCGAAGCCGCAGATAAAACCTAGTGTTTCTTTGATTTCAAGTATGTGCTGTACTGGATACTTTCAATAAATATTCTATATTCCCCTTGAGATACAGCTGTTCATGACCACTTACCAGCTCGTGAATCGCTCGCCCGTCTGCCAACTTCTATAAACAAAAATTAAGACTAAAATATTCGTGAACATACGTGGGACAGGATCATGGTTAAAAAATAAAACGTATTCAAATACAAGGTGGTTGTTCTAAATACCCTGTCACCCAATTCTGTTACACTCACCCTTCGGGGTGTAATCCCTAAATTTGAGTTGAATCCCGCACCATTACTCAGTTGTCAGCGTGTCCCTAACGAACGCTTGCGTTTGTTTATGACGAAGCTCTACTTGATGTCACTAAAATGTAGCTTATTTAATAAATAATTATGAAATCCCCATTTTTGATGGGTTACACATTTTTTAAATTGTGGATAATGAAGGTCATTTTATATTTAGATAGATAAAACTCTTTTTAATTGTTAGATTATGATGACCAGTATTCACTAATCAATCACGCTATAAAGCCCCAATGCAGAGCATAGGAGTGAATTGCTAGGAGGTTTCGGGCTATAATCCACCACGCTAGTCCAGTGAGGATTAGTTCACATGCTTTTCATATGCACATGCTCCAGATTTTTTAATTCCCGAGAATTTGTCAATTTCTTAAATAGTCCTTATTGTATATGTCGACGCAAAACAGTCAACATCTTTTATTTTAGATTTTAAGTTTGATTACATAAAGTCTATTTAAGAATGATAATTAATTTTAACCTATTTTATTACCAATGAAATAGGTAAGCTTCATTTTTTAACCTAAATCAAATAATTTTTAAAATGAGTTTGTTAACATTTGTATTTACTTCCTTAGAAGTTACGAACATTCAAAAAGTTATTTTAAATTAATAAGTTTAGCTCAAAATTAATTATAAATCAAATCTTTAATTTGCAAAACACATTCACAATTTAATCATTAATAATTCTTTAGATTGATTTTTAATAGTTGCTTTTTGAATGTTCATTGGAGATTGTTTTGAACGATGAGTGATTAAAACCACGAGTGATTTGATGAAATTATTTGCGTTTATAAGTGTTTAAATAATGTTTTAAAATTATTTCACGAATAACTATAACGAAATATTCGTATTAAAACCATTGTTTAAAAATGATTGTAAAGAAGCAACATGGTGGGAGGCCACCATGTTGTTGGCTCACTTTTCACGTGGCAGCTGCTGAGAACGGTAGTTTGGTGAGTGCTTTTTGAAATATTGCTATCTAAATTATTTTTACTGTGCTATTTGAATTATTTTCACTTTGGTATAGAAAATAAGGGTAGACTTAAGATCTTAGTTGAATCTATAAGTTAAGAAAAGTATTGATTATAAAACGATTGTAACAAAGAGTTTATTTCAAGTGTATAGTTGTTTTATTTCGTTATCTGTTGAATATGAGGGACGCGAATAATGGTGACGTCAGCAATGCTGACGTCACGCTTTCTAAAAACTTGCACGATAACAATTCTCCGTTATATATAATATGTGTTATATTTTATATGTGTAATATTTATTATTTAGGTACATGTATTGTACTCGTACAATATTTGTGTATTTTGTTAATATGTATTTTTCGTAGGCACTACATCTTGACCTATATTTCAATTTCCCAGATCCGTCGGAAGAAATCTCTGCAAGAAATATGCTTGCCTTTTGTACATCTTTTCTTTTCCTCCGCTTTATTTATTTCATGTTCGGTGTGTACAATGAATTTTTAAATAAATAAATATTTTTTTTCCTTCATTGCCGGACTAGTAAATACGTTCACAAGTGGTACAGTGTACTCACTTTACGAATGAGAGTCGAGTATATATTTATGGCATATACTCGTATTTAATATTTTGTTTTATATTCTATGGGCCTTTGTTGCTGAAGTAAATTAATAAAATAAAATGTCTAAAATGTCATAAGAAAAAGAAAATTAAAAAAAAACATGGGCTCCAATCCACACGTGGTGGACTACAACCACGTGAAATCTCCTCACGATCGATTATGCATAATGTAAAATCATGGTAATTAACATTTTAGCGGCCAAAAGCATAATTTACGTCCCGAACTCCGTTTAATTAATAAGGTCGCAGTTACCACAATTAATTAGTACGTCGGATAGCAAGCCATCGTTAAATTATTATGTGGACAGGTTTATTGATGGAAAAGTCTTTATAATGGACTTATTGACTTTTCATTACGTTTATTAGAACTAAATTTATTTTATGTGGAAAGTCGATTGGTTATTACTTTGTAATTTATAAAAATGGTTTTCGATTGATATCAGTTTACGATGTCCCACTCCAGGGCACGGGGTTCCTTTGCAATCACAATGAGGTTTCGGGCCATAATTTGTAACGTGGGCCCAGTGGGTATAATTGTTTGTTTGTAGGTTAGTTCACTAAACTGACATACAGTGTAGTTGTGGTACATATTAAATTGAAAGGTTTTTATACAATTTCAGTGCATGTACGTACATATTATACCATGCCATACCACCAGCCTATGTCAGGCTATGTCCTACTGCAGAATATAGGCCTAATGTTGTCAAAATAAGTGCTGAGTGTTTGATACTCGAGCACTGAATAAACGCGTTAAACGCTCGTGAGCGTTATAGCCAAGTTTTTAAAGTTTGATGATCTTAAACCCTTGAGTCTAAAACGATTAAGGTGAAGATTCTTAAGGTTCATTAGCGCTGACTTAGCGCTCGAGCGCTCAATGCTCATTATTACAACATTACATGTATAGACCTCTGCCAAACTACCACCTACGATCTTCCGTCATTTTCTTTTAGATACTACTTGGCGGACTTGGCCACATGTATTTTTTTCACTTTATCCTATTCCCCCAATTACGTGTTTTGGTAGTGAGTGAGATACGTCAGAGCACATTCCCATCCCATGCTATCCTATCGCTCTCCACTTTTCCAACTCTTTCTCCAAATCCATTCCTAAATCTCCAAAGGTAGGCACAACGCATCCGGTAGCGTGCCAATGTTTATCCTGGACTGATGTTGGCATGTATCAAGGATGTCCACGGGCGACAGTATCCACATATCACGAGGTGAACTGTGTGTGCGCTGCCGTCTTATTTCTATAAAAAAATAAACAATTTTAAATCAATACGATTCCTGGTCTTGTAGTATACATTTCGTTCCCCCTCACCGCGCTTGAATTCCATACTTCCCTGCAGGCGTTGACAAATAAAACACTATGACGTATTTGTCAAGCTGTGTGTATTATTCTATCTGTGGCAGCTTGCTTGGAAAAATATGCCTTTCGTGGCTACACAACTTTATGATACCACTCACTCAAGCATTTTCCGTGTTTAGTGTATGTTCGGGAATCACGCAATATCGCGTATCTTCTAATCAAATCCAAATTCCCCTATTGTGCCAGTTCCCTACATTTTGGTGCATCCAACTACATTTCGGTCCTTCGAGTCACAACATTATAATTCAAGAACTACCGAGTACTGATCCACAATTTAAAATTTGCTATTCCATATAATCTGATCGCCGCAAGGAGAGATTACTGGCTGGGATACACCCTTACATACACGATAATGCCCTTCCAACTGACGACGGTACTGTCAAACAAAAGCGGGCCCCAACAGGATTAATGGAACGTTTTTGCCGACCCTCCTGACTTGCACATCTTTATGGATGCTTTATAGAAGGATTTTTTGTTTGGGAAAGTTTATAATTGATAAAAGAGAAAACGGTACTGATTTTTTTTTTTGCATACAGTACTTTTGTGATTTATATTTGTTTGTTGTTGAATGTGCCCACTGAGTGAGATATTTATTAAAAGGCTCGTATTTAAATGGGCAGCAATCAAAAATTAAATAATCAACAATACAACCTAGAATTTAATAACTCAAATATATATTTTAAATAACTAAGAATGTCATCACGAGCTCGACGACAAGTCTTTAGGTATAGTCTTCAGAAAACCTAAACCTAAGCCACCTTTCATCTATTTGGCGCTCATTCGGTATTACTTCTCTATTATAAAAGTATATTAATTTATATTACTTTATGGAAAGAGTGACGAGCAGACCCGAGTTGGAGTGGGAAGTGATTGGAGCTCTTCCTTTGGGAAGAAGCCAACATGACGTTTGCGTCATATTGGCGGTATTTTATATATTTATTATATGTATAGACTAGCGACCCGCCCTCACTTCGCTTCGGTTCATTAAATTTAAAACAATCAGAATAAGATATTTTCCTGCGGTAAAATGGAGCCTATATTTTAAGTTAGACCACTAGCAATACATCGGTGAAAACTGCATTCAATTCTATGCAGTAGTTTTTGCGTGATGCGTGTACAAACATACAGACAGACAGACAGACAAAATTTCTAAAAACTGTTGTTTTGGCTTCTGTTGCTCTAATAAAGACCCCCATATTGTTTTTTTTCAATATCTATAATGTACAGACATCGGCCTGTTACAATTTTATTATATGTATAGATAGATACATATTTATATATACAATATATAGATAAGATATTTTTTTGTTTACTCAATACTTGGGTCCAGGTAAATGAACCGTGGTTAGGACGAGACTGCGGCGGCGGTAGATGTTGTTATTGGCATACGAATCTATCTAGCTTTCGCCTTCTTTAGTTTTAGATTTCATAGTAAGACAGGTAACTATTTAATTACACCCGCTTTAATTTATCGCATTTAACCAACCGTCGACTGGTAGAGAATTTCTTAAAGCATTAAGTCCGCTTATCTTTTCTTTACATAGTTTAAAACAAAGTCTCTTCCCGCCGTCTGTCCCTCTGTATGTACGCTTAGATCTTTTAAACTACGCAACGGATTTTAATGCGGTTTTCATCAACAGATAGAGTGATTCAAGAGGAAGGTTTATACGTATAGGTTAATATTGTTTTAACGAAACCGAAGCGAAGCGAGGGCGGTTCGCTAGTATACTATATAGTACAAAAAGAGTACTTAAATAAATAATTTTGATTTGTATCTTGCTCACTGGTTTTCTAACTCCTCATTTGTTGCAGGCAACGAACTGCGAGGGTTGTTGCTGCCACCCGGCAGCCACTTACAATCAGGTCCGCTAGTGATTAAACGTCGAGTGATAAGTGTCCGTATGCGTCAAAAGAGGCCCCATCGCTTCCACTATATAGCGGTATATACTTTTAAACATATACCTTTAAATACAGTGATACATAACATACATTTTAAATAAAGATATAGTAGCTACATTTAAATATGTAGTTATTTTTCGCGTATACGAACGTACGTACACGAAAGTTGATGAGAGCTCGTGAGGTGTAAGAGAAGAAACTTGTGAGGTGTAAGTCAATAAAATAAAAAGGAACTTTTATTTACCTTGTCTTCTGCTTCCTCCGCCCTGCCCTCGGCCTCCAGAACCCGGTGCTCGAGCTCAGAGAGCTGAAACAAACATAAAGGAATAACGTTACTTTACATTATATAAGCACCTAATAATTCTTATGACTAAGTAATTTTTTTGTTAGTAGGAAATAGTAATGAATTCTATGAATTGGGCATAAATGTTATATTTCAGCTTATATTATCATTAGATATCATGTTCAGCCTCATCTTTGTTTATTCCTGGGCATATTTCCCTTCGTCTGTGTCACCCGGTTCGATGTGCTGTTTTCTTAACCATGTCTATCCCGCATTTCACTTCATATCATCGACCATCTTGCCGACTAACGCTTTGTTTACTTTCCCTCGGCCATACTCTGTAAAGATTCTATTTCATCTACCATCACTACGTGTGTTCTGCAAATTTGATCTGGTCTGCTGTTCTGATTCCAGTGATCCGAAATAACAAACAATATTTATTGTGGAAGTAAGTCATCGCAAGTCAAATCTTCCAGTTTCATGCATTACAAACGCAACTGCTAGTGCCATCTATTCGCACATATAGTCAAACTCAGTACGCCACCCTCTGAAACTTCGAACTTGACACGTACCAATCCCAAACGCTTGCTACGCGACCACGTAGTTTCTTCACCACCCTACAGATGGCGCTGGCGCGCCGCGCATACTTTATTGAACCACGTGGTCCGCCGGGGCGAGATATCGAAGCTATACATTATTATACCTAGCTATTTATCACGCTGAAAAGGTATTACTGTTATGTAAGAGCGTATTCGTGCGGTTTCTAAGGCACGGGGAGGCGTATCGGTTTGTGAAAGGGTGGATGCTACTTGCGAATGTTATAGCAGTGATATACGCGTGTAAAGCGAGAGTTAGATTGTATTTGAAAGGTTTATTTCACTGTGACGTAGAGGAAATGTATTGTAACGGCTGACGCGTAAAAGGCTCGAGATACGGCCGATAAATATGATTCTAACAGGAAGTAAGGAAGTATCTCGTTTCGTTCAAAGGTTTTCACTTTGTTCTGTATCCCTGTAATGTTTGCCTTTGGTAAAGTCTTGAATTTGATATTTTGTACATCAAAGTAATGGAGGTACTCTAAGTGACGTCGACCTTTTCAAGAAATTCCCGGGAATATCATGGCCATATTGATTTTAGCTCAGAGTGAGCAACTGAGCGATCGGTTGATAGGTTGTTAGTAGTTATGTAATAGTAAGGCTTGTACAACGCAACATTTCACAATGATGAAGGGATGTGCGAAACATGTTTTAACTGATTGTGAACTAATAATATCCTCCAATGGGATTTACTGAAGGTTATTACAACGTTCTAATTACTATACCATTGCTTTCTATCAGCCAATGTCTCTCTTCTGTTGAATATAGGTCTCTTGCGATCCGAGGCTCGCCAGCACACACGATGTTCCGCTCTTTTCATCCAGGCTACTGGCAAATGGCAATGGCAAATGGCGTGGCCGGATGGTATTTAACACTACGCGTCCCTTTACGTAGTGTCCAATCAAGGTCTCATCTCGTTTGTCTTTCAGCAGATTAGGCGTGTTCATTGTTACTTCAGCTTGCTATATAATGTAAAACCTTAACGAGCTCTTTTTTGGTCTACTGTTGGACAATGGTCTTCTTATACACATTGTCTTGTGCATGAGGGATGTATGGCTTTAAAATGCCACGCTGGCCAATGGCGTTTGTGAGTCAACTCTTTTGGAGGTGATATAGTTCCTCAGGGCTTGTGGTAGCGGTTTTGTTATCCCTTAGTCTTTTGCATTTATATTATAACATCTATCAGATGTTTATAATATAATTTAACACAAAGTTTGTACCTATGTAAATGAAAACTAAATAAATTTAAGAATGAGGTTTTGCAGTCTAAAATTAACAAATGATTTAATTATCAAGGTTTTACTAGATACGAAACACGAGGTTAAACTGAATCGCTTCAATTTTTATCGCGTACACGTAAAACAAAACCCACGGAGAGTGCTCACCAACTATGCAAAAAACGGTCGGATAGACCAAATAAAAGTGCAGTCGGTCTGCTACATTCACTCTAAAAGAGCAATACATACATCTATGAAACTAAATCAAATATTTTCTCAGTTATTTCTCTCTAATGTGTTACAATAACAAATAATGTGTTACACAGCCGTGTTACAACAAAGAAAGTACAAATAAAGTGTGAAGAAAATTTATATATTGTATATTACATGGCTTGTTTACAATGGTGTAAATACAGCGGTGAAGGCCGCTGATCCCAAAAATAGGTAGGACCTGTGGCATTAGAACCAGCATTCCTCAGAAATTGTATTGAAGCAAATTAATACGCAAAGCCAATGGACGTTTAATTTAGATATGAATCACGATTACATGAAAAACGATCTATTGCTTTCCCCGTGAGTTAGTTAATTAACTACATAATTATTTGATACACCAGTTGCTGATTATTTCACTTTGGATTGTTTACTTTAACTACAGTTTGATTGCTTTGACCTTGTGGTGACGGCCGGATTCAGAATAGCATCACTTCATCTCTTGCCGTGAGTGTTTCAAAGGGTGACTAAGAGATAAAGCCGCTGTTACAAGCGCTGTGGAACTACATCACCTTTAAAAAATGGGCTCGCCAACCCGCTTAGCCAGCGTAGCGTTTTAAGGCCATACATTCCTTATGTGCAAGGCAATGTGCACGAGGAGGCATATGTCCAGCAGTGGACGAAACAGTAAAGTTATCCACTTTACATGTGGATATTGAAAGAAAAATAGTTCCACAGTACGATTGGTTATATCATCAGCCTATGTGTTTAAACTGCTGTATTCAGTTCAACTTCAGCACGGAGCCCCACAGACGCATTCAGCTAGGCTGGAAAGCAATTGGGAAAATTCCCTCAGGTCTTTTCAGCACCTATGCCATAGAGCTTAAGGTCGAAGGTCTTTAATTTGTGCGCCCTGCCAGTTATGACGTATTGGACCAAAACGTGGTCTCTAACAGTTGGTCTGATCAATAAGTTTAAATTTGCACAGCGAGCTATGGGCGACGAATTTTTTCAAGAACAACTAGGAATTTTTTCTTCATCCCGTTATACTTCCCAGTTCCCACTTGTTAAGATGGCAAATGGGAAAAGCTAATTTCACATCCCAATTTTTTTAAATATTCAAGCAATTACTCAAGTCTACAAACATAGCCCATGTTGGCCTTTTATTTTGCCAAGGAAAAATATCGACTGCGGAAATGTCACAGTTCGCTTTTGAATAAATCATCCCCTGTATTATGCACATACATCAAACACTGGTAACCGACTCTATGCACTCCTGCATATAGCGCGGCGTCGAGGGAAATTTACCAAATACAATATCAAATGCAGGCTTCAACATGTTAAGATTATATATTTTGAACTTTCTGTCAGATTTCTCTGACACAGTTTTAAATACATTTTTTATTGACAACGGATACAATTGTGGACCAGAACCCATGACTAATACGCGATTGGTCATGGGTTCTGGTCAACAAAATTCACTAACAAGTCCAATTTGGGGCAATTAGTGCACCTTGCACGTTGCAATCCCCAAGCCGCTGGGGGCACTCGATTGGCTACATTACCCCTCCCTCACAACACTACCGTGAAACGTACTACATTTTGCAGTTTTTCCTATTTCCCCAATATAACGTGTTTCGATAGTGAGTGAGATATATGCGGAACCCAATCACATCCCATCCTATTCTATACAATCCCTCCTCATTTTCCCAACCCTTTCTCAGAGTCCATTTCTAAACCTCCAAAGGTAGGCAGCGCATCCGGGAACGTGCCAAAGTTTGTCATTCTGGACTGATGTTGGCATGTATCGCGAATGGACGAGAGTGTCCACCAGGTGGATTGTGTGCTCGTCTGCCGCCTTATTTCCACAAAAAACAATACATCCAACAGTAGAGAGACATAGGCTGATGTTACGGTAAGGAGTCAGATACCCTATTCAGTCAGCGATTTACATAAAATAGCAATTTCCTCCGAAATTACGGCATAAACCCAAAAAAAAAATTACATCTCTGTCCCCATAAACCATTTCAACCACAATATGTCCCATCAAACACCATCAATAACGGGCAGTATTTACCGGGACAGCATGTTTATGAGAAGAGTAGGCACGTGACCGCCGGTCACATATTGCCGCTAAATCGACCTAATGGCAAACTGTGCTTAGACACGACCAACTAGCTTGACCTGTGAAAGTTTGGGCGTCGCAGTCGCATTCGAGTAGAGAAGCGATAGCTGTTTCATTGCTTACCAGTTACTGTTTTGTGAACTTGTCAACTGCAATGTCTTTTTCCTTGTGTTTTTAAATCTGGGAAAAATATTTGAGATGATGGGGCAATATGTTGTACAATCACTGTGGGGCAGCCACGTTACTGTCTAATAGTGTTCTATGTTCAGTAATTCTCGAATTCTTTAATTCATGTTCTTTTTTGTAATATGGAATATTCTCCTTACGTATTACTATTATTATTAAATATTATTCTTAGTATTTAAGTTTCAAATTTGACTTTTTAAGCCCTACTCATCTGCTTCACCTCTCCTAGAAATTGCCAACCAGGTTTCTTTGGCAAGAACGTATAATGTGCCATCTAATCTATTTGCATATCGACGATTATATGTCAAATTATCTGAGAAAAGGGAACTTATTATTGGTTCTAGTTTCCTAGATTGGAGACAAGTGTAATCGTAAAAAAATACATATTTTCTTCTATTGTTTTATCTTTAAATCAGATGTTAGAGCATGTTTCTATTTAAACAAAATCTTGAAACAACGAAGTTTAAAAGTTATAAAATAATAATCAACCCGAATAAGTCAACATTCAAAATCTGTGTTCCAATGACGTCATATTATATGGGATTAGATTGTAAAGGAAGAGAAGGAAAGGAAAAATTGACTCTAGTAACTCTCGCTGTCGCCCGAAACACGTTTGTACATTTGTACCCTCACACACATAGACATACCTGTCAATACATTGACGCGAAAGTCACTTTTCCCATTTACGGACATTTATTCACAAACTAGGTTGGCGCACGCTCGTGGATTGTAAGCACTGTATAACACAAAATCTTGTATCCTAATATCTTAGCATTTGCGGTAAAACCACTACTTTCTTCCCTGCTCTGTACTAGACGACGTAATACGCACGGGTCTAGTAAATTTGGCCGCAATATATTTATAGCCCAATAATATGACACAAGTGGGTCACGCCGCACAGTGGGACAGAACCGTGCGTACCGTCTCAAAAATAGCTTTTCGTAATGTTCTATATTGAATATTTTGTTAATGCATATGTCTAACTGAATGTTCAATGCATATTATATAGCAGTTGAATGACACTATTTCTCATTTTTTGTATTAGAATAAGGCTTGCAAGTTGACGCTCAAAATTATGTCAATTATGTAGAACACAATTCCACCAGTTTACATGGTCATATTTGCATTACTTTACCAGCAAATTTGTAAGTGTGATATATGGTTAGAATGGTGATGAAGTACTCTATTTAAAAATAATTTAAGTGAACCATTATGTGAAACCTGGGGAGGTAAAGAATTTTTATTTCAGGACCTAATATTCTATCCTTATTAGAAACTTTGCATAGACTTTTGACAGTTAGCGGTGTCTGCCCATGTCGTAATTTTGATAGCATCGTATAGAGCAGCTAATGTTAAAGGTAGGGCAAAAAAAATTGAGTGCCCGAATCTGCCCCCCTTGAAATGAAACTAAAAATGGCTAATGGGGAGAAAATACAAAATATTCCAAAAATTATTTTAGTTCTGATTAATGAGATTTTTGGATATTTAGATCACTTTTGACCTTTTTTTCTTAAACAATATTATCTATTTACTCAATCTTTAGGTAAAGTGGGAGTTTTGGGTAATGTATTAGTATATAGTATTTTTTTTTTATCGTGCGGTCAGATGTGGTTAATGTTTTGTTATCACTGTGTGAATTACATGTTTCTCATATAATTTATGTATTTCTCTATCGCGGTGAAGGAAAAGGGAGCAAGTGGTATCTAGTTATAGTTGTTAGTGTACATTATCAGTACCTACCTACTACTAACCACCTTCATAGATAGTGGTTAGGAACTTGATAATGACACTAGATAGTAATATTTTTTCACACGAAATTTCAGTATAAAAGTTATTGATTTACGTTGTCATTTACCAGTACTTTAGTGTGCTTTAACATAATATAGTCTTCACCAACCTCGGTAAAAAAAAAGTAGTTAAAAATAAAAACAAAATGAGTGAATTTGTTGTGCCTCGACGAGTATTATGCGAATTTTTTATTGGCCATGGAACAAAATCAGAAGATATTCAAAAATACTTAGAACAACACCACCATTTGTCGTCTGAAAAAAGTGAATTAATTGTGAAACGTATTCAAAAAACGCTTATAACAGCGTTTAACGATCGGTGGACCAAATCTAACCGAACTAAAGAACGTTTCTTTAGTAATAATATATCGTGGTTAGACGGTGAATTTAAGGTACAATTCGAAGAAGCACCGATGGATATTACACCTACAACATCTGAAAAACGTGGACGTCCACCAAAGTCTTATGAAGATCTATCAGAGAAATCGAAAAAAAGAAAGAATATGGAATTGGTACAAGAATATGGACTCGAGTATATACATAATGCATACGTTCAAGGATTGCGGGCTGAAGGAGAAATCGAAGAAGCTACTGTTGTTTCAATGATGCGGAATTGTGAAAGAAATGAAAAAAGGATCATGAAGGAAAAATTATTGCATGAAAGTCGCAATGGAACAGATTTTACGGTGGATGAAGCTTTAAGTATGTTTGCAGATTTAGATCTTTCGAAATCACAATACGGATTTCTTCGAGCAAGTTTGATTTACAAAAACTTCGACATATTGCCATCATATAATATACTGACGAACGCCAAAAAACTGTGTTATCCTCCACTATCCAGCATTCAAATAACCGATATAAGTGCTAAAGTAAATCTACAAGATTTGCTGGATCACACTTGTGCTCGCATCTTAAAGATTGAAAATGTTTACAACCCAAGAAGAAAATCTCTTAAATTGTTTACCAAGTGGGGATGTGATGGTTCATCGGGGCAAAGCGAATATAAACAAGTTTTAACAGATGAGAGTGACTTAGTCTCAGATACAAACTTATTTATAGCGTCTTTGGTACCAATAAAGCTGACTGACACAGAAACACATGAGATAATTTGGCAAAATCCGGCTTGTTCTTCTATTCGTTATTGCCGACCAATCCTGATGGAACTTGCAAAAGAAACGCTCGAGAAAACCCGATCAGTGGTTGGTGATATTCGGGGTCAAATTAATAATTTGCAAACATCAAAGATACACAAGGAGACGCAGGTAATTGAAATAAGTCACGATCTATTTCTAACTATGGTGGATGGAAAAGTTACACAAGTTCTTACTGACACAAGTTCTGGAGCTGTATGTACAGTGTGTGGGGCTAAGCCAAGTGAAATGAATAATTTGGAGAAGATTGCATCAAAGCCAGATAATATAAATGCTTACGAATACGGTTTGTCTACGTTACACGCGTGGATCAGGTGCATGGAGCTAATTTTACATATTTCATATAACCTTTCATTTCAAAAATGGGCTGCGAGAACTTCGGAAGATAAAAAAAGTAAAGAAGACAAGAAAAAGCTTGTACAAAGTTTGTTTCGAAGCCGGATGGGATTGCACGTTGATAAGCCCCGACAAGGAAGTGGAAACAGTAATGACGGCAATACAGCTCGGCGTTTTTTTGAGAACTACTACTGCGCTTCAGAAATTACAGGGGTTGACGAGGAACTTATTAAAAGGTTCTATGTTATTCTGCAAACCATGGCATCCGGTATTGCTGTAAATCCAGAAAAATTTGGTGAATATACTCGTGCAACCGCACAACTGTACGTAACAAAATATATGTGGTATAATATGCCTTCTTCAGTACATAAAATCTTAATACATGGGGAAAGTATAATAAGACATTTTGCTGTTCTGCCCATTGGTCATTTATCTGAGGATGCCCAAGAATCGCGTAATAAAGATTACAAAAAATTCAGATTGCATCATGCTAGAAAATGCTCTAGGTCCGCAACAAACGAAGACGTATTTCATGGTCTTCTATTTACGTCAGATCCTTATATATCAAGTATCAGAAAACCATCAGTCACTATATCCAAGAAATTGTTAGAGGAAGCTAAGAACCTCTTAGCTATTTAAATCGAAATAATTTCGTACATTATTTGTAAAACATATTTTTGGAGTGGGTTATTATATATTTGTCATTTATTTAAATGTGAGATTCATATGTAATATAAAATAACATAAAATAGGTTTATTAATATCATAAAACTGTAAAATTATAATTCAATAAGTTAACCAAACCATGGTTTAATATTAAAATAATACATTTTTATTTTATTTTATATTATTTATTAAACATTTGACAATGATACATTCATTATTGGATTGTATGTACTCTGGAGACACTACATACCAAATTTCAGCGATTTACTTCAATCAACAAAAAAGTTACAGATTTTTGAGACGGTACGCACGGTTCTGTCCCACTGTGCGCCGTGACAACTGGGAGATGTCAGTTTTATTGACGTTTGTTGCTACAAACTTTGCTAGACGGTACTGCGGGTAAAGTGTGATGTGTTGTACCTACACGGTGTGAATTGTGATACCAATTGGGGATGTATGAGGAAAAGGTGTGCTTGCTTGTTAAACTGCGAGTTTGTGTGAATGTTTATATGCTTTACGGAAAACATTGATTTTGTGTAGGTGAAGTGATGTCACTTCAACTGAGAATTCAGTCCTACCTGTAACGATTGTTCGTTAGTACGTGGTTCTATCTACACATAAACGTAAAAGTGTCAGTGACGTAACACGAAAATATCTCTTTCTTGTTAGATTAGATTTCGAACACACGGTGGTGTAACTCGACCAGTAATTCGAAAGTAGTTGTGTGTGTGTCGGGCGCCTTACTGACAATCCTAATAAATTCATAAACAATCCTGGTAAGGATTATCAAGTAGGTTTAGGTTAGATTATTTAGGTTAGATCTGTGCACAGTATATGTGATTGAAAACCACTCTAGAAAGGACAGATGGCGGGACGACCGACATAAACTATATGTCGTTAGATAGAGCTCGAAAAGCTCAACAGTGTTTGTCTAAATACTTTTTTTCTAAAACGTACGCATTTCCCTTTCAACTGGCGTCTGCCAGCGACATTTTTACATTCTGTAAAATGTAAATGCAATTACTCAAATACTAACCATCCATTAAAGTATCGATAGATGAATGAGACCTCAAATATTTACGTTCATTTTTAACGTTTATAAATAAAATATATTGCATTTTATTCATACTTTTAGTGCTACATCAAATAAGTGTGAAAATCTTTGAGATTTATTGAAAATATTCCAGTTCAAAGATTCAACATTTAGGCTACACGTTTTCAGACGCCGTCAAAGCCGACTTCAAATTGCATTCTCAGTAATCCGGCTCCAGTGAAGCGTCAAAATAAACTTCTTAGCGGATGCGTCAAAGCAACGGCAAAAAAAATACGACAAAAATCTCAGACTAGATTTATGTTAGACTAGAATTTCAGTACTTAAATCTCATCGAAAGCAGAGTAAATAGAAGAAGTGGTATAGAATCTATATAAATGCCTAAAATGCGCCTTGCACAACTACAAACTTTTTTTGCGTTCGTAAAAAGTTTATTTTCGTTGCTCTAACAAAATGAATATGTTTGTTCTACGATGTTATGTTTGCGGTTGACATCACCTAATCGTGTAATTCGTTTAACCTATTCGTGAAGAAGTTGTTAATAAACTGTATCATTGCAACTCCTCAGTTTGTATATGTGCGAATGCTCCACTGGCCAATACTTTACAAAGTTGTACAATCGGAAACTTTATTATTCCTTTAGTATTTCTCTATAGAAGAAATGATAAAGGGCCTGTACTGAGGCACGTGTTTTACGACAGTGCGAGTATCTACAGGCTACACGTGAATAAAGCAAAACGCACAAGTAACTTTCACACAAAGCATTGGCCAATACAGCGGACAAACAATGCTGCTCATTATGAATAGGCAGCTAGGTACTATCAATCGCAAATACAACATTGTACAACAAACCTGTATTGTCAGTTAGAGTAATATTCATTACGTAATGATAAAAATTCATTTACGAAAGCCAAATAAAATTTTAACGTGTTTGAACACGTGACGTGTTTCGATCGTGACGTGAAGAGAATTACGCTGATTAATTATTCTTATTGTTAAAATTAATTACAGTTGGGTAGATAGTTTATCAGGAAGTTGATGAGGAATATTCCAAACACAGATATGAGTGTATTCTCTCATATCAATACACTGTGCAAACTTCATGTCTTCATGCCAAACTTCATTTCGAACATGCGGTGATTATTCACTGACTTCTTTCTTTACTGTGTTTCTATTAACTGACAGTAGACTTAAAATAAAAGGAATAGTCATTAGTCGTTGCCTGAAGCCCGTATGATCTGTGCCTGCGTGTATCGCTTTAAACTGAAAGTATCTAGGCTTTTCGTAACAAAATTGACACAGCGAGACAGCTACTAATGTGCAGTTTATGGGCTTATACGATTAAAGACATATGTGTATACCCTAGTAGTTGTATGCTGATGTCATTTACAAGAGAATACAAGGTATACAGTAAGTCGTTCAAAACATTTAATAAAATAAAAATTGTGTCATTTATGGTCGTTTGGCGTATTTACCACCCAATATGATGCTTATTTGTAAGAACGTAGGTACCTTATTCTGGTGGTGTTACGGTCGAATATATTAACGATATTAGGAACTCTAAATCTAGTGTTTCTAAATTTTTAGTATTATATTAAATTCACTGGTAAAATATGCTACAAGTATATTGGTATATAGTGAGTCATATTTGTGTATTTTGATTAAATTAAATTACTTATATAAATAATAATAAATAATTTATAGATCTGATTGATATATAATAATAATTAAGTACATTCGTGAGGTCGTCAGTTTAAATCCTTGGCCCGTAACACGGATTTTCAATTTAAGTATGGATTGTTAAAAATTAATTATCATTAGGTCGGCGGCGAAGAAGAACATCAGGAGGAAATCCGCATGTTTTAGAATTTAAAATATCTGGATCATGCGTAGTTACTAATCCGCACTGGGCCCAAGTGATGGATTATAGTCCGAAACCTCCTAGTTTACCTAATTGTACCCCGCAGTGGGACTGTCTGTATACCCTGCAGTGAAACAGTAAAGACTGACATCATCGAATAGACCTTATTGTGAAAGTACTCGTATGAACATCTAAAACATCGAAGGCCGAATATACGACGCAACTGCGCAGCTTTAAAAGAAAATTTTGCAAATGTATTTCATGTTTCAAAATATTGTTGAAAGTAGTTATAGCAACTTCAAACGGTATATACAGGGGATTATTCCCGAAGTTTATGCACTGCTTAGTTATGGTTCACTAAGAACGCGGGTTTCGTGTTATTTCCGAACGAAAGAACGAGCTCAAAGCTAACGTCGGGAAATTCGACGATTCACAACTGCAGCACAGTATAATGAAATGGTAGGTTGACTCCAAGCTGACATAAAAGGGTAAGATGTATTCCACACAAATACAGGTGCGGCGGTAATCCCTGGCCGCATTAGGCATTAAAAGATGTTCAGCGGGTACACATTTACTAGTACAACACATACCTGTTTATTTCTATATTCAAGTGATAAAAAACGGACTTAATGCTTAATGGACTGAAGCATTATCTCCCAGTCAACCTTTGGGGATATACAAAGATGGCGCGGTGGGTGCGATAACAGTTGAAATTAAGTAAAACTACTGAATAGTGACACACAATAAAATATCATAATATAAATAAACATATGCATACATACATTTTATTGTAAATGCATACATACGAAAAATATACTTTTTTGTCTAAAAGCGCGGCGCGTTGTGTTGCAGGTCTGTCATTTTCATATTTAACATTCTACTATATATTTTTTTATAGGAAGAAGGGCCTGAGGAATAGACAGTCCATCTGGTAGTAATTGTCGCCCATGCACATCCGCGATACATGCCCGACATCAGTTTAGTACGACAGACGTTGGCGCACTTTGCGCGGTTTACCTGGGAGGGCTTACCGCCTATTTCAGAGTGAACTTGGAAAAAGCATTGTGAACGATGGAGAATGGGAAGTATAGCGGGACAAAGAGATATTCTAATCCCATTGTAGTCGCCATCTTTCCTTGGGAGTTATGGATAGACTATATGTTTTTGTGTTAAAAAATAACTACGTTTTTTAAATTCCTTATGAGATTTAATGAAATTTTGAAACATTAATTATGAAGAGACCAAATTTTAATATTAGGCTATGTTATTGTACTGCTCATATCTATATTGTGTTTGAAATCTTCAGTAGCCGCGGTGCAGAAAATTGAACGGATTTTGGTTCTACTCTTTCGAATTGCTATTGGACTGAGAAAGAATAATAATACTGAAATATTGCTAATGTAGATAGAGTACGGACAGTGATGCTCTACCACAAATTACTGACTACGTAAAACACAGTGCGTGTTCAGCGTGCAATGTTTCAACACTGTGTCCCCCACAGACTAACAATCCTTTTGTGGTGTACATTACCATTGGATTCAGCAAAATTTGTCAAATACGAACAAATAACAATAAAAAATGACCCGATCTGTTGGTCGTAAAAAAAATTGTGTACGAAGCTGTTACAACAAAAGTTTTATTTCTGTAAAACAAAACCGATCAGTTCGAACAAAGTAAATTATTATATTATTTACGCCTTTCATCAATAACGGTTACTATTAATAACACAATTATTTCACATAACGTTATGCCCATAGGACTGGTCTACGTGATAAAGCAATTATCTGCCTCACTAAGCAATAATTATAGCGGTAGCCATCGATCATAATATTGTTGTACCTATCTGTGATAATGGTGCGTTTATTACAATGTATTTGATAACCTATAATATTTCATATGAAAATTACCTATGGCAAATGTTTACAATACATAATTTAAATATCTTATTTGCGTCATTTTAAACAATAAAGTATGTGAAACAATACTCTTTCGATTATTGTTCTTTACCAAACTTGTTGCTGCTAAATCCCTAAGAAACCCTACCGACCGTTAATGCATACCTAAATTGAAATTTGCTATAGATGTAAAACGCCGACACCTTGGTTCAATGCTATCTATTATTTGATCCGGAAGAACTTGCCTAATGCACTCTGCTAAAGCCTTCAGTGTTCATATTCTGAATTTATATATATTTGTAGATATTGCACTAAGTAAATATGATATAATAATATCTGATGACTTGAGATGCGCCTGTTGGCGCAGGGAACCCAACAAATTCAATACAACTATAGAATATTTTTTTATTCTCACATTTTAACAGAGACTTTTGTCCTCATTGAGTAGACATGTCAGTCCCATCGTACCCTACGCTAATTATATTTCCACACTTATATTAATACTAAATCCTAAAGCATCCTACCTAGCCTCACCCGAAGATGGTTTGGCTAAGATGTTTTGATAAATGCCAATATCGAGAATGTTGATATTAAATTTAGTTAATATCAACATTCTTTCCTGTTCCTATCACATTCCCCCAACAAATGTTCCAACTCTACCTTCTCACAAGTTAATACAACTATAGATGTAAAAAACACCTTATTCGGGTAAATAAATAATAGACCGACTTTAAACCTTCTGTTTGTAATAGTTAATTTCATAAATGCTATTTATTTTATTTTTATTAAGTACATTTACGTTTAAATAAATGGCTGAAGTGAGGTCTCTGGCCGGTATTTTTTCTTGAAGAACTCGCACCACCTGAGCTAATGTTGCGATACCAAAAGTATAAAGTATCAGTATAAGAAGTGTATAAGTGAACAAACGGTCTAGACTTAGATTTATAAAGGTTTGTTATGGTGTTATAAACGTTTATACGTCGTAAGACGTCTGTTGGGCGCGGCGGTCGGGCGATGAATAACCTTAGCAGCGCAAGGCGACGAGCACGCTCAAATATTTACAAAGTACCCTCCCCTGTAGCGATTCAAATGCGGTTTATTACAGATCACGACCTGTAACCCGAGGGTTGTTTGTGTTTTGGTATAACGTAGTAACCTCCTTAACTGTTAATGTTGAAATAGATCTTGAGATTGGTATATATGCTTTAGTTGATACAGGTTCGAGCTTATGGTAGAGGTATATATGAAAAATATAATACATATGTATTTTCACGTCTGATTATACTAAGATATGGCAATGTTTTCTGGGAATTAAAAAAATAAGACAATAATATCTTTATAAGCATACAAGTAAACGCTTTACCTGGTTGAAAATATCTGAATAAAAAGTGATTTTGCTCTGCTTACAATCTATCTATAGTACTCGTATTTATATTTGACCGTAAGGCTTGGAAACCGGGAAAATTTTAAACCTATTTCGACCTAAGTACATAGGAACGTATTGTTTCAGTTTACACTCGGTATTAAGCCAGGTTTTTCAACGAACAGTTCTACGTTCTACGTACCTGCAAACATTCTGGGACATGAGCCCTCAAGTGAAATGAGTCCTCAGGACTTGTGGTAGTCGCTAGTCTCTAGTGTACTGCCTATATAACGTATATTTGTCGCACATGGATAAAAAAACACGTACTGCTGTACAGAACGCTCGTTCAGAAAACATAAATTTATGTAAAGCTGTGTAAACTTCACGCGTTCATACGGCACACGATTAAATATTAACAAACTACCCTCACTACGGGTTTAACGATTCGAATGTCACTTTATTGCTTATTTGCGTTTTATGTTGTTTCACCTAGTTCTGAGTTTGTGGGCTTTTTAATGCGGGGTAATAAAGTAAATTAAGTTCACGTAAATACTATTTTTTTATGGTTCAGTTAATATTTTTCTTTATACTTTATACTGTCTATATAGTCGAATTAGATTTATTAGTATTGAGTGTGATAGGCCATGCTATAAATAAATACCTCTTAATTAATAAATAATCTCTCTTAATAGACCTTGTTTATAATTGAAGATTTGATATCTAAATATTCAATATTTACAATTCGTTTGAGAAATTTAATATACAGTAAGTAACAAATTATGGCTACTTTTATGTTCTTCTAGTTTTTTTTTATATACCTAGTTGATGGCAGCTGACCAGCCTACAGGTGACCTCACTAAACATCACCTAATTCAATCATGGCCCTTTTTGAACGTGGGAGTGATAAACGGTGATAATAAATATGTGTTAAAAACGCGAAAATTTCAAATGTTATATAGACGTAGGTATGTTTACAAATAAATAATATTGTATAAACTTAAATCACTTAGCGGACATCAATATTAAAATTAGACATTGTAAATATTTAAAATACACTTAACATTATCTGTCTACTCGTATGTCAGCTATGCTGCTATGGATAGTTATTTATTTTATCTCCAATAGAATTTCATTCATTTTGTTACTCTACAGTAGAAATAACTACGACAGAAGTACAATTTATGGTCATCCATCTTATAGATGATACTTTATAGAACTTCTGAACTAATACTTTGAACTGGAGTAAGTACTACATGCTCATTCTTCTCTGCAATCACCTAGCGGACATTATTTGAAGTTCTTTTTTAAAGAGAAAGTTTTAACACTTATTTCTAAAGTTTGCAGAGGTTTTGCTTTCTTTGTTTTTTACTGGCACCATTTCTTCGTAGATTCTCATAGTGAAGTAAGGACGGTTATAATTATAACTATAATGGTCATTTCTATATAATTGTGGTAATAATCGTATTTACTTTGGGTGTAACGTAAAGTTTTGACTGGTTGAACGTTTAGCGATGACCGTTTATTGGGTATTTTAACCAACATTCTCACGTGTCTATTAACTCGGTCAGCGTATAAATGTCTCCAGCATGCTGGTTACCTTGCCACAAAGTCACAATCTTTATATTTATATACATTAATATTAGTGTACAGTACTCAAATACTAATATTGTAAATACGATATTATTTCTCGTATTTAACTATTGCAATGCAATGCTGGTTGCCTTTCAGTATACATACACTGCTGGACATGGGCTTCTTCAAGCACATTGACTAGGCGACTATGGGATAAAGCGGCTACTACAAGCCCGCTAGCTGTCGCTAGCGTGGTAGCAGCTACCTTCACATCGAACGTGGCTGCTACCACGGCAAGTTAAACTACCAATATTAAACTAAAATATGCTAACAATGGCCTTAAACTATTTAAGCATTGCAATACTTTAATATGCAATTGCATATTAAAAGCACACATAATATATTAAAGAACAATATTTCAATATCAAAATTCAAACATTAATATCACATCCTGTAGTTACACGTAGTATAACACATAAGCGTTTGGTAACTAATGCCGTGAACAACGGACTGGTCAACGGACCAGCGCTTACTCTTATCCCAGGTTAATAAATGAATTAGACCGTAAATTTAAAACAGATACCATTGAAAATAATTTAAAATATAAATTAAGAAGATATTTCTTATTCAAATTATAATTTGTTCACCGCTCACGGGTATCTTAAACAAATCTACTCGTATATGGTTTATTAGATACAATTATGGTAGTTTTATGCATTTTGTTTGTAAATTTGGTAACGAAATAAAAAAGTGTCGCTATCGTAAACACGAGTACATTGATTAGTACGGGGTGAAAGTCGAGGCAATGACCACTATTGTCATGCTAAATGATACGGAGTATACACTCGCATAGACTTACATAGATGTAGCTGGCGGTTTTCGATTAGGTTTCGATTTAAGAATAGAGTATTTGGCTGGACGTTAGTAGTAGCGTATAGAAAACTTACATTTTTATTACATACTAGTGACCCGCCCTCGCTTCGCTTCGGTTTATAAGTTTTTTTTTTTTTCAAAATTTCAAAATAAAATATAGCCTATATTAGACACGGATAATGTAGCTTCCTATTTGTGAAAGAATTTTTGAAATCGGTTCAGTAGTTCTAGAGATTCCCCCAACATACAAACAAACACACAATTTTACCTCTTTATTATATTATAGTATAGATATAGATATAGATTTACATATATTTCTTTGAACATATCAAATCTTTTTCGATATCTATTGTCGACGACGTTCTGGATAGATAGGAATGTTTATAATAAAAATTAGAATTGGTCCTGTATTGTTCTTATCTAAATTTCTGTTGTTGTATCAATATCGTACTATGATAATAACTAAATTGCTATGTAATGTAACATTTATGAGAATTGTTTATTATTAGAGACATTCCTTTGAAAACAAGGAAAGAAATGTTATCGTTTTTGCAAGCTCTTTCTAGTAAATAAAGTTATATGAAATTCTTAAATGAAATGAAATTATAAGATAAAATTTTAACAATTGTGCCTAACGAGTATCAAGGGGTAGGCAAGTTTTATTTGAAGGAAAAATATACAAAATATTTTTCACTCCCCGAGGAACTAACTCAATTTGTAAACTCGGTGAATACACTTTCTTCATTTTCCAACGAATAGAAACATTATTTACCCAGTTTACTGTGTAATTAATATATTGTTACTAGGGTTCCAGTGATTGCTGTACTCATATGCTACAGTAGATACTAGGTAACCTATGAAATGACCGATTTTGTTACTGGCCACTTTGACTTTTGTTCTAATTCGAATTTCAAAATAATTCAAAATACATCTAATAGCTACAATGTTCTTATTTCAAAATCAATTTTTCATTTGTTTTTCTGTAGCTAAATTTAGTTTGTTCCCAAACTCCCAAAGCTTGCCCTACTTTGCTGAACCGGCACAAAATAAAGGATTCTGAATCGTATTGTCACTTATGATGAGAAGTGGATTCTGTATGATTATCGTAAATGTTCGTCACAATGGTTTCAACCATTGTGACGACCATTGTGAGACAGCCAAACAAGTTCCAAACGTCAAAAGAATGGTGATATGCCGGTGATATGCCGGTATTTTCCATTACAGCTTTTTAAGATTTGGCACCACAAATAATGCAGATGTGTACTATGAAGAATTGCCAAAGATGATAGACAAGCTCACTATCAAACAACAGAGTCTGGTCAATCGCTCTAGTCCAGTGCTGCTCTATGATAACGTTGGCCTACACACTGCATGACAGACAGTCTCAAAGTTAAAGGAGCTTCGACTGGAAACTCCGTCACTAACCGTACTCGCCAGACCTTGACCTTACTGATTTTTTTTCGAAATTTGGATTGCTTTTTACAGGGAAAAAATTCAACTCCGTTGAGACAGTGATAAACGTATTCGGAGAATTCATCGATTCCTGTCTCCGGGAGTTCTATAGCAGAGGCATCAATCAGCTTCCATTAAAATAGCAAAGGTGTATTGATAACAATGGACAATACTTCGATTAATTAAATTTATATTTTTCAAGGGATACAATCAATCAATCAATATACATACAATCAAGTTCCCCTCATTCATTGGTAAAATACTGTTGGGATTGTCACACACGTGACGTATCAGGGAAGCTGTTAGATAATGTGTGCTGATTCCACGAGATATGTCTGTGACTTTATTTAGTAGTATAGATGAATATATATATACAGAAGTGTGCACCTTAGATTATAACTGACAAATGTTTCATTGTCATTCAATGTCATTCATTCAATGTCTGAGCGATGGCAAAGTAAACAGTTGTCCAGTTGAGCGGAAGCTTCATATACGGACGGCGTCTTCTTGCTGTGCTGTGTTTACATTAACAGTAGCGCAAAATATGAATGTTTGTTATATGAGTGAATTTACACAATGCTCATAGCTGAAACATGCATTATACAATTCTGTAACTAGCAATGTGGTGATCCGTGGTTCTTTATACGTAAAGAAAACTATTTTTATGTCTCAGATAACTACAGAGATTAAACGATTAAAAATATTTGACAATGTTAGTATGGAATAAGGTTTACGTGGGTAATCTTGGACAAAGGTAATCCTATGTCTCTTCATAGGACAAAGGCCTCTTCCAAAGTTCGTCACCATACACGATCGCCGTTCTTTTCATCCAAGCACTATCGGCGCGTTTCTTCATCTGTGTGGAGGGCGTCTTACGATACGTTCGTCCCAATTCGAGGGCTTCTCTATCCGATCGGTTATCAGCGCTGCGACAGAGACGGCCTATCGATACATGATCGGACAACCAGTTTAAATTCAATGAACTTTCAATTGTTCAATAAAAGTAAAATATACCTTTTAATATGTCTGACAAGGATGAGCTCTCCTCTTGTTGTACATTCAGGATATTACATTTGAGGATACATTCTAGTAACATGTATTTTCAATCTATAAGTACGGCATATGACTACAATTATATGACTTCTCATGTAGGTACGTATAACAAATATTTATCAAAATGAATCAAGTTTGTTTCGAGAGATTAAAATTGCTTAAAGTCGTCAAGTAGAAGTTTTAATTTGATTAATCTGCATAACGTAACTACTAGATGTTTCAAAGTATGAATATGTTTTGTTTACGTAGATGCTTATATACAATTACCGCAGCAGCGACAGAGGCGCCATCTCTGCATGATTGATGTCTCATGACACGAAATAATAGGGCTGTCACAATATAATTCGATTTTACAATGGCTCCAATGTACAATCCCCCCATCGTCAAATACGTGAAAGACTCCGCCCGATGCTACTACGACAGAATCCCTCGCCATACCAACCCCCTAGTAGTTGACAGCCTAACCTATGGTCCTGATAGGAATGACCATGTCCCTGTCGTCGTCGTCGTCCTCGGCATATTTTAGAGGCCTCCGACGACGCAATTACTGCTGCCACTGCGGTTCTTACACTACACTCACGGACTACACATATACACCGACCCCGCCGGCGGAGACGAGCACATTACCCTCGCAATACCGCGAACACACACATGCCTTTAGCCAACACTTTTACCAGGTATCGGCACGTACCTGGGCGCTTCTCACCGATTCGCGATCCCGCGGTACCCTCCCAAAGCAACGCCCTAAGCCGAGGTCAGTTCCTTCCTCCAGTCTACTGGCGGGGAGCCCTTAGGCTCGTTGCCGCACACACTCTTTGCTCTTGGCTAAGCGCCTTAAAAAAATAAATGATCCACTTATGTAATATCTCTCTTGACATTACATTCACAAATACAAAACAATACTTATAAGGTTATGTTATGAGGTAACCGAATACCGCGTTTATTTACTCTTTTTGGTAAATTACAAAAGGCGGACTTACTGACTTCAGCATTAACTCCCAGTCAACCCTTGGGTTATGCAGGACATGAAGGGGTGGGAGACAAAATATATGTAACAAATGGATAAGACAAAAAAGCACGAGTAAGAAAATAGTAAAATATATATCAATTTTAAAATATAAACATAATATAATATCAATATATATGACTATTATAAATTATATTACATATATATATATTAGTGTAAGTAGTAAATATTAAGATATGTAATATTAATTTATACATTAGATAAACAAATAGAACACAATACGTGATACTAACAATATAATATACGAAACGTGGCCACAGAAAATGTTAATTTTCCCGACCTCTGATATAAACAACATTTCGTATTATATTTAGTTTTCTCTATTTACATTGGCAACCCTAAAGAGTGGCGCACTACAAAGGCAACGTCGGGCGCATTTAATAAATTATTCTTCGGGGCCCGTTGCCACTCTCAGTATGGGCTCGTGCGAATTTGGGGTACGTGGCTATTTATTACATCAGACTTTCTGCACAACTGATCTTTGACGGTAACAGGAAAACAGCTTTGACAGCTTGACACTTTATTTATCACACTCTCTGTCCCTAATTGATTTCTGGCTTATGTCCACAAAAGGTTCCTTTGAAATGTTGGATTTTGTGCTCCCAATCGAATCTTAATGTTCCCCTATATATGCAAGTTTCATTTCGTGCGTGGTAGATTCAATTTAAAACTTAAGCGCTATAAACGAAAACGGGAACTCAATCACAGATATAACCGAAAAAGGTACTAAAAATATTCGTCGAGCGAAATTCTGCACGTCTGCTGGAGAAAAAAGAATACAGTCGACCGCCAATCAACAGAATAGGCGCAATCCATCAACATGTCACTGCGGTAAATTCCAATTTTCATCCAAAGTTTTCATCTATTCGCTTCTAAAAGCAATTAAAATAACTTAGTTGGGCATCCATTTATCATCGGCAAAGGTGTCACAGACGTGGGATCAATCGCTGTTGATAATTGGCAATTAAGGACCTACGGAAGGTTGGAGTGGAAAATTATTAACGAGTGGTACTGAAGGTTAGTTAAGGTGCTAATTAATTGAGGTTCATTGTTGTGGACATTATGAGATGGGCTGAATGATTGATGTGGGCACCTGCATTAAACATAGAAGAAAGGTCGTACAATATTTTAATTGTAGATGAGCAGAAAGTACTATGGGACACACTAGTCAGGATCGAACCAAAGAAGAAGACTGAAGAAACAATGTAAAAAGGCAATGAAATTGAAACCATTAAAAACGAAAGCCACCAGTTAAAGACTAAACGGAATTAAATTATTAGAATTAAATTAATTGAAAAAACCTAGGTTCACATTATGCAATAATATTTCTGTGAATATAAAACTGACTAAGACATGAAGCACAAAGTAGTAGATAAAGTAACTACTGATAAACTTTGACAAAAGACTAATAACAATAGTAAGGTTTTCTTCCTTGAACTCAGGATACCTGATCCCAGAAAGCCATGTGATAAAATCTAAAGAGACTGTTAACCAAGTCCTTTAAAATGTTAATCGGAACCTGCAGGCGGTGAGACCTCGTTCCACAGATATATTATGTTCAAGTAACGACGCTTTAACTTAAGTAAGCGCTCCGTACGAGGGTATAGTTTTAACGGTTGCTTTCATCGGCTTCTTGACTTGGTACACGGTGTAGGTGAAATGAAAGGTATCGGATTTTAGTTAAATTGATGTTAACTTGCTAATTTCATTAATCTAAATGGATTTAGAAATCTAATGAATAACGTTTGTTGCAATCAATATTTGCAGCAATTATAGACAAAATGATCGAATTTTGTGGCGACCCTTAGGAAAGACCTATGTCTAGCAGTGAACAAAGAAACTGATAATGAAGAAAGTACAAGAAGAAGATACATTGTCATGGATAGGTTATAACGACAAAGAATTCATAATCTAAGTGTTTTTGAGTTTTTACTGGTGTTAGTTTTTGGCCATCAAGAAGATAGGTTTTATGTGGTTTCTTATTACCATTGTGAAGAACAGGACATTTATTAGCATTCAGAATAGTCATTCTCTAGTCCACTGCATTACATTGTTAAGATACCTTTGTATTGCCGCATACTGGCCACATGGGTGTCATCAGCGAACAAAAAAAGTGGAATGGAAATCAAAAATAATGATAAGAGAATCTTTGTTCAAATGTTTTAAACTAATGAAGTGATTTTTAATGAAACTTTTAATACAAATTCCAGACAAGCCTCGAAAAAGACTGAATAGATTTTAATTAAAGTTTTCATAAAACCTTCAAGGATAATGAAGACTTAATGCTATATCTATAAATATGTGCAACATTTATGAGATTGAAATAAGTGCGCCAACGAAACGGCATTATAATGTGAAAAATTTAAATTTAAAATGTTCAACAGTAAAAACTCTGTTCTAAACTAATCTACAAAATACATATTTCTCGTCGAGTTAAAGTTAAAAGCCCATTCAAAGGAAAAAGGAAAATGTACTTTCATTAGATACATTTCATTATAACACATTACTTCCTCGTATAATTATCATAGATCGATGAAACTCTTTATTGTATATTTTTTACATTTTGACAATATTAAGGAACAATGTTATAAGAAGAATATACACCCAGGCGGTCTCACTGTTTCATAGCAATTTCTTCCAGATCACCTTGAGAAAGAATGTTATGACTGAAGTAATAAATAATAGTGGTTCTAAGAGTATTTCTTGCGTCCGTATGTGTATATATTCGCGCGTGTGTTTTGATGCAAGTTTATCGACGACCATTTGTAGGTACTTTTAAAGTTATTTTCAGACTACTACCCCGCAAAGACGCCAAATTAAACACACACGTTAACTTTCTGTTTTTTTCAATGCGTATCAGACTGGCATCGTATATTTTAGGTTGTTTAATTATTTTTTTTTACGGGCAGTTCGTCGCACACCGCCCGCCGCGACAATTTATTCAGTGGGACAGAACTCGCTCTCTCTCTGTCCTAAAGCGCAGTTTAAATAATTATTGTACGTGTTCTGAACTTTACATATATGTAATTGTTTCTGCATTTATACAGGTGTCTAAAAATTTACGATGAAACTAAAGGGGGTTGTTCATAAAACAGACTTGCTATGAGTAATAAATTGTGACGGAGAAAAATGACTGTTTCGAAGATGGCTTTTTTGTATAAAATAGATGGCAGACGAGCGGACGAGCCACATGATGGTAAATGGTCACCGCCTTCCGTGGACACCTGTAACACCAGGGGGCTTGCGGGTGCGTGCCGGCCTTGCAGAATCCTATTCACAGCTCTCTTGAAGAGCCCCATGTCGTAGCGTAACGGAAATACCTCAGCTGGCAGTTCATTCCACAACTTTCCGGTTCGCGGTATAAAGTGGCTTTGTCCGACCTACATTTTTCAATATTAAAAGTTAGAATTTTTGGCTTTTATGTCATTCTAGCTCCATCAAAGGGAGAGTTTTTGGCTGAAAGCGCTTTTAAAGCTCGCTTTGACACCTCGCTTGTATTTAGCTGTATATCACGGGTTTTCCATGTTATTGTTTCAGAGTTTTCTGTTTGACCTGTACAGTACCGCTGGGCGCACTCGACATGTTACATCTTTCTCACAGAATCCTATCCTCCAACGTACGTACGTGTTTGGGTAGTGAGTGACAGTTACCAGAGGCCATTCCCGTCTCATCCTATCCTATCCCTCCATTCTCCAAATTTCCCCAACCATTTCTCCAAATCTATACTTACATCTTCAAAGGTAGACAGCGCATTTGGGGGCGTGCCAACTTTTGTCATTCTGGACTGAAGTTGGCATGTATCGCGGATGTGTGTTGGCAACAGTAAGCACTTACCATCAGGTGGTATGCTATACAAACCATGATATATGCTATAAAGGTGGCTCCTATAAAAAAAAAACTATACAAATCACATGTTTGTTTCGGTTTTCAGTTATTTAACAGGAATCATTGCTCATTATACTTTAAGAAATATTTTGGCTCTTTATCGTTAACGTCGTCCTCTACGATCAATAATGTACTATTGATGAAATGTACTATATGATCAATAATGTACTATAGAGTCTGTTTATTTCGACTTACTGACTTGGGTTAAAATTGTTACTTCAAAATTTCGTTGCTAAGATCTAATTTTTAAGATTTTTTAATTTCATTAAAATTTAAATATCTAGGAATTGAGATCCTACCACAGATATAGAGGGATAGATATCGGGAGCTTTCTCCAGGTTACTACCGATTATTACTGTCGGGCCACCTTTGCACTAAATAAATGTCAAAAATTGGCCAGGTTCGAGGGACAGAAGTGGAATAATTCAAAGCATCGTGCCCGAAGTTGGCGCTACTTATCGCGCTACTCGTTCAGTTTGTTCCTATAACCAATTTTAAAAATCCGCCAAAAGCGGTGAACTGAGTCAA
This sequence comes from Sesia bembeciformis, assembly GCA_943735995.1. NCBI lineage: Eukaryota > Metazoa > Arthropoda > Insecta > Lepidoptera > Sesiidae > Sesia > Sesia bembeciformis. The sequence goes on along the minus strand of OX031039.1, from coordinate 12,620,280 downwards.
GGGAGATGTTTCATTTTATAAGTGAGTAACCACTTATGAAACTAAAATTTAACTCATCACTAAAATATATTCGTAAGGTGACACACTTGGTTTCCATACAATTTGACGAACTTGCGTTGTCTATCTACATAAATGGATCCTATAATAAAGTCCATTTTCTTAATTTGAATTTTCTTATTATTTTCTTATTGTTAACAAGAAAGGTTTTTATTATTATTATTATTTATTTTGTCCAAGTTATTCGCATCTAACGTATCTCCTGGGAGTACATTACGTTTAAGCTTGAAATGCGTTATTTTTCACAGCACTCAACCCTCGCCCAGCAAAATGAATTAGTTAAAAAGTAGGTCAAAGAGTGCCGCATTTGTGCCTTCACGTTACTTTTTTGCATAATGTATTTATCCTGAGTAAGTTTGTTTGTGACTTTGTTAAGCTGCTTACCACAGAAGTATCAGCCGTCACGACTCCAACGTTGCATGGTGATTAGTTAATGGCACAGATCAAGCAAAGTCCATAGATGGATAATTCCTTGCGGTAAAACTTTGTTTTAAATGAAGTTTGGCCTGGATGCTGGGTCCTTTGGACATGTCCTATTTAGTTTCAGTGAAAGTTCTTTCAAGTTTCACTATTAGTAACGATAAAATTGTGTACAAACGTGATGTCAGTGGTGTACATATAATGCCACCGTTACGGATAAAACCGAGAAGTATTAATTACATTTTTGAAAGCCTTTGCTTTATTTATTTACTTAAAATCAATTAAACAACACATTTACCGCGAAATACATTAATATAATTTCGGTTTATGAGGTTTTGTATTTCACTTATTTCTATATTTCTAACTTATTATATATTGACAACACTGTTATTTTTTCTTAGTTAGATAGTTATTCTTTGGCTCCTTCATAAAAAGAGTTGTCAGTCTTATCTCATTCGTATCACATCTATTTAATCCGTTCGTCGTTTTGGAGCCACCGGTTAAACATAAAACAAAAAAAAAAAACAGTAACCTTTGGGCCAACTGTCTGAGAGGGTTATCACTGGACACAAAGACAAATAAATAATAAATATATGTTTCCGTACGTTTAAGATGGTCAGTCAGTCATTGAGCTTCGTCTTTAAAATTAACTGAAGAATCATCAAAAAGCATATAAGTTTTTTGATAAGTTTCGAGTTGCTCAAAGGACAATGGAACGATTGCTGGTGGCTTTGACTTCGATAACAAAACAAACTGTCAGATGTCGTGAAAAGGATGCCAAAGGATAGGAATGGCCGAGAATATGTAGCCGGGAAGTCTGATTCGTGGTGCAGAAAAATGTTAGACTGGAGGCCATGGGACAAGAAAAGACCTATAGAGAGACCGCAAATGAGATGGAAGAACGATATTAAGAGTGGCAGGCAGCAACTGGACTCTACTCTGCCCAAAATAGGAATACTCATGGAGAATGTGGAGAATATTGAAGGAAAATACGTCATAATATAAGAACGCTTCTCTATAGCAATTTTTATCAATACCAACTTCATATGCGATTTCTGCTATACTTTAACGTTGACGTAACTTTCATTCTCCTTCATTCCCAAAAACTAGTTGCTAAGAAACCGCACCGGATTATCCCGGTTCGAGCAAGTAAAATGCGGACACCGCAGAGGCGTGGCGCGATCTGCCGTGACAAATGGTCAGCTGGGATGATGCTATTGACAGTAATGGCGGGTAATCTCGCCGATATTACTACAGGATTTATTCGGGCCGTGGTCTAGTGAGGTGGTGGAATGGTAAGTGGGTCCAAATTTTTTGATGAAACTGCTGGAGTAATAACAACCTTGGATTAGGGATCTCGTGGTTTTGCTTAAAAGACTCGATCGATACCATTGTTTGATATTATGAAATTTTGATATTTTTTTGATGTTGTTGTCGATTTAATATTTTGATATTTTGGATTTCGTGGATCTGCTTATGGCTTAAAAGACTTGACCACTCCGTTTGATGTTGTGACAGTTGTCTTGTGCATGACGGATGTGACCTTAAAACGACAAGCTGGCTAAGCGGGTTTACGAGTGCACTCTTTTAGTGGTGGTGTAATTCCACAGGGCTTGTGGCAGCGCTTTTGTTATACTTTAGTCGCGTCTTATGACACCCACAGGAAAAGATGGCAATAACACTCACATGATTAATATTCATATTTAATAGTTTACTTTCATGTACCTAATCGTCGTATTGTGATAACGATAAAACATATTTCCTTTCTTCCTCTTCAATACCAAATATACTGTTCCCAAAATCTTCTTTAAATTGCCTTTAAAAAAATCCATAGTAAGCTCATAACGACCAAATCCGTCACAGAAAATATCGAGCACAACTCTCGTAATATTTAATCGTAAATCCTAAACTTTCTGAGTGGTAACGGGCCACTTCTCCTTTAAAACTAACACCTGCGCACATAGCCCCCCCCCCCCCCCTCCCACCACCTCATCCCCGCTTTCCTCACTCTATAGCGTATAAGTTAACAGCGAATTAATGCCCGGAATTCCGTGAAAAATATTTGTACTCCTCCTGTTTTGGACGAGGATTTTCGACGCTTTTTTGGAGCGTAAAAGAAAAATCGGGGGAGTTGATATCTCATACATTGTTGGTTTACCTTCAGAAACCCTTTTTAAGCCAACTGCTTAGGGAATACAAGTGATAATTCTGTTTTATTAGAGGTTGAAGATAATGACATCATACCTTTAACCTCCACCTAATTTTGTCATTTTTATTACGACTGGTACGATTCATTAACGCAGAAATTGTATTGAGAAAAAATATTTTCTGTTGTATCTTGAAGTCTTGTCAAGAACAATGGACTTAGAGCAGTTTCAATCTATTCTGACCTTCTAAGAAGAAAGAGCATTAGTTACATTTTTAACGAAAGTATAACTAACATTATATTCGAAAATAAAAAATAAATATGTAAAAACAACGGTAATTCTTTGTTTAATCTGAAAACTACAGACTTCTAGCCCGATTTTAGGTTAATGAAAATGTTACCAAAATTGTTTGCATTGAGTGCCATCCGAAGACACTTGTGCCTTTTCTTCTAAAGAGGACAGTATTAATTTACATTACATAGTTATTATCAGTTAATAATATCTTTAGTTGACGCTCGGGTTCTAAGTGAGATATTAGTGAGATACGTTTTGATATAAAATGTGGCAATATTTTGGTCAACAGATGAATAGTCATCCAAACAGGTATCCAATCTGTAATCTAATAAAATCATCTATGTCATCTAACTCTTTGGTTTTGTGACATCGTAATTCCTGGTTAGGAGGAATAGGAGGTTTAGGAGGGGTTTAGGAGGTTTAGGAGGGTTTAGGAGGGGGAGAGTGCACGCTGCAATCCAACAGCCGCTGGGCGCGCTCGACTGGCCACGTTACCCCTCTCTCACAGAAGACTACCTTGAAATGTACTGCATTTTCCACTTTATCGTATTTCCCCAATGTACGTACGTGTTTCGGTAGTGAATGAGATGTGCCAGAGCCCATTCCCATCCTATCCTATCCCTGCCCATTTTCCCAACCCTTTCTCCAAATCCATTCCTATATCTCCAAAGGTAGGCAGCGCAACCGGGTTGTGTTAAAAAAAAAAAATTCTATCTACATCTGTTTAAGTCTATAAATTTAAACAAAACCCTTTTACAGATTGCTGACATATGTTACTCTTATATTTTCACAATTAAGCCCTTCTTTTGAAATGTAATATGTATTAATTTTGTTTTGCCGTATTATGAATGTAATTTGAATCGCATGTGGTTATAATATATGTATACTTTTTATATGTAGGTATACTTGTTTACTGTTACGTCTGTTGGTTATCTAAATTAACTAAATAAACAAATAAGAGTATGTCTGCAACGCACAAATTTCCCTCCGTTATCAATGTTATCATGCAGCAGTTTCGCGCCATTATTTACCCGGCAGGCCGGCCTAGTTTACATATGTATTATTAGAATACATAACAATACGTACGTACGTATTGTTATGTATTCTCCGTAGCAAAGTATTTTGTCGTAAGTATTTGCAGGACCATAAAACGTAACATTTGCAATTACGTTAGATGTAACTATTGAAACCCTTTCTAAATTACTAGCCGTTTGCCCGCGGCTGCGCTCGCGTATCGCATACTAGTGTAATGAGTCATACGTTTATTACAGTGTAGGTAGTTCACGAGTCACACTGCAAGTGGGACAGCTGAAAATGAGCGTTGCAGTTTTTGCTGCAGTTTGAGTTGTGGCCAATGTTTAGTGGACATACTAGGTCAATGTTTGTGGCCCGTCAGACGGGTGACAATACACACCGTTGTGTTAACTATATATCTATTTTTTATTTAATTATTTATTGGTTGCAATCAGCTGTGTAGAACATGAGATAACATAGGTACTTAAAATTAGTTGCAGCATTTGTACCCATACTGGGCGTGCAACGTTCAAAGGCTTAATTTATATGGATGGATAAAATTATAATACAATATTCTAAGCGGTGACTGTTTTGATCACAATAACCTATCAGAACCAAAGGACATAATTAATAATAAAACTAGATCCAAAATTGATGCGAACCACAATAAAATGTCAGCAATTACTAGGTGTGTATAGGATTCTGCAAGGCCGGGCGGCGCATCCGCATACCCCACCGGTGTTGCAGATGTCCACGGGTGGCGGTAGCCACTTACCATCATGTGGGCCGCTTGCTCGTCGACCTCCATTAATAAAAAAAAAATGTTGCACATAATTATTTAGGTAATCAATTTTAGTACCTATGTAATAACTAATAACAATTATTATATGTAGACTAAATATATATAAGAATAAATAATGTCAAGTTTACAATGAAATATATTAAAACAAGAAATTTAATAATATTAATATAATAAAATATTTATTAATGTCATATATAGTTTAAGTATTATTCATAATGGTGTGTAATGTTACCTGCCACTAATAAAACCTTTCTTTCTTTCATTCTAAATCCTCCCGGAAGGTATAATCTATTCGGTAGTAAAATGCGCATCAAATTCTATTCAGTAGAACTCAAGTTACCATCGAAGAGATAGGACAGACAGACGTTGTGTATTATATACCGTCTTATATACTATAAGACACCAAGCAATGATTGCAATTTTGCCAAAATAATTTGAAACGAGACGTATGGATTGTGAACTTAACTAAACCCCCCTAACCCCCTCCGCCCCGCTAAACGACATTGTTTGCAAGTAACATTGTACACTACACACAAACTCACACATGTATCACGTATGACTCGTTAATAAATCATTAAGGCCGTCCGTCCGTCTGTGCCAGGCCCCAACTCTCATATGTAATCACATTTAATATGACGCCGAGCTGGACCGGCGTATAAAGGTATGGTTTTAGTGAGCGAGGCAAAAATATCTGTTGAACACGTCATGACTCATGATGACGTCATCTATATAATATATTGTAAATGGAGTTTATAAGCTTAAAATTAAAGGCCTTAAAAGTTGCGATTTATCGTCGAATACGCCCGCGGACACTGTTAATGTGGTGTGTCGCAGCCTTTCCGAATGTGAAGAGATCAAATGTGGATTGTAACTAAAAGGAACTAATAGGATTCTAGGAATACTTGGAGTCTCTTCTAGGCCTTTGTATTTATGGTATTATTGTAATGTCTATGGTAACAATTCATTATAAGTACAAAGACGAGCAACAACAACAACATTGGTAACGCTTTGTGATCGAGCGCCATGAACTTCAAGATTCTGTGTTATCATTAACACAGATATTAATCCCTCTGTAACTTTGTACCTAAAGTTATTGAAGACATTTTTGATGTGTTTTGACCCTTGACATTTTATTGTCTTCTTCAACGATAACCTTGAATGATTCTCGAGAAAAAAAATGAATCCATTGTTCAAGAATCTCATAGTGAAAACGCTGTACGCTCCGCCTGCACAGAGACCGTCATTGACGCCATGTTTACGTGTTTACTGTTTAAAGACATAACACGACTTTACGTAAACTCGTTACTGTTGTCATTTGGAAGTGTAAATATTTTGGAAATATGAAAGATATACCTACGCTTTAGTTCTGCGCGGGACCTAATGAAAAGATGCTTTTAAAAAGACGGTTTGGTGCTAAGGTTTTGGTGTTAATATAACTGCTATTCGATGCTACATTTCTATAGAAAATTCCACTTATATACATATATCTATTTATTTACAGGTAACATGTTCCTATTTATGGGTATAATCGATTATACATCAAGCGTTAAGTTTTTATTTAAATGTTCGTCTACATTGAGAGTTCATAAAACTTTACAAAGTTGTCGTTAACGGTGTTAACATCAATCAATTACATATCATCGATTAATTAGTCTACTAAAAAATTTTTTTTATGAAAAATGAATTGAAATAACAACTCAGTCGGACGAAAAAACTGCCAAAATCACGATTAGCTTTGGATATTCATTAGTGGTTAAAAATTGTCCACTGACTCAATCAGATTGAAAAAATATAATTCAAAATTGAGAAAATTAGTAGACTAATTTCAAACGACTAATTATTGCTTTGAAATTAAGACTATTTTTCAACTCTATTGTCGATTAATAATTATTTTCACGTTCGTGTGATACGACGGCTTAATATAGGCGTGTTTACAAATAATCTATAAAAAAGAAACAAATAATAAAACAAATGTTGTTATAATATATGTCGACGCAAAACAGTCAACATCTTTTATTTTAGATTTTAAGTTTGATTACATAAAGTCTATTTAAGAATGATAATTAATTTTAACCTATTTTATTACCAATGAAATAGGTAAGCTTCATTTTTTAACCTAAATCAAATAATTTTTAAAATGAGTTTGTTAACATTTGTATTTACTTCCTTAGAAGTTACGAACATTCAAAAAGTTAACTTTAAATTAATAAGTTTAGCTCAAAATTAATTATAAATCATATCTTTAATTTGCAAAACACATTCACAATTTAATCATTAATAATTCTTTAGATTGATTTTTAATAGTTGCTTTTTGAATGTTCATTGGAGATTGTTTTGAACGATGAGTGATTAAAACCACGAGTGATTTTATGAAATTATTTGCGTTTATAAGTGTTTAAATAATGTTTTAAAATTATTTCACGAATAACTATAACGAAATATTCGTATTAAAACCATTGTTTAAAAATGATTGTAAAGAAGCAACATGGTGGGAGGCCACCATGTTGTTGGCTCACTTTTCACGTGGCAGCTGCTGAGAACGGTAGTTTGGTGAGTGCTTTTTGAAATATTGCTATTCGAATTATTTTTACTTTTGTATAGAAAATAAGGGTAGACTTAAGATCTTAGTTGAATCTATAAGTTAAGAAAAGTATTGATTATAAAACGATTGTAACAAAGAGTTTATTTCAAGTGTATAGTTGTTTTATTTCGTTATCTGTTGAATATGAGTGACGCGAATAATGGTGACGTCAGCAATGCTGACGTCACGCTTTCTAAAAACTTGCACGATAATAATTCTCCGTTATCAGAAGTGGGATCAGATCCCCCTTCTGCCGGTCATTCTGATGTGTTAGATAATTCTTCTGTAAACGGTGTGCCGACCCAGTTTTTCGCTCGTATGATGCAGATGATGGAACAGATGACGGATCGTATGTCGGTTCCGGTTTCTCAAATTAAAATTAATGACGTGTTTTTGCCATCCTACGATCCTGATTCTAATATAGGAATACGTGAGTGGTGTAAGCATGTGACCACTGCAGTTGAAACTTACAACTTGAGCGATTATGATGTGAGAATGAAAGTGGGTAGCTTATTAAAAGGACGCGCTAAGTTGTGGGTTGATAGCTGGCTGGTATCTACGAAATCATGGGAGGAATTGCGTGATATTTTGATAACAACTTTTGAACCTGAAAATAGGTACTCACGCGATATAGTTCGTTTTAGGGAACACGTTTATGACAGTAGCAAAGATATATCGCAATTCCTCTCTGAGGCATGGATATTATGGCAACGTGTCACTAAGGATAAATTGTCGAACGATGACGCGGTCGAGGCTGTTATAGGTTGTATCGGTGATGAAAGATTGCGTATAGAATTACTAAATGCGCGTGCCAAATCGGTGCCGGAATTAATTTCCATCGCGTCGTCAATAAGGCGGGTAAAACGCCCACCGCCTAGTAATGTAAATTCACAGGGGCCTAGTAAACGCTCAAGGTTTCCGGATAAACCTTCTCTATTTTGTAGAATATGTAAGAGAACTAGTCATGACACGCGTGAGTGTCGCTTTAGTACTAATAAGATCGATACAGTTCAGCCTCGTCAAGATCAACAAAATCCACCTGCGGCTACCGTCAAACCGACATGCACATTTTGCTCCAGAGTAGGTCACACATATGAGACCTGTTTTAAGCGCGAACGCGCAGTAGTTTCAAACATAAATTGTGTAGGTACGTTAAAACGTACTCTCTTACCAGTCATGATTGGTAACATGAAAATATTTGCCTTATTTGATAGTGGAGCAGAGTGTTCCGTGATACGTGAGTCGGTGGCTGCTAAACTTCCGGGTAGAAGGTTTAATGAGGTTCAGTATCTGAAGGGTATTGGCCAATTTACTGTGGTATCATTAACGACGATATTAACGGTGTGTGTTATCGATGAGTTACACGTAGAACTTAAGTTTCATGTAGTGTCAGACTATGAAATAAACACGGATCTATTAATCGGCATTGACCTTGTCGATAACACAAACCTTAGCGTACTGGTAACCTCTCGGGGTGTTAAAATAATTCACCAACCATTTGTTTGCCACATGCGATCTCATAACGAAAAATTTGATAATCTAGATTGTGATTTAACTAATGATCAACAAATAAATGAGTTAAAAATCCTTTTAAATAAGTACGAACATTTATTCATTCGGGGGTATCCACTCACTCGAGTTAATACTGGGTCTCTCGAAATACGACTTAAAGATAATAATAAATATGTAGAGCGAAGGCCGTACAGACTCAGCCCTGTAGAGCGTGAGAAAGTACGAGGCATTGTTAATGAATTATTAGATCATAAAATTATCAGGGAGAGCAAATCACCATTTTCTAGCCCCATAATTTTAGTAAAAAAGAATAAATAACAATCTTAAAAAACTTTTAAGTTAAACGGTTTTATATTTTATGTGCACTGAAAACTACGTGTAGCCCTTTCATTTGATACCCATATTGAGGGGGTTAAGGAAAAATATGTAATCCGCCATTTTGTATCGGCGGCCATCTTAGATTTATAATGTTATTGATTTTATTATATTGTATTGTCATCTAAATTAAATGTGTGTACCAAATTTCAGATCAATCTGACAACGGGAAGGTGCTTAAATTTCAATTTCTAATTTTGACCCAAATAAATAAATTCCGTACGGGTCGAGCTAAATAAAACCGTTTAAAAATGGTAAAGATCGCATGTGCGTTGACTATCGCGAACTTAATAGAAATACCTTGAGAGACCACTATCCATTGCCAATCATTTCAGACCAAATTGACCAATTAGCAGGGGGTCTCTACTACTCTACATTTGACATGGCCGCGGGATTTCATCAGATTCCCATCACAGAGAGCTCAATAGAGAAAACAGCGTTTATTACACCTGATGGACTCTATGAATACCTCGCCATGCCATTTGGGCTAAGTAATGCATGCTCAGTGTATCAACGCTGCATAAATAGAGCGTTGGGACCTTTATCAAACACGGTAGAGCAAGTTTGTCAAGTTTATGTCGATGATGTTCTTTCAAAATGTAGAGAATTTTCACAGGGACTTTCCCACATTGAGCGAATACTCATCGCTCTTCAAAACGCTGGGTTTTCGATTAATGTGGAGAAAACATCTTTCTTAAAGCGCTCTATTGAATATTTGGGCAACATTATATCTGACGGTAAAGTAAGTCCCAGCCCAAGAAAGGTAGAGGCTTTGACAAAAGCTCCTGTACCTACCACTGTAAAGCAAGTGAGACAATTTAACGGTCTTGCTAGCTATTTTCGGCGATTCATTCCCAATTTTTCACGTGTCATGGTTCCTCTATATGAATTAACCAAGAAAGATGCGAAGTGGGAATGGAACGCACGACATGAAGAAGCTAGGAATCATACTGTTCAATATTTGTCTACTGCGCCTACTCTTGCACTTTTCCAGGAAGAAGCACCCATAGAGCTCTACACTGACGCAAGTAGTCTTGGCTACGGAGCTGTATTGGTTCAAATAATAGATGGGCGGTGTCATTCTATTGCCTATATGAGCTTACGTACTACAGAGGTCGAGAGTCGTTACCACTCCTACGAGCTCGAAACCCTAGCGGTAGTGAGGGCTATAAAACACTTCCGACAGTACTTATACGGGAAAACTCGGTACAAGAAACCAAGAAAGTCTTGATGAATATGTAATTGTTACCATAGACTCTTTCACAAAGTATCTGCTACTGAGCTATTCAAATGATAAGAGTCAAAGCAACAGCCTAGCAGCACTAAAACGTACTGTACACTTGTTTGGTACGCCTATTCAAGTTGTCGTCGATGGTGGCAGAGAGTTCCTGGGAGAATTTAAAAACTACTGTGACAGCTTCAACATCAATATACATGCAATATCGCCAGGAGTCAGCCGAGCTAATGGCCAAGTAGAGCGTGTTATGGCTACGTTAAAGAATGCGCTAACTATGATCAAAAACTATAACACCGAAAATTGGCAAACTGCATTAGAGGCACTACAACTGGCATTCAACTGTACTCCGCACCGTGTGACTGGAGTAGCACCCCTTACACTCCTTACACGTCGTCAACACTGTGTTCCACCGGAACTCCTGAAATTAGTGAATATTGATGAAGAGACTGTCGACTTTGATCTACTAGAACAACAAGTACATCAAAAAATGGCGGCTGCGGCCGAATGCGAGAAACATCGTTTTGACAAAAACAAAGCCAAGATTCAGTCATTCCAAAGAGGTGATTACGTTCTGATTAAGAATAATCCTCGAAATCAGACGTGCCTTGATCTTAAATATAGCGAGCCATACGAAATTCAACGAGTCGTCGATAATGACCGGTACATCGTGAAGCGAGTTACTGGCAGGGGAAGACCGCGCAAGGTAGCTCATGACCAGCTGCGCCGAGCACCGCAACCAGGCGAACAGATGACCGTGTCGACGGACGACACCGACGAGCCACAGCTATCCACGTCTCATGCTGCAATGCCATCACAATCTGGAACAAACGGTGAGTTCCTTCCATATTAAACTAATGTTTTATTTTGGCAGTAGGATTTCTCTTACTGCTTTGATGCAGATAATAACTAAGCTTCAATCAAAGCAAACCATTCTAGGTGACCTTTGCCACTGAATCCAATAATGAAATATCTGCGCTGTAATATTGAATCGATATAAATTAAAAATATGTTTAGAATCCTTTCCCCATCCTATCATTTTCAGAGCCTCTGTGGACCACGGTCTAAAAGGCCTAGGCCACAGCGTCGACCTAGTTCCCATGTCCTTTAGAGCCCCTGTGGACCACGGCGTACGAGACCGCCCAGCACCACAGCAACATTCCTGTCTACGAGTACATAAATAAAATGCAAGGATGCGTGGAGCATTTGCATTCCATAATAAAAGTTCAATATGTGTGAAGTGCGTGGAGCATAAGCACGAATAACAAACGAACGCTCAATTTCCTTTATTCACTTATTTTACAACAAGCTTATGATATTCATTATTCATTTGACGAAACAAACAAAATTAAATTAATGTGCGAGTGCGTGGAGCATAAGCACAAATAACAGACAAACAATTGCCTTCTACAAATAAGCCTACAATATTTCTTACGTTAAGAGATAGTCTCCTAAATAAGTAAAACCGTATATGGTCGACTGGAGTATCTATGTACACAGATACCTAGTCAAAAATGTTTTCTTATTTCCAGAAATTGAAACATAATAATAAAGGAAACCGAGGCTGGTGCAGAGCGCGCACCGCCCCGCAGAATGGCCGTGTCGACGCAAAACAGTCAACATCTTTTATTTTAGATTTTAAGTTTGATTACATAAAGTCTATTTAAGAATGATAATTAATTTTAACCTATTTTATTACCAATGAAATAGGTAAGCTTCATTTTTTAACCTAAATCAAATAACTTTTAAAATGAGTTTGTTAACATTTGGATTTACTTCCTTAGAAGTTACGAACATTCAAAAAGTTAACTTTAAATTAATAAGTTTAGCTCAAAATTAATTATAAATCAAATCTTTAATTTGCAAAACACATTCACAATTTAATCATTAATAATTCTTTAGATTGATTTTTAATAGTTGCTTTTTGAATGTTCGTTGGAGATTGTTTTGAACGATGAGTGATTAAAACCACGCGTGATTTTATGAAATTATTTGCGTTTATAAGTGTTTAAATAATGTTTTAAAATTATTTCACGAATAACTATAACGAAATATTCGTATTAAAACCATTGTTTAAAAATGATTGTAAAGAAGCAACATGGTGGGAGGCCACCATGTTGTTGGCTCACTTTTCACGTGGCAGCTGCTGAGAACGGTAGTTTGGTGAGTGCTTTTTGAAATATTGCTATTCGAATTATTTTTACTTTTGTATAGAAAATAAGGGTAGACTTAAGATCTTAGTTGAATCTATAAGTTAAGAAAAGTATTGATTATAAAACGATTGTAACAAAGAGTTTATTTCAAGTGTATAGTTGTTTTATTTCGTTATCTGTTGAATATAAGTGACGCGAATAATGGTGACGTCAGCAATGCTGACGTCACGCTTTCTAAAAGCTTGCACGATAATAATTCTCCGTTATATATGTATGTTTATATTTCGAGGACTTCAAATAATCGCAGGCTACAATATTCTTTGCAATGTTTTTTGGCAAGATGAAACATAGGGAATGAAATGCGTATTTGAAAAAAAAAGATTGAACGGTATCAGACTAAATAAATTTTTAACGAACTTGATTCCCTTCAAGACAGAGGGTTGCCATCCCCTTTGATGTCATCATTGGGTTTGTTTTGAATAATCATAACGAAAATATTCTCCAAGAGGGCGGTGAGGAATCGAAGGGATACCTTCAAAACATTTTGTCGGTGAATTAACCTCTTATTATTTATTCTGTCTGATATTGGTGTATTTTAAAGTGCGTATTTATCTTCGTGTCTTGTTAACATTATTAGTTAACAATTATTATTATTAATAATTTTATTTCGGATTTGGATTTTGTAATTTTGTAACGGTGCAGGCGACGATTTGAAGAAGTTTGTCGGTGATGGCTGGACGACAAGAGAGGAACGCATATCGATGCGTTCCTCACTCCTCACCCCTCAATATCAGACGAGTATTGTATGTTCGAACAGATGAATTTCATCTCCTTTTGCAACATTAACTAAAATGGTTGGAGTTCCTCAAAGAAAGAATTGTTTCTAAATCAGTGTCTAAAATTATTAATATTATGTACCAGTGGTCCATAAGAACGCGTTCTATCAAACTAATCGTGATGGATATTGAGTATAATTTAGTTTATATGGTTTATAATTATATTTTGTAACCAAAAAATTGTATTTAGGAACTGGTCTTTACAGAATACCTAAGCAATTTAATTTTCTTGCAAAAACTGTTCTTTTGTAGATGTTTAAAAAAAAATAGGCATATAAAACTTCACTATTGCGCGTTGTTGAGAACTTGTTTTACTTGCCTTGCTGTTGTTCTGTGAATATTTCAATTGCCATAGTTGACAGATTGACTATTTGAACAACAGCAGAATAACTACAGCGGGACGGGGTAAGTTTTTGTCGCCGTGCAGTGGTCGGATACTTCAAGACAAGCCATTTGTTTAGTATATTTTAAAAGTTTATATATAAACTAAGCTACGATATGGGGTTCTTCAAGAGAGCTGTGAATAGGATTTTGCAAGGTCGGCGGCGCGCCCGCATACCCCCTGGTGTTGCAGGTGTCCATGGGCGGCGGTAACACTTACCATCACGTGGGACCGCTTGCTCATCCGCCCACTAGTATATAAAAAATAAAAAAATAAACATATTAGGAATTTGTTAAATGTGAACCAAAGTATGTATATCGGTACGAATAACAGAGAGCAGACGATTGACGTGTGGAGCGGATTTGAATTTAGGTTTGTATTAGCGGCCAGTAAGGGTTCTTAGGGATTAAGTAGCAAGAAGTTCGGTAACGGACAATATTTGAAAGATTATTGTTACACTTTATATTTTAACACAAGTATTCTACACAATTACATACTAAATTTCATTCACCGTAATTTTCTCAACGTGTTCGCAATGATAAATAAATAAATTCTTTATTTGCGACACTGAAACAATATAACTAACATGTTTGGATGGGCTATATAAAGTTGGTGTAATTTAAACAGCTCGGTGCGCAAAAGATCGCTAGGTCAGTGCATTTTCTATTGAAAAAAGGCGACTTACTAACATACAGACCTCCTGGTGGTAAGTGGATACTGTCGTCCATAGACATCCGCGATACATGCCAACATCAGTCCAGAATGACAAATGGTGGCACGCTTCCGGATGCGCTGTCTGCCTTTGCAGATTATGGAATGGATTGGGAGAAAGAGTTGAGAAAATGGGAAGGGATATGATAGGATGGGATGGGAATGAGCTCTGGCATATCTCACTCGCTACCGAAACATGGACGTACATTGGGTAAATGCAGTAGGAAATTCAGGACATTTCAAGGTAATCTTGTATGAGAGAGGGTCAATGTGGCCAGTCGAGTACGCCTAAGTACTCGTCTACACAGCGCTGATTTTTATCTTGTCCCTCTGTCTCATTATCAAAATCTTACCAAAATGCATCTCTTATTTAAAAATAAATCTAACATGATCGTAACAAACACATAGCTACGTCACTATATACCTACAGACGACACAATAAGAAAGCGAAGTTTAATTCTTCGGTTACTCAAAGGAATAAACCTTCAAAACAGACCGTTTCACGCACGTTTCCTTCGCCCTCTAATTTCCTTTGTTAGAAAACCTCGCGAAAAATTCGCCCCTAATGTTTTCTATGGCGTACGTTCAGAGGAATTAGAGCATGCCGATTTATATGTAGGACGTGTTAGGATGGGCTAGGACATGCATTTTAAGAAAGTATTTGTAACTGCGTAAAATCTGGGTGTCATAGTTTTATTTACTATCCAGATAGACATCTAAGATGTCTTAGGTGGCAGATAATGCAGATAATTTTTAAAATATCTGCATTGGCAACTACATTTAGGTATATAACACCGTTATCGAGCCCGTCTTAAGCCCTTTTATCGTCCATTGCTGGGCATAGGGCTCCTGGGCTGGGCACAAGACAATGGGTGTGACGATAATAGGTTATCAGCGATTATTATGTGATGACAATATATTTAAAATACTTTTATCTTTTTACGGGCGCCAATTGACTACAAGACGAGGCGCTTTATTAACACGCAGAGTGGTATTTAGGCGACATTTATATAACACAATGGTGGCCAATCAGTCTTGGCCAGACCTCACTTCCACGCGGATTAAAAAGGTCCAAAAAGGAAGACATAGCACGTAGAGTGGGACGAAATCATAAGTGGCATTAGCAGGGCTTACTGCCAGCACGCAATATGAAAGGTTTTACTACGGTTTTTACTGTCGGTCGTTTATTATAAACTTTATGGTGGTATAAAGCATAAAATAATGGCATATTTTTATAACCCGATGCCGTAAAACACTTTTTATGTTTGCGATAACATCGTTATTGAACTTTTCGGTATGAGTATTGCGTTAGCGCGCTGAATTGGAGTTAAGATTTCAATTTACGAAGTTTCATACAAGTAGAAGAAAGCATATTCATCACGTGCGTTGAAACTTTTAGATTTTTGTAGTTTGTACACAAAACGTGTCCTAAACGCGTATGTGTATCTATTTCATTTTACTAGCAAGACGTTTCGGCTGGATTGCATCAACCTTAGTCACGCCGATTGGAAGGATTTGTATGAAATCCACTTTATTGGTGTCGTATAGTACTAACCATGGGTCTTAATATAAGTATAAAGACTCATTGTATAAAAAAAATCCTTAAAAATTATAAAAAACAATTTTAAAGGTGGTACGTTAATTGTTAAATTATTCTCTAAAATTGTTGTTTTTAATACACTATGTAGTCATTTGTATTTTATTTTGATTATCTAAGGATGAAGAATTTGAAGGAACACAGTCCTTTCGTATCATTTCATGTCAAAGCCTCGGGGAGCAACGAATTATGTTATTTCATTGGCATGAGGAATATTTGACGTATTTTCTACGGAATATAAGAAAAGTTTGATTAAAATAAATGAGTGATGGGATCGACTAATACTCATATCGCGACGAGTTTCCTCACGATGTGTTCCTTCACCAGGGCGCTTGAGATGATTGGAATATTCGTAACTGAAGACAGACTTAGTGTGTACTTCTCGCGTGGTGGTTTACGACCCGAAACCCTCTAGTGATTTATTAGGGGAGGCCTGTGCTCTGCAGTGGGACATTATAGGCTGATACAAATAATAAAGATACACAGTATATCCGTGCATGACGGGAATAAATTGCCAAGTCAATAGCAACCATTTTTCAAGTTTTAAACTGTGTTAAAAGTTTAACGTTTGTGTTTTCGCTTTGAATATCCAGATATCACTTTATTGTTAAAATCAATTTCTCCGAAGTTATCGAGTATTGAAATACTTAATTTTTATTTTAAATCCAAAGTGATACAACGTGTTAGAACTTCTTATTTAAAATGTTATATATCTGTAGTTATTAACTAATTTCTGCCGTGCTCGGATATATTATGTACAGGCAGTATACGTATATATTAGTCAGTGTGGTGCAGAGCAGAATGTCCGTTTTTTTAGAGATAATCCCAAAGAGCTCTCAACGGATTTGGATTATTCTTTTACTGTTAATAGGCGTACACCCCAGTGACAAAAATTGTGCATCGCGCTAAGATAAAAAATAGTCCAACAGTAATCTAAGTAAAGATGACTACATATTTTTGGATGTGAGAAATAAAGGAATTGGATGTGGTGTTTACATGTGGTGGTACATTATGTATTAGATTATGGCACATTTAGCTGGAAACAGATTAATCCATGTTAACAGATTAACAGAACAGCCACTGGTGAACTAAATAAATAAGTATTAAGTATGTTGTACAAGTGTGTTGTACAGGTATATTGTACAAATTTGGTCCCTGCGAGCTTAAAGTACTCAGCATGTTGGTGGTATTACCTCGTTGTATCGTGAGGATAATGCGTTGCGCGAGATAATAGCCAGTCCGGGCGCCAGCGCTATCAACCAGGGTCTTTGAAAGAACTTGAGTCTTTTCACAGTCTTATGAAAAATAAAAATATATATTATTTATTTTTTCCTATACTTTATTGTAGACACAAATTAAAAAATAGTTACGAAGGAAAATACGTACAAAAGGCGTACTTATCCTCGTAGATTTCTACCGGTAAACTTGGGAAAGTGATAGGTGAGGAATGAAATTACATTTGCATATTTGGCAAAATATCACACAGATCACTTTAATGGATTATTATTATTTACTGTAGAAAAGGTGTACTTTTAAAGCGTTAAAAATCCATCGTTGTGATATTAAAGTCGAGTAACTCATGTCATGAGTTGCTTCAACAGTATATGGCGCATCGCTAAAGTAAACATACAAAATATGGACGGAATGCGTGAAATAGTATCTCTTTATTAAAAGAGTAGGAATAAAATATATCATGTTTTGTACCTAGAGTGCAATAAAACTGTTGCTTATGAGCAAATGCTTTTACTGTGTATGAGTACACATTTACACACTTCAGCACTCGGCAGCTTCAGCTTCATACACTTCAGCAGTGTATGAGTTAGTGTATAGTTACTTTTTTATAGACTAGCTGGACATCCGCGTTACATACCAATATCGGTTCAGAATTTGCAGAATGACAAACGTTGGCGAGTCCTGCTCTTCTCATCCAGCTAGTCTAGACCTTCCAATTTGTACAATTTGTTCCAATTGTTCCAACAGAACCTTGATTCGAATATCCGGAAATGGTAATAACCCCCAAACATTTAGGCACAAGAGAAGTCCCAAACTTCGCAGACACGTGACTGCAATAGACAGTACGACCTTATTCACTAAAACACTGTCTAACGAGATTAACTCCGACAAACTCCGGATGTTTTAGCCTACTGGTCTGGTGTGCATTAGTGCACGCATTAGATATATGTAGGGCTGCCACCTTCGGAATACCCTTAATCCGAAGTTTAAAAAAAAATAGACAAAAAGCGAAACGGTAAATTTAGAAGTAAATGTTAAAAGGTTTTAAAGGTACTTTAAGTTCTAACCTATAAAATGCAAATATTCTCATTGAGATAATAATAGATTACAAATAATGAATTATCCCAAGATAAATTTATACTCTGTTTGATACACAGCGACGCTTTAAATTGCTTCAAATTTAAATAAGTTTACTAGAATCAGTATGAAAATCATACTTCTCATTTTTCTGACATTTTTGAATGCTCAACGTCACAGCCGCGTCGCCCGGGAGATTTACGGTTTTAACCCGTAGCCCGGACAAACATCCTACAAACCCGGAGACTCCGGGTGTGGCCCGGAGGGGTGGCAGCCCTAGTTATAAGTAGTCACAATTTATTTAAAAAGAGTATGGTATCTGCCTTGAAAGCAGTTCTACTGCTGTCATGGCTTTCATAGTGTTCTCACTACGGTAACTGATTGATAGCGGTGATAGTTGAGGGGTATTTATTCTACTAGGCTGTCATTTGTGAGTTCAAATCCTACTACTGACCTTTAAGTAAAGTATGGATTATTAAAAATTATCACGAACTGGGCGGTCAAGGAAAACATCTTGAGGGTTTTCTCAAGATGCTCAAGATGCATTCTGGAGAATAACAAAAAATCTGGAACGTTGGTATCCACCAATCAGACTGTTAGCCCAGTTGATAGTGCCCCTGCCTGCTGTGCAATAGGTCCCGGGTTCGAGTTCCGGCCGGACAAACATGCACGTCTGGATCTGGGTGTAGCACGTGTTGTGTTCGTCTTTGTATGTGTCTCTGGACCCAAGACAGAGGGAATCCTAGTGTAGGCCATTGAATGTGGTGTTATTATTATTAAACTTAGACAACCACGGTTATAATATGGCCTCCTAGGCGGGCCTAATATAGATATAATAAAACAATATAAATTAACTGCTTTCCTCCTCCTTTTACATTTTCCCCACGTTTTTCCAGCCATGACGTCTCTACAGCTTCCTAAGTCTATGAACGTAGCAAATTTATATAATAGAAAGAAGCTAAAATCACTTACTACATTTTCATCTATGTTGTGGTAGTCTATAGTCTAGCTAGAACATTGAACTTGCGGGATCCTGATTCAATTAGTCAGCTCTCTCCTTAAAAGCTCGAAGCTGTTTGTTGCTAACCATTAACTTGATTTGATTAGATTTCAATGCGGTTCTAAGTTAAGATTTTGTTTAGCTTTACTTTTACCAGTGCACAATAGAAACGCGTGGAGGCGTATTAGGACAGTATTGAGAAACCATGTAAGGGTTCTCGATAAGCCATTCTCAAAGATATAATGTTGCAGAAGATAAGAGCAATAGAGGATCTGCTAGCCAAGTATCGAGGCTCACGAACGGGTTTTAGACTAAGTAACTGCAGGGGAATATTTGACTTCAGTTAAAAGTTTGAATGTTTATTTACAGTTATATTAACATGAATGTGAATTTGAATTTAGATGAACAAATTAGAACTTAGAACTGCAGAACTGCGTTTAATTGAGGTTTGTGAAAACTTTGAAATTGGGTTTAGGTCCGAACATAACCTTTATTTTAAAGCGATATTCACCGGTATTTTTAATGGTTTCGTTGCTCGCAAATTGAACATGACGAGTTTGTTCAGCCTGCAGTGTCCCAAGTCACAGCTTACCTAACTAGGTATCTAACAGATAGTGCGCTCCTTACAAACGGTTCAATTCTAACACGCACGCGACACACATTACAGTAGCGAAACACTTCACGCATATGTAGGCTTTTATCGCCGCCACGGTGGCGGAGTGAACTAGCGATTACATACATAAGCTGTACCCAAGTACTCCAGGAAGGTTTTTCGTCTCATTTTAAAATAATTTAAATTAAAGCTGAGAATTGAAAACGTATTATTAAGAAAATATGTTTAATAATTTCATACATCTATACAAATAAAAAAAATCGTAACAAAGCCGTGTCTGTACATGAAATATTTAAAAAAAAGCGATTTCAATTAAAGTCCGAATGATACAAAGTCCAAGACAACAATTTTTGAAATTTCGCTGTCTCTGTCTGTCTGTCTGACAGTAGTTCACGCAATAACTACTGGACAGAGTTTAATCAAACTTGGCATAGCTATACCATATGCCTAGGATTAATATTTAGGGTACATTTTATCCCGATCCGTTATAAAGTAGAGCTCCCAAGGGAATCACTATATAGTTCACATGAACGAGGTTGCTGGCATCGCTAATCTGAAATAAATTAAATCGTGCAATAGAAATATCGATATGTATGTGAATCTTCTGTTGTGTGACGTCATCATTATTACTTCCTAATAACACGGTGATCGAACAACATTCTCAACAGTTACTGCAACTTCATCAGCAAAATGGAGTCCAACTTCAAACTTGTTCAATTAAAACGTGGCGATCGCAGTTTATTTCACCTACAAACCCACTGGCTCACTCAAGTATAAACCCCGCTTCTGAAACCCTTCACATAAATTAAATGGACGGGTGCTTGATTATTTATAATAGATATGAGAAAAAACAAATCATGGCAGATTTTCGACACTCATTTAAAATTAAAGATTTGCTGCAATTGATACTGTGCAATTGGTAATGTGATTGTAATAGCAAATAATAATACTTTAAAATGGTCTACTTACCACCATGTACTGCAATTGTTTTATGCATCTAAAATCACTTGCATGTTAACGACCAAACATCACTTATTATATTTTATATTTCCAGATATTATATTTTATATTTCCAGATATTATATTTTATATATTATTATATTTCCAGTAGCGTTATACATTATTATGAGTGATTCGTGGACGATAACATTCGCACTTAGTTCACGTTACTCATCACTAAACCTGTGAATAAAATGGTGCAGAACCCACTGAATCAGCATCGTCAGGGTCTTAATAATGAGAATCTTCATAAGACACGCGTGACAAGTGATGTTAATAAGGCTTGACTTCACTCCCTGACGCGGAAGGCGACGCGGTCTTCCTGCGAACATAGGGCCAGACATGACTCCGCTGTTTATTATGTCAGAGACTCGTAGCTTCTCTGTACATTCCCCCTGTCTTATAGAACAAAGACCTGTCCTTTCATTTTATATAATTCTTTCCCAGGAACCGAGTTCTCATAATTAGGAGGCCGCATTCAGCTCAGGTTCGAACGAACATTTTTCTTTTGTTTGACGGCGGCACAGGCGAATTTTCCACGCGGCCTGTCAAACAGAACTTATCAGGGGGCATAATTTTTTAACAAGGGATTTGGAGATTTGTGTCGGTTTCTGTCGGGATTAAAGGGAATCGATTTTATTTATTGACAGAGCAAAACGTACACCCCAAACTGATAATACGAAACATCTTTTTTGATGATTGGCCGTGTGGTGTCGGGCGGTTTTAGAATAGCGTCCACCGATCTCTTCCCATGGGTGTCGTAAAATGCGACTAAGCGATAATAAAGCCACAAGCCCTGAGCAACTACACTAAAACCTCTAAAGTAGGGGACCAATTCTATTTGGTGTTCGATAGCTCGAATTTCCTTCAAAATGTTCCATTTATACATGTCTGAAAAAACAAAGGCAGTGATGTAGACTAAAATCGCTTTTTACGCAGTGCTTATTTGTGCGTAAGCTGATTCTTGTTTAAACCTGACCCACTTTACCTTTTCTAAACTGTGCAAGTTTTTATAAAATTAGTTAATAAGCCACTTGAAGTTAAAGGTAAAACTTAGGCACAGAATCTAGATTGTAGTAACTTGCATTAGTTTTTTTCTAATTTAAATTTTCTTGCGCTCTTTAACAGCTTTGACTGCATCGAGTGTTTTATTAAGTCCTTTAGTACTGTTGAACATTCGCAACGGTTTAATCAGAGGGATTTCCAGTGAGCGTTAATTAATGTTTAATATAAGGCATGTACAATCCGAATATTATTACAAATTCCCATTATTAATATATTTTACTCCCCAACCACATCATGTCCTCCATAGCCTAAAGTTTGACTGGAAGATAATGCTGTATGGCATTAAGATCGCCTTTTGTCATACTCGTAATTAACAAGAAAGAGCAAATAAATAAACACTTCATTGCCGAGCCACTATCCTTTATTCTTAATTTGACATTTTCAAACATCGACAAGATAATATATAATTCAAAGAATGTTCAAAGATCACCTCACAGTTGTATTTGTCAAACAAAAAATGACAGTATCATAACACGGCAAAATTAAGAATAAAGGATAGTCGCTCAACAATTATTTCTTGTAGATATATGATTTTAAACTTATGTTATCGTGGTTGAACATAATAATTGCTCCGATGAACATGTAGATGTACATGAACATAAGATGTCCTAATGGCCTTTCAAAAGTCACCGGACATGTATGGTTTACGGCGAGCGCAGAAGGCGCTTAGCCAGAAGCAAAAAGTGTGTGCAGCAACATAACCTTCATTACTTAAAAGAAATATGTTACATTGAGTAGAATAAATGTATTCTTACCTCTTCAACAAACCATTTTCCTCAGTAAAAGATCCTTTTCAGAGCGAATATTCGACCCGAATCCCCGTTTCTGGTTCACATTACAATAATAGTGCGTTTAGATCTCCTAGGTCTTACAAAACCGCAAGGGTTCACTCAATAAACAGTGTAAGAGTGGAATCCATTGCGAATTCAGCGCGGTCCTCGGTCGTGATAGAGAATTTTCACCAGGTTTTTAGAGAAAATGGATTTACTCTACCGTCTCCGCAGACAAATAGACTCCCGTCACTTCGAGGCGATTTGCTGCAATTTATTTAGGAGGTTTTTTTGGTAATTGTTAAGATAAAGAAAAGAGAAAGGTACGTTGACACCGGTATATTTAGAAGTGAACAGTCACGTGGGTAGTTTTTTTTTGTAATTTGATACCAATAAAGCGATTAATTTGAATAAGGTAAAATAAATTTTAGTTATGGTGCTTCCCGTTTGAGCATGTGTTATGTATTAATATAATTGTTAGTTTTCCTTAGAAAATTCTTTCAATTACCAACAGGTCGGCGACGATAATATTTTGTTACTTATGTTCTTGCAAAATAAATTAAATATAAAGGAAAATATCGTAAGAAAACCATGAGATGGGAGAATTTAAAAAAATGTCCGTGGGTTTAGTATCAGTTAATGTGTTTTTAATAGAAAGTATTAATAGTAAGTTACTGTCGCCTAACTAGTTATGTACATTATTTGCAGTTATGTAGATTTGTAACATAAGTCAATATCAGCCAAAGATTACAATCGTTGGCACGTCCGCATATGCGCTACCTATCTTTACGGGGTGTGGAAACGGGATTTGTAAAAAGGATTACTAAGTATGAAAACAAAAATTTTTCTTCTTATTCGAAGGGATGGTACCTATTGGAGACGAGCTCTGACATCTCTCATCACTCCTGTGACACGTTGATACAATTAACGGCTGTAAGAATGAGACGCGCTTAAACGGTTGAAGGGTTGGGGTATTTGGGGTATTCATTCTCCCTCTATACTAGGCCAATTTCACTATGTCCCGAAATACTCCTATTCTACATACCTTAGAACAAAATATACAAAATATTACAAAGGTTACGAATATATTATTATAAAGTTTTGTTGTTCTATCTACGACCTTCGTAGCGATCATTACTCAGTACAGGGTAATGATTCTAGGGTACGCCTAGGGGCGACGAGAGACGGCAGCGCGCCGCATGGATGAAACAGGCCAAGATAGGTCTACGAATACAAGATATACTAGAAATGAGCAATTATTTATGAAAAAAAAGTTATGAAAAATGACTATCTATTTTGAACAACCTATTTTCCTATTTACATTATTTCTATTACACGTTGTGTATACACGAGCTAGAAGAGAGAAATAAACTTTACCCAGTCTCTGGTAAAAATCGGATAAAATCGTATTAAGCCTGCTCTAGGATGATCTGCTTCACTGGCCCCTGGATCCGTAACCTTAGTACGTAGTTAGAAGAGCAAGACTCCTCACGCAATGTCCTATTTCACATAGGATTTTATTCTGATACGATTTAAGAGTTATTTTTTATGAGAACAATTCTGTGGTAACGTGGAAAAAGAGTAACAAAGTGAGGTGCTCGCCCTAAACCAATACATGTGCGGTGATTTTTGAAAGGCCATTGGGGCCACAAGAATTTAGCCATTCCGACAAAAATAGAATATAAGCTTGCTTAATGGTAAAAGATTCACTTTTCTCGAAAAATTATAAATATCTCCCATATTATGATTGATTACAACAGAGAAGGTGGTGTGTGCCGTGTGCTGTCGACCGGTTTTAGAAAGTATTAGAAGAATCTCTTTCCGTGGGTGTGGCAAAAGGGGACTATGGGATAAAAATCCGCTACTACAAGCACTGCGGAACTACACCACTAAAATAGTGGACTTGCCAACCCGCTTGGACAGTGTGACGTTTTAAGGCTATACATCCCCTTGCACTAGACAATGTGCATGAGGAGTTGAGCTGAGCGAGTTGAGTTGAGCGTTAGTCTCGAGCTTTAAACCGTATAAGACCATCAAATGATAAAAACTTGGACTATATCGCTTACGAGTGTTTAACACTCAAGAAGGTTCATTAGCGCTCACTCGGCGCTCGAACGTTGAATGCTCGAGCTCAGTGTTCACCTTTACAACCCTACTATCTACTTACTCTACAGTCATTTATTCAACACCATTAGACCTCCATATGTTTGTCCTCTCATATAAGTTGTCAACCGTTTTTTTTATTAAGAGGTAAAAAAAAGACGAAAAATAAAAGCACTCAAAGACGTGTAGCCGGTTCCGTGCGTGTTTTTTTATGCGAGTGCTAATCCATTTCCTTGTGTCGAATCGTATGGAGCACCCTTAATACAATAAAGGTGGAATTCAATAGGCTGATAACATTCATTACCACATACAAAGGTTTTTCCTGCTCGTGTGAAAGCGTTCTAATTTCAAATAGGGGTCTTCGGTAAATTTTCAATCAGTCGTATAATAAAGAAAGAAAACGTATTTATCTTGTGGCTTTAGAAAAAGCTAATAAATTAAAATATATTGAAGAAAAATCCTTCAATAGGTCTTCTGTTGCCATAATAAATAATTAATATTATTTTGATTGGAGATTTCAATTCCGTTTTATGTATAAAAATAGGCAGTTAATGTCATTTAGGACGTCCACTGAAGAAGGCCGAGCAAGTGGCAATGGGTGGACCATATATGTGTATATCGTAGGATCAATAACCAATGAGGGAGACGAGTCCTTAAATCGAGACCACGTACCGGCAAGCACAGAGAAAGACAAGTGGACAGACGACTTGAAGAAGTTCGCCAATGGTGGTTTAGCTGAAGATCGTGTGTGATGGCGAGCCAAGGAAGAAGCCTACCTATATCCAGCAGTGTAGAGACAGGCTGATCGTATAATATGGTACTTATTTTTCCTTATCATTTAAATAATGTTTTAGAAAAAGCGAGTAAATTAGGGAAATTTAAAAAAAATCTTTGAAATAATTTTCTGTCTTAAAAATAACATTAATTGAAAATAGTATTTCCAGTTAATAAGCTGGAAATGCTATTTTCAATTAATGTTATTTTGACTAGTCATTTAGAGTTTAGTGATTTACGTAATAAGAATACGAAGTAAGTTAATATAATTTTGTATAGCATCTTACCAAAACACCAAAAACTTTTAGAACCATCTCGATCGTACCTGTAAACAATAAAATGAAAATTAGAAACATATATTTCTATGCAAAAATAAATAAACATCAGACCGTAATTCCATTTCAAATCCCGTATTAATCGAATCTCCAATTTAATGCGTTCCGATTGGCTACTACATATCACGCTCGATGGCGTCAGGTCCGGTCGCGTCACGTGGTCAATTTCCGATCCAATTTCCTATGCAGTCGTGTGTCATTTGAAATTTGTAATCGGAGCGGTGCGGACGTCTTGTTAAACTACGTCAGTGTTAGGGGAGATGTAGCTTTCAAAGTGATAAAGTGAAAAGGGCTTTATGTATTCCTTGGAACTAGTATAGAATTACAAATAGGAGTAAATAGGCGCGACACGGAGAATGCACGTAGAGTGCAACTGTGTGTAGGATAAAAGATATACTATAAATGTACTACAAATTATGAAAAAAATTAAAAAAACTGGTAGAATCGACTTTATTCTCGATACTGAGCAATCTGAGCTTCAACGTTATTTTAGTGACATGTTGCATAATTATTAATGGTTTCATATTTTTTACAGAAGAACTGTAGCTAGGTATAATTTGATAGGCAGACACCATGGGCAACAGTATCCACTTACCACTGGGTGAACTGACTGCTCGCCTGTCGAGCTCCCCGTCAATAGAAATGACGAGGTTTAATAGCTTGTTTGATGCAGATCATTGCTCGAATTAAACTTCAAGTTTAAACATTAAACTCTGTTGTAGTGCAAAAAGTAGTAAGAAAATAAAGGAAAGTCGTTCTAAATTTTCAAATACCCAGACTTGGTAGTTCCCTTCGTATTTAATTACGGGTAGACTTATGCTTTGTGACGGGGACCGTGGAAACTTCTTTGTTAAGCCCCATTATTTCCTCGGCGTCGATAAATTAATTGAATTTCACTCGCTCAACTTTATTATACTGCTGAAATTCTTGCTTGGAAACGGAAAGGTTAGATTACTTTAATTTCCCATCCGATATTGTTTTATTTGATAAATCTTGAACGGAAACAATCTCGAATTTTATATGCTGTAGAGCTTTATTATTTTCTCGGAGACCTGAAGTTTATTAAATATATGGCAGCCATGTTGAAACTGTTTCAGACTTTAATCTCAGTGAACGTGGTTATCAATTTTCCTGAAATTGGGTCGCATTTCTGAAACATTTTCGTAACTACGTATCGATAGGTGAGACTATGTTAGCAAATAGTTGTGGGCGTTCAAGCAAAAAGGTATTGGAGTTATCGGCAGATTTGGAAACAGAAATAAATATCTTACAACACAACGTAAAGATAAAAAGATAATATTAAAAAAATGATAATACCCCCGACGGTTTAAATACTCTAAAGGTTAAACCTTTAGAGTATTACCTTATTACCTTTGAAAAGGTTAAAATAAAAACATAAACCAGTCAGCACAATCAGCAATAGTTTAATACAACCTATCACCGTCGTCGCGCGTAACGAAGGTTTGTGGAATGTAAAAGAAACAAGATCTTTCGTTTTTACCATCGGTGGTTTTATCAGAATTTTTAATTGTGTTTTTGTTTTCAACTGTTTAGTTAAGAAACAGTCAATCTTATCTTATCTATCAGGTAATATAATGTGATGGGAGTCAATACCATATCCCATTATGCCGAAATGCTATGATGATATTTATATTTCTCTATTATAACAATTACAAAAGTTGACAAGTCCGCAGATGCGCTGTCTACCTTTCGGAATTAAGAATAAGGGTTGGGAAGGATGGGGAAAACGAGACGAGATGGCATGAGATGAGAAAGAAAGGGACTCAAGTTTTGACAACTTTCACTCACATCAAAACACGTTTGTACATAGCGGTCTTTTGTGAGAGTGACAAAACTCAGCCAGTCAAACACGCCCAGTCTGCTGTAACATGCAGCATCGTTCCCCATCTTAATCGCCAAAAAATTTAGTCCATATACGGTATTTCTACCGTCAAATTTCAAGGAGTTCCTTTATTCACCTTAGGCTCCAGCATCAGACGCTGACGGTAATATATAAAGTATACAACTTTAACTATTAACAATACAAATACGCATTCATTTAGAAATTATAATCACGTTTGTACATTACATAATTTTTATTAGATCAATTTTCTGTTGAAATGAGATAACATGACCAGTGGGACGTACCCAGTCGTCTGTAGGAGGATACAGCATCATTTTTCTCTATGCATTAGAACTGTTCATTGAACCAAACAATTACAAAAAATTAGTCCAATCACCACCATTGTACCTCCAAATTCCAAGGAGTTCCCTTACCCACCTTCGGCTTTAGCATCAGATGCTTACGGTTTTGTGTATGATATACACCTATTTAAATATTCACTTCAAAAAGACGCATTAGAATAAGTGCATTCGTTTAGAAGTTATATTACAACATTTAACTTGGCACAGCAGCGCCCCCTGGTGAGTTATAAACACAACAGCTATGCTCAAACATGCTCCAAAGTACGATTACACGTTGATAAAGTAGGTTTACAAAAACAGCTTCAAATCGGTCCAGCCGTTTCAGAAGAGTGGTAACAAAAGGCTACACAAACATACATACGAGTACATTGTGTTAGCCAAAATGCATATACCATCTTCGTTCCGTCGTGGGTAAAAAAGGTTAGATGGGAATTATTCAAGGAAAATAAAATCCTAAGTATAAAGTCAAAAAAGTATATTTTGCAACAATCGAATATTATCTAAAAAGGATAGTTTCACTTGGCAGTTACATAACGTAGTGGTTAAGTATGTAGTAGAAATACTGACATAACATTCAATATGAATTATTACCTTTTTTTTTATAGACAAGTGGGCGGACGAGCAAGCGGTTCCACGTGGTGGTAAGTGTTACCGCCGACCTTGCAAAATTGCAAAATTCACAGCTATCTTGAAGAACCCCATATCGTAGCTTAATGGAAAGACCTCTTGAGGCAGCTCGTTCCACAGCCTACGGGTTTGCGGTATAAAATGATTTTTGAACCGAACAGTGCGCGACACCTCCGTATATCAATAATAATTTTGTCAATAAAAAATTAGGCATACATTCGGTACCTTTTCACTAAACATTTCTGTTAAAAGTGTGTGTATAAACATGTTTGTGGTATAAAATTGTAGGTAAGTACTTGATCGTAAAATAACATACAATACAAATCAAGCAATGCCACTTTTCCATCCAACTTCAGAGAAATTTAAAAATCTCAGAATCTAGAAGCCGAGATCTGGCCTTTTTTTGGCTTGGACGCCGCCATTTTGGGATGTCAACTAACATTTTTATTTTATCTTATTTATTTTATTTATAGTATGGAAAACCAGCAACTTAAAACTAATCCTTATAAATAATAATTAATGAAAATCTAAAAGTTATTTATAGATGTTCATTAAATAGTGTCGACTAAGATACCGTAAGAGATTTTTAAAGAGAGCTGTGAATAAGGTTCTGTGGGGTTGATATGCGTCATCAAACCGCGTATCTTCTGTTTTAAACTACTCTAAACACATATTGAGCAGTGCCAATTTTGCGTGCTCAAGCTCGGCGAAGTGGTTTATCTTGAGGAGGCCTGACTCCCTGAACGGCGGTGACCATTCACCATCAACCTGATCGCCAACCTCTTATATAAAAACATACAATGATGAAACTAACAAAAGCCAGCACAATATAAAAACGTCACTCGAAGAGAACTGAAATAACACAGAGTACCAATTTACCAGCAACACTCAAAGTAAACGAATTTTACGTACAATAAAGATGTAACTTTTTCAACGTTTCTGCAGCAATACGAAAACATAGAGAATAGCTGGAAGCGATAAAAGCATAGTTAGGAAAAGTAGTGAGTATATGCAGACACGGCGCATATCAACTGACCACAAAAAAGAATAGCCTTAAATGCGCCTAAAATTAAGCGCATTTAAGCATACGCGTAGCCACGATGGGGCAGGTTGGGGTGCTTCCATTTATTCATGAATAAAGTAATACATACGCATTATGACCGTGACACTGATAAGTCGCGTTTGAATAATCACAAATTTCATGTAGAATCTTTTCGAAGATAAATCCGTCCTTGCTTATTGAATTGCAAATACACTGTTTGCCGTTTACATACATATATTTATTACTTTTGCCGTACGTCCCGTTGTATCTCTCTGTCTAACCCACAGGGTAACTGCATCAAAGCAAACCTTAAAATTTAAGCTTGCATTCAGTGCCAAGACAAACCGCAACGGTTTATATATCACAAAGTACACCATACATATTAATAATTATGTATGTTTGAATCACATTCAGTTCACATTTCGTATGTGCAATGAAGTTTTTTAAATAAAAAAAAAACCCACATTATTACCTTATACTTTGAAAATTATTAGCATACTTTTTAGTTGCTCCAAACTGCAGTTCAACTTTCCCGAAATATCCTTTGGTGCCCCTAACACACAAATATTTACAATCCAGTAATTCTTTACATCAACGTCAGCGACACCTGCGCCCCTGCGGTTCTTGACGCACCATTCATCATCTTAACTCTGTTATGTCATTAGTTTATCGCGGATGGCACAGTTATTATGAAACGAGGGAGTATGGGCCAATCGCCGAGGATGAACAAAGCGAATAATAACATAAAAATTAACTAAATTAAATTATGATAAAATCTACACAACTACAATACAATGGGTTTGGAAATAAGATCCAATAACAAACCAGCAATTAATATTTTAGTAATTGATTTATATAGGAATGTGCATTGCCTAGATTTACGGGTATAAAGTTGGCAACACAAATGAATTGACTTTGGTATATTTAAATAAATGAAAAAAATATCTAAACACAGAAACAGTGAATAGTTCGTGCCTCAAACAAGAATGGGAAATGTAATGGGATGAGAAAAACATCTCGTCTCCTTATACTTCGTATGTCCCACCCTATTTCCTAATAGTCCTAATATCCATAGGCGCATCAGAAGTCGTCCTGACGTTTGACATTCTGGACTGATGTTTGTATGTATCGCTTACTGTCCATGGGCAACAGAATCCACTTACCACCAGGCAACTATCAGCTTACTTGCCACTTTATTTCCATTACAAAAAAATAAACATAGGCTTAAGAATATTAAGAATAAGTACCCCCTATCATCATATACACAACAGTTCTTCTTCAAGTAGAATTCTCCAGTCACTTCTATTTCTACATCTCGTTCTCTAATGGCTCTCTGATAGTTGTACGACATTCTTCTCATTTCCTTGTAAACGATTTTTTTGGCAGCATTGTGTCGATCATGCGCTGAATACGATTTGCCCATTGGTTTTTCATAAAATTCATAAACTTCATAAGATCATACTATATGTCATTATAGTACATGCGCACGCTTAATAATAATACGCTTAATAGTACATGCTTTATTATATGGCCGGTTGTGATGAAAGTGTAGATAACTTTTGACTCTCCCTCGTATTAAGCGTACGTTATGTAAGATGACAATTTTGCGCTATGTGGCTATTTAAGCATTACGAGCGACATGGCGGCGCACTGTTACATCTTCTCCCTGTCTGCCAAGAATTCCAAAATAATCACCTGCATTTTAGAATCCGCCTTTTTTAACCCTTAATATTTTACATAAACAGCGGCGTAGTGAGGCGGCTAACACGGCGGAGATTACAGCGGAAATTGCAACGCAGGTCGGAAATGTGCCGCGAACAATGGGAGGGTTAATTAACTGTGCCCGTGGAGGGTTAAGGGAATTTCTTTAAGCCGAGATGTGTGACGAGTACAGGAAAATAACAGGTAACAAGAAATTGGCGAGGGTTTCTGGGTTGTTCTTACGTGTGATGAGGATACCAATAAGAGGGTACTTACAAGTAAACAGGTAGCGCAGAATTTTGAGGGGCTCACATTTTTGGACTATTTATTTTCTTTTACGAATTGGGCAGATGTAGACTAGATCTCCTATCTGACGCTAGTGGCTTACCGTCTGGTTGCGCATACGCTGTTTACATAAAATAATAAAGTTACAATGCTATATACTCTGTGCTATCCATTGAGTTTTGATCCCGCGTTAACTGCATGTAGAATGCGTTTACGTTTAAATGAATTTTAAGTGTATTTACGTCTCACATTCGAGAGGTCGTGAATTCTGATCCTCGACCCATACCACTGTGTATATTTAATTTTAAGTAACGATTTCTAAAATTATTACTAGCTCAACAACGGTGAGGGAAAACATCCTAAGGAAAACCGCATGTTCAGGAATTGAAAAAAAATTTGAAAAAGGAATTTGAGTGTGTGTGTGTATTATATTATGTCCCGAAACAAACCCCCTAGAAATTTACTAGAGGAGGCCTGTACCCTGCAGTGGGACGTTACAGGCAGATATTGACGAGTTTTTAAAAAAATCTCTCATAAAATGTCTTTCATGTCAAGCTTTTTAAAAGAAAAGTGAAACAGAATTAGCAGGGAGAAGTATTTTAACAAACAACTTTATTTCATTACCTTTAGTTCTTTGAGCGCCATTTTATGTAAATCGCTAAAATGTTTCATACATTTTAAATTAACTCGATCGTGTGATCAAAGACCCGTTGGCGCTGTTAGAGGGTAGGAGAAAATGTTGTTTCTCTCTCCCAAGACACGGTTAAATATTTTTTTGACTTCATTATATTTTATTCCATTTAGTAAATGGAGTCAAGAAAAAACCCGAGACTTCAAAGTGTTCGTAGCGAGTTCATTTTCGCTTTGAAACTAGATATTTGCAAGGATTTTATATACTTATTTTTATAAGGCTTTTAATTTTTAATATCGTTGCTTGATAGTGTTTTCTCTTTATTTAATAGATGTGGGAATATACTTTTTTTTTCTTGTTGTTATAGAGACGTAACTTAAAGCCCCCCGACGGTTAAAATCTCTAATTACTTTTAAAAAGGTTAAAATAAAAACATAAACCTATCCGCATAGTCTTGTTGACAATCTACAATAGTTTAATAGAACCTATGACCATCATCGCGCGCCAGAAAGGTTTGTCAAATGTAAAAGAAACAAGATCTTTCGTAAACAACAAACAACGTAACAAGATTTTTCGAAACCATAATGTTTTTGCTTTACTGAGTCACCTTTGCCTGTCTAGGCGGTTCTTCGCCAGAACGACACCATTCCATCGAATCCCTTTTGGAAAGGGAATCATAGTTTCATGCCCAGTAACAATTGACTCCAAAAAATCGTTTCCTGAAAGGCCTCCAAAAGTTCCTTAAAGCACGCTACTCGTTCACTTTGCTGCACACTTGAAAGAAGATTTGGCAGCCACCTCGAACTAACTTTATTCATATGAAGATGTTCATGAAGAATCCTAAGGACTGTAGTTTTTGAAAGCCCTGTCCTTGCTGCCGTTTTTTTTCGTCTAATGTATTGTTGTTTTTTCGGGCGCTCAGAACTTCATTTATAAATTTGATATTGTATGGAGTGAGTGCCTCAACGGGTTGACCGAAGCGAGGATCGTCGTCGATGGATTCTCGTTCTAAACAAAATTGATTACACCAATATTTGATGATGATGGAGAAGAATCCCCGTACACATTATCCAACGTTTATTTGATATCGGTCGGGCGAACACCTTCCTTTGTATGGAACTTAATCACGAGAAAAATGGTAAGGTGCACGCTGCAATCCCACAGCCGCTGGACGCACTTGCCTGGCCAAATCATCCCTCTCCCACAAAAGTGTACCGTAAGATGTACTGCTTTTCACACATTATCTTATTCCCCAATGTACGTATATATTTCGGTAGGGAGTGATATGACAGAGTCCATTCCCCCTATCCTAACCCTCTACATTTTCCCTAATCCTTTGTCTAAATCCTATTCCTTCGTAGTAAATTTCTAAAGATAGACAGCGCATCCGGGGGCGCACCAACATTTGTCATTCTGGACTGATGTTGGCATGTATCGCGGATGTCTATGGACGACAGTATCCACTTACCATCAGGTGGACTGAATGCTCGTCTGCTACCTTATTTCTATAATAAAATGAAATAAAGAAAGTACTTTTCAAAAATTATACGTAAGCACATTTTTTCCCTCTATTGCTCGATAGTCGATAATGACTAGGACGTTCTCGGATTAAATCGCGATTTGGGCAAGTCGCGCCACGGATTACCCTCAATGACATTCGCTTTTCAACGTTTCAAAAACTTTTATAATGGAACTTCATTCTTCGACCATTTCTTGATGAAGGTTGAAAAGCGAGGAGTAATCTTCTGAACATTCAAACAAAGGGTTAGGTTAGGTTGGGCTAGTTAAATTATGTTTTAAATATTTAAGTATATTGAGTTTTGAAATACTGTCTTTCTAATCTACTCATCGCACTTTTACTATTTTCTATTTTAATTACCCTAGGAATTCCTAGTTGATTTAAAGTAATAATAGGAGGTTCTGTACCGTATTACGTGGTACGGAAGTTCGTATTAAGTGTTATTAATAGATTAAGCGAAGTTTTATTGTACAATTGTTTGTTATCCTAAATAAAATAAAATAATAAATTAAACAACAACGAATGAGCTGTGAATAGGATTTTGCAAGGTCGACGGCGCGCCCGCATACCCCCTGGTATTGCAGGTGTCCATGGGCGGCGGTAACACTTACCATCACGTGGGACCGCCTGCTCGTCCGCCCACTAGTCTATATAAAAAAAAAAACAATGTTCAAAATGGTATGTCCTTGTAGAACACGTCATGTGCTTTTTTTTTGATAGTTAACATTTTTAATTGTAAAAATAGAAACAATATAGACATAATGAGTGACTGCCTTAATAGTCTTTATATCGAACATTACGTTAGAATTGGTACATCAATTGAATTTTACGACTTACTTTTTATGCATATTTAATTAGGTTCCTACAATTAGTTATAAAGCATTAAAGATAGCAAAAGCCTGGGGTACCCTGGACCTTAACAGGGCCGCATCCGTGCCGCGCATACATAACCGGATATATCCAGATATCACCGGGCGTAACCGCCGTCCGCCGGATTAAACGTGCCACCGCGAATATTTTGTACAATTCCGTTTATACCGCGTTATTGCTCTCATGAATATTCTCCAGTATTAATATCCTGTGAACTGAACGTTTAATTACAGGTATATAAATGTACGAGTACATATACGTGTATTTATAACTACTTCCGACATTTTTATATAGAATGGATCGCAGACGAGCGGGCGGGTCACATGATCACCATAGCCGATGGACGCCTACACAATGGGCTTGCGGGTGCTCTGCCGACCTTGCAGAATTCTGTTCACAGCTTAGCGTAACGGAAATACCTCAGCTGGCAGTTCATTCCACAACATTCGGGTTCGCGATATAAAGTGTCTTTTCGACCGCACTGTACGCAGCGACTCTATGTCAAGGAAGTGCGAATGAACTGATTGAACAGCTCTTCTGAACATTTTCCATTTTAAAAGGCGGTAGAAAACGCAGAGAGATGCAACATCTCTACGGATTCTAAACCACCTGTGAGAGTGGGATCGTCGACAATTTAGATAGCGCGTCATTGGACGGAGTCAAATGGGTACTGCTGGTACTTCGGTGCACCGGCCCAGAGGTGTGAGCGGTACTTCATGTGCGGTCTAACTTGAGCTTTATAAAGCGACAAGTCACGGAGTGAAGTACTGTTTTTCTCTATTAAATACATCGAGCTTTTTACTAGCAAGTAGTCTTGCACGCCAGATGACTTCGAAACTCGACTTTGCTCGAAATATCGACGCCTGGGATCCCAAAACTCTTAGAGATCTTGATAGGAATGTTCCGAAAGCGAGGTGCCACGACAAATGGAGTTTTCTCAGCGGTGAATGCACAGACTTTTGTCTTGTTGGGGTTAAATTGGACCAAGTTAATTTTACCCCAATTCGAGACTCGGTCTAAGGAGTTCTCGATTTCGGACACAAGCCTTACGACACTTTTCTCCACCTCGGCCCGAGGGATATTCGCACGGCCTTTACAAAGATTCTTCTTTGGCTTCGTCTGTGTTCAGTGAGTGCATATGAAATGTGCAATGAAACATTTTTTAATTATCTATTTATATCAGACAACAAAAATATTATTATGTATGTAAGTATTGTATATTTACAGATTTAAACCAGAACTGCACCCGAGTTCTATTTTCTGTTTAATCTAGTGATTGTCTGGCAAAGAATGCCGTAAGGCCTGTATTCCTGTGAGTTCATACTTAATTTTAGTAATAAATGAATGCAGAAGAGACAATAACGGCCTTCCAAGGGGCTGTTGAAGAGGTGCCTAAAGAAGGGTGGGCTCATCAACAACACACAATGATTTCATCGCATAATAAAAAGTGTATCGATTGTCGCGGAGAATACATCGAAAAGCAATAAAACAACTTCCATCTTTATATCTGATTTAATTTTTGATATTTTAAAAACTTTCAGTGTCACCCACGTATATTAAAGGAAAACTTAATGCCAATATAACCAATATTATAGCGGTTTTCAGTTCAAGAATACTTATAAATAAATAGATAAATTGGTTGGTTCTGGTTATCTCCCAATGCCCGCCACCCTGTAATAAGGTAATGGTATGGTGGTTGCAATTGCAGAAAACAAATGCAACTTACATTTAAGCTGAAATAAACAACAACTACATTTAAATAAATGGAATCAAAGCCATTCACAAATTCTGAAATAGATCATACAGAACCCGGGTGCCGACTGCCAAAGACGAATGTTCTTCGCGGGTGTAATGGAAGGTAAACGGTAATAAATCAATACTTGTTCCGAGCCGCATTCATTACATTG
The DNA here is from genome assembly GCA_943735995.1 of Sesia bembeciformis. Classification (NCBI taxonomy): domain Eukaryota; kingdom Metazoa; phylum Arthropoda; class Insecta; order Lepidoptera; family Sesiidae; genus Sesia; species Sesia bembeciformis. The sequence continues at coordinate 12,583,409 of OX031039.1, read as the reverse complement.
CCCGATAAAATGTCCGGCGGAGAGACTTCCGTAGCGTCAGAAGCAAATAATACCTCTAATTCACTTAAGAATTGTACTAGGAAGATCTAACAGAGGGTATTTGTATCAGCCCATTATGTCCCATTACAGGGCACAGGCCTCTCCTAGTGAATCACTGGGGAGTTTTGGGCCATAATCCACCACGCAGGCCCAGTGCAGATTATTTTTTGTATTTCACGGCAAGCGAGTTTTCCTCGCAATGTTTTTCCTCAACGCCGAGCTACTGACAGTTTTTTTTAAATTCGTACCTAAGTAGAAACTCAAGTAGTATGGGTCCAGGATTTGTACTCACGATCATATGAATGTGAGTCAAGTATATTCAGATAACAGAGGGTATCTAATTTATCAGTTGCGAGTGGCAACTTATTACTAATACAATATGCGTAAAGACTGGACTATTTTTTTTTATTTACTAGTGGGCGGACGAGCAAGCGGTCCCACGTGATGGTAAGTGTTACCGCCGCCCATGGACACCTGCAACACCACCTGATTTTGCAAGCGCGTCGCCGACCTTGCAAAATCCTATTCACAGCTCTCTTGAAGAACCCCATATCGTAGCATAATGGAAAGACCTCTTGAGGCAATTCGTTTCACAGCCTGCGGGTTAGCGGTATAAAGTAATTTTTGGACTGAATAGTGCGCGACACCACCGTATCGAGGAAATGCGGATGGACCGCACTTCTGTGACGGGAGGTGCGGTTATAGAAACCCGAGGTGGGAATTATATTAAAGGTATTAATTAATTAATGCATTTTCATATCTTATTTGAAATCTGCAACCTTGTCAGGCTGTCCGAAGACATAAGTTTCCTCCAGATCGCGTCACCTCTGTCGGTCAAGTGCCAGGCGCCTAGATACCATTGGAAAGTATATTAAGTAATATTATGTTAAGTAATAGTAATATTTTATTAATAGATTTCCTTGCTGACCCTACATTCGAGTACACGTCGAGCTTGTTACGCTTTAACGTTGGTATTTCGCGATACCTGCGCCAAAACGTTGGGTGATGTTCAGTGTAATTTTCAATTAACTAGTCCCCGTTGTGTATTACCTATCGTTTATTGCTTTGTGGTTGTTCTACAGGAATAAAAACAGAGTATAAAAATATAAACGTTGTTTTTACACTGTAAATACGACGTCATAAAACTATCTTGAAAAAATGAAATTGGCTTTTCACAAATCGTCTTAACTAATGATTACATATGAGCTAAATCAATGTACATATTTATTTATTAGTTTTATTAATACGATCAATTTGATGCCAACTTAGGGTTTTTTTGGTCGATATTTTTATCATAACATATTTGATATTTTTGCAAGGTACAGTGTAAACTCAAGCATCAACTAAAAGCTTGAAGAAAAGAAATAAGAAAAACCAAAGTGCAAATTTAAGTGCCACGTGCCTATATAGTAATTGCGAAATTACATAAAACGGGTGTCACGGCTATAAATCAAGCGGCCGGGCCGAGATTAACCAGGGCATATCTTTTACACCTTAACCGGATTTTACCGGGTGTCGTTCGACGTGCAGCGAATACATTAGCGGATATATCCGCGCGGCCGGATTTATTCGTCTCCGCACCCGATGATCAAAGTCTTTTGGTTATTTCCTCATTCGGTCGTGCTTTATTTTTAATCTTTATTGAATACCGAATTAAGAATAAAAATACTATAGAATATGCACTGTTCGTATTTAATTTAGCTATAGATAATTTTAACATGGTGGATATATTTTAAGACCATACATACTCCATTCACAAGACTGTGTATTGCGGTTTTAGAGTAGCACAACCTTAACTCGTCCTCTGGGTGTGGTGAAAGGCGACTAAGGACCGCTATCACAAGCTCTGAGGAATTGCACCATCTCTAAAGAGTGGACTCTCCAACCCGCTTGAGCAGTGTGCCGTTCTAATACATACATCACTCGGGCACGAGGCAATGTGTATGAGGAAGCCCATATCCAGCAGTGGACGATAAAGGGGCTGGTTACGATTGAATTTCGAAAAAAATGGAATAGATTTGGAAAAAGATGGAGGAGACTTTTACCCAAAAAGGAGTATTTAAACAACGCATTTAACGCATCGGGCACTCGCGAATATATATGTTAATTATATGTACTTGTGACCGATAGGCACTGTCCTTTTTTTATTTTTTTTATTTTTTTATATTTGAATATTTAATTAAAATTTAATTAAGTAAACTAACATTGATTTCAACTGTAAATGCAAAATATGAAATGTTAAACTTGAAAACTGAACACAGTTTACGGATAATATTTTTAAAAATGGAGAATTCGCTATACAGTAAATTAAAAAAAAAATACACAAAGGTTGTAAATGCTTTACGAGTCACACACAACAAAATATCTTTTATACATTCACAATTCTATATTATTATATATATTGGTTGATTTTCTTGAGATTTTTGAAAGTTTACATCGTAATTTTGGAATTTTAGAACTATCCTGAACCGATTTAGCTCATCCAAGAACTTAACCGAGATAATCCAGATGTCTGTCTGTCTAATTTTTTTTCTAAATCTAATCTAAAATTGTCTAATTTTTGTGTCAAATTTCATTTCGATCTATCAAGGAATTAATGCTCTCCGTACGTCCCTAAAAACGGTCCCTCACTTACTCAATCAAACTTTTTGCTAATCAAACAACGATATAACGTAAACCCTAAAAAGCTGCCGGAACACGAGAAACTTCTTGAGCCGTTTAATTGTACATTTTGCAGATCGTTAGGCGGGACGTCAGTTCGAAGGGCGTTCGGTTGATTTGCATTTGAAACGCAGGCACTGAATTCTCTAATCGGTCCCGTCGTCTCAGATACCGACCGTTGTCGTCACTAGCTCTAAAATTATCTAAAATATGTATGTGTATATTCCTATAACAATATTATTCTTGGTATGTAATAATCGTATTATAAACTAGCTGTTGCCCGCGACTTCGTCCGCGTGGACTTTAGTTTATAAACACCGTCTATACCTTCTTAGGGGTATTTGGTATTTTCAAAAACGATTACACACATTATTTCTTATAGCTTATTTTTTATCGAACAAATTTTCGACGTGATTCTTTAAATCGATATAACTTTTTTATTTATGAACTGATTGAAATAAAACAAACACTAAATTTTAAGTGAAGCTTACCACAATACATTAGTGAAAACCCCACCCAAATCGTTTAAGCCGTTAATAAGATCAGCTCGCACAAACGCACAGACAAACAGATAAACAGATAAAAATTTTAACAATCATTGTTTTGGGTTCTATTGCGTTGATAAAGGTCCCCAATAATATTTTTCTCATATATCTTCGATGTACAGACAGCGATCAGTTACGTTTTTATTATATGTATATAGAAGTAGTGTTTGTAGCAATTTATTTAGGTACGCACTCTCTGCGCATTTCATTGCTCACCTTACGCTCTCCCAGGTTTGCTGGTAGATGTCTCCTAATGGTATAAGCACACCATTTGTATGTATTATCTTTTGTAACTATGGTTACCATTTGTGTATACAATAAAGCATATAAATAAGAATAGTAAGTAAGTTTAGGTCAGATAGTTTTTCTAATAATTTTAGTTTTATTACAGCGATATTGTTTTGTTATGAGAGATTTAAAGACTGAAAACTTGATTTAGCAAGTCGCTAGTGGTGAAAGGAAGGAAAGAGTAGATAAAAATGCTGGCGGTGACTCAGCAGCACACACAATTGTACGTTGGAATATACATCTCAACAGTGGAATTCAATTAATTTGTATTTTTTTATTAAAGATGGTAGACAAGCAGACGGCTAAGTGCAGGTGTCACTGTCGCCCAGACACCTGAATAATCAGGAGGACTACAAATATGCTACCTAACTAGGTACTTACCTTAAAAAATAAGGATAATAAGTTTCATATCCTCTTGAAAAACCTTAAATCATTCATTACAACGTTATATTTTTAATTGCAGATGTTTCTAAGCCCGATTTATCATTTCTCCTGCAATTCGATTCAAACCGGATCCTTTGTTTTAGTGTGTTAATTAAACGCTGATCTAAAAACCGGGTACATAGTGATTTGAAAATTGACAGGAAGAGGTTACTTTTAGAATTACCTCCTTTACAATTCGGATTTAATTAGGTATTGGAGAATGCCCGAATAAAGGCCTTACCTTTGCGTATCTGTTATCCTCCGATAAATATTATATTATTTACATATAAGTATATGCAGTTCCATTCATTCCATGGCTGTCCTGTACACATATTAGTCAACTGCCTCCGAAGTGGGATTCAAGCACATGCACCCTTCGGTTAGCAGTTACATGCGGAATGTACTTGTGCCACTTGAAAACACCTATTGGTTTTAATTACATTAGTGTAATATAGAACCAACATTTGTTACAATTAAATATGTTGCTAATACTAGTAGACTACTGAATTTTTAACGAATACGAGGAGTAAGTGGAATTGTTACAATTAAATATGTTACTATAAGTAGACACCACAATTTTTAAGTAATACGAGGAGTAAGTGGAATATAAACAGTCACTTGTCTTTAATATTATTATTTTATTATTGTTGTTTTGATATTATTAGATATTAATATATAATTAGAATAACAATAAAAAAACGATCAACCTCTATGGGCAACAAAACCATTTTTACCAGTAATAGTGATTGCCGCCGCGGACGCTCAGCAATATCTGTTAGCATGAGTGTAGCCTGAGCGTCCGTCCACTTTAATCAATTACGTATTAAATTGATTGCTTAGATTTAAAATTTCACTTGTGTGTGACAGACAACTATCTGCTATTTGTAACCATAAAAAAGAGGAATGCGCAGGATCCGTCCAAACCAGTGCTGGTTTATGGATCCCCAGTTAATTAGAATTAATATTGTATAGGAGTTTAAGACAATAAACAAAATAAAAATAAATAAATAAACTTGTCGTATGTTAGTATGTTTTCTTAATTATTTCTACTTGAGCGTGTCAACGTTTGTCCTTTTGGACTGATGTTGACATACGTCGCGGATCTCGCAGGGCGACAGTATCCACTTACCACCGGGTGAACTGTCTGCTCGACTGAATCTCTCACTCCATAAAAAAATATAATCTCTTTTTAAAATCTTTTCTCTCTTTCAAACTATAAACGCGGATAAGAAGTACCTGCGAATATCTCAATTGTACTATTTTTCGGGGTAAATTGCTGTGTTTAAGCCAGCAATCAGTGCTGGTGAAATATTGGTGCGGACGCTTTAAACTTTTAAGGCATAAGAGACAGCGGTTGAGGATGAAGCTGGAAAAAAAAGTAAAAACTTGATGGATAATGTAATGTTTAGGTTTTTAGATGCATTGTACGATGCTTTTATCAAAAAATTTTACATTCTATGATAAAATACGTTTAACTTATTCATTTGTGTGTAAAATAAATTAATAAAAAATGGTTCACAAAGATAATAGTGATGTCTTTTTATATTTTTAGATTTAGGTATGTATGTAGTGTATAGATAACCCTTAGTTGGCTGAGATTACATATTCGCGATTTTGATTGCGATTCTGTGCCTGAGATGAAGAAATTACAATAAACAATATATTACATTTCATTATTAATTAGTGAAATAAAATAAAATAAAATAAATTACATTAATTGCAGCATATGTTTGTATGGTATCCATTGCAGTGGGTCCAGGGAGTGGGGAGAAGGATGAGAGGAACAGAGTTTATATTTATCGTTCCAAGGAAATCAAGGAAGCAAACAAACATTTTTCTAATTCAATTTGAATTTTGTGTTTCATTTCGTAGCATTTCATTTCACAATCAGTTTATCTGAATAAACATTCAGATAAACTGATTGTGAAAGCATGCCACGTGGCAAACATATGTATATATATCACAATATACTCGTTAAGTCAAGGAAAATATACACCATTCTCCTGCCACATGTACCACCGGACAGGTGCGCCTTTTCTCCGTTGCCGGGGTATTGGGAAAAGGCTCTAAATCGACCAATTTATTTGTGTACTCCATGGCGACCAGTGTAAAGTTTAACTTGAAAATTTTTCGGTACCAATTTGTTGAACCGTGATCACTGAAGAGAGTTCATCCCTTCTATAATGAACTGTTCTGGAACGGGTCATGGTCACATAATCCACTAAAGAGAGAGATTAAGAAATAATATGTAAGAATGTGTGTATTTGTATAATAATACTAGCTGTGCCCGGCCACGCGTTGCTGTGGCTGCCCGGCGCTAAGGGTGGACAACCCTTATCACTAAAGGGTATGAAAAATAGATGTTGGCCGATTCTCAGACCTACTCAATATGCTCACAAAATTTCATGAGAATCGGTCAAGCCGTTTCGGAGGAGTACGGGAACGAACATTGTGACACGAGAATTTTATATATATAGAGATAGAGATATTATTAGTATGTAATAATAAAAGTAGTGTTTGTAGCAGTTTATTTAGTTATGCACTATGTCTGGCCATTTCATTGCTCACCTATCGCTCTCCCAGGTTTGCTGGTAGAAATCTCCTAAGGGGATAAGCACGCCTTTTGTATGTATTTTCTTTGAAACTATTTTTATCAATTGGCGTACAACAACGCATATATAAAAATAAAGAATATGTACACAGATCGATGGCAGCGCCAGTTGGAAGGGAGATTTTCCGTAATTTTTAGAAAATGGTGTTTATTCAAAAGTTGCAGATCTAGATAAGGCCTATCCAACGACATAAGTTTGTACTTATGTACACACATCAATATTTATTTGAATTTGTTTGAAAAGTTTTCACCGTCGAAATTTAGGAACTACTGAACCGATTTGGCTGATCTCTGAAACTAATTTAGATACAGCCCCAAACATTGTTTCTGTCAAATTTCATTTCAATCCGTTAGAGAATGTATAAAAAAATTATATACACACACACACACACACACACATATATATATATATATATTGATTGATTGATTGACCTTAAAACTGATTGATATTTTGGATTCAACTAGTTTTTTTTTGTTTTTTCCGAAATTTAAAAGTCGAATTCGAAAACCGAATTCGAAGTGATCTCCGCTATAGGTAGATTTCTTCGAAATCTCCCTAAAATAATAAGTCCTATAACCCTATAACCAAAACGCGCAGCTACACACACAACTAAATTTGTAGGGGTGTAAAATCCCTTTGTACAAGCGAAACGCCCCCAAGCGACAAAATTACAAAGTGCATTTGTTTCCGTGGAACGACTGTAACGTAAAAGTCACATAAATTGGTGCGCCTATTAACTTTTTACGGCGGCGGCAATCTTTTAGAGAATTGTGTGAAACGATTTGATGTTTTACCGATACGCCGCTCTTACAGTTTAACTCGACCAATGGCTTACTGTCAATATATACGTGGGTTTAATATTTGCGCAGTATACTTATAAATTTAGATAACACGTAACAGGTTAGAGTTACAGGACACAGCAGGTATAAAGGAAAAAGACAAACACATGCATATTTTGGTGTCCGAAACTTTTCCGAAAACTGAAATCATGGATTTTGCTAATGATTCTGGGATTCTGGTCGTGTGGTGTCACTACCTCATCTCTATATCTTCCAGTGGGTGTTGTAAAAAGCAATCGAAGCATACAAAACCTACAGGCTAATACTACAAGCTCTCCTACACCACCTCTAAAAGAGTGGACTCGCCAACTCGCTTGTATGTCGCGTGAACGTGACATGTAATAGTCCCTAGTTGGCGCTATGAACTGTCACTACGTGATAAGTAGCTGGTGATGTAAATAAAGTATTAATCGGTAGGTGAATTATCAGTTGTGTTCGCGGTGCTGTGCCGAATGAAGATGGAGGGCGGTAAATTTATTTTTTTAAGTGAAATGTAGAACTATTTCTGCGATCGCTGGTAAAATCTCTTTCGATCGACCGTTTGAAAACCCCTGGTCAATACCATCAGTCTGTGCCTTTCCAGTGTTCAATGTAGGGCTCTCCCAAGGCTCGCCACCACACACGATCTGCGGCTGTTCTTAACCAATCACTATTGGTCAACTTCTTTAAGTCGTCGGCTCACTTGAGACGACACTGGTCCCACACTGGTCTTCCCAATACGTGGCCTCAATTCAATAACTTGTCTACTCGATCGGTTGTCGGTCCTGCGGCAGATATGTAGCAAATACATATGTAAACTTTATCGATTTTATCATACTCAGTTAAAAATAACAAGGAAACAAAGTTTTCACCGCAAATTGGCCAAACTACATTATAATAAGGCCCGTAAACATTAAACTTGTGCGGTGTTGGTAGTAATAACGATTTTTCTGCCTCTAACTGCATAGTTGCGTGTAAAAGAGGCATTAATCGGTTCACAACTGCGCATTTTATGCCGATATATTTTCTAACACGAGCTGCATTGCGGGAGGGAGGGAGGCATGTTGAATATCATTACAAGTTAGCATATAACTAAATAAATTATAAAGATTTACCGGTGTCCAGGAAAAGTTTGGAAACAATTTCAAACTAAGAACAACTAAGAACTCCGAATTCAACTAGAATTTAAGACTCAATTTTTACTCTGAGCGTGTTGTCAATACGATAGCCGTTAGATGTCTAGAAAAAATCGCTTTCTTAAAGAGAAGGGGACTGACGAGCACAAAGTCCATTTGGCGGTAATTGGGATGCAATACATATCAACATCAATCTAGTCTAGAGTAACAAATGTTAGCATATCCCTGCCTACCGCCATGTTGATTGTAGCTTCGTGTTGATGAACCCACAATCATGGACGGAATCCACGGATTCAGGCTTCGAAGAAGTTTCAGTTACACCCTGTATATCAAGTAGATATTAAATAATATATGACACTATGTAATCAAAACAGAAATAATTTTAAACATTGTTTACGTCGTTTAATTTTTGCACCGTTATCCTTATTGTATTGTATGACATTGTATTTTACTAATGCTGACTTTTTGTTTACTCTAATAGGCCAAGCTTTATACAAGTTCTAAGATTCAATAATTATAATTTAATTATTTGTTTCATATTTGATATACCTACTTATTGCATGTTAATTTAAATATTGTAATTACGATTCAATAATTCTAATTTAATTATTTGTTTCATATTTGATATACCTACTTATTGAATGTAAATTTAAATATTGGCACGCCGATAAAGGTAAAATATGTAGGTCATAATTATAACTACATATATTGCCTACATTTCTTTTCTATTTATAAAATTTTAGCGCACATCATGGCACAAAAGGCGAACTTAATGCCTTAAGGAATTCTCTGCCAGCTAACCTTGGGGTTGATCAGAGAAATACATTGAGAGGTGCGATGAGAGGTATAAAATATATAATTTAAACGACAAACAGAATAAATAATCTTATCTATAAATAAATGTACCTACATGATGAATGCATATTGTATCAATATCATAGAATATGCTAACATATACATAAATACATTCCATACAAACATATATATCATAATAAATACATACACATACACACATTTGCCATTTATACTGACACATATTGGCAAATAAATAATTTGAACTTTGTTAAATTTATGTATTGAACATTCCTCGTGGCACTGTGAGTCTAACATTATTTGAAATATCGAGCCCCGTACTCAAACTATAAAGTGTCCAAACCCATAACGTTTTAGGGCCGAAACTCTCTCTCTCTCTTCACTCTGCCCTAATGATTGCAACCTTGTATTTTACGTCGGCGACAAAGTCTTTAGCCAATTAAAAAGCTATATTTTGTTATACTTTAAAAGTGATGTCGATTTTATTATCTTTTAAAACTTGATAAGAGGTGTAAAGTGACATTTAAATACATATATTTACGTTATTAGTTTTTAAGCACCTACTCGTATCTTATTAAGGTCTGATACTGTTTATACGAGGCGGATATTGACCATAAATGTGCCGAAAATTTTTAAAACCATCTGGAAAGACATATATATCGAGAAAACTATAGTATACAAATTCTATGATCTTGAGCCCAATATAGGAAAGCATTACAGCTTGCATTATCCCACTATTACTATAAAATGCGATAGTTTGGATGTTTGTTACACAATCACGTGGAAACGGCTCAACCGATTTCGTTGAAACTTAGAAAATAGGTAGATTGTAATCCGATTTAACACAGACTGTCATGTAGACCACGAGGAAGATGTCGCTGACAAAATCTGGAACTAAGTAACAAAGATTCAAATTAAAAGTCTACCTTTGTTTAACGGGCAATAACAATACTAAATTAAGAGATGTTATATTTTTATTATTTTATTAAATATAAAGTTCATGGAAACGTAACTTTATAAAAAGTATTTATAATTCGGAAATAAAAACAGATAAAAGAGAGTTCAAATATTTTAAACAAAATCTTTTGCACAATAAAATTTTGAAAGCAAATTGTAAAATCTAATTGAATCGCCTGTCACCAACCGCGATGTACCATCGGCAGCCACAACGTTTAACGGTGCACGCCCGTCGCTTTTAAATGAATAAATAATCGAGTTTTCGAATTTAGGCCAAATCTGTTCGCGTAACGAGTTGCGAAAACAAATAAAGCTGGTTGGGCGCGGGACAACACCATAAAATAGCTACAGTAAGGTGTTTTCAAGATGATCGGTTGAATTTGCTACATCCCGCAGGAAGGACGTGGTAAACTAAATATCAAAAACATGATATTAACAGTAAGATAAGCTATCTTTTGCATAGATTAAGATTGATTAATTTAAAAATCGTCTATAACACGATCAACATGATAGATAGATTTGAATTTATATGTTATGGGACTTCATCTCAGAACTAAATATTTTCAATTTTGCATAGTGGTAATCTACGGACTGTGTAGTTACCAAGATTCAAATTATGAGCCTCCTCATTCACATTGTCTTTTGCATGGCCTTAAAACGCCACACTGGCCAAGCAGGTTGGCGAGGCCACCGTTTTAGAGGTGGTGTAGTCCCTCAGGATTTATAATAGCTGCTTTGTTATTCTTTAGTCGCCTTTTACGACATCAACGGGTACAGATGGAATGGTGCTATTTTAAAGTCGGCCTACAGTACACGGCCAAGTCCTCATATTTTTACTGTATACGTGTATTTATACGTTGAGCGATTGCGACGATTGTTTCTAGGATGGCGTTAAGATTCCTCACTGCTTGTTACCTCTGCTGTGTCGGGGTGAAACCGGGGCGAAACTTATTATACCGGGCAATAAATAATAAAGCGGGTTGAGTTACTCCTGCGGGTCTCGTGGTGGGAACTTTTAATACGAATGTTGTGTTACCGTGCGACGGGAGCTGTTGTCGCAATCCGCCGTTAAGAAAATCTGCGGATTGCCAAGTTAGTTAAATGTAGGCTGCCGTATCTTTCACATTATAATAAAGCCATGGGGTTTCTCAAGAAATTTCTGCATCGGGCTTTTCAAGGTCAGCGCTCCCACTGATGTCGCAGTCTCTATATTATATTGTACACTTAGAATTTGATTCTGTGAAACGTCGTTTTTAGTTAGAAAGTTTGGGGATAGATGGGGTTGTACCGCAAGCTACAACGCAATGATAAAATTTCTTAGCAACATTATAGGGTCTTCTTCTTAGGTTTGATAGGGTTCGTATCAATCGTAGACTGGAGCGCGACGACTACTTTGCCAATGTCACGTGTAAATGAATTTCAAGTAAATATGGCGTCGCTCAGTAAAGCAATAGTAGATTTATTAGGGACAGTTGGATTCCTTTTAAGGGGACACGAAAAGCGCAATCTTATGCTTTTAATAATAAATTATCACTATTAAACCGGAAAGTCAATAATACAGATTTTTTATAATAATCATACAAAAATTCATGGCACGCGTACAACGCTGCAGTCTTAAGCTTATTTTTATATACGTCTTAAATTATTAACTTATTTCTGCAGCCGTGCACTGCCGTGCATTAACCAATGCATAGTATAAGATCATGTATTGACATGATTTGTATATACTTACTATTATGTTACCATCGATATGGGAATAGACTAGATACATCATACGTTCTTATCAAAGAATCCTGGTTGGCAACTTTTGGTTCAATAAAAAGTCAAATTTGAAACTTAAGTACTACGTAATAAGAATGTTCGATTTTCAAAACACATATGAATTAAAGAATTCGAGAGCTACTGAACGTAGAACACTATTAGAATCTAACGTGTCTGACCTTTGTATAACATATCTAAAATAACTGGAATAACATATTCTAGTATGTATAATAATGTATACAAATCGATGCAATATACTAATAGAGACATGAGTTATATTGTGTTTTATTTACGTCAGTAATACTCAATATAATAGATAATGAAACGTTCAAAATCCAATTAATATATCACATGTTTAAATTCTGATTTAATTCAATCGGTAGCAAATAATTGAAAATTTCAATTGTTTGCAATTTCATTATACGGACATTAATTATGAGAGTTAATGAAGCCTTGATTGCACAATTTTGAATGAACATAATTTTCATTTAATTTTAACAATCTCATACATACATTAATCTATATACCTACATATAATAAAATTGTAACAGGCCGATGTCTGTACATTATAGATATTGAAAAAAAACTAATATGGGGGGGTCTTTATTTGAGCAACAAAAGCCAAAACAACAGTTTTTAGAAATTTTGTCTGTCTGTCTGTATGTTTGTACACGCAAAAACTACTGCATGGAATTGAATGCAATTATCACCGATGTATTGCTAGAGGTCTAACTTAAAATATAGGCTCCATTTTACCGCAGGAAAATATCTTATTCCGATTGTAAACCGAAGCGAAGTGAGGGCGGGTCGCTAGTGTCAAATAAAAATGATTTGATTTGTATTTTTGTTTTAAAATGTGGTGTGTAAAAAATAATAATTACAAAAAGTAATAATGATTAGTCTTTATTATTTTAATGATATATATATATATATATATATATATATATATATCATTAAAATAATAAAGACTAATCATTATTACTTTTTGTAATTATTATTTATATATATATATATATATATATATACAAATAATAATTACAAATAATAATTATATATATATATATATATATATATATATATATATCATTAAAATAATAAAGACTAATCATTATTACTTTTTGTAATTATTATTTTTTACACACCACATTTTAAAACAAAAATACAAATCAAATCATTTTTATTTGACACTAGCGACCCGCCCTCACTTCGCTCAATTATATATATATAATTGTATTGGTAAGTATATATTTTATATATTCCAATTTTTGTCTTACACAATATTGTTTTACTTGCACCATCTTGCAATAAAATTATGGTAATAATTGAGGTAACCAATGAAGCGCGTGGCGTGAATTAGTTTTGTTGTCACTTGATAAACCTTATTGGTCCGTATGTAGGGACGAGTATTTATATAAGAATAGTTTTTAATCCACTGCAAAATGTGGATAGCACCAACAACACCAGCGATCACCTGTGCCTTCGTGGGTTTGGCGTAAATAAAAATTAGTTGAATCGTAAGCTCTATTTATTTGCTTATATGAATAAACAGAATAGGTCCACCGGCGCGATGATACGCAACATTTCGGCCTGTTGTCTATTTACACGGAAATTTGCTACTCCCCCTTTCACCCCTCTCCCACCCCTAATCTGTCCATACGTTAACGCAACAGCAATTAATTTTTAATTTTGTCGCTACGAGTTTTTTAATGGTGCACTTTCAGTTTATTTTTTCGCATTCTCATTTGCCTTTTTGTCCGAGTGGAAAAGGGAGTGAATTCTGATGTGCATGTATTTTAATTTTTGGTGACTCATCACGACAAAGTGTGTAAAGTCTACGAAAAGCATGTTGTTATGTGCGCTATAAACTTACAAACCAAAATTTAGTGCAATTTTCGTTGCTGTGTCTTAGGATAGTTTTTAATCAAAATCGGTTCGATGATATTAGAAAAATATATAGCGTTTTATAATAAAAGTTTACCACAATAGATCCTCACATCCCGTTCTACTCCCCATCCTCCATTCTTCCCTAATTCGATTTAAAATTTCCAAACATGGTGTCAACGTTTGTCATTATTGACAGACATTGGCATGTATTGCGGATATCCATCGGCAATAGTAGGCATTTATCACCAGATAGAGACTATGTGCTAGCCTGTCGCCTTTTTTATTGCAAAACAATCCGCTGAGTCAAAATCGAGTTCCAGATTGCGGGAAAAAGGGTTTAAAGTCCTCAAATAAACTAACACAAAGTCCTCCGTTATAAATGATTACATGTTATATAGAAAGCCTTTTTTAGCTCTTAATAAATACAACTAACAACAAAATCCGTTTTTAATAATTACTAAAGCGCGCGCAACGAGCAGGAGGAAATCGCGGTCATTGACATGAGACTGGACGGACAAGAGATTTGTATGAAATCATCGATCTACGACCACTTTACTAGACCCTTACAATGACCGAAATTATTTATGCACGTGGGCGCGCTTTACCAGTTACACGGTCTGTTGTTCTGGCCGTGTGTAGGGTCTGCCGGCTTTAGAATAGCATCATCCCATCTCTTCCCGTGGGTAAAGGATAACAAAATAGTTCTGGGGATCTACACGATCTCTAAAAGTGTACTCGCCAACCCACTTGAGCAGGTCACTTCAAGTCACTGTACTTAATCACCCAAACCTGTAGGTATTTCTAGGAATATAAACAGTCGCAGTTCTGAATTTGATCCATTATGCAATAGTTTACTATGACGACTGCGACGTGTAACATGACTATTGTTATGGCTGTCTGTTATCGACTATCCGACCATTGTTATTGGCTACATCCATCGGTGAGCGTAAACAATCATATATGCACACAGTCATGCTATAAATGCAATAGAAGTAACACATTTGTGGTAAATTTGAGAAATATTACCACACTTTTCCTTCAGCCGATGCATTTCCCCTGCTGGATAAAGTATTCTCCTAAGATTCTAGCATAAAAGCCTATAACATCCCACTGCAGAAGACAGAGGCCTCATCTTGCAATCACTAGGTTTTGGGACGTATTCAACCACGCAGTGCAGATTGATTCATTATTAGAAAATTCCAACTTGTATCGTAAACATGAATTTACTTGAGTGTTCTATTGTAAATATTAACAGCAATGGTGATCGATTGGTCGAGCTTTTACGGTCGATTGCGATATGGTTCTACATATCGCAGACACATGTATATCGGGCGATATACATGTGTTACCCCGTCATTAAAAGGGTAACAAAGCAAATCACCATACTCGTACACAGATTGCATCAAAACATGTAACAACTGATAGTAAAACTTTCAACAGCGTCGAGTTGATCCAATAAAAAAATGACCATATACTCGTAGCAGACAGCACGACGACATGATTTCAAATAAAAACGCGAATCGAGCACACATAGCAAAGATAAAACAGTATGTCATTTATAAACTAACGATCAAAAAAATATTTATTTATGTATTTACATGATACAATAAAATATAATAAGCTTAAATTGAAAATAATAACTAATAATACACTTCGCTTACCCTCTATCTGTTTCTAAATGATAATGGCCTGATTGAAAAAAACTCATTCAAAGGAAAGTAAGAAACAAGAGGTTGCCGAGTTTATTTGAGATCAGTATATATTCGTAGCTGACAATCACTTGCTATGAAAAAAGGAACAACTTAATAATGAGACAGTATGTCATTTATAAACTAACGATCAAAAAAATATTTATTTATGTATTTACATGATACAATAAAATATAATAAGCTTAAATTGAAAATAATAACTAATAATACACTTCGTTTACCCTCTATGTTTCTAAATGATAATGGACTGATTGAAAAAAACTCATTCAAAGGAAAGTAAGAAACAAGAGGTTGCCGAGTTTATATGAGATCAGTTTAGATTCGTAGCTGACAATCACTTGCTATGAAAAAAGGAACAAGTTAATAATGAGGACGATTGATAAACATAAACTATTTGCGTGCAAGGTATTGCCCCACTGATCATTCGCATGGGTACAAACTTTTTTGCGTTCGTAAACTAGTTATTATAATGAGTGCAACGTTCGTATTCATCGCTCTAACTCATTGATTTGGGAATACAGACTAGATATGTTATACAAGCATCTAGGACAGGCTCGTTAGTCTAACAGTGTTCTATGTTCAGTAAGTACCTCTCAACTTTAATTCATGTACCATATTTTGAAAACGGAAAATTCTTATTATGTAGTATTTATGTTTCAAAATTAACTTTTCAATGAACCCCTCCTCATCTGCTACACTCCCCTAGAGGTTGCCAACCAGGTTTCTTTGATAGGAACGTATGATGTGTCATCTAGTCAATTTTGTTTAATTGCAGTTGGCGCTACCTAGTCGAATACTGAATAAGTTGATAATGAACTGCAAAGTTTATATTTGTTCGATTGCACAGTAAATCCATTTTGAATTTTTGTACGAAGATAAACATCTGTATCTTCGATAAATGTGCCGTGTAATGCGCGTTCGTTTTCGACATGACACCGATATTATTTTTGCATTTACACGTTCGACGTTCTTCATTTTAACGAGTGTCGCCGCGTCGAATGCCGCACCGAACGTATCGTTATTGTTGAACATGTAGTCATGTAGTGTCGCAATGTATTCATCTATGGCTTGTGAACACGACAGTATAGCAGCTTAGGAGACAGTGACATTTTGTCTAATTTATTCGGAATGTCTTTAAGTATCGATAAATTCAGAGCGTTTTGCGGCGCACCAAACAAAATGGGATTTTGAGATACTCAAATTTCAGAAAGAGAACTCATTTGAGCTGTATCGGTGTACCGATTATGTTCTTAAAATATCATTTATTTGAAATTCAAATTTCGAAAGCCATTTAGTCAAAACGAAAAAAAATAAAAATGTTGTATTCAGTTTTTTATTGCAATTCGCGCGCTTTTATTTACAATGGTGGAATTCAAACGAGAACATTTTCGTGCAATGATGTTATACGATTTTAAAGTTGGTTTAGATGAAAGTGCATGTAAAGATAGATTAGTATCAGCTTTTGGGGACCTCGCATCGTCCTGTGCAACAATTTTTAGTTGGTTTTCTCAATTTAAACAAGGAAAATTTTCCTTGGATGATGATGAGAAAAGTGGCCGTCTTGTGACTTCTGTCACGAATAAAAACATCAGGGCGGTAAAGAAAATGCTGCACGAAGATCCAAAAACTACTTAAAAACAGATAGAGGAGGCTGTTAAGATTTCACCGCCGGTCATCCAGGAAATTTTACACCAACACCTTCTTTAAGTCAAGAAGCATTGTTCGGGTTGGGTTTCTCATTCACTGACTGCTGAACAAAAACAAGCTCGATGGTGCAGGGAAATGATTGTAAAATTCGACAATGGACACCCACGGGAAGAGATGGAGTAGTTTATTCTAAAGCCACACGGTTCATTCCATAATGTACCTAAAATAAATATGTTCGACTATCAGACACATTAATTGGCGAGTAAGTACATTACTTTCATTAGACGATGGTTTTATCAAATGCTGAATAATATCTACAGCAATACAATTTCAACCTGTATACGTATTAAATTAATTCGTCGTAGGTGACATTTCATGGCGGGCACTGACACATGATGCGTAACAGATAACGAAGAGTAATGTATAGTACAGGTAGGTACAGAGTAATGTTCCTGTCATTGTTCACAAGCATTGTTAATTGTTACAGATACACATCTGTTAAGTGCTGATTATGTTAAGTCAGGTAATAACTAAGCACGGATGCTTCTATTCTCGGTATAAAGTATTCTTCTTTTTAGCGCAATTAGTGCATTGTGCCAGTGTCAATTTTTCTTCGTAATTAACAATTTGTCAATGTCCAGTTCCATCGAAGTAAGGCAGGAGTCGCTCAGCAAAGTGATAGGTTTACTGAGGACAGAAGAGTTGAACTCCTTGGATTCACACGGAAAACGCAATTTTATGCTGTTATTTGATTATCACACGCATTACGCATAAACATTAAACACTATATAGTTCGACTATCACTATTTAACGATAAAACCCTCAACATGTTTTTTTTAATAATCTAACTAAAACTACTTCACTGCACGAGTTCCCACCAAAAAGTCTTAACCAAAAATGATAGTAATAATTTAGTGACTGCATTTTCTTTTCGCGCAGGAAGTAGGCACAAGTAATAATGGTAAATACATCATCAGTGCAATGAAATTAAGTCTGCTTATCTCTCTCCGCTGCTGGATATAGGCCTCTCCCAAGTCTAGACACCACAAACAATCTTACATTCCTTTATCTCAACCACTTCTAACGAATTTCCTTCAAGTCGTCATTTCATTTAACCGGGTGGCGTCCCACACTGCGCTTCCGATTGTGTAGTCACATTCAAGGACTTATCTACCATATCGGTTAACAATCCTGCAGCAGATATTGCCTGCCCATTGCCACGTTAGCTTGCAAATTTTATAAACTTTATTATTATGACGAATTTGAAAATTAGTAAAAACTATATACTTTTCTACATTGTTTGCAAAATATATAGCTCATGCAAAGGTTTTCTTACCTTACGAAGCATTTCTTCTAGTGAATCCATGTCGGCTGAGGCGGGCTCCCCGCCCGCTCTGCCGTTTACTCCGTTGTTGTTGTTCGTCATAGGTGCGCTGCACGCCACCGAGTACACACTCGCCGGCTCATGTGAAACATCCCTCACTAACACCACAAACTCTCCAAACCGATATCTTCACTAGTATGCCACATAAAACTTAATCGTTGCTTACAAGCCGCACTATATTTAATTTTACGTATTCGTCGCTCATAGACCGCTATTGAAATTTTTCTGACAGGTCGCACTTTATTCTATTGGCACGCTAATTGAAGAACAACTATATTACTAACTATATATTACTTTTCAACGTTCTTAAATAGTAAATATTTTGGATATGAGTTCAGAAGGTATGTTTGATTTGTTTATTACAATAGTTGATTCACATTCACTAGTTGATTCCAATATCATATAATTGCACAATCTATTTTTCTTAATCATTTCTATGTTAAATACTTATAAAATAGTATAACTCAATATTTAAAATAAATATAAAATATACCCGCTGTTGTTATTATATAAAATGAAATTATAAAATGAGTTGGCTTGGACTAAAATACAAAACGAAACTTTACAATACGAAAATACGAAAACCCAAAGAATAAAAATCAAATATTTTTACTTAGAGAATACAGACAAATAATATTTGATACAAAGTCAACTTTTACAGCAAATACAACTAGAATTCAAGCTAAAACCTACAATGTGCGCGATGACAATACAAGAGACGGTGTAAAAATTTAACAATCTTCAAGCGGTCGTAAAATGGATTCTATTCTTTACAAACGTTTTAAAAACGTTACAAATGTACTTTGTGAAACAGTTGACTAAGTTAGCGAATCTTGGTAGACATTTTCCGAAATCTTAAAACACGCGCTTTGGAATGCAATCTAATACATCCATATAAGTCATCAGTGTAAGCTTATAAGTGCTAAAAGTCATAAGAATAAAACTTTTATTTAATCTCAATATCTAAAAGATCTAATAGTTGTGTAGCATTTTATGCTTATATTTTAATATACTTTCTTTCAAAGGTGATTGTTCCCAATGGAATCATTGGTTGATATTATTTAATATCAAGAAATAATTAAGCGACACCCTATACATAATTATAAAGGAATATAGTACAACGAACAATTTTGTAAAAAAAAAACACGTATATATTATTATAACTATCAGTTGTGGCTATCAAATAGCATAGCAATCCAAAATCTAATCTAATTACAGTGAATCGAATTTAATCAACTGAAGAGCTGTTAAACACAATCACGGAAATAGAATTGGTGACGCTGTTGAACAAATTACAATGGAATTCAACCTTTGGAATTGGGATTTTAGACCTGAAATTAAGACACTTCACGTAAATGATATAAACACTCACTATTGGTGTCGATATTAAGGTTATATGTGAAACGATGTGGTTAAAAGCAATTATTAAACTGTATAAGCTGAAAAAAACATTAACAGACTTAAAGAAAAACGCAAGGTAAGAAAGGCTTCTAAGCATTACAACCAAAGTGAGTCGCGACGATGACATGGCAATATGATAAGTTAGATTTGAGTGATGACTGGGTGAGTTTTGTGACAATAGTAGGTAGTACTGGGGCTAGGCTGCACAAACAAAGATAGTGGGGGTCCACACGGAGGGGACAACGTGTGACTTTGCATACATTACTCAGTTTAGTTATATATTGCGAAGAGCGACAATTTCCAATAAATTATCACTGTTATTTCCAAATATTCTTCATCATCATTCCATAAACAGTACATTTCGGTTTATAAATTGCAAAGTACAAAGGATAAACTGGAAAAAGACACTTACAACTTTGGTAAAGAATATAAGCAACGATTTAAGTAGTACATTAAATCTATACTAATATAATAAAGACGTAAAATTGTGCGTTAGTAGGTATGTTGGGGGTAATCTCTGGAACTATTGAACCGATTTCAAAAAATCTTTCACAAATAGGAAATAGGAACAAATATTAACCGTGTCCAATATATGCTATATTTTATTTTGAAACTGAAAAAGAAATTGAAAAAAAAATCTCTTTAACCGAAGCGAAGCGAGGGCGGGTCGCTAGTATCTTATGAAAGCGTAGGTAATACGAATACTAATAAGGAAAATATATTGAATAATATATATGTTATATTATTTACTGGCTATACAATTGTGAATTTTTTGACGAAAAGTTGTTATAGTGGTAATATGAAGCAGTAAATATGTGAATTTATGAAGTTTTAATTGGTAGAGAAATACGAATTTCTCTATATTATTAATTATACTCCCATATCGATGAGTTGACTCTGTATTTACAAACAAGCTCACCTAACGTACGGTCGACTGTGTTCGCGCATACCATAACAGAGGATATGAATTTCCATTGCGGATATTGAAAATTCCCTTCATTACAATTACGAGAGATTCCTGAAATTTATCATCACGCGTTCGATGAGTGGGCAAACAGAAACAAGTTGAAAATTAATATTGAAGGCAAACAGAAAATTTTAATTAAATTTAGACAAACCCTCGAGAAGGATGGCAAACAAATTTGTTCATGTACTGAAAACAGACTGAAGAGAATGATTGATGGATCGATGTTAGTTAGGCATATTAGCAACTTCGTATATTTAAGCATATATTTCTTCTAAATAACATAGAGGCATTAAACTCATTTGTGTAAGTCATAAGTACAGATTATGTGACAAAACAAAGTTGCATTATAATCAATGTCTGCAATATTTATTGGTGAAATTCAGAGAAAACAAGTAGAAGTTTATATTGACTATTTCATAGTGATGTTGAGTTTAAAACATTATAAATTTGTTTCATCTTCTTAGTTCAAATTATTAGTATCCATATATTACTAAAGTACGTTACATGATAGGTATTGAATGGAAATTGATATTAGAAAGCAGTTTTTAAGATAATAGTCTATAAAGGAGAGGAGTTTCAAATCAATACAGAAATTACTAACCTCACCTTAAGTTCCTGGGATCAAGTTTGCGTAACCTTAGCGAGAATCTCGGTTGTGTATACAAGATAATTGTATTTACATTGCCAAAGCGACTGTAGCAAAGGGTTGCTTGTCTACTCTAGGTTGTGATAAGAAAAATGGGATCTTGAGTTAGGGTCCCTCTTCAATATTTCGTTGTTGTTTTTAAATTGTTAGTCCGTTCTTTACAAATATTGCGATTGTTGTAACAGAAGGCTAACGACAAGTATTATATAATTAT
This sequence comes from Sesia bembeciformis, assembly GCA_943735995.1. NCBI lineage: Eukaryota > Metazoa > Arthropoda > Insecta > Lepidoptera > Sesiidae > Sesia > Sesia bembeciformis. The sequence goes on along the minus strand of OX031039.1, from coordinate 12,561,504 downwards.
GTCTTCGTTTATATATTTTATAAGTTGATGAACAAAAGTTGATGCAACTTATTTTGGAATCTGGGTGGTTTATGTCCGTCATTTTGTTTCTGGACTCCCGATACAGGGAATTCTTTTGCAGAGTGGTATTATGGTATTTATATCAGCAGCGACTCAATAAAATGAAAAAATAATACTTTCTTCACAAAATACAAAAAGACTATTTCAACTTTAAATTCAATCAAATCAGTTCTCAGTTCCCAACAAGCCAAACAATACAGTTTACGTTTTCATGCATTCTCCGTATTGTTTAATGTATTCTATTCAGCCTTCAATACTGAACGTTGCATCTCGGATCACACACAAATTGTGTTTCAGAACTGCTCGCGTACTTGTAACGGTGACTGGAATAAACATGAGAGCTTCTTTATATAAAACTCTATTTTTTGTTATACCAGGATTTTCTATTCGAGCTTTTGTATTCAATCTTTCTCTTAGAGCGGAATTTATAGACAACTTACGTTAACTATACAAGTATAACATACTATTTTTCGGTAAAACCGTATCAATAACCAATTTTCTTTATCGTACAGTGCTGGACATAGGCCTCGTCATGTACATTGTCTTGTGAATGAGAGATGTATAGCTTTAAACCGCCGCGCCGGACAAACGGCATGGTGAGTCCACTTTTTAGAGGTGGTATATGTAATTCCTGAAGGCTTGTGGTAGCGCCTTTGTCGTCTTTTACGACACACACGGGAAGAGATGAGGTGCGGTGAGATGAGGTCTAAGAATTATTTCAAGTCGTATTCAGAGGCACTTTATGCAGTACGCATATAGGGCCAGTTTCCAAGAACTCGGTCTTAAACTAAGAAAATAACTGCGTAAGAAGTGCTTCTTTAGTGCGAGTCCTGCAGTTAAGCATGGTAAAGGTGAACAGCACAGCACATATATGTGTATATTATAACATAAGTAAAACTACCGATTCTGTAACTTCACGATGTTTTTACCAAGTCGGGAGGGAGATTTTCCTATTTCTCGTACGTGTTAGAAAAAAAAGGTTTATTCAAAAGTTGTAGAGGTTGGATGAGGTCTATTCGATTATGTATAGTTTTTATGTATAGACAGTGAAATATTTATATATTGAAATGTTGAGAATATTTTGAAAAATTCACAGTCGTCATTTTGGACCACTGAATCGATGCTTAGTTTAACTTATATAAGAGATACAGATCCAAATTATTATTTTGCGTTTAATTTCAACCCGTTGAGGCCCTGAAGTTTGTTTACAAATTTGGTTAAATTAGATTCGTTGGATTTCGTTAAATTCAACTGGTTACCCTTAGCCCTTTGCCAAGATGTAGTGAAAGTTTTCCCAAGTTCAAAAGTATATACAATAGGTGTATATTTCTTCGAAATCATCCTCTGTAGTTTTTTGATGAAAGATTATATGAAGTATTATAGTATTTTTATTCGTCAAGAATACAGTACACTTGTAAGTGGATGTGTACACGTGTAACATCAAGTTAGTTGAAATGTTGCCAACGTATACAGATTATTTTCACGCCTGCTCTGCTTGGAGAAACCCGTAGTTTCATTCTTTTTTTTTATAGACAAAAACGCGGCATACGACCATACAGTCCATGAGATGGTAAGTGGATACTGTCGTCCATAGACATCCGTGATACACGCCAACATCAGTCCAGAGAAACATTGGCACGCCCCCGGATGCGCTGCCCACCTTTGCAGATTCAGGAATGGATTGGGAGACAGGGTTGGGAAAATGGAGAGAGATAGGATGGGATGGGAATGGGCTCTGGCATATATCAGTCACTTCGGAAACACGTACGTACATTGGGGAAATACGATAAAGTAGGAAATGCAGTATATTTCAAGGTAGTCTTCTGTGATAGAGGGGTAACGTGGCCAGTCGAGTGCGCCCAGCGGCTGTGGGAATGCAGCGTTGACTCTCCCCCTACACTGTAGTGTGGTACTACAGCAAAGTACATACTACCTAAGACACTATTTATTTCATTCAAGGAGTGAAATTACTCGTAAAAGGAAAACCCGACAAATTTCATATATAAAAGAGGATGTTGGTATATCCGATGTTAATAGACTTCGACACCGTTTGACCGATCACCATGAAAGTTGGCACAAATATGTATTTTTTCATGGAGAAGGTGTTCATGCTATCGACTTTGTTGTAACTCACCACTACATGGCGCTGCAGCACATCAACTTCTATACCGTTCAACCGATCGCCATGAAAATTAGTATACATAGGTATTTGAGCACGGAGAACATTTTCAAGCTATCGACTTTGTTATAACTCGCCACTAGATGGCGCTGCAGCACATCAACTTCTATGGCAGGACAACGTCTACGGGATTTTGCTAGTAACATTTGTCTATATTCACTATCTTTTCTATTTATATTTTTTCAGTTTTGACCATTGTTAAGAAAGTTATTGTGTGTATAATATTTATTATAGTTATTTATCATTTACTGAATATTTTTTGTTAATAATAATTGGACTAATAGTTTTGAAAACATACTTTAGAATAAGATTTTAAACTTTTGTTATTATGGTTGAACATAATAAATGTATACGTGACTCATGCCGCAAGCAATCCTAACGTGTAATCATTTCAATATTAATTATTGATTGATTGTTTAATACCTACTACTTATTTCTTCATAAACTAACTTTATTTTCAATTGTACTCGTATTTCTTTGTAATGATAAGACTTCAATGAAAAATAACTTACGGAGTCATTATTACTATTACATCATCACAATAATAATTCGTTATATTATAAATTGGCATTCTTTGCGGTAAATGCTGGAATCCCAAGCGACTCGCCTGTTGTTTGTAAACAAAAACTAACTCCACATTGTTATTAAACAAATACCTAACAGGACAAAGGAGCAAATGTCACTAGGCAGCACGTAACAATGAGGCTAGTCAACCGAGGAAAGAGGTTAATTTTTTTTAAATATTTTTGCGTTGTCACGTTTTTGTCGTGGAGTAGTTTTACGGCGTATAAACGGATCTTAAAAGACTTATACCACTTAAAATATTACAAACTAGGGACCTAAAATAGTACCTCTTTTTTTTTTCTTTTTGCGTTTACTATCATACAAGTATTGCGATTTCTTAAATAATTTCAAATTTAACCTGTATCCATATATATTAACACTCATAATCGCTATCTTCGCTCTGATGAGAATTTGAGAAATATAGTTACTTAAGATATTTTTTTTTTCTCTGAAACAACCTCCATATCTCAATGTTATATCTTAAGTAATTCAATATATTGTTGTATGTATTTATATGTGTACTTATATAAGTATATATTTGTAGCGATAATTATATATATATTATGTATTAGTGTACCTAGGTATTATGTGTATTGTATTATAGGTACTGTTAGTAGTCAATTAATAACTGTTAATTATTAACTGTTAATAGTCAAGCACGATGCACCGCCCTTCATATTTCTGTTCATACAATGTTTCTTTGGGCACTAAAGTTTAAATAAAAAAATATTAATATGCGTATTAAAATGAAATAATTTTGAAAAATTGTCTACTAGTTTTTGAGTTAGACTTTTACATATAAACAAAAGAAACACAGTCTCTCTTTATATTATTAGATTACAAATAAATACAATGGAATAAAACAATATTCAGTATATAAAATAATGTTTTATGGGATGGGATACATATCCGCGTTCTCTGGTCCTTTTAGTGTAGAATATGAGATATACAACGAGTATATACAATTATTCTCGAGATTTTTTTAATTATCGGTGACGCCTCATGATTACTTTATCGCAGTGGTAGTGATATTTTCTTTTAAATTCGCACTTAAGTAGAAACTTGATGGTACGGGTCGAAGATTTGAACTGACGACCACGCGGATGTGACCGCGCTGCCGGAGTCCAGGTAAAGCAGGAGCAGGCCGCTAATTATAAAAAAATATTTCATTTAAATTTTTAGTCTTCTGTATACTGTATACTAATTATACTGTATTTAAACAAGCATATGCCCACTAAAAAGTTTTTGCTTTAATAGCAAAAATAGTTTCTCTTATCCAACCTCCGCGCAATGAACTCGGTGGAACAATGTCATCCCGGTGCCAAGGGTCGGTGACCCCGCGTGCACTGACTGCTAAGTGCATACGTGCACTTGGACGTTAGCTCACTGTTACGGGAACCTAGTGGGTTGTGCGAGTGGGAAATTACGTAAATATGGGTAGTTTTGAGGGATTTTAAGGATCTGTAATACCTCAATTGTACATTTTTCATTTGATTTTTTTAATTATTTTTACATACATGTATGTTTCCATTTACCTACTATGTATTATTTATTTAATAATTTATTGTACACACATAACATGAAATAAATAACGCCTTCTTCCCATATAAAAAAATACAATTATAATTTTGTTAAATGAATTCAAGTAAAAAATAATTTTTCCTACTGTTTAAGTGATAACCTATTTTTTTGTTTGCCATGTTTTTTTTTTCCAAATTTAATTAGCCAAACTGCGTGTAACATTAGTTGTATATACCCTCCCCCCCCACAACCTTTAGGAAAAATTTACGCGTGGCAGCACTCGCCTTCATCCCAATGTCAAAGGAAGGAACCGAAAAGGAAACATGACCCTTTAACTTCCTATTGTTTGACAATATGTAATTACATTACCTTCCTTTTCTATTGCAATGTCAACATAAAAACTTGACAATGAATTACTATAGACAGTAATATTGAATGCAACCAGCCCTTTCAGTACCTACTGCTGGATGGGCCAATATGCATGAGGGATGTACGGCTTTAAAATGCCACGCTGTCCAAGCAAGTAGGCAAGTCCACTCTTTTAGAGATGATGTAGTGCTTCAGTGTGTGTTTTTTTTGGAATAAAAAAAGGCGGCAGGCGAGCATACAGTCCACCTGATAGTAAGTGGATCACCTGTCGTCCATAGACATCCGCGATACATACCAACATCAGTCCAGAATGACAAACGTTGGCACGCCGCCGGATGCGCTGCCTACCTTGGCAGATTAAGGAATGGATTGGGAGAAAGGGTTGGGGGAAAATGGGGAGGGATGGGATAAGAATGGGCTCTGGCATATCTCACTCACTACCGAAACACGGACGTACATCGGGGAAATACCATAAAGTATTAAATTCAGTTACATTTCAAGGTAGTCTTCAAGATAGGTTGCCGTTAAAATGGAACACTAGCTGTTAATACTTGCGTAGATTTAATTGAGTTTATGGGTCACTTGGACCGACAGGATTGTCAGACTACTCGGACTACGCGTAGTTTTTTCATTTATTTCAACATTATTGTTAGCGACTGTACTTACGTTACTTTCGCAGACAAAATGATGATACAAAATGATCGAAAATTCCTTCCGATCAGATCAGACTGTCTAATATATTTAAGCAATCTTAAAAAAAAAAATGTTTGACTAACTAAGAAATGAATCCGTGCACAGTAGGCACGAACAGTATCATATAATAATTAAATCTCGGCTAAGACAAGCGTAAACATTATCCAACACACAAATTACCTAAGATTATTCAAGAGCCTTGCCAACTTCATAAACTGCTATTATCGTCAACCACGCACAAAACATATTCAAATTAGTCGCGACTGCACAATCGGTGGCCCATTCATAAACACCCACTATAACACTTGCTCAATGAACGCACAGTAAACAGAGAGAACTAGAGTAGAAAGTGTGCATCATCGTTTAAATCGCGTGTCCAATAATAATAATTAATGTATTTGTTAAACGTATAAAAAAAATAAAATAATAAATAAAATAACAATGACCATAAAATTAACAGCATTGTTAAAAGTATGGATGACGACGTATGGGAGTCCCCTTTTTGAACTACGAATAAGTGAGCAATTGTTTAGATACAGTATTTTAAAATTGATTTTAAACAGATAGAGGCATTTAACTCCTACTTGGTCGAAAGGTCTCTACACTTGGCCAGCATCGCGGCAGCAGACATTTTATTAAAAAAAAAAGAAAATTACGCCTTCGTTATTGTCTTTAAAAGTTAAAAAAAAATAAGTAATATCTCCAATAAACAGTTACATAGATTTTATTCTCATTTATATGGAATATTGTCTCTACATTTGGGCCACTTGTGACAGCTGTTAGTTTATGAGCGATCCACACGTTTCGGGAATTGCGTTTGTAACGATTGCCTACTGGTTTATTATTCTATATAATATATATTGTGACGACTGTTTATGCAAGGCCACGTTGCCCTGCGCGGGCATCGAACGAAGGATTGCGATTCGGTGTACGTACCGAATGTCTGGGGGCATTATGTAACCATTAGAAGTTTGGAACACGTCGTTTCTTGGGTTCTAACTGTTTCGTATATTATGCACTTGTAGAAAGCAATGGCGTGCATTACATGTAAGCAAACAAGCACAGTTTGGCATTTATCGACTACTAACCGTAATCAATTTTTATATCGTCCACTGCTAGATATGAATTTCCTCGTGCATATTGAATGTGTGACCTTAAAACCACGCTAGCCAAAGGGTTGGCGAGTCCATCTTTTAGAGGTGTGTATCTTTTAGTCGCCTTTTAGGACACCACGGGAAGAGATGGGGTGATGATATTCTAAAGCCTACCGCCGATGCTACAAGGCGGTGTTACACAGTTACACGACATCATTGTCATTATTACTTTTATGTATAATATAATTTACTTCATCATTCATATAATCATTTACTTTTATGTATTTATTTCTAAGCGACGCATATTATTGTTAAATATCAAATTCAATTGATTTAGAAAGGTTTAGTTAATTTATAGCCAGCGGTTTTACTTATACTCGTATGAGTATACAAACCTAATAAACCTCTCTCGTAATAAAATGTGATATAAATTCATAACCTAATTTTGTAATTGTCAAAGGTTCGTTCCAATTCGAATCACACGACGAAAAAATCATCAATTAAATAGATTTAAAAACACCGCCTCACGTCGCGAATACAATACCATTACTAATCAATCGATTGTCAACTACTAGTGTTTAGCAGTCGACAGTGTCGACGTGTCGAAAGGATGCACGACCGCATCCGTAGTGAATGAGTGGCATTATTAATTGGCATCTGCCACTGACGGGTGGTGGCCAACCTTGATGCGACATTGATTTTGTTGACCACTGTCAGCGAATTTGGCATTGAAAAAAATATTTTTTAGTCTTTAAATGTTTTTTGTCTATCGTTCAAAGTTCGCCTCATAAGGTAAGCTTTTCCAATCTTTCTATATAGCCCAAAAACATAGACCATTCAACAGTAAGATCAGATAAAAACCGATACCGTAAAAATATCACGTGGGATTATCTTAGGTTTTGCCCTGTTAGGCAGCGCATCGCGATGCGCTGCGTTAGGTCGAGCATTGCGGCGCGGTGCGTCGCCTTGCGGACGCGTTGTCCTACGTGGGAGTCGTGGACGCGCGGAGTCGAATTTTGATATGACAACACATAAAATTTGTCGCTAAAACTTAGTGAAAACATTTACTTAAAGTATTAATATTCAGAAAGGCAAGGAGCAAAATAAGTTGTAAAAGGACGGGCGTCACGCGCCACAACGCTACCAGCAGGACATAGGCTTAGGACCTTGAATTCCCTCCCCTTCCAACATCTCCATTCTTAAGTAACACGGTATAAAAGAAAGGCTTTCGCCGACTGTACGTTTACCAGATTCTTAAGTACTTCTGTCATCTCCCATCTATCATCATCCAAAACAAAGACTAATGCAACGTTTAGTTTAGGAAGGAATAAAGGGCAAGGGTCACGAATAGAGGGCAATGATGACGGATTTTATGAAATTAGGGCGTTTGATTCGTGGTTCCTCTAATTTGATCAACCAGTAGAACAGTATCTTGATTTAGTGGGTTCGTGGTTTTACCTCTCTGTGGTATTACCAGTATCAAATATGAATTCGTAAGCCTAACGACTCGTGGCCCCATTAATTAGTGAAAGACAAGAAGTCAATGAAAGACGAACTAAAAAAAATAATGTGAAGCGATAAAATAAGTATTCATTTGAACAATTGAAAACAGGAAATATTTAAACAAACACAGTTAAATTATTTAAACACAGTGGGGCTACGAGTAACCATACCAATAACCATAACTACAGGTCTACGAGCCCATAGTATAAGGACTAATGGGATCAGGAGTAAGTAATCAGGAGGACCAAGAGTCAAAAATCTAAATTAATAATATGAGGCATAAATAATAAAGTAGTAGATTTTATTTTTAAAATCAGTAATGTAACTTCAAATGTTCTCGGTTTCATTAACCAATGCCAAATATATTTTTTTATAAAAAGGTTCAGAAAATATATTATTAGACAACAACAATATATTCTTTTATTTATTTCGAGACCAATACTTTATTACTTTCCCTAAGTAAAATAAGCATTTTCTCTACTCCGTAGTATGTTTAGTCCGTTTATCCGTACATAAATATTCGTATTATTAAATGTAGAACAAAAACCAAACTTGGAATGAAGCAAAAACTTCAACACAATCGAGTCAAAACAAACTGCCTTTAATAGCTAGTACAACAATTAATTAACGTCTTTTGCATAAATCATACAGAAAACTTGCCAGACTGAAATAATGAGTGGAGAAAAAGTTTCTTCAAAATGATTAAGAAAGAGTTTCTACTGAACGCTCGATCGCGTTTTTTGCAAAGTAAACGTATAGAAGATAACAAGAAATTTTATTCTCGATAGAAATTCTAGTGACAAACTCTACAGTTTATTTCTGATAGGTAATTTATAGAAATTGTTACAAAAATAACACAAAAGCTGCAAATAGGTTTGATATATTTTAAATTAGTTTGACGTGTTCCGCGTTGGTTTTGCGTTACTTCTGTGACACGCTATATAATTGAACATTACTAAAACAGCAAAGAATATGCTGCGTAAAATCGGAAACGATGGCATGAAAATAGACCTAAGTAAGGTATACTTCGCCAATTTCTCGAATCCAGTCTACCTGAAATTGAAGAAATGAAAAAGTCGCTAGTAAAGGTTAGATGGAAAGGGCCATTTGGGTGATTAAATGAGTACATCAATTCCTGACCTGATAAATTTGAAAATTACTTACAATATTAACGTATCCAAACAGATTTTTTTATTACAACTTTATTTTCATGTTTCGCAAGTTATGTGTTTTGATGATTCGAAATATCAAAACACAAGATTACTACAGAATAATAGTACAAGTAACAAGATAGTATCACTATTTCTATTTTCTTCTAAGTAAGATTTCCTTTCTAAAAGTAAAGTAGTTAGTGAGAGCCTAGAAAACTTCTGCTTCGCCAAACATTAATTGCACTACAACCGAGCTTCTTGCTGGTTCTTCGGACTATTTGTATTATTGCCCTGTCTCAAACTTTAGCTCTCTATACTACCATAAACATTTTTTATGTTACAGTGTTTAATTCTGTAAAAACTAGGTACAGGTACAGTCAGCAACAGATCAACGCATACCATACCCATCGATACCTTAATACGCTAGTAATAAAGACTAGAATCGAATGGTTTTGGGTACATTAGCGAGTTACTGACTGTACATTATAAACGATAAAATGTAATCGTTTGTAGTAAACTCTACCAACAGCTAGCTAGTTCACATTACGCATAATGTGCATGTGTACCTACAATAGACATTAAGCTCGCCTTTTGTACGCTATTGTGAAATGAAGTGTATAAATAAATAAATTATGCTATATGAACCGCGCGGTTAAGTATGAACAGTTACTTATATCCGTAATAAAACAATTCACCGCGCGGTTCGTGGTCACGAGTTGACTCAAGAAGCGGGTAGTCCAGGATAGAAGCTACGAGCAGTCAACTTGTGACCACGGCTGGTGTAACGCATACCAAAACGTCGAGTAGGGATGGTAAACAAATATCATTATTATACGCGTTCAGACCCGATTTAGAATATAAAATGTGTACAAAATATATTTGGTGTATTAAAAAGTTATATTAGTGTACACTTTTAAAAAAATGCCAGAATAAAATTCCGAAATTAATACATACAAGCTAAACGTCGTTGGATAGAGTTTGTAAAGCTCTACATCTTTTGACTGAATACTTTTTTCTAACCGTACGGAATGTACGGCGCCCAGCGGCTGCAATCTCACAGCTGCTGGGCGTGCTTGACCGGCCACGTTACCCTTCTCTCACTACCTTGAAATTTTGGACTTATATTGGCATGTATCGTGGATGTCTATGGGCTACAGTTACCATCAGGTACGTAACAAAAGTAAAGAAATCGCAATTCCGACTGGCGTTGCCATTGGTTAAATATATTACTGGCTATGTTAGACCAAGCTGTACTTAACTGGTCACGTTAAACTCATTGGATTTACGACATTTGTTTTGCTACCTCATTTCGCAACTAATAAACCAGGAAAGTAAGTATCAAAGTTACTGTTGCCACATCTATACGTAGATCAAACCACAGCAAGCTCTGAAATCAAAGACAACCGCAAATCTCACAAAAAATAAGTGACATTACAAAATTAATAAGAGTTTTGCTATTTCAAAAGAGAATATAATTTGTAAATTATATACTTCACATAAAAAAAAAAATCAAAATTTAGTCGTTTTCAAATACGGCTTCATAATTAACTAAAATTCCGATTTTTTGTGGGTTAATACATAAGCGCATAATAACGTTCATGTAACATCCACCAATCCATGTTCGACCCGCGTGACGGATAGTTCAAAACGCCTGCGTAGTTATAAACACAGGCCTTCGCCCTACAGTGGGACGTTACAGACTAACATCGATGAAATTAATGGAATTTTAAATCACAAAGCCGTTATTTCGGCATTTCGAGAAAACAAAAGGTCAAAACAAAACAACAATAGAATCTTCGTCGATGATTGCCACAAAAGAGAATTCGTCAAACACAAAATGACAACAGACTTTGGTTTAGGTATTTGTCATATTGTCAGATATTTTTTTCTATATTGTATCAGAAATAATTAAATAATAAGCATAAAATACTGAATGTGCAGCAGCAAATTTAAAGGTGGTGTCGGGTTTGGGTTTTAAGGTTATGGTACTATAAATAATATAGATGTAGGAGTCCATTGACTTGGTGATGGCATTCTTAGTAACTTAAAATTATTTACCTCTTATTTATTTAAAAATTATTAAAAATTAAAAATAAAAAAAAAAAATTAAAATTAAAAATTTAAAATTTAAAATTTAAAAATTATTTATTTATTTACCTGAATAATTATTCAAAAATAGGATGTGTTGTTGTTAATCATGATTTCCTGCCCATTTTGGTATGGCGGAGAGTGCATGCTGCATTCCCACAGACGCTGGGCGCACTTGACTGGCCACGTTACCCCTTTCTCACAGAAGACTACCTTGAAATGTATTGCCTCTCCTACTTTATCGTATTTCCTCAATGTGGGTACGTGTTTCGGTAGTGAGTGAGATATGCCAGAGCCCATTTCCATCCCATCCTCTCCCTCCCCATTTTCCCAATCCATTCCTTAATCTGCAAAGGTAAGCAGCGCATCCGGGGGCGTGCCAACGTTTATCATTCTGGACTGATGTCGGCATGTATCGCGGATGTCTATGGACGACAGTACACACTTACCATCAGGTGGGCCGTATGTTTGTCTGCCGCCTTTTTCTATAACAGTCGCCTTTTCGCCTTTCTCGTTTAAATACAATTCATAAAATAGGTTGATATACGCATTTAAGACACGTTTAATATAAAATGTGTGCAACATGCGCGAAACTTAAAAGTTATTATTTTTATATCACATAAGTGTTGCTAATTATAAATATTTATCTATTTAAATGGGTCTCAACGCGAATGTTTACCTTATTTATTTCACTCGACGTTTCGGTTGGGTCGCTGACTCAAGTGTTATATCTATACTAATATAATAAAGAGGAAAAATTGTGTGTTTGTAGGTATGTTGGGAGTAATCTCTGGAACAGGTATCTCTTTCACAAATAGGATGCTACATTATCCGTGTCTAATATAGACTATATTCTATTTTGAAATTTTGAAAAAAAAAGTTGAAAAAAAAGCGAGGGCGGGTCGCCAGTTTCTAATAATAGCTTATAATGTAAAAATAACAGAACATTACACAATCGCTCGCGTTATATCTCTTATCGCAACGCATCGTCGTTCAGACTGATACCTTTCTTTCTAATAAAGGTTCGCGGACTCATTTAACTCCAGAAAGGTATAATTAAATTTGGAAAGGCGACTGTTATCATTCGATTACAAGAAAGCGGCTTTGAAAAATACAGAGGTGATTGTTTTTTTGCGATTACTTAATACCTTATAGCAGGACAAGGAAGACTCTTGGGCGACTTATAAACTCAAAGAAAATATAATGAAACAATATAAACAGTAGGTAATAATTTTTATAATTATAAGACACCTCTTCAATGTATATTTTATAATTTAAGCGCTATTCAAAGTATGTTTATAGTTAATTCCTTGTTCGATTAGCCTCTGCGATTTATATCAGTTTTTATATACATTTGTATACCTACATTTAGAAATAAAATAAATTAATGATCATATTATACGATCACTTAATTATGTCGAAAACTCAGAAAGTATTGTGAAAAAGAAAAAAAATGTTCTACGGGTTCAAATTTTTTCATTACATTTTTTCAAAGTGCTCTCCACTTGCATCTGTACCAATTTTGAAAACATTTATTCCACTCTCTCACGTACTTCTTTCACAGCCTCTTCGAACGTGGCCGGCGTGTCTTTCGGCGACGAAAACTGCTTCCCTTTTAGTTGGGATTTAATTCTGGGAATAAAAAAATATCACAAGGTGCCAAGTCGGAACTGTAAGGAGGATGGTCTAAAACTGTCCAAAATGTCCGTTGTTTTAAGTGCTGAGTGAGCGGACGCGTTATCGTGGTGCAGCAGCAGTCCGCGGAGACCTGACTTTGGGCGGTTGTTATTCACTGCAGTAAAAACTTTTGGCAAGCACATGGCTACGTACCATTCTGCGTTAACGCTGCTTTGGTTTCGTAAAAGTACAGATATCAGATAACCAGTTAAAGTATTTAATAAAATCTGGCGATTACATTTTTTCTAGCGTTACTTGCTCTTTTGACGTTGGTAGGCGTTGGCTCACTTTGAAACAGCCAAATAGTAGATTGATGCTTAGTTTTTGGATCATACTGGTAGATCCAAGATTGGTCACCTGTGATAATGTCGTAAATGCAGGGCTGAGACGACCCTGCATAATATCAGCTTCTTTTATTGACACGAACTTGTTTTTGAGCCTCGGTGAAGCTGTGCGTGATACTGTCTATCCTCCTGACTCGTAGGTCCTCATGGAATATTTTATATTCTTCCCGATACAATCTGCAATCTCTCCTGAATTTCCATATATGTAATTCGCCTGTTCTCCCAAATTAAATTTTGCGCTGCCACTATGTTTTCTAACGTAACAGCCGTTAAAGGGCGACCGCTCCTTTCTTCGGCAGCTAAACGTGGTCGACCACGCTTAAATTCATTGTACCAACGATACACAGTTGCCTGAGAAGGGCACTTGTATGCAAACGCCATTTCATGTCTATTAAAATAATCTTCAGGTTTTAAGGAACATTTATAATCATACAAAATCATAGCACGGAAATGTTCCCGTCGAATATCCATGTTTAATGACAAATTGAGTTTGGAATGTTTTGTTTTTATATTAAAGATAGTCATAGTTATAATTGACATTAAAACCAACCAGTGTTACATTAGATAAAAACTCTTTGTCGTAAAATATACTGCATAGCCTTGTATTATGTATTTGCAAAATCTTAGAAATCTTAATAGTGATTTCATTTGTTATATGTATTATAACATTGATGAGTCATCAAGCGGAATGACCTTTGTTCTTTGTGTGGACCTATTGTTTTATTTGGTGTTATTGTCCACAGGTGAGCGAGCCGCGCTTGAGTGATCCAAAGATAAAAATTGAAATAAGAACAAATGAATTGAATGACTGATTTGTAATTATTTTCCACAGAATATTACTACTTGATATATATGTTATTAGGTGCGAGTTTGTCTACTGTTAGCATTCCGATTTAAAATATTCTAAGTAAGTGTTTATTATTTTCAGGTTTTTTGCACCTTAAGCGCGTGGAATGAAACGCGTTTGTTTACAAAAAAAGTCTGCGAACCCGTGGTCATGACCCAATTCGTGGCCATGACTGACGCAACCCGTAAGTAACGATTAAAAATTCAAAATATACAATATTTTTAAATGTACGCGTTTAAGACTAGATTTCTCGATATCAGCATATAACGTCCTACTGAAGGGCCTAGGCCTCTACTAGTAAATAGCTGGGAGGTTTCGGGCCGTAATCCATTATGCGGGCCCAGTGTGGATTGGTAGATATCCATGCACCAGATTTTTTTAGTTCTCGAGTACGCATGTTTCATTACGATGTTTTCTTTTACCGGCTAAATTAGATTACAAAGCAATGCAAAATGCAACAATGCAACCAAACCTTTCAGTATCCACTGCTGGACATGGGTTTCTTCATGCACATTGTTTCGTACATGAGAGATGTATGGCCATAAAACGTCATGCTGGCCAAGCAAGTTGGCGAGTTCACTTTAGAGACTGGTTGTTCCTCAGGGCTTGTGGTAGCGGCTTCGTTATCCCTTAGTTACCTTTTACGTCACCACACGGCACCGATAACCTTACAGATTACATTACAATATATAAAATATTTAGATTTATTTTAATATACAGTATTATTATAATTAAAAGTATTAAAAGACTAATAATATATTTAAAACTATCAACCTCCTTGTATTTTAATGCACAAAGAAACATTGTACAATAGGCGGACTTAAGCCTAGTGCCATTCTCTGCCAGTCAACCTTTGATTAAACAGATATACGATTGGTTAATCTTCTTGTAAAAATATTAATACTTTCACGAATTGTAAAATCTAGGACTATTTGAATATTATTACCCCAGGAGAACTAAGTCTACCGCTCCGAATATTACATATAACGGTTTCATCGACATAATACGGAGTTAGGTCAAACCTTAATTACAACTCAAGGCTTTTATGTAACAACTAGCAACTTCCTATATTTAAGAATACCAAGGTCTGACGCCCACATGTCTAGACTACCCTGTGTTGAAGATAACAATCACTATTAGTTACCAAGCCCGAGTCTGTATTATAGATATTGTTGTCTCAAGTAAATTGTTACGTAGAAGGCCTTTGTTCTTAAAAGCATAGTTATGTAAAACTTAATTTAACGAAGGTTATTGGTAGTGAACAATTTAAGGTTTTGGTTAGTATAATTATTGGTATTTGGTATAATAGTTGCTATTTGTTTGGTATGCTATAAGAAAATATTAATATTGATATAATAAAGTTTTGCTATATGTCGATTTGTTCATTCAGTAAATCGAAATATAAATAAAAAAAAACTTTCTGTTTCTATAAGATTGGACACTGAATTTTGTAGAATAAAGTGGGTGCTCTCTGGGTGTACTTGTGAAGAAAAAAATTTCAAAACCGATTCATTACATCAAAATGTAACCACGAATAAAATCTAATATGTAAAAAATAATGTTCGTTTGTTTGTTCGTCTTCTGTGCGTTCCTAAACCATTCATCCGATTTTGATGCAGGTTTCTGACCAAAAAATAAATAATAAAATTGTTATAAATAATAAAATTACTTCCTTTACAAAAGTACTATAATTTTATAGAATAAAGTATACGCTTTCACATTATTTATTTATTCGTTATTGCACAGAGGGACTAAATGCTTTGACGTAAGTATTATCTCCCAGTCCACTTTTGGGCTATGCAGAAATGGTGTGGATGGTGAAATTACAGTTAATATAATAAAAAAAATTGTTATACTAAATGACGCGAACATATTATTTAGATTTAATTCCATAACACATATAAACAAACATATAGATACATACATACATACAAATGCCTATTTTAATATAGAGTGAACAGAGAATTTCCAAAATCTAATTACTAGATCAAGAGATAACCTCGAATGAAAATAATGAATAACACACCTTCATCGCTTATAATGGTAGATTTGAAGAAAATAATATTATAAATACTTATTAAGTCGGCGTTCTTTGAAAAATGTAATAACCTGAAACAATACTAACCTTGAACTTTGCATACTTCAAACTTAGATATTTATCTATAAATAATTAATCTATGTGTTTGTTAATTACTAATAGCGAAACGCTCAACATGTGTCTGAATTTGAATTTTTAAAAAATAATTGACAAATTTATAAATGCAAAATTTTGAAGTATATAAAAAGTTTTGTATACAATATACAAATGTAATGTTTTCAATATGAAGTTATTATTTATTTACCTATTATTATTGAGAAGAGCGGAAGACCGTGTGTGGTGGCGGTCCTGAGGAGAGGCCTATATCCAGTAGTGGAGAGACAAAGGCCGATGGTATGGTATGGTACCTGTATCCATCGGATATATTCCGCGATGGGAAATCGCAGCTCCTGATCTATCTCTGTGTTTTTAACCCAAAGGTTGGCTGGTAAAGAATGCTTTTATAAGTTCGCTTTTTTACGATAGTGTGCAAAAAAAAAAATGTTTAAATAAAAAAACACTGAAAATATTATTTAATTTTGCAGTAAATCTAGTTTAGTTGTATATGTTACACTCTATTCGTATTAATCGTAATGTAAATGAAATTATTTTACATTTATATACATACAGTAAATATATATATATAATGTAATCCCCACCTACATTGAATACTTAGTGGGACTCGTAAGGCTTTATTTCAGGTTTATGGTGAGGTTTTACAAAGGAATTACGTGTATATTTTTCTGAATATTCTTAAGTCTGAAATAAATGTAGCGAAAGTGTGCAAAGGTTATATTTATAATAGGTATATACTAGCTAGTATATAGACATATTGTTGGTATATCTGATAGGTACTTATTATGTTTTAGCATCAGTTGAAACGCACGAAAGGTCGAAGGAAAAACTTAACTCAACAACGTTAAAGTAAGAGCAACAAAATACCTAGAAATGTCACAATGCTATTTCTACCTTTCAGTTGGCAATGTGAAATGTTTCATTCAGTTTTGATATAGCGTTTTAGGAAACTGGACTGTGTCTAAATTCTTACTGTCTATTTTTTTTATCTTTTCTGATTTCCTAAGCTTTTATAATTAAATGTAACATGTACATGGGGTTTTTATTTTGTTTTTGAAAATGGCATCAATGGGGAAAAACGTTAAAAAACTCATATAAATAACGTTGAAGAAAATGCTATAATATTATACAATAACTAGAAACGTTACAATATCGTTACTATCTTTTAGTTGGTAACGTTATATGTTCCAGGTTTCAGGAATAGTTTCAGAAAAATGCAGGACTGTGTCTAAAGTCTTCTCTGTATTGTCTGAATCTTCCTTGATCTTTTGTAATTTCCTAAGATTTTGTCATTGGCGTAATTGAACATAAGGAACATAACTATCTTAACGAGAAGATATGAAACTAATGGTAAAATGGTAATTATGCAAATGCAATTACAATGAACATCAAGTAACAATACTACATTGTAATGTTCACGAATAGTGTGTTTTTATCATAAGTTGGTAATTATGAGTAAATTATGTCATTGGATTTTTATCGGTGATAGTTAGTAAAGCCTAACCTGACTTGTCTAAACTCTACAAAGTGGAGAACAAAGCCTGTAAACCTCACTCTACAAACAAACCTACCTCCGGAACCCATATCAACAACATTAACACACACCAAGAAAATTCCCAAGGAAAATGAAAACTGTACTAAAAACACGAAAATCACAGCAGACACAAAAGAGCACTGAAATTTCACACTCAAAAAACACGCCACACTAATTAAAATCCGGCTTTTCATTCAAAAAAACACTTGCGGGGATATATGCACCACGGACGTCGCGGATTTTCGTAGACGGAAAATCCTTCGTAGAGGTAGGACACGTCTACGTAATACGCGCCCGCAGAGGAGACTGATCGGTTACTATAGCACCCGCCGCGGCGGCTACGAGCCGTAGCTGAGAGCTACGTCTGTAGCTACGGCGTAGGCTATATGATTTGAATGGCGGACGTGTGAAGGCGTTTCATGGAAAATGTATGGCTGGTGTTAGATTAACAATAGTTATCTTGAATATTTTGATTTGGTAAAATATATTCATGATTAATTCGATGTTCTACGAAACATTAAGGGCAAAATTGTTTCACTTTTGTATCCATTTTGTACTTGTGATCGTAGGTGATCCTCTTCTTATCGCCTGTTACCAATCTATTCAGAAATGGATCGATTTCATTTCGTTTTAGCAACATGTCGCACGTGGAAATTATATTTACCCAAGTTTCTGTTATTTAGATCATGTGGCATTCAAACATCTAGCTTTTTACAAAATTCAGTCTATGCAGATGATCCAAAACTTTCGAATGGTGAATGCTAAGCTGCATATGTGACTGCTTACGTGTCGATGTGCTTCATTTTTTTTAGTGATAATGTCAACATTTACCTTAATAGGACAACCACAGCGAAGAACATCATTCATATCAAAATCACCAGACCTGAATCGACTGAATCATTTTTTGGAGTAGTTTAAGATAAAGCATCTTCTCCGTAAACACCACAAGTGTCTTTTCAAGCACTAGAAGCATTCATATCCTGGTCGAAAAAAATCGTAAAACGTATCTAATTTTCTTCTTATTAACTTCTATTTTAAAATTGTAA
Source organism: Sesia bembeciformis (assembly GCA_943735995.1). Classification (NCBI taxonomy): domain Eukaryota; kingdom Metazoa; phylum Arthropoda; class Insecta; order Lepidoptera; family Sesiidae; genus Sesia; species Sesia bembeciformis. The sequence goes on along the minus strand of OX031039.1, from coordinate 12,542,682 downwards.
AAAAAAAGTAAAGATAAAAGTTTTCACATGTAATTTCAATTTTCTGCCATTACAGAATAGTCAGCTGTCAAACGGTATATCACTTTCCCGCCAGTGATCAGTGTTGCCAGAAATATAGCACCCGAAAGTCCTACGTTCAAAAAGACCGCGAACTTTTCCGATTACCTATTATAATGTTTTGTTGTTCTATCTATAACGTCCGCAACGCTCATTACTGGATGAGTGAATATTTGAGTGAGGACTTACACATTGAATGGGAAGGCAGGGCGTTGGCTGTTCGATGTAACATCCTGGCCCACAGGTTTGCACAATGTACTAGGGGACGTTTTTTAAAGCGCACTGTCAATCTTTTTACACGTTATGTCTGTGGATCAGATACACGCAGTAAGCATACAACGACTTGCGTATCCAAATGAGCCATTAGTCATATCGTAGTATCGAAAATTATAATCTCGGCAATTGGTAGATTTCTTTGAAATCTACGTAAAAAGACTTCATTGGTCGACTCATTAAATAAAAATACATGCATATTCCTTATTATTATATAAAATTATTATTATATGAAAAATACAATTATGTAAATACTGCGTATTAGCGTATAAAATAAATATTACATTATTTATTTAGCATTTAAATGAAAAAAATAAAAATAACATAATATAATAACGCATTGAGGGTGCTGATGGGATTGGAGCGTTTCTTTAGTGCCTCGAACACGTTCGCAGAGGCTCGTACTAATTCTCCCGTTCCGATGCATCAGGTACACCTGCAAGTAATCAGGTAGATGCCTCAGGGTGGGAGAAGAGCAAATACTACTTATTTTTGTTCTACTATTAGTTTATTAACACTAGCTTTTAAGTTTTTATTATTAAAAGCACAGGTCATGCGGCGCGGGCAACGTGCATAGAATGCAACTACGCGTAGAATAAAAATACACTAGAAATTAACAATAAGTTATGAAAAAGAAACCTATTGTAAAAACTGATTGATTTTCCCATATGGATACTGAAAAACTTATTTTCAGTATATGCGTTATTTCAATATGTAAAAAAAATCTTTTGTGTATTTGCGGGTGTAAAATATGTATGTGTGTATTAATATGTGTACAAAACGAGAAAACTTAAAAAGATATATCGCAAACTGCTACGAACTGGAATATATAGGAACAGTTAAAAATCTGTCAGGTCAATTGTAAATTCGGAATGACTGACGGTTGGTGCGAGCAAGCCTGCCAAAACGTGGAATAAAATAAAGTATACAAAAATACACGATTAATACCCGCTGTAAGCGAAAGAAAAGCCAAACATGCAACTAAATAATTAATTATGGTGGGACGCAAATCTGTGTTGTTGGATCCGAAGCACGGCTAGAGAACCGTGAAGCGTCGTCATCGTCAAACCTATAGAGCGTTGTCCATAGATAATCGATCCTATATCATAGGTAGATTGATCATCTATGAACAGTACATCTTTACATTTTAGATTTAATTTATTATACATATTTTTTTTTTTTTATTTTTTATTTTATTTTTCTATTTTTTATTTAATGTTTTGATTAATTTTCCTATAGATGTTTTGATGACAAAAATTGTCACAGATTATAAACGTTTTATGATCTTGTTTTGAACACTCGATTAATCTATCTATCTATATACTAGGGAGGATCCGAATATTCGTACTCGTTTTGGCGAATACTCGCCTATTTTCAATTTTCAATACTCGAATACTAATCGAATGGTAAAAGCCCAATGTAAATAGTAGAACTTCCACAAAAAGAAATACTTAAAGTTTTATAGTTTAAGTTAAGTTTAAGTTAGGTAGCTTTAGATTAAACCAAAAATGTAGTTTTGAACCAAAAAATATTTAAAGCACTAACTTCAAATTGAACTGCAAATTACCTACTTATTAATTTTACAAATACGTGAGTAGTAGGTTAGGTACGATTCTTAATCGTATTCTTATTCGCGAATAGCGAATAGTGATTTTTTGCTATTCAAAATATCCCTATTATATACATATAAAGAGAAATGTCCTGACCGACTGACTTATCAACGGCGAGCCGAAACCGCTGAAGTTAGAAACGTGAAATTTGAACAATAGCTTCCATTTACGACGTAAAGACTCACTAAAGGAGGGATTTCTCGAAATTCAATCCCTAAAGGGGTGAAACGGGATGTCAAAGTTAGCATGGAAAAGAATTTGATGGTCTATTAATTTGAAACTTGGTATAAATATTCTATAATAAAAATAATCGAACACGTGTTTCATCGATTTTCAAAATTGTGACAAACGAATTAAATCCACGCGAGCAAAGCTGCGCGCAAAAGCTAGTACGTGTATATAAATAAAAACTATAAAGGCTCTATTCAGACTTAAACCGCGGATGGATTCTGATGAGATTAGTTTGTGGAGTCCAATTTACTTCCGGAACATTTCCACCAGACCAATATGTGGAAAATGTAGGAATTACTTCGCGTGTTACATATCTATTCGAACTTACTAATGCTTCCTACTCGGTAATAACGTCTCTATGTTATTACACAATTACCTTATAAGTTTTTATACTTAGATGTAGCAGACATGCAACGGTCTTAAAATACAAGCAAAGGAACAAGCATGTACAATGGAGAAGTTGGTTTAGAACGAGCGGTTTTTTTGTATTTAAATAAAATACACGTATATGTTGAAATATTAAGTACAGTTTAAAAATCTGAAATTCATTGGAAAATGACCAAGATATAGATATAGTTTAATTTAATTTCGATATATATACATTGTTTCAAATATATACAATTGTTAAAAGGCTTCACTTTACAATCATTAAAATGAAAATTCAACTATTTTCCGTATGTTTTAGAATTAAAGTGTTAAGACAATGTTTATGAGTTTGTAGGTGAATGTATTGTGGCGTCACACGCTGCTCGATCATTTCCCATTTTATCCTATTCCCCCAATGACCGTACGTGTGCGGTAATGAGTGAGCTATGATAGATCTCAATCCCATCCTATCTCACCCCATTTTCCCAATCCTAGCTCCAAATCTTTTCCTAAATATCCAAAGGTAGGCAGTGCATCCGCGGGCGTGGCAACGTTTGTTATTTTGGACTGATGTTGCCATGTATCACTGATGTTTATGGACGACAGTATCCACTTACCACCAAATAGACTGTATGCTCGTCTGCGGCTTCTGTCTATATAAAAAATAGATGTGGAAACGAATACGAAAAAATTGCAAATGTTTATACTTCAATACAACACCGTATCATTATAATTCTTGAATGATGTAAGACATTTTATACTTTGCGTTTTATTACGTGCCAATCACACACTCATTAATTTTGAAGTCTTGGCACATCTGTCGCGGTGCCAAGCGACTCGTTGCTCAGATATGGTGACAAATTGCTACTGCATTAATCATGAACGAGTAAACCACCCGGTTTGACCGTAACCCGTTAACGATTTGTCTGATGAGGAAGAAAATTGACAATTGGAATGAGTTAAAATTTTCTCGATTGACAGACACAATCGTTTCCGATACTGAAAAAATAATCAGACGCATGCTTGTTTCTATTTAAATCTATCTATACATATAAATAATTAGTTAGTCATTGGAACATAAAGTGTGAATGTTAAGAACCCGAAATAAATTATTTTGAAATTTTTGGAACAAAATTTTGGAATTTTTGACAGTCAGACATGTCTGTCCGTCTCACCGTGCATCACGCAAAAATTATCTGGACTGATTTTAATAAAACTTGACATAGTTATAGCATATAGATTTTGGGTACTTCTTATCCAGATCAATTGTAAATTTTCCACCGGAATCAAATACTCTACGCGCACGAAGTCGCGGGCACTTTTAGTTTAGGGATATACTGGTACTTTCTAGAATCTAGATCATATTGCCCGTCATAAGTCAAAATATACAATTATATTTGATTGTTATTGTCATATCATTGTAATGAGATTAGGTACAGACGATAAAAATGCATCGGGATGCATTGTTGGCGTACCCGTTACAAATACCTAGACTAACTATGAACTCTAAACTAAATACAAAATCTCCTCACTACCGTTAACTATGCAGCTTGGTATCGGTCGTAGTAGAGATTTGAAATAATTCGTCGACAGATCGCTTTGATAGATAGTCTCGTAAATGATTGGTCAAAGCCCTGATGGTTGCTTCGTCCAGATGGCCAAGGGGATTTGATGTCTGTCCAATTATGGTTTTACGTTTTGAATATTCAAGCGATTCTTGGACCAATAAGGTCATTGATATAAAAGAAATTAACAAAAGATCGATAATTTGATGGGACGACGGGTGCAATATCGGTGTAACTGTAATAAGCTCAGTTAAAATCCATCTATTGGGTTTTGTGTGAGTCATCACACAAAAACTACTGGATGGATTTATATTCCTGTTTATATTCTGGAACCTGGATAGGACACTTTTGTAACCCTGAATTGTTATATAGTTTACGGGAGTTATTGCGAGCGTCCTCGTGACGAATACAGAACATGAGATGAAGTGTTATTCTCATCGCATTATACATCTTGTCGGATGGAATGGGGTAAGGTGGAATGAGGTTCGATGATTTATTGGGGATGGAATGGGATGAGACGGAATGTCGTAGGAGTACCTATAATAAATAACCACAAATATAACTTTTAAGTTTTTCGCGTATTGCACATATGTTTATATATTAAAAGTATATTTAAGCGTATGATTTTTCACAGTAGAGGAAGCAAACGGGCAAGCGAGCCACATAACGATAAGTTGGTATTCCGGTTATCTATTTTATTGTATTCAATGTTTAAGTTACGTAGACCGTGGTCACGAGCTGATTGGAGAGGCAAGTATCCAAGTAGGACACATCAAGAATTGTGAGCAGTGTTGTTTTACAAAGGTTCACAAGGTTTTACCTTTACGAACAAGACGTACTTTAAAATAAAATCCATCTGAACGAAATTACGACCGCAGCTAGTATAATAATATTATTTAATCAGATACTGCACATTATATAAAGAGTCAAATAAGCCGAATCATAAATGGAATATTATGCCACTGTTTCATCTAAGTATAAAGTGGGCGACGTTCTCAAAAAGCAGTGCGCGTGGGCACGGATTTACTTTCCTTGTGTCAAGGCCGATTTATTACCCGTTTACAACTAATAAAACATACTTGCGTCACATAAATGAATGATTCGTCTTGAAGTGTTTGTTTGGTGTTTGGAGTGTTCAGACGATTTTGATCAGATCAAAATCTGATCAAAATCTGAACAAAAAGGGCTTCAGAAGTGTGTGAATGTAATTCACCACTTCTGAAATTAAATACCAACTGGACCCATTTGACTCCATTCAACGACGTGCTGTTCGTATTGTCGACGATCCCACTCTCACGGGCGGTTTAGAATCCCTCAGCAGTCGGAGAGACGTTGCGTCTCTCTCTGTGTTCTACCGCCTGTACAATGGGGAATGCTCTGAAGAATTGTTCAATATAATTCCCACCTCGGGTTTCTATAACCGCACCTCCCGTCACAGAAGTGCGGTCCATCCGCATTTCCTCGATACGGAGGTGTCGCGCACTTTTCGGTCCAAAAATTACTTTATACCGCGAACCCGTAGGCTGTAGAACGAACTGCCTCAAGAGGTCTTTCCATTAAGCTACGATATGGGGTTCTTCAAGAGAGCTGTGAATAGGATTTTGCAAGGTCGGCGGCGCGCCCGCATACCCCCTGGTGTTGCAGGTGTCCATGGGCGGCGGTAACACTTACCAACACGTGGGACCGCCTGCTCGTCCGCCCACTAGTCTATAAAAAAAAAAAAATCCACCACAGTCCTGCGT